>CM067368.1:1650559-2996564 GCA_034401795.1 Chaetoderma sp. LZ-2023a
ATGCAGCCTTACAGCCTGGTACTTCATACAGGTGAGCTAATAGACTCTTCACACACAACACACCTTCAGAGTATAATGCATCCTTACAGCCTGGTAGATCACAGGTGAGCTCCATACACAACACACCTTCAGAGTATAATGCATCCTTACAGCCTGGTCCTTCATACAGCCAGGTGAGTGAACATACACTTCATACACAACACATCTTCAGAGTATAATGCATCCTTACAGCCTGGTCCTTCATACAGCCAGGTGAGTGAACATACGCTTCATACACAACACGCCTTCAGAGTATAATGCATCCTTACAGCCTGGTCCTTCATACAGCCAGGTGAGTGAACATACGCTTCATACACAATACACCTTCAGAGTATAATGCATCCTTACAGCCTGGTCCTTCATACAGCCAGGTGAGTGAACATACACTTCATACACAACACATCTTCAGAGTATAATGCATCCTTACAGCCTGGTCCTTCATACAGCCAGGTGAGTGAACATACGCTTCATACACAACACATCTTCAGAGTATAATGCATCCTTACAGCCTGGTCCTTCATACATCCAGGTGAGTGAACATATGCTTGATACACAACAAACCTTCAGAGTATAATGCATCCTTACAGCCTGGTCCTTCATACAGCCAGGTGAGTGAACATACGCTTCATACACAACACACCTTCAGAGTATACTGCATCCTTACAGCCTCGTCCTTCATACAGCCAGGTGAGTGAACATACGCTTGATACACAACACATCCTCAGAGTATAATGCATCCTTACAGCCTGGTACTTAATACAGGTGAGCTCCATACACAAAACACCTTCAGAGTATAATGCATCCTTACAGCCTGGTCCTTCATACAGCCAGGTGAGTGAACATACGCTTCATACACAACACATCTTCAGCGTATAATGCATCCTTACAGCCTGGTACTTCATACAGGTGAGCTTTATACACAACACACCTTCAGAGTATAATGCATCCTTACAGCCTGGTCCTTCATTCAGCCAGGTGAGGGAACATACGCTTGATACACAACACATCCTCAGAGTATAATGCATCCTTACAGCCTGGTACTTAATACAGGTGAGCTCCATACACAAAACACCTTCAGAGTATAATGCATCCTTACAGCCTGGTCCTTCATACAGCCAGGTGAGTGAACATACGCTTCATACACAACACATCTTCAGCGTATAATGCATATTCAGAGTATAATGTATCCTTACAGCCTGGTCCTTCATACAGCCAGGTGAGTGAACATACACTTCATACACAACACATCTTCAGAGTATAATGCATCCTTACAGCCTGGTCCTTCATACAGCCAGGTGAGTGAACATACGCTTGATACACAACACATCCTCAGAGTATAATGCATCCTTACAGCCTGGTACTTAATACAGGTGAGCTCCATACACAAAACACCTTCAGAGTATAATGCATCCTTACAGCCTGGTCCTTCATACAGCCAGGTGAGTGAACATACGCTTCATACACAACACACCTTCAGAGTATAATGCATCCTTACAGCCTGGTCCTTCATACAGCCAGGTGAGTGAACATACGCTTCATACACAATACATCTTCAGAGTATAATGCATCCTTACAGCCTGGTCCTTCATGCAGCCAGGTGAGTGAACATACGCTTCATACACAACATCTTCAGAGTATAATGCATCCTTACAGCCTGGTCCTTCATACATCCAGGTGAGTGAACATATGCTTGATACACAACACACCTTCAGAGTATAATGCATCCTTACAGCCTGGTCCTTCATACAGCCAGGTGAGGGAACATACGCTTGATTCACAACACATCCTCAGAGTACAATGCAGCCTTACTGCCTCGTACTTCATACAGGTGAGCTAATAGACTCTTCACACACAACACACCGTCAGAGTATAATGCATCCTTACAGCCTGGTAGTTCACAGGTGAGCTCCATACACAACACACCTTCAGAGTATAATGCATCCTTACAGCCTTGTCCTTCATACAGCCAGGTGA
The DNA here is from genome assembly GCA_034401795.1 of Chaetoderma sp. LZ-2023a. Lineage (NCBI taxonomy): Eukaryota > Metazoa > Mollusca > Caudofoveata > Chaetodermatida > Chaetodermatidae > Chaetoderma > Chaetoderma sp. LZ-2023a. The sequence continues at coordinate 1,652,573 of CM067368.1, forward strand.
GTGAACATACGCTTCATACACAACACACCTTCAGAGTATAATGCATCCTTACAGCCTGGTCCTTCATACAGCCAGGTGAGTGAACATACGCTTCATACACAATACATCTTCAGAGTATAATGCATCCTTACAGCCTGGTCCTTCATACAGCCAGGTGAGTGAACATACACTTCATACACAACACACCTTCAGAGTATAATGCATCCTTACAGCCTCGTCCTTCATACAGCCAGGTGAGTGAACATACGCTTGATACACAACACATCCTCAGAGTATAATGCATCCTTACAGCCTGGTACTTAATACAGGTGAGCTCCATACACAAAACACCTTCAGAGTATAATGCATCCTTACAGCCTGGTCCTTCATACAGCCAGGTGAGTGAACATACGCTTCATACACAACACATCTTCAGCGTATAATGCATCCTTACAGCCTGGTACTTCATACAGGTGAGCTTTATACACAACACACCTTCAGAGTATAATGCATCCTTACAGCCTGGTCCTTCATACAGCCAGGTGAGGGAACATACGCTTGATACACAACACATCCTCAGAGTATAATGCATCCTTACAGCCTGGTACTTAATACAGGTGAGCTCCATACACAAAACACCTTCAGAGTATAATGCATCCTTACAGCCTGGTCCTTCATACAGCCAGGTGAGTGAACATACGCTTCATACACAACACATCTTCAGCGTATAATGCATATTCAGAGTATAATGTATCCTTACAGCCTGGTCCTTCATACAGCCAGGTGAGTGAACATACACTTCATACACAACACATCTTCAGAGTATAATGCATCCTTACAGCCTGGTCCTTCATACAGCCAGGTGAGTGAACATACGCTTGATACACAACACATCCTCAGAGTATAATGCATCCTTACAGCCTGGTACTTAATACAGGTGAGCTCCATACACAAAACACCTTCAGAGTATAATGCATCCTTACAGCCTGGTCCTTCATACAGCCAGGTGAGTGAACATACACAACACACCTTCAGAGTATAATGCATCCTTACAGCCTGGTCCTTCATACAGCCAGGTGAGTGAACATACTCTTCATACACAATACATCTTCAGAGTATAATGCATCCTTACAGCCTGGTCCTTCATACAGCCAGGTGAGTGAACATACACTTGATACACAACACATCCTCAGAGTATAATGCATCCTTACAGCCTGGTACTTAATACAGGTGAGCTCCATACACAAAACACCTTCAGAGTATAATGCATCCTTACAGCCTGGTCCTTCATACAGCCAGGTGAGTGAACATACGCTTCATACACAACACATCTTCAGCGTCTAATGCATATTCAGAGTATAATGTATCCTTACAGCCTGGTCCTTCATACAGCCAGGTGAGTGAACATACACTTCATACACAACACATCTTCAGAGTATAATGCATCCTTACAGCCTGGTCCTTCATACAGCCAGGTGAGTGAACATACGCTTGATACACAACACATCCTCAGAGTATAATGCATCCTTACAGCCTGGTACTTAATACAGGTGAGCTCCATACACAAAACACCTTCAGAGTATAATGCAGCCTTACAGCCTGGTACTTCATACAGGTGAGCTAATAGACTCTTCACACACAACACACCTTCAGAGTATAATGCATCCTTACAGCCTGGTAGATCACAGGTGAGCTCCATACACAACACACCTTCAGAGTATAATGCATCCTTACAGCCTGGTCCTTCATACAGCCAGGTGAGTGAACATACACTTCATACACAACACATCTTCAGAGTATAATGCATCCTTACAGCCTGGTCCTTCATACAGCCAGGTGAGTGAACATACGCTTCATACACAACACACCTTCAGAGTATAATGCATCCTTACAGCCTGGTCCTTCATACAGCCAGGTGAGTGAACATACGCTTCATACACAATACACCTTCAGAGTATAATGCATCCTTACAGCCTGGTCCTTCATACAGCCAGGTGAGTGAACATACACTTCATACACAACACATCTTCAGAGTATAATGCATCCTTACAGCCTGGTCCTTCATACAGCCAGGTGAGTGAACATACGCTTCATACACAACACATCTTCAGAGTATAATGCATCCTTACAGCCTGGTCCTTCATACATCCAGGTGAGTGAACATATGCTTGATACACAACAAACCTTCAGAGTATAATGCATCCTTACAGCCTGGTCCTTCATACAGCCAGGTGAGTGAACATACGCTTCATACACAACACACCTTCAGAGTATACTGCATCCTTACAGCCTCGTCCTTCATACAGCCAGGTGAGCGAACATACGCTTGATACACAACACATCCTCAGAGTATAATGCATCCTTACAGCCTGGTACTTAATACAGGTGAGCTCCATACACAAAACACCTTCAGAGTATAATGCATCCTTACAGCCTGGTCCTTCATACAGCCAGGTGAGTGAACATACGCTTCATACACAACACATCTTCAGCGTATAATGCATCCTTACAGCCTGGTACTTCATACAGGTGAGCTTTATACACAACACACCTTCAGAGTATAATGCATCCTTACAGCCTGGTCCTTCATACAGCCAGGTGAGGGAACATACGCTTGATACACAACACATCCTCAGAGTATAATGCATCCTTACAGCCTGGTACTTAATACAGGTGAGCTCCATACACAAAACACCTTCAGAGTATAATGCATCCTTACAGCCTGGTCCTTCATACAGCCAGGTGAGTGAACATACGCTTCATACACAACACATCTTCAGCGTATAATGCATCCTTACAGCCTGGTACTTCATACAGGTGAGCTTTATACACAACACACCTTCAGAGTATAATGCATCCTTACAGCCTGGTCCTTCATACAGCCAGGTGAGGGAACATACGCTTGATACACAACACATCCTCAGAGTATAATGCATCCTTACAGCCTGGTCCTTCATACATCCAGGTGAGTGAACATATGCTTGATACACAACACACCTTCAGAGTATAATGCATCCTTACAGCCTGGTCCTTCATACAGCCAGGTGAGGGAACATACGCTTGATTCACAACACATCCTCAGAGTATAATGCAGCCTTACTGCCTCGTACTTCATACAGGTGAGCTAATAGACTCTTCACACACAACACACCGTCAGAGTATAATGCATCCTTACAGCCTGGTAGTTCACAGGTGAGCTCCATACACAACACACCTTCAGAGTATAATGCATCCTTACAGCCTTGTCCTTCATACAGCCAGGTGAGTGAACATACGCTTCATACACAACACACCTTCAGAGTATAATGCATCCTTACAGCCTGGTCCTTCATACAGCCAGGTGAGTGAACATACGCTTCATACACAATACATCTTCAGAGTATAATGCATCCTTACAGCCTGGTCCTTCATACAGCCAGGTGAGTGAACATACACTTCATACACAACACACCTTCAGAGTATAATGCATCCTTACAGCCTCGTCCTTCATACAGCCAGGTGAGTGAACATACGCTTGATACACAACACATCCTCAGAGTATAATGCATCCTTACAGCCTGGTACTTAATACAGGTGAGCTCCATACACAAAACACCTTCAGAGTATAATGCATCCTTACAGCCTGGTCCTTCATACAGCCAGGTGAGTGAACATACGCTTCATACACAACACATCTTCAGCGTATAATGCATCCTTACAGCCTGGTACTTCATACAGGTGAGCTTTATACACAACACACCTTCAGAGTATAATGCATCCTTACAGCCTGGTCCTTCATACAGCCAGGTGAGGGAACATACGCTTGATACACAACACATCCTCAGAGTATAATGCATCCTTACAGCCTGGTACTTAATACAGGTGAGCTCCATACACAAAACACCTTCAGAGTATAATGCATCCTTACAGCCTGGTCCTTCATACAGCCAGGTGAGTGAACATACGCTTCATACACAACACACCTTCAGAGTATAATGCATCCTTACAGCCTGGTCCTTCATACAGCCAGGTGAGTGAACATACGCTTCATACACAATACACCTTCAGAGTATAATGCATCCTTACAGCCTGGTCCTTCATACAGCCAGGTGAGTGAACATACACTTCATACACAACACATCTTCAGAGTATAATGCATCCTTACAGCCTGGTCCTTCATACAGCCAGGTGAGTGAACATACGCTTCATACACAACACATCTTCAGAGTATAATGCATCCTTACAGCCTGGTCCTTCATACATCCAGGTGAGTGAACATATGCTTGATACACAACAAACCTTCAGAGTATAATGCATCCTTACAGCCTGGTCCTTCATACAGCCAGGTGAGTGAACATACGCTTCATACACAACACACCTTCAGAGTATACTGCATCCTTACAGCCTCGTCCTTCATACAGCCAGGTGAGTGAACATACGCTTGATACACAACACATCCTCAGAGTATAATGCATCCTTACAGCCTGGTACTTAATACAGGTGAGCTCCATACACAAAACACCTTCAGAGTATAATGCATCCTTACAGCCTGGTCCTTCATACAGCCAGGTGAGTGAACATACGCTTCATACACAACACATCTTCAGCGTATAATGCATCCTTACAGCCTGGTACTTCATACAGGTGAGCTTTATACACAACACACCTTCAGAGTATAATGCATCCTTACAGCCTGGTCCTTCATACAGCCAGGTGAGGGAACATACGCTTGATACACAACACATCCTCAGAGTATAATGCATCCTTACAGCCTGGTACTTAATACAGGTGAGCTCCATACACAAAACACCTTCAGAGTATAATGCATCCTTACAGCCTGGTCCTTCATACAGCCAGGTGAGTGAACATACGCTTCATACACAACACATCTTCAGCGTATAATGCATCCTTACAGCCTGGTACTTCATACAGGTGAGCTTTATACACAACACACCTTCAGAGTATAATGCATCCTTACAGCCTGGTCCTTCATACAGCCAGGTGAGGGAACATACGCTTGATACACAACACATCCTCAGAGTATAATGCATCCTTACAGCCTGGTACTTAATACAGGTGAGCTCCATACACAAAACACCTTCAGAGTATAATGCATCCTTACAGCCTGGTCCTTCATACAGCCAGGTGAGTGAACATACGCTTCATACACAACACATCTTCAGCGTATAATGCATATTCAGAGTATAATGTATCCTTACAGCCTGGTCCTTCATACAGCCAGGTGAGTGAACATACACTTCATACACAACACATCTTCAGAGTATAATGCATCCTTACAGCCTGGTCCTTCATACAGCCAGGTGAGTGAACATACGCTTGATACACAACACATCCTCAGAGTATAATGCATCCTTACAGCCTGGTACTTAATACAGGTGAGCTCCATACACAAAACACCTTCAGAGTATAATGCATCCTTACAGCCTGGTCCTTCATACAGCCAGGTGAGTGAACATACGCTTCATACACAACACACCTTCAGAGTATAATGCATCCTTACAGCCTGGTCCTTCATACAGCCAGGTGAGTGAACATACGCTTCATACACAATACATCTTCAGAGTATAATGCATCCTTACAGCCTGGTCCTTCATGCAGCCAGGTGAGTGAACATACGCTTCATACACAACATCTTCAGAGTATAATGCATCCTTACAGCCTGGTCCTTCATACATCCAGGTGAGTGAACATATGCTTGATACACAACACACCTTCAGAGTATAATGCATCCTTACAGCCTGGTCCTTCATACAGCCAGGTGAGGGAACATACGCTTGATTCACAACACATCCTCAGAGTATAATGCAGCCTTACTGCCTCGTACTTCATACAGGTGAGCTAATAGACTCTTCACACACAACACACCGTCAGAGTATAATGCATCCTTACAGCCTGGTAGTTCACAGGTGAGCTCCATACACAACACACCTTCAGAGTATAATGCATCCTTACAGCCTTGTCCTTCATACAGCCAGGTGAGTGAACATACGCTTCATACACAACACACCTTCAGAGTATAATGCATCCTTACAGCCTGGTCCTTCATACAGCCAGGTGAGTGAACATACGCTTCATACACAATACATCTTCAGAGTATAATGCATCCTTACAGCCTGGTCCTTCATACAGCCAGGTGAGTGAACATACACTTCATACACAACACACCTTCAGAGTATAATGCATCCTTACAGCCTCGTCCTTCATACAGCCAGGTGAGTGAACATACGCTTGATACACAACACATCCTCAGAGTATAATGCATCCTTACAGCCTGGTACTTAATACAGGTGAGCTCCATACACAAAACACCTTCAGAGTATAATGCATCCTTACAGCCTGGTCCTTCATACAGCCAGGTGAGTGAACATACGCTTCATACACAACACATCTTCAGCGTATAATGCATCCTTACAGCCTGGTACTTCATACAGGTGAGCTTTATACACAACACACCTTCAGAGTATAATGCATCCTTACAGCCTGGTCCTTCATACAGCCAGGTGAGGGAACATACGCTTGATACACAACACATCCTCAGAGTATAATGCATCCTTACAGCCTGGTACTTAATACAGGTGAGCTCCATACACAAAACACCTTCAGAGTATAATGCATCCTTACAGCCTGGTCCTTCATACAGCCAGGTGAGTGAACATACGCTTCATACACAACACATCTTCAGCGTATAATGCATATTCAGAGTATAATGTATCCTTACAGCCTGGTCCTTCATACAGCCAGGTGAGTGAACATACGCTTGATACACAACACATCCTCAGAGTATAATGCATCCTTACAGCCTGGTACTTAATACAGGTGAGCTCCATACACAAAACACCTTCAGAGTATAATGCAGCCTTACAGCCTGGTACTTCATACAGGTGAGCTAATAGACTCTTCACACACAACACACCTTCAGAGTATAATGCATCCTTACAGCCTGGTAGATCACAGGTGAGCTCCATACACAACACACCTTCAGAGTATAATGCATCCTTACAGCCTGGTCCTTCATACAGCCAGGTGAGTGAACATACACTTCATACACAACACATCTTCAGAGTATAATGCATCCTTACAGCCTGGTCCTTCATACAGCCAGGTGAGTGAACATACGCTTCATACACAACACACCTTCAGAGTATAATGCATCCTTACAGCCTGGTCCTTCATACAGCCAGGTGAGTGAACATACGCTTCATACACAATACACCTTCAGAGTATAATGCATCCTTACAGCCTGGTCCTTCATACAGCCAGGTGAGTGAACATACACTTCATACACAACACATCTTCAGAGTATAATGCATCCTTACAGCCTGGTCCTTCATACAGCCAGGTGAGTGAACATACGCTTCATACACAACACATCTTCAGAGTATAATGCATCCTTACAGCCTGGTCCTTCATACATCCAGGTGAGTGAACATATGCTTGATACACAACAAACCTTCAGAGTATAATGCATCCTTACAGCCTGGTCCTTCATACAGCCAGGTGAGTGAACATACGCTTCATACACAACACACCTTCAGAGTATACTGCATCCTTACAGCCTCGTCCTTCATACAGCCAGGTGAGTGAACATACGCTTGATACACAACACATCCTCAGAGTATAATGCATCCTTACAGCCTGGTACTTAATACAGGTGAGCTCCATACACAAAACACCTTCAGAGTATAATGCATCCTTACAGCCTGGTCCTTCATACAGCCAGGTGAGTGAACATACGCTTCATACACAACACATCTTCAGCGTATAATGCATCCTTACAGCCTGGTACTTCATACAGGTGAGCTTTATACACAACACACCTTCAGAGTATAATGCATCCTTACAGCCTGGTCCTTCATACAGCCAGGTGAGGGAACATACGCTTGATACACAACACATCCTCAGAGTATAATGCATCCTTACAGCCTGGTACTTAATACAGGTGAGCTCCATACACAAAACACCTTCAGAGTATAATGCATCCTTACAGCCTGGTCCTTCATACAGCCAGGTGAGTGAACATACGCTTCATACACAACACATCTTCAGCGTATAATGCATCCTTACAGCCTGGTACTTCATACAGGTGAGCTTTATACACAACACACCTTCAGAGTATAATGCATCCTTACAGCCTGGTCCTTCATACAGCCAGGTGAGGGAACATACGCTTGATACACAACACATCCTCAGAGTATAATGCATCCTTACAGCCTGGTACTTAATACAGGTGAGCTCCATACACAAAACACCTTCAGAGTATAATGCATCCTTACAGCCTGGTCCTTCATACAGCCAGGTGAGTGAACATACGCTTCATACACAACACATCTTCAGCGTATAATGCATATTCAGAGTATAATGTATCCTTACAGCCTGGTCCTTCATACAGCCAGGTGAGTGAACATACACTTCATACACAACACATCTTCAGAGTATAATGCATCCTTACAGCCTGGTCCTTCATACAGCCAGGTGAGTGAACATACGCTTGATACACAACACATCCTCAGAGTATAATGCATCCTTACAGCCTGGTACTTAATACAGGTGAGCTCCATACACAAAACACCTTCAGAGTATAATGCATCCTTACAGCCTGGTCCTTCATACAGCCAGGTGAGTGAACATACGCTTCATACACAACACACCTTCAGAGTATAATGCATCCTTACAGCCTGGTCCTTCATACAGCCAGGTGAGTGAACATACGCTTCATACACAATACATCTTCAGAGTATAATGCATCCTTACAGCCTGGTCCTTCATGCAGCCAGGTGAGTGAACATACGCTTCATACACAACATCTTCAGAGTATAATGCATCCTTACAGCCTGGTCCTTCATACATCCAGGTGAGTGAACATATGCTTGATACACAACACACCTTCAGAGTATAATGCATCCTTACAGCCTGGTCCTTCATACAGCCAGGTGAGGGAACATACACTTCATACACAACACATCTTCAGAGTATAATGCATCCTTACAGCCTGGTACTTAATACAGGTGAGCTCCATACACAAAACACCTTCAGAGTATAATGCATCCTTACAGCCTGGTCCTTCATACAGCCAGGTGAGTGAACATACGCTTCATACACAACACATCTTCAGCGTATAATGCATCCTTACAGCCTCGTCCTTCATACAGCCAGGTGAGTGAACATACGCTTGATACACAACACATCCTCAGAGTATAATGCATCCTTACAGCCTGGTACTTAATACAGGTGAGCTCCATACACAAAACACCTTCAGAGTATAATGCATCCTTACAGCCTGGTCCTTCATACAGCCAGGTGAGTGAACATACGCTTCATACACAACACATCTTCAGCGTATAATGCATCCTTACAGCCTGGTACTTCATACAGGTGAGCTTTATACACAACACACCTTCAGAGTATAATGCATCCTTACAGCCTGGTCCTTCATACAGCCAGGTGAGGGAACATACGCTTGATACACAACACATCCTCAGAGTATAATGCATCCTTACAGCCTGGTACTTAATACAGGTGAGCTCCATACACAAAACACCTTCAGAGTATAATGCATCCTTACAGCCTGGTCCTTCATACAGCCAGGTGAGTGAACATACGCTTCATACACAACACACCTTCAGAGTATAATGCATCCTTACAGCCTGGTCCTTCATACAGCCAGGTGAGTGAACATACGCTTCATACACAACACATCTTCAGAGTATAATGCATCCTTACAGCCTGGTACTTCATACAGGTGAGCTTTATACACAACGCACCTTCAGAGTATAATGCATCCTTACAGCCTGGTCCTTCATACAGCCAGGTGAGTGAACATATGCTTGATACACAACACATCCTCAAAGTATAATGCATCCTTACAGCCTGGTACTTCATACAGGTGAGCTAATAGACTCTTCACACACAACACACCTTCAGAGTATAATGCATCCTTACAGCCTGGTAGTTCACAGGTGAGCTCCATACACAACACACCTTCAGAGTATAATGCATCCTTACAGCCTGGTCCTTCATACAGCCAGGTGAGTGAACATACGCTTCATACACAACACACCTTCAGAGTATAATGCATCCTTACAGCCTGGTCCTTCATACAGCCAGGTGAGTGAACATACGCTTCATACACAATACATCTTCAGAGTATAATGCATCCTTACAGCCTGGTCCTTCATACAGCCAGGTGAGTGAACATACACTTCATACACAACACACCTTCAGAGTATAATGCATCCTTACAGCCTGGTCCTTCATACAGCCAGGTGAGTGAACATACGCAACACAGCTTCAGAGTATAATGCATCCTTACAGCCTGGACCTTCATACAGCCAGGTGAGTGAACATACTCTTCATACACAATACATCTTCAGAGTATAATGCATCCTCACAGCCTGGTCCTTCATACAGCCAGGTGAGTGAACATACGCTTCATACACAACACATCTTCAGAGTATAATGCATCCTTACAGCCTGGTCCTTCATACATCCAGGTGAGTGAACATATGCTTGATACACAACACACCTTCAGAGTATAATGCATCCTTACAGCCTGGTCCTTCATACAGCCAGGTGAGTGAACATACGCTTCATACACAACACACCTTCAGAGTATAATGCATCCTTACAGCCTGGTCCTTCATACAGCCAGGTGAGTGAACATACGCTTCATACACAACACATCTTCAGAGTATAATGCATCCTTACAGCCTGGTACTTCATACAGGTGAGCTTTATACACAACGCACCTTCAGAGTATAATGCATCCTTACAGCCTGGTCCTTCATACAGCCAGGTGAGTGAACATACGCAACACAGCTTCAGAGTATAATGCATCCTTACAGCCTGGTCCTTCATACAGCCAGGTGAGTGAACATACTCTTCATACACAATACATCTTCAGAGTATAATGCATCCTCACAGCCTGGTCCTTCATACAGCCAGGTGAGTGAACATACGCTTCATACACAACACATCTTCAGAGTATAATGCATCCTTACAGCCTGGTCCTTCATACATCCAGGTGAGTGAACATATGCTTGATACACAACACAGGTGAGCTAATAGACTCTTCACACACAACACACCTTCAGAGTATAATGCATCCTTACAGCCTGGTAGTTCACAGGTGAGCTCCATACACAACACACCTTCAGAGTATAATGCATCCTTACAGCCTCGTCCTTCATACAGCCAGGTGAGTGAACATACGCTTCATACACAACACACCTTCAGAGTATAATGCATCCTTACAGCCTGCTAGTTCATACAGGTGAGCTCCATACACAACACACCTTCAGAGTATAATGCATCCTTACAGCCTGGTCCTTCATACAGCCAGGTGAGTGAACATACGCTTCATACACAACACACCTTCAGAGTATAATACATCCTTACAGCCTGGTACTTCATACAGGCAGGTGAGTGAACATACGCTTCATACACAACACATCTTCAGAGTAAAATGCATCCTTACAGCCTGGTACTTCATACAGGTGAGCTTCATACACAACACACCTTCAGAGTATAATGCATCCTTACAGCCTGGTCCTTCATACAGCCAGGTGAGTGAACATACGCTTCATACACAACACACCTTCCGAGTATAATGCATCCATACAGCCTGGTACTTCATACAGGTGAGCTAATACTCTTCACACACAACACATCTTCAGAGTATAATGCATCCTTACAACCAGGTCCTTCATACAGGTGAGCTAATAGACTCTTCATACACAACACATCTTCAGAGTATAATGCATCCTTACAGCCTGGTACTTCATACGGGTGAGCTTCATACACAACACACCTTCAGAGTATAATACATCCATACACCAAGCTTAGTTCCAGATATACCAAAAACTTGAAACTACCGCCTGGACAAGTTTTCTGTCCTACTTTTCATACACTGACAAGTTTGGTGAATAACTGTGTCTTGAAATTATGGCCCGACAAACTTGTAGGGGATGATCAGAGAGATGGAGGGATGAAAAAATCTGTGACTATATACTAACTCAAGATTTAAATTCGGGGAGGATAAAAACAAAAACATAATCACCAACCACCCACTTCACAAAATGAATAGATAAAACCAACAAAATATACATGTACAGGCACAAAATTATCAAATAAATTCAATGAACTAAACACAAGATTTACTACAACCACGACATTTCAAATTACCATGGCGATAAAAGAAGCACCCCTAACTCCTAGTGCATGTAACTCATATGCTGCATCTGGGCAAGCGGCGCCATTGGAGGAACCGACCGTGGACCACCCATGGGCAGGGGTGGAGTTGGTGGTGGCTGTGGCATAGGTCCTACAGAATGGGGTCCACCCTGGGGCAGCTGGTGGATCAAAGTGGGTGGTCCAACTGAATGCGGGGTCATGGGATGTGGAGCTAAGGGTTGGGGTGAAAGACCCTGGGGTGAAAGGCCTTGGGGTGGAAGACCCATAACTGCTCCACCACCCTGTTGCTGCAAGAGAGGCGAGGCACAGACAGGAGGCTGGCCTACAGATGGGGGACCATGAGTCATCATATGTGGTGTGTGTGGGTGGGGTGTTGGCGGTCCCATGGGTGTCATGGGGTGGGTCATTTGGGGGGGTGTCATGGGGTGGGGTGTCAGTTGTGGAGCCTGTTGTTGTGGTTGCTGTTGCTGATGGTGACTTGCATACATAGGGTTAGTCATTGGCGTAACTGACATCGGGGTCACTGACATTGGCGTCACTGACCGTTGTTGCTGCATGTGGGAAGAAAATTAAGAAGTTAGTAAATGTAAATAAGTGTCACACGAGACATGCCAGATTTGTCATGATGTCACACGAGACATGCCAGATTTGTCATGATGTCACATGAGACATGCCAGATTCTTTATGATGTCACATGAGACATGCCAGACTCTTTATGATGTCACATGAGACATGCCAGATTCTTTATGTCACATGAGACATGCCAGATTCATTATGATGTCACATGAGACATGCCAGATTCTTTATGATGTCAGGACTGTTCATTATGGGGAACATTTTCAAACTAATTTGATCGACACCAGCAACAGGTAACAGACAAATTGGTTTAAAAAATTCAACATATTTCCTATCTAGCTGTCTTTACAAGTGAGACATTGGCATTCTAAGGGTTAATTATATACCATGTTTCTGTTAACCCCTTCAACACTACAGACCACAGACAACATGAGGTAGCAATTATTCTGTTCCATATTTTGAAACTAATTTCACTGGATTTCTAGTCAAATTAATATCAAAATATTGAACAGATTACACGTCCCTGTATCATTGCTATCCAACAGCTTACAAGTCCTTGTATTGTTCCTAAACAACAACTTACAAGTCCCTTCATCGTTGCATATCTTACAAGTCTCTGTATCATTGCCATGAAACAGCTTACATGTCTCTTCATCATTGCTATGCAATAGCTTACATGTCCGGAACAGCTTACATGTCCCTTCATCGTTGCTATGCAACAGCTTACATGTCCCTTCATCATTGCTACCCTTCATCGTTACTATGCAACAGGTTAATTGCCCCTGTATCGTAGCTATGCAACATCTTAAAAATGTTCATGTATTGTTGCTATGCAACAGCTTACATGTTACTGTATTGTTGCTTTAATATTCTGGGTTTGCAGTGTTGCAGAGTTTAATAATTTAATAGTCAACTCGGCCAAAACAGCTTGTCTTGAGAAGCGTCTGTTTGCAGGCCATAAAAAGACTATTTTGACAATTTACCCCTGGAATAGGTAGCTCGATAAGGGAGAGTTATTCCAGTCATAAATTTTCAAAGCTAGTCTTCTCCTGGCTTGAAAATGGACATTGATCAAGAAAGATTAAGATATGCTTGCCCACTCTTGATGAGTAACTGGTTAATAGATTAGTCCATCAATAAGATAGTTAGCAGTGGCTCCAGCTTAAGATTAAACAGTCACATTAAAATAGCCATCAACTCGACAAATCTTTTCATAGCAGCGAGAAATGGTTGACAGATCTTGCTAATACCTAGAAATTAATTGACAATTACCTAATCCAGACTTGCAAATTAAATGTGACATATTACTTGCATTCTCATTTCTCTTTTTCAAAATTTTTTATGCAATGAAGTTCTACATTTTAATGTGACTGTTCAGCTTTACTACTAGTTTTTAAAAGTTAGTAAGCATGTATAAAAGCGGATATTAAAGCAGATGACATCACTACAAAACTTGTCTTAAAGCTATATGAAAGTATCATATGAAGTATTATGTTGTCATATTTGGAAAATACTCTTACTTATCATATGACATTACAAACAACTACATGACGTGTAGGATGACATCATAATCACTGACGTCATGAATGACGTGGATAAATTTGTCACGAACGCAAAATTTGTGACGGACTAAGCATTGTTGTATGAATTGTATGTTTTTACTATTTAATAGGCAGCAACAGCACCATGTCAAATTAGTTTTAAAATATTCAACAGCCTACATGTATAGTTTTCTGGAAATTGATAGTTGGCCAGTTCAGGGATCGATCGATTCCAACCTGGCGTAGTGTGGGTGGAGCTTTGCTAGAGATGAGCAGGGCATAGCTAATACTGAATTCCTCTGTTCCATAGTGAGGCAATTTTAGTTAGAATCTATTGTCTAACTCCACACACACCCCTGCTACAAACCATAATGACGTGCATACAATAAGTCACTGTAGTGCCAGCTTCCTAAGTGAGCATACCCACCTCAAAAGCATATAGTAAAAGCATCGTTCAAGACAAATTATGGAATGAGCCAATATAATTATGTTTAGAACAAGTTGACTGGTAGCCGCAAAAAGTTTCTGTCAAATTGTTCTCAAAATAATCGGCAGGCAATACAAGTGCCACTAGCTAGTCTTAATTAGAATTTGACTGAGAATTGTTGCTTCAACAATCTAATTGTTCTCGACATAATTAGTCAATCAGTTCAGTAACAATTACCGAATATATTTTGAGCTATTTGCCTAAAGGCTGGCTAAGATAGCAACAACTTATTAAAATTCCTCTCAAAATAATCTGGACTAGATTGCTACTTAACAAAGGTATGTCTAATCTGCTTGGAGTATATCCTATAGACATTCTCCTTAAAGCTCTAAAGGGAGTATATCCTATGCATTGTCTGTAAATTCTCTGCTTGGAGTATATCCTATACATATTCTGTAAAGATCTAAGGGGAGTACATCCTATACATATTCTGTAAAGATCTAAGGGGAAATCTGTTATTAACTTTAAATTTAAATACAGAGATAAGATCATCAGGGAAAAACAGGTATTTTGGATTCAAAGAATTAAGGTGAATCTTTGACTTACTGAATCATCCGAGATGTGTGAATCGTCTTCAAACAGTGTGCCCTGTAGCTGCTGATGATGCTGCATCATGTCAGGACTGGAGAATTCACTGATGGCTTGATCCGAGATATCTTCCTCCCGAGATCTGGCACAAAAACATAACAAGTGTTTGATATTAATCTGGATTCTAATGATTACTGACTAGACTGAATGAGATACGCGTCAGCAAAGCAGGGATGATGATTCAGAAGCAGGAATTGGAGATATGCATCAGCAAAGCTGAGATGATGCTTCAGAAGCAGGAATTGGAGATACGCGTCAGCAAAGCAGAGATGATGCTTCAGAAGCAGGGCTTGGAGATACACGTCAGCAAAGCAGAGATGATGCTCCAGAAGCAGGAATTGGAGATACGCGTACGCAAAGCAGAGACAATGCTTCAGAAGCAGGATCGGCGATACGCGTCAGCAAAGCAGAGATGATGATTCAGAAGCAGGATTTGGAGATACGCGTCAGCAAAGCAGAGATGATGCTTCAGAAGCAGGAATTGGAGATACACGTCGGCAAAGCAGAGATGATGCTTTAGAAGCAGGAATTGGAGATACGCGTCAGCAAAGCAAAGATGATGATTCAGAAGCAGGAATCGGAGATACACGTCAGCAAAGCAAAGATGATGCTTCAGAAGCAGGAATTGGAGATACGCGCCAGCAAAGCAGAGATGATGATTCAGAAGCAGGAATTGGAGATACGCGTCAGCAGAGATGATGATTCTGAAGCAGGAATTGGAGATACGCGTCAGCAGAGATGATGATTCTGAAGCAGGAATTGGATACGCGTCAGCAAAGCAGAGATGATGCTTCAGAAGCAGGAATTGGAGATACGCATCAGCAAAGCAGAAATGATGCTTCAGAAGCAGGAATTGGAGATACACGTCAGCAAAGCAGAGATGATGCTTTAGAAGCAGGAATTGGAGATATGCGTTAGCAAATCAGAGATGATGCTTCAGAAGCAAGAATTGGAGATACGCATCAGCAAAGCAGAGATGATGATTCAGAAGCAGGAATTGGAGATATGATTCAGAAGCAGGAATTTGTGGCAATTTTGAATGAGAATGATTAAGAAATGACGCTTTGTAACATGACAAACATTTACGGTACACTAAAACCTGTTTTAAGTTATCACTTTATGGAGCCACAGTAAACTCTGCCTTAAGTGACCACCTTATGGAGCTACAGTAACACTGTCTTAAGTGACCACCTTATGGAGCCACATTAAAACCCGTATTAAGTGACCACCTTATGGAGCCACAGTAAAACATGTCTTAAGTGACCACCTTATGGAGGCCCAGTAAAACATGTCTTAAGTGACCACCTTATAGAGCCACAGTAAAACCTGTCTTAAGTGCCTACCTTATGGAGCCACAGTAACACTGTCTTAAGTCACCACCTTATGGAGCCACAGTAAAACTTGTCTTAAGTCACCACCTTATAGAGCCACAGTAAAACCTGTCTTAAGTGACCACCTTATGGAGCCACAGTAAAACTTGTCTTAAGTACCACCTTATGGAGCCACAGTAAAACCTGTCTTAAGTGACCACCTTATGGAGCCACAGTATAACCTGTCTTAAGTCACCACCTTATGGAGTCACAGTAAAACCTGTCTTAAGTGACCACCTTATGGAGCCACAGTAAAACCTGTCTTAAGTGACCACCTTATGGAGCCATACTAAACCCTGCCTTAAAGTTCTCATACATATAGACACTTTTGCACGAGATATGAGATGCCTGTTTATTTCTGATCAATTTACCCAGAGTGCAATGCTACACAGCGTGGAGTGTTATCCAGCAAGCTATGCCCTGCCTCCATAACCATTGTAAATATTGGACGCCATATTAAGGCAGGTTGGTTTTGTTTGAGAAGTCCTGGCTTGCGCAGACAATAGACTAAACGAATATGGCGTCCAATAGTTCCAACGATTATGGAGGCACGGCATTGCATGCTGGACAGCATTGCACGCTGGGTAACATTGCAGTCTGGGTAAATTGAACAGAAATCACCAGGCATCGCATATCTCGTGCAAGTGTCTATATTTAAGGGGATATGAAAACTTTAACTGACCACCTTATGGAGCCACAGTAACACTGCCTTAAGTGACAATCTTATGGAGCCACAATAAACCCTGCCTTAAGTGATCACCTTATGGAAACATACTAAACATGCCTTAAGTGACCACCTTATGGAAACATACTAAACCTGTCCTAAGTGTCCCCCTTATGGAGCCACAGTAAAACTTGTCTTAAGTGACCACCTTATGGAGCCACAGTAGTCTGTGTTTAAGTGACCACCTTAGGCAGTCACAGCAAACCTGTCTTAAGTGACCACCTTATAGAGCCATAGTAAAACCTGTCTTAAGTGACCACCTTATGGAGCCACAGTAAAACCTGTCTTAAATGACCACCTTATGGAGCCACATTAAAACCTGTCTTGTGACCACCTTATAGAGCCACAGTAAAACCTGTCTTAAGTGACTACCTTATGGAGCCACAGTAAAATCTGTCTTAAGTGACCTCATTATAGAGCCACAGTAAAACCTGCATTAAGTGACCACCTTATGGAGCCACAGTAAAACCTGTCTTAAATGACCACCTTATGGAGCCACAGTAAACCCGTCTTAAGTGATCACCTTATAGAGCCACAGTAAAACCTATCTTAAGTGACTAACTTATGGAGCCACAGTAAAACCTGTCTTAAGTGACCACCTTATAGAGCCACAGTAAAACCTGCATTAAGTGACCACCTTATGGAGCCACAATACAACCTGTCTTAAGTGACCAACTTATGAAGCCACAGTAAAACCTGTCTTAAGTGACCACCTTATAGAGCCGCAGTAAAACCTGTTTTAAGTTACCACCTTATGGAGCCACAGTAAAACCTGTCTTAAGTGACCACCTTATGGAGCCACAGTAAAACCTGCCTTACGTGATAACCTTACAGAGCCACAGTAAAACATGTCTTAAGTCTATATTTTCATGCCACACAGAGGGGGAAGGAGGATGCGGATGTATGACTCCCTTATCAACTCGCATGAGGATGTGACTTACATGTTTCTGTATCGGCAAACATGTTCATATGTTGTGCATGCCTAACATGTGAGGGGAGGGGGGGGGAGGAGAGGTTGTATGACTCACATGTTCCCGTATCTGCTTGCACGTGCATACGTTTTCTCCGCTTGTCGTGCAAGGGGGGGGGGGGGGAAGAGGAGAGGAGACGTTGTATAACTCGCATGTTCCTGTACCTGCTTGTACGTGTATATGTTGTCTCTGCTTGTCGTGCGAGGGGGGGGGGGGGGGAGAGGGGAGGAGAAGTTGTATGACACACATGTTCCCGTATCTGCTTGCACATGCATATGTTGTCTCTGTGTGTCGTGCGAGGGGGGGGGGGGGGAGAGGAAGGAGAGGTTGTATGACCCACATGTTCCTGTATCTGCTTGCACGTGCATATGTTGTCTCTGCGTGTTGTGCGAGGGGGGAGGGGAGGAGAGGTTGTATGACTCACATGTTCCCGTATCTGCTTGCACGTGCATATGTTGTCTCAGCTGGTCGTGCGAGGGGGGGGGGGGGGGGGAAAGAGGTTGTATGACTCACATGTTCGCATATCTGCTTGTACATGCCTATGTTGTCTCAGCTTGTCATGCGAGGGGATTTGGGGGGAGGGGAGGGGAGGCTATATGACTCACATGTTCGCGTATCTGCTTGTACGTGCATATGTTGTCTCAGCTTGTCGTGCGATACTTCTCTGTTGTTGGTTGCTCAACCACATCTGAGCCTGTGACATTTGAGACATACTCATATTCGAACTGAAATACAAACAAGATATCCGGGTACATATGACAATCTGTCACGCAATTTGACAAATGTTTGACAGTGTAAATGTCTAACAATGTTTTTGCCATCTGAAATCCTGAGATCAAAATATACACTGTGTGGATGTTCAAGGTTTTACCCAGAAATGTGGTTGTATTGCAGCCAGGGACATCCTCTGGTTAATAATTTTACCTGTTAATTCAATGTAGATGCAATTAAAGCTTTCTATAAGATTTGGCAGCCACAGACCTGATAGTTTAGACATAGCAGAAGTAAATGCAAACCATAATCTATTATGCCAGCAGGTACTAAGTCCGGCACACGATGCATAGGTGTCACATAAGTTTTAACTTCGTAATGATGAGCTAAATAGCATTTTACCATTATAGTATCAAAGTATATAACTAGTTGCATTTCTTCTCTATGATAGGATATAGCGTTTTTGCGCTTAGCATACTATTGGCATCGGGGACCCTGAAATGATCAAGTCCCTACACTGAAAGCAGATGTCAAAACGATATGAATGCATGGTAATATAGATGTACATGAAGTAATAAAGCCATATATCAACTTTTGTGATCACCATAGCACAGCAATAGCAGAACTCAACACAAAACTTAACCTGTGTTGTACTAAGTCCATCTCATCACAAAACTTAACCTGTGTTATACTAAGTCCAGCTAGACACAAAACTTATCCTGTGTTGTACTAAGTCCAGCTCACCACAAAGCCTAACCTGTGTTGTACTAAGTCCAGCATGACACAAAACTTAACCTGTGCTGTACTAAGTCGATCTCACCAAACTTAACCTGTGTTGTACTAAGTGGAGCTCCACACAAAATTTAACCTGTGTTGTGCTAGGTCCAGCTATACACAAAACTTCACCTGTGTTGTACTAACTCCTGCTACATACAAAACTTAACCTGTGTTGTACAAGTCCAGCTAGACACAAAACTTAACCTGTGTTGTACTAAGTCCAGCTCGACACAAAACTTAACCTGTGCTGTACTACGTCGATCTCACCAAACTTAACCTGTGTTGTACTAAGTCAATCTCCCCACAAAACTTAACGTGTGTTGTACTAAGTCAATCACACCTCAAAACTTAACCTGTGTTGTACTAACTCCAGCTAGACACAAAACTTAACGTGTGTTGTACTAAATCAATCTCACCACAAAACTTAACCTGTGTTGTACTAAGTCCAGCTCACCACAAAACAACCTGTGTTATACTAAGTCCAGCTAGACACAACACCTAACGTGTGTTCTACTAAGTAAATCACATCACAAAACTTAACATGTGTTGTACTCAGTCAATCTCACCACAAAATTTAACCAGTGTTGTACTAAGTCTAGCTAGACACAAAACTTAACCTGTGTTGTACTAAGTCCAGCTAGACACAAAACTTAACCTGTGTTGTACAAGTCCAGCTAGACACAAAACTTAACCTGTGTTGTACTAAGTCGATCTCACCACAAAACTTAACCTCTGTTGTACTAAGTCCAGCTCACCACACAAAACGTAACCTGTGTTGTGCTAAGTCCAGCTAGACACAAAACCTAACCTGTGTTGTACTAACCCCAGCTACAGACAAAACTTAACCTGTGTTGTACAAGTCCAGCTAGACACAAAACTTAACCCGTGTTGTACTAAGACCAGCTAGACACAAAACTTAACCTGTGTTGTACTAAGTCCAGGTCACCACAAAGCTTAACCTGTGTTGTACTAAGTCGATCTCACCAAACCTAACCTGTGTTGTACTAAGTGGAGCTCCACACAAAACTTAACCTGTGTTGTACTAAGTCCAGCTCGACACAAAACTTAACCTATGCTGTACTAAGTCGATCTCACCAAACCTAACCTGTGTTGTACTAAGTGGAGCTCCACACAAAACTTAACCTGTGTTGTACTAAGTCGATCTCACCACAAAACTTAACCTATGTTGTACTAAGTCCAGCTCACCACACAAAACGTAACCTGTGTTGTGCTAAGTCCAGCTAGACACAAAAACTAACCTGTGTTGTACTAACTCCCGCTACATACAAAACTTAACCTGTGTTGTACAAGTCCAGCTAGACACAAAACTTAACCTGTGTTGTACTAAGACCAGCTAGACACAAAACCTAACCTGTGTTGTACTAAGTCCAGCTCACCACAAAGCTTAACCTGCATTGTACTAAGTCCAGCTCGACACAAAACTTAAACTGTGCTGTACTACGTCGATCTCACCAAACTTAACCTGTGTTGTACTAAGTCAATCTCACCACAAAACTTAACGTGTGTTGTGCTAAGTCAATCACACCTCAAAACTTAACCTGTGTTGTACTAACTCCAGCTAGACACAAAACTTAACCTGTGTTGTACTAAATCAATCTCACCACAAAACTTAACCTGTGTTGTACTAAGTCCAGCTCACCACAAAACTTAACCTGTGTTATACTAAGTCCAGCTAGACACAAAACTTAACGTGTGTTGTACTAAGTAAATCTCATCACAAAACTTAACGTGTGTTGTACTCAGTCAATCTCACCATAAAATTTAACTAGTGTTGTACTAAGTCTAGCTAGACAGAAAACTTAACCTGTGTTGTACTAAGTCCAGCTAGACACAAAACTTAGCCTGTGTTGTACTAAGTCCAGCTAGACACAAAACCTAACCTGTGTTGTACAAGTCCAGCTCACCACACAAAACGTAACCTGTGTTGTACTAAGTCCAGCTCACCACAAAACTTAACCTGTTGTGTTGTACTAAGTCCAGCTAGACACAAAACTTAGCCTGTGTTGTACTAAGTCCAGCTAGACACAAAACTTAACCTGTGTTGTACAAGTCCAGCTAGACACAAAACTTGCTGTACTAAGTCCAGCTCACCACAAAACTTAACCTGTTGTGTTGTACTAAGTCCAGCTAGACACAAAACTTAGCCTGTGTTGTACAAGTCCAGCTAGACACAAAACTTGTTGTACTAAGTCCAGCTCACCACAAAACTTAACCTGTGTTGTACTAAGTCCAGCTAGACACAAAACTTAGCCTGTGTTGTACTAAGTCCAGCTAGACACAAAACCTAACCTGTGTTGTACAAGTCCAGCTCACCACACAAAACGTAACCTGTGTTGTACTAAGTCCAGCTCACCACAAAACTTAACCTGTTGTGTTGTACTAAGTCCAGCTAGACACAAAACTTAGCCTGTGTTGTACTAAGTCCAGCTAGACACAAAACTTAACCTGTGTTGTACAAGTCCAGCTAGACACAAAACTTGCTGTACTAAGTCCAGCTCACCACAAAACTTAACCTGTTGTGTTGTACTAAGTCCAGCTAGACACAAAACTTAACCTGTGTTGTACAAGTCCAGCTAGACACAAAACTTGTTGTACTAAGTCCAGCTCACCACAAAACTTAACCTGTGTTGTACTAAGTCCAGCTAGACACAAAACGTAGCCTGTTGTGTTGTACTAAGTCCAGCTAGACACAAAACTTAGCCTGTGTTGTACTAAGTCCAGCTAGACACAAAACGTAACCTGTGTTGTACTAATTCAATCTCACCACAAAACTTAACGCGTGTTGTACTAAGTCAATCTCACCACAAAACATAACCTGTGTTGTACTAAGTCCAGCTCACCACAAAACTTAACCTGTGCTGTACTAAGTCCAGCTCGACACAAAACTTAACCTGTGCTGCACTACGTCGATCTCACCAAACTTAACCTGTGTTGTACTAAGTCCAGCTCACCACAAAGCTTAACTTGCGTTGTACTAAGTCCAGCTCGACACAAAACTTAACCTGTGCTGTACTACGTTGATCTCACCAAACTTAACCTGTGTTGTACTAAGTCAATCTCACCACAAAACTTAACGTGTTGTACTAAGTCAATCACACCTCAAAACTTAACCTGTGTTGTACTAACTCCAGCTAGACACAAAACTTAACCTATGTTGTACTAAATCTAGACACAAAACTTAACGTGTGTTGTACTAAGTAAATCTCATCACAAAACTTAACGTGTGTTGTACTCAGTCAATCTCACCACAAAACTTAACCAGTGTTGTACTAAGTCCAGCTAGACACAAAACTTAAGCCATGTTGTACTAAGTCCAGCAAGACACAAAACTGAACTTGAAATGACCAAGTTCCATACAATGTTTTCGTCAAGTAGTACACATTTTTCTGAGTAAATTCTGCATTCACTGACTAGCCTAGTGAGAGGATAAATAAATAAATAGATTCACTTACCCTTCATCAAACTCCTTTTCTGAACCCTGTTCAGAATCGTCGTCGTCTGGCTCGTCCCTGCTTCTGTGAGATGTACGTTTTTGAATTACCTCACCCTGAGGCTGCACTATAATCTCTACAAGCAAAGAAAAACAACTATATTTTCTGAATCACCTCACCCCGAGGTTGTACCATAATCTCCACAACCAAAGAAAGATACAACTACAGTTTCTGAATCCCCTCACCCCGCGGTTGTACCATAATCTCTACAAGTAAAGAAAGACACACAACTACAGTTTCTGAATCACCTCACCCTGAGATTGTACCATAATCTCCACAACCAAAGAAAGATACAACTACAGTTTCTGAATCACCTCACCCCAAGGTTGTACCATAATCTCCACAACCAAAGAAAGATACAACTACAGTTTCTGAATTACCTCACCCTGAGGTTGTACCATAATCTCCACAACCAAAGAAAGATACAACTACAGTTTCTGAATCACCTCACCCCGAAGTTGTACCATAATCTCTACAAGTAAAGAAAGACACACAACTACAGTGTCTGAATCACCTCACCCTGAGGTTGTACCATAATCTCTATAAGCAAAGAAAAATATGCGACTAGTTTCTGAATTACCTCACCCCGAGGTTGTACCATAATCTCTACAAGGAGAGAACACAACTACAGTTTCTGAATCACCTCACCCTGAGATTGTACCATAATCTCTACAAGGAGAGAACACAACTACAGTTTCTGAATCACCTCACCCTGAGGTTGTACCATAATCTCTACAAGCAAAGAAAAATATGCGACTAGTTTCTGAATTACCTCACCCCGAGGTTGTACCATAATCTCTACAAGGAGAGAACACAACTACAGTTTCTGAATCACCTCACCCTGAGGTTGTACCATAATCTCTACAAACAGAGACCACAATTACAGTTTCTGAATCACCTCACCCTGAGGTTGTACCATAATCTCTACAAACAGAGACAACAATTACAGTTTCTGAATCACCTCACCCCGAGGTTGTACCATAATTTCTACAAGCAAAGACACACACAACTACAGTTTCTGAATCACCTCACCCCGAGGTTGTACCATAATCTCCACAAGGAGAACACAATTACAGTTTCTGAATCACCTCACCCCGAGGTTGTACCATAATCTCTACAAGGAGAGAACACAACTACAGTTTCTGAATCACCTCACCCTGAGGTTGTACCATAATCTCTACAAGCAAAGAAAGACAAAAACACACATTAACCCTTTAACGGCCACATTTACATGTAGTCAAGAAAACAAAAATATTTGTTTATTGAACGTGTTGAATATCCATTTGCTGGCCGAAAGAGGACTATTAAAAAAATTTTTACCACTGGCTCAGTTATCGAGCCAGTCATTCCAGTGGTAAATTTTCAAAAAGAGTATTTTCTTGGCCTGCAAATGGACATTAACCAAGACTACTGCAGAGGCTGGTTTGGGCATGAAAAGGTTAAAACTTGTCTGCTTAAAAAATGGCTTCTGCAGTGGCGTTAGGAAATGTCCATTTGTAGACCAAGAGAAGATAATTATTGAAAAATTACCACTGGAATGACTGGCTCAATAACATAGCCAGGCATTCCAGTGGTAAGTATTTAATCTCTTGGTCCGCAAATGCACATTTGCCATGATAAAATTGAAATTTTCTTGAACAAATTTGAGGGTTAAAGGGTTAAAATATCGCTTGCAGATCCTGGTAGCACTAGGCTGATAGGTGAAGCTCAGTGATAGCTCTGCTAATTACTCTACTTATTCACAAAATATCGCTTGCAGATCCTGGTAGCACTAGGCTGATATGTGAAGCTCAGTGATAGCTCTGCTAATTACTCTACTTGTTCACAAAATATCGCTTGCAGATCCTGGTAGCACTAGTCTCATAGGTGAAGCTCAGTGATAGCTCAGCTAATTACTCTACTTGTTCACAAAAAATCGCTTGCAGATCCTGGTAGCACTAGGCTGATGTGAAGCTCAGTGATAGCTCAGCTAATTACTCTACTTGTTCACAAAATATCGCTTGCAGATCCTGGTAGCAGTAGGCTGATAGGTGAAGCTCAGTGATAGCTCTGCTAATTACTCTACTTGTTCACAAGTTATCGCATGCAGATCCTGGTAGCAGTAGGCTGATAGGTGAAGCTCAGTGATAGCTCTGCTAATTACTCTACTTGTTCACAAAATATCGCTTGCAGATCCTGGTAGCACTAGGCTGATATGTGAAGCTCAGTGATAGCTCTGCTAATTACTCTACTTGTTCACCTGAAAGGGGGGGGGGGGGTGTAAATTTCCTAAAGCACACGTATTAATACACTTTTATTATACACTTTTATTTGAAATGATTGACTACACATTAGGTAAATTTATCAAATTTCTTTTTCACGAGTGAGATGACATACTTACCTCCCTAACACACTTGATATACTAGTATATCGGCTCTAAATTCAATAATATTCAGAATTATCAAAAGTTAGGTGCCCCTAATGGGCAGGTAGAAGTACACAGTCATGCACATGACAAACACCACCCACTGCGCATACCGGTACTTCCGTTACTAAATATTGGCTGACATAGAAGCAACTATTCAATAACCAAAGGACCAGGCCTCCGTGGGGTGGCGAGGCCGGGATCCTGTTAGGGAGGTAAGTATGTCATCTCACTCGTGAAAAAGAAATTTGATAAATTTACTTATTTCACATGATGAGAACATACTTACCTCCCTAACACTCTTGATAAAAACCAGAATTTGAAAGTAAATTTGGTGGGAGGGAGGCAAGGTCCTGAAAACCAGCACACCCTCGAACAGACTAGGCTCTTTGAATTCCCAAGAGATTTAAATCATCTGAAATTGTGACTGAAACCACAACCAGGAATAGTATTTTGCATCGGATAATCGACCGATGAAGAGAGATTGATCAAAAGGCAAATGCGCTCCCCCCTCTTTCTGAAGGTTAGGAAAAAACGCTGCTCTAAATGACGAGCACGTTCTCTAATACTTAATGAAAAGCATTACTAGACATTGGAAAAAGAAGATTTGCTTCTATTTCAACTCTCTGAAAAAAACACAATTAAGAGACATTAACCATCACCATATTAAAAAATAAAAATGACACCATCACCAAGACAGAAAATCAAAAAATGGTCATAACCACTGACCTCTGATGTCTTGGATGCGGCACTCATCTCTTCCCCCACCGGATGAAGAGAATTGTACCAGCTAATAGTAGGGATACCCTACCAACAAATGTGATATTTGTAAATAGCAGAGGAGGAAAACTATACACCTGTGCAAAAGTTAAGCACCACCCTATTTTTACGCACATGCGAGGGTATATTCATGTGCTATGAAGAAAGCAATAGCATAAACATTTATGTACCCATCCATCTTAGTGCAAGAGGTAATAATGCAACTAAAGGAATGCTGATTATGATGGTGGGGAAACACTGTATGTTTTTGTTTGAACTTGAAAACGAGGCCTGAATATGGTTACGTTGACACAACTGACAACTATTGCCCTACAGTTGACACACGTGGCTAGATTGTCATTAATGGTGTCTGAAATCGAAGTTTAACATCTGTGCACGAGTTTGAGACTGTCATTATTAATACCGGGTATATCCACCTTGTGCCTGGATGACGGCCTGGACACGACGTCTCATGCTGGTCACCAACCGACTGATACGCCATTGTGGTATTCGTTGCCATTCAAGATGGAGTGCGTCTGTTAATTCCTGTAGGTTCTGCACAGGAGGATCCCTCCTTCTCACCATGTTTCCCAGAATGTCCCAGATATGCTCAATAGGGTTCATGTCAGGGCTCCTTGCTGGCCATGGTAGGGTTTCGATGGCATTCTGGCGGAGGTATTCATGCACAGCTCTAGCACGATGTGGTCGGGCGTTGTCATCCATGAATATAGGGTGGGTTCCAGGTGCATGATTTACAAAATGAGGGACCACAACTCTATCCAGTATGGAATCTTGATATCTTTGTCCATTTAGTGTTCCAGGTACAGTCAACAGATCCAGCTTACAATCAAATGAGATGCACCCCCATATCATAACGGAACCTCCACCAAATGGAACTTCTTCCATGATGTTACGTTGGTCGTACGCCGTGCGTCTGGACCTCCATACACGAGTTCGACCATCTGTGGTGGCATGAAGCAGGAACCGACTTTCATCGGACCAGTGTACCCGTCTCCAGGATCTCATGTTCCAGTGTCTTCTTTCGTTGCACCACCTCAGACGCTCCTCTTTGTGGTGTGCAGTGAGGAGAGGACGTCTGACAGGTCTCCTAGCTTTCATGCCAGCAGCATACAGTCTCCTTTTGACGGTAGACATTGACACTCTATTGCGCGTTTCCCATTGCTGGCTGAGCACTCTGCTGTTGGTGAATGGAGATCTCCTAACAAGGCGTACTAGGGCTCGATCATCACGGGCAGTAGTCTTCTTCGGTCTTCCAGATCTAGGCCTGTCCTTCACCTCGTTAGTTTGCCCATGTTTTGCAATCAAACGACTGATTACAGTATGGTTAATGTTCAGCTGTCTGCCAATCTCTCTGCATGACATACCAGTGGTATGCATGCCTATGATTTGCCATTTCACACGATCACTTAACCTTCGTCTTGCCATAGCGGTTCACAATCAAGAGCTAATTCTCTCTGTACAAATAAACCACGGTCATGAACACAAAATTCCTAATCTTGTCGCCTAAATCTGTATGTAATGTTCTACACCTCAAACTGGACTTTTACATAACTGAACACGTGTGCTGTTTCCCGCCACGCACGGACATCAAGCGGCGTGAAGTCATGCATGCATGTGCATTTCGTACTTGGAATTATGTCAGCTAACGCGGGGACAAAAAGTATGGCAGCCTAGTTGTACCATCATGTTTCTACGTTCTATTGTTTTTGCTGGTGCTTAACTTTTGCACAGGTGTATATTTACAAACATAAACCTCTACATTAATATTTTATTTTCTGAGGACTGAGACGGCGAGCGGGTTAGAAGTGTCACCAAGGTAATGGTCGGTAAAACTTGATTCACAGTGCCACTGGGCTACTGACATAATGTCTTCAATAGAAACACCATTAAATAATGCCGCGGAAGTTACCACACCACGGACACTATGAGCCTTGGCTCTATCTACTTCAATTCCAGTGGCCGTCTTATGACAGAATTGAATACATTCTACTATCCATCTGGAAATAGTGTCTCTTGACGCCCTACCATGGGGTTCAATATATGACAGCCATAGGGAACATGGGTCCATCCGCCAAACCCGAGTTCTTCTCTTGTACTTATTTAAAGCATGGACAGGACACCATGCTTTAGCACCAGGATCATATCTGGTTAAGGCAGGTAGAATAATAGGTTTACCCGGATACTTTAGATTGATTCTTAGCCAAGAAATTCAATCTTGGTAGAAGCTTAAGGCCATCACCTGTAACTATATAACGGTCAGGCTCAGCAGACAAGGCATAAATTTCACTCCTGTGTCTGGCTGATGCTGCCGCAACTAAAAATACAGTTTTAAGTGTCAATAATTTTACAGATATAGCACTAAGTGGTTCAAAAGGTTTATCACTCAAAACCTGCAGAACCAGAGAAAGACAGAGAAAGACTCCATGACGGTGTCAGTGGAGGATTTCTTGGTCTGAGATTGCCCATATTTATAATAAGAGTATTTATAACACTTACTTCATCACTTCCCCTCTTTGCCAAGCAAGGGATAAGTCATCAATGCTGATTTGTATCCAGCAATAGAATTAGGTTTAAGACTATAGGCATCATACAGGTGACAGAGAAAATCAGCTACTACCTGAATAGATGCTTCCATCGGATTGATACATCTCTTTGAGCACCATTCGGCAAATCTGTTGATTTTATAATTATAAGCTCTGGAGGTTGACCCCCCTTCTCGCTCTGGCCATGAAATTGGCTGCTTGCTCAGAAAAGCCCTCCTTAATCGCAGATTGTTTGACAACATCCATGCAGTCAACTGAAACTTTGACGGATTGTTGTGAAGGGTCTTGCCCTGGAAGATAATATTGTCCATCAGCGGCAGAGGAACCGGATTGCAAACCAGAAGGTCCAGCAGATCCGTAAACCATGATCGGCTTGGCCAATTCAGGGCGATCAGAAGCACTTGGCATTCCTCTTGTCTGATCTTCTGAAGAATCCTTGGAATCAGGATTGTTGGAGGGTATGCGTATGCATACATTCCCTTCCAACTGATAGCTAGCGCATCTATTGCGATAGCACTTGGATCTGGAATCGGAGAAACGTACGTCGTCATCTTCGCATTCTTCTTCATTACGAACAAATCTATGTTGGGCTTTCCCCAATGATTGAACAGGTGATCCGCCACACACTGATTTAGTTGCCATTCCGTAGGCAGAATACTCATCCTTCGGCTCAATGAGTCTGCTAACAGATTCAGCCTTCCCGGAATATGAACTGCTTTCAAGGTTAGGGTTGGGCGATTTTTCGATATTATCGTCAATATCGCGATATACCGATACCGAAATCGTCATAATTTTGAAAAATCGTAAATATCGTCAATACCGACAGGACGATATTGCACTTTTAACTGTGAGTATAATATAAATAATTACGTTAGAAATGTCATACTCTTACCTCTATTCGGTCCAGTAATAGTCTTTAAGTAATACTCCAGTCTTTGTCTAAGGTAATAAAAACTTAATAAACTCCAAAATAATCTGTGCTCATTTAATTCATGGTTTGTTTGCGCTAATAAAATGATTTAAAGTACAAAATAATCCTTTGTTGTTCACTTTTCATAATTACACAAATAGACGACGCTATGGTTTTTTTTGCCTCATTCTGAGTGTTAGTCGGTGGGGAATACCATTTGCACTACCCACATTCCAGTCTGATGACGTCATTACTACAGGTCAAGCTATTTATCCATTAGTCATTGATCTGCATAGTTAAACATTCTTCTGACCGTGAAAGATTTAAACTTTAAAACTTTTTAGGTCGATAGGAAACCACACACACTTAATCCCTTATCAATACCACAGCTTGGAATGGTGGGTGAGGGGGAAGTTAATCTCTTGCTTTACCGTTATACGTTTTTATGTAACTTTATACAATGTATTTAGCATTTTTAAACGAATCAGATCAAAATTCATTCCACATAGAACATTACGGATTTATTCTAAGTGAGAAACGTCCTTAAAATAAAGAATTTAGGTCTAATTATTTCCAGTCTTCTATCTGCTGTGGCAGTTTTGGCTGCAGAGTTAACTGGGTTAATTTCACACATCCCGGCTACGCCTTGAGATCAATGGATAAACCCACTACGTAGTGAGCGAATTTGAATAGGTCTACAATGGGGCAAATTAGTATTTAATATTACAGACCAAATAAAATCTGATATAATTGTTTCCAGTCTTCACGCTGGTTCTCATTCAAAATCACGCAGTGTTATTTTTTATTAATTTGCATCGTCTATGCTAGCGGCGGGCGTGATAACAGCTGTCGGAATTCTGCAGTGTGAATTCTGATTGGCTCAAGTATGATACGGTGGCCAATCAGATTTCGCTCTGCGGAATTCCTTTCTGCACAATGAAGTTAATGCGTATTCCTTGCTCAATCTTTTGACAGTTGTCGTGAGGTAAAGATAACACAAAATACAACACAAGAACAGAAGAAAATCCTCTATTTTTCTTATTTGTGATGAATACGGTTAGTTGCATTACATTCGTTGCTTTAAACTGTATATTGAAGGGTGTCAAAGTGTGGAATTTCGTGTATTAAATAAGCGGAAATGGCAATCATGGCGATCTCAATTTACAGTTTCAATGCAACAAATTTAATGAAAATAACTTGCAGACGCCACCAATTTGAAATACTTGTTGTTCTATGTTTACACCCTAACTCCACACCCGACCCAAATGACGATATATCGTGATACCGCGGTATTTTAATGAGATACCGATATCGTCATGCCTTGAGCAATATCGCCCAACCCTATTCAAGGTGATTATATGATCCATGCACCAGCAAAGCAGCTTCCATGTCATCATACAGAGACTGGGCGACTTCGTTCCGCCCTGCCGGTTTATGTAACTCACTACTGTAGAGTTGTCTGAACGTATCATCACAAATTTTCCCTCCACTTCTTTTAAGAAGTGTTCCAGGCTTAGAATTACAGCCCGCAATTCTAGCATGTTGATATGTTCCTTTGACTGTTCCAGATTCCAAAGCCCTGATATAGTGGCTTCTTCCAGGCAAGCTCCCCAACCCCCAATCGATGCATCCGTGAACATCGTTACTTGAGGGTGGGGAGGGGTCAGCATGACCGCTGCCAGGAGATTTCCTCTCTCCATCCACCAATGAAGGTGATGAATGAGAGGGTCCAACACTTGAATGTGCGAGTCCAGTGATCCTGAACTCTGCGTCCACTGAGTCATGAGAAACAATTGAATCGGCCGCCTGCCTAAGGCCGCCTGAGGAATGACTGGTTCCATTGAAACCATCAGACCTAACATTCTCAGATAGACCCGTGCTAGAATATAACGACTGTTGCAAACCAACTGAATGCACGAGAGGAGACCTTCCACTCTCTCCTGGGATGGATAAACATATCCTATCTGCAGATCGAAGAACATACCCAGGTAAACAAACTTCTGGGATGGAGTCAGCTCTGATTTCTGAAAGTTGATCATCCAGCCTAAATCTGTGAGAGTTTTCAAAACTATCTCCAGATTTGCTGTCAAACTTTCTGGGTTGTGTGCTTTCAGCAACCAGTCGTCTATGTAAGTGTGAACAGCTATATTTCTCCTGCGGAGGTACGCTGTGATAGCAAGTACCACTCGAGTGAAGACCCTTGGAGCCGTCGAGATGCCGAATGGAAGAACCTTGAATTCCCATTGGCGTCCCTGA
The DNA here is from genome assembly GCA_034401795.1 of Chaetoderma sp. LZ-2023a. NCBI lineage: Eukaryota > Metazoa > Mollusca > Caudofoveata > Chaetodermatida > Chaetodermatidae > Chaetoderma > Chaetoderma sp. LZ-2023a. The sequence continues at coordinate 1,684,891 of CM067368.1, forward strand.
AAAGCAAATCTCAGGAACCGACGAAAACTCCTTGCAATTGGAATGTGGAAATAAGCATCCTTGAGATCTATAGATGCTGTCCACATCCCCTTCTCAAACCCCAACAACACCGATCTTACTGTTTCCATTTTGAAACTCGGTGTCTAAAAACTTGTTTAGAGGTTTGAAGTTGAGAATTGGTCTCCACCCCCCGGTGTTCTTTGCCACAAGAAACACGGTTGAATAGAAGCCCGGGCAATCCTGCGCCGGTTGAATTGCTTCCTTTAGAATTAGAGATTCTATCTCCTCTTCTATGCACAACCGCTTGTCTGGATCTCTTGGAATTTGAGTCCAGACCGGTACCAGAGACAGATGCAAAGGCGGACCTCTTATCCATTCTGGACTGTATCCGTGCGAAAGCCATTGCAAGACAAAGCGGTCCTGAATTAACCGCGCCCCCACTTCTGAATGTGGCAAGTCAAACGACCTGCCACTGGTGCACCTAGGGTTGACGGGGTGGCAATAAATTTTAGAAGTGGGAGTGTCTCTGGTACGAGTGACAACACCTGAGTGGTACTTGTGACAACCGGAAAAAATTTTCTTGTATCAGGCCCAGTTACCACGCGCCATGACCAGCAACACGTGCACCACGGTGCGCGGGCTGCTGTCTGGCTGGCTGCGCTTGAGGCGCTGGCTGACGTACAACAGCGCGCTGTTGCTGGCGCAGCCGACGCGGTCTCTGAAACCGGCCGGCCTGCTGGTCTCTGGCAATGCCAGCACCGCCACGAGTGTACTGCTGTCGAGCAGCCGAGGGCTGAACACGCACGTGTTCTCTGCGCAGCACTTCAAACTGTGCGCGCAGCGCCTTCTGGTTATTCACCAAAGTCACTGTCTTCTGGAGGTGCCAACAACCTTCACCTCCAAAGAGCCCAGGGCCCGCCATCGGCGCTTGCAACAAGCGCGACGAGCTCCTGAGACGGGCACAAATTGTCCAATGCAAAAGTGCGCCTCGTTCTCAGTGACTTTGTGACCGACCTAGTCAGACAGTCCAACGCCAGGTTGATGCCATCCTGGATGGCTCGTTGGACTGTCACAGGACTAGGCTGTTGCTGCACCGACGCTGCTACCACCCCCAACAGCAGCTGAGAGACATGCGACAGTGCACTAATCGCCGCTCGCGAGCTCTCCTCGGTGTCGCGCAAGGCGCCATTAGCCGAGCGCATAGCGCCCGTGCACAACGCTCCCGTGTCAGCACGGGAACCCGGCCGCGTATCTTCCCATGGCCATATCGAGCATACTGACTAGCAGTAACTCAACATCGCCTAGCTACCTCGCGGGGGCGCCTTCGCGAGGTGACCTCTCGGTCTGATCGACTCCTCTGCCGCCGAGAACATATCGAAGATATGCTCAGCATACGGCAGAGACAGAATCGTGCTGGCCAACGGCTTCGCCTGTAACCATGCCCGAGGGTTACCAGCGGCCGTCTCGTCCACGGAGAGCTCTGGTCTAACAGCGAGGAGCCACGCACACTCTTCTGACCAGTCTTCATCCGTGGCTACCTGCGAATTGCCGACGAGCAGCGGGCCCTCGTCATCTTCAATGGCATTCGCAGGTATGGCCGAGGAGGCTATAGACGAACCTGGCTGCCCAGGGAATGTATACGGGCCCGCGAGGGTTGGCATAGCATTCTCCATAGGCAGACCAGGCACCAAGGCCGCGCTTGTGTGAGGGGGTTCATGCACACCAGCGTGGCCCGGAACGTCTGTATGAGATTCCACGTCTAAGCGTGGAATCTTATACGGCCGGCAGTCTGCTCCAAACCGGGCCACAGGCTGAACCATGAAACCTGCTCCCAAGGGAACAGTGCCATAGGTGCGAGTGGTCACGCTCCCCATGAGAGGAGTGTAGACGTTCACATCCATGTCTTCATGGTCAACCTGTGGACCGAGCAGGTAGTCCTCATCATCTTCCTGGTCAGGAAAGTTAGACTCTGGATTAGTAAAGAAAACTAATCCAGACTGACCAGGAGACTGCTCGAAAGCAGATGATGAGTGTACTCCGCGAGTGATCATGGTCAGGCCCGCTGGTCGGGTCCCGCCTGATGCTTCTCGCGCCGCTGGAACACCAAGCGATGCGAACATCAAGCCTGGGTCCAAGACAGCCGCCCCTGGATCACTAAACACATTGTCCGAGCTAGTAGGGCATGATCCAGGGACGGGGGCTACCTGCACTGAGGTCGACGCGCAGGAAGTTGAAACACCTGTGCCAGGCAACATGCCGCGAAGCATGTCAGGCATCAGGTCTTTCAAAGTCCTGCGCATCTCACTCACTAACTCAACCTTGAAGGCCTCGAGCCCATCCTTCTCAGAGGCCTCCTTCTTAGACTTCTTGCCCTCCTCAGCCATCATCTTAGTCTGAAAAGAGAAGAATTCAGAGGTTAGATCCCGCCTCCCCACCCCACTCTTTACAAATGACACATTTTGAAGATTTCGGGTGGTCTACCCTTGTTGATGACGTGTGCTCTACCCCCTTCGATGAAACCTTGTACGGATGGTTGCTGCGACAACCGGTTCCACCGATGAAGATGGAGCGTGACACTAGCTCGCCTCGTAGTACAGAGACCTGACGATATTTATATTAGTGCCTGGGCCTGATCTAACTGCACGCTTCAGAACGATTGGTTCGACACGGTGGTCTTCCGTGTTCTCCAGAATAACAACAAATATGTAACAAACCTTTCCCTTGTATATATCACAAGGTGATCATTTTACTTGCTAACTTTAACTATACAATAAACCTACAAAGTTGGTGACTTTTACTGTTACCTAGCATTCTATTCAATATTACAATTCAATGTTTCCTAAGCTTCCCACTTTGACCAGCTCTTGCCTACTTAAAACCATTCAGCAAGAGTTTCACAAGGTGCAAGGCGGACCGAACTCTCGATTAAAAGTTAAAGTCCCCCTTATGTACTATCTCAGTTTCTATTCTCCCTCCATCTTGGTTTCGCACCGCCGGAGGTTGCTCTGATTCTCATTGGATTATGACATCATTTTGACCAATCAAGACCCCGACCCTCCCTCCCCGGGAGGGTGCTTTCTACCTAGCACCTGCGGTTTGGCTGGTTCTTGAGTGATGGGATCTGTCGTTCCCCTAACTTTATTTTAGAATTCCAGCTGGCTTCCCATGTCATTCCTGACGAAGGACCTGCCCAAAATGACGAATGCTGGTTTGATACCAAGGCTTGCTGGTGGATTAGCACGCCTCTCGATTTATATGTTTTTGATAATAAGTTTCGATTGTGTCCTAGCACGCCTCTACAATTGATATGTTTTTGCTCACAACTTTCGATTGTGTCCTAGCACGCCTCTACAATTGATACGTTTTTGATCGTAACTTTCGATTGTGTACCTACCGCCTACAGGACGCTACCATGTCCATGTCTTGTTCATTGCCTATTAGTTGACAACTTGTAGAATGCTAGAGTTAATCGGCACACGAGTTACCATTCCTCATAGCCGGGTTATTCTCGGCTTATCTGGTCCCACGCTCCGTGAGAACACAGACCGCTACGTAACTAACCAAGTCCGTTTGTCCTATCTAATCCTTTGATTGATTCCCACCTGGTGCCAACCATTATCTTTTATGCTCGATTCAGTTTCGGCGAAACTGTACCTGCACTAGCTGACATATCTGCTGCCAGTCATCCAGTGCTGATAATATATATCCAAATAATAAGATGCTCTAGCCGATGATCAGTGCATCTAAATATACACAGTGACATAGTCTCTTAGCTCACCTGGTATTCAAACAAGAATTGTGCTCGGGCTTACTCCTCGTACATATAAGATGTCCAGCGGGGTCATGACCTCCCCACAAGACAGTCCCATATCTACAGTTTGTTAGTTAGCCTACAAGCTGAACACAGATGGCAAGGGTGGGGGAAGAATCTAGCCTTCATAGGCTTCAGACAGGATGGACATTTCTGAAAGGGAAGGGATACGAACACAATGAGTATGATAGTTTCAAAGCCTTGTTAATTGACTATTAGTAGAAACAAAAACAAACTCGAGAGAAGACATCCACTTTTATGACAGACAACCCTGACAGGACAGCTGACTTCTCTAGTTAATAAAAACCAATCACAACCAGGACCCCAAATTAAGAGAGAGAGAGAAAGATTATGACTATCTAGATATCTCTCCACCCTCCTAATAAAAAGGGAGATGAACACATCACAGACTTCTCTAAACTAAGATTATGAGATCAAGGAAAGAGAAAAAACCCAAACAAACTCTGGTTGATTATGACATCAAACCTCAATGCAAAAGCTCCTTCAAGGAGAGGGGATGTCAGAAAAAATGCAAGAAATATCTAGATATTAGACATTCATACCTCCCGAATAATATAATATTAAATTATATATATTCGAGAACCCATGCACACGCAAGAGAGAATATAGTGCAATAGCAAAAGGCAGCAGAAAATTGTGATTATTTTCAAATAATTATGCGCCATAATTAATAAACTCCCTTAGCCTGAGCACAGGCAACCATCCTCTTGTGCAGGAGAACACGTCCATCCATCCGCCGAGACTCCTCTTCCAGAAGAACTGATGAGGGGGATGGGACAAAAGGAAGGAGATATTTCATTTATTAATTTAATATATCTCCAACCCGTAGACAAATCACGATGATAAGTCAAAACCGAGACGTGAACACCCTTCGAAAGAAGAACAGGAATCCTTGTTCAGTCACATGACAAACCTGTAAGCATAAAACCCAAGAGATTAATAGCCCTAGGCGCTGGGAACATTTTTTACAAGGATTCCCAGCGCCTGAAAACGCGGTACCGCCGAAACGGCCGCGACGAAAACCGGTAACAAATAAAAGTTACAAGTCTTAAATAAATACAAGGAACAATGTCACCTTAGATGATGACGAGGACTCCTCCAACAGTTTAGCATCAGCCATGATGGATTGGGATGATTTTGTTCTAGTAGAATTCAGAAAAGAGCCTCTGAAGATTTTCACATGTTGCTTCTCAGCCAATATATTAGAAAACGGAAGTACCGGTATGCGCATGCGCAGTGGGTGGTGTTTGTCATGTGCATGACTGTGTACTTCCACCTGCCCATTAGGGGCACATAACTTTTTATAATTCTGAATATTATTGAATTTAGAGCCGATATACTAGTATATCACGAGTGTTAGGGAGGTAAGTATGTTCTCATGATGTGAAAATACAAGAGCCCTGGACCTGTATCACTATCTTCCTACTAGTACCGACTCATTTATGAGAAAAACATTCATATACCTTTAGTTTCTGATTTACAACAGGCATTACGATACAATACGATTTTATTACAGCCAGATCATTTGTACAATGATATATGAGGAGGATATATAACACTAATTATGGGGAGGAGGCATTATACAGATTTTTATAAACAGTAGATATTATACGGTTGTTGTTCTCATTGTCATAATAGTCGTCATTGTTGTTTTGTTTCTTTTCTTGTTGTTGACTTATCTTCTGTGTCGTGGTTGTCATCATCATTGTCATTGTCGTCTTCATTATCGTCCGCCTTTCTATCTTTGTCCTTATTGTTGTCGTCATCGTCGCTATTGTTGTTGCTGCTTTTCCTGTTGTCGTCTATATCGTGGTTGTCGTCATCATTGTCGTTGGCCTGTCTATCTTTGTCCTTGTCGTTGTTGTTGTTGCTGTCGTCATCGTCGTTGTTGTTGGTTTTCTCAGCTGGATAAATTAAAAATAATAGTTTTCTTAGCAATCCTGGTTTCTTACTTGAAAGTAGCTCGTTAAACTTGTAGTAGTTTGGTGGACGCACATAGAAATATTTAGACCGGAGTTTTTTCCTTTCATTTTTAAAGTAGTCACAGGTAAATAAGTATCGGTATTCATCTCCTATGTCATTATAGCACATAGGTTACTTCCGTTCATCTCTTGGTATACCTTGCCAGCATCCCATTTCAATTGGTAAGTAATGGTTTGCCATTTGGAAGCGTGTAAGTGTAATTCTCTGCTAGTCAGTTAAGCTAAGTAGGTAGTGTTCAGTTTCATATTTAGTTTTAATAGCGTGATACATTTTTCTTTTCCATGAGTTTGACATTTCACCTTCCCATCCCTGTATATATTGATCTCTTATCCTCTGGTTGATATTTCTCATTATGTGGTTTATGTTTTGTGCATTTTGTTGTATCCATAGCTAGCTGTATCCAGTTTCATCTAGAATACTTTTGACTTGGGTTAGCCACCTGTACTGTGTTCTGTTTTGTAAGCAATCTGTAAACATATACTTATAGATCTTTGCTGACAGTTTTGCTTGATATAGCTTCAGGTTTCCGCACGATTGATTTACAAGAAACAGACATTGATATAGCTTCAACTTTCCGCTTGATTGATTTACAAGAAACAGACATTGATATAGCTTCAACTTTCCGCTCGATTGATTTACAAGAAACAGACATTGATATAGCTTCAACTTTCTGCTCGATTGATTTACAAGAAACATACATTGATATAGCTTCAGGTTTCCGCTTGATTGATTTACAAGAAACAGACATTGATATAGCTTCAGGTTTCCGGTTGATTGATTTACAAGAAACAGACATTGATATAGCTTCAGCTTTCCATATGATTGATTTACAAGAAACATACATTGATATACCTTCAAGTTTCTGCTCGATTGATTTACAAGAAACAGACGTTGATATACCTTCAGGTTTCCGCTCGATTGATTTACAAGAAACAGACGTTGATATGCCTTCAGGCTTCCGCTTGACTAATTTACAAGAAACAGACGTTGCTATAGCTTCAGGTTTCCGCTTGATTGATTTACAAGAAACAGACATTGATATAGCTTCAGGTTTCCGCTTGATTGAGTTACAAGAAACAGACATTGATATAGCTTCAGCTTTCCATATGATTGATTTATAAGAAACAGACGTTGATATACCTTCAAGTTTCTGCTCGATTGATTTACAAGAAACAGACGTTGATATACCTTCAGGTTTCCGCTTGACTAATTTACAAGAAACAGACGTTGATATAGCTTTAGCTTTCCGCTTGATTGATTTATAAGAAACAGACATTGATATAGCTTCAGCTTTCCGCTTGATTGATTTATAAGAAACAGACATTGATATAGCTTCAGCTTTCCGCTTGATTGATTTATAAGAAACAGACATTGATATAGCTTCAGCTTTCCGCTTGATTGATTTACAAGAAACAGACATTGATATAGCTTCAGGTTTCCACTTGATTGATTTACAAGAAACAGACATTGATATAGCTTCAGCTTTCCCCTTGATTGAAAACTTAGAAGAAACAGGTGTTGACATACCTTCAGGTTTACGCCTGACTGATTTTCCTACAGGCCTTGCTGGAATAGCAGGCCTCAATGTGATCGGGTGTATTTCCACCTCACCCTGAATTAAACTGTTTCTGTACGTCAGATATGGCTGCCACTCTTCGCTGCGATTCTGAGGCACATTTGGCATGTGCTTATCCAGGTAGTTTACACTAGAAAAGATCAGTATTTCATCAATAGCATGCTTATCCAGGAAGTTTACTATAGAAAAGATCAGTATTTCATTAATGTGTGTGTAATTTACATTTGGCTCCGCCTCCATGGGGGTGGGGAAGGGGTCAAAAGTCAATTTGATTGTAACACGGCTCCTCTGAATCTGATGCACAGAATTAAACCAAAGCCGGTATCTGAGTTACTCATATGATTGTGAATTGCAAGAGACCATATACTGGTACCAGGTGGGGAGGTCAAAAGCTCAAATTATAACGTTCGAAAGATGATTATAATGCAGTTCCTCCAAGGCCATTCCACAGAATTAAAAATTCAAGCAAATTTGCTATGTGACTTACCCATCGATAATTGCGCAGTGCAAGAGGCCATTTACATTTGGCTCCACCCCCACCCCCAGGTGGGGTGATCAAAACTCCTCCGAGACCATTGGACGGAATTCCAAGAAATTCAGTATATGAGTTACTCATATGTCTATGCCTATGGAGTGCAGGGGATGGGTGGTATCAAAGGGTCAAGAAATTGATAGTAATGCAACACCTTCGAAACCGTTGGATGGAATTCAACCAAATTTGGTTTACAAGTTACCTATATGAGTGCGGTGCAAGAGGACATTTACATTTAGCTCTGTCCTCAGGGGGTGGGGGTGCAAGAGGACATTTACATTTAGCTCTGTACCCAGGGGGTGGAGGTTAAAAGACCAAGAAATTGTTTGTAATGTAACTCCTCAAAACCGTTGAATGGAATTCAATCAAATTTGGTATGTAGGTCACCCATATGGCAGTGCAATGGAAGACTACATGTACATTTGGCTCCAACACTGGGGGGGGGGGAGGGGGGAGGGGGGAGAACAACAATGTCAGTGGTGAACATGGGTATTTGGAATGACGAGTCATCGACCGAGCAATCTAGTCAAAAATAGTTTAGCGCGCCATACAAATGCTCATTAGCTAAGCATACTTATTTTCTTGACAAATCTTTACCATCAAAGGATAAAGTTACTGAGAGGAAATAAGCCTTTCAACGAGACAGTCACACCAACCTCTCTATGATATAAACAATACTCTGTTGAAGATCTTTAATAAATCGGCTTGCTGCCAAGATTCCAAATTTGTTTCAAAATATTCCACAGCTTTCATGAGATGAAGATTACCACTCTCGCTCCAAAGCCTATGATGAATACATTTTCTTAGGGGAACATAAAAACTAAAGGTTGCATGTCAAGGTGGCGACAGAAACTTCTCCATCAATATTTAAGAAGTTTCATCAATGTTGTCGTGCACATGAATGATATGTACACACCATGGACTGTAATTTCAAATACTTCTAGTGTTGTCTTATGACAATGATGAAATCTTACCCAGTTAATCCTGACAACGGTTTTATTTAGGACAGTGATGAAACCATGGTTAATACTGTTATCGTTTTTTTACGACAGTGATGAAACCATGGTTAATACTTACACTGTTTTCTTATCCTGTTTCATGAGTTTATTTGTAAATTCTGTTAGCACTTCCAAGAATGGAATGTTAACTGGTGGCTCTTCAGGATCAGTCGTCTTGTCAACGGGCGTAATGCTAAAGATAATGCCTTCTCTGAAAGGGAACATTAAATCAACCACTTAATGGTCAAGATTGGTCAAGAAAATTGCAAGCTTTGCATAGTGAATGTCCATTTACAGACCAAGAGAGGAATATTTTTGAAATTTTACCCCTGGAATGACTCCAGTGGTAAACTTTCAAAAATAGTCTTCTCTTGGCCTGTAAATGGACATTCCTAAAGGCCAATACAGAGGATGGTTTTTGCCAATGTGACCATTAAAAAGTTAATATACTCAAACTGACTAAAACGTCTTCTGCCACGATCATAAACGATATCCATTTTCAGGCATTAGTGGACTATTTTTTTTAAATTCATCACATAAAATGCCTGGCTCCTTAACCAATCCAATGATTCCAGTGCTAAATTTCCAAACATAGGCTTCTCTGAACCAAACAACTGGATATTCAATGAGCAAATATATTGATGTTCTTAACCAATTTTGATCATTAAAGGTATAGCAAAGCATGTTTAATTAATGCTGCTAATTAGACTGAAACACAGAATTTGAGAAGTATTTTATTGTACACCCTGCTTCAGAGTGGTGGCAACATTACAGTGCAAATGCTGCTAACTTTAATAGCAATGTAAATAGTTTGAGAAACAGACTGACCGACTTATACTCGTTGTAAGTCATAACTAAACATAAGTGAGACATGAAACATTAAACTTACCGCATCTGCTTTTTAGTAAAAGTTAGACATGAAACATTAAACTGTTAACGTATCTGCTTTTTAGTATAAGTGAGACATGAAACATTAAACTGTTAACTTATCTGCTTTTTAGTATAAGTGAGACATGAAACCTTAAACTGTTAACTTATCTGCTTTTTAGTATAAGTTAGACATGAAACATTAAACCTTTTTTATCTGCTTTTTAGTAAAAGTCAGACATGAAACATTAAACTGTTAACTTATCTGCTTTTTAGTATAAGTTGCATGGAACTAAATCACATAAGCGGCAAATGTAAATTTTTGTTTTTGCCCAAATTGTAGCGATTGTTTAGCAGATAGGTAAGCATTTCAATATCAGATGAAAGCTCTTAGATTCCTAAGAATAATGGAAAAATAAGGACAGATAAAAGATGAAAGCTCTTAGACTCCCAAGAATAATGGACAGCTAACTGATGAAAAGTATAGCAGATAGGTAAGCATTTCAATATCAGATGAAAGCTCTTAGATTCCCACGAATAATGGACAGATAACTGATGAAAAGTATAGCAGATAGGTAAGCATTTCAATATCAGATGAAAGCTCTTAGATTCCCAAGAATAATGGAAAGATAAGGACAGATAACTGATGAAAGCTCTTAGATTCAAAAGATTAATGGAAAGAGGACAGATAACTGATGAAAGCTCTTAGATTCAAAAGATTAATGGAAAGAGGACAGATAACTGATGAAAGCTCTTAGATTCCCAAGAATCATGGAAAGATAAGGACAGATAACCGATGAAAGCTCTTAGATTCCCAAGAATCATGGAAAGATAAGGACAGATAACCGATGAAATCTCTTAGATTCCCAAGAATCATGGAAAGATAAGGACAGTTAACTGATGAAAGCGCTTAGATTCCCAAGAATAATGGAAAGATAACTGATGAAAGCTCTTAGATTCCCAAGAATAATGGAAAGATAAGGACAGATAACTGATGAAAGCACTTAGATTCCAAAGAATAATGGTAAGATAAGGACAGATAACTGATGAAAGCTCTTAGATTCCCAAGAATAATGGAAAGATAAGGACAGATAACTGATGAAAGCTCTTGGATTCCCAAGAATAATGGAAAGATAACTGATGAAAGCACTTAGATGGCCAAGAATAATGGAAAGATAAGGACAGATAACTGATGAAGGCTCTTAGATTCCCAAGAATAATGGAAAGATAAGGACAGATAACTGATGGAAAGATTAGGACAGATAACTGATGAAAGTACTTAGATTCCCAAGAATAATGGAAAGATAAGGACAGATAACTGATGAAAGCTCTTAGATTCCCAAGAATAATGGAAAGATAACTGAAGAAAGCTCTTAGATTCCCAAGAATAATGGAAAGATAAGGACAGATAACTGATGAACGCTCTTAGATTTCCAAGAATAATGGAACGATAAGGACAGATAACTGATGAAAGCTCTTAGATTCCCAAGAATAATGGGCAGATAACTGATGAAAGCTCTTAGATTCCCACGAATAATTGACAGATAACTGATGGAAAGATAAGGACAGATAACTGATGGAAAGATAAGGACAGCTAACTGTGAAAAGATAAGGAAGATAACTGATGGAACGTATACTTTAGAAATAACTTAACATGTTTACAAAACAAAATAAAAACACATTATAGCATGTCTTCCAACCCAATGGACCGTTTCAGTTTATCCATCAATCACATGAAACCATAATCAACAATGCGATGTGTAGGGTGACGTTATAATCAATGACGTCATGAATGATGTACATAAGTTCATCATGAACACTTAATTGATGACGGACTAAGCGTTGTTGTACGAATTGTGTCTTTACTATTTAATAAACTTGTTGAATATTTTGAAACTAATTTGACTGGGCGCCGTTGCTGCCATAGGCACCCAGTCAAAATAGTTTCAAAATATTCAACAGCTTACATGTAGTTTTCTAGAAATTGATAGTCAGTGAGTTCAGGACTCGATCGATCCAAAATGGGCGAAGGGTGGGTGGATCATAGCTAGAGTTGGGCGGAGCATAGCTAAAATTGGATGCATCCATTCTCTTCAAAATATTCAGTAGAACATTTCTTACGGTGTGTTCAAAATTGTTTTGCTTTGGAAATTTTTATTTCCGAGCCACGCTGTAAGATTTAAACTTACTTATGAAGTGTGGCAACAGCTTCTCTGTTCTTCATTTGATCAAGACCAAATGAAAGTGCAAACCTCCGTGCCAATTCCTGCAAATAACAACACACACACACACACACACACACACACATTAGCTTTGATCAAGACAAAATGAAAGTGCAACCCTCTGCACCAATTCCTGCAAATAACAATATTCTTAACATAAGCTTTGATCAAGACCAAATGAATGTGCAAAACTCTGCGCCAATTCCTGCAAATAACAACACACACACATTAGATTTGATCAAGACTAAATAAAGGCGCAAACCCTGCATCAATTCCTGCAAATACCAACACTCTAAAGCACATCAAGGCTTGGGGATCTTTTAAACAGGTTAACACCAATATGTAAGTTAGAATAGAATAACTACAGACATGCCTCTTTTCTCAATTATATCCAGAAATCATTGTTCCTCACTTGCCAATAGTTCTAATACGACACCATTGAGGGATTTTCCCAGAGAGCAGCACAATTCCTTTGATAACAAAATAGCGTACAATTCTGTTCAAGTATAAATGTTTACTGACACTTCATTAACCATAAGGAACCTATGAGCCATCTAGACGGCGCGCAAAAAGCGTACAAATAAACCTACGAGTCGTCTGGACGGTTTTCAATAATTGGACGTGGTGGCCTACGCGCCGTCTGGACGGCTTTAAGAGCACCAGTTTTCGATCGCTAAATACGCAAGCATTACGGGCGTTTTATCCAATCAAACTTAGCATTACATTACGTCAGATGATTGAATTTTATAAATCCACTGTTGATTGGTCAATTCAGTTTGTTTACAAATTTCTACGGGGAAAATATAAATAGTTTTATGTGAATGAAATTTCTAGCGTAAAATCGTCAACGATAGCGTGTCGATTCCTTTATTTAACCGAGTACTCGATTCCCTGATGGCCGGAATCGCTTAGTGAGAATGTCTAACCTAATTTATAATTGCGTTGGTAAAATATAACATACAGCTGAATAGCTACACTGACACCTACAAGATTTAAAGTGCATCCTTACATAGCTTGCCCATTAATACCATTATATCACACCCGTCATTTAGCTTCTAGGGAGATATTGTCGTGCGTCTACGGTCTAATTTCTGTTCCTCAATCATCTATCATGATACCGCATGTTACAGGGCCGCTACTGGGTCAATACGGGTCCATAACATGCATTATTAAAGTAATGCAAGTCATGAGACATATTAGCTTGCTATTGCCATTTGAAATCACCTTTGTTGACTGTTCCAGTTTTATTTCCGTTTTCTATTGTTCTTTCATCTTGTAAATGTTTCTCCTCTTTTTTTCTTCAGGATCATATGGCGAATAGGACAGTTATCTGGTTGAGATTTCATGAAAATGATGATTCTGTAATTCTATCTTCTGCACTATTTTATTAACCCCTACCATTCTGTCAAAATTTTAAATTTTCAAATTAAATTAAAAGAACTGGTGTTCTTGTCCCAACAGATTTGGTGGAATATGTTGCTGTCGTAGATAGCAACATCATCTACCAAACCAAAGTTGTTAAAAAATGTACACCAGTTTCTATTAGTAGAAGTAGAACAGTACCAGTTTTCCAGGCTATTGGCACATTAAAAGATAGAATATTGACATAAGAGTGGTAAGGGTTAAATCTGATGCGCTTGATGTAAATCTACTGTACCATTTTATTTCGAATCACTTATTGTATAAGCTGCCATTGTAAACTACATGTATGTCAATACAGTTTCTTCTATGTAAGAGTGTCATATTACTTAGTAGGACTGGTGATTAAATTGTTGAATATTTTGAGATCGATTGGACTGGAAGATGTTGCTGCATTAGGTGACAACATGTTCCAGTGGTAAAGCTTGCGTATTAAAGGGTTGAATACTGTATTATTTGTAAGCCATCAGTGTAAATATCAAATAAAGTTTACTCGAAGTGAGAGGGAGAGAGAGAATCTCATCTTAGGTAATCAGACTGGACTATGTATAGTAGATTTGCTGAATATATCGAGTCCAATTTGATTGGAAACTGGTGTTGTTTTGGACAAGATTCCAATTAAATTTGTCAAAATATACTCAACAGATTGTTTCTTTAGATTGCAGGTACTTTTGATCTTTATCGCTATTTATTCCTGGATTATTACCCTTGCCCTAAGGGGAAAGAGGGTATTATGTGTGTGCATGCGTCCAGTATTGCATCTAAAAAACTACTGATCCGATTCGTTTAGAATTTTAACACAACAAACCAACATAACCTAAACAAGGGTTTCCAGACTTTGGCTGTGATCTGTGTGATCATACATAAAGATTTAACAAATTTGGATATGACAAAAACGGTACGGTGGTCTCGGCGGTGGTTTACAATCTCTGATTACTCCTGTTCATAATGTTATTTATCAAGCATCAAGTCTTCGACAATGACGGTAAGTGAGTGATAACTAGATTGCTTGGTCGATGACGCATTATAGCAAATCCCCATGCTCACCACTTTGAGCTCTTTACCCATCCCATCCCTGGGGGGCGTATCCTCTGCACTCCATAATCACATACCAAATATGTTTGACTTAGTTTCATTACACAGAGACTGGAGTGGATTGATTTGAAAAATCTGGATGTCATCAGAGGAAGTGATCTGTGAGAGCAGGAGTTAGAATTAACATGAGCCAGAGGCTAGTAGAAATTGACCAGGGTTAATACAATGACCAGCCCAATAGTAACAATTTCATTTGTCAACCCTTTAATGGTCATGGTGGCCAATGAATGCCTCTGCTGTGATCTTAAGAAATGTTGATTAGCAGAGCAAGACTTTTTGAAAATTTACCACTAGAATGCTCGGTAATTGAGCCAGTCATTCCAGTTGTAAAATTTCAAAAATAGTCTCCCCATGGTCTGTATAGAAAATTTGAAGGGCTAAAGTAGAATCTAGTAATCACTAGTCCTATCTGAACGTAGTGGCTCATTTGGCTTAATTTCAATTCATGGAGAGGGTGTCAACTGGTGTGCGAGAGTGGTCTATGAAAAATCCAGAAATCTAGATAAATCTGGAAGACTCCAATCTCTGCTTACAATAAATTTCTTGACCTTTTAACCCCTTCTCCAACCCAAAGAAATAAATGTCAGGCAATCCACAATATATGGGCAACCCACACACCAAATTTCTTTGAATTCCACACAACAGTTTGGGAGTAAAATATGAGACATTTTTTTTTTTATATTTGAACTTTGGACCCCACTCCCTGACCTTCAGTGGGCAGGGCCAAATCTAAATGTTGTCTTGCAAAGCGCAATCATATGGGTAACCGCCATACCAAATTTGGTTGAAATCGACCCAACTGTTTGGGAGGAGATAGCATGATGGACATACAGATAAGTGGATGGAGGCAATTATATCCCCATTTTTTCAAAACATGGAGATAATGAATGGACTCAAGGAGACAAGGTAGGTATGGGGATAATGAATGGACTCAAAGAGACAAGGTTGGTAGGTATAATTAATTCAGTCATCATACTAAAATGTAATTTTCTTTCGGATTGAGAAATTAGGCTACAACCATCATTTGCCATGCCACATTGTTTTCAGGACTTGTCACGAAAGGGTTAAACATAGTAAAAACTGGATTTGACAAAAGGAAGGACAGAGCAGAAATTTAGATTTTCTAATGGATAATTTTTTAGCTATGCCCCGCCCATCTCTACATAAGCTCCATCGATGATTTGCGCGTGTTGGGATCAGTTTTTATACTTTGAATCCTGAATTCCAAATTTCATGGTAACCATAGATACCGCTAACTTGGTGAATATTTTGAAACCAATTTCAAGTACTTTGATTTGACTGAAAGCTGTTGCTGCCCAACTCACCAGGTCAGCAAAGGCAAACTAATTCTAAAATATTCACCAGCTTTCCTTTATAAATTTTAATTTTTTCCTATTAAAATGAGATATGGGCAATTCATCTCTTACCTTGATCTTGTGCACGTTACATTGTGTAGATTTCACTCTGCTGTCGCCGCTACTCACATAACAAATTCAGTTGACGTTTTGCCCCTCCCCCATCAGCCTCTTCCGACCCGAGCAGTGTCACAGCCTAATGTATTAGGTGGTCTCACATTCTACACCCATAGGGCCATGATATGGTCAAATGTCCGATGCTATAGAATCTTAGTGTAAAACATTCGCATTCGCTTTTTAAACGGCTGAGTGCACCCAACAATGCTACATAGCATAAAATTTGCCATTTATTCGCTGTCAACGCTGAGAAACCCTGGTATGTGTTCGATTATGTATAAAGGAATTATTCAACATTGAATGAGGCCTCCCCCCAAAATCATGACCAGAATTTCTCAAAATCTTACGGTACCATGACATAATATAATTGTTATTTTCACATCTTATCGGATGAAAACCTTCACGAAACTTTGGTATCTGTTAGTTTTAATACCATTGTGATTAAATTTATCAATGGCATTTGTAAAATAAAATAAAAATTCGATAAACTTTGCAAAAATAGACCAATGTATTTATCCTATAAGGTGTGGCCATTTTGAGAGGCACGTTGACTAACTAAAGTATATTTTATTCATACAAATTTTATATGTACTTATAGGTGTCTTATTGCCCTTTCTAATGATATATAGTTTTATATACAGTGATCTGTTACTTTGCCAAAAATAGTTAATATAGTTGGCATGGTAGCACTACGCCGCTATCACTCCACTACCGCTAACAGGCTAGGTTTCTAAGCAAGTTTCTAGCTTTTGGCTGTAGGGTTTCTAGCACTTTTGTAAATTCTTGGTAGGGCCCAGAGGGTTAATATGCTAAGCACTTTTAAAGAGAAGGAATATGACAGTTTTCCTGCTTTCATTTCAAACTTTACATGGTGAGCATAGTAAGTTAGTAAAATTTCTCTTCCTGTTCCACTTTTTTAAATCTTGGCATCTCAGCCTTAAAGGAACTAGTTAAGAAAACTCTTGAGTATTTTGAAATGAATTGATCAAATTTTATAACTATTCCCGTCGAGATATGTCCCTGTGAATATTAAAGATCAACAACGGTGAATCTGACAGATGTGTACCTTGATATGTCTCTGAATATTATAGATGAACAAAGGTGAATCTGACAGATGTGTACCTTGATATGTCTGTGAATATTAAAGATGAACAAAAGTGAATCTGACAGATGTGTACCTTGATATGTCTCTGCGAATATTAAAGATGAACAAACGTGAATCTGACAGATGTGTACCTTGATATGTCTCTGCGAATATTAAAGATGAACAAACGTGAATCTGACAGATGTGTACCTTGATATGTCTGTGAATATTAAAGATAAACAAAGGTGAATCTGACAGTGTACCTTGATATGTCTCTGTGAATATTAAAGATAAACAAACGTGAATCTGACAGATGTGTACTGTGATATGTCTCTGTGAATATTAAAGAATGAACAAATGTGAATCTTACAGATGTGTACCTTGATATGTCTCTGTGAATATTAAAGATGAACAAAGGTGAATCTGACAGATATGTACCTTGATATGTCTGTGAATATTAAAGATGACCAAACGTGAATCTGACAGATGTGTACCTTGATATATCTCTACGAATATTAAAGATGAACAAAGGTGAACCTGACAGATGTGTATCTTGATATGTCTGTGAATATTAAAGATGAACAAAGGTGAATCTGACAGATGTGTACCTTGATATGTCTGCGAATATTAAAGATGAACAAAGGTGAATCTGACAGATGTGTACCTTGATATGTCTGTGAAGATTAAAGATGAACAAAGGTTAATCTGACAGATGTGTACCTTGATATGTCTCTGCGAATATTAAAGATGAACAAAGGTGAATCTGACAGATGTGTACCTTGATATGTCTCTGTGAATATTAAAGATGAACAAACGTGAATCTTACAGATGTGTACCTTGATATGTCTCTGTGAATATTAAAGATAAACAAAGGTGAATCTGACAGATGTGTACCTTGATATGTCTCTGCGAATATTAAAGATGAACAAAGGTGAATCTGACAGATGTGTACCTTGATATGTCTCTGCGAATATTAAAGATGAACAAACGTGAATCTGACAGATGTGTACCTTGATATGTCTCTGCGAATATTAAAGATGAACAAAGGTGAATCTGACAGATGTGTACCTTGATATGTCTCTGTGAATATTAAAGATGAACAAAGGTGAATCTGACAGATGTGTACCTTGATATGTCTCTGAGAATATTAAAGATGAACAAAGGTGAATCTGACAGATGTGTACCTTGATATGTCTCTGTGAATATTAAAGATGACCAAACGTGAATCTGACAGATGTGTACCTTGATATGTCTCTGCGAATATTAAAGATAAACAAAGGTGAATCTGACAGATGTGTACCTTGATATGTCTCTGCGAATATTAAAGATGAACAAAAGTGAATCTGACAGATGTGTACCTTGATATGTCTCTGCGAATATTAAAGATGAACAAAGGTTAATCTGACAGATGTGTACCTTGATATGTCTCTGCGAATATTAAAGATGAACAAAGGTGAATCTGACAGATGTGTACCTTGATATGTCTGTGAATATTAAAGATGAACAAAGGTGAATCTGACAGATGTGTACCTTGATATGTCTGTGAATATTAAAGATGAACAAAGGTGAATCTGACAGATGTGTACCTTGATATGTCTCTGCGAATATTAAAGATGAACAAACGTGAATCTGACAGATGTGTACCTTGATATGTCTCTGCGAATATTAAAGATGAACAAAGGTGAATCTGACAGATGTGTACCTTGATATGTCTGTGAATATTAAAGATGAACAAAGGTGAATCTGACAGATGTGTACCTTGATATGTCTCTGAGAATATTAAAGATGAACAAAGGTGAATCTGACAGATGTGTACCTTGATATGTCTCTGCAAATATTAAAGATGAACAAACGTGAATCTGACAGATGTGTACCTTGATATGTCTCTGCGAATATTAAAGATGAACAAAGGTGAATCTGACAGATGTGTACCTTGATATGTCTGTGAATATTAAAGATGAACAAAGGTGAATCTGACAGATGTGTACCTTGATATGTCTCTGCGAATATTAAAGATGAACAAAGGTTAATCTGACAGATGTGTACCTTGATATGTCTCTGCGAATATTAAAGATGAACAAAGGTGAATCTGACAGATGTGTACCTTGATATGTCTGTGAATATTAAAGATGAACAAAGGTGAATCTGACAGATGTGTACCTTGATATGTCTGTGAATATTAAAGATGAACAAAGGTGAATCTGACAGATGTGTACCTTGATATGTCTCTGCAAATATTAAAGATGAACAAAGGTTAATCTGACAGATGTGTACCTTGATATGTCTCTGAGAATATTAAAGATGAACAAAGGTGAATCTGACAGATGTGTACCTTGATATGTCTGTGAATATTAAAGATGAACAAACGTGAATCTGACAGATGTGTACCTTGATATGTCTCTGAATATTAAAGATGAACAAACGTGAATCTGACAGATGTGTACCTTGATATGTCTCTGTGAATATTAATGATGAACAAAGGTGAATCTGACAGATGTGTACCTTGATATGTCTGTGAATATTAAAGATGAACAAAGGTGAATCTGACAGATGTGTACCTTGATATGTCTGTGAATATTAATGATGAACAAAGGTGAATCTGACAGATGTGTACCTTGATATGTCTCTGTGAATATTAATGATGAACAAAGGTGAATCAGACAGATGTGTACCTTGATATGTCTCTGTGAATATTAAAGATGAACAAACGTGAATCTGACAGATGTGTACCTTGATATGTTGGAATGGTTCAGATGCACGGTCAATTATGCCGCCTTGTTCCGCCTCCAGATCTTTGTACAACTGAAATAAAGTGTGTATGTGAGTAGAACATGACACCATTAACCAATTAATGATCAAGGTTGGTTAGGAAAATGTAAAAACTGCCTTAAATGAATGTACATCTACAGGTCAAAAAGAAGCTATTTACTCAAATTTACCACAGGAATGACTTGCTCGGTTATCGGGCCACTCATTCCAATGGCAAATTGTCAAAAATAACCTTCACTTGGCCTGCAGATGGACATTTCTCAAGACCACTGTAGACATCATTTTGGTTGGCTTAATGATTAAACAGGTAAAAACACCCACCAAATACAGTTAGAGTGCTCCGTATTTATAGATACAGTACTGATCCGTAAAAATAACACATTCTTAGAACATTTGTTAACATGTGCAAAGAAAAGTTCATATCACATTTCTTGACAGGGATAAATGTTAATGAATTGACTGATCCATTTCTAGCCATGTCCCACCCATTTCTAGTTATGCCCCACCTATTTCTAGCTATGCCCCACCCATTTCTAGTTATGCCCACCCATTTCTAGCCATGCCCCACCCATTTCTAGTTAAGCACCACCAATTTCTAGCTATGACCCACCCATTTCTAGCCATGCCCCACCCATTTCTAGTTAATTCCCACAGATTTCTAGCTATGCCCCACCCATTTCTAGCTAAGCACCACCAATTTCTAGCTTTGCTCCACCCATTTTAAGCTAAGTCCCACCCATTTCTAGCTATGCCCCACCCATTTCTAGCTATGCCCCACCAATTTCTAGCTATGCCCCACCCATTTCTAGTTACACCCCGCCCATTTCTAGTTAAGCCCCACACATGTAAATTACAGGTAAGCTGTTGAACATGGCAGCAAGCATGCCCAGTTAAATTAGTTTCAAAATACAAAGTACACTTGACTGAATATTTCATGCTCATAACGGAGCTAGAAACATCATTCATTATGCAATCTGATTGTGATGTCAGTCTACATGTGATGTAAATGATTGTGACATCATATACTTGAGTGACAGATCGGATCTCTCCATTATTAACAATATTCAAGTAGTACCATCTCTGTTTCATGCGAGGCTTAGAAAATGCACACTCCACAAGATTCTGTGTAATCCTCGATTTTGATAGATGCAACGCAACTGCTGACTCTAATTAGGGCCAGAGTTAGTATGTCCACACATGCATGTTTAAGTTTCTCTATGTTATGTTTGCATTTGAATGAAGCAAAAAAGCTTTTAACTCTCAGCCAGGCCTGGATTTAGAATTGTTGTGGTGCCCGGCCAGTGTGTGTGGTCCAGCTTTGAAAAGCAGTTAACTCTCAGCCAGGCCCGGATTTAGGATTGTTGTGGTTCATGGACATTGTGTGAGGTCCAGCTTTGAATGTCAGATACCTCTCAGCCAGGCCCGGATTTAGGATTGTTGTGGTTCATGGACAGCGTGAGGTCCAGCTTTGAAACTCGGATACCTCTGATCCAGGCCCGGATTTAGGATTGTTGTAGTTCATGGACAGTCTGTGAGGACCAGCTTTGAAATTCAGATACCTCTGATCCAGGCACGGATTTAGGATTGTTGTGGTTCATGGACAGTGTGTGAGGTCCAGATTTAGGATTGTTGTGGTTCATGGACAGTGTGTGAGGTCCGGATTCAGGATTGTTGTGGTTCATGGACAGTATGTGAGGGCCAGCTTTGAAACTCAGATACCACTGATCCAGGCCCGGATTTAGGATTGTTGTGGTTCATGGACAGTGTGCGAGGTCTGGATTTAGGATTGTTGTGGTTCATGGAGTGTGTGAGGTCCAGTTTTGAAATTCATATGCTCAGAGCCTGAGCATGGCCCATCTAACCTCAAAACATTAACCACGATATTTAAGCACATGACTGGTAGTTGGTGTGGTGGAACTAGAATGTTTAATAAAGTTGTTCTCTGGGCAAGGGCTCTTTCCCTTGCGTTGGCTAAATCTGGTTCTGCTCTCACCTGTGTAAGACTGAGAGCCAGTGTTTTGGCCGTTGACACTTTATTAATTTCTCTGGATTTACTGAGGGTTGCTTTAATGATATCACCGTAGTCATTGTAAAACTGCAAAACAATGAACATAAAATCTCTGTATGATTACTGAGGGTTGCTTTAATAATGTCACCTTAGTCATTGTAATACTGCAAAACAAGAGGCCCAAGGGGCCTGTATCGCTCACCTGGACAATAGGCATTTCAACTAGAATGCTCTTTATCAACAAGATGGCCAGCAAACCATTTATCCGACAGTTTCAAAAATTGCAAATTTGAGATCAGAATACCCAAAAACACATATAAAAACAATTTCGGCCTCAAAATCCATCAAATAAAAAATCCAATATGTCCACCAAACATGCTATATTTTGATTGGCCCATGGTGGCCATGTTTTTTGACGGATCAACTTCTCTTGAACAAACTTTAATGGCCCTTAGGCCCTAATCATATCTGCCAAATTTCGGCCCGATCCCTTCAGCGCTTCTGGAGAATAAGTAATTTTCACTACAACTAGGTCAACCAAGATGGCCGCCGAACCATTTGACCAATCAAGTTCCCTTGCCATAAATCATATTTCATGAGGTTTGCATCAATCCCCCAAGCCGTTTCGGAGATTTTTAGACGTTTCCTAAAATCAGCCTAAATCCAAGATGGCCGCCGGACAAATTGGCCAATCGGGTTCATTTGAACAAACTTAGATCTCTATGTCGTATGAATGCTTCCTCCCAAATATAATTGAAATCGGCCCAGTGGTTCTTGAGAAGAACCAAGATGGCAGCCAAAGCGTTTATCCGACAGTCTCGAAAGTGGCATAGTTGAACTCGCCACACTGATAAACATATACAAAGCAATTTTTGCCATCAAAATACATCAAATACGAAAAAGCCAATATGACCTAGAAACGCTGAATTTTGATTGGTTGATGGCGGCCATGTTTTTTAACGAAGAAATTTCCCTTGAACAAACTTGAAAGGCGCTTGGTTCCTAAGCATATTTACAAAATTTCAGCTCTATCCCTTCAGCAGTTCGGGTTGCCTTGAACAAAGTTGGGTCTACCGCTTCCACAGATGATGTTATGAGGTTTGAATCAATTCCTCCAGTGGTTTCGGAGATTTTTAAGTGTTTCTATAAATCAGCCATTTTGGCCGACGGCCATCTTGGATTTTGACCGATCTGCTTTGTTTGAACAAACTTAGATCTCTATGCCCTATGAATGCTTCCTCCAAAATATAATTGAAATTGGCCCAGTGGTTCTTGAGAAGAGTTCCCCATTGCTTTACTATGGGCCCATTGCTTTACTATGGGAGCCTATGGCGGGAAAACAAACCAAGATGGCAGCTAAAACGTTTATCCGATAGTCTCGAAAGTGGCATATTTGAACTCGCCACACTGAAAAAGCATATATAAAGCAATTTTCGCCATCAAAATACATCAAATACAAAAAAGCCATTATGACCAACAAACGCTAAATTTTGATTGGTTGATGGTGGCCATGTTTTTTAACGTACAAACTTCCCTTGAACAAACTTGAATGGACCTTGGTCCCTAAGCATATTTACAAAATTTCAGACCTATCCCTTCAGCGGTTCGGGAGAAGTCATTTTTGCGAAAACTAGGTCATCCAAGATGGCCGCCAGGCAAATAGGCCAATCAGGTTGCCTTGAACAAACTTGGGTCTACCGTTGCAACAGATGATGTGTTATGAGTTTTGAATCAATTCCTCCAGCGGTTTCGGGGATTTTTTAGTGTTTCTAAAAATCGGCTATTTTGGCCGGCGGCCATCTAGGATTTTGGCCGATCGGCTTCAATTGAACAAACTTGAATCGCTATGCCGTATGGATGCTTCCTGTCAAATATAATTGAAATCGGCCCAGTGGTTCTTGAGAAGAAGTCGTTTTAAAGGAAAAGTTGACGGACGGACTATGGACACACGACGGACGGTCGCCACGACTTAAGTTCACTTAGCCTTTCAGGCCAGGTGAGCTAACAATGAACATAAAATCTCTGTATGATTACTGAGGGTCGCTTTAATAATGTCACCTTAGTCATTGTAATACTGCAAAACAATGAACATAAAATCTCTGTATGATTACTGAGTGTACCTTTAATAATGTCACCGTAGTCATTGTAATACTGCAAAACAATGAACATAAAATCTCTGTATGATTACTGAGTGTACCTTTAATAATGTCACCTTAGTCATTGTAATACTGAAAAACAATGAACATAAAATCTCTGTATGATTACTGAGTGTACCTTTAATAATGTCACCTTAGTCATTGTAATACTGCAAAACGATGAACATAAAATCTCTGTATGATTACTGAGTGTCGCTTTAATAATGTCACCTTAGTCATTGTCACACTGCAAAACAATGAACATAAAATCTCTGTATGATTAATGAATGTCGCTTTAATAATGTCACCTTAGTCATTGTTATACTGCAAAACAATGAACATAAAATCTCTGTATGATTACTGAGTGTCGCTTTAATAATGCCACCGTAGTCATTGTAATACTCCAAACAATGAACATAAAATCTCTGTATGATTACTGAGTGTCGCTTTAATAATGTCACCTTAGTCATTGTAATACTGCAAAACAATGAACATAAAATCTCTGTATGATTAATGAGTGTCGCTTTAATAATGTCACCTTAGTCATTGTCACACTGCAAAACAATGAACATAAAATCTCTATGATTAATGAGTGTCGCTTTAATAATGTCACCTTAGTCATTGTTATACTGCAAAACAATGAACATAAAATCTCTGTATGATTAATGAATGTCGCTTTAATAATGTCACCTTAGTCATTGTCATACTGCAAAACAATGAACATAAAATCTCTATGATTAATGAGTGTCGCTTTAATAATGTCACCTTAGTCATTGTCATACTGCAAAACAATGAACATAAAATCTCTGTATGATTAATGAATGTCGCTTTAATAATGTCACCTTAGTCATTGTTATACTGCAAAACAATGCACATAAAATCTTTGTATGATTACTGAGGGTCGCTTTAATAATATCACCTTAGTCACTGTAATACTGCAAAACAATGAACATAGTCTACGTATGATTTATATTTAACAAATTCTCCAAAATGATTGAATAGAAAGGGAAAATCTAGGATTCTGTTATGGGGTGGGCCCAAACTGAGTGAGGGTCTAAGAAGATATTCTATGCAATGTAAACGATCTGTTAATTATTTTATGTATCTAAATGTGACAATACCATGCTGCATTATTTACTTATAAATATAGCATACACTACTTTAAAACAGTAACAACCTTTCTTGTGCTAGAATTGAACACAGATTGGACAGACACAGACATTAATTTGACGCATTTATGATGTAAAAATTGTTCTGTTGAATATTTTGAAACTATTTTGATGAAATTGTTATAATTTAAACCAGACAATGTTGCTGCATTTACTTATGTTCTATCAGTCCTGTAGGGTGTATCAGATGAGGGGAGTATTGCTATAAATGTACACTTACTTATCCTCATGTAATATTTGAACATATCAGCCGCTAGACAATAAGCTTGCAGAATGACGTTTACACTTACCCTCATGTAATATTTGGACATATCGGCCGCAGCGCAGATATGAATGACGTTATAGATAATAAGCTTGCAGAATGACGCTTACACTTACCCTCATGTAATATTTGAACATATCGGCCACAGCGCAGATATGAATGACGTTATAGACAATAAGCTTGCAGAATGATGGTTACACTTACGCTCATGTAATATTCGAACATATCAGCCGCAGCGAGAATATGAATAACGTTATAGACAATAAGATTGCAGAATGACAGTTACACTTACCCTCATGTAATATTTGAACATATCGGCCACAGCGCAGATATGAATAACGTTATAGACAATAAGCTTGCAGAATAACGGTTACACCTACCCTCATGTAATATTCGACCATATCAGCCGCAGCACGGATATCAATCACGTTATAGACAATGATCTCGCAGAATGACGTTTATACTTACCCTCATGTAATATTTGAACATATCGGTCGCAGCACAGATATCAATGATGTTATAGACAATAAGCTTGCAGAATGACGCTTACACTTACCCTCATGTAATATTCGAACATATCAGCCGCAGCGCAGATATGAATGACGTTATAGATAATAAGCTTGCAGAATAACGGTTACACCTACCCTCATGTAATATTCGACCATATCAGCCGCAGCACGGATATCAATCACGTTATAGACAATGATCTCGCAGAATGACGTTTATACTTACCCTCATGTAATATTTGAACATATCAGCCGCAGCGCAGATATGAATGACGTTATAGACAATAAGCTTGCAGAATGACGCTTACACTTACCCTCATGTAATATTTGAACATATCAGCCGCAGCGCAGATATGAATGACGTTATAGACAATAAGCTTGCAGAATGATGGTTACACTTACGCTCATGTAATATTCGAACATATCAGCCGCAGCACGGATATCAATCACATTATAGACAATGAGCTCGCAGAATGACGTTTATACTTACCCTCATGTAATATTTGAACATATCAGCCGCAGCGCAGATATGAATGACGTTATAGACAATAAGCTTGCAGAATGACGCTTACACTTACCCTCATGTAATATTCGAACATATCAGCCGCAGCACGGATATCAATCACATTATAGACAATGAGCTCGCAGAATGACGTTTATACTTACCCTCATGTAATATTTGAACATATCAGCCGCAGCGCAGATATGAATGACGTTATAGATAATAAGCTTGCAGAATGACGCTTATACTTACCATCATGTAATATTCGAACATATCAGCCGCAGCACGGATATCAATCACATTATAGACAATGAGCTCGCAGAATGACGTTTATACTTACCCTCATGTAATATTTGAACATATCAGCCGCAGCACAGATATCAATCACATTATAGACAATGAGCTTGCAGAATGACGCTTATACTTACCCTCATGTAATATTCGAACACATCAGCCGCAGCACGGATATCAATCACATTATAGACAATGAGCTCGCAGAATGACGTTTATACTTACCATCATGTAATATTTGACCATATCGGCCACAGCGTGGATATGAATGACGTTATAGATAATAAGCTTGCAGAATGACGCTTATACTTACCCTCATGTAATATTCGAACATATCAGCCGCAGCACAGATATCAATCACGTTATAGACAATGAGCTCGCAGAATGACGTTTATACTTACCATCATGTAATATTTGACCATATCGGCCACAGCGTGGATATGAATGACGTTATAGATAATAAGCTTGCAGAATGACGCTTACACTTACCCTCATGTAATATTCGAACATATCAGCCGCAGCGCAGATATGAATGACGTTATAGATAATAAGCTTGCAGAATAACGGTTACACCTACCCTCATGTAATATTCGACCATATCAGCCGCAGCACGGATATCAATCACGTTATAGACAATGATCTCGCAGAATGACGTTTATACTTACCCTCATGTAATATTTGAACATATCAGCCGCAGCGCAGATATGAATGACGTTATAGACAATAAGCTTGCAGAATGACGCTTACACTTACCCTCATGTAATATTTGAACATATCAGCCGCAGCGCAGATATGAATGACGTTATAGACAATAAGCTTGCAGAATGATGGTTACACTTACGCTCATGTAATATTCGAACATATCAGCCGCAGCACGGATATCAATCACATTATAGACAATGAGCTCGCAGAATGACGTTTATACTTACCCTCATGTAATATTTGAACATATCAGCCGCAGCGCAGATATGAATGACGTTATAGACAATAAGCTTGCAGAATGACGCTTACACTTACCCTCATGTAATATTCGAACATATCAGCCGCAGCACGGATATCAATCACATTATAGACAATGAGCTCGCAGAATGACGTTTATACTTACCCTCATGTAATATTTGAACATATCAGCCGCAGCGCAGATATGAATGACGTTATAGATAATAAGCTTGCAGAATGACGCTTATACTTACCATCATGTAATATTCGAACATATCAGCCGCAGCACGGATATCAATCACATTATAGACAATGAGCTCGCAGAATGACGTTTATACTTACCCTCATGTAATATTTGAACATATCAGCCGCAGCACAGATATCAATCACATTATAGACAATGAGCTTGCAGAATGACGCTTATACTTACCCTCATGTAATATTCGAACACATCAGCCGCAGCACGGATATCAATCACATTATAGACAATGAGCTCGCAGAATGACGTTTATACTTACCATCATGTAATATTTGACCATATCGGCCACAGCGTGGATATGAATGACGTTATAGATAATAAGCTTGCAGAATGACGCTTATACTTACCCTCATGTAATATTCGAACATATCAGCCGCAGCACGGATATCAATCACGTTATAGACAATGAGCTCGCAGAATGACGTTTATACTTACCATCATGTAATATTTGACCATATCAGCCGCAGCACGGATATCAATCACATTATAGACAATGAGCTCGCAGAATGACGTTTATACTTACCATCATGTAATATTTGACCATATCGGCCGCAGCGTGGATATGAATGACGTTATAGACAATGCGCTTGCAGAATGACTTTTATACTTACCATCCTGTAATATTTGACCATATCGGCCACAGCGTGGATATGAATCATGTTATAGACAATGAGCTTGCAGAATGACGCTTAGACTTACCCTCATGTAATATTTGAACATATCGGCTGCAGAGCGGATATGAATGACATTATAGACAATGAGCTTGCAGAATGACGCTTAGACTTACCCTCATGTAATATTTGAACATATCGGCCGCAGCACGGATATGAATGACGTTATAGACAATGAGCTTGCAGAATGACGCCAAGAAGTTACGTTTTTTGTGAAGTTCTTCAATCTTGACATTCTCATCAACGTCATCTGAAATTTCAAAGAAAACAGTCAAGTAGCTTCACATGAATTAGCGGGGTTTTTTCTTTAAGTTTAATCCTCAAATTTGTTCAAGAATAATTTAATTTTCGAATAGAAAATGCTCATTTGTAGACCGAAAGGTTATTTCTGAAAATTTACCACTGGAATGGCTGGCATGGTTATCAATTTTTAACAAGAGGCCCAAGGGGCCTGTATCGCTCACCTGGACCATAGGCATTTCAACTAGAATGCTCTTTATCAACAAGATGGCCACCAAACCATTTATCCAACAGTTTCGAAAATTGCAAATTTGAGATCAGAATACCCAAAACACATAAAAACCAATTTCGGCCTCAAAATCCATCAAATAAAAAAATCCAATATGGCTGCCAAACACGCTATATTTTGATTGGCCCACGGCGGCCATGTTTTTTGACTGATCAACTTCTCTTGAACAAACTTTAATGGCCCTTAGGCCCTAATCATATCTGCCAAATTTCGGCCTGATCCCTTCAGCAGTTCTGGAGGAGTTTTTGCTACAACTGGGTCAACCAAGATGGCCGCCAAACCATTTGACCAATCAAGTTCCCTTGAACAAACTTCGGTCAGCTCTTGCCCTAAATCATATTTCATCAGGTATGCATTAATCCCATAAGCGGTTTCAGAGATTTCTAGACGTTTCTAAAAATCGGCCAAAATCCAAGATTGCCACCGGCCCAATTGGCCGATCGGCTTCGTTTTGAACAAACTTGAATCTCTACACCGTAAGGATGCTTCCTGCCAAATATAATATAAAACTCTCACGTAGTTCTCCAGAAGAAAACATTTTAAATTTCTCATTGCTTTAGTATGGGAGCTTTTGGTGGGAAAAAGATCCAAGATGGCTACCAAACCATTTATCCGACAGTTTCGAAAATTTCAAATCTGAGCTCAGAATACCCCAAAACACATACAAAACCAATTTGGACCCCAAAATCCATCAAATAAAAAAATCCAATACGGCTGCCAAACATGCCATATTTTGATTGGCCCACGGCGCCCATGTTTTTTGATGGATCAAGTTCTCTTGAACAAACATTAATGGCCCTTGGGCCATAATCATATCTGCCAAATTTCGGCCCGATCCCTTCAGCGGTTCTGGAGAAGTCATTTTCGCTATAACTAGGTCAATCAAGATGGCCGCTGAACCAATTGAACAATCAAGTTCCCTTGAACAAACTTGGCTCAGCACTTGCCCTAAATCATATTTCATGAGGTTTGCATCAATCCCCCAAGCGGTTTCGGAGATTTTGACATTTCAAAAAATCGGCCAGAATCCAAGATGGCTGCCGGCCCAATTGGACGATCGGCTTCGTTTGAACAAAGATGAATCTTTATGCCCTAAGGATGCTTTCTGCGAAATATAATTGAAATCGGACCAGTAGTTCACGAGAAAACATTTTAAATTTCCCATTGCTGTAGTATGTGAGCTTTTGGCGGGAAAATGATCCAACATGGCCACCAAACCGTTTATTTGACAGCTTCGAAAATTGTAAATTTGGGATCAGAATACCGCAAAACACATACAAAACCAATTTCGGCCTCAAAACCCATCAAATAAAAGAATCCAATATGGCTGACAAACACGCTATATTTTGATTGGCCCACGGCGGCCATGTTTTTTGACGGATCAACTTCTCTTGAACAAACTTTAATGGCCCTTAGTCCCTAATCATATCTGCCAAATTTCAGGCCAGGTGAGCTAACAAGGACAAATTCGTCCAATACCCGCATCATTAATATATTTTTCAATCGGGTGGCCGTGAAGCCAAGTATCTATTTTGGAAACAATGTTGCGGACAGCTGTTGATGATTGGTTTTACATTTTAACCTCCTGGAGTCCACAAGTAAGCTGGCACCCAAGTTTGGAGAAGATCCCTCCAGTAGTATCAGTCATTCAAAAATGTCTTAAGAACAATAAGAACAATCAGAGATTGCAGACCTTCGCTCTTCCGTTTTTGCCACATTGTAAAACATTTTAAGATTCTTTAGAATTTTCAGATTTTCCTGGATTACTATTAAGCTGATGAATCCTAGTGTACTCTTTCATGTGTCAAATTTGAGCCAAATCGGACCAGTAGTTTGCGAGATAGCCATAGATCCGGAATTTGATCCGAGCCAGATTATCTTTTCCCGATCATCGTCAGTCTGGAAATCCTTTTTTTTTGCGCACCGTAAGTTTGTTCATTATGTTAAAATTTGTGCCAAATCTGATCAGTAGTTTTTTAGAGTGGTGCGGTCACACACACACACAACACACACACACACACACACCACACCACACCACACCACACCACACACACACACACACACACACACACACACACCTTATCGCAATAGCCACTTCCTCTTACAGGGCAAGGGCAACAACAACAACTAGCCCTCCATGCTCACATTAGCCCTTGTATCTAGCGATGCGGGTAAAAATCATCACCTCTTGGTCTGCAAATGGACAAATCTCAAGGGCACTGCATAAGCTATTTTGGGTGTCAGACCCTTAAAAACATACATGCAACATTTAATGAACCTTGGACCTTGTGAAACCATAGAGCTGATTGAATCATTACTAACCATCATCATCATCGATAAAGACTCTGTCTGTAAGGAAGCCGCTAAGCTGGCCTTGTAGGTTCTTGTCTGGCTCATATATTAGATCTTTCAAGAGAGGTTTTGTGTCAGCCAGGTTCTTACTAAACACGACCAGCATATCACAGATAATGATGTAAGCCTACAAAATAATAAGCAATTATAGACAATATATTAGCTCTTTCAAGAGAGCCAATTATAGACAATATAGCAGATCTTTCAAGAGAGGCAATTAAGGACAATATATGAGATCTTTCAAGAGAGGCAATTATAGACAATATATCAGATCATTCAAGAGAGGCAATTATAGACAATATATCAGATCATTCAAGAGAGGCAATTATAGACAATATATCAGATCTTTCAAGAGAGGCAATTATAGATAATATATCAGATCTTTCAAGAGAGCCAATTATAGATAATATATCAGATCTTTCAAGAGAGGCAATTATAGATAATATATCAGATCTTTCAAGAGGCAATTATAGACAATATATCAGATCATTCAAGAGAGGCAATTATAGACAATAAGAAAATTTATCAAATTTCTTTTTCACGAGTGAGATGACATACTTACCTCCCTAACACACTTGATATACTAGTATATCGGCTCTAAATTCAATAATATTCAGAATTATAAAAAGTTAGGTGCGCCTAATGGGCAGGTGGAAGTACACAGTCATGCACATGACAAACACCACCCACTGCGCATACCGGTACTTCCGTTACTAAATATTGGCTGACATAGAAGCAACTATTCAATAACCAAAGGACCAGGCCTCCGTGGGGTGGCGAGGCCGGGATCCTGTTAGGGAGGTAAGTATGTCATCTCACTCGTGAAAAAGAAATTTGATAAATTTTCTTATTTCACATCATGAGAACATACTTACCTCCCTAACACTCTTGATAAAAACCAGAATTTGAAAGTAAATCTGGTGGGAGGGAGGCAAGGTCCTGAAAACCAGCACACCCTCGAAGAGACTAGGCTCTTTGAATTCTCAAGAGATTTAAAACATCTGAAATTGTGACTGAAAACACAACCAGGACTTTAGGACAATAGAATTTTGCATCGGATAATCGACCGATGAAGAGAGATTGATCAAAAGGCAAATGCCCCCACCCACCAACCCCCCCCCCCCCTCTTTCTGAGGAAGGTTAGGAAAAAACGCTGCTCTAAATGACTAGCACGTTCTCTAATACTTAACGAAAAGTATTACTAGACATTGGAAAAAGAAGAATTGCTTCTATTTCAAAAAACTCTCTGGAAAAAACACAATTAAGAGACATTAACCATCACCATATTAAAATAAAAAATGACACCATCACCAAGACAAAAAACACTAATGGTCATAAATACTGACCTCTGATGTCGTGGATGTGGCACTCATCTCTTCCCCCACCGGATGAAGAGAATTGTACCAGCTAATAGTAGGGTTACCCTACCAACAAATGTGATATTTGTAAATAGCAGAGGAGGAAACTATTTACAAACATAAACCTCTACATTAATATTTTATTTTCTGAGGACTGAGACGGCGAGCGGGTTAGAAGTGTCACCAAGGTAATGGTCGGTAAAACTTGATTCACAGTGCCACTGGGCTACTGACATAATGTCTTCAATAGAAACACCATTAAATAATGCCGCGGAAGTTACCACACCACGGACACTATGAGCCTTGGCTCTATCTACTTCAATTCCAGTGGCCGTCTTATGACAGAATTGAATACATTCTACTATCCATCTGGAAATAGTGTCTCATGATGCCCTACCATGGGGTTCAATATATGACAACCATAGGGAACATGGGTCCATCCGCCAAACCCGAGTTCTTCTCTTGTACTTATTTAAAGCACGGACAGGACACCTTACTTTAGCACCAGGATCATATCTGGTTAAGGCAGGTAAAATAATAGGTTTACCCAGATATTTTAAAGATTGATTCTTAGCCAAGAAATTCAATCTTGGTAGAAGCTTAAGGCCTTCACCTGTAACTATATAACGGTCAGGCTCAGCAGACAAGGCATAAATTTCACTCCTGTGTCTGGCTGATGCTGCCGCAACTAAAAATAAAGTTTTAAGTGTCAATAATTTTACAGATATAGCACTAAGTGGTTCAAAAGGTTTATCACTCAAAACCTGCAGAACCAGAGAAAGACTCCATGACGGTGTCAGTGGAGGATCTCTTGGTCTGAGATTGCCCATACCTTTAATAAGAGTATTTAAAACACTTACTTCATCACTTCCCCTCTTTGCCAAGCAAGGGATAACAGTCATTAATGCTGATTTGTACCCAGCAATAGAATTAGGTTTAGGACTATAGGCATCATACAGGTGACAGAGAAAATCAGCTACTACCTGAATAGATGCTTCCATCGGATTGATACATCTCTTTGAGCACCAATCTGAAAAATCTGTTGATTTTATAATTATAAGCTCTGAGGTTGACCCCCTTCTGGCTCTCGCCATGAAATTGGCTGCTTGCTCAGACAAGCCCTCCTTAACCGCGGATTTTTTGACAACATCCATGCAGTCAATTGAAACATTGACGGATTGTTGTGAAGGGACTTGCCCTGGAAGATAATATTGTCCATCAGCGGCAGAGGAACCGGATTGCAAATCAGAAGGTCCAGCAGATCCGTAAACCATGATCGGCTTGGCCAATTCGGGGCGATCAGAAGCACTTGGCATTCCTCTTGTTTGATCGTCTGAAGAATCCTTGGAATCAGGATTGGTGGAGGGTATGCGTATGCATACATTCCCTTCCAACTGATAGTTAGCGCATCTATTGCGATAGTGCTTGGATCTGGAATCGGAGAAACGTACGTAGTCATCTTCGCATTCTTCTTCATTGCGAACAAATCTATGTTGGGCTTTCCCCAATGATTGAACAGGTGATCCGCCACATATTGATTTAGTTGCCATTCCGTAGGCAGAATACTCATCCATCGGCTCAATGAGTCTGTTAACAGATTCAGCCTTCCCGGAATATGAACTGCTTTCAAGGTGAACATATGATACATGCACCAGCAAAGCAGCTTCCATGTCATCATACAGAGACTGGGCGACTTCGTTCCGCCCTGGCGGTTTATGTAACTCACTACTGTAGAGTTGTCTGAACGTATCATCACAAATTTTCCCTCCACTTCTTTTAAGAAGTGTTCTAGGCCTAGAATTACAGCCCGCAATTCTAGCATGTTGATATGTTCCTTTGACTGTTCCAGATTCTAAAGCCCTGATATAGTGGCTTCTTCCAGGCAAGCTCCCCATCCCTCCATCGATGCATTCGTAAACATATTTACTTGAGGGTGGGGAGGGGTCAGCATGACCCCCGCCAGGAGATTTCCTCTCTCCATCCACCAATGAAGGTGATGAATGAGAGGGTCCAACACTTGAATGCGCAAGTCCAGTGATCCTGAACTCTGCGTCCACTGAGCCATGAGAAACAATTGAATCGGCCGCCTGCGTAAGGCCGCCTGAGGAATGACTGGTTCCATTGCAACCATCAGACCTAACATTCTCAGATAGACTCGTGCTAGAATATAACGACTGTTGCAAACCAACTGAATGCACGAGGAGATTTTCCACTCTCTCCTGGGATGGATAAACATATCCTATCTCCAGATCGAAGAACATACCCAGGTAAACAAACTTCTGGGATGGAGTCAGCTCTGATTTCTGAAATTTGATTATCCAGCCTAAATCTGTGAGAGTTTTCAAAACTTCTGAAATTTGATTATCCAGCCTAAATCTGTGAGAGTTTTCAAAACTATCTCCAGATTTGCTGTCAAACTTTCTGGTTTGTGTGCTTTCAGCAACCAGTCGTCTATGTAAGTGTGAACAGCTATATTTCTCCTGCGGAGGTATGCCATGATAGCAAGTACCACTCGAGTGAAGACCCTTGGAGCCGTCGAGATGCCGAATGGAAGAACCTTGAATTCCCATTGGCGTCCCTGAAAAGCAAATCTCAGGAACCGACGAAAACTCCTTGCAATTGGAATGTGGAAAATGCCCCTGTTTAAGACTATATGCTCGGCCTCAACGTGGCGCAGGGGTGTAACCCACTGGGAGTTAATCCAGACATTTCGAGGGGCTAACCAGAGCATTATGCACAACGCAAATGAATGACACTTGGAGATCGAATCAAACGAAATGGTGCTCGCCCTGTGAGAATCTGCCAGGCAGGTGCAGCACCGGGCTCCACGCCTCAAAGGAGCCCACCCTCAGCTACTGGAGGTCCCATCAACTCGTCTTGTGGAGCCAGGAGACGAGGATGGAGAGTTACTGGCCAACGAAAGAGAAGACCAAACCCAAAGAGAACCCCAGTATCAACATCATGCACTGGAACGCAGAAGGGGTTACCAACAAGAAATCAGAGCTCGAACAGTTCCTGTACGAAAACAACATTGATATCTGCTTCATCCAAGAGACACACCTGCAAGAAGGAAAACCATTTAAGATCAGAGGTTACCAGATTTTCCGGTGTGATCGAAGAGGAAGAAAGAAAGGCGGGGTGATCACCTTGGTCCGAAACAGCGTGAACGCCAGCCAGATCAAAACCTTTATGGAAGAGGCAGAATATATCAAGATCAAGGTAACAACCAGCAACTCTGTGATTGACATTGTCAATTATTACTGCCCTAATGACAAAAATCTCTCACTTGACACAATCCAGGTCCCAGACTGCCACTTCCTCATTACGGGAGACTTTAATAGCTCAGAGCTGGGGATACAGAACACTTGATAAACGAGGGGAAGACATTGAAGCATGGCAAGATGAAAAGCACCTTTTACTTTTCAACGATCCCACAGATTAGCCTACCTTCTACTCGCGCCGGTGGCACTCCACAACAACGCTGGACTTGGCATTTTGTACAAAAGACATTCACAGAAACCTCAGTAGAGTGGTCGGATCGCAGTTAGGAGGAAGCGACCACCGCCCAGTCCTCCTCTCTCTTTCTGGAAGTATTTCAACAAGTTCACCTCAACATCCAAGGTGGAACTACAAAAAGGCAAATTGGAGTCTGTTCGGCATTCGTTCCAATGAGCGTACCCAAAATATAGCAGTAGAAGGGAGAAACATCAACAATGCGGTCAAGGAATTTAATTCAAGTATCCTCAAGGCTGCCAACGAAGCGATTCCTCGAGGGTTCAGGAAAAACTACCGCCCCTACTGGACAACCGAACTGCAAGCAGCACATGATAAACTAGACAAGGCCAGAGAAGATGCAGAGGGTAATCCCTGTCATGAAAACCACTTCACACTACAACAAACTAAAGCCAGGTATCTAAAGACCAAGCTGGAGGCCAAAAGAAGAAGCTGGAGGGAAAAGACGGCAGGGTTTAATTTAGAGAGAGACACAACAAAGCTATGGAGACTGACTAAAGCACTGAATGATGAGGGTGTCGGGGGAGAGAAGATTACTCTTGAAGAAGATGGACAAACACTGTCAGGAAAGATGGCTGCAGATGCCTTTGCGAAGGCATATGCAAAAGAAAGCAACATTTCTCTACCACGAATGCGTCAAAAAGAGGTTAGAAAAGAGCAAAAGGAAAGAACAGACACCAACACTCACGATGCAATGAAAGTTGACATTAGTTTAGCAGAACTGAAGAAGGCTATCCGCCAATTGAAGAAGAAGAAATCTCCCGGGCCAGATGGCATTACGAATGAAATGATCCAACACCTTGGTAATGCATCTCTCCGCAAGTTGCTAGATATCTTTAATCTCAGTTGGACCAATGGAGAGGTTCCTCAGTGCTGGAAGGAAGCCAGAATGACTCCTATTCTGAAAAAAGGGAAGAACAAGACGAAAGTGCTGAGCTACCGTCCTATCAGTCTTACAAGCTGCATATGCAAGACCATGGAGCGCATCGTCAACCAGCGGTTGCAGTGGTACCTGGAGTCGGAGAACACTATAGTTTCAGAGCAGGCTGGCTTCAGAAGATACAGGAGCACAGAAGATCAAACAACACATCTTGCACAGGTCATAGAGGACACTTTTCAAGCCAAGAAGGTGATGCTAGCTGCCTTTATTGATCTGCAGAAGGCATTTGACAAGGTGTGGAAGGATGGCCTCCTCGTGAAGCTCCGGCGCACAGGCATCGGTGGCAACATGTTCCGATGGACCAAGTCATACCTACACAATCGCAGAGCTAGGGTGCTGGTGGATGGACAATCTGGACAGAATGTATTGCTGGTACCACAAGGCGGAGTATTATCACCAACTCTGTTCATACTCTTCATTAATGACATTGTAGCAGAGCTGCCCAATGGGATCCAAGCATCCCTCTATGCAGATGACCTCGTATTCTGGTGCACCGAGGAGTACACAAAGACTGCTACGTACAGAATGCAGCTCGCCTTGGACAGAATTACAGCTTGGGCCAATCGCTGGTGTATTACCATCAACAAAGAAAAATCATCAGCCATGCTATTCTCACTGTCCACTAGGCTTGCACGATTATCCGATATTATCGAAAATCGCGATTTTTTTTTCCAGCCACGATTTTTTACGATGTGATTTAAAAAAAAAATCGAAATATCGTCAAAATTTTACTGTCATGTATTCTGTCTATTTGTAGCATAGGTGTCTATTACGGCAAGCTGTTCAATTTATTTCCAAACCAACATCTCTGAGAAAGGGGTGGGATTATACTAGGAATAGGTAACAAAAGTTTAAGTTTCTTCTCTAAAATTACTTTAAAAGATGACATTAATACGAAAATTCAACGCAATTTACCGGTATAATTTCTTGCTGCCTTACTGTATACCTCAAAACCATGATCGCGGGAGTGAAATTATTACGTGGGAAGCTATAAATATTGCCTGTTTTGTAATAAGCATGGTTTATAAAATCAAAATTAGTCCAAAATTTGACATTAAATGACGTCGCGGGAATAACTAAATCACGTGATATTGCTTGCTCTCCTGTTTTTGGAGGCGAGAGGTGGTGCGTTCACAAATGTGATAGCTAAATGAGATGGTATACACGCTTTAGCAAGCATGGCGAACTATCCTAGACGTTTCTGAAGGCTAACTATTATTAGTAAAATATATAAATCACGTGATATTGCTCGCTCTCCTGGTTTTGGAGGCGAGGGTGGTGCGTTCACAAATGTGATAGCTAAATGAGATGATACACGCCTTAGCGAGCAAGGTGAACTATCCGAGATGTTTCTGAATGCTAACTATTATTATTAACCGGGTACTCGGTAAATTCGGAGCAGATCTAAACATTAGATGTCTATGGATCTAAAGTACATTCCTAATATCAAGTGATTTGTATATTTTTACAAAGACGAGATGAAATACCAAATTTTAGGATTCATTTTCATGTAATAAACGATGATTTTAACAGAGTACACAATATTTAGGTTGTCCAATATAATAATTTCACTCCCGCAATGATGGATTACATTAAGCCAATGGGTAAGGCGGCAAGAAATTATTGTGTCCTATTTTCGTGTTATTAACGATCGGTCTTAGTTTAAGCATCATGGCGACTGGATTTCAAGTTTTTTTGAAATTTACCAATTAGAAGTCATACGGCTAAATCTGATATGAAAACTCGTAGCAAAACCGATATGGCTACATAACCCACACCATGCAGTCCAACTCAACACAAGACCAATTCACCCTGTGAATTCATATACCTTTAAAATAGGCTGTATGATATATCGAAATATCGCGATTTTTTCACCACGATATATCGCGATACCGCCTAGGACAATATCGTGCAAGCCTACTGTCCACCAAAACCAAGGTTGGCAATCTGACACTGGGCGGTACTCCACTCGAGTACGAGGACCAGCAGACATACCTGGGAGTACAAAACCAGGCACTGCGCATCATCACTGGTGGAATGAGATCAACACCAATAGAAAAAATGGAGCAGACAGCAGGCATCCCCCCACTTAGTAAACGAAGGGAATGCAAAGCACTGATCCAAGCTGCAACGGTCAAATCGTTCAACAACCACCCGATGAAGATCAGGCAAGCACAGCTGTCATCAGGAAGACTTAAAGGATCAAGTTTTGTGAGAGAGACAAAAGCACTTCAAAGGAAACACCAAGAAATGTTGCCAGCACAAATAGAAGACCCAAACCACACCCTTGATCGTACACCCTGGGAAAACAAACTAGAGAGCATAGCTATTCGCACCACAGTACCTCATCTCACAACCAAAGATGAACACAGTGATGTGAGCAAGAAGGCCTTGACCCTAGCCATGCTGGAAGAAATGTACCCTCAGGAGACATGGATAAGGATCTACACAGATGGATCAGCCAAAGATGCAATTAGGAGCAGAGGTGCCGGACTGCACATACAGTATCCAAACGGACAACATGAGTCAGCTGCAATACCGACAGGCAAACACTGCACAAACTACAGAGCTGAAGTCGAAGCACTGGTCCATGCAGCTAATACCATCAGCAGAACAGCAGACCCCATTGCACAGATTGTCTTTTTATCTGATGCCCACTCCGTCCTTGAGGCTATCACCAAAGGTAAGCTGCCACAACTTGAAGAAGCACTACAAACCATCAAATGCTTTCGGATAGCAATGCAGTGGATCCCCTCACACTGTGGAGTCCAAGGAAATGAGGAAGCAGACAAGATGGC
Source organism: Chaetoderma sp. LZ-2023a (assembly GCA_034401795.1). NCBI lineage: Eukaryota > Metazoa > Mollusca > Caudofoveata > Chaetodermatida > Chaetodermatidae > Chaetoderma > Chaetoderma sp. LZ-2023a. The sequence continues at coordinate 1,724,972 of CM067368.1, forward strand.
AAAGGTGGGTGCAGAAGAGAATCAGACAGAAAACATGGTTATGCATACAGAGATGAAGACTATCATCAAGTCACTCTATAGAACACCTCAATCAGAAGATGCCTACCATCATCTCTCGAGGCCAGAGCAAGTGACCATTTTTCGTCTCAGAACTGGACATAACAGACTAAACCAACACATATACAGGCGGTTCCACCGTACGACATCGCCTGCTTGTCCTTGTGGAGAAGCAGAACAGACCACAGAGCACATACTTCAATGTTGCAGTACGTATCAGCTGCTGAGAGAAGAGATCTGGCCTTTGTCAACCTCTTTTCTTGAAAAGCTGTATGGGCCTGTGGAAGAACTGCAGAAAACCACAGATTTCATCTTGAGAACGGCTCTCCAAGTGTGATACGAGCGATCGAAAAGAAGAAGGAATGTGGAAATAAGCATCCTTGAGATCTATAGATGCTGTCCACATCCCCTTCTCTAACCCCAACAACACCGATCTTACTGTTTCCATTTTGAAACTCTGTGTGTCTATAAACTTGTTTAGAGGTTTGAGGTTGAGAATTGGTCTCCACCCCCCGGTGTTCTTTGCCACAAGAAACACGGTTGAATAGAAGCCCGGTCAATCTTGCACCGGTTGAATTGCTTCCTTTAGAATTAGAGATTCTATCTCCTCTTCTATGCACAACCGCTTGTCTTGATCTCTTGGAATTTGAATCCAGACCGGTACCAGAGACAGATGCAACGGCGGACCTCTTATCTATTTTGGACTGTATCCGTGCGAAAGCCATTGCAAGACTAAGCGGTCCTGAATTAACCGCTCCCACTTCTGAATGTGGCAAGTCAAACGACCTCCCACTCGTGCACCTAGGGTTGACGGGGTGCCAATAAATTTTAGAAGTGGGACTGTCTCTGGTACGAGTCACAACACTCGAGTGGTACTTGTGATAACCGGAAAAATTTGTATTGCATCAGGCCCGGCTACCACGCGCCGCGAGCAGCGCCACGGTGCGTGGGCTGCTGTCTGGCTGGCTGCACTTGAGGCGCTGGCTGACGTACAACACGCTGTTGCTGGCGCGGCCGACGCGGTCTCTGAAACCGGCCGGCCTGCTGGCCTCTGACAATGCCAGCACCGCCATGAGCGTACTGCTGTCGAGCAGCCGAGGGCTGAACACGCACGTGTTCTCTGCGCAGCACTTCAAACTGTGCGCGCAGCACCCTCTCGTTATTCACCTCTTGGAGGTGCCGATAACCTTCACCTCCAAAGAGACCAGGGCCCGCCATCGGCGCTTGCAACAAGCGCGACTTGAGCTCCTGAGACGGGCACAAATTGTCCAACGCAAAAGTGCGCCTCGTTCTCAGTGACTTTGTGACTGACCTAGTCAGACAGCCCAACGCCAGGTTGATGCCATCCTGGATGGCTCGTTGGACTGTCACAGGACTAGGCTGTTGCTGCACCGATGCTGCTACTACCCCCGATAGCAGCTGAGAGACATGCGACAGCGCACTAATTGCCGCTCGTGAACTCTCCTCGGTGTCGCGCAAAGCGGCATTAGTTAAGCGCATAGCGCCCGTGCACAACGCTCCCGTGTCAGCACGGGAACCCAGCCGCTCTGGGCACTAGGCCATATCAAGCATACTGACTAGCAGTAACTCGACATCGTCTAGCAACCTCGCGGGGGGGGGCCTTCGCGAGGCGACCTTTCGGTCTGATTGACTCCTCTGCCGCCGAGAACATATCTAAGATAAGTCGTGCTGGCCAACGGCTTTGCCTGTAACCATGCCCGAGGGTTACCAGCGGCCGTCTCGTCCACGGAGAGCTCTTGTCTAACAGCGAGGAGCCACGCACACGCTTCTGACCAGTCTTCATCCGTGGCTACCTGCGAATTGCCGACGAGCAGCGGGACCCCGCCATCTTCAATGGCATTCGCAGGTATGGCCGAGGAGGCGGCTATAGACGAACCTGGCTGCCCAGGGAATGTATACGGGCCCGCGAGGGCTGGCATAGCATTCTCCATAGGCTGACCAGGCACCAAGGCCGCGCTTGTGTGAGGGGGGGGCATGCACACCAGCGCGGCCCGGAACGTCCGTATGAGATTCCACGTCTAAGCGTGGAATCTTATACGCCAGCCGTCTGTTCCAAACCGGCCTACAGGCTGAACCATGAAACCTGCTCCCGAGGGAACAGTGCCATAGGTGCGAGCGGTCACGCTCCCCATGAGAGGAGTGTAGATGCTCGCTCGCATCCATGTCTTCATGGTCAACCTGTGGACCGAGCAGGTAGTCCTCATCATCTTCCTGGTCAGGAAAGTTAGACTCTGGATTAGTAAAGAAAACTAATCCAGACTGACCAGGAGACTGCTCGAAAGCAGATGATGAGGGTACTCCGCGAGTGATCGTGGTCAGGCCCGCTGGTCGGGTCCCGCCTGATGCTTCTCGCGCTGCTGGAACATCAGGCGATGCGAACATCAAGCCTGGGTCCAAGACGGCCGCCCCTGGATCACTAAACACTTTGTCCGAGCTAGTAGGGCATGATCCAGGGATGGGGGCTACCGGCACTGAGGTCGACGCGCAGGAAGTTGAAACACCTGTGCCAGGCAACAAGCCGCGAAGCATGTCAGGCATCAGGTCTTTCAAAGTCCTGCGCATCTCACTCACTAACTCAACCCTGAAGGCCTCGAGCTCACCATTCTCAGAGGCCTTCTTCTTACCCTCCTTCTTAGACTTCTTGCCCTCCTCAGCCATCATCTTAGTCTGAAAAGAGAAGAATTCAGAGGTTAGATCCCCCCCTCCCCCACTCTTTACAAATGACACATTTGTTAGTTAGCCTACAAGCTGAACACAGATGGCACGGGTGGGGGAAGAATCTAGCCTTCATAGGCTTCAGACAGGATGGACATTTCTGAAAGGGAAGGGATACGAAGACAATGAGTATGATAGTTTCCAAAGCCTTGTTAATTGACTATTAGTACAAAACAAGAACAAACTCGAGAGAAGACGTCCACTTTTATGACAGACAACCCTGACGGGACAGCTGACTTCTCTAGTTAATAAAAACCAATCACAACCAGGACCCCAAATTAAGAGAGAGAGAGAAAGATTATGACTATCTAGATATCTCTCCACCATCCTAATAAAGGGAGATGAACACATCACAGACTTCTCTAAACTAAGATTATGACATCAAGGAAAGAAAAAAGCTCCTTCAAGGAGAGGGGCTGTCAGAAAGAATGCAAGAAATATCTAGATATTAAAGACATTCATACCTCCCGAATAATATAATATTAAATTATATATATTCGAGAACCCATGCACACGCAAGAGAGAATATAGTGCAATAGCAAAAGGCAGCAGAAAATTGTGATTACTTTCAAATAATTATGTGCCATAATTAATAAACTCCCTTAGCCTGAGCACAGGCAACCATCCTCTTGTGCAGGAGAACACGTCCATCCATCCGCCGAGACTCCTCTTCCAGAAGAACTGATGAGGGGGATGGGACAGAAGGAAGGAGATATTTCATTTATTAATTTAATATATCTCCAACCCGTAGACATATCACGATGATAAGTAAAAAAACGAGACGTGAACAACCTTCGAGAGAAGAACAGGAATCCTTATTCAGTTATAAGACAAACCTGTAAGCATAAAACACAAGAGATTAATAGCCCTAGGCGCTGGGAAAAAAATTTACAAGGATTCCCAGCACCTGAAAACGCGGTAACAAATAAAAATTACAAGTCTTAAATAAATACATGGAACAATATCAACGTAGCGGATGACGAGGAGGACTCCTCCAATAGTTTAGCATCAGCCATGATGGATTGTGATAATTTTGTTCTAGAGAATTTCAGTATAAAGAGCCTGTGAAGATTTTCACATGTTGCTTCTCAGCCAATATATTAGAAAACGGAAGTACCGGTATGCGCATGCGCAGTGGGTGGTGTTTGTCATGTGCATGACTGTGTACTTCCACCTGCCCATTAGGGGCACCTAACTTTTTATAATTCTGAATATTGAATTTAGAGCCGATATACTAGTATATCAAGAGTGTTAGGGAGGTAAGTATGTTCTCATGATGTGAAATATATGATCTTTCAAGAGGCAATTATAGATAATATATCAGATCTTTCAAGAGAGGCAATTATAGACTAAACGAAATCTAGGATTTTTTTTTTTTTAACGAGAGAGTTGATACTTACCTCCCTAATACTTTTGATATTGCTAAATATTGGCGTTCACTCAATAAAACACTCAGATTAAAAACAGTTAGGTGCCCCTACTGGGCAGGTAGACAGAGGTAGTCAGGCGGATGCCGGCCCCACCACCGCGCATGCGCCGACTACTACTTCCTCTGACTAATTTATTGGCTGACACACATGCAACTGCTAAGAGCCTGAAGACCGAGCCTCTGTGGGGTGGAGAGGTCGGGTCCGTATCTAGGGAGGTAAGTATCAACTCTCTCATGAAAAAAGAAATCCTAGATTTCGTTTATTTCACATCAAGAGTATACTTACCTCCCTAATACTTTTGATATTGCCAGAATTCGAAAGTGAATCTGGCGGGAGGGACGCGAGGTCAAAAGACCAGCTCTTCCCTATACGCTTTCACGCGTTTACGGCACTTAAAAACGTCTGAAACTGTGTGAGAACACACTCAGGATTTGACAAACCATCGGATAACACCACCGATGCATGAGAGATGACCGAATGTCATATGCGCTCCCCCCCCCCCCCCCCCGGGAGGAAGACTAGATGACCTCAATGTCCTATACGCTCTCTACGTACTAGTGCCACGTACTACAGGACAGAGACGAAAGTACTCTATTTTCGTATACTCTCTATGAACCACAATCCACACAAACCATCACCATAGTAATAATAACGGGTAACGTGACAATACATTTAACAATGAACAACACCTAAACAAGACTGACCTTGTTGAACTTGGAAGCTGTCATCACGTTCCCAGTAGAGAAGCCTGATGCAGTCCCGACAAGTGGTTGTTACCATAACTTAAATGTGATGTATATAAGCAACGAGGTAACGCTCCTCATAAAACATACAGGCGATTATTGTTTCAAAATCGACAAGGCGAGAGGATTTGAGGTGTCACGGAGGTAATGGTCTGTAAAACTTGACTCAGTGCCATTGAGCCACGGACATAATGTCATCCACAGGGACCCCACTAAACAGGGCAGTGGATGCCACGACACCGCGGACACTGTGAGCCTTGGCCACATCAACCTGTCTCCAGGTGGCGGATTTGTGACAAAACTGAATACATTCTACAATCCACCTGGAAATGGTGTCCTTAGACGCCCTGCCATGGGGTTCAATATATGACAACCATAACGCTGACTGGTCGGTACGCCACTCCGAAGTACGCTGTTTGTACCGGAGCAGCGCCCGTACGGGGCACCATACTTTAGAATTAGGATCATATCTAGTTAAAGATGGCAAAAAAATAGGTTGACCTGGATATTTCAAAGACTGATTCTTAGCCAAGAAATTAATCCTAGGTAGAAGCTTAAGGCCTTCCCCTGTAACCACAAAACGGTCATCCTCGGCTGATAAGGCGTGAATCTCACTCCTACGCCTTGCCGAGGCCGCAGCAATTAAAAACACAGTTTTAAGAGTCAACAATTTCATAGAAATGGACATAAGTGGTTCAAAAGGCTTATCTCCTAGTACCTGAAGCACCAGAGATAAACTCCAAACTGGAATCAGTGGTGGATTCCTTGGTCTTAGATTGCCCATGCCTTTAATTAATACATTTAATGTACTTACTTCATCACTCCCCCTGTTAGCCAAGCAAGGAATAACAGCCATTAAAGCTGACTTATAACCAGCAATAGAGTTAGGCTTGAGGCTATAGGCATCATATAGGTGACAGAGGAAATCAGCTACTACCTGAATAGATGCATCCATTGGATCAATACATCTTTTTGAGCACCACTCTGCAAATCTGTTGATTTTATAGTTATATGCTCTGGAGGTTGACCCCCTCCTGGCTTTGGCCATAAACATGGCCGCTTGCTCAGAAAAGCCCTCCTTAATTCTAGATTCCTTGACAACATCCATGCAGTCAATCGGAACATTGACGGATTGTCGTGAAGGGCCTTGCCCTGGAAGATAAGGTCGTCCATCAGAGGCAGAGGAACCGGACTGCAGACCAGAAGGTCCAGCAGATCCGTATACCACGATCGGCTTGGCCAATCCGGGGCGATCAGAAGCACTTGGCACTCCTGCTGCCTGATTTTCTGAAGCACCTTTGGAATCAGGATTGCTGGAGGGAATGCGTATGCATACATTCCCGCCCAGCTGATAGCTAACGCATCTGTTGCGAAAGCGCTTGGGTCTGGAATCGGAGAGACGTACGTCGTCATCTTCGCATTCTTCCTCGTTGCGAACAAATCGATGTTGGGCTTCCCCCAATGGTCGAACAGACGATCCGCCACACATTGATTTAGTTGCCATTCCGTGGGTAAAATACTCATCCTTCGGCTCAATGAGTCTGCTAGCAGATTTAGCCTTCCCGGAATATGAACTGCTCTCAACTAATCCTGTGATCCAGGCACTGCAGATTCCAAGTCATCATACAGAGACTGGGCGACTTCGTTCCGCCCTGGCGGTTTATGTAAGTCACTACTGTTGAGTTGTCTGAACGAATAAGAACAATCTTGCCCTGAACTTTCTGTAAGAAATGTTCCAGGCCCAGGACTACTGCTCTTAGCTCCAGTAGATTGATATGTTCCTTTGACTGATCCAGATCCCAAAGCCCTGATATTGTGGACTCTTCCAGACAAGCTCCCCACCCCTCCATCGATGCATCTGTATACACAGTCACCTGAGGGTGGGGAGGGGTTAGCAAAACCCCCAGCAAGAGATTCTCTATATTCAACCACCATTGCAGGTGGTGAATTAGAGGCGCCAACACTGACACGTTCGAGTCCAGCGAACCTGAACTCTGGGTCCACTGTGTCATGAGAAACAACTGGATTGGGCGCCTGCGTAAGGCCGCCTGCGGAATGACTGGTTCCAATGAAACCATCAAACCCAGCATTCTAAAGTAAACCCGTGCCAGGACATGACGACTGTCGCACACCGACTGTATTAAGGAGATGAGTCTCTGAACCCTCTCCTGAGTAGGATAAACATATCCGGTCTCCAGATCGAAGAACATGCCCAGGTAAACAAACTTCTGGGATGGAGTCAGCTCTGATTTTTGGAAATTGATTATCCAGCCCAAGTCCGTGAGAGTTTTCAAAACAATCTCCAGATTGGCCGATAACGTTTCCTGGGTGTGTGCTTTTAACAGCCAGTCGTCTATGTACGTGTGGACTGCTATGCTTCTCCTGCGGAGGTATGCCGTGATCGCGAGAACCACACGGGTGAAGACCCGAGGAGCCGTGGAAATTCCGAAGGGTAATACCCTGAATTCCCACTGTCTGCCCTGGAATGCAAATCTCAGGAAGCGACGGAAACTCCTCTCTATGGGAATGTGGAAATAAGCATCCTTCAAATCTATTGAAGCTGTCCACATTCCCTGCTCTAACCCCGCCAACACCGAGCGCACAGTCTCCATCTTGAAACTGGGCGTCTCTATGAACTTGTTCAATGGCTTGAGGTTGAGAATCGGCCTCCACCCTCCGGTGTTTTTTGTTACTAAGAACACGGTTGAATAGAAGCCCGGGCACCTCTGCGCCGGCTGAATAGCTCCTTTTTGTAGGAGGGAATTTATCTCCTCCTCGATACACAACCTTTGATCTGGATCTCTCGGAATCGGAGTCCAGATCGGCACGAGAGACAGTCGCGATGGCGGGCCTGTCATCCAATCGGGATGGTAGCCGACAGAAAGCCATCGCAAGACTAAACGGTCCTGAGTCAACCGCTTCCACTCTGGCAAGTGGTCGGCCAATCGGCCGCCCAGCGGTCCACCTAGGGAGAGAGGTGGACATAAGGAGTGCGAGAGTGGCACTGTCTTCTCGGCCAGAAACACAGGAGTGGTTCCCACCGTGGTAACCGGCCCATCAGGCCCGATTACCGCGACCAGATCCCCGCGCGCCACGCCCAGCACCGCGCGCACCTCGGTGCGCGGGTGGCTGCCTGACTGGCTGCGCCCCCCTCGCTGCGGGCCGAATCGCACACGGCCTAGGCCGTCGCTGCGATGGTGGCTGGCCTCTGACCTGGCCACCTCCACCTCGAGCCTGCAGGGGACGATACGCAGGGGGTGCTGCGCGAACGCTCGCACAACGGAGCACTTCAAATTGCTCGCGCAGCGCCCTCTGGTTGTTGACCAGAGTCACCGTCTCCTGGAGGTGCTTGCATCCCTCACCTCCAAACAGACCAGGACCTGTCATAGGCGTACGCAGTAGCCTATTGTACAGGTCCTGGGACGGGCACAGATTGTCCAAGGCAAACGTGCGCCTCGCCCGGACACTCCTGGTCACCGCCCGCGTCAAGCAGTCCAGAGCCAGGTTGATACCATCCTGGATGGCTCTCTGGACTGTAACCGGGCTTGGTTGGCGCGATGCGGATGCCGTTACCACCCCCTGTAACAGCTGGGAGACGTGGGACAGAGCAGCAATCGACGCTCTCCCACTCTCCTCCGCATCACGCAGCACAGCATTTGCCGAACGCAACGCGTTCGAGCACAGGACACCCGTGTCAGAACGGGAGCCTGGCCGCGCATCTTCGCCCAAAGCCGCGCGGTCATCGACGCTTGGCTTGGGCACCACACCGTACCGCTGGTAGTCCAGGGGCACGATGCGGCAACGCCTGGCCACCTCGCGAGACGCCCATTCGCCTTAATGGACGTCTCCGCCGCCTCGAACATGTCCACGACATGCTCAGCCAGCAGCAGAGATGGCATAGCGTTTGCAGTCGGCTTACCAGCTAACCACGGCCTGTGATCTCGCTGGCTAGCCGACTGCTCCACGGGCAGGTCTGGCCGAACACTCACCAGCCACTGGCAAGCGTCCGACCAATCCTCCTCCGTGGCTAGCTGCGAGCGCTCTACAAGACGGGGGCCTTCGTCTTCCTCCTGAGCGCACGCAGCAGAGCTTGACGGCGGGTATGCTGATACCGCTGGCAAACCAGGGAAAACATGCGGCCCCGAAAGACCCGGCATGCTAAGCTCACTGGCTTGACCAAGAGCAGGCGCCGTGGTAGAGCGTGGGGCAGACACCGCCCCACCACGGTCCAGACCAGCACCAGCGACACTCTCGGCAAGCCGAGGTATGCGGTAACGCTGGCCTTCAGCACCGCCCAGGGTCACCTTCTGGACCCTGAATTCTACTCCTGCGTGAGTAGAACCATGGAGCACGTCGCCTGCATTCCCCGCGAGGGGTGCACAGACGTCGTAGTCCATGGTCACGTCCCCAGACGGCGACCCTAGCAGGAAATCCTCTTCCTCCTGGCCAGAAAGGTTAGACTCCGGGTCAGCAAAGAAAGCTAACCCGGACTGGCCAGGGAAGGTGCCATAGGAGGCATTGGCACCGGCGGCGTGCGGATACCCAGGGTCTGATGAGCAGACCGCGGGTTCCTGCGACAACCGATGTCCACGGCCCCTCGGCGCGGCACCAAGCCTGCTGCCAGGGTCGTGGAACGCCCCCATCAACGGGGCCACCTCTGAATCGTTCTCAAACAACGGAATCGACCTACGGAAACTAGATTCAGAGGCAGGGATAACCGGCTCTGAAGCAGATGCTGAGGACAACAAAGGAGCTGGCCCAGGAAGAATGCTGCGAAGCAACTCTGGGACCAAATCCTTTATTGTCCTCTGCATCTCTCCCAACATTTCGGAACGGAAGGCCTCCATGTCCACCGCGGACGAGGCCTTCCTCTTACCCTTCTTCGAAACACTGTCTTTCTTCGCCTTCCTCTCCACCTCCACGCCCTTCTCCTTTGCCTGCAATGACAAAAAGTCAGACATTAGTTCGCCTTCGCCCCCATTGCTTACATACGTCGCACTTAAGCAGCGGTCCACAGGGACTGCAGCTGAAGCACAAATGGGGAACAAACCGATCCTTCAGAAACCGGCCACAGGACGGACAACCCGGTCTCTGAAACAGGACACAGGACGAGGACAATGAGCAAGTTAGTCAAGGATAGCTTTTAAAAAACTCAAAACCAACTAAAGAGAGGGAAAAGATCATAAAGATCAGTAACCATAAGAAACCAGCGTTGGACAAAACTTTAAATGTAAATAAAGAGCAAGGCTGATTATGACGTCATCAATCCCATGACAGAAATTAAATCGGTCCGCAACAAGCATCTAAGTGCAAGAACGAATTGTATTCCTAACATAACGTCCTCACTTGGATATTCAGACTACACACCATCAGATACACAATGATAACAATGGTAAATAGTCATTATTTTTTCAAATAATTCATATCACCTCATATCATTAACTAGATACCTGACACCTGGTATAGACAAACCATCCAACGTGATGCACTGGAGCACTCCACCAAGACTACGCCTCTTAACTCTCTCCACCTATGGGGAAGGAATTGGATTAAGAGGGCAAAGTGAGAAGACCTTTATATCAAGCCTCCAACTCACTGAGCATAGATTTCTTGGTTAGATAACCTAACAGTATTAGTAGGAAATGGAACCGTGGTGGAGAGAAACAAACCCTCCTGTGCTGAGATGTCCACTAATAATGCAAATCCATACCTGTGGACATAAACACAAAGAGAGATTAGACTTATATAGCACCGAGTTGAAAAAACCAACTCAAACCGGCGCCCATCACGGTAAGCGCGAGTCCCGGAAACACATTACACCGGGGAAAAACTCGCTAGAATATAGTTGAAATCACCTGATAAAGAGATCCAGCTCCCTCCTCCGGAGAAGTCGCCCTTTCTGACATCTTTCTCTTTCTTTCCAGGTATATTCAGACTATTTTACACAGGTAAACGAGTGAAAACTTCTTAACAAGCACAAACGCATGTGAACTCTGCCAATAAATTAGCAAAGAGGAAGTAGTAGTCAGCGCATGCGCGGTGGTGGGGCCGGCATCCGCCTGACTACCTCTGTCTACCTGCCCAGTAGGGGCACCTAACTGTTTTTAATCTGAGTGTTTTATTGAGTGAACGCCAATATTTAGCAATATCAAAAGTATTAGGGAGGTAAGTATACTCTTGATGTGAAAAATATATCAGATCTTTCAAGAGAGGCAATTATAGACACAATATATCAGATCTTTCAAGAGAGGCAATTATAGACAATATATCAGATCTTTCAAGAGGTAATTATAGATAATATATCAGATCATTCAAGAGAGGCAATTATAGACAATATATCAGATCTTTCAAGAGAGGCAATTATAGACAATATATCAGATCTTTCAAGAGAGGCAATTATACACACAATATATCAGATCTTTCAAGAGGCAATTATAGATAATATATCAGATCATTCAAGAGAGGCAATTATAGACAATATATCAGATCTTTCAAGAGAGGCAATTATAGACAATATATCAGATCTTTCAAGAGGCAATTATAGACAATATATCAGATCATTCAAGAGAGGCAATTATACACACAATATATCAGATCTTTCAAGAGAGGCAATTATAGACAATATATCAGATCTTTCAAGAGGCAATTATAGACAATATATCAGATCATTCAAGAGAGGCAATTATACACACAATATATCAGATCTTTCAAGATAGGCAATTATACACAATATATCAGATTTTCAAGAGGCAATTATACACACAATATATCAGATCTTTCAAGAGGTAATTATAGACAATACATCAGATCTTTCAAGAGGCAATTATAGATAATATATCAGATCATTCAAGAGAGGCAATTATAGACAATATATCAGATCTTTCAAGAGAGGCAATTATAGACAATGTATCAGATGTTTCAAGAGAGGCAATTATAAACAATATATCATGTCTTTCAAGAGGTAATTATGGATAATATATCAGATCATTCAAGAGAGGCAATTATAGACAATATATCAGATCATTCAAGAGAGGCAATTATAGACAATATATCAGATCTTTCAAGAGAGGCAATTATAGACAATATATCAGATCTTTCAAGAGAGGCAATTATAGACAATATATCAGATCTTTCAAGAGGCAATTATAGACAATATATCAGATCTTTCAAGAGGCAATTATAGACAATATATCAGATCATTCAAGAGAGGCAATTATACACACAATATATCAGATCTTTCAAGATAGGCAATTATACACAATATATCAGATTTTCAAGAGGCAATTATACACACAATATATCAGATCTTTCAAGAGGTAATTATAGACAATACATCAGATCTTTCAAGAGGCAATTATAGATAATATATCAGATCATTCAAGAGAGGCAATTATAGACAATATATCAGATCTTTCAAGAGAGGCAATTATAGACAATGTATCAGATGTTTCAAGAGAGGCAATTATAAACAATATATCATGTCTTTCAAGAGGTAATTATGGATAATATATCAGATCATTCAAGAGAGGCAATTATAGACAATATATCAGATCATTCAAGAGGCAATTATAGACAATATATCAGATCTTTCAAGAGAGGCAATTATAGACAATATATCAGATCTTTCAAGAGAGGCAATTATAGACAATATATCAGATCTTTCAAGAGGCAATTATAGACAATATATCAGATCTTTCAAGAGAGGCAATTATAGACAATATATCAGATCTTTCAAGAGAGGCAATTATAGACAATATATCAGATCTTTCAAGAGAGGCAATTATAGACAATATATCAGATCTTTCAAGAGAGGCAATTATAGACACAATATATTAGATATTTCAAGAGAGGCAATTATACACAATATACCAGATCTTTCAAGGGAGGCAATTATAGACAATATATCAGATCATTCAAGAGAGGCAATTATAGACAATATATCAGATCATTCAAGAGAGGCAATTATACACACAATATATCAGACCTTTCAAGATAGGCAATTATACACAATATAGATACACAGAGACCAACTCTTGATTAAACAGGGATTATTCATATAAAAAAACTTCTGTCACGAGAAAATCACAAATGGGCAAACTGATTAATGGATGGACAAAGTGATTATCTGTTTTAGTAATATATAAGAAAAGTTACTACATTCCAAATAGTACATACTCAGGCCATGGGATATGGAAAATCTAAGTAACCTAAAGCAAGTTAGACTAGAAAAAGATCAAGAAATGAAACATGAGGGGGTGGAAGATGTGCAGCAATTTGGTTACCAAAGCATAGGTAAGGTACATGCAATAAAAAATGGGTTACAGTGTGTGCGAACATGCATGTGTGCGTGCAAGTTTCTCTGTAAAGAATTTCAAAAGAAAGTGTTATGACCACATACAGGCATTTTTTCACATAACTTATCCAGCTTATTGGTGATGACAGAGCGCAATCAACTGGTCACTGACCACCGCTGCCATCCATTGGTCAATGAAACAGTCTTCTACCTGTCTGTAAATAAATCTGCAAATCGGATACAATTTGTAGGCTTCATTTTCCCCCCTACACTTTCTGTTTTAGGCAACCAGCATTGGGACTACAGCTGTGGCTATGTGAAATTGTGTTGTTAGCATACTCACTGATTCGACAACTTTAGTTTGTGGATGGAAGAGCAGCTCCTGGCAGTAATGCATTAACAGAGACAGGTTCTTCTTTAGGTCATGAATCTCCTCCTGTCAATCACAGAAAACACATTATATAAGATTCAAATGGATGAACCACTAGCATGACTAGGATTGAAATTAGCCTGGATGAACCACGAGCCAGCAGTGCTGGAAATTAACCTGTATGAACCACGAGCCAGCAGACCTTGAAATTAACCTGGATGAACCACGAACCACCAGAGCTTGAAATTAACCTGGATGAACCACTGGCCAGCAGAGCTTTAAATGAACCTGGATGAACCACTAGATAGCAGAGCTTGAAATGAACCTGGATGAACCACGAGCCAGTAGAGCTTGAAATTAACCTGGATGCACAATGATCCAGTACAGCTTGAAATGAACCTGGATGAACCACTAGTCAGCAGAGCTTGATATTAACCTGGATGAACCACTAACCACCAAAGCTTGATATTAACCTCAATGAACCACAAGCCAGCAGAGCTTGAAATTAACCTGGATGAACCACTAGCCTGTAGAGCTTGAAATTAACCTGGATGAACCACGAGCCAGCAGAGCTTGAAATCAACCTGAATGACCTACTAGGCAGCAGAGCTTGAAATTAACCTGAATGAACCACTAACCAGCAGAGCCTGATATTAACCTCAATGAACCACGAGCCAGCAGAGCTTGATATTAACCTCAATGAACCACAAGACAGCAGAGCTTGAAATCAACCTGAATGAACTACTAGGCAGCAGAGCTTTAAATTAACCTGGATGAACTACTAGCCAGTAGAGCTTTATATTAACCTGAATGAACCACTAACCAGCAGAGCTTGATATTAACTTCAATGAACGAGCCAGCAGCACTTGAAATTAACCTGAATGAACCACGAGCCAGCAGACCTTGAAATTAACCTGGATGAGCCACTAGTCAGCAGAGCTTGATATTAACCTGGATGAACCACTAAACAGCAGAGCTTGATATTAACCTCAATGAACCACGAGCCAGCAAAGCTTGAATTTAACCTGGATGAACCACTGGCCAGCAGAGCTTTAAATGAACCTGGATGAACCACTAGTCAGCAGAGCTTGATATTAACCTGGATGAACCACTAACCAGCAAAGCTTGATATTAACCTCAATGAACCACAAGCCAGCAAAGCTTGAATTTAACCTCAATGAACCACAAGCCAGCAAAGCTTGAATTTAACCTCAATGAACCACTAGTCAGCAGAGCTTGAAATTAACCTGGATGAACCACTAGTCAGCAGAGCTTGAAATTAACCTGGATGAACTACTAGCCAGCAGAGCTTGAAATTAACCTGGATGAACCACTAGTCAGCAGAGCTTGATATTAACCTGGATGAACTACTAGCCAGCAGAGCTTGAAATTAACCTGGATGAACCACTAGTCAGCAGAGCTTGAATTTAACCTGGATGAACTACTAGCCAGCAGAGCTTGAAATTAACCTGGATGAACCACTAGTCAGCAGAGCTTGATATTAACCTGGATGAACCACTAACCAGCAAAGCTTGATATTAACCTCAATGAACCACAAGCCAGCAGAGCTTGAAATGAACCTGGATGCACAATGATCCAGTACAGCTTGAAATGAACCTGGATGAACCACTAGTCAGCAGAGCTTGATATTAACCTGGATGCACAATGATCCAGTACAGCTTGAAATGAACCTGGATGAACCACTAGTCAGCAGAGCTTGATATTAACCTGGATGAACCACTAACCAGCAAAGCTTGATATTAACCTCAATGAACCACTAGTCAGCAGAGCTTGAAATTAACCTGGATGCACAATGATCCAGTACAGCTTGAAATGAACCTGGATGAACCACTAGTCAGCAGAGCTTGATATTAACCTGGATGAACCACTAACCAGCAAAGCTTGATATTAACCTCAATGAACCACAAGCCAGCAGAGCTTGAAATTAACCTGGATGAACCACTAGCCGGTAGAGCTTGAAATTAACCTGGATGAACCACGAGCCAGCAGAGCTTGAAATCAATCTGAATGAACTACTAGGCAGCAGAGCTTGAAATTAACCTGAATGAACCACTAACCAGCAAAGCTTGATATTAACCTGGATGAACTACTAGGCAGCAGAGCTTGAAATTAACCTGGATGAACCATGAGCCAGCAGAGCTTGAAATCAACCTGAATGAACTACTAGGCAGCAGAGCTTGAAATTAACCTGAATGAACCACTAACCAGCAGAGCCTGATATTAACCTCAATGAACCACGAGCCAGCAGAGCTTGATATTAACCTCAATGAACCACAAGACAGCAGAGCTTGAATTTAATCTCTATATTGAGCTAAAGGCAAATTGGCTATCACCGACGTGGAGTTCTCACAATACATATCATGCATGTAGCTCGTGGTACTTTGCAAAGCCGAGCTATGAATGAGTCGTAATTCATACTTTTTTGGTTTTTTACTGTGAATCACTCATACAAGGGAGTTACATTTCGTTGGTGTGGGTTAGATTACTGTAAGTTGCAAAATCCTGATATGTTTTATCAAGACAAAACATCAGTAATGATTATGACGTCAATAATCAAATGATAACCCGATATTTTATTGCCAAAACGCTTAACCCAAAATGGAAATGATAAAATAGATGTCTAGGGGTAACTAAATGATTTCCATTATGAATGATTAACCCTTTTATTCGAAGGAAAGCTTATAGGACCGATTTGATGTAAATTCTAACACTTCCTTATCTTGGCTCGATGTATGGAAGGGTGATCTGCATTAGCATTTGAACTTTAACCTATTGATTCAAAAGATGGGTATAATTAAGAGGAAAGTAAACAGACACATTTGATAAATTAATATTCATTCATTCTTGCTTTCTTTCTGTGATTTGTTATGTAATTTAAATCAGTACTGCGTGATTGAAATAATTGGTATAAAATGTATTATATGGAGATAAATGGTTCTAGTGAACCAGGGTTTCAGAATCAGTAACTGCTGAATCCCTCTATCGACGTTATCTTACGTTGAATATTTATAAACTAATTTGAATGAAACAAGAACTCTATGCTGACGAAGTCACATCTAGATCGAATCAACCATTATCAATCAATATCGAACTGATCCAGGCTGATCCAATCCCTGTCCATTCTTTGAGTTTTAATGTTAATCACATCAAATCGATTTTTCTATCCGATGTCACTTATATCAGTCCTCAAAGTATATCACAGATGATTCAGTTTACTTCAGAATCATAAATGCTCCTAAATAATGGAAGATGAAATGCGGGTAAATCTGTATCCAACTTGAAAATGAGCTTATTCGATCTGGTCAACATAGACCCATATCGACTATGAATCATTTAGAACCTAGGATGGATACGGACCATTGGATAATCTATTCGCTTTATAGCCGCATGTATGATTTTTGTCAATTGGAATTTAGGATTAATGGTTCTTGGTTCAAAATCTAAATTTGAGATATCAAATTGATTGACGTGATAATAATTACAGCAACAAGCAATATAGAATTCAAATATAATAAACCAATAATATACGACCTGAATGCAGTATAGTTGTTATAAATATCCGATGGAAACAGTCATTTCTTTGCGGCTTGAAGACGAAAGGGTCCCGATGATGAAGACGATCACAAAATACAAGTTCTGATATTGTATTGAGGATGATGGTCGATGTGGGTGCACCCACACGAACACGCGACACAAATAATATAACCATTAACTGATCAAAATTTATCTTGCGATGCAGGTGAATTTAAAGGCTGCATATGACTGGCCATGAGCCTCTAGAAGCTAACGTCGTGATTGATCTGCGAATGGCCAGAAGCTGGTGATCTGGTCCACAACTACGTTAACCATGAGCTGGATATCTGGTGACAGCTAATGATGACCATGAGCTGGAGACCTGGCCACGAGCAATGGCGACCAGGAGCTGGAGACCTGGCTACAGATAATGGTACAAGGAGCTGGAGACCTGGTTACGGATAACGGTACCAAGAGCTGGAGACCTGGCTACGGATAATGGTACCAGGAACTGGAGACCTGGATATGGATAATGGCGACCAGGAGCTGGAGACGGTTACAACATGAAGAATGACATCACATGCGGTCAATGATTATGATGGTCCAAAGTCATGGAGTGATTTCTGTATGAAAGTTCATATTGTGACAGATAATGTCTAACTGGCCTAACGTTGTTTTGATGCCTAGCTGTTGATGGGCCTATAAACTGAGATGGCACCCATACTTATCTATGATTCTGTATGATGACTGCTTGTATGAATGACAAGCATACTTTATTATATAAACTTTCGAAACTTCATCCTCACATCCATGCCGGTGTACATGGCCGGCATAGAATTAGGTACACGTGAGACGATGGCTGCCTACATCACATATTTCGCTAAGCCGCGACAATCACTCGCGAAGGCCAACCACCGAATGCCCGCCGAGGCAGTTTTCAACACACACAATGCATTGTGATCTGTCTGGAACACGCGATTGTGGTACTGCATGTCGCATAGTAACCCCTAACATAAATAATAAAATAATCAACATAGACTCCATACCCATTATAAATAATGAAATCTATATTGACTATAACATAATCACATTATCAATTACAATTATCCAATTATTAAGTGTTATCAAACTACATGAGTGTAAATCTTGATTACAAATATCCCTTACACTTTTATACTTGACAGGAAGTAATTTATTTCATGAAATTGTCAAGAAAGCGAGCAAGACCGGATGATAATATGTCTACTTATATTGTAGCGGATTTGGAGTCCAAACATGTTGCGGATGGCAAAAGCTAACATGTTTGTATGGAAATACGATTGCTATGTATGATCTCACGATCATATGATAGCAACAGTCATCACACTCACCACAGTAGGACTGCTCTCCTCGTTCAATTTCTGTAAGCTCCATAGTACAACCTCGGTGGATGCAGAGATTGACTTACACACAATCTGTAAATAAATAATATCAAGTCAAACAAGTATAGTTTTTGTGATTCATTGTATTAGACCACAATTCTCTCTCAAACTTAAGAAACGGCTTTATCTCAATTTTAAGCACAACATACTTGAAAACAGTGAATATTTCAAGACAATCACATGGGTAATTTCAAGACAATTACACGAGTAATTTCAAGACAATCACACGGGTAATTTCAAGACAATACCATGGGTAAATTTCAAGACAAGCACACAGGTAATTTCAAGACAATCACATGGGTAATTTCAAGACAATCACATGGGTAATTTTAAGAAAATCACATGGGTAATTTAAATACAAACGGGTAATTTCAAGACAAACTAAACGAAATCTAGGATTTCTTTTTTCACGAGAGAGTTGATACTTACCTCCCTAATACTTTTGATATTGCTAAATATTGGCTTTCACTCAATAAACACTCAGATTTAAAACAGTTAGGTGCCCCTACTGGGCAGGGAGTCAGAGCGTAGTCCGGCGGATGCCAGCCCCACCACCGCGCATGCGCAGACTAGCACCTCCTCTGACTAGATTATTGGCTGACACACATGCAACTATTAAGAGCCTGAAGACCGAGCCTCTGTGGGGTGGAGAGGCCGGGTCCGTATCTAGGGAGGTAAGTATCAACTCTCTCGTGAAAAAAGAAATCCTAGATTTCGTTTATTTCACTTCAAGAGTATACTTACCTCCCTAATACTTTTGATATTGCCAGAATTCGAAAGTGAATCTGGCGGGAGGGAGGCGAGGTCAAAAGACCAGCTCATCCCTATACGCTTTTCTGCGTTTAAGGCACTTAAACTTCTGAAACTGTAAGAAAAAACAGTCAGGATTTGACTAACCATCGGATAACACCACCGATGTATGAGAGATGACCGAATGTCATATGCGCTCCCCCCCCCTCCTTCCTGGGAGGAAGAGTCGACTGACCTCAATGTCCTATACGCTCTCTACGTACAAGTGCCATGTACTACAGGACAGAGACGAAAAAACTCCATTTTCGTAACTCTCAACAATGAACCACACAAATACACAAACCATCACCATATTAATAACGGGTAATCGTGACAATACAATCAACAACGGACAACACATGAACAAGACTGACCTTGTTGAAAATGGCTGCTGACATCATCTTCCCATTGGTAAAGACTGATGCAGGCCCAAAAAAGTGGGTGTTTCCATAAATTAATTGTGATATATATAAGTAATGAGGAAATCACCTCAAAAAATATAAACCGATTTATTTTTTCAAAACCGACAAGGCGAGAGGATTAGAGGTGTCACGGAGATAATGGTCTGTAAAACTTGACTCACAGTGCCACTGAGCCACCGACATAATATCATCCACAGGGACCCCATTAAACAGGGCCGTGGATGTCACTACGCCGCGGACACTGTGAGCCTTGGCCACGTCAACCTGCTTCCCGGTGGCGGATTTATGGCAAAACTGAATGCATTCCACAATCCACCTGGAAATGGTGTCCTTAGAAGCCCTCCCATGGGGTTCAATATATGACAACCATAACGCTGACTGGTCGGTGCGCCATGCCGCCGTACGTTGTTTGTACCGGCGCAGCGCCCGGACGGGACACCATGCTTTAGAATTAGGATCATATCTAGTAAAAGCAGGCAAAATAATAGGTTGACCTGGATATTTCAACGACTGATTTTTAGCCAAGAAATTAATCCTAGGTAGCAGCTTAAGGCCTTCCCCTGAAACCACAAAACGGTCATCCTCGGCTGATAAGGCATGAATCTCACTCCTACGCCTAGCCGAGGCCGTAGCAATTAAAAACACAGTCTTCAGTGTTAATAGTTTCATAGAAATGGAACTAAGTGGTTCAAAAGGCTTATCACCTAGTACTTGAAGCACTAGCGATAAACTCCAAGACGGAATCACAGGTGGATTCCTTGGTCTTAGATTGCCCATGCCTTTAATTAATACATTCAATGTATTTACTTCATCACTTCCCCTCTTAGCCAAGCAAGGAATAACAGACATTAATGCTGACTTATAACCAGCAATAGAGTTAGGCTTGAGGCTATAGGCATCATAGAGGTGACAGAGGAAATCAGCTACTACTTGAATAGATGAATCCATTGGATCAATACATCTTTTTGAGCACCATTCTGCAAATCTGTTGATTTTATAATTATATGCTCTGGAGGTTGACCCCCTCCTGGCTTTGGCCATAAACATGGCTGCTTGCTCAGAAAAGCCCTCCTTAATTCTAGATTCCTTGACAACATCCACGCAGTCAATCTGAACATTGACGGATTGTTGTGAAGGGCCTTGCCCTGGAAGATAATATCGTCCATCAGAGGCAGAGGAACCGGATTGCAGACCAGAAGGTCCAGCAGATCCGTATACCATGATCGGCTTGGCCAATCCGGGGCGATCAGAAGCACTTGGCATTCCTCTTGTCTGATTTTCTGAAGAATTTTTGGAATCAGGATTGCTGGAGGGAATGCGTATGCATACATTCTCCCCCAGCTGATAGCTAACGCATCTGTTGCGAAAGCGCTTGGATCCGGAATCGGAGAGACGTACGTCGTCATCTTCGCATTCTTCTTCGTTGCGAACAAATCGATGTTGGGTTTCCCCCAATGGTCGAACAGACGATCCGCCACACATTGATTTAGTTGCCATTCCGTGGGTAAAACACTCATCCTTCGGCTCAATGAGTCTGCTAGCAGGTTTAACCTTCCCGGAATATGAACTGCTTTCAAGGTAATCTGGTGATCCAGACACCAACAAAGCAGTTTCCATGTCATCATACAGAGACTGGGCGACTTCGTTCCGCCCTGGCGGTTTATGTAAGTCACAACTGTTGAGTTGTCTGAACGAATAAGAACAATCTTGCCCTGAACTTTCTGTAAGAAATGTTCCAGGCCCAGGACTACTGCTCTTAGCTCCAGTAGATTTATATGTTCCTGTGACTGTTCCAGATTCCAAAGCCCTGATATCGTGGATTCTTCCAGGCAAGCTCCCCAGCCCTCCATCGATGCATCTGTATACACAGTCACCTGAGGGTGGGGAGGGGTTAGCAAAACCCCCGGCAAGAGATTCTCTGTATTCAACCACCATTGCAGGTGGTGAATCAGAGGCGCCAACACTGACACATTCGAGTCCAGCGAACCTGTACTCTGGGTCCATTGTGTCATGAGAAACAACTGGATCGGCCGCCTGCGTAAGGCGGCCTGAGGAATGACTGGTTCCAACGAAACCATCAACCCCAGCATTCTCAAGTAAACCCGTGCCAGGACATGACGACTGTCGCACACTGACTGAATCAACGAGATGAGTATTTGAACTCTCTCCTGAGTAGGATAAACATATCCTGTCTCTAGATCGAAGAACATCCCCAGGTAAACAAACTTCTGGGATGGAGTCAGCTCTGATTTTGGGAAATTGATCATCCAGCCCAAGTCTGTGAGAATTTTCAAAACAATCTCCAGATTGGCGGACAAACTTTCCCGGGTGTGCGCTTTCAACAGCCAGTCGTCTATGTACGTGTGGACTGCTATGCTTCTCCTGCGGAGGTATGCTGTGATCGCAAGAATCACACGGGTGAAAACCCGAGGAGCCGTGGAAATTCCGAAGGGCAACACCCTGAATTCCCACTGTCTGCCCTGGAATGCAAATCTCAGGAAGCGACAGAAACTCCCGTGGATGGGGATGTGGAAATAAGCGTCCTTCAAATCTATCGACGCCGTCCACATCCCCCTCTCCAACCCCGCCAACACCGAGCGCACCGTTTCCATCTTGAAACTGGGCGTCTCGATGAACTTGTTCAATGGCTTGAGGTTGAGAATCGGTCTCCACCCACCGGTGCGTTTTGTTACTAAGAACAGGGTTGAATAGAAGCCCGGACACCTTTGTGCCGGCTGAATAGCTCCTTTTTGTATGAGGGAATTTATCTCCTCCTCGATACACAACCTTTGCTCTGGATCTCTCGGAATGGGAGTCCAGATTGGCACCACAGACAGTCGCGACGGCGGGCCTGTCACCCACTCTGGATGATACCCGACGGAAAGCCATCGCAAGACTAAACGGTCCTGAGTTAACCGTTCCCACTCTTGCATGTGGCCGGCTAGCCGGCCTCCCACCGGCCCACCTAGGGACCGCGGTGGACACGAGGCATGCAAGAGCGGCACTGTCTCCGCCGCCATACACACCGGAGTGGTTCTTACCGCGGTAAGCGTCCTGTCAGGACCGATAACCACGCCCAGATCCTCGCGCGCCCCGCCCCGCCCCGCGCGCACCTCGGTGCGCGGGCGGCTGCCTGGCTGACGGCGGCTGAGGAACCTGCGCCCCCCTCGCTGCTGGCCGAATCGCACGCGGCCGAGGCCGACGCTGCGACGGTGGCTGGCCACTGACCTGGCCAGCACCACCTCGAGCCTGCAGGGGACGATACGCCGGGGCCGCGGCGCGAGCGTTAGCACGACGCAGCACATCAAACTGCTCGCGCAGCGCCCTCTGGTTATTCACCAGGGTGACCGTCTCCTGGAGGTGGCGACATCCCTCACCTCCAAAAAGACCAGGGCCCGTCATAGGCGTACGCAGTAGCCTATTGTACAGGTCCTGAGACGGGCACAGATTGTCCAGGGCAAACGTGCGTCTTGCCCTGACACTCCTGGTCACCGCCCGAGTCACACAGTCCAGCGCCAGGTTAACACCATCCTGGATGGTTCGCTGGACAGTGACCGGACTTGGCTGGCGCGATGCGGATGCCGTTACTACCCCCTGTAACAGCTGGGAGACGTGGGACAGAGCGGCAATCGAAGCCCTCCCACTCTCCTCCGCATCACGCAACGCGGTATTCGCCGAACGCAACACGTTCGCGCACAAGACACCCGTGTCAGAACGGGTGCCTGGCCGCGCATCCTCACCCAAAGCCGCGCGGTCATCCACGCCGGGCTTGGGTACCACACCGTAGCGCTGGTAATCCAGGGGCACGATGCGACAACGCCTGGCCACCTCGCGAGGGGCCTTCGCGAGACGTCCACTCGACTTAATGGACGCCTCCACCGCCTTGAACATGTCAACGACATGCTCCGCCAGCGGCAGAGAAGGCATAGCGTTAGCAGTCGGTTTCCCAGCTAACCACGGCGTGTGAACACGCTGGCTAGCCGACTGCTCCACGGGCAGATCAGGCCTAACGCTCACCAACCACTGGCAAGCGTCATACCAATCCTCCTCCGTGGCTAACTGCGAGCGCTCTACAAGACGGGGTCCTTCGTCTTCCTCCTGAGCGCAAGCAGTAGAGCTTGACGGCGGGTATGCTGATACACCTGGCAAGCCAGGGAAAACACGCGGGCCTGACAGCACCGGCATGAGAATATCACTGGTTTGACCAGGAGCAGGCACCGTGGTAGAGCGTGGGGTATATATAGGCTCACCACGGGCCCGGCCAGCACCAGCAACACCCTCGGCAAGCCGAGGTATGCGGTACCGCTGGCCATCAGCAGCGCCCTGGGCCACCACCTGAGCCGCGGACTTTACTCCAGGGTGAGTAAAACCGTGGAACAAGGCGCCTGTATTCCCCGCGAGGGGTGCACAAACGTCTTCATCCATGTCCACGTCGTCAGACGGCGACCCTAGCAGGTAATCCTCATTACCCTGGTCAGAAAGATTAGACCCCGGGTTAGCAAAGAGAGCTAACCCGGGCTGACCAGGAACGGTGCCATAGGAGGTACTGGCCACCGCGGCGTGCGGATACCCCTGGACTGATAAGCAGCCCACGGGTTCCAGCGACAACCGTCCACGGTCCCCTATCGGCGCGGCAATAAGCCTGCTGCCAGGGCCGTGGAACGCCCCCTCTAATGGGGCCACCTCTGAATCGTCGGACAACGGAAGCGGACTAAGGAAAATCGATCCAGAGGCGGGGATTACCTGCTCCGAAGCCGATGATGAGGACAGTAAAGGATTTGGTCCAGGAAGCATGCCACGAAGCAACCCTGGAACCAAATCCTTTATTGTCCTCTTCATCTCTCCCAACATCTCGGTCCGGAAGGCCTCCATATCCACCGCGGACGAGACCTTCCCCTTACCCTTCCTACTTACAACCTCTCGTTTCCGCTTCTTCTTCTTCTCCTCCTCTACCACCTTGTCCGTCGCCTGTAAACAGCACAAGAATTCGGACATTAACTCGCCCCCCCAGTGCTTACATATGTCACAATTAACCAATGGACCACAAGGGCTACATTGACAGCACAGATGCGGCCAGAACTTATCCGGCAGAAAACGACCACAGGACGCGCAACCCGGTCCCTGAAACAGGGCAAAGGACAAGGAGTATGAGCAACTAGTTAAGCTTAGAAACTCAATCCAACTCAAAGAGAAGGAAAACGATCATAAAGATCAAAATACATCAGAAACCAGCATAGCGCTTGAATTGCTTGATAAACACATAGCCAGGCTGATTATGACGTCATTAATCCCGTGACAGGAAAAATTCGATCCCAACAAAACATCCAAGTGCAAGGACGAATTGTATGCTGAATGGATAAGTTGACTACACAACCATCAGATACATATAGATAACTCTTTTCTGGCAAAAATGTTAATTATCTCCCTTTGTTTGTTTACAATAATTAACATCACCACATTATCAATAACTAGATACCTGACACTTTGTATAGACAAACCATCCAACGTGACGAACCGGAGAACTCCACCATCTGCACGCCTCTTAACTCTCTCCACCTCATGGGGAAGGAATTGGATCAAGAGGGCAAAGTGAGAAGACCTTTATACTAGGCCTCCAACTCACTGGACATATTTTTCATTTGGTTAGATAACCTAACAGTGTTAGTAGGAAATGGAACCATGGTGGAGAGAAAACTAACTCTCAGCAACTGTGATTGTCTCCACCTAGCGTCATACAGACCTGTGGACATAAACAGAAAGAGAAATTAGTCCTAGGAAGCACCGAGTTGACCTAACCCAACTAACTAAGGCGCTTATCACGGTAAACGCGAGTCCCGGAAACACAATACACCGGGAAGAAAACTCGCTAATTTTACTAGAAGTCACCTGATTTAAAGGTCCTAAGTCCTTCTGTGGCGAATTGAAACCTCCCGCCATCCAAAAAAGTGACTATCACACCAAAAGATACACGAAATAACAGTTTAAGAGCAAAAAAGCTTAGACTAAAAAAAACCATGTGTGTTCTCTTTGCCAATAATCTAGCAAAGAGGTGGTGCTAGTCTGCGCATGCGCGGTGGTGGGGCTGGCATCCGCCGGACTACGCTCTGACTCCCTGCCCAGTAGGGGCACCTAACTGTTTTAAATCTGAGTGTTTATTGAGTGAAAGCCAATATTTAGCAATATCAAAAGTATTAGGGAGGTAAGTATACTCTTGAAGTGAAAACACTGTTATTTTCAAGACAATCACACTGGTACACGCAGGTAATTTCAAGCCATTCACACAGGTAGTTTGTTGAATATTTGTCTCTAGTTGCCATCACGAGATTTCTCTCAAATTAGTTTACACAATACTTATCATCATAAAGGATATTTGGTTTTGGTCATGCATGTTCAGAGTTAGACAATACTTATCATCATAAAGGATATCTGGTTTTGGTCATGCATGTTCAGAGTTAGACAATACTCATCATCATAAAGGATATTTGGATTTGGTCATGCATGTTCAGAGTTAGACAATACTTATCATCATAAAGGATATTTGGATTTGGTCATGCATGTTCAGAGTTAAACAATACTTATCATCATAAAGGATATTTGGATTTGGTCATGCATGTTCAGAGTTAAACAATACTTATCATCATAAAGGATATTTGGTTTTGGTCATGCATGTTCAGAGTTAGACAACACTCATCATCATAAAGGATATTTGGTTTTGATCTTGCATGTTCAAAGAGTTAGACAATACTTATCATCATAAAGGATATTTGGTTTTGGTCATGCATGTTCAGAGTTACACAATACTTATCATCATAAAGGATATTTGGTTTTGGTCTTGCATGTTCAAAGAGTTAGACAATACTTATCATCATAAAGGATATTTGGTTTTGGTCATGCATGTTCAAAGAGTTAGACAATACTTATCATCATAAAGGATATTTGGTTTTAGTCTTGCCTGTTCAGAGTTAGACAATACTCATCATCAAGGATATTTGGTTTTGGTCTTGCATGTTCAGAGTTAGACAATACTTATCATCATAAAGGATATTTGGTTTTGGTCTTGCATGTTCAGAGTTAAACAATACTTATCATCATAAAGGATATTTGGTTTTGGTCATGCAAGTTCAGAGTTAGACAATACTTATCATCATCAAGGATATTTGGTTTTGGTCTTGCATGTTCAGAGTTAGACAATACTTATCATTATAAAGGATATTTGGTTTTGGTCATGCATGTTCAGAGTTAGACAATACTTATCATCATAAAGGATATTTGGTTTTGGTCATGCATGTTCAGAGTTAGACAACACTTATCATCATCAAGGATATTTGGTTTTGGTCATGCATGTTCAGAGTTAGACAATACTTATCATCATAAAGGATATTTGGTTTCAGTCATGCATGTTCAGAGTTAGACAATACTCATCATCATAAAGGATATTTGGTTTTGGTCTTGCATGTTCAAAGAGTTAGACAATACTTATCATCATAAAGGATATTTGGTTTTGGTCTTGCATGTTCAAAGTTAGACAATACTCATCATCATCAAGGATATTTGGTTTTGGTCTTGCATGTTCAAAGAGTTAGACAATACTTATCATCATAAAGAATATTTGGTTTTGGTCTTGCATGTTCAAAGAGTTAGACAATACTCATCATTATCAAGGATATTTTGTTTTGGTCATGCATGTTCAGAGTTAGACAATACTTATCATCATAAAGGATATTTGGTTTTGGTCATACATGTTCAAAAGAGTTAGACAATACTTATCATCATAAAGGATATTTGGTTTTGGTCATGCATGTTCAGAGTTAGACAATACTCATCATCATAAAGGATATTTGGTTTTGGTCTTGCATGTTCAAAGTTAGACAATACTTATCATCATCAAGGATATTTGGTTTTGGTCTACCATGTTCAGAGTTAAACAATACTCATCATCATAAAGGATATTTGGTTTTGGTCATGCATGTTCAGTTAGACAATACTTATCATCATAAAGGATATTTGGTTTTGGTCATGCATGTTCAGAGTTAGGCAATACTTATCATCATAAAGGATATTTGGTTTTGGTCATGCATGTTCAAAGAGTTAGACAGTGATGAGCATACATATATTAAATCTTTGTGTTTTATCTTACTTCATCTGGTATGGAAGTATTGTCCATGGCTGTCCTCACGATGTGAAAGATATCGTCCCATAAGCCCCAATTGCTCAGATCATGACAACTGAAGGCAAACACAAGCACAAAGACTCACCCATGCCTTTCTATAATTTAGACAATCGTAAAATAAACTATTATTTGCATATTTTCGAATTCCTGAGAGTTAAATTTCATCACAGGAGTCCTTTTCTTCCATTGCCCATGAAAATCACGGAGTGAGGTCATCGTGTGAATGATTGTAGTGTTGTATGACATCATCGCGTGAATGATTGTAGTGTTGTATGACATCATCACATGAATGCTTGTGGTGTTGTATGACATCATCACGTGAATGATTGTGGTGCTGTATGACCTCATGACGTGAATGATTGTAGTGTTGTATGACATCATCGCGTGAATGATTGTAGTGTTGTATGACATCGTCACATGAATGATTGTAGTGTTGTATGACATCATCACATGAATGATTGTAGTGTTGTATGACATCGCGTGAATGATTGTAGCGTTGTATGACATCTCATGAATGATTGTGGTGTTGTATGACATCATCACGTGAAATGATTGTAGTGTTGTATGACATCATCACATGAATGATTGTAGTGTTGTATGACATCGCGTGAATGATTGTAGTGTTGCATATGACATCGCATGAATGATTGTAGTGTTGTATGACATCATCACATGAATGATTGTACTGTTGTATGACATCATCACATGAATGATTGTAGTGTTGTATGACATCATCACATGAATGATTGTAGTGTTGTATGACATCATCGCGTGAATGACTGTAGTGTTGTATGACATCATCACATGAATGATTGTGGTGTTGTATGACATCATCGCGTGAATGACTGTAGTGTTGTATCACATCATCACGTGAATGATTGTGGTGTTGTATGACATTACGTGAATGATTGTAGTGTTGTATGACATCATCGCGTGAATGATTGCAGTGTTGTATGACATCATCGCATGAATGATTGTAGTGTTGTATGACATCATCGCATGAATGATTGTAGTGTTGTATGACATCATCGTGTGAATGATTGTAGTGATGTATGACATCGCGTGAATGATTGTAGCGTTGTATGACATCATCGCATGAATGATTGTAGTGTTGTATGACATCATCGTGTGAATGATTGTAGTGTTGTATGACATCACATGAATGATTGTAGTTTTGTATGACATCGTGTGAATGATTGTAGTGTTGTATGACATCATCGCATGAATGATTGTAGTGTTGTATGACATCGTGTGAATGATTGTAGTGTTGTATTACATCATCGCGTGAATGATTGTAGTGTTGTATGACATCATCGTGTGAATGATTGTAGTGTTGTATGACATCGCGTGAATGATTGTAGTGTTGTATGACATCATCGCATGAATGATTGTAGTGTTGTATGACATCGTGTGAATGATTGTAGTGGTGTATGACATCATCGCGTGAATGATTGTATTGATGTATGACACCATCGCGAGAATGATTGTAGTGTTGTATGACATTATCGCATGAATGATTGTAGTGGTGTATGACATCATCGTTTGAATGATTGTAGTGTTGTATGACATCATCGTGTGAATGATTGTAGTGTTGTATGACATCATCGTGAATGATTGTAGCGTTGTATGACATCATCGCATGAATGATTGTAGTGTTGTATGACATCATCATGTGAATGATTGTAGTGTTGTATGACATCGCGTGAATGATTGTAGTGTTGTATGACATCACGTGAATGATTGTAGTGCTGTATGACATCATCGTGTGAATGATTGTAGTGCTGTATGACATCATCGCGTGAATGATTGTAGTGTTGTATGACATCATCGTGTGAATGCTTGTAGTGTTGTATAACATCATCACATGAATGATTGTAGTGTTGTATGACATCATCGTGTGAATGATTGTAGTGCTGTATGACATCATCGTGTGAATGATTGTAGTGCTGTATGACATCATCGCGTGAATGATTGTAGTGTTGAATGACATCATCGTGTGAATGATTGTAGTGATGTATGACATCGCGTGAATGATTGTATGGTTGTATGACATCATCGCATGAATGATTGTAGGGTTGTATGACATCATCGTGTGAATGATTGTAGTGTTGTATGACATCGCGTGAATGATTGTAGTGTTGTATGACATCATCGCATGAATGATTGTAGTGTTGTATGACATCGTGTGAATGATTGTAGTGTTGTATGACATCATCGTGTGAATGATTGTAGTGCTGTATGACATCATCGTGTGAATGATTGTAGTGTTGTATGACATCATCGCGTGAATGATTGTATTGATGTATGACATCATCGCGTGAATGATTGTAGTGTTGTATGACATTATCGCATGAATGATTGTAGTGGTGTATGACATCATCGCGTGAATGATTGTAGTGTTGTATGACATCATCGTGTGAATGATTGTAGTGATGTATGACATCGCGTGAATGATTGTAGGGTTGTATGACATCATCGCATGAATGATTGTAGTGTTGTATGACATTGTGTGAATGATTGTAGTGCTGTATGACATCATCGCGTGAATGATTGTAGTGTTGCATGACATCATCGTATGAATGATTGTAGTGTTGTATGACATCATCGTGTGAATGATTGAAGTGTTGTATGACATCATCGTGAATGATTGTAGCGTTGTATGACATCATCGCATGAATGATTGTAGTGTTGTATGACATCATCATGTGAATGATTGTAGTGTTGTATGACATCGCGTGAATGATTGTAGTGTTGTATGACATCACGTGAATGATTGTAGTGCTGTATGACATCATCGTGTGAATGATTGTAGTGCTGTATGACATCATCGCGTGAATGATTGTAGTGTTGTATGACATCATTGTGTGAATGCTTGTAGTGTTGTATAACATCATCACATGAATGATTGTAGTGTTGTATGACATCATCGTGTGAATGATTGTAGTGCTGTATGACATCATCGTGTGAATGATTGTAGTGTTGTATGACATCATCTCGTGAATGATTGGTGTTGTATGACATCATCACATGGATGATTGTAGTGTTGTATGACATCATCGTGTGAATGATTGTAGTGTTGTATGACATCATCATGTGAATGATTGTAGTGTTGTATGACATCATCGCGTGAATGATTGTAGTGCTGTATGACATCATCGTGTGAATGATTGTAGCGTTGTATGACATCATCGCATGAATGATTGTAGTGTTGTATGACATCATCGTGTGAATGATTGTAGTGTTGTATGACATCGCGTGAATGATTGTAGTGTTGTATGACATCACGTGAATGATTGTAGTGTTGTATGAAATCATCGAGTGAATGATTGTAGTCTTGTATGACATCATCACGTGAATGATTGTAATGTTGTATGACATCATCGCGTGAATGATTGTAGTGTTGTATGACATCATCGCGTGAATGATTGTAGTGTTATGACATCATCACGTGAATGATTGTAGTGTTGTATGACATCATCGCGTGAATATTGTAGTGTTGTATGACATCATCACATGAATGATTGTGGTGTTGTATGACATCATCACGTGAATGATTGTGGTGCTGTATGACCTCATCACGTGAATGATTGTAGTGTTGTATGACATCATCGCGTGAATGATTGTAGTGTTGTATGACATCGTCACATGAATGATTGTAGTGTTGTATGACATCATCACATGAATGATTGTAGTGTTGTATGACATCGCGTGAATGATTGTAGCGTTGTATGACATCTCATGAATGATTGTGGTGTTGTATGACATCATCACGTGAAATGATTGTAGTGTTGTATGACATCATCACATGAATGATTGTAGTGTTGTATGACATCATCACATGAATGATTGTAGTGTTGTATGACATCATCGCGTGAATGACTGTAGTGTTGTATGACATCATCACATGAATGATTGTGGTGTTGTATGACATCATCGAGTGAATGACTGTAGTGTTGTATGACATCATCACGTGAATGATTGTGGTGTTGTATGACATTACGTGAATGATTGTAGTGTTGTATGACATCATCGCGTGAATGATTGTAGTGTTGTATGACATCATCGCGTGAATGATTGCAGTGTTGTATGACATCATCGCATGAATGATTGTAGTGTTGTATGACATCATCGCATGAATGATTGTAGTGTTGTATGACATCATCGTGTGAATGATTGTAGTGATGTATGACATCGCGTGAATGATTGTAGCGTTGTATGACATCATCGCATGAATGATTGTAGTGTTGTATGACATCATCGTGTGAATGATTGTAGTGTTGTATGACATCGTGTGAATGATTGTAGTGTTGTATGACATCACGTGAATGATTGTAGTGTTGTATGACATCATCGTGTGAATGATTGTAGTGTTGTATGACATCATCGCGTGAATGATTGTATGACATCATCGCTTGAATGATTGTAGTGTTGTATGACACCATCGCGTGAATGATTGTAGTGTTGTATGGCATTATCGTGTGAACAATACTCTGTTGATATCTCACAACAGCTCATTCATACACCATATTAATGAGATGAGATGAAATAGTAAATTGCTCAGTCGATGACGTGTTCGATAAGACTAGTTTGAATCTCAGCTCATGTCCAGCTTCATAACTGTATTAGACGCCAGGTTTGTCTATTCTGAAAACATGAGTAGTGCTCGTTATCTGTATCCACGCGGTGGACTGTTCATGCAATGACATCATACTGTGAATTTTATGGCGTGTCAAAATTCATGACTTTATCCAAAATTTTAACAGCAATAGCTGGTGAAAATTTGTCAAATACTTTTTAACCCATAAAATATGATAAAAACTAATTTCTAGTGTTTATATTGAAATCGAATTCTCGTTTATAATACAAGTTTGCTTGAAATCAGCTAAGCGGATGAGGAATGATTCCTTGACCATATTAGGATGTCCAAAGTGGTAACCAAAAAACTAACCAAGCACCATCTGCATTGGAAGTTCTGAAGGTTACCACCATAGAGTCCTTACACCCAAGTCTTAGTAAGCAATTAACTGCTATGCTACATGTAGATATTTTTATAATGATTTGACTGAAAATTGTTGCTCGCTATAGCAGCAACATCTTTCAATCAAATTGTTTGAGAAAAATTATCAGAAAATGCAGGTATCACTAGCTAACGTTTTGAAAACGATTTGACTTAACACTAAACAAGCCAATTTTTCTCAAAGTAATTAGCAGGACTTCCATTATAGTAACACATTCTGAAGATGATTCGTGCAATTCGATTGGCAGTCGCTGTCGAAGGCAGTAACAACTTTATCAAATTATTCTCAGAATAATCAGTGCCCATGGCTTTCCATATTGTTAGCACTGTTTGCATGCTCCTTTTATACGCTTTGGGCTACACTGGATGTACCCGATCATGTGGGTATGTACCCAGTTTTGGCAGAAAAATTATATTGTTCTAGTCTTTTTGTACCCAGTTGCCTGTGTAGGTGTACCTATTTTAATAAACAACTAGATTGATCAGTCGATGACGCGTCATCTCAAATCCCCATGTTCACCGCTTTGAATTTTTGACACAACCACAACCCAACTCCGGGTGCGGAGACAAATGTAACAAGAAAATTTACCAAATTTCTTTTTCACGAGTGAGATGACATACTTACCTCCCTAACACTCTTGATAGACTAGTATATCGACTCTAAATTCAATAATATTAAGAATTATAAAAAGCTAGGTGCCCCTAATGGGCAGGTGGATGTACACAGTCATGCACATAACAGACCCCACCCACTGCGCATGCGCATACAGGTACTTACGTCACTAAATATTGGCTGACATAGAAGCAACTATTCAAATAACTAAAGGACCAGGCCTCCGTGGGGTGGAGAGGCCGGGATCCTGTTAGGGAGGTAAGTATGTCATCTCACTCGTGAAAAAGAAATTTGGTAAATTTTCTTATTTCACATCATGAGAACATACTTACCTCCCTAACACTCTTGATAAAAGCCAGAATTTGAAAGTCAATTTGGCGGGAGGGAGGCAAGGTCCTGAAAACTAGCACACCCTTGAAGAGACTAGCTCTTTGAATTTTCAAGAGATTTAAAACATCTGAAATTGTATCTGAAACACAATCAGGAATAGAATTTTGCATCGGATAATCGACCGATGAAGAGATTGATCAAAAAGCAAATGCGCTCACACACCCCCCCCCCACCCTTTCTGAGGAAGGTTAGGAAAAAAACGCTGCTCTAAATGACTAGCACGTTCTCTAATACTTGATGAAACGTATTACTAGACATTGGAAAAAGAAGAAATGCTTCATTTTCAAAAAACTCTGAAAGAAGCACAATTAAGAGACATTAACCATCACCATATTAAAAACAAAAAATATGACATCATCACCAAGACAAAAAACAAAATGGTCACATATACTGACCTCTGATGTTTTGGGCGCGGCACTCATCTCTTCACCCACTGGATGAAGAGAATTGTACCAGCTAACAGTAGGGATACCCTACCACCAAATGTGATATTTGTAAATAGCAGAGGAGGAAAACTAATTACAAACATATACCTCTGCATTATTTATTTTCTGAGGACTGAGACGGCGAGCGGGTTAGAAGTGTCACGAAGGTAATGGTCGGTAAAACTTGATTCACAGTGCCATTGGGCTACTGACATAATGTCTTCAATAGAAACACCATTAAATAATGCCGCGGAAGTTACCACACCACGGACACTATGAGCCTTGGCTCTATCTACTTGAATTCCAGTGGCTGTCTTATGACAGAATTGAATACATTCTACTATCCATCTGGAAATAGTGTCTCTTGACGCCCTACCATGGGGTTCAATATATGACAGCCATAGGGAACATGGGTCCATCCGCCAAACCCGAGTTCTTCTCTTGTACTTATTTAAAGCATGGACAGGACACCATGCTTTAGCACCACGATCATATCTGGTTACGGCAGATAAAATAATAGGATGACCAAGAAATTCAATCTTGGTAGAAGCTTAAGGCCTTCACCTGTAACTATATAACGGTCAGGTTCAGCAGACAAGGCATGAATTTCACTCCTGCATCTGGCTGATGCTGCCGCAACTAAAAATACAGTTTTAAGTGTTAATAATTTTACAGATATAGCATTAAGTGATTCAAAAGGTTTATCACTCAAAACTTGCAGAACCAGAGAGACTCCATGACGGTGTCAGTGGAGGATTTCTTGGTCTGAGATTGCCCATACCTTTAATAAGAGTATTTAAAACACTTACTTCATCACTTCCCCTCTTTGCCAAGCAAGGGATAACAGTCATTAATGCTGATTTGTATCCAGCAATAGAACTAGGCTTAAGACTATAGGCATCATAAAGAAAATCAGCTACTACCTGAATAGATGCTTCCATCGGATTGATACATCTCTTTGAGCACCATTCTGCAAATCTGTTGATTTTATAATTATATGCTCTGGAGGTTGACCACCTTCTGGCTCTGGCCATGAAATTGGCTGCTTGCTCATAAAAGCCTGCCTTAATCGCGGATTTTTTTACAACATCCATGCAGTCAATTGAAACATTGACGGATTGTTGTGAAGGGTCTTGCCCTGGAAGATAATATTGTCCATCAGAGGCAGAGGAAACGGATTGCAAACCAGAAGGTCCAGCAGATCCGTAAACCATGATCGGCTTGGCCAATTCGGGGCGATCAGAAGCACTTGGCATTCCTCCTGCTTGATCTTCTGAAGAATCCTTCGAATCAGGATTGTTGGAGGGTATGCGTATGCATACATTCCCTTCCAACTGATAGCTAGTGCATCTATTGCGATAGCGCTTGGATCTAGAATTGGAGAAACGTACGTCGTCATCTTCGCATTCTTCTTCATTTCGAACAAATTTATGATGGGCTTTCCCCAATGATTGAACTGGTGATCCGCCACACATTGATTTAGTTGCCATTCCGTAGACAGAATGCTCATCCTTCGACTTAATGAGTCTGCTAACAGATTCAGCCTTCCCGGAATATGAACTGCTTTCAAGGTGATCATATGATCCATGCATCAGCAAAGCAGCTTCCATGTCATCATATAGAGACTGGGCGACTTCGTTCTGCCCTGGCGGTTTATGTAACTCACTACTGTAGAGTTGTCTGAACGTATCATCACAAATTTTCCCTCCACTTCTTTTAAGAAGTGTTCCAGGCCTAGAATTACAGCCCGCAATTCTAGCATGTCGATATGTTCCTTTGACTGTTCCAGATTCCAACACCCTGATATAGTGGCTTCTTCCAGGCAAGCTCCCCATCCCTCCATCGATGCATCCGTAAACATCGTTACTTGAGGGTGGGGAGGGGTCAGCATGACCCCCGCCAGGAGATTTCCTCTCTCCATCCACCAAAGAAGGTGCTGAATGAGAGGGTCCAACACTTGAATGCGCGAGTCCAGTGCTCCTGAACTCTGCGTCCACTGAACCATGAGAAACAATTGAATCGGCCGCCTGCGTAAGGCCGCCTGATTCCATTGAAACCATCAGACCTAACATTCTCAGATAGACTCGTGCTAGAATATAACGACTTGCAAACCAACTGAACGTACGAGAGATTTTCCACTCTCTCCTGGGATGGATAAACATATCCTATCTCCAGCTCGAAGAAAATACCCAGGTAAACAAACTTCTGGGATGGAGTCAGCTCTGATTTCTGAAAGTTGATTATCCAGCCTAAATCTGTGTTTTCAAAACTATCTCCAGATTTGCTGTCAAACTTTCTGGGTTGTGTGCTTTCAGCAACCAGTCGTCTATGTAAGTGTGAACAGCTATATTTCTCCTGCGGAGCTATGTCGTGATAGCAAGTACCACTCGAGTGAAGACCCTGGGAGCTGTCGAGATGCCGAATGGAAGAACCTTGAATTCCCATTGGTGTCCCTGAAAAGCAAATCTCAGGAACCGACGAAAAATCCTTGCAATTGGAATGTGGAAATATGAAATTTGAGATCTATTGATGCTGTCCACATCCCCTTCTCTAACCCCAACAACACCGATTTTATTGTTTCCATTTTGAAACACACCCCCCGGTGTTCTTTGTCACAAGAAACACGGTTGAATAGAAGCCCAAACAATCTTGCGCTGGTTGAATTGCTTCTTTTAGATTTAGAGATTCTATCTCCTCTTCTGTTTGTCTGGATCTCTTGGAATTTGAGTCCAGACCGGTACCAGAGACAGATGCAACGGCGGACCTCTTATCCATTCTGGACTGTATCCACGGGAAAGCCATTGCAAGACTAAGCAGTCCTGAATTAACCGCTCCCACTTCTGAATGTGGCAAGTCAAACGACTTCCCACTGGTGCACCTAGGGTTGACGGGGTGCCTATAAATTTTAGAAGTGGGAGTGTCTCTGGTACGAGTGACAACACCAGAGTGCTACCTGTGGTAACCGGAAAATTTTTTAGCCCATCAGGCCCGGTTACCACGCGCCACGGTGCGCGGGCTGCTGTCTGCGCTTGAGGCGCTAGCTGACGTACAACAGCACGCTGCTGCTGGCGTGGTCGACGCGGTCTCTGAACCCGGCCGGCCTGCTGGCCTCTGACAATGCCAGCACCGCCACGAGCGTACTGCTGTCGAGCAGCCGAGGGCTGAACACGCACATGTTCGCTGCGCGCGCAGCGCCCTCTGGTTATTCACCAAAGTCACTGTCTCTTGGAGGTGCCGACAACCTTCACCTCCAAAATGACCAGGGCCCGCCCTCGGCCCTTGCAACAAGCGCGACTTGAGCTCTTGAGACGGGCACAAATTGTCCAAAGCAAAAGTGCGCCTCGTCCTCAGTGACTTCGTGACTGACCTAGTCAGACAGTCCAACACCAGGTTGATCCCATCCTGGATGGCTCGTTGGACTGTCACGGGGCTAGGTTGTTGCTGCACCGAGGCTGCTACTACACCAGATAGCAGCTGAGAGACATGAGACAGCGCACTAATCGCTGCTTGCGAGCGCCCCTCGGTGTCGCGCAAGGCGGCATTAGCAAAGTGCATAGCGCTCGAGCACAACGCTCCTGTGTCAGCACGGGAACCCAGCCGCGTATCTTCTCCCAGAGCGGCGCACGGTCTGGGCGCTAGGCCATATCGAGCATACTGACTGGCAGTAACCCGACATCGCCTAGCAACCTCGCGGGGGGCCTTCGCGAGGCGACCTTTCGGTCTAATCGACTCCTCTACCGCAGAGAACATATCTAAGATATGTTCAGCATACAGCAGACAGTCGTGTTGGCCAATGGTTTTGCCTGTAACCATGCCCGAGGGTTAATGGCGGCTGTTTTGTCCACGGAGAGCTCTGGCCTGACACGCGCACGCTTCAGACCAGTCTTCATCCGTGCCTACCTGCGAATTGCTGACGAGCCGCGGGCCATCATAAAAAAAGAGACGTGAACAACCTTCGAGAGAAGAACAGGACCCCTTACTCATCCATAAGTTGAACCTGTGAACACAAAGCACAATGGATTCATAGCCCTAGGCACTGGGAGAAATTTAACAAGGCTTCCCAGCGCCTGAAAATGCGGTAACGCCAAGACGGCCGCGACAAAAACCGGTAACATAAAAGTTACAAGTCTAAATTAATAAATGGAACAATATCACCTTAACAGATGATGAGGAAGACTCCTCTGCAGACTTAGAATCAGCCATTAATCCAAAAGGTGATAACAATTATTGAAAATTCTCAAAAAGAGCCTGGGAAAGTTTTCCACATGTAGCTTGTCAGCCAGTATATTAGAAAACGGAAGTACCAGTATGCGCATGCGCAGTGGGTGGGGTCTGTCATGTGCATGACTGTGTACATCCACCTGCCCATTAGGGGCACCTAACTTTTGATAATTCTGAATATTATTGAATTTAGAGCCGATATACTAGTATATTAAGAGTGTTAGGGCGGTATGTTCTCATGATGTGAAAACATCCTTTTCTACGTCGCAATCATCTGGGTAACTCACATACCAAATTTCGTTGAATTTCATCCAAGTGTCAGAGGAGTTGCACTACAATCAATTTCATGACCTTTTGAAACCCCCCCCCCCCTTCCCCTGGGTAAATGTAAATGTGCTCATCCACTCCACATTGATATGGGTAACTGACAAACTAAATTTGGTTGAATTCCGTTTAATAGTGTCCAAGGAGTTGCAT
This sequence comes from Chaetoderma sp. LZ-2023a, assembly GCA_034401795.1. Lineage (NCBI taxonomy): Eukaryota > Metazoa > Mollusca > Caudofoveata > Chaetodermatida > Chaetodermatidae > Chaetoderma > Chaetoderma sp. LZ-2023a. The sequence continues at coordinate 1,764,080 of CM067368.1, forward strand.
TACAATCAATTTTTTTAACCTTTTGACCCCCATCCCCAACCCACCCCTGGAGGGGCAGGGCCAAATGTAAATGTGCTCATGTATGCCACATTGATATGGGTAACTCACATACCAAATTTGGTTGAATTCTGTTCAACGGTTTCGGGCAAGATGTGTTACAATCAATTTCCGTAGTTTAAAATTTGACCTTTTGACCCCTCTCCCTGGAAAAGGGGGGGGGGGGGGGGGGGGGAAAGCCAAAAAAAAAGCACTCCGCGATCATATGGGTAACTCATATATCAAATTTGGTTGAGTTCCGTCTAATGATTTCAGAGTTGTGTTACAAGTGATTTAAGCGGAATCATATGGGTAACCCACATACCCAATTTGATTTAATTCCACCCAATGGTTTGGGAGGAGATAGTGTGATGGACAGATGGACAGACAGACAGATGGATGGCGGCGATTACAATAATCCCGATGTTTTTTTAAAACGTGGGGATAGCTAGATTGCTCTATCGATGACAACTTTGACCTTTTTAGCCCCAACCCATCTCCATGGGGCCGGAGTCAAATGCAAATGCCTCTTGCATTCCACAATCATATAGGTAATTCACATATTAAATTTCGGAGAATTTGCATTACAATCAATATCTTGACCCTTTGACACCCATCCCTCTGGGGGTGGGGCCATGTTTAAATGTGCCCATGCACTCTCCACTGATATGGGGAGCTCACAAATGTGGTTGAATTCCGTCCAATGGGTTCAGTCGTGTTACAATCAATTTTTGCATGTTAATATTTGACCTTTTGATGCCCCCACCCCTCTTGTAGGTGGGGGCCAAACGAAACGTCCTCTTGCACTCCGCAATCATCTGTTAGGATACCAAATTTGTTTGAATTCCACACAACAGTTTGGGAGGAGATAGCATGATGGACAGTTTTTAGGATATTTGATCTATTTGGTTGAATTCCACACAACAGTTTGGGAAGAGATAGCGTAATGAATTTTTAAGGATAGTTGACATTTTGACCACTGGTAGTGGAGCCAAATCTAAATGTCGTCTTGTAAAGCGCAATCATCTGGGTAACCTATATACCAAATTTGATTGAATGCCAGCAACGGTTTGGGAAATTGAGTGACGGGCAGATGGATGGAGGTGATTATAACATAAACGACGGGTTTTTTTAATGTGGGGATAATTAACTGCTAGGTCAGGCTTAATCAAAGTACGCATATTCGTATTAATTAACATTAAGCATAGGCGAAAATAAAATACAAGATTTTGTCAATAATCAGCAGCATTTGTGTATTGCAATACACTATATTGTGGCAGGTGTATTGCATTATATATCCGTTAAACAGTATACTGGTACACCCCTAGTCCATACATGCCATAGTGTGTCTGATATAGTGATTCCTCACCTCAGAGGTCAATTCAAATTCAAATTTAATGGTCATTATCATCTCATTATGAAAAGATTAGTGCAGCTACACTGTCAGGCATAGCTAGAATTATTATCTGACTTACTCATAGAATGCCTGTATTCTTTTCAAACTGGCCAGCAAAGCGAACGTCTCATCCTCATCAGGCTGTTCACCCTACAAGACAACAACATGCATAATTTATACAAGAAAAAGTCACAGACTATCTGTTAGTTTCAAACGTTTCATGCAGAAATCACACAAACCTGGCCTTTGCAGTGGCTTTGAGCAATGTCCATTTGCAGGCCAAGAGAATACTATAATTGAAAATTTACTACTGGAATGACTGGCTTGATAACTTTATCGTTTTATCAAACAAGCCAGCAAAAAGGCTGTTCTTTAACTGGCAGTTGGTGAGCCATGGCAGATACCATCTTGACCATCATGCTGGGGTGGCTATCATTTCACTGCAGATACAAACAAGAGGCACAATGGGTCTGTATCACTCACCTGGAACATTGGCATTTCAACTAATCTTACTTAAGTTTTACATCCATCGGCGTCACTTCTAATGACTTTCAGTCAAATGGTTTCAGTTTTTGAGATATTGACAACAATCTCTGGACTGTTTTTTGCAATAGTGATTTTGAACAATGTTTAAGCGAAAACAGATATCAGTGCTAACACCACCTGATTTCTTAACCGTCTTGCCACCAACAACTTTCAGTCAAATTCCTTTCAAAACATTTATCAGGTTCAGAGATATAACCTTTGGAATGTCGTCTGCAAAAACTCAGCCGTCAGATGGTTAATAGGGATTTAAATACAATTGAAGAAAATGGTCTCTAAAGGAAGGTGGTCTCTTAATACAGGTGGTCTTTATAGCAGGTTATTCCCCACCACCACCCAATCCATTTAACACATGCGCAACAACTTTCAATCAAATACATTTCAGAATATTTTTAAGAACATAATCAGTGAACGGTGGGAACAAACCTGTATTTCCCCTATGAAAGCGAGACTACAAATATTTAAGGAGTGATAACTCTGCCGTTTGATGTCCTATCAGTTTCATTTTCACAACACAGATATTAGATGCCGACATTAACATTGTGACCAAGGTTGGTGTTAATCCGTCAAGAAATAACAAAACGAGCCGCCATTGTTAGTGACGGACATACAGAAGATGGGCGGGGTGGGTCATCGCTATACGACAGCTGACTGACAAGTCAGCTGAGTTAACAAAACCAATTTCGGCTTCAAAATCCATCAAATAAAAAATCTGAATATGGCAGCCAAACACGCTAAAATTTGATTGGTCCACGGCGGCCATGTTTTTTTACCTATCAACTTCCCATGACCAAACTTTATGCCCCTTACTCCATAATCATATCCCACAAATTTCGGCCCGATCTGTTCAGCGTGTCTGCAGAAGTCGTTTTCACGAAAACTAGGTCAACCAAGATGGCTGCCGAACCATTTGGCCAATCAAGTTCCTTTGAACAAACTTGGTTCAGCTCTTGCACTATAAGATATTTCATTGAGTTTTGAATTGATCCACCAAGCGGTTTCGGAGAAGATTTTTAAAGGTTTCTAAAAATCGGCCCAAACCCAAGATGCCACCGGCAAAATCGGCCCATCGACTTCCTTTGAACAAACTTAGATCTGTATGCTCTAAGGATGCTTCCAGCCAAATATGATTGAAATTGTGTGTGCGTGCGTGCATGTCAAATGCGTACCTCAGCAAAAAACTCATGCATGGCTTCCTTGAAGCGTCTAACAAGTGAATCGACCAATGTACTTCTGGCGACATCACATTTCCCAGCAATGGCATACTCCTCAGAGCATAGACATTCAAACACCTTAGAGCAAGCCTCGAGTACCTGAAAGTATCAATCATAACACCTTAGAGCAAGCCTTGAGTGCCTGAAAGTATCAATCATTACACCTTAGAGCCAGCCTCAAGTACCTGAAAGTATCAATCATTACACCCTAGAGGCGGCCTCGAGTACCTGAAAGTATCAATCATTACACCTTAGAGGCAGCCTCGAGTACCTGAAAGTATCAATCATTACACCTTAGAGGCGGCCTCGAGTGCCTGAAAGTATCAATCATTACACCTTAGAGGCAGCCTCGAGTACCTGAAAGTATCCATCATTACACCTTAGAGACAGCCTCGAGTACCTGAAAGTATCAATCATTACACCTTAGAGCCAGCCTCGATTACCTGAAAGTATCAATCATTACACCTTAGAGGCGGTCTCGAGTACCTGAAAGTATCAATCATTACACCTTAGAGGCGGCCTCGAGTACCTGAAAGTATCAATCATTACACCTTATATGCGGCCTCGAGTGCCTGAAAGTATCAATCATTACACCTTAGAGACAGCCTCGAGTACCTGAAAGTATCAATCATTACACCTTAGAGCCAGTCTCGAGTACCTGAAAGTATCAATCATTACACCTTAGAGCCAGCCTCGAGTACCTGAAAGTATCAATCATTACACCTTAGAGCCAGCCTCGAGTACCTGAAAGTATCAATCATTACACCTTAGAGCAAGCCTCGAGTACCTGAAAGTATCAATCATTACACCTTATAGGCGGCCTCGAGTGCCTGAAAGTATCAATCATTACACCTTAGAGACAGCCTCGAGTACCTGAAAGTATCAATCATTACACCTTAGAACCAGTCTCGAGTACCTGAAAGTATCAATCATTACACCTTAGAGCCAGACTCGAGTACCTAAAAGTATCAATCATTACACCTTAGAGCCAGCCTCGAGTACCTGAAAGTATCAATCATTACACCTTAGAGGCGGCCTCGAGTACCTGAAAGTATCAAACATTACACCTTAGAGCCAGCCTCGAGTACCTGAAAGTATCAATCATTACACCTTAGAGGCGGCCTCGAGTACCTGAAAGTATCAATCATTACACCTTAGAGGCAGCCTCGAGTACCTGAAAGTATCAATCATTACACCTTAGAGATGGCCTCGAGTGCCTGAAAGTATCAATCATTACACCTTAGAGCCAGCCTCGAGTACCTGAAAATATCAATCATTACACCTTAGAGCCAGCCTCGAGTACCTGAAAGTATCAATCATTACACCTTAGAGCCAGCCTCGAGTACCTGAAAGTATCAATCATTACACCTTAGAGACAGCCTCAAGTACCTGAAAGTATCAATCATTACACCTCAGAGCAGAGCAAGGCTCGAGTACCTGAAAATATCAATCATTACACCTTAGAACCGATCAGAAGTACGTGAAAATATCAACCATCACACCTTACAACCAGCCTCTAATACCCGAGTACCTGAAAATATCAATTATCTATCTTACATTTTTGTAAAATCTTTTGTAATATCCCATATCATCACAATATACCATAAATACTCTTCATTTGATAATCCAATGAACGCGTTCTGATGATCAGGTTCAAGTGACCTGATTCTGATGACCCAGTTATAATGAACACGTTCTGATGACAAGGTTCAAGTGACCCAGTTCTGACCAGATTCTGATGACCCAGTTATAATGAATGCGTTCTGATGACCCGGTTCTGATGACCCAGTTATAATGAACGCGTTCTGATGACAAGGTTCAAATGACCCAGTTCTGACCAGATTCTGATGACCCAGTTATAATGAACGCGTTCTGATGACCAGGTTCAAGTGACCCAGTTCTGACCAGATTCTGATGACCCAATTATAATGAATGGGTTCTGATGACAAGGTTCAAGTGACCCAGTTCTGACCAGATTCTGATGACCCAGTTATAATGAATGGGTTCTGATGACAAGGTTCAAGTGACCCAGTTCTGACCAGATTCTGATGACCCAGTTAAAATGAATGGGTTCTGATGACAAGGTTCAAGTGACCCAGTTCTGACCACATTCTGATGACCCAGTTATAATGAATGGGTTCTGATGACAAGGTTCAAGTGACCCAGTTCTGACCAGATTCTGATGACCCAGTTAAAATGAATGGGTTCTGATGACAAGGTTCAAGTGACCCGGTTCTGACCAGATTCTGATGACCCAGTTATAATGAATGGGTTCTGATGTCTAGGTTCTGGGAGTTATAAAGTTAATACAATAAGTCTATAACTTCATACTGACCTCTGTATCTGTGTGCTTGTCCACGATCTCCTGCAGGTAGCGTAACAGTAGCTCCAAATTCTTAAGACAAAAACATGCATTGAAAATATTACATATCAAGACACCTTTCCCAGATTGACATATTTTGGGAAAATGCCTTCCCACAATGCATCGCTCACAGCACTTCTGCCTAAGATGGCCGAACGAAGCAAGAACACTATTATTCTACTATTTGGCTCAGATACAAGACACTTTAAGCCGTTTATATGAAGATCATAATATTATTTAAGTCATACATCATTGGAAAGCTAAGCAAATTTTCTAAACATTTATATATAGTGGAGTGGCTTAGGGGAATGATCGTGACCTGCTGGAACAAAGCACAAAATTTGGCATAGATGTACTTGAGGGAAATACAAAACTTTTTGGCGGGGGCTGCCAAATTTTAAAGGTCAAGGTCATGCAGAGGTTAAGGTCAAAGTCAAATTATGTGGGGTTTTCCCCCATATTTTCCCAATGGAATGACCGTGACACACTGTAATAAAGCACCAAATTTGGCACAGATGTACTAGAGGACAATACAAACATTTTTGGAGTGGGCTGCCAAAGTCTAAACATCCAGGTCAAACAGAGCTCAAGGTCAAAGGTGAAATTATGTGGGATTTTTATATTTCTTCCCAGGGATTGTGTGTAACATGCTGCAAAAAGCAGGTTTTGACACAGATGTATCAAATTATGCGTTTTTCCCCATATTTTCTCAATGGAATGACCGTGACACACTATAACAAAGCACCAAATTTGGCACAGATGTATTAGAGGACAATACAAACATTTTTAGAGTGGGCTGTCAAAGTCTAAATGTCAAGGTCATGCAGAGGTCAAGGTCAAAGGTGAAATTATGTGGGATTTTTATATTTCTTCCCAGGGATTGTGTGTAACATGCTGCAAAAAGCAGGTTTTGACACAGATGTACCATAGTACAATGCATAACTTTTCAGATGTGTCTGCTAAGTTTTAATGGTCAGGGTCACGTCTAGGGGCAAGGTCAAAGATCAAATTGTGTGTTGTTTTCATATTTTACATAGATTTACTATGACATGCTGTATCAAAGCCAGTTTTTTGTACTGATGTACCTTAGTCAGTGCTGTTCCTGGGTTCATTGTTCAAAAGGATAATTTGAGGTCTTGGCCCCTCCCATTATAAATAAATGCGGGAAATGTTAATTTAAATGGTACATTTGTATTCCGAGGTTGGAAAATGTGCACAACACGGTTTAGCATAATGCAAATCTCTCTAGAGGGGTTGCCAAACTAAGGTCAATATCAAAATGTAAAATTGTGGTAGGGTCTTATTTCCAAAATAGAAACATAAACGTGCTGTCTAAACCAACAGTTTTATGTTCAATTGTGTAATTCCAATCATAGCAATTACACTGAGACTACATGCGTGGTTTGAAAGTCAGTCGATCAAAGTCAAATTGTCTCACAACTGCCATGACAAAGGCACAATGCTGTGCATGCGAGACCTGCATTCCTGCACTTGCAATTCTTTGAACAACTAGGTGTCGCCTTGCATCCACACTTGATTAATTCTCTGCGACTAACAGCGGCAGCTGGTAGAGTTGTCCACAATGGGCACCAACCAGTGTCTCCTTTGGTCCACCCAAAGCCTTCAGGAGTAGGTGCAGATATCTTTGGATTCAAACTTCCTCTCCAAATACTGGCTTGGTATAGACATCGATTAACATGTTGGAGCAGTGCATTTTGAGTGGGAGGAAGCTTCTCCATCATCTTCACTCGCCTTGTGAATAGCTCCTGTTGATGCTCATTCACATCAACCTTTGGAGTAGTGTTGTCATACATGATACAGGTAAATTTTTCTATTATTCTGAATACTGGAGATGTAATGTCTAGTGGAACAAATGCAAACAGTGGCGTGATGATGAATGCTTCTGTGGCAGTGGGATATACTTTCCATGTCTTCCAAACAGATTTCTTGGCTTTACGCTGAACTGTGATGTTGTATCCAAACCAGAGAAGGCATGGAAAAATGGTAGAGCACGAGCTTTGTCCTTACCATGATCCTGGCAGATTGAATTAACATGATAATATCGGTACTGTTTTCCGGTACCAAAGCCAACCCATAGCTGCATATCTGGATGACACTGTATAAGATCATGGAAAACTCCCACCAGAATCACAATCACATTAGTATCCACGGTTCTAATGAGGATAGAAGTTGCACCGTCTTTAAGAGCATCATTCAAATGGAGGCATATTCTACTATCTGCCTCTTCGGGATCACTCTCTCCCATTGTGATATTGGAGTGATTTGACTGCACTGGCAGGCCAGAGGTAATGAATACCAGTTTGTTATGTGGATATTCATGATTCACTACATCTTCTGTCAGCAGAGCAAATAGCTCTTCCTTGTTTCTAGGATCCTGAAGGAAATCAGCAAAGCAAGGTGTAACTTACCATTGCAGAACACCTTTCTCCGAATCCCTTTACCTCGTTTTTCTCTACTAACAACTAGAGAAAAATGAGGTAAAGGGAGTTCGGAGAAAGGTGTTTTTCAGGCTGTCACAGTTATGTGTCCCAAACTATGTCAATTCTGGAACAGTTTATAAGTTTCTCTCTGTCCATGGGATGAAAACTTTGTCACTATATTCACCGAAAGCAGATGCACTTTCCTGTGGCAAGGCATGTACTATGGCAGCACCATCAAATACTTTGGCATCAAAGCGAGATGGTGTTTCTGCTTGGACAGCTGGATCAATGCAATGCAGTAGCTCTGCTTTGTTGCTTGGTAGATTGAGTCTTCCATGTACAGACAATGCTGATGGCCATGGGTGATTTTCATGTGTGAAGAATTCATCCAGCTTTGTGCTGCGGACTTGTGCAGCGATGAATAGCTGACTGAATAGATTGCAGTCATTTTTTATTTCTTGGAATTGTTGTTTTGCCTTTGAGTTCCCGCTAGTGTCGTGAGGACGCTTAAAGAGCGGAAGACGATTCTTTTTTATGGCCCTATGGATTGATTCTTTCCTTTCAACAAGCACATCCTTGACATAGTTTGAATATTGCTCATTACCCAATGTCTCCAGCATGTGCAATGCCTGTACAACTGTGCTATCCATACAATTGTGTGTGTCCAGAGTCATGAGTTCAGTTGACTTATTCATAAATGGGTTACCCATTGCCAATATGGTGTTGCACATATTGTTAACCTGATCCTGGAATGTTTCTTGTGTTGAATGCCCCTGTTCATGGCTGGTGGATGGTTGATCAGTCACGTGATACAGTTAATCAAACTCTGAGGATCCTGGCCTGTTCAGGTCCTGCTATCATCCATCGTTTTAGAGCAGCAGGATTTTCAGTCAGGCCAATGGCACCACCGGATCCTTTCACTCTCATTATTTTGTTCATGTGCTTGGTCGAGAGGCATAATCGATAACTTTCGCTTACCATTCGTGAACACCCAATTAGCCTCAAACTCATTTCGTATTTCTTGTGGGAGAGCCTTCATATCTCTGATGTGAACTGGTAGCCATCTGGCATAATTTGTGTGATCAAGCACAAAAAATCATGGTGCTAGTGCTTCAAGCACTTGTATATATAGGGCAGTTCCTTTCTCTGTGCGATCGAACAAAAACTAGCACCAATAGTTCAAGATGCAAGACTTTATCCCAGAACTCAAAGGTTGGGCTGTTACGTATCATTTGAACTTTCCAGTCCTCAAAAGGCACATCTCCTGGATTGCTCATTGTGTTGAAAGCATCATGTTGTAATTTTGCAAGAGCCATGACAGTTACTTGATGCCGATGCCGTGTCCTAGTGAGGTGTCTGCAGTTCCAGCAGTGGCAACACCAGCTTCACTCAGTGCTACACACCATCCCGATCCCTCCAAGAGGTCTGCTACTACCCTCCACAATGCCATCTTTGTGTGTAGACCACCCATTACGACTATATATCTAGATTCACCTGTGGTTTGTGGCCAATTCCACTGTGCATACTTTGCCAGAGCGTAACTTGGTTGATCACCAACCAGTACTGGTATTTGCCCAGGGTTTCGTTTTTGGATGACAAGTTTAACCATTTCCATCCCATGTTTAACCATGGCCATCGTAGCGTCTTTCTCATAGAACAGAGGCAACAGACCACTTACCCCAGGTGGATCTGGGTTATCTGGCTGACGATCAGCATGATGAGCAGCCCATGCAATGAAGTCATCTTTCTCAAGTTTGTCTTTATCTAGCAGTGGCATTCTCTGTCCTAACCAGTGGTTCTCTTGTTCAACTGCTGTATTTAACATGTCAGTGGTGTCATCTACAACATGTGCCTCTGGAACAGTTAAAAGATTGGTGTTGCATGCTACAGCTGGAACTATGCGGTAGCTGTCCGGGAGGGAAGGGGTTTTGGTGCACACTGGAGGTGGAACTGTGATGGGTGGTCTAGATATTCCAGGATTAGACTGTGTAGGGAGCTGGAACAAGCTAATACTAGTTCCATGAAAAGACCCTTCAGCTGTTTGTGATGTGGGATTGTGGTCTAAATTATCAAGGGCTCCTGCTATATACACACCCTCGCGAATTTGTGCAGGACATACTAAGTCTTCCTCATTAAACCGTTGACAAACTGCATTTGTGAGCCAGTCTTCCAGTTCTAATACACGCTCATAACTCACACTGACACCAAGTTCATGAAGTTGATTCACAATTTTTTTACTTCGGGTTTGCGTGTGTACAGTCAGACCTATATATAATGGCAATGGGGGCTCTTTATCCGTGCGATGACGTGGCTTTCTGCTCCCTTAGCCTTTTGCTTAGAGTTGAACCGGATTAGTTGGCTTACAGTCAGGCAAGTATGCGAGTTGCCAGCATTCTGCTCTGTGATATTTTACCCATACAGCAGCATCGAAACCAGGACTTTGAGGGAATTCGGCACTGAACTGTCTTGACAATCTGTAGTAAAACTACCTGAGAATTTGGGAAATTCCGTCTCAAACATTTCCGTATGTATGATTTTAGCTACATGTGCCATTGACAGGGCATCTTTATCAAAATTACGCATTTCAAGTGTTTCTTTCAGAAGCACTTGGAGACCTTCGTCAAAGACTAGAAGTGTGTTCTTGCCATCTGTTTGTTCCTGGCAGTCATTGGGATAGTGCAACATAAGCCTGTTCTTTAACCGCGTTTTGTTCATTGATTTTTGAAGCCCTAATGATGTAAGCCGATTTTCATACATTTTATGCAAGTCTGCTAATCTGAATATAAAAACACTGCCTTCCAAACTGGTTTCAATGAATGATACAAGTTCAGCAAATACCCTCGACTCAGTTATTTTCTGCTCAGAAAGCGTTAATGGGACTGATTGGACTCTTCGTATACTTCTGTAGCGATTTCTAAACATATTCATACAATGCTTGTGCTATTTTGCATCAATGGCAACCAAATCACCACCTCCAAGTGTGGCTAACAGATCTGTGTCTTGCATTTCTGTTGCCTGTTCTCTAAGCGAGGTGTCCAATTCTAATTTCTTTGTACGATCTCATCCCCACACTGTTCAATATTTCTCTTTTTGTCATGTTTTTCTTGAGCTCGCTACAGTTTTGACCTAGCAAATTTAAGCTGACAATTAATGTGCCCCTTTGCCTTGTTGGCATGGAGGTCATTTGCATTAACGCTTTCAGGAAAACATACATCAACAGGCATTAAATTTAACTTTCTGAAACCTTCTATGTTTCTCATAGTCCTTATATGATTGTAGACCTTTACCGTCTTGTCTGGATGTGGGACATTTTAATGTCATCGTCCATTCCACATATTATGCAATTTGTCCAGTCCATTCTGTCGGGAAGGTCTAATATATAAGGTTCAAACAGTCTATTGTATTGCTAGCGCAGAATTTAGTCACCAGCAACTAACAGGCAAAAGTTCCCATCAATTTATACAACTGTATAAGACATGATAGCAGACGACAATGAGAATTGTAATCTAAGCGATAACGTGTTTTCATTTTAAATTGAATAACAGTTTATAAAATTACCCCCGGGCCGTGCATTATTATAATAATAAAATAAATACCGATACTATTGTATGCTTGTACATCTCGCAATTGATGTTTCAATTAAATTATGTAAATTTTGTGTTTTAATCTGATTCCATGGCAATCTTAAGTGTCTGTAAATCGTTCTTATGTGGAATGACTGCATTAATGTTTTGCTATTTATTTTAATTGCTTGTTTAAAAGGTTTCACTCTATTAGAATTTCACAGCCATTATGAATTTAATTGTATGCTGTGCGCTACACTGTGGTTTATTTTCACACTTGTTCTTTTCAAATTATAGATAGCTATGCATATCAATACACATTTAAAAATTTTATATTGTCCCAATGTACATCTGTACCGAGTTTTACTGGTATGCTACAGCATATTTCGACCATTCCATGAAAAAATCTGTAACCTCCACACAGTTTGACCTTTGACCGTGACTGTATTGTAACCGTGACTTTCAATATTTGGCAACTACCTCTAATTTTTTTTATATTATACTAAAATACTATACTATGTCAAAATGATGCTTTATTACGTCATCTCACAGCCATTCCCTGAGAAAAGATTTAAAAATTCCACATAATTTTATGTTTGACCGTGACCCCCAGCATGGCTTTGACCTTTAAAAATTGGCTTCTCTCTCTAAGAGTGTTTCTTATTATCCTAAAGTACTTCTGTGCCATGATTGGTGCTTTGTTACATAATATCAGTCATTCTCTGGGAAAATATGAAAACCCCATAATTTGAGCTTTGACCTTAGCATGACCTTGACCTTTAAAATTTGGCAGCCCCCTCTAAAAAGTTCCATATTAACCTAAACTACATCTGTGCCAAATTTGGTGCTTTGTTCCAGCAGGTCACGATATCACTTAAATTTGGACTTAAACCACTCCACTAGTATTAGTTTTTTTATTTTTCTAAAACTTAGTCATGGTAATTATAATTTTAAAATAGCCGATATTGGCTAATTGATTTACGAAATCAAGGTACAATGGTGTATTATATATATGCAAAATAAAATTTTACAAAAGTAAAAAAAATAATAGATAAATGTGTAGAGAACTGGATGAGCTTTCTAATGGTGCATGACTTCAATAATATTGTGATTGTAGTTTATCATAGGAATTCTGTAAAATGCGGTGTTGTTTAGCGCAATAGTAACTCAATGCGGGCCTGCTACTCGCCTAGCAATTTCCAGCCAGTAAACATGCCACGAGCTATCATTTAGGGAAATCCCGCGTAATGCCGTCAATGTGGTAATTAATAAGCGTAACACACCATTGTTTGTGCATAGGCAACTTTGTCAGAAATCTTTATAATCAGACACACAAGCGCACGCACACACGCAGGGCCCCTATTCACGAAGAGGGCGTAACTTATGCCTGGCATAACTTATGCGCTACAGTTACACCTCATAGTTATGCCGTATTCATGAAGGGTGTAAATAAATGTGTCATTGTAATGCATGTAGACCAGAATTTGTTGGTCACATAGGCCGCTTATTGACATCGTACTGTTTGCATCAAAAGCTGTCAAAATTTGTGGCCTTCACTACATGGAATATTGAATAGGCTAGCTACCAGCAACTCGAAATTTAACATGTAGGCTTAATACTAATAAATAAATAATTTCCATTCGGACATTCTAGAGTCTGACTAACCTAGCATATAGCCATTCCATTATTAAAATGCTTGTCATTACAAAAAAATAAGTCAAGCGAAAACATGTAAGAAACTTTTACTTAGCATTCTGCTACCGTAAATACTAGGGTAAGCCCTTTGTGAAAACTTGACTTGAGCGCAGCGCGTCATTCAGGCCGTTCACATGCGCTCGTTGCCAGGCAATGATGTAGTGCACTACCATATATACCAAATTGTTTCAGCTTCACATTCAGCGCACCATGGGTGATTTGAATACAGAATTAGGAAAAGTATTCAGCTCAAATATTTAAAAAGCGGCTGCCATGGATTCACATTAAATACCACTTAATATTTACAAGTCAGCTAAATTCAATTTATAAAATCCGTAATATCCAAAATTCGACTAAAATTCGATACCACGTCAAAAATGCTGTAAATAGTGACTTACGCCTTGTAGTGGCAGGGCATAAGTTACGCCCGATTTTATGGATGGGCGTAAGCTACACCCTTTTCGTGAACACTGACGTACGCCACTTTGGGGTCTTAAGCCCTAGTTATGCCGTTTCTAGAGCGTAAGCCCTCTTCGTGATTATGACCAATGGCGGGCAGACAGAGGGGCAGACAGACAGACAAACTTATACTAGTTGTGAGTTGCAGTTAAAATCTTCTTCATAACAATAAACTATACAACTAAATTAAAAATAGAATACATGCATTTGCTAAAGGTAATTTTCATCAATTAAAATTTTACGCAAATTCTCACACTTTTCTGATATTTGAGCATCACCCGTTTACCTGTATGCATGCAATGAAGATTAACTAGGACACTCCATGATTCATTACAAGCGGAATCAGTAATCATCAAGATATTGCACTTACAAAACTACCTTAAAAACAACACTCAATATCGTTTTTTATATTTTTTATAAATATGTTGGAAGATAAATTAGAGAATAACCTTTTCTTGTCTACTTGTTGTGTAGATTTCCAAATCAAAGTACTGTGCAATCAATAACAGATTGGCGATCTTCTCCGCATCCATCAAATACTGAAAGACATATGAGAGCACAAAGTATGACAGATTTTAGGCTTTTCAGACCTAACATTGGTGAATACGCATAACACTGGCGAATACGCACAACGCTGCCGAATACGCATAATGCTGGTGAATATGCATAACGCTGGTGAATACGCATACGCTGGCGATTACGCATAACATTGGCAAATACGCATAACGTTGGCGAATACGCCTAACGTTGGCGAATACGCATACCGCTGGCGAATCAAAAAAGCATCCGCTTTTGTTTCTACGAGAATTCTTAATACTTACCAGATGTACTATTATGATAATGTCTATTATCTAGTCTAGCTCAAAATAAACAATTAAAACTCCGCACTCTCCTGGTCCTGCCCATACTGTGTCCGGGAATTACCATAGCCGCAGGTACCGAGTCAATTCCCAATCACAGTCAGATTCGTCTTATATTTGCCTTGACAAACAGCGAAAGCAGCTCAGCCTCACCTCAGCGGGGCGGCTGAGGCTGGGCCATAGTACATAGGGTTATGACACGGGTCTGGCGGGTGTTGCTCCCCGTTTTGACAGCCCTCTGGAATTTGTGCGGACAAATGACGGGGGGGGGGGGGGGGGGGAGGTGGGGGGCGCGGTCTAGACCATGGAAGTTTAGCACTCTATGAGTCAGATAGCAGAACCCAAGCGTATGCCAGGGTTCTAGTCCTTTCACAACCTTCTCTGTCGGATGGTAGATGAGTGCTGGTTCGAGCCTCTCCTCCTCCCACAGGTATTTCTTGGCTGTCGAAATCCGGAGTTTATCATAATAGTACATCTGGTAAGTATTATTCGAAGTAGAATAAAAAAGGCATCCGCTTTTGTTTCTACGAGAATTCTTAATACTTACCAGATGTACTATGGCCCTGTCTCAGCCGCCCCGCTGAGGTGAGGCTGAGCAGCTTTCGCTGTTTGTCAAGGCAAACATAAGACGAATCTGACTGTGATTGGGAATTGACTCGGTACCTGCGGCTATGGTAATTCCCGGACACAGTATGGGCAGGGCCAGGAGAGTGCGGAGTTTTAATTGTTTATTTTGAGCTAGACTAGTAGTCCAGTAAAACTACAAATTAACCTAGAACAAATTGCAACAGAATTTATTTCTTTTCTGCGGCATTCATGGGACTGCCAGGTGTCACATATCAAAAGTCCTCCAAAATCCCTCGATGGGAAAGTCGGTAAATTCGCATATTTAGCTACCGCCATTATCCGAATAATGAAACTTCCCTTACCTGCTTCATTCCGCAAATAAACGAAGTAGAAATGTTGTCTAAGTTCTGAATTTCATGGTCACGGAAGACAGTAAGCAATTGGCAATATTGCCTTGAACCACTTGTACAAATTCTCCAAACCACAGATTAAATATGGTTGTATGCACAGGGCCGGGGTAATTTAAAAAAATTATATTTAAAGTAAGTTTAATTTAGTTTTTCGCTTTTAA
This sequence comes from Chaetoderma sp. LZ-2023a, assembly GCA_034401795.1. Lineage (NCBI taxonomy): Eukaryota > Metazoa > Mollusca > Caudofoveata > Chaetodermatida > Chaetodermatidae > Chaetoderma > Chaetoderma sp. LZ-2023a. The sequence goes on from CM067368.1 coordinate 1,779,787, forward strand.
AATTTTATCTAAAATAAATTGCATTTTAATTTTCACTTTTATCTCACAATTTGAATAAATTTCTATACAATTCAATCAGAATATGGACATGGATTTAGATACATGCGTTATTTGTAACCAGAGCCTAGAAAATGGCTCACAAACTGTTAAGCTTCGAGTTAAAGGCTGTGACGGTATTAACAATGCTAGCAGAGCCCGTGAAAGCGATGTCATAGCTGAAGTAGGACAGAGGGTTCATGTAAAATGTCGACGGGAGTTCATTGATCCCAAGTGGATTGCCCGTGACGCAGAGAAAATTGAACAATCTCCGCCACCCATGCGAACACTCCGTTCAGAAAGTCCAACATTCAATTTTAGTGAACATTGTTTGCTATGCGGATACCCTGCAAAAATTCAAGATGGAAAGAAACGTGGCTATGATAAGTACTCATGACTTTCAATGTAGTATCGCCGAGGCCTGTGAGCAGAGAAAAGACGAATGGGGCAAACTTGTAGCTGGGCGGCTTGCCTTCACGCCGGATTTATGCGTTGTCAATGCAGTATACCATCAAAGCTGCAGCGTAAATTTTCGAACCATGAAAAATATCCCTCAGCTGCACTCATCTTGCTCATCCCAAAAACATGGAAGGCCAGAGGACTTGGACAGAGTAAGAGCATTTAGTGCGACAATGGCATTTCTTGAAAATAATGATGATGAGCAGCTGACCCTGCACGACCTCATTAATAAAATGCAAGAGTATCTCGATGATAAAGAGAATAAAGCATACAGTACAAAATACATGCAGGATAAAATAAAAGATAATTATGGTGATGAAATATTTATTAGCACTGTGAATGGTAAGCCAAACGTTGTTACCTTTCGTTCTAAAGCATCTACTATTTTGACTGACTTCTATAAGGAACAGAAGAGAAAGGATTCCAAATCGGAGAGCATGCTAATCATCCAGACAGCTGCCAAAATGCTTAGACACGATATTAAGTTAATTGATTCATGCACATCATCTGAAAGCTATCCATCAAGGGAGCAAATGAGCGACCCAGTAAAGGCATTGAATTATTTACCAGAGACACTGCGGGAATTATTGCGGATTTTGTTTACTGGAAAAGACACAGAAATGAAACAGGCATCAGTTGGACAGGCTATTATGCAAGGAACTCGTCCTAGAGTTATTTTGGCACCTTTGCAGTTCGGGCTGTCATGTGAGATGCACCATAAATTTGGATCTAGATTTATTGTTGACAAGCCCTATCAGGCGAGTTCATTCAGTTTGTTGCCGACAATGTGGATCACAATATTTGCACAATAGATGGGCATAATACATTTCATGGAATGGGAATCATTGCATCTGTTACACCAGGAAACCTTTCGTGCAAACTTATTCCAAGGATAAATGTAACATCTGAAGATATCAAGCAAGTTGGCAAGATCTGTATCAGGAACTTGTCTCAGCATACCAGGAACTTCCCATTGACCTTTAAGGAGTTAACTGCGATGGAACAAACAGACCCAACAGCTGACATTGACATCCTCTGGGATTTCTCTTGGTTTCTGCGTTCAAGGAGACAGTCATGGTCTGGCATGATGCAAACTGTTCACCAAGGAGTTTATCCAGGTAAATCGTCTGTTATTTTCCTTCCGATGATAGATCTAGAGCCAAGTAACATGACCTGCATCTTTTCCACTTTGACTTATGTTTGTGAACAGGCAAACCGATACCATGTTGCACCCGTGATTACATTTGATCAGCCCTTATTTTGGAAAGCTATGACTATCATAGAGATTGAGCCGAGCTGGAGTCCATTAAAGCAAATTATTCTAAGACTTGGAGGTCTTCATATGGAGATGAGCTTCCTTGGCTGCATTGGTAACTTAATGGCAGGAAGCGGTCTTGCGCCTATTCTAGAGGTAGTCTACGCTGAGAATGCTGTCAAACACATTCTTAGTGGAAAGGCAATTTCTCGAGCAGTTCGAGGACACCTCATGGTTTTTGCTTCTCTTAGTACAATCTTGATTGCAAATGCATACAACCTACCACTACCTACAATTTCAGATGCTGAAGTTGACACAGTAGAATATTCCGCTGCAATGCATTCAAAAGAATTGTTTGACAATGATGATAATGTTGCAAGACATGAAACGATTGAAAGTTCCCTAAATAAAAGTCTGGTTAAAGTTGGAGAGCTCTATGATGACATTATCAAAAATCTGTATGTAGCTACAAGATTGTCCTCGGAAAATGCATTACATGATGTCAAGGACAAACTAGACTCAGAGAAGGTGGTCATGAAAGATAAGAGGACTGCACGACTCTGGCTTTTGTATATGGAGTTGGTTGACATTCTGCGCAAATTCATTAAGGCAGAACGAACTGGTGATTGGAACATGCACCTTCAGACCGTTCGTGAGATGCTTCCATATTTTGCAGCCGCTGGGCATAATCTGTACGCCAAGTCTGCATATGTATATTTACAAAAGATGTTAGAAATACCTGAAAGTCATCCAGATATACACACCAGCTTCCTCAATGGTCATCATGTCATTCATCGAAGTGATAGGTATTGGGCAGGGTTATCTACTGATCTAGTTATTGAGCAGGTCCTTATGAGAAGTGTAAAGTCAAGTGGTGGTCTAACACGAGGTCGTGGAATGACAGAACTTCAGCGTCTTGTTTGGTTGTTGTCTATGCCCGCATGTGCAGATGTGTGTAATGCAATGCAAGAGCTCTCTGGGGTAAACTGTGATTCAAGTGAACAACACAAAGATTCCACACAATCTCGAATAAAGCGTGATATGGATGATACTTACAAAATTCTCAAAATCCTTAGTGAACTGAATCCATTTGGACCAGACCCTTCTCTTAGAGGACTTGTTAGTGGATTGTCTGCACATGAATCAGTCAATGTTGACGATGCTAAAGATATTGGAGAATCAATTATTAATTCGATGTGTGGCCAATGTGTATCAAGCATTTCGTTCCAGAGAAAGAGACAAGCTATTACCTTAGCATCCAAAACATCTCTCAAGATTGATGATGAATGTGTACAAATTGATCCACAACTCCTATTTCAAAGACTCAGTTTAATTGCTACAAATGGATCAAAAGGGAATCCAGCATCTTATTTTGAGTATGAGTTGTGCACTCATCCGCCCGCACTCTTTGATAATTCATCTCTTCCATGGGAAGCAAATAAGCCGGCACTTGCTGATTGATGCATTGTGGAAATTAATTCAAAATGAAGATGCAGTCCTTCCAGATTCTGTCCACTATGTGCTTGATGGAGGAGCTCTATTACACCGTGTTCCATGGCAGCGTGGAGAGACATTTGCAAATGTTTGTCAAAGATATGTAAAATATTGCATAAGCAAATATGGAAAGGCTACAGTAGTTTTTGATGGTTATGACCAAGGCCCAGACATAAAAGATGTAACACATAAGAGGCGAACTCGTGGATCAGGGGCAACTGTTGTACTGACTCCGCAAACAGTTGTAACTCTGAGTAAGCCTGATTTTCTTAGTAACAAGCAGAACAAACATCGGTTCATATCAATCTTAAGTTCATCTCTCGAACTGGCTGGATGCTTAACGATAAAGGCAAACGGTGATGCTGATGTCTTAATTACGCAAACGGCTATCTTGGCTTCAAAGTCAACAAATACTGCTCTTGTTGGAGACGATACCGACCTACTGGTGTTGCTTCTATACCATACTGATATGAATGGCTGTCAGCTATTTTTCAGACCAGAGCCAAAGCAAAATGCAAAGAAACCCCGACTGTGGAATATCAAAATGGCAAAGGAAAAACTCGGGTTATGTTTGTGCTCACAGCTGTTATTTATCTATGCTATCCTTGGCTGTGACTCAACATCTAGGCTTTATGGAATTGGAAAATCTGCATCCCTTAGCAAAATCCAGTGCTGCAAAGAACTCTCTCAAATTGCTGAAGTGTTTACAATGAGTAATGCGAATAAAGATGACGTGATAAAAGCAGGTGAGAAGGCAATGCTTATTCTATACAATGGCACTTCAATGGATAGTCTAGTTGCTTTGCGGTACAAGCGATTCAGGGAGAAGGTTGCAAAAAGTTCCAAGTATGTTGAAGCACGAGATTTACCACCAACACCCGCATCCGCAAAGTTTCACAGTCTTCGCGTGTACTACCAAATTCAAGTTTGGAGAGGAGATGCTGGAGATATGGATCCAACAGAATGGGGCTGGAAAGTTCTCAACCACCAAATGCTGCCTGTTAAGACTGACATGCTGGCAGCACCTGACGATTTACTGTATTCATTTAGATGCAGCTGCAAAACTGGCTGCGAATCAGAGATGCACCTGTATAAAACATGGGCTCAGCTGCACATCTGCCTGCGAAGACTGTAAGGGTCTCAGTTGCTCGAATTCAATAACGCTCATTGAGGAAGATGACTTGGATAATTGATGCAAGATGAAATTAGTAGAAACCAGGTACCTATGCCATACTATTTCATCTTAGCTTAGCTTAGAAACACACAATACCGTGACATAATAAAATATAATATGTATTGTATCAATATCAATGATGGTATTAGGTAAATTCATGCAAGTGGCATAACACAATACATTTAATTTGTGGAGAATATGTCAATCGTATTCATTTATTACTAAAAAAGTCCAAAAATACCCAGTCACACATATATTACATACCGGTTTTAAAGAAATAAAGAAAAATAGATTTTTCAGGTGAAATGGCCCAAATCTGGTAATAATTATGCAAATTTTACCCTTTCCCCTATTGGAATTTTGGAGGACTTTTGATATGTTGTACATGATGGCCCCCTATACACTGGGCGAGGTAAAAAAATTATGTTGCAATTTGTTCCGGGTTAAAATATTTTTGGCCTAGATTGACTGGACTATAGATAATAGACATTATCATAATAGTACATCTGGTAAGTATTATTCGAACTAGAATACGCATACCACCGACGAATACGCATAACGCTGGCGACTACTCATAACGCTGGCGAATACGCATAACATTGGCGAATACGCATAACCTTGGCGAATACGCCTAACGTTGGCAAATACGCCTAATGCTGGCGAATACGCATACCGCTGGTGAATACGCATAACGCTGACGAATAGGCATAACGCTGGCGAATACGCATAACGCTGGCGAAAAGGCCTAACACTGGCGAATATGGGAGATTTTGACCGTTATACAAATTTGATTTGAAAATGGACAGATCTTCTACTGTCATACTACCAAAATAAATCTGGCAGAACACATGAAAACACGTCAGGGGACAAAGATTAACTGGACACGCTTCAGTGCCCATAGATCAGTGATTTATCTTAACTGAACACGCCTCAGCGCACATAGTTCAGCTACTTACCTTATTCAGCAGATTAACTGGACATACCACAGTGCACACAATTCAATGGCTTACCTTATTCAGCAGATGAACTGGACATGCCTCAGTGCACAGTTCAATGGTTTACCTTATTCAGCAGATTAGCTGGACATGCCTCAGTGCACACAGTTCAATGGCATACCTTATTCAGCAGATTAACTGGACACGCTTCAGTGCCCATAGGTATGTGACTTACCTTATTCAGCAGAATATGTGGACACACTTCAGTGCCCATAGGTCCGTAACTTACCTTATTCAGCAGATTAACTGGAAATGCCGCGGTGCACACAGCTCAATGGCTTACTTTATTCAGCAGATTAACTGGACATGTCTCGGTACACACAGTTCAGTGACTTTACCTTATTCAGCAGATTAACTGGACATGCTTCAGTGATTTACCTTATTCAGCATGTGTGGTACAGTGACTATGAAATGCTCAGTGAGTTTTGTTTTATCATCCATGACCTGTTTGCTCTCGCGTGCAGTCAACTGAAAGTTCAAACACAACATGCTAACAGTCCAAGATCACAAAAATAACTAGAACTAACTATCCCCTAATAGCATGCACAATTATTTAATCCAGCGACTGAAAAGCATTTGTTAAATTATTTAAAAATAATCTGACTGGAAATTGTAGGTGAAGATTCATCTCAAAGGAACAAACGTGACTGCTATAGTTGCGACTTAGTATAAGGCTGTCCGTCTCCCAAATTTTTTTTAATTTGACTAAAAGTGACGGCACATTATGCCACCGCGACGGCGACACAACACGATTTAGAAAATCGCTCAGATGTGCGGCAGAAACCGACGGCGACATGACAAGCAAGCGACTGATCGCCTCTGATCGGTGCTCGTCGCTCGACATTGAACATGCTTTCAGCTATTTCTGTCGCTTCAGAATCGCCAGTGCACGATGATAGTATTGACCAATGGCTGGGGCCGCTTTTGTCACGGTCTGTTGGATACGTTAACCAAGCCAGCCATTCCAGTGATAAAACATTAAAAAATAGCCTTCTCTCGGCCTGCAAATGGACATTCGATAAGAAAATATTTTGATAATATGTAGTCATTAAAGGTGTAAGAGATGCATTTGGGAGATTATTACCCAGAGCCGGTGGTGGGCCTTTTCACGATTAGTATTTAAATGTTTTGTAATGAATACACTTACACCTATCACATCATATTACAGCATGGGATGGTGTTAAAAATAGAAATATTAGCTTTTAAATCGCTAAGTAGTCTCTTCTTGTCGGCTAAGTGTGCGCTCGATAACGACGCGATAGCGACACAATGAGACTGGTAAGCAATAGGTCGCGTTAGCTGATGCCTGGTGTCGCCGTCGCGTCAGCATAATGTGCGGCCACTTTAAGTCGCAACTATAGCACAGTCACATTTGTTTCTTTGAGGCATGACATGCTTGTATATAAGATGAGATGATGCGACTCGCAATTAGTATAAGTCTGTCTGTCTCTCAAATGTTTGACATTTCTGACCAATTGTGAGTCACATCATTTTCATCTTATACAAATATGTCAGGTACGAATGTTCCGGACAAATTGGATTTCTACCATGCCGCAGCATAGCATAATTAGGTTTTAATAGATACGCCTTGATACATTTCTTTTAATCATTGTCACGTAATTACTACATGACATCATACAAGTTATGACATCATAGATTTGATGACATTTCTCAGGTGTCACATTGATTGATTCTTTTGTGCAGCTGCACAGCCTGTGATACAGATTGCTGATCTATCACAATGGCCCCTTCCAGAGTAATGATGTCATATGACGTCACAATCGGCTAAGTGGCGTGTAGAATGTCATAATCATTATGTCATAAATGATTCTAGATACAGCCCATCTTTAACTCTTAATAGTCCGACACATTGTACAAATTGTCTGTCTCTACTATTTAATAAACATGCTGTTGAATATTTTGAAAGTAATTTAACTGGGCGCTGTTGCCAACAGCTTACCTGTATAGTTTTCTAGAAATTGATAGTCAGGGAGTTCAGCGACCGATCGATCCCAACATAATCGTGGTGTGGCCGGAGCATAGCTAGAGATGGGCGGGGCATAGCTAGAGATGGGCGGGGCATAGCTAAAAATGGAAAAGTCCATTATCAACAAGTGCGATGCACTATGGTTGCAACTTAGGCAGCTTTGACAGAAATGTCAAAATCACACACACACACACACACACACACACCACACACACACACAGACACAGACACACACACACACACACACACACACACACACACACACACACACACACACACACACACTTATACTAGTTACGAGTCGCTCCTAAAAAGGGGCAGTTGGGTTGTGTCGTTGTCGTTTGTCCAGCTCTGATGGACATGACGCAGAGCAGAATTTCTTGTTCAGAATAACAGCATCATATTACCAGTTACACTAATATTGACCTTAAGAGGGCCGCTATCTTGAGTTCTTGCTACATCACATTAGAAAATTGTACATAACTGATTTTCATCACAAATATTTAACCAATCCAGCATCTTATTAGTCAGAGTTAAAGCTTACTATCACTTGGCTACTTGGTAGATCGATCAGTCCTTGATTACTGTACCTTTCTGTTTGGTCCTCGGCCAACAGGTGATTCTCCTGTAGCAGCTTGCTTGACACAGCACACCATAATCTCAATCAAGCTCGTCTCCTGACGATCATCAAGCACTGGGGAACACAAAGAGCATAAAACATGAATCAGGTAGCCCATATCGGTGGACAGTGTCACCAAGGAAACTAAGGTAGCCCATATCAGTGCACACCGTCACCCAGGAAACAAAGGTAGCCCATATCAGTGGACACTGTCACCCAGGAAACAAAGGTAGCCCATATCAGTAGACACTATAACACAGGAAACAAAGGTAGACCATATCAGTGGACAGTGTCACCCAGGAAACAAAGGTAGCCCATATCAGTGGACACTGTTACCCAGGAAACAAAGGTAGCCCAAATCAGTGGATACTGTTACCCAGGAAACAAAGCAAGTCCATATTAGTGGACACTGTTACCCAGGAAACAAAGGTAGCCCATATCAGTGGACGCTGTTACCCAGGAAACAAAGGTAGCCCATATCAGTTGACACTGTTACCCAGGAAACAAAGGTAGCCCATATCAGTGGACACTGTTACCCAGGAAACAAAGCACGTTCATATTAGTGGACACCGTTACCCAGGAAACAAAGGTAGCCCATATCAGTGGACACTGTCACCCAAGAAACAAAGGTAGCCCATATCAGTGGACACGGTTACCCAGGAAACAAAGGTAGCCCATATCAGTGGACAGTGTCACCCAGGAAACAAAGGTAGCCCATGTCAGTGGACACTGTCACCCAGGAAACAAAGGTAGCCCATATCAGTGGACACTGTCACCCAAGAAACAAAGGTAGCCCATGTCAGTGGACATTATAACCCAGGAAATAAAGGTATCCCATATCAGTGGACACTGTCACCGAGGAAACAAAGGTAGCCCATATCAGCGGACACTGTCACCCAGGAAACAAAGGTAGCCCATATCAGTGGACACTGTCAACCAGGAAACAAAGGTAGTCCATATCAGTGGACAGTGACCTAGGAAACAAAGGTAGCCCATATCAGTGGACAGTGACCCAGGAAACAAAGGAAGCATATATCAGTGTACACTGTCAACCAGGAAACAAAGGTAGCCCATATCAGTGGACACTTACCCAGGAAACAAAGGAAGTCCATATCAGTAGACACTGTTACCCAGGAAACAAAGGTGGCCCATATCAGTGGACACTGTTACCCAGGAAACAAAGGAAGTCCATATCAGTGGACACTGTTACCCAGGAAACAAAGGAAGTCCATATCAGTGGACACTGTTACCCAGGAAACGAAGGAAGTCCATATCAGTGGACACTGTTACCCAGGAAACAAAGGTAGCCCATGTCAGTGGACACTGTCACCCAGGAAACAAAGGTAGCCCATATCAGTGGACACTGTCACCCAGGAAACAAAGGTAGCCCATATCAGTGGACACCATAACCCAGGAAACAAAGGTAGCCCATATCAGTGGACAGTGTCACCCAGGAAACAAAGGTAGCCCATATCAGTGGACACTGTCACCCAAGAAACAAAGGTAGCCCATGTCAGTGGACATTATAACCCAGGAAATAAAGGTATCCCATATCAGTGGACACTGTCACCGAGGAAACAAAGGTAGCCCATATCAGCGGACACTGTCACCCAGGAAACAAAGGTAGCCCATATCAGTGGACACTGTCAACCAGGAAACAAAGGTAGTCCATATCAGTGGACAGTGACCTAGGAAACAAAGGTAGCCCATATCAGTGGACAGTGACCCAGGAAACAAAGGAAGCATATATCAGTGTACACTGTCAACCAGGAAACAAAGGTAGCCCATATCAGTGGACACTTACCCAGGAAACAAAGGAAGTCCATATCAGTAGACACTGTTACCCAGGAAACAAAGGTGGCCCATATCAGTGGACACTGTTACCCAGGAAACAAAGGAAGTCCATATCAGTGGACACTGTTACCCAGGAAACAAAGGAAGTCCATATCAGTGGACACTGTTACCCAGGAAACGAAGGAAGTCCATATCAGTGGACACTGTTACCCAGGAAACAAAGGTGGCCCATATCAGTGGGCACTGTTACCCAGGAAACAAAGGTGGCCCATATCAGTGGACACTGTTACCCAGGAAACAAAGGAAGTCCATATCAGTGGACACTGTTACCCAGGAAACAAAGGTGGCCCATATCAGTGGGCACTGTTACCCAGGAAACAAAGGAAGTCCATATCAGTGGAAACTCTTACCCACTCTTCACAAGGAAACAAACAGACTTTCAGACAATCGTACATAAAATGCAACAACTTTGTTGACTGAGAAATATTTTGTCGAATATTTTGATCTTAATTGAACTGGAAGCTGCTTGCTTTTGCCGCTATCAAACTATTAATTAATATGCCTGGAATTTTTGCTGCCTAAAGCAGTAAAGACATCCATTTAAATTATTATTAAATATTCAACACGTTTCCTGCATGTTTGCCTCGAAAATAGATACATAAGGATAACGGAGATGAAAAATTAAAACCAAAACCGCTATGAATTCCACTGCCACCTCGGATACCAGAGCTACTGCTGTAAATACCACAACCTCTATGAATTCCACCGCACATCGAATATCAGAACTACCGCTGTAAATACCAAAACCTCTATGAATTCCACCACACCTCGAATATCAGAACTACTGCTGTAAATACCACAACTGCTATGAATTCCACCACACCTCGAATATCAGAACTACCGCTGTAAATACCACAACCTCTATGAATCCCACCACACCTCGAATATCAGAACTACCGCTGTAAATACCACCTCTATGAATTCCACCACACCTCGAATATCAGAACTACTGCTGTAAATACCACAACCGCTATGAATTCCACCACACCTCGAATATCAGAACTACCGCTGTAAATACCACAACCTCTATGAATTCCACCACACCTCGAATATCAGAACTACTGCTGTAAATACCACAACCGCTATGAATTCCACCACACCTCGAATATCAGAACTACCGCTGTAAATACCACAACCTCTATGAATTCCACCACACCTCGAATATCAGAACTACCGCTGTAAATACCACAACTGCTATGAATTCCACCACACCTCGAATATCAGAACTACCGCTGTAAATACCACAACCTCTATGAATTCCACCATACCTCGAATATCAGAACTACCGCTGTAAATACCACAACCTCTATGAATTCCACCACACCTCGAATATCAGAACTACTGCTGTAAATACCACAACCGCTATGAATTCCACCACACCTCGAATATCAGAACTACCGCTGTAAATACCACAACCTCTATGAATTCCACCACACCTCGAATATCAGAACTACCGCTGTAAATACCACAACCACTATGAATTCCACCACACCTCGAATATCAGAACTACCGCTGTAAATACCACAACCTCTATGAATTCCACCACACCTCGAATATCAGAACTACTGCTGTAAATACCACAACCGCTATGAATTCCACCACACCTCAAATATCAGAACTACTGCTGTAAATACCACAACCGCTATGAATTCCACCACACCTCGAATATCATAACTACCGCTGTAAATACCACAACCTCTATGAATTCCACCACACCTCGAATATCAGAACTACTGCTGTAAATACCACAACCTCTATGAATTCCACCACACCTCGAATATCAGAACTACTGCTGTAAATACCACAACCTCTATGAATTCCACCACACCTCGAATATCAGAACTACCGCTGTAAATACCACAACCGCTATGAATTCCACCACACCTCGAATATCAGAACTACCGCTGTAAATACCACAACCTCTATGAATTCCAACACACCTCGAATATCAGAACTACTGCTGTAAATACCACAACCTCTATGAATTCCACCACACCTCGAATATCAGAACTACTGCTGTAAATACCACAACCTCTATGAATTACACCACACCTCGAATATCAGAACTACTGCTGTAAATACCACAACCTCTATGAATTCCACCGCACCTCGAATATCAGAACTACCGCTGTAAATACCACAACCTCTATGAATTCCACCACACCTCGAATATCATAACTACTGCTATAAATATCACAACCGTTATGAATTCCACCACACCTCGAATATCAGAACTACTGCTGTAAATACCACAACCTCTATGAATTCCACCGCACCTCGAATATCAGAACTACCGCTGTAAATATCACAACCGTTATGAATTCCACCATACCGTGAATATCAGAACTACCGCTGTAAATACCACAACCGTTATGAATTCCACTGCACCTCGAATATCAGAACTACCGCTGTAAATATCACAACCGCTATGAATTCCACAGCCACATCAAATACTAGAACCACCGCTGTCAATATCACAACCGCTATGAATTCCACCACCTCTATGAATTCCACAGCACCTTGAATATCAGAACTACCGCTGTAAATACAACCGCTATGAATTCCACCACACCTCGAATATCAGAACTACCGCTGTAAATACAACCTCTATGAATTCCACCACACCTCGAATATCAGAACTACCGCTGTAAATACCACAACCGCTATGAATTCCACCACACCTCGAATATCAGAACTACCGCTGTAAATACCACAACCTCTATGAATTCCAACACACCTCGAATATCAGAACTACTGCTGTAAATACCACAACCTCTATGAATTCCACCACACCTCGAATATCAGAACTACTGCTGTAAATACCACAACTGCTATGAATTCCACCACACCTCGAATATCAGAACTACCGCTGTAAATACCACAACCTCTATGAATCCCACCACACCTCGAATATCAGAACTACCGCTGTAAATACCACCTCTATGAATTCCACCACACCTCGAATATCAGAACTACTGCTGTAAATACCACAACCGCTATGAATTCCACCACACCTCGAATATCAGAACTACCGCTGTAAATACCACAACCTCTATGAATTCCACCACACCTCGAATATCAGAACTACTGCTGTAAATACCACAACCGCTATGAATTCCACCACACCTCGAATATCAGAACTACCGCTGTAAATACCACAACCTCTATGAATTCCACCACACCTCGAATATCAGAACTACCGCTGTAAATACCACAACTGCTATGAATTCCACCACACCTCGAATATCAGAACTACCGCTGTAAATACCACAACCTCTATGAATTCCACCATACCTCGAATATCAGAACTACCGCTGTAAATACCACAACCTCTATGAATTCCACCACACCTCGAATATCAGAACTACTGCTGTAAATACCACAACCGCTATGAATTCCACCACACCTCGAATATCAGAACTACCGCTGTAAATACCACAACCTCTATGAATTCCACCACACCTCGAATATCAGAACTACCGCTGTAAATACCACAACTGCTATGAATTCCACCACACCTCGAATATCAGAACTACCGCTGTAAATACCACAACCTCTATGAATTCCACCACACCTCGAATATCAGAACTACCGCTGTAAATACCACAACCTCTATGAATTCCACCACACCTCGAATATCAGAACTACTGCTGTAAATACCACAACCACTATGAATTCCACCACACCTCGAATATCAGAACTACCGCTGTAAATACCACAACCTCTATGAATTCCACCACACCTCGAATATCAGAACTACTGCTGTAAATACCACAACCGCTATGAATTCCACCACACCTCAAATATCAGAACTACTGCTGTAAATACCACAACCGCTATGAATTCCACCACACCTCGAATATCATAACTACCGCTGTAAATACCACAACCTCTATGAATTCCACCACACCTCGAATATCAGAACTACTGCTGTAAATACCACAACCTCTATGAATTCCACCACACCTCGAATATCAGAACTACTGCTGTAAATACCACAACCTCTATGAATTCCACCACACCTCGAATATCAGAACTACCGCTGTAAATACCACAACCGCTATGAATTCCACCACACCTCGAATATCAGAACTACCGCTGTAAATACCACAACCTCTATGAATTCCAACACACCTCGAATATCAGAACTACTGCTGTAAATACCACAACCTCTATGAATTCCACCACACCTCGAATATCAGAACTACTGCTGTAAATACCACAACCTCTATGAATTACACCACACCTCGAATATCAGAACTACTGCTGTAAATACCACAACCTCTATGAATTCCACCGCACCTCGAATATCAGAACTACCGCTGTAAATACCACAACCTCTATGAATTCCACCACACCTCGAATATCATAACTACTGCTATAAATATCACAACCGTTATGAATTCCACCACACCTCGAATATCAGAACTACTGCTGTAAATACCACAACCTCTATGAATTCCACCGCACCTCGAATATCAGAACTACCGCTGTAAATATCACAACCGTTATGAATTCCACCATACCGTGAATATCAGAACTACCGCTGTAAATACCACAACCGTTATGAATTCCACTGCACCTCGAATATCAGAACTACCGCTGTAAATATCACAACCGCTATGAATTCCACAGCCACATCAAATACTAGAACCACCGCTGTCAATATCACAACCGCTATGAATTCCACCACCTCTATGAATTCCACAGCACCTTGAATATCAGAACTACCGCTGTAAATACAACCGCTATGAATTCCACCACACCTCGAATATCAGAACTACCGCTGTAAATACAACTGCTATGAATTCCACCGCACCTCGAATATCAGAACTACCGCTGTACATACAACCGCTATGAATTCCACCACACCTCGAATATCAGAACTACCGCTGTAAATACAACCACTATGAATTCCACCGCGCCTCGAACATCAGAACTACCGCCGTAAATACAAACGCTATGAATTCCAACGCACCTCGAATATCAAAACTACCGCTGTAAATATCACAACAGCTATGAATTCCACAGCCATATCAAATACTAGAACCACCGCTGTCAATATCACAACCACTATGAATTCCACCTCCACCTCGAATACTAGAACCACCGCTGTCAATATCACAACAGCTATGAATTCCACCTTCACCTCGAATACTAGAACCACCACTGTAAATACCACAACAGCTATGAATTCCACCTCCACCTCGAATACTAGAACCACCGCTGTAAATACCACAACCACTATGAATACCATCTCCACCTCGAATACTAGAACCACCGCTGTCAATATCACAACGGCTATGAATTCCACTGCTATATCAAATACTAGAACCACCGCTGTAAATATCACAAAAGCTATGAATTCCACCTCCACCTTGAATACTAGAACCACCGCTGTAAATACCTCTGCCACTTTGAATACCACAAACACCTCGAGTACCATCTTCACCATAAACATCAGCACCAATTCAAATACCACGACGACCAGCACTACTAGTCTTCTACTACATCCCTCCCCTCCCTCTCCGAGCATCCCTCCCTCCCACACAGTGTGTACCTTCTCCATCTTTGCCGGATTCATCTAGCAGCAGATCTGTCATACATTCCCAGTCTTTGGTCCTCCTTCAAGCCCCCACCCTCCCTCTCCTACCCCTCCAGCCCACATTGTGTACCATTCACTTTTGCCGGGTTCCTCTAGCAGCAGATCCGTCATACTTTCCCTGTCTTTGGTTCTCCTTCACACCCCCACCCTCCCTCTCCTACCCCTCCATCCCACATTGTGCACCATTCATCTTTGCCGACCTCTAGCAGCAGATCCTTCATACTTTCCCAGTCTTTGGTCCTCCTTCAAGCCCCCACCCTCCCTCTCCTACCCTTCCATCCCACATTGTGTACCATTCATCTTTGCCGGGTTCCTCTAGCAGCAGATCCTTCATACTTTCCCAGTTTTTGGTCCTCCTTCAAGCCCCCACCCTCCCTCTCCCACACCTCCATCCCACATTGTGTAGCATTCATCCTTGCTGGGTACCTCTAGCAGCAGATCCGTCATACATTCCCAGTCTTTGGTTCCTCCTTCAAGCCCCACCCTCCCTCTCCTACCCCTCCATCCCACATTGTGTACCATTCATCTTTGCCGGGTTCCTCTAGCAGCAGATCCGTCATACATTCCCAGTCTTTGGTCCTCCTTCAAGCCCCAACCCTCCCTCTCCCACCCCTCCATCCCACACTGTGTACCATTTATCTTTGCCGGGTTCCTCTAGCAGCAGATCCTTCATACTTTCCCGGTCTTTGGTCCTCCTTCAAGCCCCCACCCTCCCTCTCCCACATTGTGTAGCATTCATCCTTGCCAGGTACCTCTAGCAGCAGATCCGTCATACATTCCCAGTCTTTGGTTCCTCCTTCAAGCCCCCACCCTCCCTCTCCTACCCCTCCATCCCACATTGTGTACCATTCATCTTTGCCGGGTTCCTCTAGCAGCAGATCCGTCATACATTCGCAGTCTCTGGTTCCTCCTTCAAGCCCCCACCCTCCCTCTCCTACCCCTCCATCCCACACTGTGTACCATTCATCTTTGCCGGGTTCCCCTAGCAGCAGATCCGTCATACTTTCCCAGTCTTTGGTCCTCCTTCAAGGCCCCCACCCTCCCTCTCCTACCACTCCATCCCACATTGTGTACCATTTATCTTTGCCGGGTACCTCTAGCAGCAGAGCCGTCATACACTCCCAGTCTTTGGTCCTCCTTCCAACACCCTCCCTCTCCTACCCCTCCATCCCTTATCCCTCTGTCCCGCAGTGCACGTACATTCATCTTTGCCGGGTTCCTGTAGCAGCAGATCCATCATACATTCCCAGACCTTAGTCCTCCTGCACCCTCTTTCACTCACACCTATCCCACAGTGTATACCTTCTTCATCCTTGCCGGGTTCCTCTAGCAGCAGATCCGTCATACATTCCCAGTCTTTAGTCATGTCATTGATCTCCCACAAGCTGTCCACGAGGTATGCACCATGCTCATGAAGCTAAACAAAAACAACATACACATCGCTGAAATCAAAACCAGAATATCAATCCGAGGTTGATAAAATCAATGTACCTGCTTCGCCCTTAACTGCAACACCATGATCTTGACAATTAGACCACAAATCAATCAGTTTCTTTAGACCCCCAAGGGCAACTTCTCACACAAGTTTTGTGAAAACACCTGTTCAGTTTGAGTCAAGTTATCATCGGGCAATGCGACAATTTCTTTAATTGGGATATCATGACTTTTATCTTTGTACATTTGATCCCAAAAATCCTTAAAACGTCTCACACAGGTTGGACGAAGGGCCTTGAAGTAAAACATGAGCTATCAGCGAGAAATGCATCTTCAAACCCATCACAGATTGTTTATGAGCCCAGGAAAGCTTACAAATGCACACGCACCAGGTATGTTTTACATGTATTGTGCATGTGAAAAACACCTTATTTCTACCCCTGAATAAATTAGTGAGTTGCTGTTAACTTAGTTTCATTCACCAACATAAATAGCAGCATATGACAGGTGACTATGGGCAGAGATTCAAGTCTTTGACCATGTGCCATGTCTACCCATCGTTGGCAGGCAGATCTTTTGCGGGTGACAGCCAGAAATATCACCCAGCTCTTCAGGGCATAATTTAGAATTTGATATTTGCATACCGTATTTCGCTTAATTGAAGCCTAGGCTTCTATTAGGACAAGAGGTGTTCAATTTCCAACCAACATCTCTGAGAAAGGGGTGGGCTTATATTAGAGTTTTCCCCAAAAAGTTTTCTAAAACTGATACCACGGAAATTCAACGCATTTTCTCCCGTAAAAATTCTCACCGATTACGCCTATGTTTAATGTATACCTCAAAACATCACCGGGGAAGTGAAATTATTTGATTTGAGCGCCTAAATATTGCGAATCCTTTAATAAAGGTCATTTATTAAATCAAAATTAATCCACAATTTGATATAAAACGGCGTCGCAAAAAAATACAAATCACATGATTCGCCTCCAATTGAAGAGTTTATTTTAGAGCGAGTACTCGGATATAAATATTCTGGAATCGTGGACTCAGAACTCAGGAATTTCTATGTATTATCATTGTGCGATTGGAACTGAGTATTATACTGATCTGAATAACGGGTACTCGTTTGATAAACTCCCGTTAGCGTATAATATCTCGCGAGAAGACGCCGCCTCCCATCGCAAAAGAGCCGCTGGCTCGCCAACTTAAGAAGCCGGCTATATTGTCGTTTGTAATAATTCAATTTGAATCATTTAATGTTGATCGGCGTTACAAAATTGATGCACATTTTCTCCATTGCTTGTTTGGTACATAAATTTGGTCTTGAAATATATTTATAAGGAAGATATTTAATCATGCCAAGACTGTTTTACGAGCATTTTGACTACAAGAGTGTGGAATAAAAACTTTATTATATCTTGAACATACGTGGCCTACTATTAGTATTAATCTAATAGGTGGTCGAGATTTACAAATCCGAGGCCTGTATTGACCTCTAGAGGGGCCGGAAATGTATCAGGGCATAGATCGGTCTGAAGTAAACACACCCTGTGTGACACGATTGTTATTATTATACACGCTATCCATACAAATTTGCTCTTAAAAAAAATGTTCCTATACAATCTGCTGAGTTAGGGGGTGGGCTTCTAATACAGAGTTTTGCCGTTTTGAAACTGCTAAGAAATCATCGGAGCTCATATGTCAAAGTTAGGGGATGGGCATCTATTAGAGCATAGGTTACAATTAAGCGAAATACGGTAGCAAAAATGAGCAAACAAACAGGAAAGCTGTTGAATATTTTGAAATTAATATGACTGAAAGCCATTGCTGCCTTAAATTGCAATAACATACAAATTTTGCATAGCAGATACAGCTTTGCATGTTGCAGAATGTATAGCACATCCTAGATATGTGTAGCAAATTGAGATGCGATACCAGATAAATTATGCCCTGCTCTTAGTTATGCCCTGATCTTAGTTATTGGATTTGACGATTAGGCATGCTAAATTCTACTGGTTTTTAAATCAAATAAATTAATACCATTGGGATTTAATGCAGCAGCAGCTTTATGACATCAGCTGCATGTTCTATTTCTGGGAATATTAATTTAGCAATTCTTCCAATATCCAATTTTCCAATAATAAATTCTCATTATATCCGAGTCCCACATTAACCCTTTAATGGTCAAATTTGGTCAACAAAATTTTAATATCTGCCTATTGAATGTCCGTTTACAGGCCAAGAGAATAAAATTGTTGAAAATGTATCACTAGAATAACTGTTATCGAGCCAATCATTCATGGTAAATTTTCAAAAACTATTCTATTGGGCTGTAAATAAACATTCCACAAGACCATAAGAGGCTGGTTTTGGCCGGTTTGACCATTAAAGGGTTAAGTAGATTGATAATAATAATAATAATGAGTTAACACAGTATTTTAATGAAAAATTAAAAAAAAAGCAATCAGAGATTGCAGATCCTTGTCCTCCAGATTTTGCTACATTCTAAAATGTTTTTGGACTATCCAGATTTCTTAGGATTTTCTGGATTTTTTCAGACTTTTGGAGGGATCGCACCCAAGGTTGTGGAATCATAGTGTATGGTCACACCCCTCCTGTGTCAATATTTGTGTCAAATCAGTCCAGTACATGTAGTTTCTGAGATATCCACATATCTTGAGATCCAGCTTATTTTATTCGGATCATGGCCAGTCTGGAAATCCTCTGGTACCACAAGTTCCTTTATTGTGCTAAAATTTGAGCCAAATCGGATCAGTAGTTTATTTTGATACAGCTCGACAGAGAGACCCGATCGCAATTCTCTCTTCCTCCTATGTGGGCGAGGGTAATTACGCTCGCTTCAAACACATATCATCCATGACTTACTTCACTCTCAATGAAGAATTGCACGAGATCGCGGATTAATGGTGTGTTTGGACTACGTTTCTTGCCCTTCTTTGTACGAAGATTTTTCGTTGCTTCATCATCTCGCTGGAAAAGTTTTGAGTTTAGAAATTCCCCTGCTGCCTGTGCAACTTGCCGATGAGAGGAATAGACAAGTTCATACACGTTCTCAGAGTCTTTGTCAGTCAATATACCTTCACTATACCTGTAAATATGTACATTCAATTTAATACTATAGACACGCAAAAAACTTAATGGTCAAGTCGGCCAGAATTTACAGTGATCTTCAGAAACGTTCATTTGCAGGCCAAGAGGTAGCTTATTTTGAAAAAATACAGATCTGTAATTCCAGTGGTAAATTTTAAAGAAGTCTTTTCTTGGTCTGAAAATTGACATAAACACTTCCACCCCCTTAGTTGCCTTTCTAAAGATTTAAAGACCATACCTATTTATCTGTAAAGACTAGTTTATTGAAACACCGCCATCCCCCAACATGCTCTTTACAGGCAGTTACATATGTAATAAGCCCTGTAGAGCTAACCTGCATGCAAGACCACCTCAAAATAAGGACTAATCTACCCTGATCCACTCTCTCCCCAAACACAGTATAAACTCACCTGAGCACACAGATGACTAGCTTGACGGCCTGTACTGCGACCTCATACTCCTTATCCAGGGTCATTTCAACAATGCGATCCTGTATACATAAATAAAGTATATATGTTCACATGAGTAAAGGCTAAAACACACAAAAGGCCTTGATTGCTCAGCTTCTTAATGCATAAGATATCATACAACTTGCATATATATATATTGTCGCCGGATACACTCCGCTACCTTGGCCTGCCATGAACTAGAAGTCTGGTAAGTTTTACCATAATCTGATAAATCTTTGTTGTCTAAATTGCCATTAGAAAAAAGCTAAATCAGAGAAAAATCTTAACCGGAAGCCATAGAAAAAATGGTCTCTAAGTTAAAATGCTGAAAAGATATGGATAGATGCTGTTTACAGGTTAACTCTCTAACTGCTACAAAACATCAGATATGTCAAACAATAATTTCAATGGGAAATAACTCTGGCCCTTCTGAATATTTTGAATAAAATAGTTTCACTAGGTTGTTGGTGGCTTAACCATCAACAATGTTCAGTCAAATTGTTTTCAAAATATTCATCATATCCAGAGTTAAAAACCATGTAAAATGTAGTCTGCAGAAATTCAGCAGGCAGACAATCAAACTGTACCAGGATACCTGCTGGATACTGTACCAGGATACCTGCTGGATACTGTACCAGGATACCTGCTGGATACTGTACCAGGATAGCTGCTGGATACTGCACCAGGATACCTGCTGGATACTGTACCAGGATACCTGCTGGCCACTGTACCAGGATAGCTGCTGGATACACTACCAGGATACCTGCTGGATACTGTACCAGGATAGTTGCTGGATACTGTACCAGGATACCTGCTGGATACTGTACCAGGATACCTGCTGGCCACTGTACCAGGATAGCTGCTGGATATTGTACCAGGATAGCTGCTGGATACTGTACCAGGCTACCTGCTGGATACTGTACCAGGCTACCTGCTGGATACTGTACCAGGATACCTGCTGGATAGATACCTTAAAGGGATATTCCACTGTGGGATTTTAAGCATCTGACGTAAAGTACTAATTTTCCGCATTAATTTGAGACCAAGTGCACAATTTTATGCCAACAAATAAAAAAGATATCCTCAATTTAAATTGCTAAAGTAACCAGTAGATAGAGGCGCAATTTTGGACAAGCAGCTGACGTCACTGACACACCTACTCTGTTTGCCCGATCGAGGATAGCCGTAACCAGGGGAGGTAAATCTTGCATCTCGTGGATAATTAGCGTACTGGCTAAACAACTGACACTTTGCCACAGTGTTTGGAGGAAATTAAAGTGCAATTAGTGTCCCGATGATCGCGCCAGTCATTGTAGTACTAAATTGTCAAAAATTGTTTTCTTATGGGCAATTTCTATTTTTTAAAAACATTGAAGGGTTATGCCAGGAGCGTGTTTGCAATCAACCAGCTACAACAAATTCTTGAAAAATATGTTAGTTGAATAAATGTTGAATGTAATTTCTCTGAAAACTGTTGCTATTGCAACTTCTGCTTCCAGTCAAATTCCAGTTTCAAAATATTCAACAGGCAGTAAATATGGGTCAACACTTAAAAATTTGGGATCAATTAGTTAACTCTTTCAAGGACAGAAAAGCAGAAAGCTTAAAATTTACCCTGCATAGGCCTATTGTGTGAAACTAATTAGTTTGGAAGCTACTGCAACATAATTCCAGGAAAATTTAATTCAGAATATTCAACACTCGGCATAGTTATTTTAAAATTGGGAGTAAACGTTGTAAATGATTAATAACGCTGGATTTCAATAGTGTGAAAGCACTAAACTACTAATGTCTAGCGTACACTTGTCATTATTTACTAGCTGTCACCTACTATCGTCTATGAAGTAAGCCGGCCGGGCAATCAGCGACATCGTTTCATTTTGGTTTGCAAATCCCGTTTTACAATTGATGCAAGCAAATACGACGTTAATTCAGTATCCTGGTACAGCGTTAATTAATCCTGTTAATTGTCAAGTTTGATTCTGTTATATTAAAATTAAGTACCGCGCCTTTTGTTTTGAAATGCATGACACATTATTTTAAAATTATACAGACTATATGTTCTAAACTTGTGTCATCCAAATTTAAATGTGGAAGATATCCATCCAGTGCCGATGTTATGAAGCCATCTTTCATGTTATGAAGCCATCTTTCAGTTAGCCCCTTTTCATGCGGATGCTTCTGTGGATCCGGTATCTGAAAATGTGAATTTCCGTACCCTTTCCATGATCGTTTCTATTACTGCAAGCCCATGCTTGACACGCGGACATGATGCGATTTAACCATTTCACGCCAGCATTGGCCTCTGCAATCAAGTTGAGGACGCAGGTCAAAAGAAGGCTATTTTGAGAATTTACAACTAAAACGACTGTCTCAGTAACCGAATCAGCCATTCCAGTGGTAAATTTTCAAAAATAGTCCTCGCTTGGCCTGCAAATGGCCATTCAATAAGGAAATATTCTGATTTTCCTGACAGAATTTTGTCATTAAAGGGTTAATTAATATTCGGCCTTCATAACGCGAAGTAAACAGGTAAATCCAAAAGTGCTGGCGATATTTTGCTGGTGTGTCGCTGACGTCATAATCTCGCGGTTTCTCGCTCTCGTTGCGAGAAAATGGATGCGCCCAGGAGTCACGTTTTCGAGCGTTTTGGGCATATTCATTTTATTATTTCTCGGCAATGGAACAGTGTATTCCATATTTTTTTGCGGCAACTATTTCGGGTTATGGTATATTTTTAGTTGACTTATTCCCGATGTTCACTGGAATTTCCCTTTAAATGTAGTCTGCAGAAATTCAGCAGACAGACAATCAAACTGTACCAGGATACCTGCTGGATACTGTACCAGGATACCTGCTGGCCACTGTACCAGGATAGCTGCTGGATACTGTACCAGGATACCTGCTGGATACTGTACCAGGATACCTGCTGGCCACTGTACAAGGATAGCTGCTGGATACTGCACCAGGATACCTGCTGGATATTGTACCAGGAAACCTGCTGGATACTGTACCAAGATACCGGCTGGATACTGTACCAGGATACCTGCTGGATACTGTACCAGGATACCTGCTGGATACTGTACAAGGATACCTGCTGGATACTGTACAAGGATACCTGCTGGATACTGTACCAGGATACCTTCTGGATACTGTACCAGGATACCTGCTGGATATTGTACCAGGATACCTGCTGGATACTGTGCCAGGATACCTGCTGGATACTGTACCAGGATACCTGCTGGATAGATACCTTAAATGTAGTCTGCAGAAATTCAGCAGACAGACAATCAAACTGTACCAGGATACCTGCTGGATACTGTACCAGGATACCTGCTGGATACTGTACCAGGATACCTGCTGGATACTGTGCCAGGATACCTGCTGGATACTGTACCAGGATACCTGCTGGATACTGTACCAGGATACCTGCTGAATACTGTACCAGGATGCCTGCTGGATACTATACCAGGATACCTGCTGGGCACTGTACCAGGATACCTGCTGGATACTGTACCAGGATACCTGCTGGATACTGTACCGGGATACCTGCTGGATACTGTTCCGGGATACCTGCTGGATACTGTACCGGGATACCTGCTGGATACTGTACCAGGAGACCTGCTGTATACACACCTTAAATCTGTTTGTGAACAGTTCCATCTTCGTTGCCAGATCCTCCGAGTCATACAGAGAGCAGAGACTTTTCAAACAACACAACCTCACATCTCCAACCTGACAATAAAGAAACAATACCTTACATCTGCAACCTGACAATATAGAAACACAACCTGACATCTCCAACCTGGTAACTGACAATACAATTACACAAGACAACCTCATGTCGCCAACCTGACAATAAAGAAACAATATCTTACATCTGCAACCTGACAATATAGAAACACAACCTCACAAGTGACAAAACAATCACACACCATAACCTCACGTCGCCAAACGGACAATGAAAAAACAAGACAATATCATGTTTCCAACCTGACAAGTGCAAATATTGAAACAACAGCTCAAAACATGGTCATCCTTGCTATTGCTTTTATTTTGAATGTTTCCCGAAAAATCTGCATTTTTGCAAAACAAGATAGACAATGTAATTGTATGGCAGCGATTTCAGAACAATTTTTTCCCCTAGCTTTCAGTACTTAGAGATTTGAAACTTGGCAGGTGTATGAGCACCCATTGAGACAGATTCCTCTACAAGCGAAAGATGCTGCTTTCGATGATTTTCAAAACTCTATGGGAAGCCAAAGATGCAAACATTTGCATCAGATTATTCAACCTATTAATAAGTTATTTCATGAAACATTATTATTGGCCATGTAAAAAAACTTTCTGTAATTGTAGGACTACAGACACACATAGCAATTGATCGTGAAGTTGATATATTCTGACCTGTGTTGCTCACCTTATCATACAATGTCCATCCCACATACTTTAGATAACTGTCATCGAGAAACATATTTGGATATTTCTTCATCCAGACTCCGATCTCTCTCATACAGATGCTTCGGATCTCAGGCTGTGTGTCCCTGCACACAATGTATAATAGCTTAGTAAATGTATAAATAAAGTACTACTCCACATTCAAAGATTGATGAAGACAAGGGTGTGAGCAGGGGTCGAAATAAGGCCCTTTTACATGCAGGTAAAAAATCACTGGTGCAGGTAAATTTTTAATACTGGGTGCACAGGGTGCATGCACATTTCTGGCTGATAAACTATAAAGTTAACCCTCTCACTGACAAATCCCTGAAAATAGGAAATTCTTTACGACAGAACTTATTCTGTTGACTATTTTGAAATTAATTTGACTGGAAGTCATTGCTGCTCTAGGCAGCAATGGCATCCAGTCAAATTAATTTCAAAATATTCAACAGTTTTCCTGTATGGTTGTGTTGAAACTGAGATAGAGAGAAGTCATAGGTGTCAGGTGAATTCATAGGTGTGCAGGCAGGAAAAGTTAGATGCACTTTGTGCATGTAGAACAAAATTCTTATTTCTCCACCTGGGTGTGAGGGGTTGAAATATATGCCGCTAGGTGAAAGATCTCAGGTAAATTTGCACTACTGGGTGCACAGGCTGGATCATCATCATGTAAATTGGTATAATATTAACTTTATCTAGATTCAGGTTTATTTCTGTGCAGGTCAAATCACAATGTTAAAATGCTTGTGCGCGTGCGCGAGTGTGTGCGAGCTCATGCATGTGTGCGTGGTGCATGCCTGGCGTGACAACTCATCGTCTAATGGAGGATCCCAGTTTCTCAGTCAATCATATGTCATAATCAACTACATGACGTGTAGTAAGATGTCATAATCAACTACATGACGTGTATGAAGATGTCATAATGAACTACATGACGTGTAGGAAGATGTCATACTCAACTGTGACGTGTAGGAAGATGTCATAATCAACTACGTGATGTGTAGGAAGATGTCATAATCAACTACGTGACGTGTAGGAAGATGTCATAATCAACTATGTGACGTGTAGGAAGATGTCATAATCAACCAGGGTGGGTAAGTTTTGGACACTAGTGGTTTAAACCATGGTTTAAACCAGGTTTAAACCATCCGCTCAAAATCGGTTTTGGACACCTGAAGTGTCCAAAACTGTCCAAGACCTTAAATCCTGGTCAAAAATATTTCTCCATAAGCTTAAATTATATTTTAAGTTGATTAAAACCTGTTACTACCAGTCAAATTAGTTTCAAAAATATTCAGCAGGGTGTTTTCCTTATAATTGAGACTAGACTGTGATTCAAGGATTAAAACCTGGAAGACATACAACTGAATCTACTGATAGTGCATGTATTTGTCTAAACATTAAGTGCCTGTCTACCTGCTTTAAAATTGCCAACACATATATACACTGATCATAAGATCACAGCTCATACACGTAAGTGACAGTAAGTCTGTTAAGATGTTTTTACTACTATTAGCTGACTTAGCCCTGCTAGTTAAGTTTTCTCATTGCTTTTTGATAGCTATCATGGCTATGTTTATACTACAATATTCCTCTGATACATGTTTACACAACTAGCATACAGTGACTAACCTCTAGTCTGACAATTAATACAATTATCAGCTTATTCCATCACTATATAATTCTACTCCACTTTCTATTAGAAACCAGTTATCAAGTAAATCTTCTTAATTAAGTTCATCTGTTTAGTTCCTGTCTGGATGTTCTCTCAGTATAATATTAACTTTTGATGTTATTTGAAATATTTGATCAAAGATGTATTTTAAGGGTGGTAGGCCTAAGGATCCAATTTGGAAGCATTTCTTATAAGTTCACAGTAATGGAAAATCATTTGCTAAGTGTAGAGAATGTGATTACAAACTTGTAAATAAAGTAGCAAGAATGAAAGCCCACTATCAGAAGCATGAGACACCGACTCCAGAACCCATCATCAGTGAAGAGGTAACTTCTATATCACTTAACATATATACAAGATTTGTTTGAAAACAATTTGACTGAATGTAATTGCTATCTTAGAGCATGTAACTGCAGTAAAATCCTTTAATAAGATAGCAACTACTTTCAGTCAGATTGTATAATAGGAAAACCTGTTGAATATTTAGAAAATAACTTGACTAGAAGCTGTTGCTGCCTCAGGCAGCAACAGCTTCCAGGCAAATTACTGTCTAAATATTCAACAGAAAATCTGTTAACTTGTAAGGAATTTGCCATTTCTGGTCATTCATTATTATTGAAAGAGTTAACTACAGGCTGTAATTATTCAACTATGATGTCTATGCCTTTGAGTGTGGAAGATGGCTGAAGGTATTAACAATAGGCTCTGTGTGGGATCTAAGTTCAGATAACCTGCATGACCAGCAGTCACTTCAGTAGATGTTATGTTGTAACACCTACAAGTGAATGAGCCTTTAATTGCTATTATAGTTAACTAATCCAAGTACAGCTAACCCTTTCACCGCTGAAATTACTCTACGCTACATGTAAATGGACTGAACCATAAATATGTTGAATGTTTTGAAAATAAGTTAACCTGAAGGTGTTGCTGCCTAAGGCAGCAACAACTTCCAGTCAAATTATTTTCAAAATATTCAACAGAATATCTTTGTGTACTTTTTTGGACAAATATAGTAGTTATAGTCACTGTTTAAACAGAGGGAAGGGTAGTTTAACCCTTTCATCCATTAATCCCATTATTTTCGTTTCAAATCAAACATGCAAGAAATATGTTGAATATTTGTAAAATAATTTGACTGTAAGCTCTTGCTGCCTTTGGCAACAACAGCTTCCACTCAAATTAATTTCAAAATATTCAACAGAATATTTCTTATTCACACTTTTATAGGATAAATACAGTAATTATAGGACATAAAAATAAACACACATGCGCAGTGAATTTGACTTTGCTTTACAATATATACATGTACATGTATTTCTTATTTCAGAAATGAGTTGCGGCAGCACCCACAAAGCGTGCCAGAGAAGATTCGCCATTGTCGCCACCAATGAAGCGTCAAGCAGTTTCAGTTCAACCAGACCTTAGTCGTCACTGCATCTCCACCAGCTCTTCGATGAAATCGGCAATCGACGTAGAAATTGCAAGGCTGTTTTATGCATGCAACCTCCCATTTTCACTTGTTGAGCATCCTCAGTTTATAAAGGTTGTTCAATTACTACGCCCTGGATATAAACCACCTTCCCGTAAGCAAATCGGTGGCACACTGTTGGATACAGTCCACGATCAGGTGACAGAAGATATGAAGGCGATTTTGAATGGCAAGACTGCAACCGTAGTAGAGGATGGTTTGAGCAATGTGCACAATGAGCCAATTATAGCATCATGTTTCCATTGAAAGAATCTTTAGCAATTTCAGTTACATACATACAAGACTAGGAGTAGAGAAAGCATCAAAGCTTGTCTTTTGTTATAGGATGCTGAGAGGACTGTCTGATTTAGATTACTGATGGTTAAATGAGCATAAGCAACATGTCATACCTCTTACACATTTCATAAAACTGAATTTTCATGCCTGTAAATCTTAATCTGTTAATATGCATAATATTTGTAATAACTTTATATATCTTAATATACAATGTAATACAATTGTATGTTATTATGGTGTTTTGTTTCTTTTATTGCATTATTACTAAGACTAGTAAGTAAGCATGAATAAGCAGAGTACAAATATGCTGAAATTAGTTTTGGACAGTTTAGGACTGGTTTAAACCCTTTTAAGACAGGTTTTTGACAAAGTCTGTTCAAAATTAGTTTTGGACAGTACAAAACCCAACCCTGTAATCAACTACGTGACGTGTAGTAAGATGTCATAATCAACTACATGACGTGTATGAAGATGTCATAATCAACTACGTGATGTGTAGGAAGATGTCATAATCAACTACATCACGAATGACTCGATTCAGGGTTTGTACACCTTTCAGGATTTGAAATTCCATGACCTCCAAGAATCAATATCGCAGAACCACACTTTTTTAATATTACTGGAATGGTATATATCTAGGGCTATTATCCCTATAATATACCTAGGAAATTATTTGTTAAATATTTTAAAACCAATTTGACCGCAAATTATTGCAGCCTAATGCAGCAAGAACCTCCAGATAAATTAATTTAAATTATTTTGAAACTAATTTCACTGTGTGCAGTAGTATGTAAATAAAGAGATCCAACATTATATAGGAATGATTTAAAGATTAACCCTTTCACAGATAAATCATTGAAGAACTAAATTTTATAACACTTATTCTGTTGAATATTTGGAAATTAATTTGACTGGAAGCTGTTGCTGTCTAAGCTGACAACAGTCTTCTTGTATGGTTGCCTTTAAAATAAGATATCTATTATCAGGAATTCAACGGTGAAAGGGTTAAAAGCACTAGCGATCATCATCATCATGGCATCACAACTATAAATAGACAAAGAGCATAATTATGTATATAAACCGATATAAAACTTACTGACAAGTCATTGTATTGTCTTATGTCCAACCAACATAAAATGACCCAAAACAAAGTAAGAAATAAAATGAGGTTAGATCCCTTCTTAAGTTGGACGGCCAAATTAAAGCTCTTTTGTGATCGGAGGCATTCCACTGAACTTTCTCGGACTGGAAGACGACCTCCCAAATAAAAACAGATTTTGCAACCTCGCAAATGAAAATATCGGGAAATTTATAAGAAATATGTACAGATGTTTTAAAACAATTTGAGCAATAAATTCACTATTAGCTAATCAGTAAATGCATTCGGCAACATATTTACTGGCGAGATTTTTGTTCACTTGGTCGACTTCGTCCTGGCGGACTTAGTTAGATTACATTCTTCTGAGTATTACTCAGCCTCCGCTATAGGGCGAGTTTACGCCATCACTCCAGTAGCTACTCGAAGCGAGTGCACATGTCTTTACCCGGGTACTAATATTAGCGTGTTCGCGCTACACACGTAATGACCTAAACTCGTCCTATAGCGGAAGCTAATACATCACATGATTTCTATTTTTTTCGTGACTACATTTTATGTCAAAATTGGATTAATTTTGATGAAATAAACAATGTTTATTAAAGTATGCGCAATATTTAGGCGGTCCCAATTAATAATTTCACTCCCGCGATGATGGATATAAGGCATACATTAAGCATAGCCGTAAGATGGCAAGAATTTCTATAATGAAAAATTCAAAATGTGTTCTATTTTCGTGCTATTTTTGTATCATTTAAAAAAAATTTTCTTGAAATATATGCAGCAGAATTTTGCGCCATCAGATTTTTTTTCTAAGTAAGATTTTCATTTTCCATGACTTTGACCAAAATTAAGATTTTCCATGACTTTTCTAGGCCTGGAATTTAGATTTTCAAATTCCATGACTTTCCAGGATTTCCATGCGAACCCTGTCGATTTAGTGTCTTAAACGCTCAATAGTCTGTCAGGTTGTACAAATGTCTACTATTTAATAATCACGCTGTTGAATATTTTGAAATTAATTTAACTGGGTGCTATTACTGCTCAGCAACAGCACCCAGTTAAATTAGTTTCAAAATATTCAACAGCTTACCTGTAGTGTTCTGGAAATTGATAATCAGGGAGTTCAGGGAACGATTGATCCCAACACGAGCGAGATGTCTAGGAATTTTCTGTAATGCTTGTTAAAAGTTGTGCTAGTCGTGTTTCTCTGGTCATAATCCTAACAGTATTCAAACGTGATCTAAGAGACAATATTAATTAGAATAAACAATAAATCCGCCAGATGACGAGAATTTATGCTTGAAAGCTGGTTGAAATTTAATATAGTTTATTTTAAGAAGGCATCACTATTAAACAGTCTTAGTATTATTCTCGAGTTAGGGTCATTTCACTTCAAGAGTATACTTACCTCCCTAATACTCTTTGATATTGCTAAATATCGGCTTTCACTCAATAAACACTCAGAATAAAAACAGTTAGGTGCCCCTACTGGGCAGGGAGTCAGAGAGCAGTCCGGCGGATGCCAGCCGCACCACCGCACATGCGCAGACTAGCACTTCCTCTTTGCTAATTTATTGGCAGAGAGTCTACACATGTTTTTGTGCTAGAGCTTTTCTCAAGTGTTTTTCTAAGTCTTGAGTGTTTATAGAAGTTGATAACCCCTGATTAAGATGGCAGAGGGCCTAGGATCTAGGGGGGGGGGGCGCGCGAACTAATGAAAGTTTTTGTGCTTACAGGCGAAGGACAAGGTTGCGGAGGAAGACAGGAAGATGAAACGAGAGGTTGTAGGTAAAAAGGGTAAGAGGAAGGCCTCGTCCTCAGTGGACATGGAGGCCTTCCGTAGTGAGATGTTGGGAGAGATGAAGAGGACAATAAAGGATTGGGTACCAGAGTTGCTCCGTGGCATGCTTCCTGGACCAAATCCTTTGTTGTCCTCGTCATCTGCTTCGGAGCAGATAATCCCCGCCTCTGAATCGACTTTCCTTAGGCCGTTACCAGTTTTCGACGATTCAGAGGTGGCCCCATTAGAGCAGGCTTTGGCCTTGGTTGGATCTGACGGTCAGTTATTCTGCATACCTCGGCTTGCCGAGTGTTGCTGTTGCTGGCCAGGGCCATGGCGTGGCGGTAACTGCCACACGCTCTACCATGGCGCCTGCTCCTGGACAAGCCAGTCAGATTAACATGCCTGCTCTTTCGGGCCCACATGCTTTCTCTGGCTTGCCAGGAGTGTCAGCATATCCAACGTCAAGCTCGACTGCGTTAGCTCAGGAGGAAGACGAAGGCCCTCGTCTACTAGAGCTTTCGCAGTTAGCCACGGAGGAGGATTGGTCTGACGCTTGTCAATGGCTGATAAGTGTCAGGCCAGACCTGCCCGTGGAGCAGTCGGCTAGCCAGCGAGACCACAGGCCGTGGTTAGCTGGAAAGTCGACTGTTAACACCATGCCATCTCTGCCGCTAGCAGAGCATATCATTGATATGTTCTCGGCGGCGGAGACGTCCATCAAGGCGAATAGGCGTCTCGCGAAGGCCCTTCGCGAGGTCGCAAGGCGCTGCCGCATCGTACCCGTGGACTACCAGAGGTACGGTGTGGATGACCGCGCGGCTTTAGGTGAGGATACGTGGCCAGGCTCCCGTTCTGACATGGGAGCCTTGTGTTCGAACGCGCTGCTTTTGGTCAATACCGCGTTGCGTGATGCGGAGGAGAGTGGGAGAGCGTCTATTGCGGCACTTTCTCACGTCTCCCAGCTGTTACAGGGGGTAGTAACAGCATCCACATCACGCCAGCCGAGCCCGGTCACAGTCCAGAGAGCCATCCAGGATGGTATCAACCTGGCTCTGGACTGTATGACTCGGGCGGTGACCAGAAGTGTCCGGGCGAGGCGCACATTTGCGTTACATAACCTGTGCCCATCCCAGGACCTGTACAATAGGCTTCTGCGT
Organism: Chaetoderma sp. LZ-2023a; assembly: GCA_034401795.1. NCBI lineage: Eukaryota > Metazoa > Mollusca > Caudofoveata > Chaetodermatida > Chaetodermatidae > Chaetoderma > Chaetoderma sp. LZ-2023a. The sequence continues at coordinate 1,812,178 of CM067368.1, forward strand.
ACGCCTATGGCAGGTCCTGGTCTCTTTGGAGGTGAGGGATGTAGGCACCTCCAGGAGACGGTCACTCTGGTCAACAACCAGAGGGCGCTGCGCGAACCGTTTGAGGTGCTCCGTAGGGAGCGCGTTCGCGCTGCACCCCCTGCGTACCATCCCCTGCAGGCTCGAGGTGGAGGTGGCCATGTCAGAGGCCAGCCACCATCGCAGCGGCGGCCTCGGCCGCGTGCGATTCGGCCAGCAGTGAGGGGGGCGCAGGCTCCTCAGGCGCAGCCACCCGCGCACCGAGGTGCGCGTGGTGCTGGTCGTGGCACGCGAGGATCTGGTCGTGGTAATCGTGCCTGATGGTCCGGTTACCACGGTGAGAACCACTCCAGTGTTTCTGGCAAAGGAGACAGTGCCGCTCCTGCACTCCTTATGTCCACCTCTCTCCCTAGGTGGACCAGTGGGAGGCCGTCTGGCCAACCACATGCAAGAGTGGGAACGGTTGACTCAGGACCGTTTAATCTTGCGATGGCTTTCAGTCGGGTATCATCCCGATTGGATGACAGGCCCACCATCGCGACTGTCTCTGGTGCCAATCTGGACTCAAATTCCGAGAGATCCAGATCAAAGGTTGTGTATAGAGGAGGAAATAAACTCCCTCAAACAAAAAGGAGCAATTCAGCCAGCACAGAAGTGTCCGGGCTTCTATTCAACCGTGTTCTTAGTGACAAAAAACACCGGAGGGTGGAGACCCATTCTCAACCTCAAGCCATTGAACAAGTTCATAGAGACACCCAGTTTCAAGATGGAGACTGTGAAGTCGGTGTTGGCAGGGTTGGAGAGGGGAATGTGGACAGCTTCAATAGATTTGAAGGATGCTTATTTCCACATCCCCATAGCGAGGCGTTTCCGTCGCTTCCTGAGATTTGCATTCCAGGGCAGACAGTGGGAATTCAGGGTGTTACCCTTCGGAATTTCCACGGCTCCTCGGGTTTTCACCAGAGTGGTTCTTGCGATTACAGCATACCTCCGCAGGAGAAGCATAGCAGTCCACACGTACATAGACGACTGGCTGTTAAAAGCACACACCCAGGGAAGTTTATCAGCAAATCTGGAGATAGTTTTGAAAACTCACAGATTTAGGCTGGATAATAAATTTTCAAAAATCAGAGCTGACTCCATCCCAGAAGTTTGTTTACCTGGGGATGTTCTTCGATCTAGAGACAGGATATGTTTATCCTACTCAGGAGAGGGTTCAGATACTAATCTCAGTAATACAGTGAGTGTGCAACAGTCGTCATGTCCTGGCACAGGTTTACTTGAGAATGCTGGGGTTGATGGTTTCTTTGGAACCAGTCATTCCTCAGGCGGCCGATCCAGTTATTTCTCATGACGCAATGGACCCAGAGTACAGGTTCGCTGGACTCGAACGTGTCAGTGTTGGAGCCTCTAATTCACCACCTGCAATGGTGGTTGAAGACAGAGAATCTCCTGGTGGGGGTTATGCTAACCCCTCCTCACCCTCAAGTAACTGTGTATACAGATGCCTCGATGGAGGGGTGGGGAGCTTGCCTGAAAGAATCCACGATATCAGGGCTTTGGAATCTGGAACAGTCGAAGGAACATATCAATCTACTGGAGTTAAGAGCAGTAGTCCTGGGCCTGGAACATTTCTTACAGAAAGTTCAGGGCAAGATTGTTCTTATTCGATCAGACAACTCAACAGTTGTGACTTACATAAACCAGGGTGGAACGAAGTTGCTCAGTCTCTGTATGATGACATGGAGACTGCTTTGTTGGTGCCTGGATCACAGGATTACCTTGAAAGCAGTTCATATTCCGGGAAGGTTAAATCTGCTAGCAGACTCATTGAGCCGAAGGATGAGTGTTTTACCGACGGAATGGCAACTAAATCAATGTGTGGCGGATCGTCTGTTCGACCATTGGGGGAAACCCAACATCGATTTGTTCGCAACGAAGAAGAACGCGAAGATGATGACGTACGTCTCTCCGATTCCAGATCCAAGCGCATTTGCAACAGATGCGTTAGCTATCAGCTGGGTGGGAATGTATGCATACGCATTCCCTCCAGCAATCCTGATTCCAAAAATTCTTCAGAAAATCAGACAGGAGTGCCAAGTGCTTCTGATCGCCCCAAATTGGCCAAGCCGATCATGGTATACGGATCTGCTGGACCTTCTGGTCTGCAATCCAGTTCCTCTGCCTCTGATGGACGACATTATCTTCCAGGGCAAGGCCCTTCACAACAATCCGTCAATGTTCAGATTGACTGCGTGGATGTTGTCAAGGAATCTAGAATTAAGGAGGGCCTTTCTGAGCAAGCAGCGACGTTTATGGCCAAAGCCAGGAGGGGGTCAACCTCCAGAGCATATAATTATAAAATCAACAGATTTGCAGAATGGTGCTCAAAGAGATGTATTGATCCAATGGATTCATCTATTCAGGTAGTAGCTGATTTCCTCTGTCACCTCTATGATGCCTATAGCCTCAAGCCTAACTCTATTGCTGGTTATAAATCAGCTTTAATGACAGTTATCCCTTGCTTGGCTAATAGGGGAAGTGATGAAGTAAGTACATTAAATGTATTAATTAAAGGCATGGGCAATCTAAGACCAAGGAATCCCCCAGTGATTCCATCTTGGAGTTTATCTCTAGTGCTTCAGGTACTAGGCGATAAGCCTTTTGAACCACTTAGTTCCATTTCTATGAAAATGTTGACTCTTAAAACTGTATTTTTAATTGCTGCACCCTCGGCTAGGCGTAGGAGTGAAATTCATGCCTTATCAGCCGAGGAAGACCGCTTCCTGGTTACAGGGGAAGGCCTTAAGCTTCTACCTAAGATAAATTTCTTGGCTAAAGATCAGTCTTTGAAATATCCAGGTCAACCTATTTTTTTGCCAGCTTTAACTAGATATGATCCTAATTCCAAAGCATGGTGTCCCGTCCGAGCGCTGATCCGGTACAAACAACGTACTCAGGAGTGGCGGACGGACCAGTCAGCGTTATGGTTGTCATATATTGAACCCCATGGCAGGGCGTCTAAGGACACCATTTCCAGGTGGATTGTAGAATGTATTCAGTTTTGTCATAAATCCGCCACCGGTAAGCAAGTTGACATGGCCAAGGCTCACAGTGTCCGGGGCGTAGTGACTTCCACTGCCCTATTTAATGGGGTCCCTGTGGATGACATTATGTCAGTTGCTCAGTGGCACTGTGAGTCAAGTTTTACAGACCATTATCTCCGTGACACCTCTAATCCTCTCGCCTTATCGATTTTGAAAAGATAATCAGGTGTACTTTTTTGATGAGGCTTCCTCATTGCTTGTATATATCACAATTAATTAATGGGAACAACCACTTTTTGGGACTGCATCAGCCTTCACCACTGGGAAGATGATGTCAGCAGCCAAGTTCAATAAGGTCAGTCTTGTTTATGTGTTGTTCATTGTTAATTGTATTGTCACGTGACCCTTTGTTATTAAAATGGTGATGGTATGTGTTTTTATGTGGTTCATCATTGAGAGTATACAAAAATGGAGCTTTTTCATCTCTGTCCTATAGTACATGGCACTTGTACGTAGAGCGTATGGGACATTGAGGTCATTCGAGTCTTCCTACCAGGGAGGGGGGGGGGGCGCATATGACATTCGGTCATCTCTCATCCATCGGTTTGTGTTAGCCGATGTTTTTTCAAATCCTGACAGTGTTTTCACACAGTTTCAGAGGTTTAAGTGCCTTAAACGCAGAAAAGCGTATAGGGAAGAGCTGGTCTTTTGACCTCGCCTCCCTCCCGCCGAATTCCCTGTCGAATTCTGGCAATATCAAAGAGTATTAGGGAGGTAAGTACACTCTTGAAGTGAAATAAACGAGATCACGGATTTCTTTTTTCACGAGAGTTGATACTTATCTCCCTAATACGGACCCGGCCTCTCCACCCCACACAGAGGCTCGGTCTTCAGGCTCTTAATAGTTGCATGTGTGTCAGCCAATAAATTAGTCAACGGAAGTGCTAGTCTGCGCATGCGCAGTGGTGGGGCTGGCATCCGCCGGATTGCTCTCTGACTCCCTGCCCAGTAGGGGCACCTAACTGTTTTTATTCTGAGTGTTTATTGAGTGAAAGCCGATATTTAGCAATATCAAAGAGTATTAGGGAGGTAAGTATCAACTCTCTCGTGGAAAAAGAAATCTGTGATTTCGTTTAATTCTAGTGTCAGAATATTATTTTTACATTCTCACCTGAATCTGTGATGTTAATGACTAATACATTCTCACCTGTGTCCATGATGTTAACGACATATACATTCTCACCTGTATCTATGATGTTAATGACTCATACGTTCTCACCTGTATCTGTGATGTTAATGACATACATTCTCACCTGTATCTATGATGTTAATGATTTATACATTCTCACCTGTATCTATGATGTTAATGATTTAAACATTCTCACCAGTATCTGTGATGTTAATGACTAATACATTCTCACCTATATCTATGACGTTAATGATTTATACATTCTCACCAGTATCTGTGATGTTAATGATTTATACATTCTCACCTGTCTCTATGATGTTAATGACTCATACATTCTCACCTGTATCTGTGATGTTAATGATTTATACATTCTCACCTGTATCTATGATGTTAATGACTCATACGTTCTCACCTGTATCTGTGATGTTAATGACTAATACATTCTCACCTATATCTATGACGTTAATGATTTATACATTCTCACCAGTATCTGTGATGTTAATGATTTATACATTCTCACCTGTCTCTATGATGTTAATGACTCATACATTCCCACCTGTATCTGTGATGTTAATGACTAATACATTCTCACCTATATCTATGATGTTAATGATTTATTCATTCTCACCAGTACCTGTGATGTTAATGATTTATACATTCTCAGCCGTCTCTATGAAGTTAATGATTTATACATTCTCACCTGTATCTGTGCACAAAGACACCTTTGAAGATATACGTGAGCATGTTTCTGATCTCTTCCTGGTTCTCCTCAAGCTGAAAATCAGAGGACAAATTATCATATGTGAATAAATACTTAACAGCTCTGAATGCTATCTTAACAGATACTGCTGCTGCTGCTGCTGCTGCTGCTACTATTGATACTACTAAGCGAATACTACCCTAATATATCATATGTGAATAAATACTTAACAGCTCTGAATGCTATCTTAACTGATACTGCTGCTGCTGCTACTATTGATACTACTAAGCGAATACTACCCTAATATATCATATGTGAATAAATACTTAACAGCTCTGAATGCTATCTTAACAGATACTGCTGCTGCTGCTACTATTGATACTACTAAGCGAATACTACCCTAATATATCATATGTGAATAAATACTTAACAGCTCTGAATGCTATCTTAACAGATACTGCTGCTGCTGCTGCTACTATTGATACTACTAAGCGAATACTACCCTAATATATCATATGTGAATAAATACTTAACAGCTCTGAATGCTATCTTAACAGATACTGCTGCTGCTGCTGCTACTATTGATACTACTATGCGAATACTACCCTAATATATCATATGTGAATAAATACTTAACAGCTCTGAATGCTATCTTAACAGATACTGCTGCTGCTGCTACTATTGATACTACTAAGCGAATACTACCCTAATATATCATATGTGAATAAATACTTAACAGCTCTGAATGCTATCTTAACAGATACTGCTGCTGCTGCTACTATTGATACTACTAAGCGAATACTACCCTAATATATCATATGGGAAATTGTTTATATGCTGCTGGTACTCCTACAGCTACTACTGTTACTGCTAATATAAATCTCATTCCATTGCTGCTAGTACTGATTCTGCTCATGCTGCTACTACTACTAAATGAAAATCATATATGCTGCTGCTGCTGCTATTACTACTACTGCTGCTGACTAAGGGATCCAAATGGCGTACAAGAATAAAGTAGGTTGTTAGTTGTTCAAAATTCCTGAATGTCTCACATGTGGATGGCGACGCCCTATAGTTTGTAGAATAAACTACAAGTTCTATCTCTGCGTACCTCCTGTCTTTTGTTCAGCAGTAGCTCCAATCTCTCTGTGGCACGTTTATTCTGGTTCTTCTGTCTCTCAGCCTCGTATTGACGCTGTGTATTATCCAGGTTTATACTCAAATTCAAGGCGACGTCAACAAGCGCCGTCATCAGTTTCATAGCTGCAAATATCACATTTATATTACTTAGTTTGAGCAAGGCTTTATCGATTTCATGAAGCCAGCCTAAACTGGCCCCTGCAGGGGTCTTAATGAATGTCCATTTGCAGGCCAAGACTATTTTTGAAAATTTACCACAGGAATGACTGGCTCGATAACCAAGCCAGTCATTCCAATGGTAAATTTTCTAAAATAGTCATCTCTTGTCCTGCAAATGCACATTAAATAAGCAAATATTTGTATTTTCTTGACCCATCTGGACCATTACCTGAATAACATGGAGATAAATTAACTGATATGTGTTCTTCTAATGAACGCCATAAATCATTTAAATATAGTGTATCTGGTTTTACAGGCTTTTAGACAGTGAATGCCCCATAACATTACAAGAATCCCCGGACTCAGACTACACTAAACATCCATTAAAAGCCCCTACAATGTAATGTGGCCATACATAGGGATAGATGAATAGATAGCCAGGACAGACAGACAACTTCTACAACCAATACAGCTAATATAAACCCATGAAAGATAAAATTCCAATACTGCAATTTTAAAGCAACCATATATATCGGCTGCAGGAATATTTTAAAACTAATTTGATTGTAAGTTGTTACATAAAATGATGTATACAGCAAGATCTTTCTAAATTACTTAGTGAATGTCAATTTGCAGGCCAAGGATTTTGAAAAATTTAATACAGGAATGACTGGGTTGGTCATCGAGCCAGTCATTCCAGTGGTACAATTTCAAAATTACTCTTCTCTTAGGATGCAAATGGATATTGACAAAGACTACTGTAAAGGTTTTGATCATTAACATTTTAATGGTTACAACATGACAAAATTAAAAATTGTGCTTAATAAATTTCCATTTGTAGGCCAAAGAGTTTTGAAAAAATTTACTATTGGAATGACTGGCCCCTTTATCGAGAAAGTTATTTTAGTAGTAAATTTCTAAGACAGCTGTAGAGGCCGGTTTTGGCCGACTTAACGGTTAAAGGGTTAATGAGATTATGCAGCTGGTGATTAACTACCCAGTAATGCCTAATTTCTTGTCAACCTAGGTCAGTGCCTAATTTCTTGTCAACCTAGGTCAGTGCCTAATTTCCTGTCAACCTAGGTCAGTGCCTAATTTCTTGTCAACCTAGGTCAGTGCCTAATTTCCTGTCAACCTAGGTCAGTGCCTAATTTCTTGTCAACCTAGGTCAGTGCCTAATTTCTTGTCAACCTAGGTCAGTGCCTAATTTCCTGTCAACCTATGTCAGTGCCTAATTTCTTGTCAACCTAGGTCAGTGCCTAATTTCTTGTCAACCTAGGTCAGTGCCTAATTTCTTGTCAACCTAGGATAGTGCCTAATTTCCTGTCAACCTAGGTCAGTGCCTAATTTCCTGTCAACCCAGGTCAGTGCCTAATTTCCTGTCAACCTAGGTCAGTGCCTAATTTCCTGTCAATATTTGAACTTATGCATAGCTCAGTGCCTATTTCCTGTCAGTATTTGACCTAATCAACATCCTAGCTCAGTGCCTAATTTCTTGTCAGTATTTGACCTAATCAACAGCCTAGCTCAGTGCCTAATTTCTTGTCAGTATTTGACCTAATCAACATCCTAGCTCAGTGCCTAATTTCTTGTCAGTATTTGACCCAATCAATATCCTAGCTCAGTGCCTAATTTCTTGTCATTATTTGATCTAATCAACAGCCTAGCTCAGTGCCTAATTTCTTGTCAGTATTTGACCTAATCAACATCATAGCTCAGTGCCTAATCTCTTGTCAGTATTTGACCTAATCAACATCCTAGCTCAGTGCCTAATTTCTTGTCCGTATTTGACCTAATCAACAGCCTAGCTCAGTGCCTAATTTCTTATCAGTATTTGACCTAATCAACATCCTAGCTCAATGCCTAATTTCTTGTCAGTATTTGACCTAATCAACATCCTAGCTCAGTGCCTAATTTCTTATCAGTATTTGACCTAATCAACATCCTAGCTCAGTGCCTAATTTCTTGTCAGTATTTGACCTAATCAACATCATAGCTCAGAGACTAATTTCTTGTCAGTATTTGAAATAATCAACAGCCTAGCCCAGTGCCTAAATTCCTGTCAACATTTGAAATAAGCAACAGCCTAGCTCAGTGCCTAATTTCCTGTCAATATTTAAACTTATACCTAGCTCAGTGCTTAATTTCTTGTCAACATTTGAACTAATCAACAGCCTAGCTCAGTGCCTACTTTCTTGTCAACATTTGAACTAATCAACAGCCTAGCTCAGTGCCTACTTTCTTGTCAACATTTGAACTAATCAACAGCCTAGCTGTGCCAAATTCCTTGTCAACATTTGAACTTAAGCCTAGCTCAGTGCCTAATTTCTTATCAACATTTGAACTAATCAACAGCCTAGCTGTGCCTAATTTCTAGTTAATATTTAAAAAAATTTTACCAAATTTCTTTTTCACGAGTGAGATGACATACTTACCTCCCTAACACTCTTGATATACTAGTATATCGGCTCTAAATTCAATAATATTAAGAATTATAAAAAGTTAGGTGCCCCTAATGGGCAATTGGATGTACACAGTCATGCACATGACAGACCCCACCCACTAAACGAAATCAAGGATTTCTTTTTTCACGAGAGAGTTGATACTTACCTCCCTAATACTCTTTGATATTGCTAAATATCGGCTTTCGCTCAATAAACACTCAGAATAAAAACAGTTAGGTGCCCCTACTGGGCAGGGAGTCAGAGTGTAGTCCGGCGGATGCCCGCCCCACCATCGCACACGCGCAGACTAGCACTTCCTCTGACTAATTTATTGGCTGACACACATGCAACTATTAAGAGCCTGAAGAGCGAGCCTCTGTGGGGTGGAGGCCGGGTCCGTATTAGGGAGGTAAGTATCAATTCTATCGTGAAAAAAGAAATCCTTGATTTCGTTTATTTCACTTCAAGAGTATACTTACTTCCCTAATACTCTTTGATATTGCCAGAATTCGACAGGGAATTCGGCGGGAGGGAGGCGAGGTCAAAAGACCAGCTCTTCCCTATACGCTTTTTTCGCGTTTAAGGCACTTAAACTTCTGAAACTGTGTGAAAACACAGTCAGGATTTGACAAAACATCGGCTAACACAAACCGATGGATGAGAGATGACCGATGTCATATGCGCTCCTCCCCCCCCCTTCCTGGGAGGAAGACTCGAATGACCTCAATGTCCCATACGCTCTCTATGAACCAGTGCCATGTACTATAGGACAGAGACGAGAAAGGCTCCATTTTCGTACACTCTCAATGCTGAACCACATAACCACACAAACCATCACCATATTAATAACAAAGGGTCACGTGACAATACAATCAACAAGGAACAACACATGAACAAGACTGACCTTGTTGAACTTGGCTGCTGACATCATCTTCCCAGTGGTGAAGGCTGATGCAGTCCCAAAAAGTCGTTGTTTCCATTAATTAATTGTGATATATATAAGCAATGAGGAAACCCCATCATAAAAAATGTACACCTAGTTATTTTTTCAAAATCGACAAGGCGAGAGGATTTGAGGTGTCACAGAGATAATGGTCTGTAAAACTTGACTCACAGTGCCACTGTGCAACCGACATAATGTCATCCACAGGGACCCCATTAAATAGGGCAGTGGAAGTCACTACGCCGCGGACACTGTGAGCCTTGGCCATGTCAACCTGCTTACCGGTGGTGGATTTATGACAAAACTGAATACACTCTACAATCCACCTAGAAATGGTGTCCTTAGACGCCCTGCCATGGGGTTCAATATATGACAACCATAACGCTGACTGGTCGGTCCGCCACTCCGAAGTACGTTGTTTGTACCGGAGCAGCGCCCGGACGGGACACCATGCTTTAGAATTAGGATCATATCTAGTTAAAGCTGGCAAAAAAATAGGTTGACCTGGATATTTCAAAGACTGATTCTTAGCCAAGAAATTAATCCTAGGTAGAAGCTTAAGGCCTTCCCCTGTAACCACAAAACGGTCGTCCTCGGCTGATAAGGCATGAATTTCACTCCTACGCCTAGCCGAGGCCGCAGCAATTAAAAATACAGTTTTAAGAGTTAACATTTTCATAGAAATGGAACTAAGTGGTTCAAAAGGCTTATCACCTAGCACCTGAAGTACTAGAGATAAACTCCAAGACGGAATCACCGGGGGCTTCCTTGGTCTTAGATTGCCCATGCCTTTAATTAATACATTTAATGTACTTACTTCATCACTTCCCCTATCAGCCAAGCAAGGGATAACAGTCATTAAGGCTGACCTATAACAAGCAATAGAGTTAGGCTTGAGGCTATAGGCATCATACAGGTGACAGAGGAAATCAGCCACTACCTGAATAGATGAATCCATTGGATCAATACATCTTTTTGAGCACCATCCTGCAAATCTGTTGATTTTATAATTATATGCTCTGGAGGTTGACCCCCTCCTGGCTTTGGCCATAACATGGCTGCTTGCTCAGAAAAGCCCTCCTTAATTCTAGATTCCTCGACAACATCCACGCAGTCAATCGGAACATTGACGGATTGTTGTGAAGGGCCTTGCCCTGGAAGATAATGTCGTCCATCAGAGGCAGAGGAACCGGATTGCAGACCAGAAGGTCCAGCAGATCCGTATACCATGATCGGCTTGGCCAATCTGGGGCGAGCAGAAGCACTTGGCACTCCTCCTGTCTGATTTTCGGAAGAATCTTTGGAATCAGGATTGCTCGAGGGAATGCGTATGCATACATTCCCGCCCAGCTGATAGCTAACGCATCTGTTGCGAAAGCGCTTGGATCTGGAATCGGAGGGACGTACGTCGTCATCTTCGCATTCCTCTTCGTTGCGAACAAATCGATGTTGGGTTTCCCCCAATGGTCGAACAGACGATCCGCCACACATTGATTTAGTTGCCATTCCGTCGGTAAAACACTCATCCTCCGGGTCAATGAGTCTGCTAGCAGATTTAACCTTCCCGGAATATGAACTGCTTTCAAGGTAATCCTGTGATCCAGGCACCAACAAAACAGTCTCCATGTCATCATACAGAGACTGGGCGACTTCGTTCCACCCTGGCGGTTTATGTAAGTCACTACTGTTGAGTTGTCTGAACGAATAAGAACAATCTTGCCCTGAACTTTCTGTAAGAAATGTTCCAGGCCCAGGACTACTGCTCTTAATTCCAGTAGATTGATATGTTCCTTCGACTGTTCCAGATCCCACAGCCCTGATATCGTGGATTCTTCCAGGCAAGCTCCCTACCCCTCCATCGAGGCATCTGTATACACAGTTACCTGAGGGTGAGGAGGGGTTAGCATAACCCCCACCAGGAGATTCTCTGTCTTCAACCACCACTGCAGGTGGTGAATTAGAGGCGCCAACACTGACACGTTCGAGTCCAGTGAACCTGTGCTCTGGGTCCATTGCGTCATGAGAAATAACTGGATCGGCCGCCTGCGTAAGGCGGCCTGAGGAATGACTGGTTCCAACGAAACCATCAACCGCAGCATTCTCAAGTAAACCCGTGCCAGGACATGACGACTGTCGCACACTGACTGAATTACTGAGATGAGTCTCTGAACTCTCTCCTGAGTAGGATAAACATATCCTGTCTCTAGATCGAAGAACATCCCCAGGTAAACAAACTTCTGGGATGGAGTCAGCTCTGATTTTTGGAAATTGATCAACCAGCCTAAGTCTGTGAGAGTCTTCAAAACAATCTTTAGATTGGCCGACAAACTTCCCTGGGTGTGTGCCTTTAACAGCCAGTCGTCTATGTACGTGTGGACTGCTATGCTTCTCCTGCGGAGGTATGCGGTAATCCCAAGAACCACACAGGTGAAAACCCGAGGAGCCGTGGAAATTCCGAAGGGTAACACCCTGAATTCCCACTGTCTGCCCTGGAATGCAAATCTCAGGAAGCGACGGAAACTCCTCGCTTTGGGGATGTGGAAATAAGCATCCTTCAGATCTATTGAAGCTGTCCACATTCCCTTCTCCAACCCCGCCAACACCGAGCGCACAGTCTCCATCTTGAAACTGGGCGTCTCTATGAACTTGTTCAATAGCTTGAGGTTGAGAATTGGTCTCCACCCTCCGGTGTTTTTTGTCACTAAGAACACGGTTGAATAGAAGCCCGGCCACTTCTGTGCTGGCTGAATTGCTCCTTTTTGTATGAGGGAGTTTATCTCCTCCTCGATACACAACCTTTGATCTGGATCTCTCGGATTTGGAGTCCAGATTGGCACCAGAGACAGCCGCGATGGCTGCCTGTCATCCAATCGGGATGATACCCGACTGAAAGCCATCGCAAGACTAAACGGTCCTGAGTCAACCGCTCCCACTCTTGCATGTGGTCGGCCAGCCGGCCTCCCACCGGTCCACCTAGGGAGAGAGGTGGACATAAGGAGTGCAAGAGTGGCACTGTCTCCTTGGCCAGAAACACCGGAGTGGTTCTCACCGTGGTAACCGGCCCATCAAGCACGATTACCACGACCAGATCCTCGCGCCCCACGACCAGCACCGTGCGCAGCTCGGTGCGCGGGTGGTTGCCTGGCTGACTGCGCCTGAGGAGCCTGCGCCCCCCTCAAAGCTGGCCAAATCGCACACGGCCGACGCTGCGATGGAGGCTGGTCTCTGACCTGGCCACCTCGAGCCTGCAGGGGACGATACGCAGGGGGTGCCGCATGAGCGCGCTCCCTACGGAGCACCTCAAACTGCTCGCGCAGCGCCCTCTGGTTATTGACCAGAGTAACCATCTCCTGGAGGTGCCTACATCCCTCGCCTCCAAAGAGACCAGGACATGTCATAGGCGTACGCAGTAGCCTATTGTACAGGTCCTGGGACGGGCACAGGTTGTCCAGCGCAAACGTGCGCCTCGCCCGGACACTCCTGGTCACCGCCCGAGTCATACAGTCCAGAACCAGGTTGATACCATCCTGGATGGCTCTCTGGACTGTGACCGGGCTCGGCTGGCGTGAGGCGGATGCTGTTACTACCCCCTGTAACAGCTGGGAGACGTGAGACAGCGCCGCAATAGAAGCTCTCCCACTCGCCTCCGCATCACGCAACGCCGCATTGGCCGAACGCAACGCGTTAACACAAAGCTCCCGTGTCAGAACGGGAGCCTGGCCGCGCATCCTCACCCAAAGCCGCGCGGTCATCCACGCTAGGCTTGGGTACCACACCGTACCCTTGGTAATCCACAGGCACGATGCGGCAGCGCCTTGCTACCTCGCGAGACTCCCATTCGCCTTGATGGACGTCTCCGCCGCCGAGAACATATCCAAGATATGCTCTGCTAACGGCAGAGATGGCATAGCGCTAGCAGTGGCCTTACCAGCTAACCACGGTCTGTGGTCACGCTGGCTAGCCGACTGCTCCACGGGCAGGTCTGGCCTGACACTTATCAGCCATTGACAAGCGTCAGACCAATCCTCCTCCGTGGCTAGCTGCGAGTGCTCTACTAGACGAGGGCCTTCGTCTTCCTCCTGAGCACACGCAGCAGAGCTTGACGACGGATAAGCTGACACTCCTGCCAAGCCAGAGAAAGCATGCGGGCCCGAAAGAGCAGGCATGGTAATCTGACTGGCTTGTCCAGAAGCAGGTACCGTGGTAGAGCGCAGGGCAGATACCGCCCCACCACGGCCTCGACCAGCACCAGCAATACCCTCGGCAAGCCGAGATATGTGGTACAGCTGGCCATCAGCACCGCCCAGGGCCACCTTCTGAGCCGTGAATTCTACTCCTGCGTGAGTAGAACCATGGAACATGTCGCCTGTATTCCCCGCGAGGGGTGCACAGACGTCATAATCCATGATCACGTCCCCAAACGGCGACCCTAACAGGTAATCCTCTTCTTCCTGGCCAGAAAGATTAGACTCCGGGTCAGCAAAGAGAGCTAACCTGGACTGGCCAGGAAAGGTGCCATAGGAGGTACTGGCACCTGCGGCGTACGGATACCCCTGGGCTGATAAGCAGCCAGCAGGTTCCAGCGACAGCCGTCCACGACCCCTCGGCGCGGCAAGCCTGCTGCCAGGGTCGTGGAACGCCCCCTCTAATGGGGCCACCTCTGAATCCTCGAAAACTGGTAACGGCCTACGGAATGGTGATTCAGAGGTGGGGATTACCTGTCCCGAAGCAGATGATGAGGCCAACAAAGGATTTGGTCCAGGAAGCATGCCACGAAGCAACTCTGGAACCAAATCCTTTATTGTCCTCTTCATCTCTCCCAACATCTCACTACGGAAGGCCTCCATGTCCACTGAGGACGAGGCCTTCCTCTTACCCTTTTTACTTACACCATCTCTTTTCTGCTTCCTCTCCTCCTCCACCACCTTGTCCTTGGCCTGCAAGCCTGAAAACTCAGCCATTAGCTCGCCCCCCCCAATGCTTACATACCTCACAATTGAGCAATGGCCCACAGGGGCTACAATGAAAACATAGGTGAGGGATGAACTTTTCCTTAAGAAACCGTCCACAGGACGAGCAACCAGGTCTCTGAAACAGGACAAAGGACGAGGACAATGAGTAATCCTGTTACGGTTAGAAACTCAAAACCAAACTAAAAGAGAGGGAAATGATCATAAGGATCACTAATCAACTGAAACCAGCGTTGGACAAACTTTAATTGTTAATAAAGAGCAAGGCTGATTATGACGTCATTAATCCCACGACAGAAATTAAATCGACCCGAAACAACATCCAGGTGTAAGGACGAATTGTATACATAACCAGAACATCTCCAGGATAGATATTCAGACTACACAACCATCAGATACACAATGATAGCAATGGCAATTATAGTTAATCTTGCTTAAATAAGTAACATCACCTCATATCATTAACTAGATACCTGACACCTTGTATAGACAAACCATCCAACGTGATGAACTGGAGCACTCCACCAAGACCACGCCTCTTAACTCTCTCCACCTTAGGGGAAGGAATTGGATCAAGAGGGCAAAGTGAGAAGACCTTCATATGAGGCCTCCGAATCACTGGACATAGAATTTTTGGTTAGATAACTTAACAGTATTAGTAGGAAATGGAACCTTGGTGGAGAGAAACAAACCCTCTGATGCTGTGATGGCCATTACATATCCTGACAGATACCTGTGGACATAAACACAGAGAGATTAGTATTATATAGCACCATGTTGAAATAAAACAACTAAACTAGGCGCTTATCACGGTAAACGCGAGTCCCGGAAACACATTACACCCGGAAAAACTCGCTAAAATATAATAGAAGTCACCTGATGGATAGGTCCTGGGCCCTCCTCCGGCGAAGTCACTCTTTCAGACATCATAAACAGGTGTTCAACTTCTTATTTAACAGCTTAAATGACTTAAAAAACAAGCGAAAAGCATAAATCACAAAAACATGTGTTTACTCTCTGCCAATAAATTAGCAAAGAGGAAGTGCTAGTCTGCGCATGCGCGATGGTGGGGCGGCCATCCGCCGGACTACACTCTGACTCCCTGCCCAGTAGGGCCACCTAACTGTTTTTATTCTGAGTGTTTATTGAGTGAAAGCCGATATTTAGCAATATCAAAGAGTATAAGGGAGGCAAGTATACTCTTGAAGTGAAATGCGCATGCGCATACTGGTACTTCAGTTACTAAATATTGGCTGACATAGAAGCAACTATTCAAATAACCAAAGGACCAGGCCTCCGTGGGGTGGAGAGGCCGGGATCCTGTTAGGGAGGTAAGTATGTCATCTCACTCGTGAAAAAGAAATTTGGTAAATTTTCTTATTTCACATCATGAGAACATACGTACCTCCCTAACACTCTTGATAAAAGCCAGAATTTGAAAGTCAATTTGGCGGGAGGGAGGCAAGGTCCTGAAAACCAGCACACCCTCGAAGAGACTAGCTCTTTGAATTTTCACGAGATTTAAAAACATCTGAAATTGTATCTGAAACAGAATCAGGAATAGAATTTTGCATCAGATAATCGACCGATGAAGAGAGATTGATCAAAAAGGAAATGCGCTCACCCACACACATTTCCCCCTCCCCCCCCCTCTTTCTGAGGAAGGTTAAGAAAAAACGCTGCTCTAAATGACTAGCACGTTCTCTAATACTTGATGAAAAGTATTACTAGACATTGGAAAAAGAAGAATTGCTTCATTAAAAAACAAAATTAAAGAACCACAATTAAGACATTAACCATCACCATATTAAAAATTAAAAATATGACACCATCACCAAGACAAAAAAACAAAATGGTCACATATACTGACCTCTGATGTCTTGGGCGCGGCACTCATCTCTTCCCCCACCGGATGAAGAGAATTGTACCAGCTAATAGTAGGGATACCCTACCAACAAATGTGATATTTGTAAATAGCAGAGGAGGAAAACTAATTACAAATACATACCTCTACATTATTTATTTTCTGAGGACTGAGACGGCGAGCGGGTTAGAAGTGTCACGAAGGTAATGGTCGGTAACACTAGATTCACAGTGCCACTGGGCTACTGACAGAATGTCCTCAATAGAAACACCATTAAATAATGCCGTAGACGTTACCACACCACGGACACTATGAGCCTTGGATCTATCTACTTGAATTCCAGTGGCTGTCTTATGACAGAATTGAATACATTCTACTATCCATCTGGAAATAGTGTCTCTTGACGCCCTACCATGGGGTTCAATATATGACAACCATAGGGAACATGGGTCCGTCCGGTTTATGTAACTCATTACTGTAGAGTTGTCTGAACGTATCATCACAAATTTTCCCTCCACTTCTTTTAAGAAGTGTTCCAGGCCTAGAATTATAGCCCGCAATTCTAGCATGTTGATATGTTCCTTTGACTGTTCCAGATTCCAAAGCCCTGATATAGTGGTTTCTTTCAAGCAAGCTCCCCATCCCTCCATCAATGCATCCGTAAACATCGTTACTTGAGGGTGGGGAGGGGTCAGCATAACCCCCGCCAAATTTTCCTCTCTCACATGCCACATGCGTAAGGCCGTCTGAGGAATGACTGGTTCCATTGAAACCATCAGACCTAACATTCTCAGATAGACTCGTGCTAGAATATAACGACTGTTGCAAACCAACTGAATGCGCGAGAGATTTTCCACTCTCTCCTGGGATGGATAAACATATCCTATCTCCAGATCGAAGAACATAGCCAGATAAACAAACTTCTGGGATGGAGTCGGCCCTGATTTCTGGAAGTTGATTATCCAGCCTAAACCTGTGAGATTTTCAAAACTATCTCCAGATTTGCTGTCAAACTTTCTGGGTTGTGTGCTTTCAGCAACCAGTCTTCTATGCTGTCGAGCAGCCGAGGGCTGAACATGCACATGTTCTCTGCGCAGCACTTCAAACTGTGCGCGCAGCGCCCTCTGGTTGTTCACCTAAGTCACTGTCTCTTGGAGGTGCCGACAACCTTCACTTCCAAAAAGACCATGGCCCGCCATCGGCGCTTGCAACAAGCGCGACTTGAGCCCTTGAGATGGGCACAAATTGTCCAAAGCAAAAGTGCGCCTCGTCCTCAATGACTTCGTGACTGACCTAGTCAGACAATCCAATGCCAGGTTGATCCCATCCTGGATGGCTCGTTGGGCTGTCACCGGGCTAGGTTGTTGCTGCACCGAGGCTGCTACTACCCCAGATAGCAGCTGAGTGACATGCAACAGCGCACTAATCGCTGCTTGCGAGCTCTCCTCGGTGTCGCGCAAGGCGGCATTAGCCGAGCGCATAGCGCCCGAGCACAACACTCCCGTGCCAGCACGGGAACCCGGCCGCGTATCTTCTCCCAGAGCGGCGCGGTCGTCTGCGCTCGGTCTGGGCGCTAGGCCATATCGAGCATACTGACTAGCAGTAACCCGACATCACCTAGCAACCTCGTGAGGCGAGCTTTTGGTCTAATCGACTCCTCTGCCGCAGAGAACATATCTAAGATATGTTCGGCATATGCCAGAGTCAGTCGTGTTGGCCAACGGCTTTGCTTGTAACCATGCCCGAGGGTTACCGGCGGCCGTTTCGTCCACGGAGAGCTCTGGTCTGACAGCGAGGAGCCACGCACACGCTTCAGACCAGTCTTCATCCGTGGCTACCTGCGAATTGCCGACGAGCAGCGGGCCCACGTCATCCTCAATGGCATTCACAGGTTAGGCCGATGTGGAGGGCTGGCATAACATTCTCCATAGGCTGACCGGGCACCAAGGCCACGCTTGTGTGAGGGTAACATGCACACCAGCGCAGCCCGGGTCGTCCGTATGAGATTCCATGCTTAAGCGTGGAATCTTATACGGGTGGCCATCCGCTCCAAACCAGCCCACAGGCTGAATCATGAAGCCTGCTCCCGAGGGAACAATGTCATAGGTGCGAGCGGCCGCGCTCCCCAACAGAGGAGTGTAGACGCTCGCATCCATGTCTTCATGCTCATCCTGTGGACTGAGCAGGTAGTCTTCATCATCTTCCTGGTCAGGAAAGTTAGACTCTGGGTTAGCAAGAAAAACTAACCCCGACTGACCAGCAGAATGCCCGAAAGCAGATGACGAGGGTTCTCCGCGAGTGATCGTGGTCAGGCCTGCTGGTCGGGTCCTGCCTGATGCTGCTCGCGCCGCTGGATCATCAGGCAATGCGAACATCAAGCCTGGGTCCAAGACGGCCGCCCCTGGATCACTAAACACTTTTTCCGAGCTAGTAGGGCATGATCCAGGGACGGGGGCTACCTGCACTGAGGTCGATGCGCAGGAAGTTGAAACACCTGTGCCAGGCAACATGCCGCGAAGCATGTCAGGCATCAGATCTTTCAAAGTCGGGCGCATCCCACTCACTAACTCAACCTTGAAGGCCTCGAGCTCACCCTTCTCAGAGGCCTTCTTCTTACCCTCCTTCTTTGCCTTCTTGCCCTCCTCAGCCATCAGCTTAGTCTGAAAAGCAAAGAATTCAGAGGTTAGATCCACCCCACACTCTTTACAAATGGCATTTGTTCGACAGCCTACACACTGAACAAAGATGGCATGGGTGGGGGAAGAATCGAGCCTTCATAGGCTTGAAGCAAGATGGACATGACTTCTGAAAAAGGGAAGGCATACGAAGACAATGAGTATTATAGTTTGCAAACCCTTGTTAATTGACTATTAGTACAAAACAAGAACAAACTCGAGAGAAGACATCCACTTTTATTACAGACAACCCTGATGGGACAGCTGACTTCTCTAGTTATAATAACCAATCACAACCAGGATCCCAAATTAAGAAAGAGAGAAAGATTAATGACTATCTAGATATCTCTCCACCTTCATAATAAAGGGTGATAAACACATCAGACTTCTCTAAACTAAGATTATGACATCAACGAAAGAGAAAAAACGGCCGCGACAAAAACCGGTAACATATAAAAGTTACAAATCTATAATTAATAAATGGAACAATATCACCTTAACAGATGATGAGGAAGACTCCTCTGCAGACTTAGAATCAGCCATAAATCCAAAAGGTGATAATAATTATTGAAAATTCTCAAAAAGAGACTAGGAAACTTTTCAACATGTGGTTGGTCAGCCAATATATTAGAAAACGGAAGTACCAGTATGCGCATGCGCAGTGGGTGGGGGTCTGTCATGTATATGACTGTGTACATCCACCTGCCCATTAGGGGCACATAACTTTTTATAATTCTGAATATTATTGAATTTAGAGCCGATATACTAGTATATCAAGAGTGTTAGGGAGGAAAGTATGTTCTCATGATGTGAAATGAACTTATGCCTAGCGCACACGGGACAATCTAGCTGAGCTACCGGCCGATAGCTCTTGTGTGCGGGTGATTTTGGTGAGGAATTCACCTCGCGAAGCCTTGAGGAAAATATGGCGTGCTTGATATTTTTTGCCCCGCGAGATAAAACCCTCAACATGTGCAGATGTCCAGAACCATGTGCCCAGCTGCATAAATCAACTGATCAATAAAAACGCATGGTTTGTCCATGTAATTTAAAGGTGCACATTCACACGAGAATGTGTGAAAATAAAATTGTTTAAATTGTATACTTTTAGTTTTAATTTGTGCACCTCAATGTAATGAAGCGAAATAAATCTTAACATATGATGATTTCATTCGGTAATGTTGAAACTAGCTCAGCACATTCCTCATCGAGTGCGGCGAGATACTCAAGAGCTATCGGCTGAGGCACAAAACTCTGGTAGCTCAGCTAGATTGTCCCGTGTGCGCTACGCATAATCAGCACCCTAGATCAGACTAATTTCTTGTCAACATTTTACAAATAATATTAAATCACTAGACATGATTCAGAATAAACGAAATCAAGGATTTCTTTTTTCACGAGAGAGTTGATACTTACCTCCCTAATACTTTTGATATTGCTAAATATTGGCTTTCACTCAATAAACACTCAGATTAAAACAGTTAGGTGCCCCTACTGGGCAGGGAGTCAGAGCGTAGTCTGGCGGATGCCAGCCCCACCACCGCGCATGCGCAGACTAGCACTTCCTCTGACTAATTTATTGGCTGATACACATGCAACTATAAAGAGCCTGAAGACCGCGCCTCTGTGGGGTGGAGAGGCCGGGTCCGTATCTAGGGAGGTAAGTATCAACTCTCTCGTGAAAAAAGAAATCCTTGATTTCGTTTATTTCACATCAAGAGTATACTTACCTCCCTAATACTTTTGATATTGCCAGAATTCGACAGTGAATTCGGCGGGAGGGAGGCGAGGTCAAAAGACCAGCTCATCCCTATACGCTTTTCTGCGTCTAAGGCACTTAAACTTCTGAAACTGTATGAAAAAACAGTCAGGATTTGACTAACCATCGGATAACACCACCGATGTATGAGAGATGACCGAATGTCATATGCGCTCCCCCCCCCCCCCTCCTTCCTGGGAGGAAGAGTCGAATGACCTCAATGTCCTATACGCTCTCTACGTACAAGTGCCATGTACTACAGGACAGAGACGAAAAAACTCCATTTTCGTATACTCTCAACAATGAACCACATAAATACACAAAACCATCATCATATTAATAACGGGTAACGTGACAAGACAATCAACAATGGACAACACATACACAAGACTGACCTTGTTGAAATGGTTGCTGACATCCTCTTCCCATTGGTGAAGAACGATGCAGTCCCAAATTAGTGGTTGTTTCCATAAATTAATTGTGAAATATATAAGCAATGAGGAAACCCCATCAAAAATATATGCCTAGTTATTTTTTCAAAATCGACAAGGCGAGAGGATTAGAGGTGTCACGGAGATAATGGTCTGTAAAACTTGACTCACAGTGCCACTGAGCCACTGACATAATATCATCCACAGGGACCCCATTAAATAGGGCAGTGGATGTCACTACGCCGCGGACACTGTGAGCCTTGGCCACGTCAACCTGCTTCCCGGTGGCGGATTTATGGCAAAACTGAATGCATTCTACAATCCACCTGGAAATGGTGTCCTTAGAAGCCCTGCCATGGGGTTCAATATAAGACAACCATAACGCCGACTGGTCGGTGCGCCACTCCGCCGTACGTTGTTTGTACCGGCGAAGCGCCCGGACGGGACACCATGCTTTAGAATTAGGATCATATCTAGTTAAAGCAGGCAAAACAATAGGTTGACCTGGATATTTCAACGACTGATTTTTAGCCAAGAAATTAATCCTAGGTAGCAGCTTAAGGCCTTCCCCTGAAACCACAAAACGGTCATCCTCGGCTGATAAGGCATGAATTTCACTCCTACGCCTAGCCGAGGCCGCAGCAATTAAAAACACAGTCTTCAGTGTTAATAGTTTCATAGAAATGGAACTAAGTGGTTCAAACGGCTTATCACCTAGTACTTGAAGCACTAGCGATAAACTCCAAGACGGAATCACAGGTGGATTCCTTGGTCTTAGATTGCCCATGCCTTTAATTAATACATTTAATGTATTTACTTCATCACTTCCCCTCTTAGCCAAGCAAGGAATAACAGACATTAAAGCTGACTTATAACCAGCAATAGAGTTAGGCTTGAGGCTATAGGCATCATAGAGGTGACAGAGGAAATCAGCTACTACCTGAATAGATGAATCCATTGGATCAATACATCTTTTTGAGCACCATTCTGCAAATCTGTTGATTTTATAATTATATGCTCTGGAGGTTGACCCCCTCCTGGCTTTGGCCATAAACATGGCTGCTTGCTCAGAAAAGCCTTCCTTAATTCTAGATTCCTTGACAACATCCACGCAGTCAATCTGAACATTGACGGATTGTTGTGAAGGGCCTTGCCCTGGGAGATAATATCGTCCATCAGAGGCAGAGGAACCGGATTGCAGACCAGAAGGTCCAGCAGATCCGTATACCATGATCGGCTTGGCCAATCCGGGGCGATCAGAAGCACTTGGCATTCCTCTTGTCTGATTTTCTGAAGAATTTTTGGAATCCAGGATTGCTGGAGGGAATGCGTATGCATACATTCTCCCCCAGCTGATAGCTAACGCATCTGTTGCGAAAGCGCTTGGATCCGGAATCGGAGAGACGTACGTCGTCATCTTCGCATTCTTCTTCGTTGCGAACAAATCGATGTTGGGTTTCCCCCAATGGTCGAACAGACGATCCGCCACACATTGATTTAGTTGCCATTCCGTGGGTAAAACACTCATCCTTCGGCTCAATGAGTCTGCTAGCAGATTTAACCTTCCCGGAATATGAACTGCTTTCAAGGTAATCTGGTGATCCAGGCACCAACAAAGCAGTCTCCATGTCATCATACAGAGACTGGGCGACTTCGTTCCGCCCTGGCGGTTTATGTAAGTCACAACTGTTGAGTTGTCTGAACGAATAAGAACAATCTTGCCCTGAACTTTCTGTAAGAAATGTTCCAGGCCCAGGACTACTGCTCTTAGCTCCAGTAGATTTATATGTTCCTTTGACTGTTCCAGATTCCAAAGCCCTGATATCGTGGACTCTTCCAGGCAAGCTCCCCAGCCCTCCATCGATGCATCTGTATACACAGTCACCTGAGGGTGGGGAGGGGTTAGCATAACCCCCACCAAGAGATTCTCTGTGTCCAACCACCATTGCAGGTGATGAATCAGAGGCGCCAACACTGACACATTCGAGTCCAGCGAACCTGTACTCTGGGTCCATTGTGTCATGAGAAATAACTGGATCGGCCGCCTGCGTAAGGCGGCCTGAGGAATGACTGGTTCCAATGAAACCATCAACCCCAGCATTCTCAAGTAAACTCGTGCCAGGACATGACGACTGTCGCACACTGACTGAATTAATGAGATGAGTTTCTGAACTCTCTCCTGAGTAGGATAAACATATCCTGTCTCTAGATCGAAGAACATCCCCAGGTAAACAAACTTCTGGGATGGAGTCAGCTCTGATTTTGGGAAATTGATCATCCAGCCTAAGTCTGTGAGAGTTTTCAAAACAATCTCCAGACTGGCCGATAAACTTTCCCGGGTGTGTGCTTTCAACAGCCAGTCGTCTATGTACGTGTGGACTGCTATGCTTCTCCTGCGGAGGTATGCGGTGATCGCAAGAACCACACGGGTGAAAACCCGAGGAGCCGTGGAAATTCCGAAGGGTAGCACCCTGAATTCCCACTGTCTGCCCTGGAATGCAAATCTCAGGAAGCGACGGAAACTCCTGTGTATGGGGATGTGGAAATAAGCGTCCTTCAAATCTATCGACGCTGTCCACATTCCCCTCTCTAACCCCGCCAACACCGAGCGCACAGTCTCCATCTTGAAACTGGGCGTCTCTATGAACTTGTTCAATGGCTTGAGGTTGAGAATTGGTCTCCATCCTCCGGTGTTCTTTGTTACTAAGAACAGGGTTGAATAGAAGCCCGGACACCTCTGTACTGGCACCCGCGGTGTGCGGATAGCCCTGGACTGATAAGCAGCCCACGGGTTCCAGCGACAACCGTCCACGGTCCCTATTGGGCGCGGCAATAAGCCTGCTGCCAGGGTCGTGGAACGCCCCCTCTAATGGGGCCACCTCTGAATCTTCAAACAACGGAAGCGTACTAAGGAACGGTGATTCAGAGGCGGGGATTACCTGCTCCGAAGCAGATGATGAGGCCAACAAAGGATTTGGTCCAGGAAGCATGCCACGAAGCAACTCTGGAACCAAATCCTTTATTGTCCTCCTCATCTCTCCCAACATCTCGGACCGGAAGGCCTCCATGTCCACCGCGGACGAGGCCTTCCTCTTACCCTTCTTACTTACAACCTCTTTTTTCAGCTTCTTCTTCTTCTCCTCCTCCACCACCTTGTCCTTCGCCTGCAAGCACAAGAATTCGGACATTAGCTCGCCCCCCCAGTGCTTACATATCTCGCAATTAAGCAAGGGACCACAGGGGCTACACTGAAAACAGAGATGAGGACCAAACTTGTCCCTCAAAAATCGTCCACAGGACGCACAACCAGGTCTCTGAAAAAGGCCAAAGGACGAGGAGTATGAGCAATCTAGTTAAGCTTAGAAACTCACCAACTCAAGAGAAGGAAAAATGATCATAAAGATCATAATTTATCAGAAAACCAGCTTCGGACAACTTTAATTGTTAATAAAGAGCAAGGCTGATTATGACGTCATTAATCCTATGACACGAAAAAATCGATCCCCAACAAACATCCCAGTGCAAAGACGAATTGTATCTCTAACCAGAACATGTGCAGAATGGACATTTCGACTACACAAGCATCAGATATATACTGATAACAATGGCAAATACTGTTAATTATCTCCCTTTCCTCTAAATAATTAACATCACCTCATATCAATAATTAGATACCTGACACCTTGTCTAGACAAACCATCCAACCTGATGAACTGGAGCACTCCACCAACTGAACGCCTCTTAACTCTCTCCACCTCTAGGGGAAGGAATTGGATCAAGAGGGCAAAGTGAGAAGACCTTTATAATAGGCCTCCAACTCACTGGACATAGAATTTTTGGTTAGATAACCTAACAGTATTAGTAGGAAATGGAACCATGGTGGAGAGACACAAACCCTCTGCTGATGTCATGTCCATTATATTTCTTCACACAGACCTGTGGACATAAACACAAAGAGAGATTAGTCTTATATAGCACCTAGTTGAAATAAACCAACTAATCAAGGCGCTTATCACGTTTAGCGCGAGTCCCGGAAACACATTACAACGGGACAAAACTCGCTAATTTTACTAGAAGTCACCTGATTTAAAGGTCCTGGGCCCTCCTCTGGCGAAGTCACTCTTCCTGCCATCTTTATCAGGGATAAACACTTCTGAACTTTCACAAAAACACTTAGAATTGAGCCACGAAAAGCACTAGCACAAAAGCATGTGTAGACTCTCTGCCAATAAATTAGCAAAGAGGAAGTGCTAGTCTGCGCATGCGCGGTGGTGGGGCTGGCATCCGCCAGACTACGCTCTGACTCCCTGCCCAGTAAGGGCACCTAACTGTTTTAATCTGAGTGTTTATTGAGTGAAAGCCAATATTTAGCAATATCAAAAGTATTAGGGAGGTAAGTATACTCTTGATGTGAAAAAAGACTTAACAGACCGCATTGCATTAAGCCCTGTGAGAATATATTTGATTAGCTTAGAAAAAAGAACAATTTCTATCTACATTGAACATAGGCTAATTTAAAATTCTGGATTGTGGAGAACAAAAAAGCCATCTGTTAATGATGTCCCAAGATTACACTGATATGATTATGACACCAATGTTTGAAAAGACCAGTAACCAGCCCAATTATAAACACTGTGACTATACACCAGTAACCAGTCCATTATAAACACTGACTACACACCAGTAACCAGCCCATTATAAACACTCTGTGACTATACACCAGCAACCAGTCCACTATAAAAGCTGACAAAGACTCGAACCCACAACTGGCGGAAGCTCCAAGCACCATAGCCCACAAATGCTTCCACCACACTAAAGCCACAGGCTCCTTGGCGCTTCCGTCGGTTGTGGGTTCGATTCCCCGCCATTGCTAAATACTGTAATGCCACAAATACTTGTATAAAGTTTATAAAAGCTCTACGACTCTACACCAGTAACTAGTCCATTATAAAAAGTTACCTGCGACAGTACTTGTGTGACGAAAAGCTCGCACCTGTGAATCTGTCAGTCCTGTCAGTAACGATATGACGTTATCCATCATGTACTGGTCATAGATGATACTGTACTGACACTGACGAACCAACACCTGAACAAACTCACAGTAACTAGACTTAAACTTCTTCCATAATGGTCCCGCCATGATCAGCGGATAGTCGCCACTTTCCTGTAAGAATACAGAGGAATATATACATAATCAATGGGTAGTCGCGACTTTCAGGTAACAATACAGAGATTACATACAATAGACATCATGGATGGATCTGCACTGTCACTTACGTATCAAAAACATACAATAGACATCATGGACGGATCTGCACTGTCACTTACGTATCAAAAACATACAATAGACATCATGGACGGACCCGCACTGTCACTTACGTATCAAAAACATACAATAGACATCATGGACGGATTCGCACTGTCACTTACGTATCAAAAACATACAATAGACATCATGGACTGATCTGCACTGTCACTTACGTATCAAAAACATACAATAGACATCATGGACTGATCTGCACTGTCACTTACGTATCAAAAACATCTGGTGTTCTAAATCAGATTTTCTCATTCATGCTAAAAATAGAATGTACCATTGACTCACAGCTATGAATTATGGGTGTCCAATGCTAGATTTTATGGCAGTATTTGTGTCCAAAAGACTACAACCAATTAATACTTAATAATCATAAAAAATTTTCAGGGGCCCCATAGAACCCACTGCCACTACATTTGGGTGTTCCAAGCTGCATTTTAGGGTATATACCCTCAAAAGGACCCTTATGAGAATCCCTGCACCCATCTTATGACTACCCTGTTTACAACCACCAGTATTATCAATTAGTATTTATTACTATTTATTATTATTATTTTTGTTTCTTTTTTGACAAAGTACCTCATCAAATTCTTCAGTCATTTTCCTGATAATCTCAGCATGTTCCATATTCGCATGCATGTATGGAGTTATCTTCCCCTTGCATCCAGAACACTGAATAAAGAACTGAATCAGCTCGAGTAGCGCATTGTCACGGTCATTTTTGTATGACTCAATCCAATCATCACCGACACTCTGAAGAAAGAACATGAAATGTCACATCAATACGGTCAAGTCCATACTGGCTTAGTCAGTCTCTTTAACAACTAAAATGGATACAAAATAAATTTGGTTGAATCCCATACAAGGGTTTCGGAGGAGACATAGCATCACTGGTGAATTTTAATATTTGACGGAATGCGTTGATCCTGCATTCCAGACACCAGGAATTGTGACATTAGATTTATATTGGGCTATGCACCCCCCCCCCCCTCCCCAACCCCACCCTGGGGTCTAAGTGGCATGTCTCGGGTTGATCCTGCATTCCAGACACCAGGAATTGTGACATGAGATTAAATATTGGGCTAGGCAACACCCACCCCCACAGGTCTAAGTGGCATGTGTCTCGGGTTGATCCTGCTTTCTAGACACCAGGAATTGTGACATGAGATTTATATTGGGCTATGCCTTCCCCCCCCCCCCCCACCCACGGGGTCTAAGTGGCATGTGTCTCGGGTTGATCCCACATTCCAGACACCAGGAATTGTGACATGAGATTTATATTAGGCTATGCAACACCTCCCCCACCCCCCCCCCCCAACCCACCCCTGGGGTCTAAGTGGCATGTGTCTCGGGTTGATCCTGCATTCTAGACACCAGGAACTGTGACATGAGATTTATATTGGGCTATGCACCCCCAAACACACCCCCCCCCCCCCAACACCAGATCTATGTGGCATGTGTCTCGGGTTGATCCTGCATTCTAGACACCAGGACTTGTGACATGAGATTTATATTGGGCTACGCCCCCCCCCCCGGTCTAAGTGGCATGTGTCTCGGGTTGATGATGCATTCTAGACACCAGCAATTGTGACCTATGAGATTTATATTGGGCTATGCACACACCACCCCCCCCCCCCCCCCAACCCCACCCTGGGGGTCTAAGTGGCATGTCTCGGGTTGATCCTGCATTCCAGACACCAGGAATTGTGACATGAGATTAAATATTGGGCTAGGCAACCCCCACAGGTCTAAGTGGCATGTGTCTCGGGTTGATCCTGCATTCTAGACACCAGGAATTGTCACATGAGATTTATATTGGGCTATGCCTCCCCCCCCCACCCACGGGGTCTAAGTGGCATGTGTCTCGGGTTGATCCCACATTCCAGACACCAGGAATTGTGACATGAGATTTATATTAGGCTATGCGACCCCCCCCCCCCACCCCAGGTCTAAGTGGCGTGTGTCTCGTGTTGAGAATGAGAGGTGCCCATCCAAAGTCTTTGGTGGAATTCTACAGAACAACTTATCCTGGGGTTGGGGTGGGGTTTTTTTTTGGGGGGGGGTGAATTTCTAATTCATATTAGCATTTCTCAAGAGAATAATTACAGGTTTCTTATTAACATATCAATCAGAGCCCAGGATTACTTGTAAAGTTTATAAAAGCTCTATGAATTATTCATATATTGAGGTAAGAACTCACTTGTAGCGATACTCTGCCATTTTTAACCATATCAAACAGACTACCAGCTTCACTATCGGTCACCTCTTGTTTCTTCACGATGGCACGTTTACCCCGCTTTGCTGGCTGAAATTTACATGTACACAGAGATTAGGCCTTGTAACCTGTTACACACCTTCACTCTCTCTCTCCCTCCAACCCTGCCTACCGTAACACACACACACCCCTCTCTCTCTCCATCTCCCGCCTTCCCAATCTCTCTCTCTCCCTCCAAACCCGTCCCTCGCGATACTATTAGAAAATCTGTTGAACTAGAAAGATCTATGAGTTCTTAGGAAGAAATGGGTGTGACATAGCTATTAAGGGATCCTTCTAATAGCAATACATGTACTAGGTAAGACATGTTAACCATTTAATAATCAAAGGCGCCAAAAAATTGCCTGAGCAATGGTCATCAAGAATGTTCATTTTCAGGTCAAGAGAAGATGGTTTTTGAATGAGATGTCTAAGATTGAGACTTCAGTAGTAAATTTAAAAAAAATATTCTTCTTTTGGCTTGCAAACGGACATTCAATAAGCAAATCTTTAGATTTTCTTCACCAAATTTGAGACCATTGACTGCTGCAAGCCACCAGACAATAATTTCAATGGGAAACAACTCTGGACCACCTAAATATTTTGAAAACAATTTGACTGAAACTTGTTGGTGGCTAAGCCACCAACAACTGTCAGTCAAATTGTTTTCAGAACAGTGTAGTCTGTAGAAATTCAGCAGGGAATGAGCTAAATGCTAAATACTCACAGGTGCAGGCTGATCTCCTCTGGCTTTACGTTTGCCCTTTGGCTTGGGCTCCTCAAAGTCACTGTCTGAATCATTCTCAGCTCTAAAGTAAACAATACAATATATATTACAGTAGTCAATCAGGGATCCAATCTGTCAATCATGTATCTGACATCACAATGGAAATGCCAGTTGCTAGCTGACGTGAGTGACATCACAATGGAGATGTCAGTTGCTAGCCGACATTGAGTGACATCACAATGGAGATGTCAGTTGCTAGCCGACGTTGAGTGACATCACAATGGAGATATGTCGGTTGTTAGCTGACATGAGTGACATCACAATGGAGATGTCAGTTGCTAGCTGACGTGAGTGACATCACAATGGAGATATGTCAGTTGTTAGCCGATGTGAGTGACATCACAATGGAGATGTCACTTGCCAGCCGATGTGAGTCAATGTAGATATGTCAGTTGTTAGCAGACGTAAGTTACATCACAATGGAAATGCCAGTTGCTAGCTGACGTGAGTGACATCACAATGGAGATATGTCAGTTGCTAGCCGACGTGAGTGACATCACAATGGAGATATGTCAGTTTCTAGCGGATGTGAATGACATCACAATGGAGATGTTAGTTGTTAGCTGACGCGAGTGACATCACAATGGAGATGTCAGTTGCTAGCTGACGTGAGTGACATCACAATGGAGATGTCAGTTGCTAGCCAATGTGAGTGACATCACAATGGAGATATGTCAGTTGTTAGCTGACATGAGTGACATCACAATGGAGATATGTCAGTTGTTAGCTGACATGAGTGACATCACAATGGAGATATGTCAGTTGCTAGCTGATGTGAGTGACATCACAATGGAGATATGTCAGTTGTTAGCCGACGTGAGTGACATCACAATGGAGATATGTCAGTTTCTAGCGGATGTGAATGACATCACAATGGAGATGTTAGTTGTTAGCTGACGCGAGTGACATCACAATGGAGATGTCAGTTGCTAGCTGACGTGAGTGACATCACAATGGAGATGTCAGTTGCTAGCCAATGTGAGTGACATCACAATGGAGATATGTCAGTTGTTAGCTGACATGAGTGACATCACAATGGAGATATGTCAGTTGCTAGCTGATGTGAGTGACATCACAATGGAGATATGTCAGTTGTTAGCTGACGTGAATGACATCATAATGGAGATGTCATTTGTTAGCTGACACGAGTGAATCACTCACACGTACGTCAGTCATGATTGAAAGCGGCATACATGTCCGACAGGAAGCGGTCCACATTGTCTGAATTTCGGGAATTTACAATTTAATCTGCTTTGAATACGTTTTCGTAAGCATCAGCTCCCAGTCAGATTAGATGTAAAATATATTTACCTGCTTTAATACCTGTATCTATAGTTACCTTGAAATTAAGTTCTTGGAATGCATGTGTCAGTGTAAAAATCAATTAAAACATGTATGTATACGGTAGGTGGAGCTTACATGTATCTTTATGGATGCCTACATTAAGGACATACACGTGTGTTTTGACACAGTGCCCTCTGGTATTGCTACTGCACAACACAATTAAAACATGCATGTATAAGGTAGGTTGAGCTTACACATATCTTTATGGATGCCTACATTAAGGACATACACGTGTGTTTTGACACAGTGCCCTCTGGTATTGCTACCGCATAACACAATTTATGCAATAGTCATACAGAGAAATCAGAGATTGCAAACACTAGGCCAAGCCCTCCCATTTTTGTCACACTGTAAAGTTTCCAGATTTTCTGGAATCTTCTCGGATTTTCATGGATCATACTCGGTGTTTCTCATGGCATCTAAATTTTGGATGTTCCAGGGAACCTAGAAATCTGGGGTCCCAACCCGAAATCTAGGGGTCCCAAACAGAAATCTGGGGGTCCCAACCCGAAATCTGGGTGTCCCAAACTGATATTTGTCATTCCCATGCAGTTTTTTCCTATGAATTATGGAGTCCCATGCTAGATTTTGTGGGTATGTTTGTGCTAAAACCTATTCATATTTAACAATCATGCATGATTTTCAGGGTCCCATGGGACCCACTACCACTACTTTTGGGGGTCCCAGTTGCATTTTGGGGTCTATACCCTCAAAAGGAATGAGAAACCCTGACCACGCTCACAGTTGTGGAACCGAAGTGTATGGTAACCAGGGTTGGGGTAGAGTACAGTCAGCTGTACTGAGACTGAGTACGACTACTTTGGCAAAGTACTTGAGGCTGAGTAAAGGTACATGTACTTTTTAGCAATTGTACTGAGTACGAATACAAGTACATGTTATGTCATCCAAGGTGGCTATGGAGGGGGTGGGCGAGAACAGCCATACTATAACATTACCATGTACTTGCTATATGGGGTGGAGTTGCTGTGAATTCCGTAAATATACATGTAAATATAAAATATGGCTTCTGTAGTGGTGTTTCCCTCTATTTACTAACAAAATAAAGGTGCCTTGTTGAATATTTTGGACATACATGTAATCGGACTGAACGGTGTTGCTACCATGGGTGGCATTAGCTCCCAGTCAAATTAGTGTCAAAACATTTGAACAGAATATTTACTAATGCTTTTAACGATACAGAGAAAATGACAAATTCATAACAACAACAAATAATCAGTTGAATATTTTTTTAATAATTTGATTGGCAGTTGCTCCTAACTTAGGCAGAAATTATTTCCCGTCAAATTATTTTCAAAATATTTAACAGACTATTTACTTCATAAAGCATATGCTGAATTCCTGGCATGATTGCTATGAATGTATAATATAAGGCATCATCAGTGAAAGGGTTAAATTAGAAATAATTTATTTCAGATAAATCATGTAGTAATGTTGAATTTTGACTGATAAACATTACTACTGATGGCAGCATTCGCTTCCAGTCAAAATATTTTCGAAATTTTCAACATTTAACATTATTGTTAAAATAGTGTATGTAATATTAACATTGATTAATCCTTTAACACTCAAATTTGTTCAAAAAAGTTTCAATTTTCTCATGTAAATTGTCAATTTGCAGATTATCTCTGAAAATTTACCACTGGAATTACTGGCTTTCTTATCAAGCCAGTTATTTCAGTGTAAAATTTTCAAAAATAGTCTTCTCTTGGTCTCCAGATTGACATTTTCCAAGACCACAGCAGAAGGCTTTTTTCGCTGGATTGAGTGTTAAAAGGTTAAGAGTTGGTAGGTCTATAAAGCCTGAAGTAATAGACTATCATACATGAATGGTGTCTTATCAGTAGGCATATAATTGTCCAGGCCAGGTATTTGTTGATATAAGACTTGTGCAAGAGCACAAGCTCTGTTCTAATTCACCCTACATCTCTCAACACATTCAATGATAAATGACCAGAACTGACCATTTTTATGCTGTTAAAAAGAGATTCTATTGGACATGTAGAAAGTTATTTGGTGGTAGGTCTTGCTGCTTTAAGCAGAAATTATGGTTTCTAGACAAATTATTAAGTTTACCTGTATGACTGCCTTGAAAGGTAGATAAAGAGGGTTTTAATCGTGCATGGGTTAAAATGCTTTACTTCTTATTTTCTATTAGCATAACTACAACACAAACATCCAGAATTTCAATTTCAAACCCAATTAACAGCTAAGTTTTTAAATATTTTGAAACCAATTTGGCTAGAAGCAGTTCCTGGCTCAAGCAGCACTGGATTCAAATTCAATTTATGTTTAAAATATTCAACAGTTTCCTGTATGACAGCCTTGAATTTAGATAACAAGAGCTCCGCAAACGGCACATAATACCCCGCCATGATGACAAACCAATGAATGAGCGCTATCCGAAAATATATATTTCTTCCTCAGATCCAGACCAGTCAGCCGTATGAAGTATCAAAGTGATCCATTAAACGGTCATGGTGGTATCGTCCGGAAACCAATTTTCAAGCTGGTCGCCACTGACTGGCACCATATTGGATTTTGGATTATCATAAATTTCGATAAGTTTCTTCACCAGACATATTCCAACCACCCTATGAAGTGATCCGATAATTGGTAACGGAGATATCATTCAGAAACCAACTTTCAACATGGCAGGCCATGGCCGGCGGCCGTCTTGGAGTTCGGATCCTCGTCAATTTCGATAGGTTTCTTCTCCAGACCTAGTCCAACAACGTTATGAAGTTTCAAAGCAATCCGATAAACGGGAACAGAGTTATCATCTCGAAACCAATTTTCAAGATGGCCAGCATTTTGGATTTAGGATCATTGTCGATTTCCATAGGTTTCTTCCTTAGAACCAGTCCAACCATCCTATGAAGTTTCAAAGCGATCCAATAAACAGTTACGGAGTTATCATCCAGGAACTAATTTTCAAGATGGCCGCCAGTGGCTAACGGTCATCTTGAATTTCGGATCATCGTCGATTTCGATAGGTTTCTTTCACAGACCCAGTTCAACCACTCTATGAAGTTTCAAAGCGATCCAATAAACGGGAACAGTGTTATCATCTGGAAACCAATTTTCAAGATGGCCACCGGTGGTTGGCGGCCATCTTGGATTTCGGATCATCATCATCAATTTCGATAGGTTTCTTCACAAGATCTAGTTCAACCACCATATCAAGTTTCAATGTGCTCCGACAAACGGTAACAGAGTTATTATCTGGAAACCACTCTGCCACCCGCCCGCCCGGTGCCATTACATAATAACGAGCCACATTTTTTAGTGGGGTATAAAAAGGTTTCATTAGTGTCATTAATCAAATGCTTGTTATCTTATTCACGATAAGCATATAGATCACATATAGATGCCTACTACAGCAACTGGCCTTTTCCCGGCAAACATCCGGAATTTCAATTTTAAAACTTAAAAAACAAATGACTATATGTATGAAAACATATTACAAGGCAGATTAATTTCAAAATTTTAGCAGATAACACCAAGTCAGTCAAGTTGTTTTCAAATATTTACTAGATTTCATATCATCTCTCTGAGAACCAGTGCTTGGAATTTTTTAATGAAAAGAATATAGTATGCATATAATTTGTATGTAGAAAATGGATAAGTACTCAGCATGTACTCTTAAGTATTCAAAAGTACAAGTACAGAGTATGTACTCGAGTACAAGTACTTTGGAAATGTACTGAGGCTAAGTACAAGTACATGTACTCATAGAAAGCCACAAGTACTGAGTACATGTGAGTACTTGAAAATCTGTACTCGAGTACTGAGTACATTGGCCCCAACTATTCGTAACACCATTTTAGGTGTTCAAATTTGTGCCAAATTGGATCAGTAGTTTTGAAACAGACAGACACAGGAAAGAGACATACAGAGACAGACAAGCAGACTGACAGTCAGACAGACAGACAGATGAGAAACTCAGTGGCACATATTCAAGTGTTTTCTTGGCCTGTAAATGAACATTCAGATTCCTGAGACAACAGCTTTGGGCCAGCTTGACCATTAGTTTACAAAGGTGGTCTGTTGGTCAGTTAGTATAAGGTGGTCTATAGGTCAATTAGTAATCACTTAGTATAAGGTGGTCTGTCCGTCAGTTAGTATAAGGTGGTCTATAGGTCCGTTAGTAATCACTTAGTATAAGGGGGTCTGTCCGTCAGTTAGTATAAGGTGGTCTGTCCGTCACTTAGTATAAGGTGGTCTGTCCATCGGTTAGTATAAGGTGGTCTGTTGGTCAGTTATAATAGGGTGGTCTGTTGGTCAGTTAGTATAAGGTGGTCTGTTTGGTCAGTTAGTATAAGGTGGTCTGTTTGGTCAGTTAGCATAAGGTGGTCTGTTGGTCAGTTAGTATAAGGTGGTCTGTTGATCAGTTAGCATAAGGTGGTCTGTTGGTCAGTTAGTATAAGGTGGTCTGTTGGTCAGTTAGTATAAGACTGTCTGTTAGTCAGTTAGTATAAGGTGGTCTATAGGTCCGTTAGTAATCACTTAGTATAAGGGGGTCTGTCTGTCAGTTAATATAAGGTGGTCTGTCAGTCAGTTAGTATAAGGTGGTCTCTCCATCAGTTAGTATAAGGTGGTCTGTTGGTCAGTTAGTATAAGGCATTCTGTCGATCAGTTAGTATAAGGCGGTCTAGCTTTAAGTTAGCAGAATAATTCTATACATACACAGATATATCTGATGATGGTTCCATGGGATCACTGGATACCTCAGCAGGAGCAGCCATCTGTGCTTGTAGTGCCGCCGCCGCCGCCTGCTGCTGTAACAATGCTTCCTGCTCCATGTCCTGTTGTTGTAGCTGCTGTTGTTCTTGCACCGTTTGTGCCACCATCTGAGCGGCCACCTGCGCTGCAGCCTCGGCTGCTGCCTGCGCTTTCTCACGACGATTAGGACGTGCACTCGGCATTACTAAAGTGTGAGTAATGCTACAACACTGTGGCTAGCTGGAAAACAAACAAGTGTTTGACAGGTATTTCTGTGGCAGACAGCATATTTGTAAAATATGAATCGATACACCAATCCAGGTATAGAACTTGTTGAGTTTTCTAAACTGTTTAAATCATGTGATAGTTTGTTCCAAGCTCTTATAGTACTGGGAATGAAGCTGATTTTAAAGACATTAGTTCTAGCATAAATTTGTTGTGCATGTGTTTGGTTTTCTGAATTTGCGTCTGTCATCATATTTACGTGTAGCATATTTAGTCAAAGATAGTCAATTAGGCCTACCAAAAAAAAAAAATTGTTGTTCTGATTTCCAGAACTTTTGCCTCCTACCCAAAAGCTTTTATCCAAAAAATTTAAAATAAACCTGGCACATACCTACCGACCCTAATTTTACCTATGCCAAAAGCAGAATTCTTTTCCAATGTGCAAAAATTGTCTCAATAAATTTCCTAAAAGTAAAACATAAAAATACTAGCCTACCATATTTTATCAACTTAGAAAAATACAATTAAATGTCCCTACCTACCCTAACTTCAGATAGTAATCGGAACCACACAATCACTTACAAGTGGTCTTCGCATGGATAGTTTGCACCACTAAATTTTAAACAAATTGGGCGAAAAAATTCAGCAAGCAGTTCTAAGATCGACAGACGTGTGAACGAAAACCAGTAACAAAACAACCACTGTGCATCAACTATTTTTTCCGTATACAATCCAGTTTCTATCATGTGTTAATTTATTTTTAAAATTTTTAATCAAGGATATAACATTTGCCTATTCTTGTAACCACTATTTCTTCTTAATATTTATCGACAAGTATGCAATAACTGCGGAATAGCTCAAAATCATCCCTGGTTAATTCTCCCAAAGCTTGGCCAAAAATCTGCTGTTCGTATTTATGCAACAAGTTGACAATATTATTACCGGTAACAACATTGAAATTGTTTGCTATCACAGATTAGTCGATGAATATCTGGCATAATTTATGAAATATTGGCATTTCATTTTTGGTCGGCATTACAAAGTTAATGCGTAATATGAGAGAAAATATTGTTCCATTATTAATACTTTATGAAGAGAAATATTATTTCGCTGTTCCGATTGGATAAGTTGATAAGTGATGAAAAGTTAGTGGAAATGTGCTATACATGTATAGACGTATTTAGAACATTTCGACCCTATTCACATTTTCGCACATCTGTGCATTCTGAGATCGGGCTATATCTTGATTCTACCCCCTTCCAATAGGTTTACCATGGACTTTCAGTTTGCCACAAAATCTGGTTAAAACACTATAAATAAAAATTATCTATACTGTTTTCAATGTCTACAACAGTTTAATAAGTGGGGCTATAGTTCAATGATGCTTTTTTGCCAAAGAAAGCTGCAAAATTAAATAACAGAAATAAACTCGAGCTAGCACTTTTCGTGAAGGGTAAGAATAAGGATATTTTTTTTAGATCGGTTATCATTAAAGTGGGTGCAAACTTACTAAATGCCTTCGGGTTGCACAATTATTCTGTTTTCATAGTCGCGATCATTTTGAACAAATAATCGCGATTTTCGCTTATATCGTACATGTCACTGTGCGCTAGGGTGGAGGAACTTGAACAAGGTTTTATTCAACATAAATAACTATGTAACATGGAATATTTCGACTAATTCTACAGCTAGTATTGATAATATCTGAAAAGACCACAAACTTTACTTCAAACCAGGGTTTGTATACCTTTTTGTGTATTGAACTCCGTGACTTTTACATGACTTTTCATGACCAAAATTAACAAATTCCATGAAATCTAAGAATTAATATCTAGGAGATTTGTGTTTATGATGTAGCTACATAAATGATGGTCTGATTTTAATTCTTTATTCTAAAAAAATGTTTGAATATTGCGTCTTATTTAACCAATTCTAAGCCTTGTTTTGATACGTGCTTACCATAATTTTATTGTAGAGGTGACGGCAGGAATTTATGCTAAGATATCTTTTATTTTAAATTGATTAACATTTTCCATGACTTTTCCATGACCTATGGCAAAAAATGCTGATTTTCCATGATTTTCCAGGCCTGGAATTTAAATTTTTAAATTCCATGACTTTCCAGGATGTCCATGACCAGTATGAACCCTGTCGAACGAGAATTGCTAACATTATGCTAAAAGAACAAAAATTGGTATCGCTGACCACTAAAACCTCCTCCAGTCTAATTGCCAGATAGTATAAATAGTCGTGCAGAAATGCTATTATAAACAATTACAGTACTAATAGCGAACACAATATCGATACAATCTGGCCAATGTAAGCGACCAATATAAAATGATCCAAAGTGGAATCAAACATGCGATAACCTTTGCTTGAAGGGCCGAGAATTAAAATGCGGGAAATCGCTTCTTATGCTGGCAACAAAATAACTCTTTTGCAATTGTAGGCTCGTGACATGTTCTCATGAGATTTCATACGCTAACAGGAGTTTCAGACAGGCAATTTCGATCACATCACTTTCCCTTCCTGTTATCATTTTACCACATTATTCAGAAAGTACAATACTCGGTTCCCATCACGCAATGATAATATATAGTGATATCAGAGTTCCGAGTCCAGGATATTTATATCCGAGTACTCGCTCTAAAAATTGTTGAGAGTTCTTTTTTTATTTAACCTGAGCAGATTACTAATATTTTTTCGCGACAACATTTTATATCAAACTTTAGATTAATTTTGATGTAATAAACGGCCTTTATTTAGGTGGCCTCCATTTAATAATGTCACTTTCGCGATGTTTTATAGGTGTATATTAAACATAGTTGTAAGGCGGCAAGAATTTTAACCATTTTAGAGAATTGATTTTAACTTTTTCTTGAAATATATCTAAAATAAGCCCACACCCGTTCTCAGAGATGTTTGTTAGGAAATTGAACGCCTCTTGTCTTAATTGAATCCTAGGCCTAATAGATGATGTACGTTACTTTACATTTTGAAAAACAACTATCTCGGAGATTGAAAATCTTTGATTAATCGATTGTGGAATTAATTCAAATTTGGTATGTGGGTTACCCATATGATTCCGCTTTGCAAGACAAAATTTAGAATTGGCTCTGCCCCCATGGGGGACGTGGCAGGGGTCAAAAGGTCAAATCAGTTGTAACGCAACTCCTCTGAAATCGTTAGATGGAACTCAACCAAATTTGACATCTGAGTTACCCATATGATTGCAGAATGGAATGTGCCATTTAGATTTTGCTCCGCCCCCAGGGGGTGGGGGAGGTGTCAAAAGGATAAATTTTAGCCTGTGGAAATTGATTATAACGCATCTCCTCCAAAACCATTGGACAGAATTCAACCAAATTTGGTATGTGGGTTACCCATATCAATGTGGAGTACACGAGCGCATTTACATTTGGCCCCGCCCCCAGAGGTGGATGGGGGGGGGGGGGGTCAAAAGGTCAACAAATTGATTGTAATGCCACTCCTCTGCCATTGTTGGACGGAATTCAACCAAATTTACTATGTCAGTTACCTATATCAATGTGGAGTGGATGACCACATTTACATTTGGCCCCGTTACCCACCCACCCCCACCCCAGGGGGTGGGGGATGGGGTCAAAAGTTCATGAAATTGATTGTAATGCAACTCCTCTGAAGTCGTTAGATGGAACTAAACCAAATTTGATATCCATGTTACCCATATGATTGCGGAGTTCAAGAGGCCATTTAGATTTGGCTCTGCCCCCATGGGGCGGGAGATGGGTTAAAAGATCAAATTTTATCCTGCGCAAATTGGTTGTAACGCATCTCCGAAACCATTGGACGGAATTCAAGCAAATTTGGTATGCGAGTTACCCATATCAATGCGGAGTGGATGAGCACATGTACATTTGGCCCCGCCACAGGGATGGAGTCAAAGGTCAATTGATTGTAATGCAACTCCTCTGACACTGTTGGACAGAATTCAAACAAATTTAGTATGTCAGTTACCAATATCAATGAGGAGTGGGTGAGCGCAATTACATTTGGACCCGCCCCAGGTGTGGGATGGGGGTCAAACGGTCATGAAATTGATTGAAATGCAACTCCTTGGACATTACTGGACGAAATTCAACCAGGTTTGGTATGTGAGTTACCCATATGATTGCGGTGTGCAAACGGACATTTACATTTGGATCAGTCCCCGGGGGTGGGTTGCGGGGTCAAAAGTTCAAAGCGGTGAACGTGGGGATTTGCGATAACGTGTCATCGACCATTCAATCTAGTTTAGTTTTGGAATCGTTCACAATCATATTTTTAAAGAATACTCGCGATTAATCGAATAATTGTGCAAGCCTTCCTTTTCTTCTATTACAGTACATCCCTCCTAGCTTGAGCATATTCGTACTAAGCATCACAGCAGAGCAAAGTTAAACATATTTTATTTACAAATAATAACATGATGTCGTTAATTATCTGTAATAGCATAGCCTCACAGAGTGGACCTTCAGCTTGAAAGTCTGCAGGTCTGGACTCTCGACGACGTCAGCAGACAATGAATTCCACAATCTGATTGTATTTGGATAGAATGATTTTTGGAAGCTATATCTGGTCTTTGGCAATCATGTACAACATGGTGACTGGATTTAGAGTGGCGTTCTTCAAGAGTTGGGATTTCTAGCTCCTTACGCATTGCCGTGACACTGCTGTCCCGGCTGTAGTTATTCTTGATGAAGCGGGCTGATTTTCTCTGAACTGCTAAAGAGGACTTTCCATAGCAACGCATTGTTTACATTTTATATGGAGCTCAAACCATAAAATCTTGTATCTGAGAATCTGTAATAACACCGCCCAGTATCAGAAAACATCAAATCATGAGTGAATTTTGCACAATAGTAAACAAAATGTAATTAAGATTTCACGGCCCCTTGCTCGTAATGTTAAATTAGCCAGTCCAAAAATGACGTCGCTACCAGGGTATGATGGGAAAATTAGATTGTGATGATGTCATTGTGATTCTATGAATTCAAATTTGTCCCATTTATTTCAACAATATGCAATATCATCTTTCTATCCCACTACGAAAACTGGTAACTTCAGTTTTTTCAGCTTTATTTCGCTTTGCAGCCTTTTCCGATTAACGAAAAAAGCTGCAAAACGTAAATATCTTTGCTTATTCCTATCATTGTAGAGAATAGAAACACTGTATTTATGTATTTCATAGTTACAAAATATTTGCACATGACACAAAGATATATGGCAACCCAGCTACCAGTAAGATCCAAGACAACATAGACAAAGTATGTAAGTTGTCGTAGACATGGCAGCTATCCTTCAACATAGATAAAATGCATGTTCTGCATTTCGGCAGAAATAACCCGCAAACTAAATGACAGATACGCCCGATATGCATCCTGTATCAACACCAGAGGTCGAAAAAGACTTGGGAGTACATATTGATAAACCTCTTTTGATATTCATAGGTAATATTGTATCCAAGGCAAACAGCACAATAGGATTAATCAAAAGAAACTTTACCAACATCTACTTTCACACTCTTGTACAAGTCTCTAGTGAGACCTATCCTAGAATACTGCAACTCGGCATGGTCACCAAGATTGAAAAGGCAATCACAGCTATTAGAAAGAGTTCAACGCCGAGCAACAAAACTCGTCCGGCAAATCAAAGAGTATAGCTACACGGAAAGACTTAAAGCCCTAAATCTAATGTCACTGAAATATAGATGGTTACCAGGAGATATAATTGAAACATTCAAGCTCATCAGGAACTTATATAACATTGATAAGGACTACTTTTTCGAACCATCAAGTATTACACAAACCGGAGGTCATAAGTTCAAGCTCAACATAAAACGCAGCAACAAAGACATTCGCAAGCACTTTTTCGCTGATAGTCGTACCATATTGTAATTCACTGCCAGCTACAATAGTCAAAGAAACAACAGTTGAGTTATTCAAGGGCAAACTAGAAATCTACTTCAAAGAAAGAACATTTGAATTCGACTGAACAGGCATATGTATACCAGCCCATCACAAAATCATACTGTAACTCTTCCAATACAATACAGTGGATTGATCTCGGAGTAGCCTGTGCATCAGCAAGAACATGCTCTGTAGCGATTTCAATTATTGGTAGATAGGTCTCTGCTTCCAAGTCCGCGTTTTGTAGTAGCATGACGAGACACTAACATAGAGGAGACTCGGCTAGCCATGAACACAGAAGATGAAAACAACTGCAATAAAAACAGCAGACCTGCCTACCACTTATAAACTCAAGCAGTTATTTTCAATGGGAAAACCATGAGTTTCAGTAATTTCACCATGTCAATCAGTAATGGTTTTTCAGTAGTTTTCAGAGGCTTTCATTAATTCAATAATCACATACGGCAATTATACAAGCATGAACATACACAAATTAATGAAAATTAGTCTTTAACTATCACGCACGCACACACACACTTTTGTTAAGGAAGACTATTTTTGAAAATTTGTCACTGGACCGACTGGCTAGGTTAACAATTTACGGCCCCACCACCTACATCAATTCACCCCCATCCACAACCAAAGAAAAAAATTAGAATATCTTATTTGGTTGAGCACCCAATTTAACCCTCAAATTTGGATATCATTACTTTACCACATACCAGTGCAAAATATCTCCATTTCCCGATGATCGCGACATTCTGGAATTCTTAACCGAAATTTAACTCACATTACAAACATAGAATTATTTCCGTGGGCAATAATTTCATGACAGCTGTCTAAATTCAACTGATTCAATGTTTGAAATTCACGAAAACAATGGATTTTTACGATATTCAGAGAAATATTACTCAATTGTGATAAGTTCCAAGTATGTATGTTGGATGTAGGATACGGTTATCTACACAGTTTAGTGATGTCAGTCATGGGGTAACCGGGACCCAACCTAAACTTGCTAACGTAGAAAGTCTCACTGCAGTTACAGGATTTTGCGAGACTAACGATATTTCATGTTTGTTGACATTTTATGAGAAATGTATTATTTACTCAACGCGATTAATACCACATATTGTTTAGCTATCGACATGTGCGACAAGTTCGAGGTGAGGCTTGTTTTGCCTTGTTAGTGTTGTCTATTGTGTAGCGGTGACGGCGGAAGCTTGTTTTAACAAGTTTCCGTAATTCTTAACACCCATCCGTATTACCGTAATTCGCCCATTTTTCCCATCCGTGGTTATGAAGAGCCGACCGTAGTACCGTATTTTCGTTGCTATTTCTGTAAAAACGATGGACAATCTGTAATGGTAGTCAGGTCTGGAACAACTACGGCCTCCACAAGTCAACAAGTAACCAAATGCTAGGTGTAGCAGGGTGTAACCATGAGTGTAGGCGACACACCGCAGCTGACGCAGGGAACACCCATCTGCACCACAGCATTTCCACAAATCAGTGCTAGCTCTTTCCACTCTGATGTCAGAATTCTGAATTTTCAAATTAAACTAAAAGATGATCTGGTTTCATTCTTCAGCAAATTTGGTGGAGGACACTGCTGTCATAGACAGCAATATTATCAACCAAATTGTTGGAAAATGTACACCGGCTTCTTTGTTATTGACACAGCAAAAGATAAAATATTGACATCAGAGTGGTAAAGGTCAAAGTCTTAAATCTAACGGATTCGAGAAGACTAAATCAAGCAAGTCAAATCACTCAAGAACAAACTAGAGATCAACTTCAACGAAAGAACTTTTGAATTAAACTGAACAAGCCATACTACTACAAAAAAACAGAGGCAATAACAAGCCAATGGCTTATGCCTCGTAAAATGATGATGATGATGATGATGATAAAATGATGATGATAAATACTCCTCTTCCGCTGGATAGGC
Organism: Chaetoderma sp. LZ-2023a; assembly: GCA_034401795.1. Lineage (NCBI taxonomy): Eukaryota > Metazoa > Mollusca > Caudofoveata > Chaetodermatida > Chaetodermatidae > Chaetoderma > Chaetoderma sp. LZ-2023a. Next base: position 1,856,062 of record CM067368.1, read on the forward strand.
TAGACAGCCTGTAACAGGTCTTCACTTTCTTGTTGCTCCTACTAAACACTTTGGGTGTGGACGAGTTGGATCAGGAACTGTGTTGTGTAAGCCACATTGTCAAAGTATTTGTCTAGCCGACTTTTAAAGGTGGTGAGAGTTGGAGCGGTTACCACAGTATCAGGAGGACTATTCCAGTGACTGTTTACCCGAATAATGAAAAACCATTTTAAAGGTGGTGAGAGTTGGAGCGGTTACCACAGTATCAGGACTATTCCAGTGGTTGCTTACCCGAATGCTGAAGAACCATTTTAAAGGTGGTGAGAGTTGGAGCGGTTACCACAGTATCAGGACTATTCCAGTGGTTGTTTACCCGAATGCTTAAGAACCATTTTAAAGGTGGTGAGAGTTGGAGCGGTTACCACAGTATCAGGAGGACTATTCCAATGACTGTTTACCCGAATGATGAAAAACCATTTTAAGGGTGGTGAGAGTTGGAGCGGTTACCACAGTATCAGGAGGACTATTCCAGTGGTTGTTTACCCGAATGCTTAAGAACCATTTTAAAGGTGGTGAGAGTTGGAGCGGTTACCACAGTATCAGGAGGGCTATTCCAGTGACTGTTTACCTGAACCATTTTCTGGCATCAGTGTTGAATCGCTGCTTGTGTAGTTTGAGGCTTTTGCCACGGGTTCGGTCACATTTGTCGGATTGCAGAGAGCTCTCAGCATCAACCATGTATCAGGGTTCGTACACCTTTCTATGTGTGAAATTCCATGACTTTTCATGACCAAAATTAACAAATTCCATGACTTCCTGAGATTAATATCTAGTAGATTTGTGTTTATGATGTAGCTACATAAATTATGATCTATGTTGTTCTGCAAATGTCTGAATATTGTGTCTTGCAACAACCAAGCCAAAGCCCTGTTTTGGTACGCTCTTGCCATAATTTTTATTGCATAGGGGTGATGGCAGTAATTTATGCCAACATATTTCCTTTATTTTTCATGATTACCATTTTCCATGACTTTTCCATGACCTATGATGAAAAATGCCGATTTTCCATGACTTTCTAGGCCTGGAATTTAAGTTTTCAAATTCCATGACCTTCCATGATTTCCATAACCAGTACGAACCCTGATGTATATGCACTGCGTGTATTTGTAAGCCTTGATAAGGTCACCAAGTAGACCCTGATAAATTAAACTTGGCAGTTTCAGGAATTTCAGGCGGTCTCCATACGGCATGTCTTTTAGCCCTGGAATGGGCTTAGAACTCACATGAATCCTCTTCTGACAGCAGGCATCAAGTCACCTCTGACGTAAGTTCTGGGCTGCATACACTGGTGGGATGACTCAGTGGCTGGTTGTCTTCATATTCGTAGTTTATTAGTGAATCTTTAAAGTAGGTAGTGGAGGTCAGCGCGATTTTTCAATTTAATCATGAACTGTGATTTATTTTTTAAATCACGATTTTTACGATGTGATTTAGGAAAAATTGGAAAATCAACAAAAATTTCATGTTTGTTTATAATCTGAAGTGTGTACTTTTCCGTCGCATTTTATCAGTACATGAGTACAATTATAATCGATTCACGCCTGTGTTCATCGTTTATATCATGGCGTGCTATGCATGTGTCGAACAATTACTAATCACAACACAAAGCACTACGATAAACAAGCTAACAATAGCGAGGTAACACCTTTGTCATTGAGAAAACCAGCTAGTTACTCCGTCGAATCGCCATATAATTTTCTTCCTTTCACTACAGACCCTGAGTCTGTCATGAAATACCAAGTGTATACTTAGTTGCAGTGTTAGGCAATAATCAGTGAACATTCTTTTTTAATTCTAGAGTTAGCAATTTCAGGCGGTGTAACAATTTTTCCTTTCTGATTCGGTTGTCATGTCTAATTAAAGAAAATAAAGGAAACAACATTCCAGATTGTTTGATTTTGAACTGCGCATATGGTTGATTACTTTTAAATGAAAAAACATGTCGTTACTCTCGTAGCTACTCAAGGCTATCGTCCTATGTATGTCGATTGCGCAGTATCTCCCTGGGTACTAATATTAGCGTCTTCGCATTACTCGGGTAGTGACCTAAACTCGTCCTACAAAGGGAGGCTATAAGCGGAAGTTGATACAGCACGCGATTTATATTTTTTCTCGACGAGATTTTATGTAATAATGCAATACTTAGGCGGTCCCAATTAATAATTTCACTCCCGCGATGATGGATATAAGGTATACATTAAGCATAGACGTAGGATGGTAAGAATTTGTCACATGAAATTGTGTTATAATTTCGTGCTATGTTTGCATCAGTTATTTAAACTTTTTCTAGAAATTCCAAGTCCCAGTTTTCGTGACTGGTAGTCCAGTAAAACTACAAATTAACCTAGAACAAATTGCAACAGAATTTATTTCTTTTCTGCGGCATTCATGGGACTGCCAGGTGTCACATATCAAAAGTCCTCCAAAATCCCTCGATGGGAAAGTGGGTAAATTCACATATTTAGCTACCGCCATTATCCGAATAATGAAACTTCCCTTACCTGCTTCATTCCGCAAATAAACGAAGTAGAAATGTTGTCTAAGCTCTGAATTTCATGGTCACGGAAGACAGTAAGCAATTGACAATATTGCCTTGAACCACTTGTACAAATTCTCCAAACCACAGATTAAATATGGTTGTATGCACAGGGCCGGGGTAATTTAAAAAAATTATATTTAAAGTAAGTTTAATTTTGTTTTTCGCTTTTAAAATTTTATCTAAAATAAATTGCATTTTAATTTTCACTTTTATCTCACAATTTGAATAAATTTCTATACAATTCAATCAGAATATGGACATGGATTTAGATACATGCGTTATTTGTAACCAGAGCCTAGAAAATGGCTCATAAACTGTTAAGCTTCGAGTTAAAGGCTGTGACGGTATTAACAATGCTAGCAGAGCCCGTGAAAGCGATGTCATAGCTGAAGTAGGACAGAGGGTTCATGTAAAATGTCGACGGGAGTTCATTGATCCCAAGCGGATTGCCCGTGACGCAGAGAAAATTGAACAATCTCCGCCACCCATGCGAACACTCCGTTCAGAAAGTCCAACATTCAATTTTAGTGAACATTGTTTGCTATGCGGATACCCTGCAAAAATTCAAGATGGAAAGAAACGTGGCTATGATATTTATCCAGTAAGTACTCATGACTTTCAATGTAGTATCGCCGAGGCCTGTGAGCAGAGAAAATACGAATGGGGCAAACTTGTAGCTGGGCGGCTTGCCTTCACGCCGGATTTATGCGTTGTCAATGCAGTATACCATCAAAGCTGCAGCGTAAATTTTCGAACCATGAAAAATATCCCTCAGCTGCACTCATCTTGCTCATCCCAAAAACATGGAAGGCCAGAAGACTTGGACAGAGTAAGAGCATTTAGTGCGACAATGGCATTTCTTGAAAATAATGATGATGAGCAGCTGACCCTGCACGACCTCGTTAATAAAATGCAAGAGTATCTCGATGATAAAGAGAATAAAGCATACAGTACAAAATACATGCAGGATAAAATAAAAGATAATTATGGCGATGAAATATTTATTAGCACTGTGAATGGTAAGCCAAACGTTGTTACCTTTCGTTCTAAAGCATCTACTATTTTGACTGACTTCTATAAGGAACAGAAGAGAAAGGATTCCAAATCAGAGAGCATGCTAATCATCCAGACAGCTGCCAAACTGCTTAGACACGATATTAAGTTAATTGATTCATGCACATCATCTGAAAGCTATCCATCAAGGGAGCAAATGAGCGACCCAGTAAAGGCATTGAATTATTTACCAGAGACACTGCGGGAATTATTGCGGATTTTGTTTACTGGAAAAGACACAGAAATGAAACAGGCATCAGTTGGACAGGCTATTATGCAAGGAACTCGTCCTAGAGTTATTTTGGCACCTTTGCAGTTCAGGCTGTCATGTGAGATGCACCATAAATTTGGATCTAGATTTATTGTTGACACCTTGTACAAGCCCGGATTTGGATGTTCATACGCGGAGATACAGAGGTTTGAGCGCAGTGCATCACTTCATGGTGGAGATCTACCACAGCCATTATCAGGCGAGTTCATTCAGTTTGTTGCCGACAATGTGGATCACAATATTTGCACAATAGATGGGCATAATACATTTCATGGAATGGGAATCATTGCATCTGTTACACCAGGAAACCTTTCGTGCAAACTTATTCCAAGGATAAATGTAACATCTGAAGATATCAAGCAAGTTGGCAAGATCTGTATCAGGAACTTTGAGTCTCAGCATACCAGGAACTTCCCATTGACCTTTAAGGAGTTAACTGCGATGGAACAAACAGACCCAACAGCTGACATTGACATCCTCTGGGATTTCTCTTTGTTTCTGCGTTCAAGGAGACAGTCATGGTCTGGCATGATGCAAACTGTTCACCAAGGAGTTTATCCAGGTAAATCGTCTGTTATTTTCCTTCCGATGATAGATCTAGAGCCAAGTAACATGACCTGCATCTTTTCCACTTTGACTTATGTTTGTGAACAGGCAAACCGATACCATGTTGCACCCGTGATTACATTTGATCAGCCCTTATTTTGGAAAGCTATGACTATCATAGAGATTGAGCCGAGCTGGAGTCCATTAAAGCAAATTATTCTAAGACTCGGAGGTCTTCATATGGAGATGAGCTTCCTTGGCTGCATTGGTAACTTAATGGCAGGAAGCAGTCTTGCGCCTATTCTAGAGGTAGTCTACGCTGAGAATGCTGTCAAACACATTCTTAGTGGAAAGGCAATTTCTCGAGCAGTTCGAGGACACCTCATGGTTTTTGCTTCTCTTAGTACAATCTTGATTGCAAATGCATACAACCTACCACTACCTACAATTGCAGATGCTGAAGTTGACACAGTAGAATATTCCGCTGCAATGCATTCAAAAGAATTGTTTGACAATGATGATAATGTTGCAAGACATGAAACGATTGAAAGTTCCCTAAATAAAAGTCTGGTTAAAGTTGGAGAGCTCTATGATGACATTATCAAAAATCTGTATGTAGCTACAAGATTGTCCTCGGAAAATGCATTACATGATGTCAAGGACAAACTAGACTCAGAGAAGGTGGTCATGAAAGATAAGAGGACTGCACGACTCTGGCTTTTGTATATGGAGTTGGTTGACATTCTGCGCAAATTCATTAAGGCAGAACGAACTGGTGATTGGAACATGCACCTTCAGACCGTTCGTGAGATGCTTCCATATTTTGCAGCCGCTGGGCATAATCTGTACGCCAAGTCTGCATATGTATATTTACAAAAGATGTTAGAAATACCTGAAAGTCATCCAGATATACACACCAGCTTCCTCAATGGTCATCATGTCATTCATCGAAGTGATAGGTATTGGGCAGGGTTATCTACTGATCTAGTTATTGAGCAGGTCCTTATGAGAAGTGTAAAGTCAAGTGGTGGTCTAACACGAGGTCGTGGAATGACAGAACTTCAGCGTCTTGTTTGGTTGTTGTCTATGCCCGCATGTGCAGATGTGTGTAATGCAATGCAAGAGCTCTCTGGGGTAAACTGTGATTCAAGTGAACAACACAAAGATTCCACACAATCTCGAATAAAGCGTGATATGGATGATACTTACAAAATTCTCAAAATCCTTAGTGAACTGAATCCATTTGGACCAGACCCTTCTCTTAGAGGACTTGTTAGTGGATTGTCTGCACATGAATCAGTCAATGTTGACGATGCTAAAGATATTGGAGAATCAATTATTAATTCGATGTGTGGCCAATGTGTATCAAGCATTTCGTTCCAGAGAAAGAGACAAGCTATTACCTTAGCATCCAAAACATCTCTCAAGATTGATGATGAATGTGTACAAATTGATCCACAACTCCTATTTCAAAGACTCAGTTTAATTGCTACAAATGGATCAAAAGGGAATCCAGCATCTTATTTTGAGTATGAGTTGTGCACTCATCCGCCCGCACTCTTTGATAATTCATCTCTTCCATGGGAAGCAAATAAGCCGGCACTTGCTGATGCATTGTGGAAATTAATTCAAAATGAAGATGCAGTCCTTCCAGATTCTGTCCACTATGTGCTTGATGGAGGAGCTCTATTACACCATGTTCCATGGCAGCGTGGAGAGACATTTGCAAATGTTTGTCAAAGATATGTAAAATATTGCATAAGCAAATATGGAAAGGCTACAGTAGTTTTTGATGGTTATGACCAAGGCCCAGACATAAAAGATGTAACAGATAACAGGCGAACTCGTGGATCAGGCGCAACTGTTGTACTGACTCCGCAAACAGTTGTAACTCTGAGTAAGCCTGATTTTCTTAGTAACAAGCAGAACAAACATCGGTTCATATCAATCTTAAGTTCATCTCTCGAACAGGCTGGATGCTTAACGATAAAGGCAAGCGGTGATGCTGATGTCTTAATTACGCAAACGGCTATCTTGGCTTCAAAGTCAACAAATACTGCTCTTGTTGGAGACGATACCGACCTACTGGTGTTGCTTCTATACCATACTGATATGAATGGCTGTCAGCTATTTTTCAGACCAGAGCCAAAGCAAAATGCAAAGAAACCCCGACTGTGGAATATCAAAATGGCAAAGGAAAAACTCGGGTTCTGTTTGTGCTCACAGCTGTTATTTATCCATGCTATCCTTGGCTGTGACTCAACATCTAGGCTTTATGGAATTGGAAAATCTGCATCCCTTAGCAAAATCCAGTGCTGCAAAGAACTCTCTCAAATTGCTGAAGTGTTTACAATGAGTAATGCGAATAAAGATGACGTGATAAAAGCAGGTGAGAAGGCAATGCTTATTCTATACAATGGCACTTCAATGGATAGTCTAGTTGCTTTGCGGTACAAGCGATTCAGGGAGAAGGTTGCAAAAAGTTCCAAGTATGTTGAAGCACGAGATTTACCACCAACACCCGCATCCGCAAAGTTTCACAGTCTTCGCGTGTACTACCAAATTCAAGTTTGGAGAGGAGATGCTGGAGATATGGATCCAACAGAATGGGGCTGGAAAGTTCTCAACCACCAAATGCTGCCTGTTAAGACTGACATGCTGACAGCACCTGACGATTTACTGTATTCATTTAGATGCAGCTGCAAAACTGGCTGTGAATCAAAGAGATGCACCTGTAGAAAACATGGGCTCAGCTGCACATCCGCCTGCGAAGACTGTAAGGGTCTCAGTTGCTCGAATTCAATAACGCTCATTGAGGAAGATGACTTGAATAATTGATGCAAGATGAAATTAGTAGAAACCAGGTACCTATGCCATACTATTTCATCTTAGCTTAGCTTAGAAACACACAATACTGTGACATAATAAAATATAATATGTATTGTATCAATATCAATGATGGTATTATGTAAATTCATGCAAGTGGCATAACACAATACATTTAATTTGTGGAGAATATGTCAATCGTATTCATTTATTACTAAAAAAAGTCCAAAAATACCCAGTCACACATATATTACATACCGGTTTTAAAGAAATAAAGAAAATTTGATTTTTCAGGTGAAATGGCCCAAATCTGGTAATAATTATGCAAATTTTACCCTTTCCCCTATTGGAATTTTGGAGGACTTTTGATATGTTGTACATGATGGCCCCCTATACACTGGGCGAGGTAAAAAAATTCTGTTGCAATTTGTTCCGAGTTAAAATATTTTTGGCCTAGATTGACTGGACTATGGTCACATTACCCCGGTTTATACTTTGGGGAATTTGGACCTACGATTTAATCGAAAATCACAATTTTTAAAATAAAATCTATCGCGATGTTTGGAAGCAAAAATCGTGCAAGCCTAGGTAGTGGTATGAAAGACTGGTTCAGATTCGAAATTGAATAGCAGTGGATGCTTACGCCATAATTTGTCTATTCTAGATGGTGCACTGATAATGTATTCTGGTAGTTTGTTCCATTGGTCTGTGCATTGTGAAGGGAGAGAACTTTCTGATATTTAGCCTAGATCTAGTTTTCTTAATTTTTAGACTATGACCTCTTGTAATACAGTTATTGTCACAAAGCTGTATACGGTTTGATGGTGGTTGGTCGTATTTGCTGTGAAGGATTTTGTACATTTCAATCATATATCCACGTAGTCTTCTAAATGTGAGTGTTGGTAAGTTAAGTTCTTTGAGTCTTTCATTATAAGATAGGTTAAGCATACCTGGAATAAGTTTAGTGGCACGCCTTTGGACATTTTCTATCGCATTTACATGGGTTTTTTTAGGAAGGGGGCCCAAACTACATTGGCATATTCGATGTGAGGCCTGACAAGAGATGTAAACAGGTGTTTTAAAATGTCTTTATCTAAATAATTAAATGTACATCTAATTAGTCCCATTATTTGGTTGGCTTTGTTTATTTTTTCATCTATATGCTGATCAAAACTTAATTTTTCATCAATTATGACACCAATGTCTTTTACAGTGGATGAATACGCTAAAGTATGGTGGGTAGAGTCCATTGTGTAGACATGCAGCCCTCAAATTTCAAATATTTGCGAGACGCATTTTTGGGTCCCGTGTTTTAAGGTCTGCGTAACCAATTGTTCGGTTGCGCAAAATCAGTTTGCGTAACCAATTGGTTATGCCATTTTTTATCCAAACCTGCTTTATCTGAACATATTCCATCTGTACATTAAGTTAATAATGAATTTAAAGTGCATGTTGCTGAATTATCATTAGCATATTGATTACAGCATGGACTTATCCACCAATTACCTAATTTACAGATAAAATATGCTTAGTTACTCAACTCTTGACCTCATAATCAATTACATCACATATAGGTTGATGTCACCAGTCACTATTATAATTGACAGACAATACTAACTCTCATAGTAGTCTGTTAGTAAGTATTAATTGTATGTCTTTGCAATTTAATAAACATTCTGTTGATTGTTTTGAGGGCAAGTTTGTTTCAAAGTATTCACCAAGTTAGCTGTATAGTTACCATGAAATTGAGATTCTGGGACAAAGCTTGGAGCATAGCTTAGCTAGAGATGGGTGGGGAATAACTAAAAGTGGATTCATCAATTGTGATATAAGTACTGTAATATTTCTCAAGTAAATTTGTCAAAAAGCAGATTGAGTTTTTGTTTTATGTCCATTCATTCGCTCCATTTCAAGAAGAATATTTTGGAAAATTTACCCCTCAAATTACAAGCTCGATAACCGAGCCAGTCATTCAGTGTTAAGTTTCCAAAAACAATACTCCTTTGGTCTGCAAATGTACATTTTCTCTGCCAAAATATCAGTATTTGTATGACAACACTCATTGGTAACATCTTTCCAGCTTGCAACAATTTCAGGGTTCATACACCTTGGGCACAATAAAATTCCATACTTTTTCCAAACATATATTTCAAAATTCCAGACCCACTACAATAATTAGTGACTAATGACCCAATATTTATAAATATCTTAACACCCTCCTCCCACCCCACCCACAAACCCCACTACAAAAACAAAGAATTGAATATCTTACATTGTTGTGGTTTACCTAGTTGAGCAACCCTCTCCAGCCCACCCACAACCACCTTGAAAGCAATGGCTTCCAGTCATATTATTTTCAGAATATTTAAAAGAATATGCTTTAATTTGTAAAGAATTCCACCTGTATCAAAGAACTACCGTCTTAATTGCCCCAAAAACAACAGGGGTTGAAATGTTTATAAAATTGTACCTGTGACGGGTATATTTTTTTGTAACTGTATTACCAATTTGTACTTGTACAAGCAGCGTACATTTCTAATATAAAACAATAACCCGCAAGTCCGCCACAATAAAAAGCGTAACCAGCTCTAAGGCAGTTAGTAGATCGCTTGACACTTCTTAACTTGTACGCTTTAAACTGACAATTTAGTGCAAATGGGATCTACTTGAAAATAAGAGTTACTACGCACCGGTTTTCCTGATATATAGTCCTGTTTTCTCGGTCGCTCCAAAGCAATGAACCACTTAAATATCGGGTGGTATTACTGTCAGAACCTTCCAATAATAATACATTGGGTCATATAACCCGTCAATGTGGGCGCTAACATATTGCTTTACTGCATTTAAAAGCGGCAGTGACTAGATTTTTCGTTCGCCATTAGCCATCAATATTAATCGCGAGAGTCGCACAGGGATTGGTTGAAATAAATCATGTGATTAATTCGTTATGAATGACAACGAGGCACGTGATCAAAATTTTACTACGATAGTAATTTTCATTTATGCCTATTGAAATCGGATATCCCGCGAGCCAATCAGAAACTACGAGTGCGCATTATCGATTGTTATTAACTACGACTGTGCAGTGACACGAGACATTTCTCATTACCGGTGTATTAGCAGACCCCCCTCTAGGCTGAATCGTGACATAATTTTTATTGTTGAAATTAGTAACCGGGATCGTGACGTTCTGTAAGAATGGAATGTTTACGTTTTTGGAAGCGTTTATTTACGAGAATCCAGTTGGATTCCCGTATTTATCAATTTCGGGAATATTACGAGAATCCCGTCGAATTTCGAGGCCTGAATTATTGTGTCATGAACAAATACACACTGACACAGTAGCTAGGATCTATGAATGTAACAGTTTAATTTAACAGATAAATTCTTAAACAGCTGTCTCTACAAGCCAACTGAAACTCAAGGAGAATATACTGTGAGACTAACTCAACAATGCATGTCTTCCTACCGGTATGTTATATCGGGATCCAATCGCGTATATAAAATAATACATCGGGAACATGCCAGCCGACGGTTGCACGTACTTGCATGCAACGGTTTATAATTGAACCGTCCGTTGTTGATGCATAACGTGTAGCGAGACTAGTTCCCGGCCTATGTAGTAATGCTAGCGGAAATACAACGGAAGTTTGTCTCCGACACATGCGCGCTGTCGCTTATTTATAGAATTTGACAGACAGATGTTATCGATCTTTTAGATGTTTGAAAATGCTAAATTCCGCTGTAAATAGCATGCTTCATATCAAAAAGTTGTTGAAACTTTTCTGTTTTCCACTATCATAGATAACTACCGTTCTGGGCTTTGTCACTTACGCGACCATTTTTTCGTTCACGGTAATTTTACTTCACGTAACCGACGCGCGAACGAAACGATCATTCGCGCCAAATTTTGAGGGCTGGACATGGGGAGTTGTAACTTTTGAAGAAATCCAGTCAGCTTGTTTAAGGATTGATCTGAATAATTTTGTATCGTCTGCAAACAAGAATATGTCTGACCCACAACTAATTGCTTCAGGCAGGTCATTTATATACAATATAAAGAGAAGTGGACCGAGGACTGAGCCTTGCAGTATGCCACTGGCTACATTTAAGAGTTTAAAGTATATTCCATTAATGACTACCTGTTGTTTCCTTCCGATTAAGAATGCTTGGATCCAGTTAAATAGTTTTCTGTCAATGCCATAGGCAGCTAGTTTTTTAAGTAGGCGTTTGTGGGGGACTTTATCAAATGCCTTCATAAAGTCGCTTTATTGCTCTATGTTGGACATTTTCGCGGATGTTTATATCTTTTTTTGCATAGAAGCGACAAGACGTTTCCATATTCCAAGTGGGGTTGTACTATGCTTTTGTAGAATAGACTGAATGTGCTTGGGTTTAGGAAGTCAAAGGACTAATTTATTTACTTTGTTCGCTGTTGTTTCGGCATGTTGGTTGAACTTTCAAGCGATAATTCAAGCAAAAACCTGAAACCGGAAGTTGATTGTAATTCTATGTAGGGGGATAGAAAGACGATATTGCCAAAAAATACATGATGTTTGTGTTCGCTTAGAGGCAATGCCTATTTTCATATTACTACTACTCAAGGTTCAGGGTTACCAAAACACTGCCTTGAGGCACACAACTAGTGATGGTTGTCCAGTCGGATGTTGCTTCGTTGATCTTTACACGCTGTTTTCTTTCGGTTACAAATGCTTCAGTCCAGTTAATTAGTTGCTCTCCTAGACCGTACATTCTCATTTTCTTTAGAAGTCTTTTGTGTGGTACTGTATCGAAAGTACCCAGGATTTTTTTAACTTACTAAAAACATTTGGATTCTATCCATTTATATCAAAACCAACAAGAATCACTGAGTTCACAGCTACTGTTATTGACAACATTTTCTCGAATGCCTCTGTAAGCACCAAGAACCAAGCAGGTATTTTCGTTGTGGACATTTCAGACCATCTACCTATTTATTATATGGAGAAAGAAAAAATAAGACAAAAATCATTCATAAAGGAAGAAATAACATGCAGAGATTTTAGAAATGATAACATAGAAAATAAGAAAAATTTTAAATGAATATGGCAAATCTAAACTGGAATCAGATAATAGAGTGCCAGACATGTGAAGATGCCTACAACGCATTCCATACTCTTTGCCCTAACATTTATGAATCAAGCTTTCCACTAAAAAAACTAAAAAAGTTTAAACAAAACCCTACTAAACCCTGGTTAACAACAGGATTGATAGCTGCCTGTCATAAGAAGAATAAGATGTATTTAAATTTTATAAAATTTCCAACAAGAAATAATGATGCACAATTTAAAAAGTACAGAAACAGATTAAATCAGATAATCAGGACGGCAAAGATAAACTATTATCATTATAAATTTGAAGAGCAAAAGAACAATATAAAAGAAACATGGAAATTAATAAAAAACACTATTGAATTAACAAAAAGGCAGTTCAGAAACATCCCGGTTCATTTATAATAATACAATTATAACTGACAAAAAAGAAATTGCGGATAAATTTAATGAATACTTTATAAATATTGGGCCTAATTTATCTAAAAAAATACAGACCAGTCCTGGAATAAATGTGCAAGACTATCTGACAGGCGACTACCAATCCTCAATGTTCCTGACCCCTACTGACAATGAAGAGATTTACAAAATCTTAATGAAAATTAACCCAACCAAGAGTGCCGGCATTGATAACTTTAAATGGAAAATCTTTGAAAACTGTGCTAGAGAAATACTAACTCCACTGAATCACATCTGCAATCTATCATTTTCACAGGGTATATTTCCATCCCGATTAAAAACTGCATGCGTAACACCTATATTCAAAGCTAAAGACCCATCTGATTTTACTAACTATAGGCCAGTCTCAGTACTTCCGCTTTTCTCTAAACTTCTGGAAAGATTATACTACAATAGAACTATAAAATATCTTAATAAAAACTCTATAATCTATGAATCCCAGTACGGCTTCAGAGAAAAACACTCTACCATGCTTGCCATTGTGGATATGCTTGAAAAAATAACCACATCCCTTGAGAGAAATGAACACACTCTAGGTGTATTCTTGGACTTCTCCAAAGCAATCGATACTATTGATCATGAAATATTACTTTAAAAAACTAGCCCACTATGGAATTAGGGGCATTGCATTAAATTGGATATATAGCTATTTAACTAACAGAACACAATGTGTAAAATTCAGAGGGGCCATGTCAGGACACAGGAAATTAGTCTGTGGCGCTCCACAAGGATCAATTCGTGGACCTCTGTTGTTTTTACTATACATGAATGACCTACCCAAAGCATGTAATCACCTCTCACTAATATTGTTTGCAGATGATACCAATGCCTTTTGTAGTCACAAGGACATAGACACTGTATGTATACAAGTATGTAAATAATGAAATGAAAAAAATCATAGACTGGTTTAAAGTGAATAAATTATCTCTGAATGTCGATAAAACTAACTATATACTTTTCACAAAATCTAAGAATTAAAAACAAATAGCTCTCCCCAAAATGCATGTAAATAATCAAGAAATTCACGAAGCACAATATGTCAAATTTCTCGGCGTCTATCTGGATAAAAGCTTAACCTGGGAGAAGCATATAGAAATAGTGAGATCCAAGGTAGCAAAGAGCATAGGTATCATGTGCAGACTTAAGCCATATCTTCCCCCTAATATTCTAAAAACTCTATATTGTACACTGATCCTTCCACATATCACATATTGCAATGTAATATGGACTAACACACATAAAACTAAACTAGCACATCTAAAATCACTACAAAAGCAGGCAATCAAATTATTCGCACAGCCAGCAGAGGGCCAGGATGTCTTTAAAACCGAAAAAATGCTAAAACTTGAAGACATTGGAGCTGTCCATCTATACACTATCTTAAGATAAGATAAGATAAGATTGATTTGCAGAACGCAGGCTAAAAAGCCTCTATGTTCCGTTTTGTGTTAGGCTGCTATAGAGTTAGGCTGCTATGATAGTTAAATCTTAGTTCTTGGTTTGCCCAGTATGTGTCTAATCTATTCTTGAAGATGTTTAAATTTTTCGATGTTACAATGTGATCAGATAGTGAATTCCAGGCATCGATTATTCTATTGGTAAAGTAATGTTTTCTGAAATCATGTGAAAAGCGATGTTTCTTTAGTTTATATGTGTGTCCTCTTGCTATTGAGTTGTTTAATGTGAAAAGATGTTTTGTTAGATGTGTGTCGTAATAACCATGTATGATTTTATATAATTCAATCATATCTCCCCGGTGTCGTCTGTATTTTAGTAATTTAAGGGACTACCATAATGGCATTCTACCCTCCTCATTATCAAACCTTTTTAGGAACAACTCCGATATACACTCGCACAACACACGAACTAAGAATAACTTACACCAAACCTATTACAGAACAATGACAGCTACACAAAAACCATCTCACCAAGCAATACAACTCGGGAACAACACAGATATAAATATATGCACATAAATTCTAACACAAAGCTCTTTTAAACAAAATATTAAAAAAATAATCTTAGAAAGATACTAAAAATCCAAACCAATGACATGAATGCAGAAGTCACCACCATGGCAGTACAAAAACAAGTATGTACCCAGTTGCCCGGATAACAACTAGAATGTAAAATACACATCTGCAATAATAATAATAATGCATCCGTAATTGTTGATGTGGATGATGCAGTTGTGTATAATAATAATAATAATAATAATAATAATACCAAACCCAAAGAGAACCCCAGTATCAACATCATGCACTGGAATGCAGAAGGGGTTACCAACAAAAAATCAGAGCTCGAACAGTTCCTGTACGAAAACAACATTGATATCTGCTGCATTCAAGAGACACACCTGCAAGAAGGAAAACCATTTAAGATCAGAGGTTACCAGATTTTCCGGTGTGATCGAAGAGGAAGAAAGAAAGGTGGGGTGATGACCTTGGTCCGAAACAGCGTGAACGCCAGCCAGATCAAAACCTTTATGGAGGAGGCAGAATATATCAAGATCAAGGTAACAACCAGCAACTCTGTGATTGAAATTGTCAATTATTACTGCCCTAATGACAAGAATCTCTCACTTGACACAATCCAGGTCCCGGACTGCCACTTCCTCATTGCGGGAGACTTTAATAGCCAGTCCCAGAGCTGGGGATACAGAACACTTGATAAACGAGGAGAAGACATTGAAGCATGGCAAGATGAAAAGCACCTTTTACTTGTCAACGATCCCACAGATCAGCCTACCTTCTACTCGCGCCGATGGCACTCGACAACAACGCCGGACTTGGCATTTTGTACAGAAGACATTCACAGAAACCTCAGTAGAGTGGTCGGATCGCAGTTAGGAGGAAGCGACCACCGCCCAGTCCTCCTCTCTCTTTCTGGAAGTATTTCGACCAGTTCACCTCAACATCCAAGGTGGAACTACAAAAAGGCAAATTGGAGTCTGTTCGGCATTCGTTCCAATGAGCTTACCCATAATATAGCAGTAGAAGGGAGAAACATCAACAATGTGGTCAAGGAATTTAATTCAAGTATCCTCAAGGCTGCCAATGAAGCGATTCCTCGAGGGTTCAGGAAAAACTACCGCCCCTACTGGACAACAGAACTGCAAGCAGCACATGATAAACTAGACAAGGCCAGAGAAGATGCAGAGGGTAATCCCTGTCATGAAAACCACTTCACGCTACAACAAACTAAAGCCAGGTATCTAAAGACCAAGCTGGAGGCCAAAAGAAGAAGCTGGAGGGAAAAGACAGCAGGGTTTAATTTAGAGAGAGACACCACAAAACTATGGAGACTGACTAAAGCACTCAATGATGAGGGTGTCAGGGGAGAGAAGATTACTCTTGAAGAAGATGGACAAACACTGACAGGAAAGATGGCAGCAGATGCCTTTGCGAAGGCATATGCAAAAGAAAGCAACATTTCTATACCACGAATGCGTCAAAGGGAGGTTAGAAAAGAGCAAAAGGAAAGAACAGACACCAACACTCACGATGCAATGAAAGTTGACATTAGTTTAACAGAACTGAAGAAGGCTATCCGCCAACTGAAAAAGAAGAAATCTCCCGGGCCAGATGGCATTACGAATGAAATGATCCAACACCTTGGTAATGCATCTCTTCGCAAGTTGCTAGACATCTTTAATCTCAGTTGGACCAATGGAGAGGTTCCTCAGTGCTGGAAGGAAGCCAGAATGACTCCTATTCTGAAAAAAGGAAAGAACAAGACGAAAGTGCTGAGCTACCGTCCTATCAGTCTTACAAGCTGCATATGCAAGACCATGGAGCGCATCATCAACCAGCGGTTGCAGTGGTACCTGGAGTCAGAGAACATTATAGTTTCAGAGCAGGCCGGATTCAGAAGATACAGGAGCACAGAAGATCAAACAACACATCTTGCACAGGTCATAGAGGACACTTTTCAAGCCAAGAAGGTGATGCTAGCTGCCTTTATCGATCTGCAGAAAGCATTTGACAAGGTGTGGAAGGATGGCCTCCTCGTGAAGCTCCGGCGCACAGGCATCGGTGGCAACATGTTCCGATGGACCAAGTCATACCTACACAATCGCAGAGCTAGGGTGCTGGTGGATGGACAATCTGGACAGAATGTATTGCTGAGACAAGGGGTGCCACAAGGCGGAGTATTATCACCTACTCTGTTCATACTCTTCATCAATGACATTGTAGCAGAGCTGCCCAAAGGGATCCAAGCAGCCCTCTATGCAGATGACCTCGTAATCTGGTGCACCGAGGAGTACACAACGACTGCCACGTACAGAATGCAGCTCGCCTTGGACAGAATTACAGCTTGGGCCAATCGCTGGTGTATTACCATCAACAAAGAAAAATCATCAGCCATGCTATTCACACTGTCCACCAAAACCAAGGTTGGCAACCTGACACTGGGCGGTACTCCACTCGAATACGAGGACCAGCAGACATACCTGGGAGTCACATATGACAGAAGATTAACATGGAAGGAGCACATCCAGAATGCAGAGGCAAAGGCCAGAAGAAAGCTAAACATCATGAGGAAGCTGGCAGGAACAAAGTGGGGTGCCAATGAAAGGATCCTCAAGACCATCTACCTAGGTGCCGTACGACCACACCTTGAGTATGGATCCAGCTCATGGATGACAACAGCTAAATCTCATCAACAGAACCTCGACAGAGTACAAAACCAGGCACTGCGCATCATCACTGGTGGAATGAGATCAACACCAATAGAAAAAATGGAGCAGACAGCAGGTATTCCCCCACTTAGCAAAGGAAGGGAATGCAAAGCACTGATCCAAGCTGCAAAGTTCAAATCGTTCAATAACCACCCGATGAAGATCAGGCAAGCACAGCTGTCATCAGGAAGACTTAAAAGATCAAGTTTTGTGAAAGAGACAAAAGCACTTCAAAGGAAACACCAAGAGATGTTGCCAGCACAAATAGAAGATCCAAACCACACCCTTGATCCTCCACCCTGGGAAAACAAACTAGAGAGCATAGCTATTCGCACCACAGTACCTCATCTCACAGCCAAAAATGAACACAGTGATGTGAGCAAGAAGGCCCTGACCCTAGCCATGCTGGAAGAAATGTACCCTCAGGAGACATGGATAAGGATCTACACAGATGGATCAGCCAAAGATGCAATTAGGAGCGGAGGTGCCGGACTGTACATACAGTATCCAAACGGACAACATGAGTCAGCTGCAATACCGACAGGCAAACACTGCACAAACTACAGAGCTGAAGTCGAAGCACTGGTTCATGCAGCTAATACCATCAGCAGAACAGGAGACCCTATTGCACAGATTGTCTTTTTATCTGATGCCCGCTCCGTCCTTGAGGCTATCACCAAAGGTAAGCTGCCACAACTTGAAGAAGCACTACAAACCATCAAATGCTTTCGGATAGCACTGCAGTGGATCCCCTCACACTGTGGAGTCCAAGGAAATGAGGAAGCAGACAAGATGGCAAAGGTGGGTGCAGAAGAGAATCAGACAGAAAACATGGTTACCCATACAGAGATGAAGACTATCATTAAGTCCCTCTATAGAACACCTCAATCAGAAGATGCCTACCATCATCTCTCGAGGCCAGAGCAAGTGACCATTTTTCGTCTCAGAACTGGACACAACAGACTAAACCAACACATGTACAGGCGGTTCCACCTTACGACATCGCCCGCTTGTCCTTGTGGAGAAGCAGAACAGACCACAGAGCACATACTTCAATGTTGCAGTACGTATCAGCTGCTGAGAGAAGAGATCTGGCCTTTGTCAACCTCTATTCTTGAAAAGCTGTATGGGCCTGTGGAAGAACTGCAGAAAACCACAGATTTCATCTTGAGAACGGCTCTCCAAGTGTGATACCAGCGATCGAAAAGAAGAAGAAGATAATAATAATAAAAATAATAATAATGCAGCAAGAAATGTTGATACAAATTAGGCCGCATTGTTATATATGATAATAATAATAATAATAATAATAATAATAATAATAATAATGCTGCACCAAGAAATGTTGATACAAATTAGGCCGTATTATTATATATGACAATAATAATAATAAATAATATTAATTATATTGTAAACAAGATATGCATGTGTTTTCCCCATTCCCATGTGTGTGTGTGTGTGTGTGTGTGTGTGTGTGTGTGTTAATTGTCTACAGTCTATTGTCTTAAATGTAGACATGTAAATATTATATTATCTTCACCCATGATCCAACTATTACTGAATTATATGTTTATTATGTTAAATGTAATGGGTCCACCGCTGTATTAGTGTATAGGCTCAGCCTTTGGTGGACTGCCTGTTGTGTAAATGTAAAATCTGTGTTATATGAAAATAAATAATCTTGAATCTTGATGTGGTTCATTATTGCATCACGTACAAATGTTTCTAAAAAGTGTGCAAAGTGAGCAGGTTAGACTGATGGGTCTCTGTAGTTGCTTGGGTTACTTTTTGGGCAGACATTAGCCATTTTCCAAATATCGGGTATTACGGCTTCCTCTAAATGAAACTGGCAGAAATGCACTTACATCATCGAAAATCTCTATTGTCTATGAAACCTTATCTTAAATTATTGCATAGATTCTATGGAACTTGAACTATAATCAGATGTTTGAATGATAATTGTACACATTATTTTTAACCTAACAAATACGTTACCGGTTTTCGAACAAAATGGCGGGAATCTTCTTCTCTTGACAATGCAGATTCCACCTTTTGAAAGCACACTTCAAACTAGATATCTCCTTCAAAGAAAGCACATTTGAATTTGACTGAACATGCCATACGCATACTAGCCATTCACATTGTCATACTGCAATTCCACCAACACAAGATTAAAGATTCAAGATTATTTATTCAGTAGTAAAATATATCTAAATTATGGATTCAACTAGATTGTCCACCGAAGGCAGTAAAATAATAAATAATAATAATAATACAGCATTTATATAGCGCCATATCTCGATAAACTAATTTTCATAGGCACTTGTGAATAGGTGAGACTTAAGTGTTTTCTTGAAATTTTCTATTGATTTGCATGTTCTTATAGCAAGAGGCAGTTTATTAAACAAACACAAGCAAACAAAAACAAATAGCTAAGCCAAAGCTACTGTTGAACAAAGGACGATATAACGAACTGCGAAGAGACTTAGGAACGACTGACTGGAATCATCTACACCAACTTAATGCATCAGAAGCTTGGAACTTCCTACACAAAACATTGAACACAGTGAAAGAACAGTATATACCTACAACAAAAAACCATGGCAAGAAAAAGCACCTCTGGATTGATCGGGCGGCAACAGATTCACTCAATAGCAAAAAGCGTGCATACAAAAGATACAATGAAACTAAGAAGACTACAGATTACACACTCTACAAAATTGCTAGACACAAAGCAACAGCATGCATCAGAAAATCAAAACAGACATTTGAACGTAAAGTGGCAACTGAAAGTAAGAAAAATCCTAAAGCCTTTTGGAACTATGTCAAGAGTAAAACAGTTCTATGTGAATCAATTAGCAAGCTACGTAACCCTGCAAACGACACCATGACCACAGATGATACAGAAAAAGCAAACATTCTCAACACATTTTTCTCAAACATGTTCACTCCAGAAAATCTTCTTTCTACACCAATCATTAACCCCAGAAACAATGGTACCATACTAAAAGACATATTAATAACACCTATTGCCATCGAAAATAAACTAAAAGGACTCAACCCCAACAAAAGCAATGGCCCGGATGAAATACCAGTGAGAATACTAAAAGAAGCTGCTAAAGAAATTAGTACACCACTATGCATAATTTTCAACAAGTCTCTTGAAGAAGGCATTTTACCCGACATCTGGAAAATGGCAAATGTATGCTGCATACACAAAAAAGGCTCCAAGAATGACCCAAGCAACTACAGACCAATCAGTCTCACTTCTACATTATGCAAGGTCCTAGAATCTTTTATAAGAGACAGTATTGTAAATTTCCTGGAAACGGCTAATCTATTTACCAAATGTCAGCATGGATTTAGACGTAAAAGATCATGTAAAACTCAACTACTAGAATACCTGGAGGATTTAACAGCCATGCTTGACTCAAACGAACCTGTCGATGCAATATATTTAGACTTTTCAAAAGCTTTCGATACTGTGCCACACCAATGACTCCAAACAAAACTGAGAAGCTATGGTATTGGCGAAAATTTAGTAAAATGGATAGGGAACTACTTA
This sequence comes from Chaetoderma sp. LZ-2023a, assembly GCA_034401795.1. NCBI lineage: Eukaryota > Metazoa > Mollusca > Caudofoveata > Chaetodermatida > Chaetodermatidae > Chaetoderma > Chaetoderma sp. LZ-2023a. Next base: position 1,877,131 of record CM067368.1, read on the forward strand.
AGCAACAGGAGCCAGAGAGTTAGAATTAATGATGCATCATCGGACTGGATTGAGGTGACCAGCGGCGTGCCACAAGGAAGTGTTCTAGGACCTATACTTTTTCTGATATATATAAATGACCTACCTGATCGATTAACCTGCCACTGCAAAATATTTGCAGATGATACAAAGATGTACGGCAACCCAGCTACCAGTCAGATTCAGGAAAACATAAATAAAGTATGTAAATGGTCGCAGACATGGCAACTATCTTTCAACACAGACAAAACGCATGTCATGCACTTCGGCAGAAATAACCCTCAAACCAAATACTATATGACAGATACACCTGACCCACATCCTGTATCAACATCAGATGTAGAAAAAGATTTGGGGGTTCATGTCGACAGAAACCTCTCTTTTGACATACATATAGGGAACATTGTATCCGAGGCAAACAGTACAATAGGACTAATCAAGAGAACATTTACCAACATTGACCAATCTACTTTCACGCTACTATACAAATCACTTGTGCGACCCATTCTTGAATACTGCAACTCAGCATGGTCGCCAAGACTGAAAAGGCAATCGCAGCTATTAGAAAGAGTACAACGCAGAGCAACAAAACTTGTCCCACAAATCAGAGAGTATAGCTACACAGAAAGACTTGAAGCCCTAAATCTAATGTCACTGAAATATAGACGGTTTCGTGGAGATTTGATTGAAACATTCAAACTCATCAAAGATCTATATAATATTAATAAGAACTACTTTTTCGAACTGTCCAATGTTACACGGACCAGAGGTCATAGGCTCAAGCTCAACATAAAACGTAGCAGCAAAGATATTCGGAAGCACTCCTTCGCAAATAGAGTGGCACCACATTGGAATTCACTGCCAACAACAATAGTCGAAGCAACCACAGTCGAAATATTCAAGGGCAAACTAGACATCCTTTTCAAAGAAAGAATATTTGAATTCGACTGAACACAATTAATTGTGGTGTGGCTTTGGACGTTGCTGTTACACATATGCTTATACAACATATGTGAGCCGTCAATTCCCAAAGTCATAATACAATTATTACATCACAGTGGACTAATCTTGAAACAGCCTGTGCATCTACATGAACATGCACACATGAAGATAGCTACACGTGTTGTATCCAGACCAGGGTTGCCTGCCCTACCAGTTTAGCACTGAGGCAATAACAAGCCAATGGCTTATGCCTTGTAAATTGATGATGATGATGATGATATTCCATAGTTTAGGGGCAACACCACTGAAGGCTCTATCCCCACAGGAGCGCAAGTTTGATCGTGGGATGCAGAGCAATTGGTGGTCTCTAGACCGAAGTATGTGGCCTGGGTCATAGGATGTTAGCATGTCTTGCATGTATTCGGGGGCTCTATTGTGTGGACATTTCCAGGTCAGGAGGAGAAGCTTAACTCTATTCTCTGCCGGACTGGCAACCAGTGGAGATGTTTTAGAATTGGTGTTATATGCTCCCCCTTCCTGACCTTCATGATAATGCGAGCTGCAGAATTTTGAAGACCCTGCAGTTTATTCAGACTGTTCTGTAATACCGGAAAGAAGACTATTTCCATTGTTTAATCGTGATGTACATCTATACAAATAGATTAAACAAGACAGTAGCATACAAACACAGGACGTAGACAAGTTAAAAAGTAGTTGTAGTTGTAGTGGTGATGTTACAATACAACACAAACATTTATATTTTTGGTTGACTTTGATTGAACAGTACATCTCGGAAATAACCAGTTCATCTCAATAATAAAATTAAAACGTTCTGTTGAATGTGTTGAATATAATTGAATTGGAAGCCACTGTTGCCATAGGCAGCAGCATCTTCCAATCCCCCCCCCCACCCACCACATTCAAAACATACAAGAGAGCATTTCTCACATTGATTTTTAAATTATTCTAACAACAAGGTATTGTTTTTGTATAGAAGTGTGTCAGATCATCCCCGAGCTGTACTGTATTTTTGCAGTTGATAAGATGTTTACAGGACGCTTGCTAGTGGGGAGCATCCTTGGGCAAGGGTGGGGAGGGAAGTAGGGGAGGGGCATGGTCCTGCTCATCCAGTAGCTTGGTTTTATGGTTACAGAATATAAAAAATTAATAGTTGTTAGCAGTTGAAAACATCCAGTCGTAGTGGGTGGATTTGAGCGGGCACGTACTAGTACTAGTAGTAGTAGTAGTAGTAGTAGTAGTAGTAGTAGTAGTAGTAGTAGTAGTAGTAGTAGTAGTAGTAGTAGTAGTAGTAGTAGTAGCACTAATATGTGTTAATTAAGTAATCATTTATTGTTTTCTTGAATGATTTTGTTGTCAGTATTTTGTCCCGGGTTTCCTGTTTAGTGTCATTCCATAATTGAGTGGCTGTAATTGATATTCTATGTTTTCCCATGTCTGTAAGTGTGTATTTTTCATGTAGTTTGTGTCTGCTTCTAGTGTTATGTTGGTGGATGTTAATATTGTTCACAAAGAAGGGGGCTACAGATTTGGGTAGGGTGTTGTGATGGAAATTGTTCACAGTAGTTAACATTTGGGATTTACCTATGTCAGTAAGTTTGAGTAGTTTTTTCTTCTTTAAACATATCTTGGCCTTCTGGAGGCTTTGAATTTTGGATATTTTGTTTTTGTAGGTGTTAGTCCAAACAGCATTGCAGTATGTGAGATGAGGAATGATTAAGGTGCTATACAGTGTTTTAACCATATCATGTGTCATATATGGTTTTAATCTTTGGATGACACCTATTCCTCTTGCTACTTTCACAGTGACTGTCTCAATTTGTTTGGCCCAGGTCAGATTTGTATCTAAATATACTCCTAGATACTTTGCGTACAGGGCCGCTTCGATTTCTTTTTTGTTGATATAAATCTTCGGAATATCTTTATTTATATGTTTGCCAGATTTAGAAAATAACATATAGTTTGTTTTATCCACATTTATTGACAGCTTATTTAACGAAAACCAGTTAGTAATTTCTTCCATTTCCTCATTTACGTTTTTGTATAAAGTAATTATATCTTCGTCAGAGCAAAAGGCATTGGTGTCATCAGCGAACAGTATTAGTGACATGTGTTTGCATATATTGGGCAGATCATTCATATACAAGAGGAACAGCAGAGGGCCAATGATGGATCCCTGAGGAACACCGCAAGTTAGTCTCTTATTTTCAGAGGAGGTTGCATTAAATTGCACACATTGTGTTCTCTCATTTAGGTAGCTTTGAAACCAGTTGAGTGCACTTCCTCAGATTCCATAGTAGGCAAGTTTTTCTAGTAAAATAGAGTGGTTGATCGTGTCAAAAGTTTTTGAAAGGTCCAAGGAAATGCCTATTATGTGCTTTTTCTTTTCAATTGAATCAATTATTTTTTCTGTCATTTCAATTCCGAACTTTCAATTCCGTTGCTAACCCTTTTCATTATTGTTACTTAAGTTACTCTGAGTACAGTGCGCAGTTTACAATGACAATTTATATAGTTCTACATTGTATTTAACTAATTATCATTGAAAGTAGTTGAATTAGCCAGTTAAAATGTTTTTTGTCCAAATTGTCATCAGTTTCCGTGACTGTTTATCACAGCAACACTATATCAACATCGGTTGTTGCCTGGTTCTACTTCTATATTGTATTCAACTAATTATGAGATGTAACATTGAAAATAGTTGAATGGTAAACATTGAAAGTAGTTGAAATAGCCAGTTAAATAGATTTTTGTCCAAATTGTCACCAGTTTCCGTAACTGTTTATCAAGGCAACCCTATAACAACATCTGTTGTTGCTTGGTTCTATATTGTACTCAACTAATTATGAGATGTAACATTGAAAATAGTTAAATTAGCCAGTTAAATTGCTGGTTTTTCCAAATTGTCACCAGTTTCTGTGACTGTTTATCATGACAACATTATAACAACTTCGGTTGTTACCTGGCAAAATTTGTGATCATCTGTGATCATACAATTTGTATTGAATAATTAATATTAATTAAAAAATAAAAATAAATAAACAACAATAAATAAATGGGGGCGGCTTAAAGATGAAGAAGCTACCTAAAAAACAAACCAAATAACACGCACACAAAATTAAACTACAAAATCAACCTGGAAAATAAAAATAAATAAAAATAAAATAAAAATAAATAGTAAACAATATAATATTAAACTATTTGATCTGGTACAGACACAAAAAATGCACATATATTTTTAAGAATAAAAAATATATCTAATGCATTTGTATTCCCAACTGTCCTTACCTGTTTCTCTCTCTCTCTCTCTCTCTCTCTCTCTCTCTCTCTCTCTCTCTCTCTCTCTCTCTCTCTCTCTCTCTCTCTCAATGTGCTTTCGATCCTCTGGCTCCCCTGTCTATTCTTTCCCCGAGTAGCCGTGGGGCAGGGACCTAATACTCCAGAATCTATACTAACCAGTAATGGCCTATCCTATTTGTACCGTCCATTGCACATTAACTCAAGCAATAATTATAATTATAATAAGTGTTTATACATTAAGACATATAAGATCTACTCATGTCCAATCGAAACAAGAGTTTCTGCCATGACTGTGGGTCGAACCACCACTCTGTAAGTGTCCGTCAATGTGATGACTTGCTATGTAATGACTGCACCAAAGAAAGATTTCCTCCCAAACTCACCTTTCCTATCAAAGTAACGACACACAACAGTCGTGAAAATGAAGATATGCCTATTGCTATCCTGCAAAATGATATGGTGCCTTCAACTGGAAATTGGGCTTTACCCAATCTCTTTACCCATAAACAAAGACACACAAACAGTTACTATGACAAATGATGCCGATGTCATTCCGCTAACACCTGCCAGCTCCACCTGTGTCACAACAGCTGTTGACTCCTCAGCTGGTGCTAGGCCCAAACAAACTGTAAATGTGGTTACCCCGACAGAGAATACATGATCAAATGTGACACCCCTGCTCAAGTGCTAGGCCTCAAAGTAGATCTAAGATCTTTGATCTTGGGTTGGGCGCAGGGGTGTAACACTTCATCTGGGTATTTGGAGCGAGTGGCCAACCATAGCATTAAACAACTCATCTTTCATGACAGTTAATATTACGAATATCCGTCATTGTGCTCGCCGTTTGAGTTCCTGCCAGGCATGTGCAGCACTGCACCCCCCCCCCCCACCAGCCTCGAAGGGGTTCACCCAAGCTACTGGTGGTAAAGTTTGTAGACCTTGGAGAAAAAGGAAGAAGGTTGTCCAACCCAAAGAACAAGGAGAAAGGCGTAGATGTCGCATATATCCAAGAAACTCATCTGAATGCCAACAGAAGATTCTGTATAACAGGATTTCAGTGCTTCAGATCTGACAGGGATGGAAGACATAAAGGAGGAGTCATAACACTGGTCCGGAATAACCTAAATGCCATTGATGTTCAGAGAGACATGGACGGACCTGAAATTTTCACAATCAAGATAATTCCAGAGAAACATCCTATCACTGTTGTCAACTATTACTGCCCTAATAATCAACCATTGAATCTCAGAAAAATCCCAGTTCACCCAGATTCAACTATCGTTGCTGGTGACCTCAACAGTCATTCTCAGTTATGGGGCTATCATTCTACTAATAGGAGGGGTGAGGACATTGAAAATCGGATGGATGAGCAGAAGCTGATTCTCTTGAATAAGGCAGTTGACCCCCACCCCCCTACATTCTACTCAAGACGATGGCATACCTCAAGTTCTCCTGATCTAGCATTTTCGACAGAAAATCTACATCAAGAATCTTTGCATATTGTTGGGGAACAACTTGGAGGCAGTGATCACCGCCCTCTTTTCATTACCATTAACATGGATGTTGAGATTGACCAGAATCAGACTCCTGGATGGAACTATAAGAAAGCAGACTGGGACAGATATCAGAAAGAGAGTGACAGATTGGTAAAATACATTGATGTCAAAAACCAAAATATCAATAAAACTGTTAAAGAGCTTAACTCTGCTTTACTCTCTGCTGCTGGCAAATGCATTCCTAGGGGATCCAGGAAAAATTACAGACCTTACTGGAGTACGTCTCTGCAAAAGTTACACGAGGAAATGTCCAATGCAAGGAAAATTCCAGAGAATGTCCCAACAGAAGCCAACCATGTGAGACTCCAACAATCCAAGGCAAAATATCTGAAAGCCAAAATCAGAGCCACCAGAGAATCGTGGAGAGAAAAAACGTCAAGCTTAAATCTTGAAAAAGATACAAACAAACTCTGGAGGCTCGTGAAGCAGCTTAACGATGAAAACACCAGAGCACCGAACATAACTCTTGAAGAGGATTGTGAAATCAAAACCGGAGAGGCTGCTGCTGAACACTTTGCTTGTATGTTTCAGAAAGTAAGCAATCTAGATGTGCCAGTGAGTCGTAAAAAAGCTGCAATGAAGTCTGCAAAGGGGAACGGGGAGACACAAATACATACCACCGGAATGGATGAGCTTCTGACCATCAGCGAGTTGGAGAAAAGCTTGAAAGTTCTGAAAAACAGGAAGTCTCCTGGACCAGATGGAATAACCAATGAGATGTTGAGGAATCTGGGTACTATTGGAAAGCACAAGCTTTTGGAAATTTTCAACCACAGTTGGTACACAGGAGAAGTTCCCCAGTCTTGGAGAGAGGCCAACATGATCCTTGTACTGAAGAAAGGCAAGAATAAATCCAAGCAGCAAGTTATCGACCTATCAGTCTGACTAGTTGCACTGTCAAAGCCATGGAAAGAATCCTCAACCAGAGATTCTTCTACATCTTGAAAGCAACAATCTCTTAGCGGATGAACAAAATGGCTTCAGAAAGTGTAGATCTACTGAGGATTAAACAACATATCTGACACAGTCTATTGAGGAGGCGTTCCAACAGGAAAAGCATACCATCACTGTGTGGGTTGATCTGCAGAAGGCATTTGATAAAGTATGGAAGCATGGACTCCTCCAAAAGCTCAGGACCAGTGATATTTCTGGGGAAATGTACAGCTGGATATGCCAGTATCTCCACAACCGAAAGGCATCAGTACAGCTGATGGGACGAGCAGCAAGAAAGTCCTGCTATGACATGGTGTACCTCAGGGTGGTGTAGTCTCTCCCACCCTCTTCACAATATTCATCAATGACCAAGTGAAGAACCTTCCAATGGGAGTCAGAGCTGCATTGTATGCTGACGATCTTGTGATGTGGATCAGCGAGGAGTATGTGTCCACAGCCAATTACGGCATGCAACTCGCAATTGATCACCTCAATTCTTGGGTTACAAAGTGGTTTGTCCAGATCAACAAAGAGAAGACAGTCGCAACTTTATTCACACTATCCACTAAAAAGGAACACAAGACAAGTCTGAAATTTGGTGACTCAGTTCTGCACTTTGAGGATGAAGTAACTTATCTTGGTCTGATATTTGACAAAAGACTAACCTGGAAGGCGCAAATCAGAAAAGCTGAAGGTATAGCCAAGCGAAGACTGGCAGTTATGCGGAAACTCTCTGGAACAAAATGGGGAGCTAACATGAAAATTCTGAAACAGGTTTACTCTGGATCAGTTAGGCCAATCATCGAATACGGCTCATCATCATGGATGACAGCTGCTACAAGCACCCTTCAGACATTGGATAAGGTACAAAATCAGGCTCTTCGTATCATAACAGGGTCTATGAAGACCAATCCAATAGCAGCAATGGAAGAACTTACCAATATCCAGCCACTCCAGCAGAGATGAGAAATCAAGGCCGAGATTTAATACGAGAAATTCAAATTGATGCGTCACCATCCCATGCATATGCTGACTCACCAAATGTCTAGAAGAAGGCTCAAAAGGAATAATTTCTTATTAACTTCAAAGAAAATTGAAAGAAACAGAGAGTCGGACAACTTCCCCAGATGTAGAAACGTAACTGCTATCCCTGAGAGGGAACCGTGGAAAGCTTCTGAAATAGAAAACACAATTTCAATCTGGCCCTCGATTCCAGAGATTGAAAGCAATGGAGATCAAGCAGAGGTGACAAACAAAGTTCTTGCATCGAGTCATATTGCAGAAAACTACCCTGAGGAAGAGTGGATACAGGTTTATACAGATGGATCAGCTATCAAGCTGTCAAGAATGGAGGGGCGGGCGCTCACATTCGGTTTCCATGTGGAGATATAACAGACTCATGCTTGCCAACAGGGAAGCACTGTAGCAATTACATTGCAGAAATCCAGGCACAGATCTTAGCTAGCCAAATGCTGATACAACGAAAAACCAGAAATGAAAATATTGTCTTCCTGACAGACTCCCTCTCAGCGCTCCAGGCGCCGGAGAGTGGAAAGGAAAGTACAGATTTAATTCATGAATATCTTACGCAACTGGCTGAGGAGAACAATGTCAACTTACAGTGGATCCCCTCGCGTTGTGGCATATTAGGAAATGACAAAGCTGATCAACTGGCTAAAGAAGGGTCAAATAAAGAGCAATTCAACTGCGAGGTTGACTTTGAAGAACTGAAGCATATCATTAAAGCCACAAGAACAACCAGCAGGCAACATAATGATGCAATACACAGCCTCAGTAGGGAGGATCAGACATGCATCTTCAGATTGAGGACTGGTCACAATCGTCTCAATGCACATCTTCACCGTCTCAAGATTACAGATTCTGCACTTTGTGAGTGTCAGCAGGCAGAAGAAACAGCAGAACATCTCTTGCAGCACTGCCAGCGATTTGAAAAGGCTAGAAGCTTCTGGCCTATTGAAGTATCTTTTGAAGAGAAGATCAGAGGAGACAGAGACAGTTTGGTGACCACTTCAGCTTTCATGCACCAAATAAGGAAAATGGTCTAAGATTACTGCCATGAGAAAGATGTACGCAAGAAGGAAAAAAATGTGACACATGCAAGAGATGGGTGCATTACACATTGAAGATTTTGATGTCGTGTGTATCTTCAAGATTCAATCTTAGTTATACGTTATTATCTGCACTAATCGATTCGTAAGTCGTTTCCGTTTTGGGTGAAGCTTGTATGAGTAGTTGCTGCGACAACTAACTTCACCGAGAACGCAAAAGATGGATATCAGCTCGCCTCGTCAGTAGTTATATTGAACGATATTTGTATTCGATATCCGGGCCTGATCTGACTGTATCTCAGAGATTGAAGGTACGTTACGGTGGTCTTCCGTAATGTTCAGAGTAAAGATAACAAACTAGTGCCTTGAAGTTATCAAGGTGATGACTTTAATTCTACTGCTAACTGTACACAAGAATAAGATGACTTCTACTGTCATAAATAATAATATTACTTTACATAAATGAAAGGTAACTACTTATCGAACTATCATAATTCTAACTCATGCTCCTAACCTATACCAACTTTACCGATCGAGCTTTTCTACTATTAGTTTCCGACCTCTATCAAAACTCTAAGTCCTCCTTTTATACTCTACTAGTTCCCGTTCCCGCGTTCAGAATCTCATCCGCCATCCCTTGATCATGACGTTTCCCTTGCCCCAAACCACTTCCGGAAACGATACCCCACTGAACGTGGTCCATTCGGTTCGCGCCGGTTCTGACTGGATGCGATCTATCAGCTTCTATCAACAATTACTTGTTTCTGATAATTAGCTCGTCATAGCTCGCCATCACGAGGTGTATATACGCATCCTTTTCTAACAGGATGTTATGTCATTGACCCTAGTCTGTTCAAGTCCTCTTCCTTGCTTTTTAGGCCTATGCCTGTTATTCCGGAAGGTTAATAGCACTGGAGCTAGATGAGCTCATCATCAGCTGATGTTATTGTGCTTTCTATATACACTCGGGTCAGTCAGGTCGTTGTTACTACGTCCATTATGTTTAACACTTCTCATCGTTTACTCTTGATTCCTACTAACTTACTATTTTGTAAACTACTGTTCGTACCTACTGCTGAATACTATCAATTGATTGCTGATCCCCTGGCAACCATTTTCATCCCTAATTCATCCATTTGCCGACAGATATCATCAAGCCAGCACCGTCGATCCTCCCCCTACTTCATTACATTTTCAGTCTTAACACTATTCTAGTTTCCATACCAGTTTCGCATCTGCATCATTGCTGGTGACGTCATCCAGTCACCCAGTGCAAACACCTACTACTCTACTCTCAGTTAGTTTCACATCCGCATCATCGCCGGTGACTTCCTCCCGTCACCCAGTGCATTCAGTCACTCAGTGCAAACACTACCACTCCATACTTCATACACTGTTATCCCTCCCCTAGCTCAGCTGGTATTTTCAAAAGATTCTAATTTCTACTAAGGTCTTATTTATAAATATAAGATGTCCACCGGGTCATGACTCCCACTAGACAATCCGATATCTACAGATGCCCACCAACCGAAGTTAATTAACCACCTCTTAAGGCCTTAAGGGTGCTCAATTAACTCGTTGTATAACATCAACAACAAAACTACACTATACCGGCGGCTCTCTGAACGGATAACACTCGACACTCACACACACCATTCATGCGATTACGATCGCCTATACATAAAACATTGTAACTAGGAACTACGATCGCCTATACATAAAGCGTTGTAATTATCAATACGATCGCCTATACATAAAGCATTGTAATTATGAAATCGGCTCTACACCAGGAATGGAGTATCATGCATGGACCACCCATTCCCAGCACGACTATACATACATACTTGTCCGGATAACAGTATATCGTCCCCGGAAACACATTAATATCATCATTAAACCGTGGACGTAACCCGTCACACGCGTAACTTAACAATAAACGTGAAGAATCAATACAGTTTAAAATAATTGAACATACAATGTATAAATACAAACTGTCGCTACTGCCAGCAGCGACAACATGGTCAGCAGCGACTACGTGTGTCGTAACGAGTCGTCGTCACGACACAATATTAGAGTTCAAAACCTTAATCCTACAGTGCAAATTCATTACAGGTCATATAATAAGTCCTACGCAAAGTTCATATATAGTTCAAATATAACGGATATATAGTACATCACCATTCAATGTTCCACACACAGCAAATGAAGTTTGTACCACAACGTCACATGGATATGTCCAGTCGAGCCACACTCTCATCGGGATCCACTACGTCGTCGTACAGTTCTACGTCCACCCAGTCGGCAGCCATCGGGTCGATCCCAGTCCTTGGAGTACCATTAGGCGACGACCCGGTTGCCAACCCCAGCGACTCCGGCATCACTGCAGTTTTCCGGGGCCGCTGGGCCGGAACTGCCGGTGCAGCAATATGAATGGCAGTGTGTTTGTCACTACTATGGCCCGCACGTGGCTTGCATTTTAACCAATTCCACATGCGCGAAAGTAATCCACATTTGTACAACACAATTAAAATCACGAGCATCGTTACGAAAGAGCCCGCCGAGTAGGATACAAAAGATTGTACCCCAATGCCATCGACCATCACTGGGTCAATCATGGACAATGGTGCTAGCGGCACATACTTAGATTTCTGCAAATGATCCCAGGGTTGCAGTTTCAAATGCTCCACTATCATGGATTTATCTAGAACGCCGGTCACATCCAAGTGGGGCATTTCAATGGCCAGGCTAACTCGAGTGTACGTCCGACTGTAAGACGCCACCGGCTCGAATTGCCAACCCTTCCCGCTATAACCACATTTTCCAGACATCAACGCATACACACCATTACCTACGTCACACCTGTCTGTCAGTTTTCCATCACAATGAATCTCCATAGTCTCACCGAAGGCTTGCAAAACCACACCAATTTTTCCTATTGGCAAATAATCCACTTGCGGTTATATTGGATTCAGACAGTTGAATATTGCAATTTCTATCGGTTGTGTTCGTTAATATGCTTACTATGCAGGGCACGTGGGTCTTGTCGACCCTTAACTGACCCTGACTACCCTAGGCCCTTTACCACCACGACATCCTTATGCGGTCAAGAACCAACCGGTCTTCATGGGAAATGCAGCGATTAATCAAGCTTCGCAACAACAACACGCGAACCCAATGCACTATGTCTATCCCATATTCAGATACCAAACACTTGCTGATTTCAGTCATAAGTATAACTCTTCCAGCATTAATTTTATTATCTCTAAGAGCGAACCGCATGCTCCGCATAAGTAATGCACGCATCTTATCCCCATCATTGTTACACAGACTAGCAATATTGGTCACCATAGCTTGCGCAGCTAGGGCAGCTTTGGCGGACAAGGCTTCCACCGACATGGTCGCCCACTGACCACAGCGACTATACCCCTACACTACTTATAGCACTTCCGCGATTACTACCTCCCCGAACAGTCTATATGAATCTATATTATCGGATACTACAATTTACCTTCTACTGAATATGCGATGCGACACTACTACGATGCTTACTGGCACAGAGTATAAGTTAGAATGATAATTATCTGCGGCTACGGCGCAGTATGACTGCATCTATACGATCGATGAAGTCATCGTATAGAGCACGCCCAAAAGCACCGATCCTGAGTCGCTTGGTGTTAGTTTCAACATCAGGTACATGACTGCGCTTGCGCAGAAAGTATGGATGTGCTGGCAGCGTTCCCATTGGCTCCGGCACACTCTCGGGTACCTCCTCCGATGTGTCCATCATCGCATCAGGAGTAACCACGTGAGTTTCGGTGGGTGACTCATGGTTTCGAGTCATACTCGTACTGGGTTGACTGATGTTATTATCAACCCTCTTACCCCCCTTGCTCACCCTTGGTTCATCGTCAGAAGCGGCCCGCTTCCTACAATTCACCCCACTAGGGGTCGCACTCTTGCCAGCTACCGGCAAGGTTTCAGACTCAGGGGTCTGCATCATTTTCGGATGATGGCTAGCTTTCGTACCTTTTGTGGGGTTACGAACAGGGCGTGGTCGTACCTTGTCCCAGCACATCTCTGAGTCGACTACGCGTAACTTGGCTATATTAAGTACACGCACCTTCCCAGATCTCTGATGTCGGACATGAGCCACTGGCCCGTTGATCTTAAAGATCTCATATTCGGGGTCACTGCGAGAGGTCAATTTCATCCTCTCCTCAGCTTTTACGACCACCGAATCCCCCACCTTGAATACGCCAGCGTTTGCACGCTTGTCAATTTGTTCTCGGTGAATCTCGCGAGACTTTGCCGTTTCACTACGAGCACGTAGCAATGCATTATTGAGACACGTCAGCCTCTCACCAAGATCCTGCGAAGCATCTACAGGAATCGCAAACGGAAGTCTTGCCCGTCGACCATACGTCAGATAGAATGGCGTATATCCGGTCGTGGAATGACGAGTACTGCGGTACGCTGTCAAGGCGGCACCCAACTCGTCTTCCCAGGTACGAGACGCATTATTCACCCCTTTCTGGATTAACTCCTTAAGAGTTTGATTGAACCTCTCGGTACGTCCATTTGTCTGTGGATGGTATGGACTCGATCGCCTATGATCTATACCGTGTTCCTTAAATCGTTCCTCCAGAGATTTAGAACAAAATTCTTTTCCGTGATCAGTTACCACTATCTCAGGGACCCCATGACGCGGGACGTACTCGTTGAAGAACTTGTCTTCAACATTCTGAGACGTCTTAGCCGGAATCGGATATGCTTCTGCCCACGCAGAACAGTGATCAACGATCGTCATGATGTACACATTACCCATACTCGATTCCAACAGTGGACCGATCAAATCCATGCCTATTATCTGACTCGGATAATTGGCCATGGGCATCTCACTGTACCTTGGTCGAGTAGTGACAGGTCGATTGACCTGGCACGTCGTACACCTCTCAAGCATACGTACCACATCTTTCCTTAAAGATGTCCAAACAAACGAATCCCTTACCATACCGATAGTCTTCTGCAGACCTTGGTGACCAGCTCGTTCATGAGCCATCCGGAGTACCTTCTCACGGAACAGGGTAGGTAATACAATTCTGGGGTACTCAGCGTCTAACGCTGAGGGCGTAACTAAAGAATACAGAATACCATTCTTAACCATGTATTCCTCCGGGGTGTTCTTAAACAACTCCGTGTATTCCTTGGTTTGCTCGATACACAACTCGTCGTAGGGAATATCGAATGTCTCTAGAGGGACATGCGGTAACGCACCCTCATCCACATCCGGTATAACAAAATCGCCAGTATCTAAGGTGGCGACCTCCACTGGACGACGTAACCTGGACAACATGTCCGCTCGAATGTTCTTCGAGCCCTGGATGTACTCTATCTTACATCCGTATTCGGCAATCAGTATGTCCCAGCGCTGCACTTTCGTGTTCTTAACCTCTCCCACAAACAAACTCTTTAGGGGTTTGTGGTCAGTATACACGGTAAACTGCGCACCAAATAGATAAGGTCGAAGCTTCTTTAACGCATATATCACTGCGTACGCTTCCTTCTCTATTACAGGCCAATTCAACTGACTGTCTTTCAGGGTAGAGCTCACATACTGGATTACTCACTCTACACCATTATCATCTACCTGTACCAATATTGCACCTATCGCATAGCTAGACGCATCGGTATACAATTTATACGGGGCATTTAAATTTGGATATGTGAGAACCGTCTCACTACACAACAAGTTCTGTAATTTCTTGAACGCTTGCTGTTCCTCCGTCCCCCATTCAAAACGTTTATACTTTTTGGTTAATTCTATTAAAGGCTTAGCAATTTCGGCATAGCCTTGCACACAGGAGCGGTAATAACCTGTAGCTCCAAGGAAACTTCTTACTTCGCCCACATCGCGTGGGGGTGACATTTCCCTAATGACTTTGACCTTTTGAGCCTGAGGAGCTACTCCTTGTGCAGAAATGCGATACCCTAACAAATCAACTGATGGCTTAGCAAAATCGCACTTCTTTTTCTTAACCTGAAGATTATACTCTCGTATCCTACGCATGACCTTACGCAAGTGCTGTGCATGTTCCGTCGGATTTCGTGAATATACGACTATATCGTCGACGAAAACATGCAGATATTTTCCCACGAATTCTCGAAAAATATCATTCATTGCCCTCTGAAATACGGCACCTGAGTTCGCAAAACCGAACGGCATACGAATCCATTCGAAGAGACCATCACTACAGATGAACGCTGTTTTCTCTATGTCTTGGCTGTCCATTGGTATCTGCCAATAACCAGACTTCAAGTCCATAGTAGAAAATATCGTCGCGCCCCCCCCCCCCCCAATAGAATAAAAAATGGCCCATATATTCGGCAAAGGATAACTATCCTTACGACATACGGAATTCAATTTTCTGTAGTCTATACAAAACCTAGTGTCCCCGTCCTTCTTAGGGACCAATGTAATGGGTGACGCCCATGGTGATGACGAAGGTCTTATGACGCCCGCCGCCAGCATCTCAGCCACTTGGTTTTTGACTATATACTGCTTGGCCAGCGGTAAACGGTAGGCTTTCTGCCTTATAGGAAACGCATCTCCTGTTAATACCGTACACTTCCCTTTGGGAACCAATCCAAGTGTCTTTGGATGAGCCGTATCAAAGATATCCGCAAAGTCCCCCAAGACCTTGTCGATATCTTTATATCCGGTCGTTTCCTTACAACTCTCATAGACATAATTCGTCTGTTCTCTATAAGGATACCTAAATGGATATACCCGGCCAAACCATACTACTACTTTGGCCTGATAATCAATCTTTGCATTTCCCAAGTGCAAAGCATCCGCTCCAAGCAAACATTCATGCCTCAATCTTGCTACTACCGTACTAGGAATAGGCCGGGCGTTCTTGAATTTTACTTGGGTTTCTCCCAACAATTCTATGGGAGAACCATTAACAGCTAAGAGCGTTTTCGCTCTTTTTAATGGCCTAGCATTTAACATTCCACGCCATACATCTTTACGAATCAAGGATGTGCTAGCACCAGTATCCACTAAGGCATGCAAGTACTCACCCTGATCCGTTAGACCGTTCGAATCTACTACTAGACGGATTAAAAACTGCTCGGTCGGTGGTTGCACCAACGGTTTTCTCCGTCCTAGTTTAACGGGCTCCTTCTCCCGCTCACTGCTTCCGCGTAGGAATCTCGCCTCGGCGATGCGTCGCGTCCACCGTAGCGACTGTACGCGTCAGTCCCAGGACCCGTTAGAACGAACCCATCTCTATCCCCGTAGTCACTGTCCTGTTGTCGCATATTATTGAAATCCCTCCCCACATTTCGAGAACATTCCCGCGGAGTAGTATGTTGCTCCCGATCAACTTCATCGATGTCCCAGTCTTCTTTGGCAGGACGTTTTGGCGCTCTACGCATCACTTTGTTTTCTGGTCGTCCGATAGGTCGTCCGGACGATTGTTGTCGTCGTTCCGGCCCCCTATTGGGACAATCTCGGGCATAGTGCCCCATATGTCCGCAGCCAAAACATTGTACTATTGACGGTGTATTACCAAACATATTGTCCCCACAATCTCGGGCCATGTGGCCTTCTTTTCCACATCGAAAACAGGTCATGGGTGGCCTCTGTGGCCGAGGACGGGTCGCTATCTTACGTGTCGCATTACGGGGTGGTTGTACCTGTTGTTTGCAATCACTCTTGTAATGCCCTGTTCTTCCGCAATTATAACATGTAATATGACTTACATCTCGTGGTGATGCGGTTCTACCCGCGATTGCCTGTCTTCCCGGTGGTTGTGGGATCACCTTCTTCTCCACTGCTCTTCTTGGTTTTATCGTTTTCGGGACTGCGTCCGCTGTTTGCAAGTCCCGTACCAGCCCACACAGCTGCTCTATCATTTTCGATTGTGCCGCTATCTGCTGTTTTAATTTCTTCACTACACTCCATATCTCGCGCTCCTCAGCCTCCTCCAACATATTTACTTCCATTTCCTCTTCCTGTCTCCCCTCAATCTGCATTGCCCTTAGCAAATCGTTGCATGTTTCCTCCTCTTCGGAGATCTCGATTGCTCGGGCCAGGCTGGTGGTTCATTTTCTTACTATTCTCTTGCTTAACCCCCGGTCACTCAACGCCCTCAAGTATATACCAAGAATGGTACGTTGATTGTCGGCATTCTCAACCGGGTAGGCCCTACTGCTGTCTTCCTTGTACCGCCGATTAAAAGTAATCACGGTCTCGTTCCGCCTCTGCTTGGTGTTCTCAAGATCGTATTTTATTCTTTCGGGCTCGTTCGTGGATACAAAGTTATTGGTTACGTACGCTGCTAACTCTTCGTACGTCACGTCCTCTCTCCTCTTTCCCACCATGAAACTGTCAACCGCTCTCGACAGCTGTCCTCTAGCCGCCCTTGTCACTACGTATGCGGGTATCCCGTCCAATCTTCCCTCATGGGCCACACATGCCCTCCGGGTTTCATCTAGGAAGGTGCGTACCTCCTCCGGCACCACCCCATCACAGGGTTGTATACGGTAGATGTTGTCCCGTATCTCCCTCCTGTACACCCTAGCTGTCTCCCGCCTTTCGCTACTGTTGACTATTTCACCCGCCATGGCTGTCCCCATTTCCCGCATAGCAGCCACTGTTTCCGGCCTCATTTCCACCGGGGTCAATCTTTCTACTGGGGGTAACGTTGGGTCGGGCATTGTTCTTCCCGTCGCCATTTTGTTTAACTGTAATGGATGCTGATAATTACCCTCGCTACCCTTGGATGCTCTGGACAGCTGATGGCAGTGGTTATTTTGCAAATTGACGCTGTCCCGTATTCCCGATGCTGGGTCACCTGGCACCCCTCTGACTGTTGCGCCACTACTAGGAAATCCGCCACCCGGTCCGCTACGTCTCTAACCACTATCGTTGTTGGCCGTCTCCCCTGTTCCTGGGCCATCTATTCTTACTGTACTCACTGTTTTTACTCTGGATCCTGGCAGTTGAAGCCACTGAAGATTTTGATGTCGTGTGTATCTTCAAGATTCAATCTTAGTTTTACGTTATTATCTGCACTAATCGATTCGTAAGTCTTTTCCATTTTGGGTGAAGCTTGTATGAGTAGTTGCTGCGACAACTAACTTCACCGAGAACGCAAAAGATGGATATCAGCTCGCCTCGTCAGTAGTTATATTGAACGATATTTGTATTCGATATCCGGGCCTGATCTGACTGTATCTCAGAGATTGAAGGTACGTTACGGTGGTCTTCCGTAATGTTCAGAGTAAAGATAACAAACTAGTGCCTTGAAGTTATCAAGGTGATGACTTTAATTCTACTGCTAACTGTACACAAGAATAAGATAACTTCTATTGTCATAAATAATAATATTACTTTACATAAATGAAAGGTAACTACTTATCGAACTATCATAATTCTAACTCACGCTCCTAACCTATACCAACTTTACCGATCGAGCTTTTCTACTATTAGTTTCCGACCTCTATCAAAACTCTAAGTCCTCCTTTTATACTCTACTAGTTCCCGTTCCCGCGTTCAGAATCTCATCCGCCATCCCTTGATCATGACGTTTCCCTTGCCCCAAACCACTTCCGGAAACGATACCCCACTGAACGTGGTCCATTCGGTTCGCGCCGGTTCTGACTGGATGCGATCTATCAGCTTCTATCAACAATTACTTGTTTCTGATAATTAGCTCGTCATAGCTCGCCGTCACGAGGTGTATATACGCATCCTTTTCTAACAGGATGTTATGTCATTGACCCTAGTCTGTTCAAGTCCTCTTCCTTGCTTTTTAGGCCTATGCCTGTTATTCCGGAAGGTTAATAGCACTGGAGCTAGATGAGCTCATCATCAGCTGATGTTATTGTGCTTTCTATATACACTCGGGTCAGTCAGGTCGTTGTTACTACGTCCATTATGTTTAACACTTCTCATCGTTTACTCTTGATTCCTACTAACTTACTATTTTGTAAACTACTGTTCGTACCTACTGCTGAATACTATCAATTGATTGCTGATCCCCTGGCAACCATTTTCATCCCTAATTCATCCATTTGCCGACAGATATCATCAAGCCAGCACCGTCGATCCTCCCCCTACTTCATTACATTTTCAGTCTTAACACTATTCTAGTTTCCATACCAGTTTCGCATCTGCATCAGTGATGGTGACGTCATCGAGTCACCCAGTGCAAACACCTACTACTCTACTCTCAGTTAGTTTCACATCCGCATCATCGCCGGTGACTTCCTCCCGTCACCCAGTGCATTCAGTCACTCAGTGCAAACACTACCACTCCATACTTCATACACTGTTATCCCTCCCCTAGCTCAGCTGGTATTTTCAAAAGATTCTAATTTCTACTAAGGTCTTATTTATAAATATAAGATGTCCACCGGGTCATGACTCCCACTAGACAATCCGATATCTACAACATGTACTAATTTACCACCTTACATGTTATCCGTTCTTGCTTCATCGAAGCGAAAATAAACTTGTGAGAATTGTGCAGCCCCTTCTAAGCATGTAAATGAGTTCCTAGCATGACATCAAGATGCGTTTGGCAGCGAGTACTTCGCTCATACAACCGTATACCCTTCATTGGCACCTCAATCAAGCTTGACCTATATTAGATCAGACACCATCCTTCACCAAGCCAAATCTATCTCATCCAGTGCACATGCTCCAGTAGCATTTGTCCCATGCGTGTCGACAGACGCGACACCTCTATCACGTGTTACTGATTCCAACTTCACCAGTACTAGATCGGATATCCGTTTCGAGCAAGCCATATCTTCCACATCTAGTACAAATGCTCAAACAATCTCCTCACAACCAACTGTCATTCAACAAAATATTGAAACCGATAGTGACACAAATGGAGAGGTGCTATCATCACAATCCTCTGTAGTCGGCACCACTGTAAATATTACAGGATGTGAAGCACATCTGATAACATAAGATCGGATCTAAATGTTATTCAAACAGAGCCACACCATAGCAAACCTAATGACAACTCACATGTATGTAACAATAACAACATTAATAGCATACTCACTACAATCTTAAATGAAATCAGTGATCTGAGAGACAGCCACATAAATTTGCAAACTCAGCTAAGCACACTACATGCCACACGCCAGTCAGTTCCATACTCACATACCTCAAATCTTCAGAAGAAAGCAGTAACTTTGGCTTCAAAGAGTAACACTGAGACACTTAGTCCAAGAAATATAGCACCAATGAATAATTTACGGTCTAAACAGACCTTGGCATATAGGGAACATAGGCAGTACAATGAAGTTGTCGCAAGTATTCCTGTACGGGCAACAAACTATGCAAATCATGGCCAGACTAAAGACCTACCCACTTATGATATTGTGATTATACACGTTGGATCAAATGACATCGGGAAGCGGAAACTGGGAAGTATGATAAGTGATTACACATTCCTCATTGAAACAATAAGAAAAATCTCCCCAGCCACCAAAATAATGGTCTCTTCCTTACTACCACGCCCAAATCATAGTGACCAAGTTGAAAATGGCATGATATATCAATTCAATGCAATGTTAAATTCGTTGGCACAATATGTTAATGTTATCTTCATAAACAACTCACACTTATTTGTTAGAGAAAACGGGGAAACAAAACAGGAACTGTTTTGGGGTCGAATCCACCTGAACTATGATGGCCTAGCGCTGCTCTCTGGTAATTATATCAGCTCTCTAGCCACATCACTACAGTCAACCCAAATAACAAATGATCCCACATGCAAGGTGAGGATTTTCGGCTTGGAGCGAGGCAGAGCAACACTGGCTTTTAACCTCAAAGCACATTTCCCAATTCACAGAAATCCCTCTTTACAACAGGTTCAGTGCCCTGACTAACCTATGTGAGGCACCTGTCCCAAGAGTACAGCCATACATATCTAGAACTAATGAGAATACCCTACTGCAAAATCAAGAAATCTATGAAGCTGAACAGAAATTGAACGAAGCCCAAAATGTTTCGCACATAGTCCCACCACCCGAACACCCTGCAAAAATTACACCTATAAATCCAACTAGTTTAAATAGGCAATATAGTAAACGAAATAATCAACAAACTCTGACAGGCAAGACAAAAAGCAAATGTACAGCACAAAACATTTTATCTCCCACATACCCTGCTACTTCACCAATGCACAAAGTATTGTAAATAAAATTGATGAATTTTCTGCAAGTATGTGTAGTTTAAAGCCAAATATCATAGGTATATGCGAGACTTGGGTGAGGGAAGATGTAACAGATGCAGTTGTGAAATTACAAGGTTATAATCTATTTAGGAAAGATCACGTAAACAGGAAGGGGGGGGGGGGGGGGTTTGCTGTTAATCCATGAATCACTAAATGCCTCATCCATAGATGATCTGACAAACTCAGAATTTAACGACTCAGTATGGTGTGAAATTAAGCTAAATAATGGGGAAACCATACTCATAGGAAATTGCTATAGATCACCAAGTAGTCCAGAAACTAACTATACCAACCTTCTTGACCTCTTAGATAAGTTAAGACGTGACATAGCCACACACCTATTGTTAATGGGAGATTTTAATATGCCGGAAAATGACTTTATCCATTGTTGTTCTACAAGCAATCCAAATAATATAGCATACAGATTTCTTGAAAAAACCCAATAAATGTTTTTAAAACAACATATTGACCAACCCACCCGATTCAGAGAAGGACATAATCCATCTATACTAGATCTTATATTTACCAATAAAGAACACATGGTTGAACATATTGAATATCTACCAGGTTTAGGAAAGGGTGGCCACATTGCTCTCTTGTTCACATTTGTTTGTTCATCCATTCCACCACAAATACAAAATGATATCGCCGGAGGATACAATGTATGGAAAGCTGATTTTGCATCGATTAATCAAGAACTCTCAAAGAGTGACTAGGATTCACAAATAGATATCAATGATAAAGATACAGCCTGGAACTCGTTTGCAAACATTATAAATTCTCTAACTGACAAGTATGTACCCCCCCCCCCTAACCCCCCAAAAAAAATCAAGACCGTCAAACACCAGTAAACCAAAGTGGATATCTAAGGGAGTAATAAAATCCATCAGGGAAAAGACATAGGCTATGGAAAACCTACAAAACTAGTAGATAGAGGGAAGACTACAATCAGTATCTAAAACAGCATAATGCAACCCGTATTTTATGTAAAAAAGCACATACAGATTATGAGAAAGGTCTTGTGAAAGAATTAAAAAATAAACCAAAAAGATTCTATAGCTACATTCGGGATTGTCAGAAGACCAAGATCGCAATACCAAACCTGCAGAAAGAAGGCGGAACCTTCACTACAGATGATACGGAAAACGAAAATCTCTTAAAATAATTTTTTCAAATCGGTTTTTGCAAGAGATGAAAATGATAGCATGCCTCAGTTTCCAGCCAGACTTAATAAACAAAAGTACATAAAAACTATATCTATTTCAAGCAATGATATCATTAAAACAACCTAGAGAAACTAAAACCAGATAGTGCCCCCGGCCCAGATAATATTCACCCGAAACTCCTAAAAGAGTGTGCCAGCAATTTAGTGGAACCATTACACATACTATTCAATCTTTTAATAGCAACTGGAACTATCCCCAAAATATGGAAAAATGCAATAATAACACCCATCTTCAAAAAAGGCAATAAAAAACTTGCAGAAAACTACCGGCCAATTTCACTTACATGTGTACCATGCAAGATATTAGAATCAACCATCAAAGACAAACTTGTACAACGCTTTGAGTCCAACAACCTTTTAACGATACACCAGCATGGATTCGTCCAAGGGCGAAGCTGCTTGACAAACCTGCTAGAAACTCTAGAAAGCTGGACAGAGTCCCTTGACATTAACAACAATGTAGACATAATTTACCTAGACTATCAAAAAGCATTCAACACTGTACCACACAAAAGATTACTTCTGTAGCCTGCGGGGTGGCGTCGGGCCATTCCGGTGTATGGTGTCGATACACCGTGTCGCATGTACACGATGAGTGATGACGCTGGCTAGCTTCCAGTCTCGGGGTTACGGATCCCGTGCGACACTGCCCTGAAGGTAACAAAGATCGGCTCCTAAGGCCGGTGGAACTAAATCATTCCAGTGGGGTCATGCAACCATTGTCGCGAACATTGAACACAACAGTATCAGCCCACGAGTTTGTGTCACCAATATTCCTGTCCATAGTAATTTCGTGATCTATGGACTTACAATATTTGATTTGGTGACCTAACTAAAATAAATCTATACAATTAATTTACCTAAACAGACCGTCAAGTATGCTAGATAAAAATGAGCATACGAAAATACAAGACATAGAGACAGCCTGGTGAACCTTTAAACGTGGGGCTCCCGGAGGTACCAGACAGACTCGGAGGTCCGCAGAGGTATCCCCACAAAGGAGGCCCCTGCATAAGAGATCACTAATTAACTTAATATAAGCTATTATACCTCCAAGCTGAAAGGAAAGAAAAATCATCTTTTATAGTGTCGAAAAGCTATGTGCCTCTCGCGGGCACTACTCCTGGTGCTAGTTTTGAGTGAGAAGTAATAGCCTCGCGCGGGCCGTCGTCACTGAATCCTTGCAAGAGGCAAGTGCCTCGCGCGGGCCTCCATCACAGAAAAATGCCGCCACCGCTTAAAGTGGGAGGAGAGCATTGGCCAAAAAGGGCCCACTGATATTCAGCCAAAATGCTATAAAGAAAAGATCATACCTAGTGAAATTATGACTATAATGTTGCATGCTGTTTTATGTGAAGATGGGACGAGCGATTCCCGAAGGATTCCCACATCCCCATCTTATGTAGTTTCAAAATAAGCTGAATTAGTAGGTGCCACTTTTATTTATGCGGGCCTTCTGCTATGCCTATCCTAACATTTAGTTTTTAGAGACAAGAACTATTTTAGGCCGCAAATGGCGAGCGCCTACCTAGCTTTTAGATACGGCCGTCGTTGAGAGCGGAAGTCCTAAGACTTAAACACTCAAGACAGCGTGCATACATGTTATTTCGCAAGCCTCTGAGCTTGGTGAGAATTCGGACCTCTTGCTCCATAACCACATAAAACGTCACAGGACAATGGTTACTTTTCACAAAAGCAAGATTTTAGGCAACTGATATATCGTTATGGTGGGGGTAAGAGAGACGAATACCCACCGTGAATGTCCTTCCCGTGAGGGCGTGGCAGATCCTAACATCCTGCCCAGACATTCTTACAGAATTCGGTGGGGATGCGTATCTCGCCCGTCACCAGGTTCTAAGGAGCTAACTTTATAACCTGATGTTAGGTTTAACGCAAGTTGTCCAGTTATGCACTGCGGTGCGGGAGAGACTTCCCTAAAAATAAAAATAAAATAATTATGATGTGTTTTCGCAGTGCTTCCTACATTGGCAAGGATAACTAACTACTAAGTATCAGAAGATACATGGGAGGTGTATGTGACACCACACCCTGGCCATCACTGCTCGGAAACCCCAATAGTTTCCCAGGGTCGGATCAGTCCATGGTACGGATAGGGACATCCAAACAATTAAGAAGCCATAAGGCTTAGTGGAACATGAAGAGAGACAATAACTCATAAATATGAGGCCCAATAGGTATGTTGGCCAATTTTACACAACCTTGCCGGAGTGCGGGGCTAAATTATCACAACTACTGGAAAAGAGGCGTACACTATGTGTCTCTTGACAAAGAAATTGTCTCCAATCATATTAAACCTATCCTATTGAGCTTAATAGACAGGGTTTTAGTCAGTAGCATGCTGGGCTAAACAGAGTTATAGCACGGACAGCGTCCTCAGTGAAAAATTGTTGGTGGCGGGAGAAAGTGATGCATATATAAATGTTGCTGTATAGTGTTTCCTACGTGCACTGCCATCCTACGTTTTCTACAAATAAACAAAACATATGAACGAATGGCTGCTCGCCATATATAAAACTAACCAGTACTAGTAATACAATGTGAAATGATTAGAATAAAACATATAGTACAGGTTGTTAGACCTACTACGGTGAGGTTAGCAAAAACACTTCACAGTAAAATAAGAATAACTATAGACAGATAAAGAAATTATAACTAGTGGTCCTAAGATCGTTACGGTTCCTTTTAGTCATCAGGACCATTTTACAAAGATAAAGTATAATCATTACAATTGTAATCAACGGAATAATTAAATATGTTAAGTATAGTTACTTGAATAGTCGGTAACCATTCTTAAAGACGGGCTATCGTGTTACTGAAATTGATGCGTCACTGTGAGCGTGACGTGAGTTGACACATTCTCTGGAAGCTGGAAAGTTCCCGCATGTCGTTTCCCGCAAACAGGATTCCCGCATGCAGTCCAGCGCAGGAGCGGAGCAAATTCAGGATGGTAATCACAATATAAGAATGTCTAACGAGCAGTCAGTAAGTTCTACAATAACATTACTGCTAGGAAGAAGTTCCCATACACCGATGGTATGGATGAATGTTAAGAACAACCCGTTTATCAGCAGGGGTTGTCGAATATGGATGAAGATACATAACTGAGCTTATGGTGCGGGGAGCAAAGTTTACTTGCTGAGGTCAAAAAGTTTAAATAAACCTACACGTCATCAATGCGGGGGAGGTTGAATAACCACCTTTTGGCATGGCCGGCAGATCCGGTGAGTTATCCACCAAAAAACATTGCTGCCTCTACATCTGTAGAATCACATATTCAGGCCAGGAAAGGCCTCACCGCAAGATTGTGTTCCGAGTTAGTTCTAATTCTAGTCGAGAACAATATTAACGAAAGTTTCCAAAAAAAGAGGAAAAAATTGGAGTTACAAAATTCTTTTAGGTGTAGTGGGTTGGGTGGCTGCTGCAAGCTATGGAACAGAAGCTGACCAAGCCCGAAGTGATCTATTTAATAGTGTCTTGGCTGATAGTAACTGCTTTTGCAGATCCAACCTGTTCAGCCCCTGGCCGAGGATGCTCGCGAACTCAGGATTTTATCTCCTTTTATACCACTCGTGACGTCACAGACGCAAGCCTCAACCAATCATCGGTCGAGAAATAGCCAATTAGCGTGCAACTAATAATGGCGCAGATGATTGTTCTAGAACATTCTAGAACTTCGGCGTACACGTGGTTATGACGTCATGGCAATATTTTGAAATAATCAAAGGGGGTTTTCCGTGGATAGCGCAGCCATCTCTTAACCGATTTTGAAATGGTTTACAGATTTGGAAAGCCCGTCGAATTCTGGTCTTGATTGATATATAAAAGATTACACTGTACCTACTCGGTACATTAAAAGTGCTATCCTATCTTGGACGTGATATACGCACTCTGTCTATGCAGTGGTAGGCGTTTTAACGAACTCTGTCGTTTTTACGACGAAATATCTCTCTCATAGGCCAGTATACGCTTATAGCTCTACCCAGGGGTGGGGGGCGTGTTCAGAGAACGAATCCAGGACGGGCGGTGCATACCCCGCTTAGCTGGTACGGCCGGCACCTGACCGGTCGATCTGAACTACACCACCCCTTCCTAGTTTGACATCTGTGGCAAATGATCACGCATCGCGGATCGACACACGGATGCATGCTAGGTGGGAATTATAGACTTCCCGGGTAGGCGTGTGACCGGACAAGAGTAGTGACGCAATAGACGCGTGTTTAAGAGAGACAGAGCACATAGAGGTGCCAAGAGGAGAGGGGAGGCATATTTTTAGTTTTAATTTTTGACCTGGAATTATTTTTCCAGGTCTTTTTTTATTTTTTTTATTTTGGTGCGTGCTTTAATTTTTCAGACACTGATTCACTAAACAATAGCTCGCATGGGTGCTCTCTTTGGGTGTGTATAATCATTATCTCTGCAGAGAACGCCCAAGCTCCAACGTACCACAATTTAAGCTAAGATATAATATAGTAAAATATAAGTATATATAAAATATATAATTTCCACGAAACATAAAAGGGGTACGCAACACATATCATTAATTAAGTAAATATGTGCAGCCTGTTATAGCGGGTCCGCAATGGGCAGCTATCGCTGACCCATAACCATCCTGACATCTAAGACAGGAAGAAAAATAATAAGAAAAATAGAACATAATAATAATAAAGCAAAAAGTTAGTTTATCAGGCAGCCTCAGCATAGCTGAGACTGCATGATGGGATTATGACATTATTGCACTGTAATATTTTGTTACTAATCTGTCTGGTAGCTGTTGCTTACTAACAGCTTACGGACAGTCTCTAAATATTCTACAGTATACTAATAACGTTAGCGACGAAACAGTCAAATTATTTTCAAACATCAATACCGTAATTCCTCATACATCCTCAACCTCATACGACCTCCGTTATCGGACCACCTCTTAAACTCTATTATTTTACTAGTATCAACACCGACGATACTGTTCTAAATGGGCATCTGTACGCTATTGTTCGCGGTCGATTAATGCATTGCCATTGACAAGGAATGCATTTTGTCCATATTTTTGAAAATTTAATAATTAAATGACTGCCATTTTAGAGACATAAATACGATAGATAACACTATCTATATAATAGCATAGGAAAACTTCCTGTGTACGTGTCTGATTTTTGAAAATTAAATGACTGGGGAACACATTTTGCTGGCCTAGATAGCATTCCTCCCTCCTCCTTCGACCTCCGTTATAAGACCCCCTCTCTCTTACCTAACATCGCCTAATAAGAAATTTACACAGTCAAATCGTTTTCAAAATATTCAGCAACCAATCAATTTATTCAGCAACCAATCTAAATATTCATCAACCGATTATCATAATATTCAGCAACCAATTATCAAAATATTCAGCTACCACTCAAATTATCAAAATATTCACCAACAAATTATCAAAATATTCGTACATCATGCATACCTTGTAAACAAGTACGCTAGCATCGCCCTCATCCAGCATTCCGCCTCAACTGACACAGGCAGTCAAATTATTTTCAAAATATTCAACAGTTTTCCTGTATGGTATCGATGAAAATGAGATATATATTCATCGGTGAAAGGGTTAAC
This sequence comes from Chaetoderma sp. LZ-2023a, assembly GCA_034401795.1. Classification (NCBI taxonomy): domain Eukaryota; kingdom Metazoa; phylum Mollusca; class Caudofoveata; order Chaetodermatida; family Chaetodermatidae; genus Chaetoderma; species Chaetoderma sp. LZ-2023a. Next base: position 1,905,074 of record CM067368.1, read on the forward strand.
TTTGTTAACCCATGATACAATCCACTGGTAGCTGTTGCTTACTAACAACTTACAGGCAATCTCTAAATATTCTACAGTTTACTATCAGACCACTCGGCCGGCCGGCATTGCATTCATCCTCAAACTCCTCAACCTCCTCCTCCTCCCATGTCCTCCGTTATCGGACCACCTCTTAAACTCTATTATTTTACTATTATCACTCATCAAACTCTATTATTTTTACAACGGTAGATAACCACGGAGGGGGGTGCGCCGCCACTACGTTCAAATGCAAAATACACAACTTTTAAACTTTTAAGGGTTAACTCATTCAAAATAATAGAACATTCCAGTGTTGCAGATTCTCAAATACGTGTGAATATAGTCGTCATTGTTATCGAGAAAAACGTCGGGTTATAGTCGTCATTGTTCTCTAGAATGCGTGTGCCCCTGAGCGCCATTGTTCTCAACATTCCATTCCTCAAGCTTTTCTTTTGTTCTCCTGAAAAACCCATTGTTCTCGAAGACCCCCTGCTGGGAAGAACAATAACGGCCAGCCGCACCCATAACTACTAATACCTGCTAAATGAGATGTTCAAAAGTTCCAGGAGCATTGCACAAGCCGTAGGGCATCTTGCGGAATTGAAGAAGACCATCCCTACAAACGAATGTGGTCTTTTCCATGTCAGCTTCATCCATGGCTACTTGCCAGTATCCGCTAGCTAAGTCAAGGGTACAAAACCACTTCACTCCGGACAAGGAATCCAAGGCCTGACCTCACTAAATAGCATTAGGGGCCTACTTCCTAATACTAGACACCCTTTGACCTTTCCCATTGGGGTCTGTCTTCGTCACGGGATGTCGCTCAGGGCCTCATGCAGGAACGCAGCCTAGGCTAGGTGCTTTTCCCGTATATGCGTATGAGATTAAAGACCATGCCTATATATATATATATATATATATATATATATATATATATATATATATATATATATATATATATATATATAAATCAGAACATGGCCCCTAGGACAGTTCGTCTCATGCCCATTCGCATAAAAACATGATTGTGACATGCCCAGGAGACACTAGTCTAACATGAGATCGAGAACCATGCCCAAGAAACATGATTAAGGAACATAGTCCACGATCGTTTCATGTGATGCCCCTCTCACGCATATACCCTCCCGATTCCCAGAGAATCACTTTTCATGATTTCTGATCATGGGAGGCATGACTCGCAATACGACCACTCGGCCTGACTATACATTGAGCCATCTTGACCACTCATAACCAGTAACGGGTTGATGATCTGACATGATCAAGATGACCGGCTGGCGACCCAGTCGATAGCGATCTCCATCTGAGCTCGCGCTCAGGGGTAACCGACGGTCTGGTCCGTACCTATCGGCCAACAGAATACAAACTTTGACCATTTCCCCCGGCCTTGCTTGCAGGACTATCATCTAGCAAAGACGCATAAAAATCTAGAGATATTTTCGTGTCCTGGGTGAGGTTTGTTGCCTCCTACCACGCATGTCGACTTACTGAGATCGGATGAACCAGTCTCAGCAGCCCGAACATGGCGCCGACTAGACGGTACCGCAGTAGGATGTTAATTCATCCTTCGTTATACACGGATGCCTTTAGTATCTCCTCTGCATTATACTCCCGATTTTACGTGCCCCAGGGCTCTGACGTGCCGACTGCCACCTGTTACGTACACCCCTCGTGGAGCCTGTCCCCCTTGGTATACGTGGGAGCGGATATGTATCTTTAACGCTAAGATCATTAAGGCAGCAGTAGTTGGTACAAAACTGCAAGGTTCCGTCCTTTTTGCCTGCTAGCACTATTGGGCTGGCCCATGGGGATGATGATGGTTCTATAATACCGGTCCACAACATGTCATTAACTTGTTGATGTGCTTCCGCTTCCTTATGAATGTGAAGGCGTCGTACCGGTTGTCGTACGGGAAGATTATTGCCTGTGTCAATGGAGTGTCACACAAGATGAGTTTCTCCGAGATCCATGTCTCCGGAGGAAAAACTATCGCGATATTTCAAAAGTAGTGTCCGAATTTCATGTTTCTGTGATTGTTTTAATCCTACTGTGTCACGTAAATACAAATCATGTAGATGTTCTGGTAAATCATCAGTCATTTCCGTTTGTGATGTGTTTCCAAAGAGATAACATCCACCAAATGGCCACAGCGTACCCACGGTTCAAGAGTTATGGGGTCTGTGGTGCCATTGAACACACGAAATGGGATGTGTTCCTTGTTGGTAGTATCCACGATCATTTGGGGACTTGCGCATTGTGAGGCGATCATATAATCAGGGTCGGGTTCCAGCATGGCGATGTGGTTGTTGCTTCATAATTGTGGTGCAGTGGCCCACAAGTGGCCCACAAGATCTGCTCCTGTCCTGGCTCAACTGTGGTGGTACTTGATAGCATTACTGCACACGTATCGCATAAGGACGATTCTGGTTCAAGAGGTATCTGTCGGCCGTGTATGTCCAGTTCCTGTTGTTTGCAGTGGATGATGGCTTCGCTGGCACTGAGAAAATCAGAGCCAAGGAGGGCGTCGTTTTGTATAGAGGCGATGACAACTCGCTGTATGAATTGCATCTCCTCTATTTGAATGATAAGATTAACTACACCTGCTACGGGCACATCAGCTCCCGTAGCCATCTGTAGATAGATGTTTGTAGGTTTAAGGGGAGGCCTTTTATGAGGTGGGATGCTTTCATATACGCGCTTGTTAAATACTGTGATAGAAGCTCCAGTGTCAAAAATACCGCTAAACAGACAGGCACACTTATATATTACTTTGCGGTGCACCTGCGGAAGAGTTTCCAATGATGCCGTCTGCAACAATGGTGTCTGAGCAGAATCATTCTGTATATATTCGGTATGTTTCCGAATAACTTCTCTTAATGTTGTGGATGGCTGAGTGAGGAAAGGGCCAGTCCGTCGTCGTTGCTGCTGTGAGTGCTTTGACAAAGATGGAGCTGGTGGTAGCAATGGTGATGGAGTTGTTGCTGTGTCTGTGTATGCAGAGTTCGTGTAGACAGTGGTATGGATGGGATTTCCCCGATCATGGATAAGCGCCACCTGAGCGAGCCACTTCTTACAGTGCATCATCGGATGTTTTGTTGATGTACAAAAGAAACAGTGGCGTCGGGGAAGGCGTTCATATCGTCGGCAGCGTCGTCATTTCCGAACCCATGACACGGAGTGAATAGTTTCTCCCGAGCCGCTGCTGGCTGTGGATGCGGGGGATGATGTTGTGCAGGACGGTGTTTTGCATACCACTAAAGGACACCTAGAATCTAGTGTCTTGGTGGCGGGACGTGGTGCTTGCAAAAACGTTGTTCCAGCGGAGGTGCTACAACCTACCACTGCCATTTTACAGAGGAAAGAAGGTTTGTTATGTGCGGACATATGGGGGAATGGCGGTGCTGCAGATGTGGGAGGCATCATAGGCGTCGCCATATGTGAAGCCATGCATATAGATGTACGTGTAAAAGCTGGGGGTTGTTGGTGATGGTCAGCCACTGGACGTTGTTAGGGGGCCGCAGTTGAGCCGGGTAGTAAATATGGGCACCGAGGTGACTCTCCAATCGGTGCCCTTAGGAGTTTAACGGCTTCTCCGGTTGCAGGTTCTGTGGTCAGGGGTAGGTGTTGTGGATGGAGGTTGGTTAGAGCACCGTTCCCTCCAATGTCCCGGCTGACTGCATCCGAAACAGGTGTTTGGTGGTGGTGCGGTGTTAGTGGTATTTGTTGTCCTAAGGTGTGTGCTTGCTAGGTTAGTGCTGAGGGTAGTTACTAGGTTGGTCAGTGCGGAGATTTGTTTATTTATCTCATCTATCTGCTCATGCATGTTGCCATGATTGTTATTATTTCACTGGTTCCCGTGCCCCGGGGCTCCATTGTGGCCTCCTCTGTGGCCATGCCCCCTTCCACTAGGCACTTGATTCTGATTGGAAGGTTGTGGTGCTGATCGTTGTGTGGATGAATCTGCTGTGGTGGATACCGTAGGTGTGGTGTGAGCGTCAGCGGATGTAGCGATGACAGCACCTTCTATCTCATTGATAGGGTGAAGTTGGCGGCGGTTCATTTTCTCCCGCTCTAGAAGTTCTCAATACAGACTGTGGTGGCCGTTAACTGGGCCACGCTTCCGTGGTCAGCAACGAAGAGTTTTTCTTTTAGAGCAGACTCACCACTTAACGCATCGATGAAAGTATCAAGGTGAAGATGCGTTATGCCTTGTATATTGGTGCTAGGGTATGCATGGGTGACTAGTCTCCGGATGTGACTAGGCAGCTCCAGTAGTGTCTCCCCCGTGCATCATCGGAGACTTTTAAGTTGCAATCGGCTAGTTTCTCCAGGAGCGGTGTCGCCAAACCGTTCTGGCAATGCTCGTTCAAGATGGGTGTAGGTGGGCGTGTAGTCAGCCCCGAGATCCGCAAGAACTTGGAGGGCCTTCCTGGAAAGTTTTGCGGTGAGGTATTCACCCATTTGTTGCTCGTTCCAGTGGTTAGTCCGACTTATAATTTCGAACTAGATTTTGTAATTGGCCCAGTCACTCTCTCCACTAAATTCTGGAGGGAGAATGACTCGGCCAAGACCACGGGAAGAACTGAGTGATTGAAAACTGGGTGGTGGTGGTGGTGGTGGTGGTATAATGGAGACTGACGAAAACGCTGATGCTGGTCATCGTGCGGGTGATGGTGGTGGTGCTGGTGGTGTTTCCCGTCGATGCCGATGCTGAGGAGTGAGAGCGCGCGTACTCCAATTCAATGAGGTTTGCCCCTCTCTAGATCAATAAACTGGCATGGGTCTATAGACGGGAGGCAGAATATTGTGGAGATTATGTGGACGTTCTTCGTACGGTGAAGATTGACATTCCTCGTATGGTGGTGGTGCAGTCGGCTGATGGTTGTGATGGGTGGCATCACTGATATACTGATGGAATGGTGGTGCCGATTCCTTCCGATGGTGCCGTGGTGTTCCCCTTGAATAAGATGATATATTTGATGGTGGTGGCACAGGAGGTTGTCTAGTAGAAGGATTGTTATCCAGCCATATAGTTTCTGTAGATGACACGGGTGAACGATAGTGATATGAAGGATAATATGTGTGCCCATAATCAGGTCTTTGTCGCGTTCCTCCATGATCCGGCCCTGATGGAGTTGGCCTATCGCGGACGTCCGATATAGTACGAAATTCTGTCCCCGCTTGTGAGGCATCTCAGAAGGTCCCCTCACCGATAGGTGAAAACAAGTGATATTGCGGTGTTGTTGATTCCACTTGGCTAGAATTTCTGGCATAGTCGGTGAGCATGCGAGCATGGTGTCCATCGTATGACGCCACCTCTTGATCGATGGAGACGTCACTGAATGAAGAAGGTATACTACTAAACTCGCTATACAGTGGGGCGCGACTTGTAGCTCACGGGGTGGTGTTGGTCCATTCCGGTGTATGGTGTTGACTCACCGCGTTGCATGTACACGATGGGTGATGATACTGGCTAGCTCCTGGTCTCGGGGTTATGGATCCCATGCGACACTTCCCTGCATGTAACAAAGACTGGCTCCTAGGGCTGGTGGAACTCAATCGTTCTCGTGCGGACGTGCGACCATTGTCGCGAACATTGAACACAACAGTATCAGCCCACGAGTTTGTGTCACCGGTATGCCTGTCCATAGCAATTTCGTGATCTATGGACAATATTTGATTTGGTGACCTAACTAAAATAAGTCTATACAATTAATTTACCTAAACAGACCGTCAAGTATGCTAGATAAAAATGAGCATACGAAAATACAAGACATAGAGAGAGCCTGATGAACTTTTAAACGTGGGGCTCCCAGAGGTACAACACAGACTCGTAGGTCCGCAAAGGTATCCCCGCAAAGGAGGCCCCTGCATACGAGATCACTAATTAACTTAATATAAGCTATTATACCTCCAAGCTGAAAGGAAAGAAAATCATCTTTTATAGTGTCAAAAAGCTATGTGCCTCTCGCGGGCACTACTCCTGGTGCTAGTTTTTGGTGAGAAGTAGTAGCCTCGCATGGGCCGTCGTCACTGAATCCTTGCGAGAGGCAAGTGGCTCGCACGAGCCTCCGTCACAGAAAAAGGCCCCACACTGATATTCAGCCAAAATGCTATAAAGAAAAGATCATACCTAGTGAAATTATGACTATAATGTTGCGTGCTGTTTTACGTGAAGACGGGACGAGCGATTCCCGAAGGATTCCCATGTCCCCATCTTATGTAGTTTCAAAATAAGCTGAATTAGTAGGTGCCGCTTTTATTTATGTGGGCCTTCTGCTATGCCTATCCTAACATTGAGTTTTTAGAGACAAGAACTATTTTAGGCCACAAATGGTGAGCGCCTATCTAGCGTTTAGATACGGCCGTCATTGAGAGCAGATGTCCTAAGACTTAAACACTCAAGACAGCGTGCATACATGTTATTTTGCAAGACCTCGAAGCTGGGTGAGAATCCGGACCTCTTGCTCAATAACCACATAAAACGTCTCAGGACAATGGTTACTTTTCACAAAAGCAAGTTTTTAGGCAACTGATCTATCGTTATGGTGGGGGTAAGAGAGACGAATACCCCCTGTGAATGTCCTTCCTATGGTGCGGTTAGCAAAAACACCTTACAGTAAAATAAGAATAACTATAGACAGATAAAGAAATTATAACTAGCGGTCCTAAGACCGTTACGGTTCCTTTTAGTCATCGGGACTGTTTTACAAAGATAAAGTATAATCATTACAATTGTAATTAACGGAATAATTAAATATGTTAAGTATAGTTACTTGAATAGTCGGTAGCCATTCTTAAAGACGGGCTATCATGTTACTGAAATTGATACGTCACTGTGAGCATGACGTGAGTTGATACGTTCTCTGGAAGCTGGAAAGTTCCAGCATGTCGGTTCCCACAAACAGGATTCCTGCATGCAGTACAGAACGGGAGCGGAGCGAACTCAGGATGGTAATCACAATATAAGAATGTCTAACGAGCAGTCAGTAAGTTCTACAATAGCATTACTGCTAGGAAGAAGTTCCCGTACACCGATGGTACGGATGAAAGTTAAGAACAACCTGTTGATCAGCTGGGGTTGTCGAATGCGGATGAAGATACATAACTAAGCTTATGGTGCAGGGTACATCAGTTAGTTCTTAAGACGTACCGAGCAACGTTTACTTGCTGCGGTCAAAAAGTTTAAATAAACCTACACGTCATCAGTGCGGGGCGGTTGAATAACAGATCCGGCGAGTTATCCACCAAAGAACATCGCTGCCTCTACATCTGTAGAAACACATATTCAGGTCGGGAAAGGCATCACCGCAAGATTGTGTTCCGAGTTATTTCTAATTTTAGTCGAGAACAATATTAATGAGTTTCCAAAAAAATGTTACAAAATTCTTTTAGGTGCGGTGAGTTGGGTGGCTGCCGCAAGCTACGGAACAGAAGCTGACCAAGACAGAAGTGATCTATTTAATAGTGTCTTGGCTGATAGTAGCTGCTTTTGCAGATCCAACCTGTTCAGCCCCTGGCCGAGGATGCTCTCGAACTCAGGAGTTTGTCTCCTTTTATACCACTCGTGACGTCACAGATGCAAGCCCCAACCAATCATCGGTCGAGCAATAGCCAATCAGCGTGCAGCTAATAATGGCGCAGATGATTGTTCTAGAACATTCTAGAACTTCAGAGTGCACGTGGTTATGACGTCACGGCAATATTTTGAAGATTATCAAAGGGATTTTTCCGTGGATAGCTCAGCTATTTCTTAACCGATTTTGAAATGGTTTGCAGATTTGGAAAGCCCGTCGAATTCTGGTCTTGATCGATACCAGATTCGGCGGGAACAAGCAATTATAAAAGATTACACTGTCCCTACTCGGTACACTAAAAGTGCTATCCTATCTTCGACGTGATATACATGCTCTGTCTATGCAGTGGTAGGTGCGCGCTATGCGTTTTAACGAACTCTGGCGGTTTACGACGAAATATCTCTCTCATAGGCCAATAAACGCTTATAGCTCTATCCAAGGGGGTGGGGGCGTGTTCAGAGAACGAATCCAGGACGGGCGGCGCGTACCCAGCTTAGCTGGTACGGCCGGCACCTGACCCATCGATCCGAACTACACTTAACAAACTAGAGGCATAGAGAGTCACTGGCCCAATATTGACCTGGATACAAGGATTTATCCAAGATCGACAAATGATGGTTCACATCCGAGGAAACTACTCAGACTGGACAAGTGTTGACAGTGGAGTTCCACAGGGCTTCATCCTGGGTCCACTGTTATTCCTGGTATAGGTAAACAGCATTCCAGACGATATTCAAAGCAACATCAAAATGTTTGCAGATGACACAAAACTCTGGACCCACATTAAAGACGACTCAGATAGTAACAAATTACAAAACGACCTAAACTATCTTAATGGATGGTCGGACCAGTGGCTTTTAAAATTCAATGCCAGTAAATGCGAGAAAATGCACATAGGTCATAATAATCAATTGCATAACTATACCATGAAAGACAAAAGCGAAACACATACACTGCAGATTACAACGCATGAAAAAGATTTAGGAATCTGGATAAAAAATGCGCCTAAACCAATTATGCAGACTTTAAAAGCAGCAAATAAAGCCATGTATATCATGAGACAAATCAAACGAGCATTCAACATTTCTTATTTTATACAAAACCTATGTCCACCCACATCTAGAATATTGTGTACAAGCCTGGTCACCATACCATGTCAAAGACATCAACCACTTAGAACAAGTACAGCACCGATGCACCAAATTAGTAGTAGCATCATGAAACAAAACTTATGAAGAACGACTCAAAATACTTGGTCTACCAACTCTAAAACAACCTCGAGTCAGGGGCGACCTAATAGAAACATACAAAATTATTACACAAAAAGAAACCATTGATCCAGAACAATTTTTTTCATTGGTAGAGCGATCTGGACAGCGAGGTCATAGCCTAAAGTTCTTCAAACCTCGATGTCAAACACAAATCAGGCCAAAAAAATTTCAGTTACGGAATTGTGAATGAATGGAATAACCTACCAGAAAATGTGATCAAATTAAAAACCGCAAATGCCTTTAAAACTGCTCTAGACACCATTTGGAAGCAAACCCAGCAGTAGGATAGGGTATCATATTTCAAAATGAACATAAAATAGGCAAAATGCTTAACTTCGTCCATCTCTGTAACTCTAACTCTAACTCTAATTAGTGCTAGCATTATTGAATGTTTTTCATGAAACCCGTATTGTGATGGATACAGGATTGACTTTTTGTTTAAATAGCTAATAAGCCGATTATGCATAAGTCGTTCCATTAATTTGGAGAAAAGTGGAAGTATTGAGACAGGTCTATAGTTTGTGAGGTGTAGCACAGATTGACTGGACAGGTACTGGCCATCCCAGCTAAGCTGGGTACAGAATGGCCATCCCGGATTCGCTCTGAGCGCACCCCCCTGGGTAGGATAGTATGGGTATATAAGCCCTATGGGAGAGGTTTTCGTTAAAAACGGCTAAGTCCGTTAGAATGCGTAGTATGCATGCACGCACGTCAGAGCTTCCCTAACAACATGTGTCGAGATCGGGAGTGAGTGCATACCTATAGTGTACCAAGACGGTACCCGTAATTTAGTTAAACTGCACCGTTCTCGTCGTTCCAGGTACCTATCAGGACCGGAACGAGACGAGGATCACAGTACATTTTACCATTTTAAAATCGGTCCAGAAATGGCTGAGTTATCCTCGAAGCTCCCCGCTAAATTATACTTAAAATATTGCCTTAATCTTAATCGCGTGTATATATATATATATATATATATATATATATATATATATATATATTATATATATATATATATATATATATTGGCTGAGGCACCTAGCTCTGACGTCACGACGAGTATAAAAGGGGTGAAAAATCGAGAATCATGAGCATAACTGGCGTGGAAGCCGGCCCGCACAGGACAACTAGACCATCGGGATAGATGTGTGCAGCTGCAAACCTACGGTGATTCCTACTTCATCCGGTGCCATTCGGATTTCAGCTCATCCGCAGTGGTAAGGTGTTATCGGCTTCCACAGTTTTTGTAAATAAACCAAATTAAAAGTTATAACTCCCGCATCCGAATTTTCCTAAGGGAGTCTTCCTACGGATGGGCCGTGCAGGCCCGGGATGTAATCCTATGGAATGTAGAGCCAATGGTGATTCTTGGTGGATGACTCGCCGGATCTGCCAACCACACTGAAAAGTGAACTTTAACTTCCACACTGCATGTTGTGTGTGACAAATTAACTTTTGACCAGTCTGGGTGAACTTTGCCTGGTACACTGCAAGAGCTATGCGACGCACCCCGCACGGTGTGCCAGTGATTGTACATGCATTGTTAATGGGTTACTCTTAACTGTCATATCTCCATCGCCAAGTGGAAAACTTTACAACTTCCGCTGTGATTTTGTATCAGCTATAAGTCTATCTAGTGGATATTCCCGAACTGTTCCGTTACCTGTCCTGAGAATGTACTGTATCCTACCTGCCTGGAGAAGTCAGCGTGCGGAAGCCTGCCTGCGGATGTCTTCCGGCAGAAATCTTTCCAGCCCTGAGAACGTGTCATCTCGAGCTATATGTATAATAGTGCCTCAATTTCAGTAACTAGTGAACCTGTTCCATACCGAAGACCAATAGGTACTCAAGTAGCTATACTACTGTACATTTAGTTATAAAACGTACTGATAACTAATAGGTACCATACCGGTCCTAAGACCGCATTATTATAATTTCCATTTCATACTGTGTATTATAGGTACTGAAGTCTAATGTAGTATCCACCTATTTAGTTATAAAATGTACTGATAACTAATAGGTGCCATACCGGTCCTAAGACCGCATTATTATAAGTTTCGTTTTACTGTGAATATTATTCTTGTTTAATGTGGATACTTTCAACTAGCCACACCGTAAGGTCCAGTGACCTGTGATACTTTATAATTATCATATTCCTTATCATCGTATGAGTTAGATTGTGTATTGGTTAGTTGTGCATATGGCAAGTAGCCATCGAGTTTATATGTTTTGTTTATTTATAGAAACTCTAGAATGTTGTATGCTAGGAAATACTATACAGCAACATATATACACCTGTGCAAAAGTTAAGCACCAGCAAAAAACAATAGAACGTAGAAACATGATGGTACAACTAGGCTGCCATACTTTTTGTCCCCGCGTTAGCTGACATAATTCCAAGTACGAAATGCACATGCATGCATGACTTCACGCCGCTTGATGTCCGTGCGTGGCGGGAAACAGCACACGTGTTCAGTTATGTAAAAGTCCAGTTTGAGGTGTAGAACATTACATACAGATTTAGGCGACAAGATTAGGAATTTTGTGTTCATGACCGTGGTTTATTTGTACAGAGAGAATTAGCTCTTGATTGTGAACCGCTATGGCAAGACGAAGGTTAATTGATCGTGTGAAATGGCAAATCATAGGCATGCATACCACTGGTATGTCATGCAGAGAGATTGGCAGACAGCTGAACATTAACCATACTGTAATCAGTCGTTTGATTGCAAAACATGGGCAAACTAACGAGGTGAAGGACAGGCCTAGATCTGGAAGACCGAAGAAGACTACTGCCCGTGATGATCGAGCCCTAGTACGCCTTGTTAGGAGATCTCCATTCACCAACAGCAGAGTGCTCAGCCAGCAATGGGAAACGCGCAATAGAGTGTCAATGTCTACCGTCAAAAGGAGACTGTATGCTGCTGGCATGAAAGCTAGGAGACCTGTCAGACGTCCTCTCCTCACTGCACACCACAAAGAGGAGCGTCTGAGGTGGTGCAACGAAAGAAGACACTGGAACATGAGATCCTGGAGACGGGTACACTGGTCCGATGAAAGTCTGTTCCTGCTTCATGCCACAGATGGTCGAACTCGTGTATGGAGGTCCAGACGCACGGCGTACGACCAACGTAACATCATGGAAGAAGTTCCATTTGGTGGAGGTTCCGTTATGATATGGGGGTGCATCTCATTTGATTGTAAGCTGGATCTGTTGACTGTACCTGGAACACTAAATGGACAAAGATATCAAGACTCCATACTGGATAGAGTTGTGGTCCCTCATTTTGTAAATCATGCACCTGGAACCCACCCTATATTCATGGATGACAACGCCCGACCACATCGTGCTAGAGCTGTGCATGAAGACCTCCGCCAGAATGCCATCGAAACCCTACCATGGCCAGCAAGGAGCCCTGACATGAACCCTATTGAGCATATCTGGGACATTCTGGGAAACATGGTGAGAAGGAGGGATCCTCCTGTGCAGAACCTACAGGAATTAACAGACGCACTCTATCTTGAATGGCAACGAATACCACAATGGCGTATCAGTCGGTTGGTGACCAGCATGAGACGTCGTGTCCAGGCCGTCATCCAGGCACAAGGTGGATATACCCAGTATTAATAATGACAGTCTCAAACTCGTGCACAGATGTTAAACTTCGTTTTCAGTCACCATTAATGACAATCTAGCCACGTGTGTCAACTGTAGGGCAATAGTTGTCAGTTGTGTCAACGTAACCATATTCAGGCCTCGTTTTCAAGTTCAAACAAAAACATACAGTGTTTCCCCACCATCATAATCAGCATTCCTCTAGTTGCATTATTACCTCTTGCACTAAGATGGATGGGTACATAAATGTTTATGCTATTGCTTTCTTCATAGCACATGAATATACCCTCGCATGTGCGTAAAAATAGGGTGGTGCTTAACTTTTGCACAGGTGTATATATCCACATCATAATTCCTGCCAGCATCAATTTTACACTGAGGTCGCTGATCATGCTCTAAATGTTACCGACTAAACCTGGCTATTCAGCTCGACAGGATAGGTTTAAAGTGGTTAAGGACAATTTCTCCGTTAGAGACGCATAGTGTACGCCTCTTTTCCGGTTGTTGTGGTAATGTAGCCCCACACACCAGCAAGGTTGTGTGAAATTGGCCAGTTACCTATAGGGCCTCATATATTTATTGAGTGATTGTCTCTTTCCACGATCCGCCAGCCATATGGCTTATTAATTGTCTGGATTCCCAATCGACACATTGACCGGATCTGACCTTGGAAAACTATCGGAGGTTTCTGAGCGTTGATAGTTAAAGTGCCGATTTACATACACGCCCCATCATGTCTTTGGATACTTATTAGGTAGATCCCCCCCCCCCCCCGCCAAAGTAGGAAGCACTGCGAAATAATAATAATATTAATTTATATGTTGTGATACCGGCCTGCAGTGCATCTCTGGGCAACATGGAAAATAACCCTAACGACAGGTCAACTGTTAGCTCCTTAGCATGTGGTGATGGACGATATGTCGATCTCCATCCAATTCGTTGTAGTGTCTGGATGAAGGGTTGGAGCTCATCACGCCCTCACAGGAAGGACTCTCGCGATGGATATCCGTCTCTCAATCCCCACCATAATGACGTCAGTATTTAAATTTGCTTGTGTAAACTGTGAAACTCGTCTAGTGATGGTGTAGTGTGGACTGACCGGATGGGTACTGACCATCCCAGGAAAGCTGGGTACGGAACGACCACTCCGTATTCGCTCCAAGCACACCCCCACCCTGGGTAGGATAGTACGCGTACATAGGTCCTATGAGAGAGGTTTTCATTAAAATCGGTGAAGTCCGATAAAATGTGTGGTGTGCATGCGTGCGTCAGAGCTTCCCTGACAACAGCAAGAGCTATGCGACGCATCCCGCACCATGTGCCAGTTTATGTAACTGCTTAATACTATATACAGCCCTCTCTGTTAATTGGCAAACTTCAACTTTACTACTTCTGTCACCGGACGGATAACTTTCTCACTTCTGTGTAAATTGTATACTAGCTACAAAGACTATCTAATAGACATTTCTTCACTGCTCTGTTTCACTGTCCTGAGCGTATACCATGTCTACCCTGTCTGGAGGAGTCAGCTTGCGGAGACCTACCTACGGAGATCAGCTGTGGAAATCTGCCTGCGGAAATCTTTCCAGCTTCAGAGAATGTGTCGACTCGCACTATGAATACTTTAGCGCCTCAATTTCAGCAACATAGTAGCCTGCTCCATACCGATGACTATTAGGTACTAAAGTAGCTATACTATTGTACATTTAATTCTCATTTCCGTATACGATACTGATGACCAATAGGTACCTTACTGGACTGTGAATATTATCCTTGTTTACTGTAAGTGCTTTCAACTAGCCGCACCATTTAAGTTTATCGATCTGTGATATTTAGTTACATCATTTAATTACGTTCGATTTATTGCATTGGTTAGTTGTATATGGCAATTAGTTATTCAGTTACTATGTTTTGTTTAATTGTAGAAAACTTTGGACCGCAGTACGCTAGGAAATACTATACAGCAACAGATACATCTGCATCACTTTATTCCCACCATCATCAATTTTACACTGAGGTCGCTGACCATGCTCGACTAAACCGTACTATTCAGCTCAATAGGATAGGTAAAAGTGGTTAGGGATAATTTCTTCATTAGAGACATATAGTGTAAGCCTCTTTTCTGGTTGTTTCGGTAATGTAACTCCGCACTCCGGCATGGTTGTGTAAGATTGGCCAGGTAACCATAGGGCCTCATATATATTAAGTTAGTGTCTCTTTCTACGATCCACCAGTCGCATGGCTTATTAATTGTCTGGACTCCCCATCAGCACATTGATCAGATCCGACCCTGAGAAACTATCAGAGGTTTCTGAGCGGTGATGGTTAAAGTGCTGATTTACATACATCTCCCCCCGTATCTTCGGATACTTGTTAGCTAGATAACCCTGCCAATGAAGGAAGCACTGTGAAAACATTTTGGGCATGTTGGAACTTAATCCTAGTGACAGGTCAACCGTTAGGTCCATAGCACACGGTAACGGACGAGATGCAGATTTCCATCCAATTCATTGCAGTGTCTGGATGAAGCGTTGGAGCTGGTCATGCTCTCACGGGAAGAATGCTTGCGATGGATATCCGTCTCTTCACCCCAACCATAAAGACATATCAGGATTTAAAACTTGCTTGTGTGAAACGTAGCCATTGTCCATGAGATGTTTTATGTGGTTGCGGGGAAGATTACCCAGATTTTCATCGAATCTGGATGCCTTGTGTCGTAACATGTACGCATACTGTCCTTGGAGGTAGATGCTAATCAAAGCGACCAACGGGAAGCGGAGCATCTGTGCCCATTGGACAACTGTATCTAAAGTTAGGTAGGAATCCCTGCCACTCGTGGCCGAAACTAGTTTCTGTTTCTAACAACTAAATAATAGGTTAGACAGTAGCAGAAGGCCCGCATAAATAAAGCGGCATCTACCAATACAGTATCTTTGGAACTACATAAGACGGTGACTTGGGAATTCTTCAGAAATCATTCGCCCTGTCTTCACGTAAACCAGTATGCATCACATTAATTATGGTTTCACTAGGTGCTTCACTTAGCATTTATTTTGTTGAAGAGTGGCCCTTTTTGCCAGCTCTTTTCCTCCGCTTCAGCGTTCCCGTGACTGAGGCCCACACGAGGCACTTACCTCTCGCAACAACAATATTATCTTTGTGTGTGTTAGGGGTCTATACTAGTTTTTATTAAACTACTTAGTGACTTCGTTACGGATGATTCTCTTTTGGGGATACCTCTGCGGATTCAAGAACCTGTGTGGTACCTCCGGCGACACCTTGCGGAAAGAACACTAGATAGCTCTATGTTGTGTATTATTGTGTGCTCATTTACTGTCAAACGATTCATCTTGTTTGTATAGTACATAAATATTTCTACTGTTTAATTATAAATTGTTCCATATCTCTAAATTAGTATGGATAGACATACTGGTGACATAATAGTTGGGATGACACCATGTGGTTCAATCTTGGCGGCAATTGTCGCACGGCCCCACTACAACATGTGTTCCACCAGCTCTAGAAGTTGGTCTTTGTATTTCTTGGAGAGACATCATATGTGATCCACAACCACGAGATCTGCATCTAACCAGCCATCCTGTTCATCGTGCACTTGCGGTGCGATGGGCAGAAACGTTATAGTGGACCAGTACGTACCCCTGCGAGCTACAATGTTATATGTGGTTGCGGAACCAGGTAGCCAGATCGTTATTTGATTCAGAGCTTTGTTCTGTGACATGTATGCACACTATCCTTGGAGGTAAATGCTATGCGGGGCAACTGTAGGGAAGCCAGGCATCTGTGCCCAACGGATAAACGTATCTAAAAGTTAGGTAGTAAACCATACCACTTGCGGCCAAAGCTTGTTTCCGTTACTAACAACCAATTGGTAGGTTGAGATGTAGCAGAAGGTCCGCATAAATAAAAGCAGCAACTACTAATGCAGTCATTTTGGAACTACATAAGATGGTGACCTTGGAATTCTTCGGAACTTGTTCGTCCCGTAGTCACCTAAACCAGCGTGCAACACCTTAACAGTAGCTTCACTAGGATTTTCACGACTTAGCATTTTCTGTTGAACAAAAGAGTGGCCCTTTTGGCCAGCTCTTTTCCCCCGCTTTGGCGTTGAAGGCATTTTCCTGTGATGGAGGCTCGCGCGAGGCACTTTCCTCTCGCAACAACAATATTTTCTGTGTGTGTGTGTGTGTGTGTGCGTGCGTGCGTGCGTGCGTGCGTGAGAGCGTGCGTTAGGGGTATACTAGTTTATATTAAACTACCTAGTGACTTCATTGCGGAAACACTCTCTTGCGGGGATACCTCTGCCTATTCAAGGATCTGTGTGGTACCTCTGGCGAACCCAAGTGGAAAGAACACCGGCCCGGCTATATGTTGTGTATTATTGTGCTCATTCCCTGTCAAACATATAGAATTGTTTGTATAGTGGTATAAATTCTGTGACCGTTTAATTATTATCACCATCTTGTCCGTGTTCTAAATTAATATGGATCGTCATACCGGTGACACCAACAGTTAGGACGACATGGTGTGGTTCGACCTCGGCGGCAATGGTCGCATGGCACCACCGGAACAAATGTGTTCCACCCGCCTTCGAGGTCGGTCTTTGTACCTTCCGGAGAGACGCGATACGGGATCCGCAACCCTGAAATCCGCAGCTAACCAGCCCTCCCGTATGTCGTGCATTTGTGGCGCGATGGATAAGAACGTCATGGCAGACCAGCATGTACCACCGTGAGCTACATAAGTTAGATGAATCCTTTGCTTTGTATATAGGTGTTACTCGTGCAGCTTTTAGTTTTGATGGAAAGATGCCTTTCATGATAGATAGATTACAAATGTGGTTGAGCGGTATTAGTAGGTCTACCGTGCAGTGTCTGAAAATACTCAACTTAAATCTGTCGAGACTAGCACTTTGTGCAGGGTTCGTTAAGAATGTTAAAATTTTCTTCATTGCTGACAGGGTTAGCAAAAAAAGAGGATTGATAATTGCCTGTGAGGTAATCACTATATTTGCTACAGAATGATTTGATTTTATCTGAAAGTGTTGGACCTATATTAACAAAATAATCATTGAATCCTGTTGCAATTTCAAAGTCATCGGTTATTATTTTGTTGTTATAAAGAAACTGTATTTGTTGTGCTTTGCCATTGTTTTTATTCAAAAGTGATTTAATTATTTTCCATGTTTCATTTATATCATTCTTACATTGTTCAAATTTGTTGTGGTAATAGGCTTTTTTGGTTGTTCTTATTATTTGGTCCAACTTGTTTCTATATTTTTTTAATTTCAGTTCATTATGCTTTTTTGACATTTGATAAATGTCAAATAAAGTTTATGTTTTTTATGACAGGCAGCTATTAATTTTTTCTTTTCCTTCAGCTTAGTGTAGGCATTCTCACAGCATGGTATGTCTGTAACTGTATGCCAATCTACACCAGACGTTTTTCAATATTGACCTGAATTATTTCTCTGCAATTAATTTCTTCATATTTAAATGTTTTTTGTGCAGGTATGCTGTCTTTCAAGAAGAAAATTGGTAGGTGATCTGATGTGTCTGTTACGAGAATGCCTACTTCTGTTTTATTACTGAATTTAATGTTATTGCTGAATATATTATCAATAATTGTGGCCGAAACATCACCTATTCCAGTCAGTTTAGTTATGGTTGGATTGAATAAATGAGCATTAAGTAAGTTTGTAAAATGGTGCATGTGAAAGCAAGCTTGTCTCATCAGGTCAATATTGTAGTCAACCATGAGGTAGACTGTTTTGTTTTCCTTCTGTATAGTTTCCAAAGTTTTTCCTAGTTAGGCGTTCTTTATCACCTTTGGGTGATTTATAAATTGTACCTATAATTCTATTTTTGCCTTTCGATGTTTGGATTTCGATAAACATTATTTGACTGTATTCTTCTATATGAGAAAGATCATCACGCTCAATAAATTGGATATTTTCTTTAATATGCATGCCTACAGTGGACTGATCTTGGAGTAGCCTGTGTATAGTCAAGAACATACTCGGTAGCGATGTGGAACCACACCAACCTAAATCGCATTAAAATGATGTATCATTTATATCCTATATAGTGTACGATTATTGCATAGAATAAATATACTTCTAATGATTGGACGTGTTATCTGCGCCAACCTATCCTTCAAGTAATGCAGCCATTTTAAAATGTATGGTGATAACAAATCCAATTATATATGTATGTTTATAGCCAGTCACACTAGACAGACTTGGTGGGTCAGTCTTCCTGGTAGGTGGCACACCGCAGCTGACCTAAGGGCTGACTAAGTGTCTTGGTTGTAGGTGGCACACCGCAACTGACGACCTGGACATTGTCACCTAGCCTGTCAAAAACTGTAAATATTTGTAAATTTTGTAGCATAGTTATATGTAGCACACACATACTTTCTTTTTCCGCAATTTCTCTTTCACGCATGCAGCATGTAAAGTAGTATTGAATCTACAAAGACACAAAGAAGCCAATGGCTTACGTCCTTTGAAATGATGATGATGATGATGATTCCAATGACCAGTAGATACTGTAGCTACCAGGGATACGTGTTGCTCCTCCGTAAGATGTCGCTGGCTAGCTAGTCTCGGGGAATGGGAGTGGATGCCATGCATCTCTGGTGTCCACAAAGACAGACCTCCAGGGCTGCTGGAATGATCACGTTCCAGTGGGCTTATGCAGCCATTGCTGCGGAAATTTAACAACACCGTTTCGTCCAATCTGTTCGTATTACCAGTGTGTTTTGCCGTCATTCCATAGATGGGGGAGTGGAAATGACACAATTCACTAAGAAGAAAAAGAGCTAAACAATGGTACTCGTTTGCTACGTTCATTAAACTGAACGCATGGATCTACTTTAACAAGAAGAAGAATTCACTCAAATAAATCAAAATTTTATCGACTGAATAAATTTCTACAACCAAAATACAGCGCAGCCACATATCCTTTTCTCAATCTAATACGTGTTTAATCTAATTAAACCTTCTAAATATTTAATTTCTGTTCAGAGTTGTGAGGTTAGAATCACGACACAAGTTTTTCATTCAATCACTGTGTTGTTGAAATTAAGCTTCACCTGTCAATGATCAGACCTTTGACAGTGAGATGAAGGAGTCACTAGTGCCTAGACGCATGCTGATTAGCCTAAACTCATCTGCAGAGAAACATTTATCCTCAGTGGATATCCAACAAACTGAAAAGCATGTGCTAAAACTGAAGAATGGCAAAGTAGCAGACATAGTCTGTATCACTGCAGAACACCTAAAATACGCCTCACATGAAGTGTTTACAGTCCTCAATACCATCACAAATGACGTGCTGACCACTGGCAAGATCCCAGATACCATGAAAACTGGCCTAATCACCCCGGTCCTGAAGAAAGTAAAGTCTGCTAGATGTCCAGATAGCTACAGACGAATTACAGTCAATTCTGTACTGGGAAAGGTAGCGGAAAAGGAAATTGTACAGCGAATCAGACCCGCCTTAAACCAGACAAAAAATAGATTGCAGTTTGGTTTTACCCAAAGTTGCTCGTCCGTGAATGTAGTTTTTGCTCTTACTGAAACCATTGCTGATGCTGTTGATACCAAGAGTTCACAACGCATAACATTTATGGATGCCAGCAAGGCCGTTGATATTGTAAATCATCCAAGTATGCTTAATGCCATCTACAGTCAAGGAATCAAGGGCACTCTATGGGCTATTGTAGACAGTATGCACACAGATATGGGAGCAGCGGTTAAGTGGAAAGGGGACGTGTCACAGACCTTTGCTGAGCATCAGGGGATCCATCAAGGTGGCGAGTCATCAACAGACCTTTTCAACAGCAGGAGTAGCAAGCTACTACATAAACTGGAAACCCACCCAGCTACGTATAGAATTCGATCTCAACAGGCGCGATTATGTGTGCAGACAACCTAGCATTAGTTGCGCGAGCACCGGAAGCTATGCAACTCTTAATAAATGAGGCACAGCTGGATGCAGCTAGTAAGTGGTACTTGTTTAGTAGCACTAAAATTAAAACCATGGTAGCTAGAGGTACAAAGTCAGCAAATCTCTGGATAAATGGGAAGCTGTTGGAGATCACAAATGAGGAGACCCATCTTGGCATTACTAGAACATCCTCGTGTAACAACCTAAAAACAGTTGAAAGCAGAATTAATTCAGCACGGCATGCAGCCTATGCCATAATGGGTGCTGGCATGTATGGACTTAAATACCTAAACCCAATGACATCAACACACATTTGGGAGATATATACTACTCAAGCCCCACTGCATAGCCTTGAGGGACTGATCCTAAAGCAGTCTGAGATCGAAAAGCTGGAACGCATGCAACATCTACCTGCCAGTTGTGCGAATGCTGCAGCCTACTTGCCTACCTACCAGTGGAAGGCCAAATTCACAAAAGGATTCTGATGCTACACAAAGAGAATTCCATCGAACGTGAGATAATTGAAAGACAATTAGCCATCAAGGCAGCAGGGTCCTATAGCTGGGTAATGATAGCAAATCAGATGCTACAGAAGAATGGCCTGCCGGATGCATACAGTCTTCTGAAGAACCTGCCAAGTAAGGGAGTATGGAAAACAATGGTGACAAAACAGGTCCATGACCACTGGGAGTGCAAACTGAAAGAAGAAGCTGCCAGGAAGAAGACTGTCGTATCTTTCCCTTGACTCCTGCAAGATCGGGAAACCACACAGTGTATGGACAAGCTGCAAATCTGATAAGACCTCTGCCTACAAGGCTACTATCCAAGCTAAGTTACTAGTACACAGTTATAACTTACTTGGATGAACAACCTGTAACCGTCGAGGTACGGCCACCTGTCCACTGTGCAAGAGCGAAGATGAGATGCTGGTACACTTCCTTGTCGTGTGTACACAACTTCAACCTACACGAAAAGAACTCCTGAGTAAGATCTGTGGCATGTTGAAGTCACTAGGACTCCAAGTCACACAGGAGAACTGTATTCAAGCCATCCTAGACCCTAGCAAGTTTGCTGCAGATGATCCTGTAAGCTGTAGCTTCCAGATACTACAGAGACTCCAAAAACTACCCAGAGAACTTTGTCACGTCCTGCATCTACAGCGAGCTAAGATGACTCAGTTGCAGTGATGCGCTCAAAGTTGCGTGCTGCAGAGTTGCATGATGTGTCTGACTGCATCGCTGACTATACTCTACCAAACAGGTCACTCTTTTAAACAAATATTTTGCGCCTTGTGATACTTGAACGGATACACATATCATTACTACTTGTGAAATCTCACGAATCAAGATTATTGTTGGACACGGCGGAAGGATCATGAGATTCTACCTTCAGGAAATATCCAGAATTAAATATCTGTACTAACTGTACTCCCTGTGGAGGTTCGTCTGAAGAACATCACACTGTTCGAGAGACAGGATTTACTGTGAAAGAAGAAGAATTAAGTTGCCATAGCAACACAGTATTCCACGTCGAAAATGTGCTTCAAATTATCATAAGACAATTTTATTATAACTTTTCGAGGAAAAAACTTGTAACCTATCTGTTTTCTGGCAGAAAATTATTGTGTATAAAAAATATACCAGTTTTCGTTTAATCACTGACACTGCAAAATCAGTTGTCAATTTGTGTTGTCACTGTGTAATTCATTTCTCTTCTGTTTGAAGAAAGTCCTTATCAGGACTGGGTTACACCCCAACGAAGCTATACATTGGGAAAATACACCAGTTATCGAACCTGACTGTTGACCCAATACAACTCATCCAAGACCAATGATCAGAACATAGTCGACTGACATCCCAAAACGTGTACTATCGAAACTTGTGTGGGGCGAGAGAATTGGTGAGTGAAACATTTATTACCAGTCAAGTACAACATCATTATGGGGTGCTTTGATTGGCATGTGACTGGGAAGCCCACACAGTGGAGGGTCTCGGACCTGTGGCTGTGCAACGAATGCTACAAGATACGAGTCAACGCACATTTCGCAGCACTGGCAAGAAATGCAGCAAATGTTCCCACAAAGAGGAGCAATGACGTCAAAACCCCAGAACAGACTGAAGTCCCCATGACATCTTCATCTTGACCTGGAATCAGTGTTAGTGTTGCTGCAGCGGAAACACAACAGAATGAAACTCCCATGACATCTACCACTGAAAATGATGATGCTGTAGCGGCAGGAGTCACGTGCATGAATAGAGATGGCGGTCACACAACTGTAAGCCTGGAAATTAGTGGCTCGTGTAGATCAGATATATGCACAGAGACACCAAATCAACCAAAATGCAGCTGTAAGGAAGAGGACAACAGCATCTATATGATGTGGTGTTATGACTGTAAGGTCCGGACGCATTATACATGTACATCCTTACCCCCTTACATGCTTGCAGTCTTGACATCTTCAAATTGCAGGTATATGTGCCCCGAGTGTGCAGTCATCTCTGGCCACATAACAGAGTTTCAGGCTTGGCACTTAAATAGGCATTAAGTTGTCTACGACGTCAATACATCAACACCACCACAGCACCAGACAAACTCAACAGACTGTTACAAAACCGTGGTACCAACAGAGAACCCGATACAGGAGCTTGATGGAACGAACACACACACACACACACACACACACACACACACACACACACACACACACACACACACACACACACACATACACACACACACACACACACACACACACACACACACACACACACACACACACACACACACACACACACACACATTCAATACATTGCAGAACCCGCTGTTCAATCTATCCTCACATTACGACATGCAGCTGAAGATACTGAGGACAACAGCAGCTTAACAGATACCTCCAGTGACAGCTTAATACGTGATACTGCCATGGAAGAAACTGTTGATATGGGTAAGCATCCATCAAATGATATTCTTGTAGAGGGTCTACATGAGATACAAGAAATAAGGAAAAACTATAATGCTGTATACACTAATTCACAGCATACCGAAACAGCATCAACAACACCACCACTACTACCCCCAGCTCCATTGTCGCCTAAGCAATCACAGCAGCAGCGACGACAAGTTGGCCCTTTCCTCACTCAGCCACCAACAGCACTCAGGGAAGCTATTCGGAAGCAGGCTGACTATATAAAGGATGATACTGCACCAAAAACAATTCCGCAGTTAGTATCATTGGAAACTCTACCACAGGCACACCGCAAAGTAATATATAAGTGTGCCTGCCTGTTTAGTGGCGTTTCCACCAGTGCCACTGTCGACACTGACGCTTCCATCACCGTTTTCAACAAGCTCTTGTATGAGAGCATCCCACCTCACAAGAAGCCACCCCTTAGACCTACAAACATATTTTTACAGACAGCTACCAGAGCCGATGTTCCTGTGGCTGGTACAGTAAACCTCATAATACAGATAGAGGAAATGAAATTCATACAGCGAGTTGTCATTGCCTCTATTCAAAACGATGCCCTGCTTGGTTCTGATTTCCTCAGTGCCAGCGAAGCCGTCATACACTGCAGACAACAGGAACTAGACATACACGGCCAACGTATACCCCTTGGACCGGAATCATCACTACACGATATTTGTGCAGTGATTTTGGAATCAACGGCCACAGTTGAGCTGGGACAGGAGAAAATTGTATGGGCCACCGCACCACAGTTAGGAAACAACACACACACACACACACGCACGCACGCACGCACGCACGCACGCACGCACGCACGCACGCACGCACGCACACACATAGCTATGCTGGAACCCGACCTTGATTACACGATCGCCTCACAATGCACCAGTCCCCGAATGATCGTGTACACCACCAATAAGGATCACATACCCTTCCGGGTATTCAATGGCATGACGGGCCCAATAACACTAGTACCGGGAGTTCGTTGTGACCATCTGGTGGATGTGATATCACTGGAGACAACCCCTGCCGCACCTACACCAGCAACACCTGATGATTAACCAGAGCATTTGCACGGCATATATCTGCGCGCCTCAGTTGGATTTGTGCAATCTCATAAACGTGACATACGAAAACTTCTGTATAAATATCGCGACAGTTTCTCAGCCGGAGACATGGACCTGGGAGAAACTCATCTCGTGTGACACTCCATCGACACCGGAAACAACCGACCCGTTCGACAAGCTGGTCGATGTCTTCCCATTCACAAGGAGGCAGAGGCACGTCAACAAGTAAACGACATGTTGTGGACAGGCATTATAGAGCCTTCAGCATCCCCCTGGGCCAGTCCCATTGTACTAGCAGGCAAAAAGGATGGATCTTTGCGGTTTTGTATTGACTACCGCTGCCTTAATGATCTTAATGATCTTAGCATCAAGGACGCTTATCCGTTACCAAGGATAGATCAGGCCTTAGATTACTTGTCCGGAGCCAAGTGGTTTTGTACCCTTGATTTGGATAGTGGGTACTGGCAGGTAGCCATGGATGAGGCTGATAGGGAGAAGACCGCGTTTGTATGTAGAGATGGTCGTTTCCAGTTCCGCAAGATGCCCTACGGATTGTGCAACACTCCTGGAACATTCGAGCATCTCATTGAGCAGGTATTAACTACCCTGCAATAGGAGCTTTGTTTCTGTTACTTCAAAGACTTAATCATCTTTGGCTCCTCGTTTGAGCAGACTCTGTCCAACTTGGACAAAGTCTCAATGCGGTTCCATACCGCGAATCTAAAGCTCAAACCCAAGCAGAAATGTTTACTGGTTGCTAGAAAGTTAAAGGTCAACTATCAGCATAAAGTACACACAGAAATATAATAAGATAAATGCTTTTTCTGATAGATTATTGTCTTGTAACAAATAAAAACAAATAATAATAAAAATAACGGAGTATAATTAAAATTTAAAAAAAAACACTAAAAATATATAAAACAATTAAAATAATAATAAATTATTTTTAAATGTGTAAAGAAATACCCATATCAAAACGTACATCATCACAAGCCACACTTCACTACTAGGCACACAACTTGCACTTGTGCTCCCCAAAACCAATCTTGCTTACTTACTAACATTCTTGAAATTGTTCTGTTTGATGTCTGTCTCTCCTATGGATGTCCCCTGTCTAATCTTTTCCCGAGTTGCCATGGGACAGGAAAATAACACTACACACACTATATTAACAATTAGGTTTGTGTTTCTATCCTGTTTGTGATGTCTAAGCATGATATTAGAAAAAATTGAATAATATACTATACACATTATTAAACTGCCATACCAACCACAAAAAATATATTGGACAAGTAAGCAACATGGTATGCCAGGACTGTAAGGATCCTGCAAAGCCTACACAATTTAGATCATCAGACTATTGGCTATGCAAAGAGTGCGACAGAATAAGAGAAGAAGAACTCTAGGAAATATCTATCAACACAATCTTCAAATCAAGCCAAAGTAATTACTAGCATGACAAGCCAGAATCCCAAACAATCAAACCCATCAATTAACATCTCCGCCACTGAAGCAGTTGCTCAGCCAACTCCGCCAGTTAGTGTGTCAAATTCTCATATGGGTGTGTATACAGACCCAAATGAGCATTTTTCCACACCAGACATTATGACATCAAACTTGTCAACAAATACTTCTCCGACTGGCTCTCACACACAGCAAACCTGTGTTGTTGAGCCCCCTATCACAAACATACTACTACCAGATATGAATGATACTGGTAATCAAGGAGAAGAAAATGAAAATACCCATACTCTACAGATTTAATGCCCCTGGCATAAACCAAATAATAGCCATATGATGTGTTTTAATTGTAAGAACTAGCAACACTACCACTGTATTAATCTGCCAACTTATATATGTTGTCCACCCTTACTGCATCCTGGCGCAGATACAGCTGCAGCACCTGTATGACTATCTCAGACCATATTGCTGAATACATCGAATGGCGCAAAACACCAGAAGACTGCCATGTTGAACCAGCACCCAACAGTACATGCCAAGACTGGCCAACTCATATAAGTACATCCCAAGACAATAACACAGTAACTGCTGGGCCTGTATCACCATCCCAGCATCCTCTAATGGAGACACCCCATAAGGTTGCAGACCTACCAACTCACAAATCCAACAAACGATAACACATACTTTTCCCAATGATGTAAGCCTAACAAACATGGAAATGCAACAAACTCTAACTGCTACATCAACTAATGATGTAAAACTAACAAATGCCAAAAGATCCTCACCGAGCACAACATCACCTGCATCTAATCCTAATATATTTGATGTTGCTGGACAAAAAAAAGAAATCCAATAGAGTCTTGAATCACTGAGTTGTCAAGTAAAGAATCTTCAATCCAACCCTCACCATGGCGTAGAGTGTAATAATATATTCACAACTCCAGTTATCAAATATGTTTCTCCACCAACATACAGACTGATACCAGTTCTAACCAGGCAAAAGCGACAGTTAAATTCAATACCCAGCAGTGCAGCAACTTCACAATCCTATCAAGCATCAAGGCAATTTCAATCCACTGGTAGGCAGACAAATCTGAATATAAATACAAACCAGTAAACCTATCAACCAACCACAGGGCATTCTCAAATGAGACAGAAATACAATGGTGATAATATGAACTCACAAGCCTATCATCGTCCAGAAAATGTCCAAAATAAGCAGAAATATAATAACCAGAATACGAACATCACAAAGGCAACAGGTGATATATCTTACCAGAATGGGACTGCTATAGCACAGTATCATTCCG
This sequence comes from Chaetoderma sp. LZ-2023a, assembly GCA_034401795.1. Lineage (NCBI taxonomy): Eukaryota > Metazoa > Mollusca > Caudofoveata > Chaetodermatida > Chaetodermatidae > Chaetoderma > Chaetoderma sp. LZ-2023a. The sequence continues at coordinate 1,932,350 of CM067368.1, forward strand.
ATGTTACTCCAACAAGGGACCAGAGGAAACACATCCTAATTATAGGGAGCTCAACGTTGAGGAAGTTTAGTGGACGATACATGTCCAATGACACCATGAACATCAACATTAAAACTCTAAGAGGTTCTCGTATTATCGACACACACGACCACATAGAGTTATCTTTCTGCAAGCAGTCATGACGCAATCGTTATCCACGTCGGAAGTAATGACATCGTGAAGAGTAATTCACATGAAATGGTAAAAGACTACACAGTGCTGCTGCATAGGATCCATGCTATCTCACCGTACATACAAATATGTGTATCCTTACTACTACCTAGACCTCTGAATGCACATGATAATAGACTAACATTGAAATTTAACAGCATGCTGTTTAAACTGTCAGAAGCACAAAATGCAATATTCATAGACAATTCCCAGCTCTACAATAACCCTAGTGGAACAGTTTACACAGGGCTATTCCCCTATGCTACAGAATGTAGACAATCATTTCATGAATCCATATTTTCACAATGGGAGGATGCATGGGAGGAGTCACCAGAACTACAACCTAAATAGCTCTTGGGCCAATCAGGCTTCCACCTACCACCAATCACAGTATATACCAACCCAGTACTATCACAATTTTCAAACTGGACAGTAACTAATGATCCAGCAACTGTAAATAGATTTAATGGCGTACATAGTAATTTACATGACACTGTAAATACATCAGAACATCCCAATTGTTCTAACTTTTGCTTTGATAAGTCACTTCGTGCGAATATAGATTCTCTATTTAAATGGAATGTTTTAAATACTGGTAGTGTACCAGATGATTGCATTCTTGAGGAAAGTTGTTTCCCTATATCCACTAGAAACCTTTTCACTTTACTTTCAGACGTATGTGTAAATAATGAACATGGCCAAAGTCTGACACAATCTCAGGTCGGCTCCAAAATCAGAGGAAATAAACCAAATAATGTAAATATGAAATGTACAAAATCAATTAATGAGATTATGTTCCTCTATACAAATGCTGACGTCTTTACACGTGAGAAGAAAACCAAACTTCTGCACCTAATACAAGATGGCCCACTAGATAGTATAGCTATAGTTGAAGCCAAGCAGAACTCAACCTAGTATAGCAGACTACAATCTAGATGGCTACAACATTGAAGATAAAAATATTACTACTACAATAGGAAGAGGTATCCTACTATACATAAAACCACTTTATCTTATAAACTATTAAACATTAACCAAAATATGTTCGAAGAATGTATCCTATGCGACATACGATGTAAACATGAAACACTGCGTTTGGGAGTGTTTTATAGAAGCCCAAACTCTAATGACAAAAACAATAACGAACTCTGTCATATTTTAAAGGAAATACACACCAATAACCTGCACTCGCTTATCCTATGAGACTAATATGCCACATATTAATTGGTTAACAAACACATACAACACCTCTAGCTCTAGCTTAGACTTTACGTTTAAGTTTATTGAGTCTGTAAGAGACTGCTTCTTACAACAGCTAATTTCAATGCCTACTAGAGGGTGTGGGTCCGACAAGCCAACAATATTGGATTTAGTATTTACTAATTACCCCGACCTGGTAGATAATATTCATACAAATGCACCACTTGGAAAAAGTTACCATTCCACTATAAAGATGAAGATTCACTTAAATGGTGAATCTACTACACCAAGTAAAACAAGGGTATGTTATGATAAAGCGGATTATAAAGCTATAATCAATTTCTTAAATATAGACTGGAACACACACCTAAAAGAAATAAACGATATTAATGATATGTGGCAGACCATATTTGGAATGTGTCAAGAAGCTGAAAATAAATGTATTCCTAAAAGAACAATAAAAACAAAAGGCACACATATCCTCATGACCAAACTACAAGAGCCAAAATAAACAGGAAGAAGCGACTATGGAAAAAATATATTGATACAGGCGGTAACCTTAATATATATGATGAATATTGTAAAACAAGAAACCAGGTTAGAAGAGAAACGAGAAGCGCACAGAAACAATATGAGAAAAATATTTCTATATCAGCCAAAAATAACCCCAAAAAGTTTTGCAACTATGTGCAACCCAAGACTAAAGTCAGATCAGGTATTCCAGATCTGCAAATACCTAGTGGCATTGAGCATGATATGGAAGTGTCAATTACAAAAAATGATAAAGAGAAGGCAGACATCCTAGCCAGCTATTTCAGATCAGTATTTACAACAGAACCTGATGATGGTTCCCCAACTATTCCTTGTAGAGCTCACGTGTCAATGGGTACATTAAAGATCACACCTGAAATTGTAAGAAAAAAACTTGTGAATTTCAACACCTCCAAGTCCCCTGGGCCTGATAAACTCCATCCAAGATTCCTTTATGAACTAAGCTACGAACTAAGCCTGCCACTATCAATTCTTTTTAATAAATCACTAAGCCTAGGAACATTACCACAATGCTGATTATCAATCATAATCTATGTCCTGTAAGAAGGCCTATCAGCCTGTTATGACAGGTTGTTTGGGTATTTAAATTTTTATCTGTGGGTATTAATTAGTGTACCGTTTTTAATAGTTGGTCTGATACCAATCGGGTTTTATATCGACTGCGAGGTAATCATAGTATAACGGTTGAGTCTTCCATAACTTATCCAGCCTAGATTCAAAAGATAATATTGTGTGGGCGTCAACTACGTGTTGTGGTAGGTGCTATTCCATAAGTCTGTAACTCGATGTTTGAAAGAGTATTTTTGCAAGTCGAGTCTTGCTCTTGGTTTGTATAACTTTAGACAATGACCCCTAGTTATAAGATTTTCTCTTAACTGAAAAAATTCACTGGGTCATATTTTTTAGTTAGGATTTTGTAGGTCTCTATCATATCCCCCCCCCCCCCCCCCAGCTCCTTTTTTTTCTTCGATATGCCAAGTTGGTAAATCGAGTATTTTAAGTCTGGCTTCATACCTTAAGTATGATAGGCCTGGTACTGCTTTAGTTGTGCGTCGCTGTACATTTTCCAGAAGGTCTATATGTTTTCTATAATGAGGACTCCATGCCTGGTTTGCATATTCGACATGATGTCTTACCAATGATGTGTACAGTGTTTTGAACAATTTTATGTCTAAATGCACAAATGTGCACAGGATAATTCCCATGATTACGTTTGCTTTGTTGACCTTATCAACAATATGTTTTTCAAAGGCCAACTTATCATCAATGATAGCACCAATATATATTTCAGTGTTAGTGAATTCTATAGGTGTATCATCTTTTAATAATCGGTGATTGTACTCTTCTAAGGATGATTTACCAATTCGCATGCATTTACATTTCTCTGCATTGAATTTTAAGATCCACTTACCTGACCATTCCCCTAACAAATATATATATATCTGATTGCATTTTTAATCTATCTGATGTGGAGTTTATTTCCTGCAACAACTTTGTGTCATCTGCATATAAATATACGTCGCTGCCATTTTTTACACAATTGGGTAGGTCGTTTATATACAAGATAAAGTGAATAGGTCCCAATACAGAGCCCTGGGGGATTCCACTATATACAGGTTTCCATTCTGAGTGTTCTTCGTAAATTATGACTCTTTGTTTGCGGTCTGATAGAAATGATTTAATCCATTTCACAATTTTAGGCCCTATATTGTATTGTGTTAATTTGTGAACAAGTCTCCCATGAGACACCTTATCAAAGGCCTTTAAAAAGTCAAAATAAGCGATGTCCACAGTCCCTCCCCCATCGAGAATTTGTGTCCATTTTGTAAATATGGGATTTATGAATTAGCTACCCGCGAACCACACCGGCTACCTGTTGGTACCTGGGTAAATATTTGCAGATGGCCTATTGACACTGTGTATGTCAGATATGTTTTACGTCACGTTCTCAGTCGTGAATATTCATAACATCGTCATCACAATACGTCACTAGCTTTGGGACCAACTTTTACGGTCGCTATAGACAGAGGATAGTTATATACACGTCATCGGTAAGAGGACCAATTTATTGGGTCGCTATTGCCAGTAAGCATAGTGATATATTATTAATAGGTCGGTATGACATGATGAGTGGTGTAGAACTTTTATGTAGTGTTTATTTATATCGGCATCGGGATATCCGATTACGGCACTGATATTTATAATTAGCCCTATTGCTTGCTGAAAGTATAAATTATATATATTGTATGTTATTATGTAGAGGATTTCTAAATTGATGATTATGATCCCTGGTGATGGATAACTTAATTTATCCATGTTTTGCTTACGTTTGACTAAGATTAGTTGCTGCAATCAGTCTAGTTTTGTCATTTCCATAAATTAGGATTTACACGGACAAATTAGGTGAATATTCAACCCACATAAAGTCATAATCGGTCATAATCATTTATAGGAATCGAACTGAATCTTTAACCCTTTTAATAGGTAGAAACTGGTTCCATCACTTTAGTTCAAGTTGTAGATACCGTGAGGGTAAGACGATGTTGGGTTAAGATCGGGAAGCATCTTAGGATGATTCTGGATGTTTGATGCAACACAGTCTTACAAGATGGTTAATTAAAACGGATACTTACGGGATTCGAAGAGACAAGTCCGATAGCCGAAATGGTGTATACAGATCCAGTTCTATGATTCAGCACTGCGTGGAAGTCCCGAGATGTACATGGTGTGGGCGTATTTCTGGTAATAACCCAGAATGTACATGACAGGTCAAAGAGCACCTAGTCATACGTCATGACATCTCATAACCATTAGTTATTGTGTCCAAATGGAATGCACTAACGATAAGGTAATCCCAATAGGTTGATATTTGAATGGTTAACGCTCTTGTCACAACAGAACAATGAGTAATTGGGACGTGAGTATGCAAGGAATGGATGCTTAACGAGTATTGTCACAACAGATTTGTATATGTTACCTGTCAAGATGCATCACTTGCATACTAGTCTTGACCGGTTGAGTCCGACCGTCTTTTGAGCGTGGGAAAGGGAGTGTCAACCAATCAAAGTAGTTAGATTTTGGAAATCACCAGGGAATCCCTCTAAATACGTCATCATGACGACGTCATGCTCTAACCCACTTTTATTGTATATAAGGACGAGCATGATGTCAAAATCTTTAATCTTCCGATTGCGCTGTTCCAGAGCAGTTATACTCTCTTGACAGCAGTTTAACATCAGCAATTGTTATTCATTTTAAAGTTAGAATCGCTGTTAGAAATTAGATTTAGCTTAGTCGAAATTGTTACAAGTTTGATCAATATTGCTATAGCCTGCAATACGGCTTTTTGATTGTTACAATTAATAAAGTATATTATTATTTATATTAAATTTTCAAGACGTGTTTAGTTGTTCGTAACGAAAATAAATCATCAGAGAAAGGAAGACCACCTTTCCCGAACTCCCAAGATCCGATTCCAGAGAATCGTGAGTGCTAGTTAGTTATTAGAATCGAAAGAGATACATACACCAAATTTTTCAATTTGTCTATAACATGTAATAGCTGTTATAAAGTTGATCTACCCGGTATGAAACCAAATTGATTTTTACTTAACAATATGTTCTCCTTCATATGTATCATTATACTATCTCTTATAATACTTTCTAACAGTTTACATACTATGCTAGTTAAACTTATAGGTCTATAGTTTCCCACATACTTTTTGTCTCCTTTCTTGAATATGGGGCTTATATTGGCTTGTTTCCACTGTGTAGGCAGGGTACCAGTACTCAACGGGTTCCGAAAAAGTATCAGTAAAGGTTTTACTAAAATATCTTTAAGTTCTTTTAAAATACGTGTATGTATCATGTCGGGTCCAGGGGATTTTGAAATTTTCACGTTCTGCATATATTTCTTGATGATCTCTGTATTGATACTTACTGAATTTATTTCTGGGCAAGACACTTTCTCAATTTCTGGTAATACGCCATCAGGTTCTATGATAAATACAGATGAGAAAAAATTTGATAACGCCTCAGCTTTGTCTACATCCGTAGAAGTAAAGTGCTTATGGTTATTGTCGGTGTATAAGCCTGGAATTGCCTGTTTGGTTTTTGTCTTGGATCTTACATAAGTCCAAAACTTTTTGGGATTGTCCTTAATATTTACGGCTATTTTTTCCTCATGTAATTTTACAGTCTTTCTGGTTTCTCTGCGGATCTGATTTCTTACCCTGTTATATTCTGTTTTCGTTACATCACCTGTCTTCCTGTATTTTGCCCAGAGCCTTCGCTTGCCTTTTATCAAATTTAGTAGTTTATGTTTAAAAGGGAGCATGTGCTTTTTATTATTCTTTTTAAACCGCTGCTTAATAATGGCCTTAGGTGCACATTCTTTTACTGCTGTTCTTAATTTGTTTGTAAAAATATCCCATTGTATCTCTATATCGTGATCTTTCAAGATGATGTCCCAATCAATGTCTAGAATACTTTTCATTTGCTCATAATTTGCCTTCTTATAAATATTTCTTGATTTGGGCTCAACTGAGTTTAGCAAATGTGCAGAGAAATCTACTGTTATGACTGAGTGGTCACTTTTACCTAGAGGTGCATCTATGTCAAGCTTCCCTATCATACCTTCTTCATTTGTAAATATTAAGTCTAAATATGTTGGCTTGTTAGTACCTCTGCCTCTAGTTTGTTCTGTTACATGCTGATATAAAAAAGAATCCCTCATGGTCTCTATAAAATCAAATTCAGGATCCCCTTGGCCACCATTGGTTGAATATTCTGTCCAATCTATGCCTGGGAAAGTCCCCCATGATAATTATATGTGTATAGTGCATGTTAGTTACTTGTTCCAGCAGTAATTGCAGATTTCTGTTATTTTCTATAGTTGAGCTGGGCCTACGATAAATAAATCTGATTAATAATCTGTCTGTGTTATTTTATTTAATTTCCATACACATAAATTCAGTAAAATATATGTTAATGTCTATTGGTATATATCTTAAGGATGAAAGTATATAAACCATCAGCCCCCTGCCCATACTGTCCTTGGTAATGTTTAAGGGCAGTATCATATCCATCTAAATTGTATTCTGAAATCCGTCTTTCATGTCTAAAATATTTTGGTTTAACTTCTGAAAATGCTAATACCCAAGGTTTATCCTCCATAATGTTTAATCTTTGTTTAAGTTCAATTAATTTTTCTGCACTGAATGTATCAACATTAGAAAACAAAACTTTAAAGGCATTACAATTTGCGTTTACATATTTTTTGTTTTTTGTGCATTTTTTTGTGTTGATAATATGTAATTTATTTATGTCATCTTTTGTGTTATTTACATGCACACTTTTCATATAACATTCATCCCTTAAAAGAGAGAATCTGTTATTTAGTATTGTTTGTTCTGGTAGTAATGTTTGTTTTGATTGTATGGTTGACTGCATGGACTCCTCCCTAATCTCCTCCCATAGATAAAATCCTGTTTTTCTTTTTCAGGGTTATGATGGTTTTGTGACATGCCTAACAATATGCACAATTAAGTTAATATATTTTGGGACATTACATTTAGTCCTTGCGTGTTTGGATGTATGTAATCAAAGAAAAGATCTTGATATACATAGCCATCTGGACTGCTGAATAGTTGAGAATGGTCAATAAATAACGCACCGTGACAATCTGCTAATGAGTATAGCCTCTCATTAAATTATAATTGTCATAAAGCCTAGGTAGTAAAGCGGACACAAATATGGCTGTATTAGGTGCAGGTGATTGCACATCCTTAATCATGGAATCATAATCGCTTATCATTCCATCCACCGTTCGTCTTCCAATCTCATTACTACCTACATGTAGTACAAGGGCATCATACTTCTTGAGCGATAGACATTTATCCAACTGATATTAACCTCCTTGATACATGCTCCACTGTAGGATCTTACATCAACATTTCTCTCTTCATTTGACATGTATCATCCGCTAAATTCGCGGAGGGTTGAACTCCCTATCAATAAAATAGAATGTTTATCTTGTATCTGTTGGTTAGGTATGTTAGAGTATGGTATATTTCCATTAACTCTTTCATGTTGTGCGGTATTTACATGCCTACTGTTCTGCATGAGTTGTTGATTAGTCATGCTAGTTGTATGCATTTTGTTTTGCACAGCTGTCCTAGGTCTGGCCACAGTATCTTCATAGCTGCCAATCCTACCCATGTTTTGGTTGACATGTGTTTGTTTCGTGGCACCAATTTGATTGATGCCTGTTTCACATTGATGAGAAGTTGATTGACTGTAGCTAGGCTGTGTAGGGGTACTCATAGCTGATGGATTGCTAGGATTTCTCATTGTGCTTTTAGAAATAGTATGGTTAACAGGCGGTCTCAGGGGATTGCTGACCTGTTCCATACTGGCTTGTTTACCTACAATCACTGGTATAGTATTTTGCAGATTGCAATTCTCACCCTTACGATCGATATATATTTTGTTGAGCTGACATTGTAAGGCAAAATATCCCTCCTTTATTGCTTTTATTTCCTCATAACAGCCTGTCATTATTTCTGTTATTTCGTTTAGCAATGATCTCAGTATACTACCATTTGTACTCATTTCGGGGTCGCTATCTGTTGCATTATGTCTAGAAAAAGTGTCATTCGATAAGTCAATGTGACTGCACATAGAAACGCCAGTACTAAGACTGGGCTTGTGTGATGATGCATTCACATTAGTACTAGTTAGATTCCCACTAGTTGTGATTTGTTCAATAACATCAGCGTTGCTATATGGTGTGACATCAGTTAGATCTACAATATTTGCATTGTGCTCAATAATGTCAGGGTTACTGATCGCCAACTGGAGCGAAAATGCTGATGCCTGATCTGTTTCTGACTCTTCATTTAGGTTTCTGTTTGTGGCATAGATTGTGTCTTCAGATAAATCACACTTGTACTCGCAGTCATATACAGACTTATGTCATTTTAAAATCTCGATAATCTGCTTTGATACTACTGTGCATGCGATACATGAGTATCTACGCTTGGATGTAGCTAATGCTGAGAGCATGTAGATTGGCAACTGTGTGCATGTATAGTGTGTCAAATTTCTGCAATCAAAGCACAGTATCATATAATTGTTATTAGGGTTTCCACACCCCCCACCATTTGCTGGGGCCGTTTCAGATGTTTTATTCTCGGTGGCATTTTCGGGTGTGTTTTCAAACCGTTTAACGTCACTGGCATTTATGGAGGCAGATTTAACTGTAGCATCATTGTGTATGTCAGCTACTGTTAGAATGGTACTGGGGGGGGGGGGGGCTTAGCTGGTTTTATCTACTTGACTGATGGTCATAGTGCTCAGTGCTGCCGAGAGTGACATTAGGGTAGGAGCCTTATTACTATTTGGTACTGAATCATTAGTTTGGATAGAGGTTGTGTTAGTAATACAGGAGGTTAGATTCTCGCTTCGTGTCACTGGATCACTTGGCGGAGGAGATGGCAGAATAGAAATACATTTTTTGCTTGTTATGGTTGTTTCTTTGGGAACCTTCTGTCCTACTTGTGTGCCCTTAGGTCTATGCTGCCGAAATCTAACAGAAGCAGGCATCACAAAGAAAGTGATCACAATGTCTATTTTAACAGTATGGTGTGATTTACCACAGTCATTACATGCAGTCATTTCTGAGTGTCTAAAGTACAAGACGCCACAAAAACAAAGAGACTCCTCCTGGTTAGTTGAGTTGAGAGTTAATTTCCATTACTTATTTCTATATTTATTATTAGATGTGTGTGTATGTGTATTTGCAAACGATATTGATTTGTTGAATTAACTATATCTATTCTGGTATACTATTATAATGATGCAATGTCGCTTGACGATCAATGCAGCAGACCTAACAATGGTAAACAATTCATAAAAGTTTAAGGTTTGTGTTCAGCTTTAAGTATGTCAACACCTGATTAAATGCAAACATTATAACGATTTTCAAAAAAGGAGATAAAACCAAACCAGACAATTACCGTCCAATTAGCTTAACATCTGTTGTTTGTAAAATAATGGAATCTGTTATCAAAGACACGATCATAGAACATCTTAGGATTAATAATATGCTATTAGAAAAACAGTATGGTTTTATAAGCGGCCGATCAACAGTTCTCCAACTTTTGACTGTTCTTGAAAAATGGCTACTAACGCTGGACAAAGGGGATATGATTGATGTGATTTACTGTGACTTCATGAAAGCATTTGATAAGGTTCCACATAAACGTCTAATTAAAAAACTAACTGCATACAGCATAGAGGGTAATTTGTTAAACTGGATCCAATCCTTTCTAACCGGAATGCAGCAACAAGTAGTTATAAATGGAATCATATCTCAACCAACAGACGTAACAAGCGCTATACCACAGGGCTCATTTTTAGGGGCATTACTGTTTATAATTTACATTAATGATCTTCCCGATCTAATCAGTAGTGGGTTTGAGATCTTTTTATTTGCAGATGACACTAAACTCTTTAGATCAATTTTCAACCCAAAAGATTGTGACACCCTGCAAAATGATATTAACTCTGTGTTCATGGACTGATAATTCATTATTGAGGTTCCACCCAGATAAATGCAAATGTATGCGGATATCAACAAGAAAAACATCTCCACACAGTTATACAATGAAATCTAATAACCATAATCTAGCCCATTCGTCTAGTGAAAAAGATATAGGTGTCATAATAGATGGTAAACTATGCTTCGATGAACATATAAACAGAAAAATAAGCAAAGCTATCCAAATAATGGGACTGATTAGGACAACATTTGACTATCTAGATAAAGAAAACTTTAAACATCTCTACAAATCTCTTGTTAGGCCCCCATATTGAATACACTAATGTGGTTTGGGCCCCATATCTAAAAAAAGCACATAAATGCAATCGAAAATGTCCAAAGACAGGCAACCAAACTTGTTCCTGGTATGCGTAATCTGCCATATCATGTACGCCTCCAAGAGTTAAAATTACCAACATTAGCATTTAGAAGATTGTGTGGTGACATGATCGAGTTATATAAAATTCTTAGCAATAAATATGACCAATTTACTGCAGACCTTATTGAGCGACAAGACACAAATAGCATAACTCCATGTCACAGCCTAAAAATTAAGAAAATAAGAGACCAAGTCTCAATATACAAAAGTTTTCTTTCCCATTGCGCTGTACTGATCAATTGAATAAACTACCTGAATCCGTTTTCTGTGCCCCCTCAGTGAATTCTGAAGAAGAACTCGTTGCTTACACAGAAGTTTTATCATGACACAATGAGAAGCATTTCCTGAAAAAGGAAATGAAAACAATTAATTACAGAATGTATAAAATAACAAATGAGTAAGTGACATTAAATGACTAATCTAGAGATGGGGTCTACAGACCAAGAAGAAGATGTACGAAAATAGGGAACATTGTTATTAAGCGTTTGAACACTATGAATGGGACGAAGTGTTCAACGCTATATTAAAAGAACACGTTAACGAATTACAAACTTACAAATTTATGTTCAATGAGAGTTTAAAACGTTATTGATAATAAAAGACCAACACGTTATTGGTTTAACTAAACCTAGGCTAGCTATGAAACACGGAACGACGGAAAACTGTACATACCCCTCCAGTTCGAGTGGATCGAAGAGGGCTAGAACATCATGGCAAAATCCACTTACCAGACTCAGGTTCGTAGACACGCCGAGGGTGAGCAGTGCGCCGAGGTCGCGGGGATGGAGCTGTAAGTGACAAAGGAACCGACACGTTTAGGTTAGGCAGAGTCAGTGGTTCCATGTGTGGCAGAGGCATAGGTCCATCAATGTCTGGTGGGATTTCCACCGTCAGTGGAGTGTCAACCGTGTCTGGCATAAGAGGAGGGGGCTGGTGATGAATCGGCGATCTTGAGGACAGTGGTATAATGGTTGGGTGAGCCGACAAAGTGGGGCCTTCTGATGTGGAGGTGGTGTGCATGGTGCAGAATCCTGACTAGGGATCTGGATGTGTCAGAGGCAGCCGGGGCTGGAAACACGCCGATGGGGGAGGCTCAGGGAAGATGGACGGGACACCAATGGTTGGGTGATGACGGGTGTATTTCCTGAGGAAATGCCAATTTCTTATGGTAAGTCTGCCATAACCATCAACTTTCAGGAGATATTGATCATGACCCTCAAGCATAACTCTGGACTTATCCCACTTGTTGGGATGGCTGCCAGTCTGTTTCTGGATGAACACCCTATCCCCCCCCCCCCCCCCGGTGAAAGCTGGGAGAATGGACGTGCGTGGGTGTTAAGTAATTCAGTTATCCAATCAAAGCGAGCCCGCAATGCGTCCTCTTTGCATAATCATGCCTGGCGCCAAACCAGTTGAATGTAAGAGTTGTTGAACTTCATTGTCTTGCTGACGAACGAGAATGCATCCCGTTGCAGTTTCCCAAAAACGATCTGTGCAGGAAAGACATTACAGTCAGGGTCCGGTGTGTTTCGCAGTTGGAATCCAGGAGCATGGCACGGACGAAGCCATCATTATCCAGAGATCCAGTAGGTCCAACGCTGGACATAAGCAGGTGCTTGGCAGTCTTGACAGCAACCTCTGCATGGCCATTTGACTGAGGGAAGTATGCCGAAGATAACCTGTGATGCACGCCCCATTTGGACAGAAAGTCTGCGGTGGCCGAGGAAGCAAACTCGACACATGGAGCGTTGTGAGGACATCTTGTCGCAAAGAGGGGGGAACCACCACTCGGTCTCTATACATCACTACACCATCGGCAATGTAGAGTGACTCACGATGATTCCAGAAGGCAGCGACTCCGTTATCAACAAGGCGGAGTTCTTGGGGAAAACCATAACCAATGGCGGCAATGAGTAGGCACATGACTGGGTCTAAAGCCGTCTCAGAAGCCAGGTGCTACCATGACAATGCAGCAAACTTTGTGGCATCTCGACGAATAGCAGCGGCGAGTGTGTGTTCGATGACATCGCCTGTGGAGTGTAAAGTCCAGCTGTCAAGCTTCGCGTAGTCATTGACCGAAAGCTGAAGGAAATTTCAATTTCCCTTTCTCCGAGATCTAACAATGCTCGCCATTCCATTACTTCTGATACAAGCTATCCTGGATAGCTGGCCCTAGGACTATAGACTTAGTAAGCTTTACCGGCTCCTGGAATCGGGTACTCGGCTCCCAACTGCCGAGTACCCGTTTGCCATGAAGCTCATATTGTTTGCATAGCCACCAAACAAGAGATACCCATGGCTTGCCTCCGTGGGCCTGGGAGGCTGGGTCCGTAATAGAACGGTGAGTATTGTTAGATCTCAGAGAAAGGGAAATTGAAATTTCCTTCATTCTCTTTCGATCAATACTCACCATTCTATTACTTCTGATATACACCAGATTTAGACAGTAACCTGGTGGGAAGGGGCAAGCCATCAATTGCTACTTTTGCCCCTTGGAGAAAGAGCTTAGACTTAAACTTGACTAATGGAGACTTAAAAGGACCATCAAGTTAAAGGAACCGAATCAAATTTCGCATCACTGCCCCCCCCCCACCCTCTTTTCTCCTAAGAAAAGGAAGAGAACTCACGAACATGCATCTCGCCTGAAACACAAATATGCCAAGAGGGTTAACTTCTCTTTGCATAAATTAGCCTGGGAATGAGCATGAATATATAAGATGAATGAACATGATATATAGACATAATACAAAAAACTCTCAATCTTGAATTACCTCATGATATTTGGATTCCAGACATGGAGCCTCCAACCATTCACTTGTCCGGCCATCAGTCGCACAATCTGGTTGATATCCTCTCGATTGGCCATGTCTGCTTCTAAATACTCTCTTACAAATGCCAGAAAAGAGAGAAGAGCAGTGTGGTCGTATAACTATCGTTTCAAAACAGTGAAAGCGAGTGGATTGGTGGAGTCTGACACATCCCTCATATAGTAATCCGTGAAAGAGGACTCACAGTGCCATTGTGCAACAGCCATGATGTCCTCTAATGTAACACCATTGTAAAGGGCGGTCGAGCCGGCTATTCCTCTAACATCGTGTGCCCTTGCGCATTGCACCTGGTACCCAGTCGCAATCTCATGGGTAGTCTGAATGCATTTGACCACCCAACGAGAGATAGAATCCACGGATGCGGCGCCATATGGCTTCTTATGGCAGATCCACAGATGTCTATCATTTCACCGTAACGAGTCTGTCCGTCTTTTGTACTTAGTCAAAGCACGGACTGGGCACAAGACACTGGCATCACGATCAAACCTAGTTAGTTTCGGTATAATGATCGGTTTGCCGGGATATCTCAAAGATTGATTCTTTGACATAAACTCTGCTCTTGGCAGTAGACACAGACCCTCTCCGGAGACAATAAATCGATCCCTCTCAGCTGAAAGAGCTTGGATCTCACTGCGCCTTCTAGCTGAGGAAGCTGCCAATAGAAAGACCGCCTTTAGAGTCAAATGCTTTAGACTAGCCGAACGCAACATTTCGAAATGGTGCTTGGCAAGTACATTAAGCACTAAAGATAGACTCCAGGCTGGAATGACTACATGTTGTCTCGGTCGGAGCTTGCTCATTCCCTTCTCCATCACATTTAACTGGGCCACCTCTGGACTATCCCTGTTGGCTAGACAAGGAATAACTGATGCCAAAGCTGACTTGTATCCAGCAATTGTGACATGAGCTAGTCCTGAAAAGAACAGCTCACAGAGAAAGTCTGCTATTTGCTGAATAGTGGATTGAAAGGTATCAATACCATTTCCTTCACACCAGTCCGCAAATCTGTTAACCTTGGAATTATATGACTTGAAGGTTGACCTCCTTCTCGCAGCTGCGATGAAATTTGCAGCGTGTCGAGAAAAACCTGACGTGGAACGTCGTTTGATAACATCCACGCAGTCAATTTGAACATTTTGGGACGCTCGTGTAGGAAGCATCCCTTGGCCTGGGAGATTATGTTCGGAATCTCGGGTAACTGCACTGGATTGTCCACCAGCAGATCTAGAAGATCCGTGAACCATGCCCTGCTGGGCCAAAATGGCGCTATTAGCAGGACCAGGCTCGGTTCCACCCTGATCTTCACCAATATCTTCGGCAGAAGAATGGTGGGTGGGTATGCGTAAGCGTACATCCCTCTCCAGCTTATCGCCAGAGCATCTGTATCAACAGCATTTGGATCTGGAATAAGTCATGATTTGAGCATTTTCCTTTGTGGCGAACAAGTCCACGTTGGGTTTGCCCCAATGCTCGAAGATCCTGTGACGAACTGGAGGGTTGAGTGACCATTCTGTTGGCAGAATTATCTGTCTTCGAGACAAAGCATCCACCAGAATGTTCAATCACCCAGGAATGTGAGCTGCTTTCAAAACAACCGAGTAATTCCTGCACCATTGAATCAAGTGCCACACTTTCATACATAGTGTGGCTGACTTGGTCCCGCCTTGGCGATTTATGTATGATACTACTGTCGAGTTGTCCGACCGTATCAATATCGCCTTGCCCCTGACTTTTGGAAGAAAATTTTCCAATGCCAGTTCCACTGCCATCATTTCCAACAGATTGATATGCAGCTGGCTCTCTTGGAGAGTCCATGTGCCCAAGACCGGGTGTTCTCCCAGGCAGGCCCCCCCCCATCCTTCCAGCGATGCAGCAGTGTTCACGGACAGCTGGGGTGGGGTAGGTGCAGCGAAACCCCTACTAGGAAATTCTGACGCTTTTTACACCATACAAGATGAGATATTATTGGCCCAAGACCGGGTGTTCTCCCAGGCAGGCCCCCCCCCCAATCCTTCCAGCGATGCAGCAGTGTACACGGACAGCTGGGGTGGGTAGGTGCAGCGAAACCCCTACTAGGAGGTTCTGACGCTTTTTCCACCATACAAGATGAGATATTATTTGCCCAAGACCGGGTGTTCTCCCAGCGATGCAGCAGTGTACACGGACAGCTGGGGTGGGGTAGGTGCAGCGAAACCGCTACTAGGAGATTCTGACGCTTTTTCCACCATACAAGATGAGATATTATTGGCCCAAGACCGGGTGTTCTCCCAGGCAGGCCCCCCCCCCATCCTTCCAGCGATGCAGCAGTGTACACGGTGAGATATTATTGGTTCCAAAACTGGCACCAGCTTTGACAGGGGTTCTGTTCTCTGTTTCAACAGAGACATCAGATACAACTGGATAGGTTTTCGCATCAGAGCAGCGTACAGGATTACCTGCTCCATGCAGACATGTCTGCTTTGATCAGCCAATCGTCTATGTAGGTGTGAAGTGCCACGTTCTCTCTTCTGAGAAACGCTGTCACCGCAAGGACCACTCTGGTGAAAACCAGTGGAGCTGTCGACAGGCCAAATGGGAGGACTACAAACTCCCACACTTGATTCTGAAACGCAAATCTCAGAAACCTGTGACAGCTCCTGTTCATTGGAATGTGGAAATATGAATTTTTCAGATCGATTGATACACACAACATTCTCTTCCTCAATCCTGCCATTACCGACCTCGGAGTTTCCATCTGAAACCGAGGCATATGGATAAACCAATTTAATGGCTTGAGATTGAGTACGGGTCTCCATCCGCCTGTGCTCTTGGGGACAAGGAACATGTTTGAATCGATGCCTGGAGTGTTCCGGTTTGCTGGTTTTATTGCTCACTTCAGAAGCAAACCTGACACTTCGTTTTGAATGGCTTCTAACTTGTCTGGTTCACTTGGGACGTGTGTCCAGACAGGTGCCAAAGACAGATTTTGTCATGGAAAATCCCACCACTCCGGCATGTACCGCTGGGATAACCATTCCAGGACCAGACTGTCTGACGTCACACCTCGCCAAGCCTCGACGAAATGCATGAACCTTCCACCCACTATAGACGCATTGACGCCTAATGTGGGTGTCTGGCTCACAATCCACTCCCCTCCCACTCACTTAACAAGAGAGAGTGAGAACCATTTTGGTCTTGGCTTGGCTGGTCTAACTGGCACCACTCATCCTGTCACACAGGTGCAGTTCAGGCAGATACGAAGGGAGCCCTCCTACCCTCAGGTACGATCTGCTCCATTCTTTCCACCCTTAGAGGACTTACCCTTCCCCTTCCCCTTGCCCTTCCCACCTCTCGGGCGATCAGGAGCAACATTGGGGTGGGTAGGGGCCTCCACAACCTTCTTGGCCTTATTCGCCAGAGGCGGCTGAGAAGACCCAGTAGAAGCAGAAGCAGCACTAGGCTTAGCTTTCGCCTTGCTTTTATGCTTTTTCCGCTTCTTAGAAGGTTGCCCGGTTAGCGGCTTGGCTACATCCCCTAGTGCGTGCGCCTGACTCACTAGCTCTAGCTGTAGATTAACAGTCAACTGATTTTGCGCGATGCTGGCAGTGTCTTCTAAGATGGCCCGCGCTTGGCCACCAAAGATGCTAGGGCCAGTAAGGGGCTCAAGAAGACGCTCCTTAACGGCAGTAGCTGGACGCATATGGTCAAGGACCATCTGCCTCCTAGACTTCGTCACTCGCGCTTGCACCCTTGCCAATGCGTCCATAGACAGCACCAGGCCGTCATTGACACATGAAAGCGCCACAGGTGGCACAGGGTGGCCTGCCTCCGCTTCAGCCCACACCGACTGAAGAAGGTGAAAAGAATGATTGACAGCACTCATTGCTGCCCTCACCCCTCATCGCATAGGGACAGGACTTCGTCATGGTGTACCCGAGACTTGTCCACCAGCGCAGGGTCGGGGCCACCCGCTCCAGCGCTCTGGACACCCAGCACCCAGCGATCATGCTCAGTGACCGCTGGGACAACACTGTATCTGTCATATTCCCCCTGTGGGATACGACACCTTGCCCGCACCACCCTGGAGGCCGCAAGAAGCTGGCCCTTGGTCAGGAGTTGTTTGCCATAAATAGCATCCAATGACTCCATAAACATTGGATCCAGTCCAATAGACTCGATCCAGGCTGCGTGCAAGATCCCCGTCCTAATCGATGCCACCAATGGAAACCACAGACGGGTCTACCCTGGCTAACCAAGGCAGAGCCTCCGACCAGTCTGTCTCCGAAGAGGACACTCCCATGAACACGCCACCCATTGTTGTGTTCACGGCTTTACGAGCAATGGCCTCCTGGCTAGGAGCCATTGCTGATACGGCAGGAACTCCGGTACCGTACGGTTCTGCCGCCACCTCATGAAAAACACCAGTCCATGGAGTAGGTCCGCACTGTCGGACCCGTAACGGTTGAGGAACCATGGTCAAGCACAGGTGCCAACGGTACCCCATGCCTGACCGCCTGACCAGGCGAGATAGGTGAGTACCACGCCTGGCCAGCCACACCCGTCACTGTGTCGGTTGGCGGCAAACCAACCATCACGGGACCGGTGCCTGGTGCTGGAGTGGCCTCAACCATGGGCGGAGCTGCTGCCCTAGCTTGTGCCAAGCCAGACAGATGGAGGGCAGTTCCGTCCAGGACGGAATCGGCCTCCATGCTCGCCACCCGCAGCATCTCAGGCCACAGCAATCTCTCCTCCTCGTCTTCAGACCCCAGAGAGTCGTCACTAGATGAGAAAACCGTGGAGCCATCCTGGCCGATGGCTCCCATGCCTGATGGACCAGCCACCTCTACTGCACCACCCGGAGGTGGCTGCAGAGAGACAGAACCCATCAGGCCGGAGCCCGACGGGACTGCCAGGGAGCCATATGAGACGGCTCCTTCAGTGGCCAGTCCAGAAGAAGTGGCATAGCCTTCCATAGCAGGACCAAACCACGCCAGCGGTGCCATCTGCGCAACCTCCAGTTGCAGACGTGGAGCGCCCCCAAGGGCCGAAACGGATGCTCAACGATTTGCTTTCAGACAGCCTGACCATCATGTCGGACGACCACACTGCACAAATGTTACACCTACTATCAAGATTACAACTTGTACAATGAAAGCAGACATGGTCCTTGAACAGACCCCTCACGGATTTTTGGCACTTGTCACATGGTAGCGGGGCTGGCTTGGCCTATAAATAAGCACAAACCTACAATAAGCAAATGGAACAAAACAGGAATGGAAGGCAGACAAATAATTTTCAAATAATTTGATCATAAATTAAATGATAACCCTCCCGCACCCCACCCCACAATGTTACAGCAAAGATCGCATTGATTATGACGACAAGAACGAACCGGGCAAGATACACCCATAAACTGATCCTCAACGATGTATAGCTGAACCAGGAACCATATCGCATAGCATTCGTGGTATATTTACTAATCAATATAAATTATACTCCTAGCGAAGGCCAAAACGATATGTGAAGAAACAACAAAATGTAAACAAACTGCTGTAGCACACGGTAAAACTGCAGGCAACACATCTAAATCAAGAATTTTGAAACCACCGATCATTGCAAACAGATCGATAACATGCAAAACTTGAAAATTCCAAAGTTTTACTGGTACCAATACAGTACGCAGCACCCAGAATCAGATGCGTGAATTAATGAAACATTTTCTTCACATAAAAGATCTGAGACAACACGGGTGTGACATCACCCGCTCGGATCTTACGGAGAACGACGTCAGCCGATTTTGTATTTAAACACCGTAAAGCCAACACCTTATTTCATATCTGCCGATCGCCTGTTGGGGTTAAAGGAAGGAGATCAATCTGACATATTTCGTCCCAGATTCGGGGTCAGAAATTGGAACATACGACACAGACGAAATTTTGAAGACCTAAGTCTTTTAACTATAGAATAACATGGAAATATATGACCTGGTTATCATCGGCTCCTTCCATGGTAATCCAATATAATCCTTAGAGAGCGCACAAAGCTATCACAATTCACAGAAAAAGACTCCAACTGCACAAAAAGCATGTAGCTCTTGTTGTTATGCATACAAGAATGAGCTTCATGGCAAATGGGTACTCGCAGTTGGGAGCAGAGTTCCCGGTTCCAGGAGCCGGTAAAGCTTGCTAAGTCTATAGTCCTAGGGCCAACTATCCAGAATAGCTTGTATCAGAAGTAATAGAATGGTTAGTATTGATCGAAGGAGAAGAAGGGTGGCGAGAAGCGGCGTCTGCGGCTTGATTAGATTTGCAGGCAGGTGCATGATATCAAATCGCCAAGGTAAGGTCCTCTGTTTGAGGCCAAAGAGGCGCATAGTTGTGATTTCATCAAGAGTATGGTCACCTAAAATTTTCACCGGTGGCTTGTGGTCAGTGACAACGAGCAGGTCGTCACATCCTCAGGTGAAATACTTAGATTGCTAGTCCCAGGCAATGGCAAGCGCCTCACCCTCGATGGGGGCATAACGCTGCTCCGCCGATGACAGGAATCGAGAGCCAGCCAGGGTATGCGCCACCCATCCATGCAACATCCCGGTAAACTCGAGTCACAGACACAATGCTTCTGTGAAACGAAGTAGCCAATACCCTGACGATACCAATCCGGACGGAGGCAAGTCCGTCTGGTGACATAAAAAATCTCCACACCATGCCTAATAGCATCAACGATCGCAGTCTTGGATGAGCGAAAGGCCACCTCCAATTCCGGGGACCAGGCGAACTGGCACTTGGGGTTGAGAAATGGCTTAAAGGGGGGCCATGATGTCATGGAGTTGGGCATAGTTGGCAACATGGTTGACAAGGCCAAACTAGCTGCGAATGTCATTGGCGCAGGTGAGTGATGGGAAGTCCCGTATGTCATCTAAGTACTTGGGTAGGGGTTCGATGGATGAGTCAGAGGCACAAAACCCAGCAACGTCCAAAGTGTTCTTAGCAAACTGAAACTTATCTGGGTTAAGTACAATGCCAGCCTGACCACCACGGATGAGGATGTCGATGGTACGCCACCAACGGTCCTCAAGGTTCCTGTCGAAGTGCACAGTATCATCAACACACCGCTCCTTGCATTCAAAGTCAGCTAGCACAGCATCGAAGCGGCGGTTGTAACCATCGCTGGATGAGACAAAACCTTGAGGAGCCCTTGCATAGCGCCATCTGCCGAAATGCGTGATGAACGTGGTACGGTGACGGTCCGATTCGCACAGGGGAATGCTGTGGTAACCATTCCAGGCATCAGTGACAGGCTTCCATGTCCCTCTGGTAATCATGCGTACCAAGTAAAATGGGGACTCAGTGGCGAAGGTCTCCCTCTTGCAGTACTTGTTAAGAGGGGAAAGGTCCACAGTGCGGCACAGGGATCCATCATATTTCCTGATCACGACCATGCGGTGACACCAGGTTACTGGCTCGCCATATGGCACCTTCTCAATGACCCCGAGGGCTTCATAATGGGAAAGAATGAGGGCGAGGGGGAACCACTGATCGTGGGGCACAGGAAAAAGCAAATTCTGCATCGTCGGATAGGGCAGAAAACCAGCATTGGTCATGCGAATGCCACGGGCAAGACAAGTCTCTTCCGTTCTCCAATTTAACGCACAGGTGTGCTAGTATGGCGCCGGATATCTTGATGGGTGCCTTTTGGCTGCAGCAAGATCCATCGAAACAGGGATGAGGTCCTAATAGTAGAAACCTGTATGGAGGAATTCATCCAGGGCCCACAAGCATGACTGGGCTCCAGAGTCCGCCATGGCTTCGAATTGCACAGGATGAACACTTGGGCAGCGGAGTGAGAAGGATGCAGTCCGACAGTTCCACTGATAGGGAGAGTTTGACCCGAGGGTGATCCAGCAAACGCAATCTACGCAAGGGCTGATGCTACGACGTGTCACTGGGGTGTGGTTATGATGCCGCATCACATGGCGTCCCGAGATGGAGGCTATTTGAGACACGATGGATGCCACTGCAGGTCCAGGTACGTCAGGTTTAGCACTGTCCCCATGGGCAACGTCGCGGCGGCGGCGATGGCGTGACCAATAACAGTCAATACACATCGAATGGGGACGAGTGTTCCAACCAAAAGCACCTTGTGGAAACAGGAAGTAGTTTTTTACAACGGAAACACGATGCTTTCCTATGACGATCATCAGAACTAGGAGTCGAAGCCATGGACTTGTCAGTAGCTGCCTTCGTCTTCTCTCGTTTGAAGGATGAGATGGCCGATGCAGAAGAAACTGATGGCAGGGCATTCCGTGCCCTCTCCTTACCTTCCACGAGCGATATGACCTCATTGACTGATTTCTCGATAATGTTCTCCATCCCGAGCACCTCACGGCGAATGTCAAGCTCCGAAACACCGGCGATCAAGACATCACGAATCATGTTGTCGGTAAAGTCCACGTCCCGACCACATTCACACTTAGTAAAATATGCACAAGTCTCAGTTTTACCACGGGCATGAGCGGCGAAAGTCCTGAAGGCTTCGTCACAATCCTGGCACATTTGAACAAGCTCATATCGAAACAAGCCTATGGCAACGGGAATGACGGCGAGTGACTTAAGTGCGGCAAGAACGGTATTAATGTCCCTGGTGAAAATATCTGGGTAGGACTTAAGCAGAGAATCACCGAGGGCATCGCCAGCGCATTGGAACAGCTGCGAGGTAGAGGTTGAGCCATCAAGTCCAGACACTTCCGAAAAGACATGCCAGCGGTGCTCGAAGACGTTCCACTCCTCAGCCGAGACACCCACATCAACTTTAGGACAGTCGAGTTGGGGCCCATAGGCAGGCTTTGACGTACCGGTTGATGAGCCAGAGCATGGACGTTGAAGAGTGCAATGGCTGCATTCTCACTCTCAGTTTTGGCAGTAGCAAAATCACAATCTGGGAATGGACAATTCAAATGCATTTCATCACGATGAGATGAGTGCTTCTCATGAAGAAGAACTTGTTGCTTACACAGAAGTTTTATTGTGAAACAATGAGAAGCATTTCCTGAAAAAGGAAATGAAAAGAATTAATTACAAAAGATAAGATAACAAATGAGTGAGTAAGTGACATTAAATGACTAATCTAGAGACGGGGTCTACAGCCCAAGAAGAAGATGGACGAAAATAGGGAACATTGTTATTAAGCGTTTGAACACTATGTATGGGACGAAGTGTTCAACGCTATATTAAAAGAACATGCTAACGAATTACAAACTTACAAATTTATGTTCAATGAGAGTTTAAAACGTTATTGATAATAAAAGACACCCCCCCCCCCCGTTATTTGGTTTAACGAAACCTAGGCTAGCTATGAAACACGGAACAACGAACTGTACAAATTCCTTCAAATCTAGACTAGACAAGCTATGGGAAAGCCATCCATTGTGCTATGACTACGATTGTGAACCCATCTGTAATATTTATATTCCAGAATCATTATTACTGCGCCTTCATGAAAGCATTTGATAAGGTTCCACATAAACGTCTAATTAACTAACTAACTGCATACGGCATAGAAGGTAATTTGTTAAACTGGATCCAATCCTTTCTAACCGGAAGGCAGCAACAAGTAGTTATAAATGGAATCATATCTAAACCAACAGATGTAACAAGCGGTATACCACAGGGCTCAGTTTTAGGGCCATTACTGTTTATAATTTACATTAATGATCTTCCTGATGTAATCAGTAGTGGGTTTGAGATCTTTTTATTTGCAGATGACACTAAACTCTTTAGATCAATCTTCAACCCAAAAGATTGCGACCCCCTGCAAAATGATATTAACTCTATGTGTTCATGGACTGATAATTCATTATTGAGGCTCCACCCAGATAAATGCAAAAGTATGCGACTATCAACAAGAAAAACATCTCCACACAGTTATACAATGAAATCTAATAACCATAATCTAGCCCATTCGTCTAGTGAAAAAGATATAGGTGTCATAATAGACGATAAACTATGCTTCGATGGACATATAAATGGAAAAATAAGCAAATCTAACCAAATAATGGGACCGATTAGGAGAACATTTGACTATCTACATAAAGAAAACTTTAAATGTCTCTACAAATCTCTTGTTAGTCCGCATATTAAATACACTAATGTGGTTTGGGCTCCATATCTGAAAAAGCACATAAATGCAATCGAAAATGTCCAAAGACGGGCAACCAAACTTGTTCCTGGTATGCATAATCTACCATATCATGTACGCCTCCAAAAGTTAAAATTACCAACATTACCATTTAGAAGATTGCGTGGCGACATGATCGAGATATATACAATTCTTAGCAATAAATATAACCAAGTTACTGCAGACCTTATTGAGCGACAAGACACAAATAGCATAACTCGAGGCCACAGCCTAAAAATTAAGAAAATAAGACCAAGACTCAATATACGAAAGTTTTCTTTCCCGTTGCACTGTACTGATCAATGGAATAAACTACCCGAATCCGTTATCAGCGCCCCCTCAGTGAATTCTTTCAAAGCTAGACTAGACAAGCTATGGGAAAGTCATCCATTGCGCTATAACTACGATTGTGAACCCATTTGTAATATTTATACTCCAGAATCATTATAACATAGCCAATGTATAATTGTTAATAACAACTTAATAACATTAAAATGAACCATAAATATATGCAGCCCATTCCTGACGTTAGAGGCTTGTTGACGCCCGCTGTCAGTAGAGGATTCGTGTAAGTTTGTGTAAACAATTAACATGTTTGCTGACGATACAAAAATCTACAAAGAAATTAAACCATCAATTGATGCAATAGAACTGCAAGATGACTTAAATAGTGTAACGAAATGGTCTTCTATCTGGCAAATCAAATTCAATGCTGACAAATGCTGTGCTATGCATCTAGGTACAGCTAATATTAAACATTCATACTTCATGAACTCTCTTGATACAAATATTAAGCTGGTAGAAACAACTGCCGTAAAGGATTTAGGTCTGAATGTAGACAACCAACTAAAATTTAGCATCCATTGTCAAATCCAAGTATCAAAAGCTAATAAGATTTTAGGACTGATGAGAAGGTCTCTCACCCATTTGGACTCTTCAACTCTAGTAAGGCTGTACACTTCGCTAGTTAGACCTATACTTGAATACGGGAATGCTCCATGGACTCCCATGTTAAAAAAGACAGTCTAACACTAGAAAATGTGCAGCGAAGAGCAACTAAAATGATACCCTCAATAAGAAATTATACTTATTTAGACCGGTTAAATATCTGAATCTACCTTCTCTCTATTACCGTCGATCACGTTGGGATATGATTCAAACTTACAAATACATTCATGACCTTTATCGTGTTCAGTGCCCATCCTTGGAGATAGACAAACAAAGCATCACTCGGGGACATAATTTTAAACTCACTAAGAGCCGAAGTAACAAACTAATTAGGCAGAACTTTTTTGCAAACCGAATTACGAATAGTTGGAATAGCTTACCAAATGAAGTAGTTAGTGCGCAAGATCCAGTACACAATCATTATCTTTCCTTTACCTCGAAACAAATTAACTAAGCAATAAGCATAGCGTAGTTGCCATCTATCTACAGGCATTTTACCTATAAGGGTAGTATATGATAAGTGTAAGTAATGTATAATTGTTAATAACAACTTAATAACATTAAAATGAGCCATAAATATATGCAGCTCATTCCTGACGTTGGATGCCACTACGGGTCAGGTTTAGCACTGTCCCACGGGAATTAATGTTTATCTGTTAGGAGTCCACCACTTGGACTGCCTGTTGTAATCTCTGATACTGAAGACTAAGTACGAAAATAAATAATCTTGAATCTAGAGGTTTGTTGACGCCTGCTGTCAGTAGAGGATTCGTGTACGTTCGTTTAATTACTTAGGTTTACTTAGGTTGTTTCTGACCGCCGGCTTTATGCCTCAATGGTCAGATCTTATTCATCATCATATTGTGCACTTTCTGTTCCGGTTTCAATAGGCGCTGTATAGTCATATACTAATGGTTGGTCTCTCCAGTATCTATCTAGATGGGCCTTGAATGCATTCATATGATGTAGGTTAATATAGGTCCAACACTTTCAGATAAAATCAAATCATCATCCTGTAGCAAATATAGTGATTACCTCACAGGCAACTATCAATCCTCTTTTTTCGCTAACCCAGTCAGCAATGAAGAAATTTTTAACATTCTTAACAAAGTAAACCCTGCAAAAAGTGCTGGCCTCGATGGATTTAAGTAGAGTATTTTCAAACACTGCACCGTAGACCTACTAATACGCCTCAACCACATTTGTAATCTATCTATCATGCAAGGCATCTTTCCATCAAAACTAAAAGCTGCATGAGTAACACCTATACACAAAGCAAACGATTCATCTAACTTCACAAACTATAGACCTGTCTCAATGCTTCCACTCTTCTCCGAATTAATGGAACGACTTATGTATAATCGGCTTATTAGCTATTTAGACAAAAAGTCAATCCTGTATACATCACAATACAGGTTTCGTGAAAAACACTCAACAATGCTAGCACTAATTGAAATGACAGAAAAAATAATTGATTCAATTGAAAAGAAAAACCACATAATAGGCATTTTCTTGGATCTTTCGAAAGCTTTTGACATGATCAACTACTCTATTTTACTAGAAAAACTTGCCGACTATGGAATCCGAGGAAGTGCACTCAACTGGTTTCAAAGCTACCTAAATGAGAGAACACAATGCGTGCAATTTAATGCAACCTGCTCTGAAAATAGGAGACTAACATGCGGTGTTCCTCAGGGATCCATCCTTGGCCCTCTGCTGTTCCTCTTGTATATGAATGATCTGCCCAATGTATGCAAACACTTGCTAATACTGTTCGCTGATGACACCAATGCCTTTTGCTCTGACGAAGATATAATTACTTTATATAAAAACGTAAATGAGGAAATGGAAGAAATTACTAACTGGTTTTCGTTAAATAAGCTGTCATTAAATGTAGATAAAACAAACTATATGTTATTTTCAAAATCTAGAGAACATATAAATAAGGATATTCCGAAAATTTATATCAATAAAAAAGAAATTGAAGAGGCTCCATACGCAAAGTTTCTAGGAGTATATTTAGATAAAAATCTGATCTGGGTCAAACAAGTTGAGACAGTTACTGCGAAAGTAGCAAGAGGAATAGGTGTCATCCAAAGATTAAAACCATATATGATACATGGCACGGTTAAAACACTGTACAACACCTTAATCCTTCCACACCTCACATACTGCAATGCCGCTTGGACTAACACCTATAAAAACAAAATATCAAAGCCTCCAAAAAAAGAGCATTAAATTATTTTCTTGACCAGCAGAAGGCCAAGATATGTTTAAAGAAGAAAAACTACTCAAACTTATTGACATAGGTAAATCCCAAATGTTAACTATTGTGAAAAATTTCCATCACAACACCCTACCCAAATCCATAGCCCCCTTCTTTGTGAACAATATTAACATCCACCAACATAACACTAGAAGCAGACACGAACTACATGAGAAATACACATGCACAGACATGGGGAAACATAGAATATCAATTACAACCACTCAATTATGGAATAACAGGAAACCCGAGACAAAATGCTGACAACAAAATCATTCAAGAAAATAATAAAGGATTACTTAATTAACACGTATTAGTGCTACTACCACCACCACCACCACCACCACCACCACCACCACCACCACCACCACTACTACTACTACTACTACTACTACTACGACGACGACTACTACTACTACTACTACTACTACTACTACTACTACTACTACTACTACTACTACCTTCCCACTCCAATCCACCTACTACGACTGGATGTTTTCAACTGCTAACAACTATCAAATCTTCATATTCAGTAACCATAAAACCAAGCTACTGGATGAGCAGGAGAATGAGCACTGTGCCCCTCCCCTCCCTCCCCACCCTTGCCCAAGGATGCTCCCCACTAGCCAGCATCCTGTAAACATCTTATCAACTGCACAAATACAGTACAGCTCGGGGATGACCTGACATACTTCTAAACAAAAACAGTACCTTGTTGTTAGAATAATTTAAAAATCAGTGTGAGAAATGTTCTCTTGTATGTTTTGAATGTGGGTGGATTGGAGGACATTGCTGCCTATGGCAACAGTGGCCTCCAATTCAATTATATTCAACACATTCAACAGAACGTCTTTATTTTACTATTGAGATGAACTGGTTATTTCCGAGATGTACTGTATAACCAAAGTCAACCAAAAATATAAATGTTGTGTTGTAATGTAAAATCACTACTACTACTACTACTACTACTACTACTACTACTACTACTACTACTACTACTACTACTACTTAGACATGTATTAATTTTTTATTTAACTTGTCTACGTCCTGTGTTTGTATGCTACTGTCCGGTTTAATTTATTTGTATAGATGTATGTATATATGTGTAAGGTGTCCGCCAAAACAATAGGCATTGCCTTCGGTGGACAACCTAGTTGAATCCATAATTTATATATATTTTACTACTGAATAAATAATCTTGAATCTTGATTCACAGACAGAGCTTCAACAACAAATTTAGGTAGCTTATTCCAGATTTTTGGGACTCGAGCAGGAAAACAGTTTCTACGAACATTTAGTTTTGCCCTCGGCTGAAAGATTTTCTTGTCATATCCCCAGACATCCTCTCTCTGCACTACCTCTTCTCTAAGTATTAATATGGATCCTACATCTTCGTCATATACACCATGCAGCAGTTTGTATACCTCATATCATATCACCACAGACTCTGGGGAATGCCAAGGTTAGCAGTTTCAGTCTTTTTAGTCTTTCCTCATAGCTGAGTTCCCATAGACCAGGTATCTGTTTGGTTGCTCTTCTCTGTACGTTTTCTATGAGTGTGATGACTGATTTTTTGGCACCATACAGCTGTGGCATAGTCTAGATGGTTCCTTACCATTGCCTTGTATAATGGTATAAAGTTTTTCTCGATTAGATTGGTATAGGCTCTACGAATAGTTCCAACCATACTGTTTGCTTTATTCACCTTCTCTGTAATGTGTCTCTCGAAGTTTAGTGATTCATCTATAATCACTCCAATGTCCTTTTCTTCTTTCGATTTTAAAATTGTGTGGTTTTCCCCATCAGCTATAATATGGTAGTTACTTGCTTCTACATCTGGTCACCTGAGCTCATTTGGACACATTTGTTTGGGTGGAAGCGGAGAAGCCAAGTGTTTGACCACTTTGCTAGCTCATTTAGGTCTGTCTACAGTGTGGCTTTGTCATCTGGCTTTAGAATAGTCCGGAACAACTTAGTGTCATCTGCAAATAGATATGTGTTTGAGATTACTTGTCGAGGTAAGTCATTTATATAAATGACAAAAAGTAATGGACCTAATACACTCCCTTGCGGTATTCCACTTGTAGCATCCATTCAGCTCGACTCCTCACCATGTATGGCTACTTGATGCACACGGTCACTCAGGAAAGACAACCCATCCATGAATTGGATCTGTTGTCTTGAAAGCCTTCATCTTGTTCATAAGACGTCTGTATGGGACTGTATCGAAGGCTTTCTTGAAATCTAGGTAGATGGCGTCAACTGAATGGCCTAGATCAATCACTTTTGTCCATTTGTCAAGGACGTGGAGGAGCTGTTGTGTCGTCAACCTGCCACTGTTAAATCCGAACTGCTTCTTACTGAAAGTGGAAGTGAGGTAATCACTATATTTGCTACAGGATGATGATTTGATTTTATCTGAAAGTGTTGGACCTATATTAACAAAATAATCATTGAATCATGTTGCAATTTCGAAGCCATCGGTTATTATTTTGTTGTTATAAAGAAACTGTGTTTGTTGTGCTTTACCATTGTTTTTCTTCAAAAGTGATTTAATTATTTTTCATGTTTCATTTTCCATATCATTCTTACATTGTTCAGTGCCTCGTTGTTACTGGTGTACCCTTTAATTTTGTATGTGGTGATTCTTAAATTTGCACTAGGGATGCATTCACATAAGTGGTGTTCACCAGGACTGGGCTGGCGTCCTTCTTCTTCTTTCGCAGTAAATCCCGTCTCTCGAACAATGTGATGTTCTTCAGACAAACCTCCACAGGGAGTACAGTTGGTACAGATATTTAGTTCCTTCCGACGTGTCCAATGAGAATCTTGATTCGCGAGATTTCACAAGTAGTATCCGTTAAGTATCACAAGGCACAAAAATTGTTTGTTTAAAAGAGTGACCTGTTTGGTAGAGTATAGTCAGCGATGCAGTCAGACCCATCATGCAACTTTCCAGCACGCAACTTTGAGCGCATCACTGCAACAGAGTCATCTTAGCTCGCTGTCGATGCAGGAGGTGACAAAGTTCTCTGGATAGTTTTTGGAGTGTCTGTAGTATCCGGGAGCTACAGCTTACAGGATCATCCGCAGCAAACTTGTTGGGGTTTAGGATAGCTTGAATATAGTTCTCCTGTGTGACTTGGTGTCCTAGTGTCTTCAACATGTCACAGATCTTACTCAGGAGTTCCTTTCGTGTAGGTTGAAGCTGTGTACACACGACAAGGAAGTGCACCAACGTCTCATCTTCGCCCTTGCACAGTGGACAGGTGGCTGGACCTCGAAGGTTACGGGTTGTTCCTCCAAGTAGGTTGTATCTCTGTACTAGTAACCTGGCTTGGATAGCAGCCTTATATAAAGAGGTCTTATCAGACTTGCAGCTTGTCCATACACTGTGTGGTTTCCCGATTTTGCAGGAGTCAAGGGAGAGACACGACAGAGTCTTCTTCCTGGCAGCTTTTTCTTTCAGTTTGTGCTCCCAGTGGTCATGGACCTGTTTTGTCACCATTGTTTTCCATACTCCCTTACTTGGCAGGTTCTTCAGGAGACTGTATGCATCCGGCAGGCCATACCTCTGTAGCATCTGATTTGCTATCATTACCCAGCTATAGGACCCTGCTGCCTTGACGGCTAATTGTCTTTCAATTATCTCACGTTCGATGGAATTCTCTCTGTGTAACATATTCACAAAAAAGTTCAGAATCCTTTTGTGAATTTGGCCTTCCACTGGTAGTGCTCCAAGCAGCAAGTAGGCTGCAGCGTTCGCACAACTGGCAGGTAGATGCTGCATGCGCTTTAGATTGGCCCTGTAGAAATCTTCCAGCTTATCGATCTCAAACTGCTTTAGGATCAGTCCCTCAAGGCTATGCAGTAGGACTGGAGTAGTATATATCTCCCAGATGTATATTGATGTCATTGGGTTTAGGCCATTAAGTCCATACATGCCAGCACCAATTAGGGAGTAGGCTGCATGCCGTGCCAAATTAATTCTGCTTTCAACTGTTTTTATGTTGTTACACGAAGATGTTCTAGTAATGCCAAGATGGGTCTCCTCATTTGTGATCTCCAACAGCTTCCCATTTATCCAGGGATTTGCTGGCTTTGTACCTCTAGCTACCATGGTTTTAGTTTTGGTGCTACTAAACAAGTACCGCTCACTAGCTGCATCCAGCTGTGCCTCATTTATGAAGATGTTCTAGTAACACCAAGATGGGTCTCCTCATTTGTGATCTCCAACAGCTTCCCATTTATCCAGAGATTTGCTGGCTTTGTACCTCTAGCTACCATGGTTTTAGTTTTGGTACTACTAAACAAGTACCGCTCACTAGCTGCATCCAGCTGTGCCTCATTTATTAAGAGTTGCATAGCTTCAGGTGCTCGCGCAACTAATGCTAGGTTGTCTGCACACATAATCGCACCTGTTGGGATCGAACCGATTCTATACGTAGTTGGGTGGGTTTCCAGTTTATGTAGTAGCTTGTTGCTCCTGCTGTTGAAAAGGTCTGTTGATGCCTCACCACCTTGACGGCTCCCCTGATTCTCAGCAAAGGGCTGTGACACTTCCCATTTCCACTTAGCCACTGCTCCCATATATGTGTGCATATAATATCAAAGGCCTTGCCGGCATCCATACATCTTATGTGTTGTGAACTCTTGGTATCAACAGCATCAGCAATGGTTTCAGTAAGGGCAAAAACTGCATTCACGGACGAGCAACTTTGGGTAAAACCGAACTGCAATCTACTTTTTGTCTGGTTTAAGGCGGGTCTGATTCGCTGTACAATTTCTTTTTCCACTACCTTTCCCAGAACAGAACTGACTGTAATGTGTCTGTAACTATCTAGACATCTAGCAGACTTTCCTTTCTTCGGGACCGGAGTGATTAGGCCAGTTTTCATGGTATCTGGGATCTTGCCAGTGGTCAGCACGTCATTTGTGATGGTATTGAGGACTGTAAGGACTTCATGTGAGGCATATTGTAGGTGTTCTACAGTGATACTGAATGTGTCTGCTGCTTTGCCATTCTTCAGTTTTTGCACATGCTTTTCAGTTTGTTGGGTATCCACTAAGGATAAATGTTTCTCTGCAGATGAGTTTAGGCTAATCAACATACATCTAAGCACTAGTGACTCCTTCATCTCACTGTCAAAGGTCTGATCATCAACAGGTGTACTAAATTTTCAAAGTACTGGGCCCAGAGCTCTGGCTATATGGTGCCGCCCCCCCCCCCACCCAAGTGCCAAAGTTAATACAGACATTCTGCACCGGCCTGCTATCTCTTAAGTGTCTTATCGCCTTGAACAATTTGCTGTGGTCTCTGGACCTGAGTCCATTATGGTTGTGTGCAGCCTGTTTCGATCTTCTGCCATAAGCTGTCTTTGGGCTGCCTTAAGATCCTTTTTTGCATGTTTCTTCCTATCAGCTGCTACCCCATCTTTTGGGCATCCTTCTTTTTTTCATATCCAATGTGCAGCCTTTGAACATTCTACAAATGGCTTCAGCATAGCATCCCATTTATAATGTGGTCTGACCCGCTGCTTCTTTTTGGCCGGCCTAGGGTCTACTGCTACGTTATATAGGATTTCATTTATTGCCTGCAGCAGACAGATTCTGATGGGAGAGGTCTATCAGGGTTTGCAGTCCCGATGAGGTAAGATGCTTGTAGTTTTGTTTGTCCACCTTGTCCCAATTCACCCTCTGCTTAACTAGCATTCCTGCTTGTCGCTGTGATGGTGCGGATCCATTCAACTGCACAGACAACTGCACAGACAGGGTGGCTGTAACTGCATCGTGCACACTATGATTTAAAGGATTGCGTGAGCCCATATTAATTTCCTTTATAACACTGTTCTGATCGGCTAACTCGATGAAGGCATCCAGCTGCGATGTAATACCACCATAGAAGTGGTGGTATGTCGGCAACTTTGGCATTAACGGAGACACTCTGTAGCCCTTTTCCAGACAGAACTGTTTTAGTAGCTTGTCATTTTTGTTCTCCCTTACTCTCCCCAACATACCATTTATGTCGCCCGTCCACAGTAAGGTGTAGGCTCCAGAGTACTCCTGTGTTAGTTCGACAACTTCAAGATTCAAGATTCAAGATTCTTTATTTCCATATCGGTAAATAATTCAACAATTCAATACAGGCATCCATCAAAGGCAAGGCCTATGATGCGGTGGACCCTTGACATATAACATAAATTTATAATATTATGTTTATACAAATAACATTTATATACATTTACATGGATGTTTTATATTACAAAGGACATAGAGTACAATACAATACATTTAAACAAATTACGTGTGGAGACATGACTTATGACATAACGTTTTACATAAAGGGGGGTTGGGGAGGGGGGCGGGGCGGTGGAGTGACCATCTTGCGGAGTATTATTACTATTCAGTGAAATTACGATTATTATTAACAACAATAACAACATTATTATTAACACCATTACTATTATTTACATGTATTATTATTATTATTATTATTATTATTATTATTATTATCATCATCATCATCATCATCATCATCAGTTTTATCATTATAATGATTGTTATTATCATGTTGAAGATTTCGTGACCCCACAAAGGTCAGGGTCAAGGTTGTTCAGGTTCGGGAAGAAGGTTGCCTTCTCCTCTTGCACTTCTGAGGTGATGATTGAAATGAAACTCGAAACGCGTTGTCTAAATTTCAGATTATTATTTCTTTCTGGATAACTGTTACTGACTTTGACTTTTTACAATATTTTCACTGAATATGTTAAGTCTTTAAATGAGATAAAGATAAAGATTCAAACTTAATGCTTAAGCTATCTAGCCTGACTGAGAGAGCAACACTCTATCGCGAGAATTTAGAATTTAGTTTAAGATAAAAAATTAATAGACTTGCTTTTCCCTTCATGGTCGCTCATATTTATACCAGAAGAATGTTTTCCAGTCCGCTCTTCTACTATTCCTAAATGACGCCAACGGCCCATGACTGACAGTGTTTACAATTTCTGGGATCCCTTCATCCATACAAAAGTTGTGCACCTTCTTGAGAATGGTTTTACTGAACGCTGGCTTCCAACCGTTTTGTGGCTCATATAGAATATTGCACCACCAATCTTAAGTGTTGATTCCACTTATCAAATTCTATTTTCAGAATTTAATATAAATTTCTGAGTGGTATTGAGAAGTTGAAGTGCTTAACGATTTGATGGCAGGCACTAAAACGTACTATCCACAATTTTGCCAATGCTTTAAGCAGGCCCGCAAATGGACTGAAAAGTATCCTCTTTAGTTATTGTATGACTACTAAACAACGTCCTTGTGACTTTGGTCTTATGACGATTGTGACAAATTCTCCTGGTAACACGACCATGGTGGGTTTTATTGAATTTCAGACACACTCACAATTGTATTTCCAATCCTCACAATTTTCCTCTGTTCTAATTCAATTAGAGTAAAATTTCTTGGAAACTGATTGCTGTTGGTTGCAGCAACAACTTTCTGTTATTGCTTGCATTATCCCAACATCAGTCAGCTCTCTCATTTCAAAATTCATCTTACGTCCTATATCTTAACATTCCTAGCTTGACGTAAATACACCTCACAGCTTGACGCACATGAGCTGTGATTTTAATTCATAACGGTTACATGATGTTCCACATAGGTTCGAAGTATAACGAGAATAATATTTGTCCGCACGTCTGTCCAACATGCCTTCATATCCGTCCGTCTCTCTGACTCTTCTACGAATATGGTTGCATGATGATCGTGCCTATATTCGTGAGGGGCGAAGATGGTATCGGCGAGGTTATAGGGCATCCGCAGACATTAGCGGATCAAATGGTAGCTATTCCATCTATCCATATCTACAGATGTCCACCAACCGAAGTTAAATGACCAGTCGTCAGATTGTTGTTTAACTCGCTGTGTACCATCAACAGCCATAGCTCACCATATCTACAGTTTCCATTCAGTCATGACGCACTATCATTATATTCAGTCGACGTCATTCAATAGTACAATATGAAATTGATTATTACGGCAATAAGTATGACAGACTGTGCACAAAGTATATGATTGACTTCTCTTATAACTGGCTAATATAGTATGTTTGCAAATAACAATGGTGTATCCCTGGATATCCGCAGTATTATCATGCTGCGAGTAGGTGAGGATGCTGGCGACGAGTGCCTCCTATCCTAAATGGGCAAGAACATCATGGGCCGTCTTGTCACGTCACAGGCGACCATGGCCCCGGTCAGTTCGATGTGCCCATGTAGCCAGGACGTCCTCGTGCAGTGCATACGATGGTGTGAAATAGTACAATACAATATTGTAGTACCGGACGGGTACCCATGGAATTGTACCTAATCAGATACGATCATAATGGCAAGGTAAAAGTGTCAGAATCGGTGGCCCATGCGAGGATAGTCTTGACCATGGCTCGTCACAACGTAGACGATATGCCACCCGGGTTGGCACAAACCTATACTCGCATGTTCCAACGTCCTCTGGACATCTATCCCTCAGTAAGTGTGCAGCATTGCCCCGATTGTCGTCTGGACGCTGCACTTTTAAAATGATGGGAAAAGTAAATACATGTTATAATAACCACACGCGCATCTTCACTGGTTGATTCGCTACACTCTGTTGATACTGGTAGTATAGACACATTATTCGATACTGGTGCTCATGACATAGCAGTCAATGCAGTTTCAAAGTTTTTAATAGTGGCATTGGAAGTAGGCCTAATTAATACGCGATCCCAACATGGAAACATAAAGTTTCAAATCGTTGTATGTTGAATGTTGAATATATGGAGATAAGGCTCGCCGTCTGTCGTAGAAGGGTGGTAAAATGACAGACTATTTCTCTCCTTCGGGCCTGATAATATTGGATACACAATTAAGCTGTACCTCTACCTCCTCCCCATCCCAGTTCCTTGTCTTCTCTTTCCCGCCATGCAAGTAATGTATGGTTCCCGAGCCAGGGAAACTGACCCCCCCCCCCCCAGGGTGGTGGAACACACATAAATATTATATTATATATGCTAGGCGTAAACTAAAGAGCGTGCCCATTCACCTATTTTTGTCGCGTAGCTTCCCATTCCTCCGGTGGTCCGGTGAATATGGAATACACAAAACAATAACACACCGTCGGATTAATTGTAGGCGATTTTATCCGATTGTGTAAGTCGATATAATTATATATGTAAACATGCACACAAACACATATATGTATATATGTATAAAAGTACATATCAGAGCAGCAGCAAGTCTCTTTCTTGCGACAACGATCCATCATTGGCGTGACGAACTAGTCGGTCACCCGGCCCCGCCCGCGCCCGCACGGCAAATTGAATGTGCTGCCCCAGCCAGCCTGCTCCGTCGGGGTTTGATCGCCCACCCGACTTATAGGCGCTTCCTCGTCCGAGCTTGACTCTCGGTCGTTGAGGCCGCTCCTCGACTGGGAGGCCACCATTTCTATCTCAATGTGGACGTTCCCGTTTTCGTCCCTAAATGAGTTTGTCCGCAACGTGGTTTCTCGTCGCCTGTCCCTCAGTATTCTCAATATCTCTGAGGAGATCTCAGCAAAATGAATCTCCTTTTCCGATTTCTTATACTCGCCATCTTATTCCAATTTCAACAAATAAAGTTCTTCTGTAAGACGGGCTTTCGTTCAGTCTTTCGTTCAGTCGGTAAGATTCTTTTGGGAATGGTCGTAAACTAATCCCACTAATATACCACCTAACACTCATCGTGCACGGTAGGTGTCCCTACTTTTAATTAGTGTTTCTGGCCAGCACTAGACATTTCCCTTCCCAAATATCTTACTGTCCTGTTATCTATCATTTCGGACCTAACTCACAAAGGGTAGGATTTAATTAGTTTTGGACTCCCATTGTTTTCTAGTATGAATTATTTGTACAGCATTTGAGATTGTTACATATTTTTAACTTCTAGTCTTAACTTCTCTGCTGGAGATTTTACTATTGGCTTGCGTTATCTTGTTGTGGTTGTCTTCATTCTTAAGCCAATTTCTTTCTTGCAACTATGCAGTTGAGTTTACATTATATTATTTTAATGGGATTTTTAGCTCACCTGGTTTTCTATGTTACACATTTACCAGAACAACATGTTCAAAATATTCAATTTGTTTCGTTTGTCAGTTCGTCGGGTTGAGGTGCTTTGTCTCTCTGCTGAGAACATTCCCTCTCTACCATTTCCACCAGTTCAGTTGGGTCCTCGTCTTCAACAGGGTTTTCCATGACAATCCTTCATCTTTTGTCTTTTCTCGGGTACTTAATACATTTATATCGGGCGTCAAGTTTAAAGATTACAATGGCCATTAGGACTATGACGATTACGGGTATAACGACGTACGATATTATGTCGAGGTGGCCAATAGTTTCCACCCTGTTGATGTCTAAATCCGACAACTTTGTCAGGGGAACATATTTAATTTTCTCAAGCTTGTCCCATGGCTGGGCCTCTAAATGTTTTATGGCCCTAGTTTCGTTCAGTAACTCGGGGAGATGAAATGTACTCATATTGATAATATCAGCAGCCAAGGAATACCTATCGGTATATGATTTGATTCGTTGGAATTCCCAATCACGTCCACTGTACGTACAGTCTTTGGGATTCAGTATATATATATACTCGGCAGTACATTAACCTTCTCAGTTTCCTGCCCTCGACAATGAACATTGACTTCCTCCCCCATTGTTTGTAATATCACCCCTGTGTTTCTAGCTTGGAATAATTTGCTAGTCGTGCTATTGGTCTTTGTTAGTCTCACCTCACAGTTAGGATCAGTAACGTTTGAGATCACACTGACTTCACATGGCAAATGCGTCGGTTTTAGCATTAGGTTACCTCTGCATACTCGCGGATTTATTCCTTCGCATGATTCCGGTTTGAAGTACCATCCAGTCTTTGTGTCAAGAGCTATACTCGTGGTCGTTAACATTATTTGTGCAAAGGATCCGGTTCCGCCTAGTGGTACTGGCCAGGAGTGCAGACCATACTCTACGTAAAGACCACCATCTATTAATGGAATTGTCGCAATGTAATTTAGAGCACGTTTGTTCTTCCATAAGGGCCTAATGACCACATTCTGATAGTACCACTGGCGGGGCCGTATCATACGAGCCTTCTTTGCCATTTTACCAATATCGGCCACGTAGTTTGGAGGCAACAGCTCTTCTGTTAATTTTCCCATTTCTAATGAGGCAATTTGCCTATGATACTTAGCCTGGGCTTCCTGAAATACGTCGATGACATTTTCTAAAGTGTCGACGTAATGCCCGAATTGAAACAGCAAGACGATGTGCAGCCATCTTCGCTCGTTATTCCCTTGTGCTTCTATTAATTGATTCACAGTGTTCGTCAGATTGGCTACCGTTTGAGACAAACGGTTGATCTGTTGCCGGTTCGTTGATATCTCATCGAATGAATACTTCACGTGGGAGACCAGATCATCGGTGAAATGTTTCAATGAGTTAGTTTTCGTCATGGCAGTTCTCACCAGTCCCCTGATCTTTTCCAGGTCGCCAGTCGTAGCAACACCAAACAAACTTGAAGCTATATCACCCACGAAATTCAGGAGGCCTCTCTTGGATCTTCGTTGATTTTTGTCCTTTAGAGCAATTCTCCTCATCATAAATAGCCTTTGCTTCCAGTTGGTTAGGTCCTCAACTTTCACACGATTTTTAGTCACAGTCTCCGTCATCACTCGTTCCAGTGCCATTATTCGGCTGAGGAACGCTTTTGGTAACCGCGGCGGGGTTATTGTCACAATCACTGTCCACTCTGCCTTGACCACCGATATGGGCTTAAGCCCTGTCATGATCACACCGTTGGGTAAGTTTTGCAATAACGGCTGTGTCTTATCCCCACCGGCACCAATTGATATCCAAAAGAATAAAATGATCAAAAACTTCATCATTTTCTTTTTGTTAAGAAAACTTGTTTTTACGATGATGCTAATTATTTTCTTCTTATACTATTGCGATCTCGTTAACTTGTGTGTTATTCTACCTGAATCACGTTCGATTATGCGACAGCCGCTACACGACACCCCTTTTTATACCTTTGCCCGTGACGTTCCACTTACGTCGATGACTAGGCGTTTTATGTGCAGACAACTTCTGTCTGAAATCCATTTATCAGTTATGATCAGTGATTCTATATTTAGTCATGACGGATTCTTATCTTCTACATTTTAGGTATCACGAGTTTCTATATTTAACTATGACAGGCAGTTCCGATCGGACATTGATGGAATATTTCAACACGACTTCAATCGGATTGCTCAATAATCCGACACCTTATGTGAATTGCGCCTTATTTGTACGTTGTGTATGACGTTCATGTTCCCTTATAACTGCCTCTATGCGGCTGTGAAATGAATCCGTTGACTGTCTGTCTATGACACCAATACGTGGCTTCTTATCAGATACGATGGGGGATCTGTGTGGAGCTCACGTTTTACCGGCGCTCTGCGCTGACGCTTACCTAGGGATTCGGCACCGTCGGGCCGATGTGGCCATTTGCGCAGGTTATATCGGGCAACTAGTCCTTCACCCTCCATTTCCACATCTTGGTCCGCCAGCACATTATTGTTGTTCTGTGGATCTATCCGCATTTCAACCTCCTCTTCACATACCCGTTCTAATCTTTGTCTCGATTCAGGGGGCCCTTCTTGATGAAGTTCACTTTCTGGTTCCCTGGTTCTTCTCCTCGACGGGCCAGCTATTCCCACGAGAGGAAGGGGTCCCTTTAGTAGGCAGGCTGTTGGCTTGGGTCGGACCTCCGGTGGCTTCCGGATAACCGGGTGGCTAGCAGCTGTACCTTGGGCAGGGTTTCTTATTGGCCGTTGCCTAACCCTATCCCAACATATCTGGGAGTCAACAATTCTGAGTTTTGATATATTTATCACACGGGTTTTTCCTGACCTCTGATGTCGTATATGGGCAACAGGGCCATTGACTTTATATATCTCATATTCAGGGTCATTCCTTGTTGTGAGCTTTAGTGGCTCATTTGCTTTCACAATAACCGAATTGCCCACTTTGAATTCAGGAGCATTTGATTTCCTGTCTATCGCTTGCCGGTGATATTCTCTTGATGCTTCGGTTGACACCTTGGCTCTGATCAAGGCATTATTGAGATTGGTGAGCCGGTCACCGAGATCTTGGAATCCGTCCACCGGACTCGCTAAGGGTAGTCTACCACGCCGACCGTATGTCAGGTAGAATGGCGTGTAGCCAGTGGTGGCGTGCCGAGTGTTTCGATATGCCATAAGGGCAGGCGCCAATTCACTCTCCCATGTTCGGGCTTGGTTATTTACCCCCTTTTGGATCAACTCTTTCAGGGTACGATTGAATTGTTCCGTCCGTCCATTCGTCTGAGGATGGTACGGTGTAGTCCTGCGGTGATCAATTCCATATTCCTTGTATAGGTACTTCAATTCTGATTCATTGAATTCACCCCCTTGATCGGTTATCAGTATCTCTGGTACTCCGTGCCTGGCACAATACTCATCAAAGAATTTGTCTTTGATTTCATCTGCCTTTTTGGAAGGAATGGGAT
This sequence comes from Chaetoderma sp. LZ-2023a, assembly GCA_034401795.1. Lineage (NCBI taxonomy): Eukaryota > Metazoa > Mollusca > Caudofoveata > Chaetodermatida > Chaetodermatidae > Chaetoderma > Chaetoderma sp. LZ-2023a. The sequence goes on from CM067368.1 coordinate 1,973,081, forward strand.
ATGCTTCTGCCCAAGCAGAGCAATGATCCACTACCGTTAGTATGTAGCGATTTCCCATAGCGGACTCGACAAAGGGACCAATTAAATCTGCCCCAACGATCTGCCCCGGATACTTTGCCATGGGCATTTCCGTGTACTTTGGGTGGGTCGTAATAGGTCGATTGGCCTGACATATAGGGCATCGGTCCAACATCTCCAGCACATCCTTCCTCAAAGTTTTCCACAAGAAGGAATCACGGATCAGACATAAAGTCTTCTGTAGACCTTGATGTCCAGCCCTTTTATGCGCTTGTTCGAGTACTTTTCGACGAAAGCTAGTTGGCAAGACTATTCGAGGGTATTCAGCATCCATTGCAGAGGGTGCACGAGTACAATACAGTGCTCCATTATGGACCGTGTGTTCCTCAGGGACATTGGCAAACATCTCCGGGAACTCATTGAGTTGTTCTGTGCATAACTCCTCGTATGGTATGCCATACACCTCTAGGGGTATATATGGCAACACCCCATCCTCAACCTCTGGGATCACGTAATCCCCTGTATCGAATGTGGCTGCCTCGGCTGGCTGCCTCAATCTGGATAGCATGTCAGCGCGAACGTTATGAGCCCCTTTTATGTATTCGATTTTGCACCCATACTCAGCGATTAACACAGCCCAACGTTGGACTTTCGTATTTCGGACCTCACCCACAAACAGACTTTTAAGAGGTTTGTGATCAGTGTATACCACGAACTCAGCTCCAAACAAATATGGCCGCAATTTCTTCAAGGCATAGATGACCGCATAAGCTTCTTTCCCAATGACAGGCCAGTTGAGCTGGCTGTCTTTGAGCGTACTGCTTACATATTGGATAACCCTTTCAATACCTCGGTCATCTTCTTGAACTAAAATTGCGCCTATGGCATATGAAGAAGCGTCGGTGTACAAACGATACGGCTTCTGAAGGTTTGGGTATGCCAGCACAGTTTCACTGCATAACAGATTTTTCAATCTGTCGAATGCTATTTGCTGCTCCTTACCCCATTCGAATCGTTTGTACTTCTTGGTCAGTTCCACGAGGGGTCTGGCTATTTCGGCATACCCTGGTATGCACGATCTGTAGTAGCCAGTTGCACCTAGTATTGTCCTGACCCCACCAACATCATGTGGAGGTGTCATTTCACGAATGACCTTCACTTTCTGTTCCTGGGGTGAAATGCCCGCCGCTGATACATGATAACCAAGCAAATCAACTTATTTACTTGCAAAATCACATTTCTTCCGTTTGAGCTGCAAGTTGTGGTCACGGAGCCGCTTCATCACAAGAGCGAGATATTGTGCATGCTCGGCAGGGGTCCTGGAGAACACGATAATATCGTCGACAAAGACGTGCATGAATTGACCTACATAGCCGTGAAAAAACGAATTCATTGCCCTCTGGAATACTGCCCCAGAATTCCGAAAACCGAAAGGCATCCTCAGGCATTCAAATTGACCTAGATAACAGACGAATGCCGTCTTCTCGATGTCTTGGCTGGCCACCGGTATTTGCCAATAACCAGACTTCAAGTCCATCGTCGAAAACAGGGTTGCGCCTTGCATACTATCGAAGATATCGGATATGTTTGGAAGTGGGTAATTATCACGTGGTACGGCCTCATTAAGGCGACGAAAATCTATACAGAAGCGCATGGATCCATCTTTCTTAGGTACCAGCGTAATGGGTGATGCCCATGGTGATGATGATTGCCTTATTACCCCCGCTTCCAACATTTCTTTAATTTGTTCCTGAACTATGTGTGCTTTCATTAATGGGAGTCGGTATGGCCACTGTCGGATTGGTGGGCCAGTGGTAGGAATAGTACATTCCACTAGTAGGCTTTTACCTAATTCCCTGGGACGAGCGGTGTCAAAATTATCGGCAAAGTCATTTAAGACTTGGTCGATAACTTCATACCCCGTCGTTTCCTTGATACTGGCTTCAGCGTAGCAATCGTTCTGGTGCATATGGGGAATATATAATTTGTGTTTCTTTCCAAACCATTCCATTTCCCTCCGCTTATAATCTATGACCCCTCCACCCAAGTGCAAAGCATCTGCCCCAATTAACCCTTCAGGCTTCATCATTCGCACAATCATAACAGAGATAGGCTGGGCGTCTTGAAATTTGACCTCTGTTTCACCTAGCACATCTATTGGGGAGCTATTTACAGCTAAGAGCGTTTGTGCTTTCCTTAAGGGTCTAGCACCTAAAATGCTCTTCCATATATCACTTCTAATGAGTGATGTACTAGCACCAGTATCTATGAGAATGTCTATACTACGCTTACCGGTATTAATCTGACGACCATATGAATCTAGTGTTAGTCGGATGAGGAACTTCTCGGTCACCGGTCCACTCCGTCGCCGTTTTCCGACCACTGGCGTCTATTGTCCACCACATCTGCATAGCTGCGTCTCCGCGTGACTTCCGGTTGAAGCCGCCTGCCATACGCGTCAGTGTCCGGACCCGTTAACACAAAACCGTCTCTGTCCCTATAGTCATCGTCTCTCGTCAACCTATTTCTATTGTCCTATCGCACATTCGCACATCCCCATGCCGGTGTGACCTCATCGATCTCCATACGCTTGGATTCCCTCCTTCGTTGGCTAAAATAGGGACATCGGAAATCACGGTGTTCCCTACTTCCACACTTCCAACACGCATTGTCGAATGTGGAGCGAACGTTTTGCGTTTGTGCAAAACGAGCTCGTGGCTTATTGTTCGGGCATTGCGACGAATAATGTCCTTTCTGGTTACACTGCCAACAAGTGGGCAGCTGTGCCGGAGAACTCTGTCTACTTGGTTGGGTGCCGCGAGAAAGCTGGTGATTGTTACCGTTAGATTGCCGACAGTTCTTCGCGATGTGGCCGGCTTTTCCACAATTAAAACAAGTGTCCCCTTCGCGGCTGGCTAGTTCGGTTAGCGTTCTTGTTTTTCGGGCATTGTCATTTAGCATGTCCCTCTTGTCCACAATCGAAACAGCGGATCGGCTTCCCCACTTTCTTTACAGGCGGTGATGAAAACGTTGTCGGGTTGAGTTGTACTTGTGAACTCGACATTATCCTCAGCATTTCCTCCTGAAGGCCCTTCACCATGGCAAACATGTCCTTCATCAGCTTTTCCTGCCTCGAGGTTATTTTCTCTGTCAAATCTCGAAGTTGTTCGGCCCACTTTGAATCCGTATTTCCAGCCGGCCATTGTTGTCGGTCAGGCCCTATGGCGTTCACCTCCATGGGCTCTTCATGTCGGTTGGGTCTCAGATTCATGGCATCTAAGAGATCATTCATGTCGCCTTGCTGTTCAGTATAGGTGGTCGCTTTTTCTATCGTGTTATTGCCTTTGATGATTACCCGTCGGGCTAAGTCCATATTTGTCAGAGCCTTTACATAGGCACGCACTACTATGCGGCGGCTGTCCCGATTGTCTTCCAGGTAGGCCTTTTGGGCCATTGTTTTGAAGCGATGATTGAAGGTATTGATTGTCTCTCCTTGTTTCTGTCGGACATTTTCCAATTCACATTTAAGCCTCTCTGACTCATTGGCGGAGACAAATAATTTTACAATGTGAGAAGAAATATCTTCCCACGTGATGGCCTTCCTGTCCCGCGTCGATAGAAACTGCTCAACCTCTTTGTGTAGTTGGCTGCGGGTTGTCCAGCTGATAATGTACGCGACATCGCCTTGCTGACAAGGATCCAGAGAGTCTAGTGCCAGACGACACATTTCTAAGTACTCTCGTACTTCGGATGGGATATGCCCATCGCAGGGGAGAATATGTCGCACATGAGCTTCCAATAGGCGGAGCTTCACACATTTTTCTTCTCGCGTTACGGCGGTGTCGTTGAACTGATCAACGTGTGCCTTCAATTCAGCTGATAACATGTTGAAAGCTTCGAACAACTGTATGACAGGTCCCACATTCATTTCCGCTGCTCTCTGTGGAGACTGCGGTATGGCGGTTCTCTGTTGCTGAGCCATGTTGATTGAAAATTTTGTCACAAACTTTTTGTGAGTCAAATCGATTGGATTCTAGACACCGTATCGACTTGCAGAGCAAACTCCTATTTTAAAGTGATCACACAGGGCTTAATGTATTAAAGTTCTTAAATCAATTTGCCTCGTGATTGCACTGATAAATTTTGAAAATGATAACGTTCTTGGCTCACTTGTGGCTGTATGCTCGATGGTGTCCATTACACGACCGTACGTAGCACAATATCTCTTGTTATTCTTAACTTTTTATATAGTACTCACTCGCGTTGCTCTCTCAGACAAGATCCTTCGTTAGATCTCTGTGGCTCCTATTAAAATAAGAATCCTGGCAGCAGGCTCGCCACTGAAGATTTCGTGACCCCACAAAGGTCAGGGTCAAGGTTGTTCAGGTTCGGGAAGAAGGTTGCCTTCTCCTCTTGCACTTCTGAGGTGATGATTGAAATGAAACTCGAAACGCGTTGTCTAAATTTCAGATTATTATTTCTTTCTGGATAACTGTTACTGACTTTGACTTTTTACAATATTTTCACTGAATATGTTAAGTCTTTAAATGAGATAAAGATAAAGATTCAAACTTAATGCTTAAGCTATCTAGCCTGACTGAGAGAGCAACACTCTATCGCGAGAATTTAGAATTTAGTTTAAGATAAAAAATTAATAGACTTGCTTTTCCCTTCATGGTCGCTCATATTTATACCAGAAGAATGTTTTCCAGTCCGCTCTTCTACTATTCCTAAATGACGCCAACATCCCATGACTGACAGTGTTTACAATTTCTGGGATCCCTTCATCCATACAAAAGTTGTGCACCTTCTTGAGAAGGGTTTTACTGAACGCTGGCTTCCAACCGTTTTGTGGCTCATATAGAATATTGCACCACCAATCTTAAGTGTTGATTCCACTTATCAAATTCTATTTTCAGAATTTAATATAAATTTCTGAGCGGTATTGAGAAGTTGAAGTGCTTAACGATTTGATGTCAGGCACTAAAACGTACTATCCACAATTTTGCCACTGCTTTAAGCAGGCCCGCAAATGGACTGAAAAGTATCCTCTTTAGTTATTGTATGACTACTAAACAACGTCCTTGTGACTTTTGTCTTATGACGATTGTGACAAATTCTCCTGGTAACACGACCATGTGGGGTTTTATTGAATTTCAGACACACTCACAATTGTATTTCCAATCCTCACAATTTTCCTCTGTTCTAATTCAATTAGAGTATAATTTCTTGGAAACTGATTGCTGTTGGTTGCAGCAACAACTTTCTGTTATTGCTTGCATTATCCCAAGATCAGTCAGCTCTCTCATTTCAAAATTCATCTTACGTCCTATATCTTAGCATTCCTAGCTTGACGTAAATACACCTCACAGCTTGACGCACATGAGCTGTGATTTTAATTCATAACGGTTACATGATGTTCCACATAGGTTCGAAGTATAACGAGAATAATATTTGTCCGCACGTCTGTCCAACATGCCTTCATATCCGTCCGTCTCTCTGACTCTTCTACGAATATGGTTGCATGATGATCGTGCCTATATTCGTGAGGGGCGAAGATGGTATCGGCGAGGTTATAGGGCATCCGCAGACATTAGCGGATCAGATGGTAGCTATTCCATCTATCCATATCTACAATGTGTAGTTATTGCTTTCACCACCATTATTACTATTTCTATTATTATTATTATTATTATTATTATTATTATTGTCGCATTACTATTATCATTATATTTAATAATAACAGTAACAACGACATTACCATTACTATTATTTACATGTATTATTATTATTATTATTATTATTATTATTATTATTATTATTATTATTACTATTATGTATTATTACATGTACATGTACATATTTCTACATATTTGTTGTCCTGGTAGCTAGGTGCGCTACAGTGGAAGAACCTGTCTACAGGGACCACATTTATAAAACATTAAAAAATAAATAATGTCACTAAAAATTGGTTATTTCATACATTTAGGAATCTAGGTAGTAGCTTGTAATACAACAGGGCAGCGAGTTTTCAGGACCTGGGTTCTTATGTCTATCTGCTTTAAAGGACCATCACCTCCTGGATCCAGAAAGCGAGTGGTCGCTATAGACAGGTTCCCTTGTCTTGGAACATGGCTGCCATGGTGGTGGTTAAACCTTTAACCCTTAAGATTTCAATATCTTAATTTCAGTCAAGGTGCACAGTGAACAGTGAAATCATTGAGTATTTTGCAACCGATTCAATTGTAGTTTGTTACTGTCACAGGCAGTAACAGTGGCAGTTCAAATTTGTCCCAAAATAGCCAACAGAACATTCATTACATTATAGGAAATTACTCCTTTTTTGTCATTAAGGGTTTCTGGTGTGTGTTTTAGTAATCTGGCTTCTAGTAGCTCTCAATAATTTTGTTTTTTATGTACTTTTTGAATGACTTTGTTGTAATAATTTGCACACCTGTGTCTGCATCTGTGTTATTCCATAATTGTATTGCTTGATGGGATGGTATGCGTGTAGCTGCCTCTGTTCGGTGATATGTGACATGTAGGGTAGAACTTGTTCGCGTGTTGTGAGTATGTATGCCTGTATTGGGTGTAAAAATATTGGATAATGATGTGGGTAAGCTGCCATTGTGGTAATCTCTTAAAATAGTAAATAATTGGACCTTTCCAATGTCTTCAAGTTTTAGAATTCTGTTTGTTTTAACGGTATCTTGGCCCTTTGCTGCTTGTGGGAATAGTTTAACAGATTGCTTTTGTAGTGATTTTAATTTTTTAAATTTAGTTTGATGTGTGTTGCTCCAGATAGCATTGCAGTATGTGATGTGTGGAAGTATTAATGTGCTATATAGAGTTTTTAGAACATCAGGTGAGATTTATGATTTGAGTCTGCGCATGATACCAATATTCCTCGCCACCTTGGATATGATCATCTCTATATGTTTCTCCCAGCTTAGTTGTTTATCCAAATTGACTCCTAGGAATTTAACATATTCAGTTTCCTGTATTTCTTGATTATCTATGTAGAGTTTTGGGAGAGCAAGCTCTTCGTTTACTTGATTATATCTTGTAAATAATAGAAAATTGGTTTTGCTGACATTCTGGGATAATTTATTAGCTTTAAACCAATTTATAATTTTTTCCATTTCACTGTTTGTAATTTTGTATAGGGTGTCTATATCTTTATGGTGGCCAAAACATTGGTATCATCCGTGAATAAAATTAGTGATAGTAGGTTACTGGCATTAGGTAAATCATTCATGTATAATAAGAACAGCAGGGGTCCAAGAATTGAACCTTGAGGGACACCGCAGACTAATTTTTATCTCCTGAGATACATCCATTAAATTGCACACATTGTGTCCTACACTTGATAAAGGCGGGATGATTGATGTTATCTACTGTGACTTTATGAAGGCATTTGACAAGGTTCCTCACAAACGTCTCATAAAAAAGTTGTCTATATATGGCATAGAAGGTAAATTGTTAGATTGGATACAGGCATTTTTAACAGGTATTAATTAACGGGTCCCTTCTAAAACAACACAGGTCACAAGTCGCATACCACAGGGTTATGTTTTGGGACCACTTCTTTTCATAATACATATCAATGATCTTCCTGATGCAGTTAACTGTGGTTCTGAAATGTTCCTGTTTGCAGATGACACAAAACTCTTCAGATCAATTTTTAATCCAACAGACTGTATTTCACTGCAAAAAGACATAAATTCGATGTGTTCATGGACAGATGATTCATTATTAAAACTTCACCCAGATAAATGCAAATATATGCGAATCTCCACCAAAAAAACAGAACCACACTCCTATACAATGAACTTATGCAGCCATACTTTAACATACTCCCTTGCTGAAAAAGATATTGGTGTAATAATCGATGAAAAGCTAAATTTTGACCAGCACATAAATGAAAAGATAAACAAAGCAAACCAAATAATGGGATTAATCCGACGTATGTTTAGCTATATAGATAAATATAATTTTACCCACCTATTCAAGGCCACATATTGAATATGCTAATGTTGTCTGGGCCCCACATTTGAAAGAACATAAATGCTGTAGAAAATGTTCAAAGACGAGCCACCAAGCTCGTTCCTGGCCTACGCCATCTATCATACAGTGAATGCCTACAAACTTTGAAATTACTGACCTTGGCATTTCGTAGATTACGTGGCGATATGATAGAGATTTATAAACATCTCAACAACAAATATGACCAAGGAACAGCAGACTTCATTGAACTTCACAACACAAATACCAATACAAGAGGCCATAGCTTAAACCTCATGAAAGTTAGACCCAGACTAGACATAAGAAAGTACTCCTTCCCATTGCGGTGCACTGATCATTGGAATAAACTCTCTGAATATGTCATCAGCGCACCTTCAATTAATTCTTTTAAACATAGATTGGACAAACTTTGGGAAAGTCACCCTATGCGCTTCAACTTTGAGGCTAAACCTACGTGTATTTCCAATTCTACTTCAATACTAGTTGACTGATGGGAAACTGTTATTCCTGACATTAGAGGCCTGAGGCCTGCTGTCAGATGTCCTTTCATTGTATCATCATTCAAGTCATTTTGAATCCAATCCAAAGCGATGCCTCTTATGCCATAATGTGATAGTTTTTTAAATAGTATTGCATAGTCAATGGTGTCAAATGCTTTGGAACGATCCAAGAATATACCTAGCGTATGTAACTTCATCTAGTACACTGATGTAAGCATAATCATAATCATAACATGTACAGCCTTTTAGGACATTGTATCCTATCATCAGCTAATTCAATAAATTTGGTGATGAGCTACATTATCTAATAGTCATTTTTGGATTACATGGTTTATCTAGAGCTCTATAATTATAGTAAACAGGATGTTGAATAAATAGTTTATCTAGTCTGGTTTTAAAACTATTTAGAGATGGAGCTTCAACAACTTCAGGCATCAGGGAGTTCCACCAGTCTATGACACGGTTAGAGAAAAGGCTTTGTCTAAGTGATGTATTTGCTCTTGGTTTTAGTAATGTAAATTTATGACCTCTAGTTCTCTTTCTTGGACGGATAATTAGAAGTTTTCTAGAGTCCACAGTATACAGGTTATGCATGTACTTATAGACATTTATAAGATCCCCTCTTATTCTTCTGTATACTAGACTTGGTAGTTCTAAATATTCTAATCTTGCCTGGTAATTTAGATTTTTTAGTTGGGCACCATTTTCGTAGCTCGTCGCTGAATTTTTTCAAGTTTTTCTGCTTGTTTCCATGTGTTTGGTGACCATACAGGGCCAGCATATTCCAGGTGAGAGCGGATTAATGTTGGATAAAGTTTCATGAACAGGTCTTCATCTATATATTGGAATGTACACCATATTATGCCTGTCATTTTATTAGCCTTGGAAGTTATCTTCTCTATATGGCTCTCAAATGTTAGTTTTGTATCTATTGACATGCCTAGGTCATTGATTATATTTTCGTCATGTAATTTTAGGGTTTTCCCATCATCTATCATTTGATAGAAAGTATTAAAGTGATTATGGCCTATGTGCATTACAGAACATTTTTTAGGATTAAATCGGACCTGCCATGTTTCTGACCACTGCTGCAGTGAGTTAAGGTCTTGTTGTAGTTCTTTACAGTCATCTGCATGTGTTATGGTTCTATAAGCTTTAGTATCATTCGCAAATTTAAAAATGTCAGATTCAATCACAGATGGCATGTCATTGATAGAAATAGTGAAAGGTACTGGACCGAGTACACTGCCCTGTGGAACTCCACTCAAAACAGGTGTCCATGACGAAAAGGCTCCATTTACTGCAACCCTCTGATGTAGCTAGTAGTTTTGTCGAGAGCACCTTCTGCAGGCATGTATGTCTTTATGAGCAGAAGCGGTTCATGCTCTGCATTGATGCGTACTGCAACTAATCGATTACTGCCATCTGGTAGGGGTTCTATACAGTGGCTTTAAGGACTGGGGCCATAAGATAGTCACACCTGCTGCTGCTGTACCTTTCGATCTGTGGCAGGGGAGCATTGGACCTCCATCATCCGAACATTTGGCTACATATGCATGGTTTGGGGTCTTTGAAATGGAGTCAAACTCATGGTTGAAAAGCCAGTGCTCTTGGACACATACAATTGTTTGCTTGTCTGATAACAGCTCACTACCATTTCAAGATTTCGACACATTGAAGATTTCGGGTTGTCTACCCGTGTTGATGACGTATGCCCTGCCCTCTTCGATGAAACTTTGACGGGTGGTTGCTGCGACAACCAATTCCACCGAGGAAGGCGGAGCGTGACACTAGCTCGCCTCATAGGTAGCAAAACCTAACAATATTTATCTTAGTGCCTGGGCCTGATCCCTCCCCGGGACCCATCATGTTTACCTCCATGCTCTCCTCCTGTCGCTCGTCGATTTTCATGGCTCGGAGCAGGTCGTCACAGGTGGCTTCCTCCTTCGCAATCTCAATAGCGCGGGCCAGGGTGGTGGCCTTCTTGCGGACAATCCTCTTGCTAAGACGGTGATCGGATAGTCCCTTGAGGTAAATCCCCAAAATGGTCCTCCGGTTGTCGATGTTCTCGACAGGGTAAGCCCGGGCGCTCAGTTCCCGATAACGTCGGTTAAATGTTATGACGGTTTCGTTCCGCCTCTGTCATACACCCTCGAGATCATATTTTATTCGCTCTCCCTCGTTTGCTGAGATGAAGTTCAGCGTTATATATTCGTGGAATTCTTCGAAGGTGATATCCTCCCTAACTTTTCCCATGAGGAACCCATCTATGGCTCTGGACAATTGCCCTCGTGCCGCTCGCGTGACGACGTAGGCTTGTACGCCCTCTAGCCGTCCTTCATTAGCGACCCATGCTCGCCGGGTCTCATCAAGGAAGGTTCTCACCTCCTCCGGTACTACTCCGTCACAGGGTTGTATGCGGTAGATCGTGTCCCGGATCTCCTTCCGGTACACCCGCTTGGTTTCCCGACGGTTACTGCTGTCGACGATGGCCCCCGCCATCGCTATGCCCATCGTTTGCATAGCGGCGATGGTTTCTGGTCGAAGCTGGTGGGCCACTGGTATCTCCATGGGTGGCATAGTTGGGTCAGCGGGTCTCTTGGGTCCCGTTGCCATGCTATCTTCACTGGTAATGGAGGCTGATAACGATTCTCTGAAGACGGGGTTGTTCGGGGCAGACTACCTCCATAGTTACCTTCACGGCAGTACCTGCGCTATACTCGCGATGCCGTGTGATACGGGTGCTCCCTGACAATCTCGCAGCGTTTATGAATTCTTGTACCTGGTCAGCTACGTCGGTCAGTGCAATGGCTGAATTAGTTAGCGGTGTTTCTGGTTGGGCCATGTATCTATCTACTCACTGTTGTTACTCTGAATCCTGACAGTGGCTCGCCACTGAAGATTTCGGGTTGTCTACCCTTGTTGATAACGTATGCCCTGCCCTCTTCGATGAAACTTTGACGGGTGGTTGCTGCGACAACCAATTCCACCGAGGAAGGCGGAGCGTGACACTAGCTCGCCTCGTAAGTAGCAAGACCTAACGATATTTATCTTAGTGCCTGGGCCTGATCTAAACTGCGTGCTTCAGACGATAGATTCGACATGGTGGTGTTCCGTGTTCTCCAGAATAACAACAATATATTCCAAACTTTTGCCTTGTATATACCACAAGGTGATCGTTTTATTCGCTATCTTTAACTATACAATAACCTACAGAGTTGGTCACTTTTACTGTAACCGGTTTACGTATCTTACAACAATAATTATTTTTCAATCTACGTTTCCCAAGCTTCTCAAACTTAGCTTCTCAAACTTAGCTTCTCAAACTTAGACTAGCTCTTGCTTACTTAAAACCATTCAGCAAGAGCTTCACAAGGTGCGCGGTGGACCGACTCCCGACTCCCGACTGAAAGTTAAAGTCCCCCTTTTATACCATCTCAGTTTCTATACCCTGTTCTTCCCTAGAATTCCAGCTGCCTCCCATGACAGAATGATGTATGCTTGTTTGATAACAAGTTTCGATTTGTGTACCTAACGCCTATGAATCTGTCAGAATGACAAATGCTCGGTAAACAAGTTACCATTCCTCTTAGCCTGACTGATTGCTTTTCGGCTCAATGCCTATGAATCTGTCAGAATGACGAATGGTCGGTAAACAAGTTACCATTCCTCTTAGCCTGACTGATTACTTTTCGGCTCATCTTCTCAAGCTTTCGTGAGAATATAGATCGCTATCGTAACTAACTACGTCCGTATATCATATCTAATCTGATTCCAGCTTGACGCTAATCATTTTGTCAGTTTGATAATGTATACATTCCCTGATAATGTATATATATCCAACGCTGATAATGTATACATTCTCTGATGATGTATATATTCCTCTTACAAGGACACTATAGACGGTGCCAGTTATCCAGTGCTGATAATATATATCCAAATAATAAGATGCTGGTAATGCATCTAAGTATAGATGATGATCATTGCTAGTAATGTATCTAAACATAGCCGCTGATCGGTACATCTTAATATACATGGTGACATAGTCTATTAGCTCACCTGGTATTCACATCTGAATTTTTTTTGGGATTTTACACTCGGGACTTACCTGTACATATAAGATGTCCAGCGGGGTCAAGATTCAAGATTCAAGATTCAAGATTATTTATTCAATAATTCCAAGGTAAACGAATTCACAAATCATACCAGGTTGTCTGCCCAAGGCATTGCCTATAGTTATGGCGGACACCTTACACACATATATACAGGTATATATAAATTAGACAAGACAGTACTTACACAAACAATTATAAATTCAGACATTACATTTACTACTTCCTTATTAACCCTTTGGCCCTTGATCCACATAAACAGTTTAAATTTCAAAGAGAAAAATATGTCAATTCGCGGGTCAAGAGGAGACCACCCCTTCCCACACACCCAGCACCCCCCCAACCCCCCCCCCCCCCCCCAGAGTTCACCGCCGGTTCAATTATCTTGTCAGTCATTACAGTGGAAAGAAAAACTCCTGGAGTGGGCCTCTCAGTCCGCGAACCAACATATAATACTGTAACAGGGTGTGTGTAAGAGTTAGTCACTTGGGTTATTATTATTATTATTATTATTATTATTATTATTATTATTATTATTATTTAGCGATACATATGGGTAGTAAATAAGGACAAGACAGTTACGTAACAAACAAGCACAGAACATAGTCAAGTTCAATAATATACATGGATGTCTATGATTATAGATACAACAATAAACATATATATATTTTTGGGGGAGGGTACTTTTACTTATAATGATGATATACTGCTTAAAGGATGCTGGCTAATGGGGAGCATCCTTGGACAAGGGAATGGGGATGGAGGGGATGGGTGCTCATTCTCCTGCTCGTCCTGTAGTTTGTTACTATGGTAATTGAAATTATTATTGGATATAATAGCAAGTGGAGTCATCTAGTCATAATTCTAGTAGTAGTAGTAATAGTAGTAGTAGTAGTAGTAGTAGTAGTAGTAGTAGTAGTAGTAGTAGTAGTAGTAGTAGTAGTAGTAGTAGTAGTAGTAGTAGTACTAGTAGTAGTAGTAGTAGTAGTAGTAGTAGTAGTAGTAGTAGTAGTAGTAGTAGTAGTAGTAGCATTCTTTACCTTGTTTTGTAGACGAGTCGGGCCATTTTTGAGCTGTACTGCATGAGTTCGATAATACTAGTATGTGTTAATCAAGTGGTTTTTTATTGTTTTCTTGCAGAATTTTGTTGATAGAATTTTCTCACGTGTTTCCTGTTTTATGTTGTTCCATAGTTTAGTGGCTGCAAATGATATTCGGTGTTTTCCTATGTCTGTCCGTGTGTATTGCTCATGTAGTTTATGTCTGCTTCTAGTGTTATGTTGGTGGATGACTTCCCACAAGACAATCCCATATCTACAACATGAAGAAAGTAGCGGTTTACGAGAGGAGGAATATACAGAACACGACGAAATGTGACGTAATTTTTGCGAAATTTAAACAGTTTTTCCTTGTTATGTTTTACGTATTTATATCTGTAATTTCTATTAACTCGTCTAACTTCTTTTATACTGAAGGTATGCTTTAATCATTCATCGTACCTATAGGTAATTATTTATCTTAATTAGAAATTCACCGTAAAATGCATCCCTAACACCTATTTTCGTGAAATTCCATAGTCCTAAGAAAAGATTTATCAATTCCAATTAAAAATCCGGAATTATTACAACGTGGACTGTATGTACCACTCTGTTCAATTACTTGGTTGGTGGAGTTATAATTGCCTCCCACATGGGATGCTTACGAGAGGAGGAATATACAATACAGTAAGGGCTGAGTAACTCACTGAATACATCTACGATCTAGTCAGAGTCTGCTCTGACTCAACTGCAGACGGGCACACTATTTACCGAGCGGTAGTGAATTGCAGAGCTGCAATGAATATAATACTGTTTGTAGTGTTGGGGAGGTGGCTGGGTAGGATGTTGGTGTGGGCTTATGTAAGCGTTACAGTAGCCGTTCTGACGGTTTTATCTGGCATGGTGGTGGCGAGGAGGGGTACGGGAGGAGGTGGTGGTCATAATTGTGCGTGCGTTCGTGCATGTTGTTGGAAGAATGTGTAGTAACTTAGCTACATATTTCTGAAGATCTGGAAACCTCAATTATTCAAAATTAAAAAAAATAAAATAAAAACCAACTTATAATATAATTGTATGGCCATTGACGCTTAACTTCTAACTTTGAAAGAATTAGAATCGACTAGAATTAATGGTTATCTAAGTTAATGTTCTAATTTATATATCCAAAGAGAGAACAAAAAATTTGGCCATTGTAGATGTCAATCTATCCCGATGGAACGAGACGCTAAAACAGATGGATAGACTGATGGCCGCCGGACGAGAAGTCATCATTATAGATTTTAAAACAGCATACCATCCTTAATTTAAATTAAGGACAGTGGTTTTCCACCACAGCAGAAAATTTACAGAATTGACGGAATTGCCGAATTGATAAAGAAGTAATAAAAATTATCTCACATGAATTTAGTGGAAGTGTTATCTGAAATTAACATATGTGAGATTTGAGGAAAACCTATGAATAGTGCATATTTTAAATTTTAGTGAACATTTTTAACCGTAACATTTATGATATACCGCTTATATAATTGAACGGATCTGAATCCACAAATTTAGGAAATATGGAAAATTACTATCCCTATCACAATAAATATATCTGAGTGAAGCTAAAACGGAACGGATAATACAGCAGAAGAAAGAAACATGCTTTTGCGTTATGACTAACGCATCAGTTACTTTGCGCATTATAATGTGGTAAGCGCAAGAAATGCATCTGCACAATTTATGCAGTCTTTGCTAAATGCATATTATAAATATGCTGTCATATGCAAGACTTCCGCATTATAGAGTAATGCACATTATAAATACGGTATGCATGAGTCATGCATTATAGAGTAATAATGCATCATTGCATCAAATTAACATGTAATTGTTACACATTTAATAGAGAAAATATAGAGATATGGCATATATATATATATATATATATATATATATATATATATGTAATGTTGACCTAATATAAAATATCTGAACTGACCTGATGTAGAATTAATATATCTGGGCTATCCTATAAAATATCTGTGCTGACCTAATAAAACTATAAATAATATATTTGAGCTACCCTATAAAATATCTGAGCTGACAAATATAGAACTGGCATTGAATAGCTAACCTAAACTGAAGTTCACTATACATAGATGAGTTTGCATCATAACATATGATGCATATACTTATAAAAAGCATGCACGTGGATTTAATCCATATACACATAAAGAGAGAGCATTATTATGACTACACGTCATGACGGACAATAAATACAGTTAACAATACAATGCGTATGATTAATGCGTAACAATTTACACATCATCTGACAACGCATATTTGTAATGCGTGATCAAGAAATGCGTAAATATAACCACGCATTACTACGCGTAATTATTCACGCGTCATTTGAAAAACGCGTAATTATAATAACGCGTTCTGTGAGTCATACAGCGATGGACCCCTGTTGGTTTTTGGTATCTCAAGGAGTATTATTGCTGGAAAAAGCCACTATGTGCTTATGTGTCCAACTAATTTAGTTTCCCAAAAACTTACAAAGAATAGAACATCACGATTTTGCTGTTGCTGAAACTAAAACTAAGATGGAAACGGAACATAAGCCAATGATTATAAATGTTTTCCGGACAAGTTGAATGTCTTCAGTGTCATGCAGAAAGTTAAAATTTGAAGTCATAATTTCATATCATCTGGATTACAGTAATTCTTTTAAAGTTGAATTACTCTTACCATTGTACATTATCACACTACTATTGTAGTACTGTACTACGACCGAAAAGCTAACTGCAGTCCGCAACAGTACCATGACCAAATGAATCCGAAATAAGACAAAACCAGAGGAACATTTATGCAGGTGGACAAGTAGGGTCCATGAAGGCTTACATAGTCTAATTCACGATTGCTTAAAGAGCACTCTAATACAGTTCATAATCTAGGAACCTATTGGGAAGATAGCACTGCATGCCTGTTCGACTCTGAATGGTATGAGTTTGGAGTTGGTCATCTCTAGGAGATGTGTGATGTATTTCCCCTCGGACCTGACACCTCATGCGCCTAGGGGAAAACGTGTGATGCGGTGCCCCTCAGACCTGACACCTCATGCGCCTAGGGGGAGTGTGATGCGTTTCTCCTCGGACCTGACACCTCATGCGCCTAGGAGAGTGATGCTGTGTTTGTGGGACGGGTAAAACAGAGTCGATATCCAGGTCATCTGTCAAAACAGCATCTAGATCATTATGCAGAATTGATGAGGATGGATCAATACCATATGGAATGGTTTCATCCAAATCCTCCAAAAATGTATACATGGTTATCATCAGATAACATATGGCCATTATCGGGGAATAATAAGTCATCATCATCACCATGATGTTCAGAGCTAATAGCACATCTCATTCGCAATATCGAGAGAGGTAAATCACGATCTCTGCACAGCTTTAATCTATCATGGTGAACAACTAGTTCCCGGCGTTGGTTTTTGATACCAAACAGTGCTTCTGACAACTTTTTATAAATAATAAATGGACCGGTCCAAGGAGGTTGTAGTTTATTGGACTGACCTATTTTAGTTGCAGAATTAGCAAGATAAACTACATCACCAACATGATAGGCACGCTCATGCAAACGTAGATCATACTCTTTTTTCTGGTGCTTCTGAGCCATTTTAAGGTTATCCCGTGCTATCTCATGAGTTTTGTGCAATGTTTGCTGTAACTGTTGGACGAAGTCACTGGCATCTGAAGGGGCATCTTCTGTAGTCGCAGACACAGGGCATTTGCACATTATGTCAATACGCTGTAGCACTTCTCGACCAAGCATCATCATGGGAATATACACCTTCTCCTTCGATCAATACTCACGATTCTATTACTTCTGATATACAAGCTGGCCCTGACAGCTGGCTCTAGGACTATAGACTTAGAAAGCTTTACCGACTCCTTGGAACCGGGTACTCGGCTCCCAACTGC
The DNA here is from genome assembly GCA_034401795.1 of Chaetoderma sp. LZ-2023a. Taxonomy (NCBI): domain Eukaryota; kingdom Metazoa; phylum Mollusca; class Caudofoveata; order Chaetodermatida; family Chaetodermatidae; genus Chaetoderma; species Chaetoderma sp. LZ-2023a. Next base: position 1,990,741 of record CM067368.1, read on the forward strand.
CGAGTACCTGTCTACCATAGAGCTCATTTCTTGTTTGCATAGCAACAAGAGAATACATGCTTTTTGCAGTTGGAAAGTCTTAAGATTGTTTGGGCCTACGTCTTTTTACTGTGATTAATTGTGATAGCTTGTGCGTTCTCAAAAGGATATTTGGATTAATATGGATGCTTCCGATGATAACCAGGTCGTATATTTCGATGTTATTCCATAGTTAAAAGACTTAGGTCTCTAAAATTTCGTCTGTGTCGCATGTTCCAATTTCTAACCCCAAAGAATCTGGGACGTGTGTTAACAACGAAATATGCCAGATGATTGCCTTCCTTTAAATCCCCAACAGGCGATCGGCAGATATGAAATTAGGTGTTGGCTTATCGGTGTTTTAACACGATGATCGGCTGACGTCGTTCTCAGTAAGATCCGAGCGGGTGACGAAAAAACACACCCGTGTTTCTCGGATGTTTATGTGAAGAAAATGTTTCATTAATTCGAGCATCTGATTCTGGGTGATGCATACTTTAATTGGTACCAGAAAAACTTTGGAATTCTCAAGTTTTGCGTGTTATCACGATCTGTTTGCAATGATCAGTGGTTTCAAAATTCTTGATTTAGATGTGTGGTCTGCGGTTTTACCGTGTGCTACAGCAGTTTGTTTACATTTTGTTGTTTCTTCACATCGTTTTGGCCTTCGTTAGGAGTATAATTTATATTTATTAGTAAATATACCCTGAATGCTATGCGATATGATTCCTGGTTCCGTTATACATCCTTGAGGATCAGTGTATGGGTGTATTATTGCCCGCTTCGTTCTTGTCGTCATAATCAATGCGATCTTTGCTGTAACGTTGTGGGGTGCGGGAGGGTGACAGTTAATTTATGGTCAAAATATTTGAAAATTAATTGTCTGCCTTCCATTTTTTGTTTCGTTCCGCTGGCTTATTGTAGGTTTGGCTTTTTATAGGCCAAGCCAGCACTGCCATCATGTGTCGAGTGCCACATCGTACGGGTTCTATGCAAGGACCATGTCTGTTTCCACTGTACTAGTGTAGTCTTGACAGTAGGTGTAACGTTTGTGCTGTGTGGTTGGTCGATATGATGCTTAAGTTCCTTGCCAGAAGGACTTGGCAGGGTCTGACGCGGGGTCAGGCGGTCCGAAGGTAAATCGTGGAGCGTCCGTTCCACCCGTGGGGGCGTTCCACGTCTGCAACCGGAGGTGGCGGAGATGGCACTGCCGGCATGGTTTGGTCCGGCTAGGCAAGGTTTCTTGCATAGCGTTCTGCCCACGCTGGTGTCGTCCCTGCTGCCAAAAGTTGTAGTGCAGTCTCTCCCCATGTTTGATTCGGACCCTGTTCTTGGACAGGGTTCTGGACTGGCCACCGAGGGAGCCGTCTCGTACGGCCCCCTGGCAGTCCCGTCGGGCTCCGGCCTGATGGGTTCTGTCTCTGCGGCCACCTCCGGGTGGTCCAGTAGCGGTGGCCGGTCCGTCAGGCATGGGAGCCATCCACCAGGATGGCTCCACGGTTTTCCTTGTCGAGTGACGACTCTTCGGGGTCGGAAGATGAGGAGGCCGAGGAGGAGAGGTTGCTGCGGCCTGTGATGCCGCTGGTGGAGAGCATGGAGGTCGATTCCGTCCTGACGGAACCATCCTCCTTCTCCTTCGATCAATACTCACCATTCTGTTACTTTCTGATACACAGCTGGCCTTGACAGCTGGCTCTAGGACTATAGACTTAGAAAGCTTTACCGACTCCTTGGAACCGGGTACTCGGCTCCCAACCGCCGAGTACCCGTCTACCATAGAGCTCATTCTTGTTTGCATAGCAACGAGCTGTCCACGTTTTTTTGCAGGAAAGATTTTACGTTTTTGTGAAAGGAAATCTAAGTCTTATCTGTGAATTGATAGTTGTGCGTTCTTAAGAGGATCTAACTGGATAAAATGGAGAATACCGCCAATGAAGACCAGGTTGTATAATTCCTTATTAACCATAGTTAAAAGACTTAAGTCTCTAAATTTCGTTGTGTCGCATGTTCCAATTTCTGACCCCATAGAGTCTGGGACGTGTGCTAACAACGAGATATGCCAGACGATCGCCTTCTTTAAACCCCAACAGGCGATCGGCAGATATGAAAATAGGTGTTTGCTACGGTATTTCTAACACGAATATCGGCTGACGTCGTTTTCCGTAAGGTCCGAGCGGGTGACGTCACACCCATGAGGCTCGGATGTTTATGTGAAGAAAATGTTTTCATTAATTCGCGCATCTGTTCTGGGTGCTGCGTACTAAAAATGGTACCAGAAAACTTTGGGATGGTCAAGTTTACGTGTGATCACGATCGGTTTGCAGTGATCGGTGGTGTCAAAATTCTTGAGAGATGCGTGGTCTGCGGTTTTACCGTGTGCTACAGCAGTTTGTTACATTTTGTTGTTTCTTCACATATCGTCTAGGTTTTCGGTAGGAGTATGATTTATTTTGATTGGTAAATATACCCCGAATGCTATGCGATATGATTCCTGGAGCTTGATACATCCTGGAGGATCAATTATGGGTGTATTTATGCCCGCCTCGTTCTTGTCGTCATCATCAATGCGATCTTTGCTGTAACGTTGCGGGGTGGGGTGCGGGAGGGTTACATTTAATTTATGGTCAATTATTTGAAAATTAATTGTCTGCCTTCCATCCGTGTCTCGTTCCGCTTGCTTATTGTAGGTTTGTGCTTATTTTATAGGCCAAGCCAGCCCCGCCATCATGTGACGAGTGCCATAAGTTTGTACGCGTCGTGTTTAAGGACCATGTCTGTTTTAGGTGTACGCCCTGTGACCTTGATCATAGATGTAATGTGTGCGCAGTGTGGTCCGTCGATATGATGGTAAAGTTCCTTGGCCAGAAGGATGTGGCTGGGTCTGATGCGGGGTCAGGCGGTCCGAGGTTAAATCGTGGAGCGTCCGGTTCGGCCGGTGGGGGCTCTCCACATCCCCAGCTGGAGATGGCACCGCCGGCGTGGTTCGGTCCGGCTATGCAGGGTTTTCTGCATAGCGTTCTGCCCACGCTGGTGTCGTCACTGCTACCGAAGGTTGGGGGGGCAGTTTCTCCCCATGCCTGGTATGGACCCTGTCCTTGGACAGGGTTCTGGACTGGTTACCGAGGGGGCCGTCTCGTACGGCCCCCTGGCAGTCCCGTCTGGCTCCGGCCTGGCGGGTTCTGTCTCTCTGCGGCCACCTCCGGGTGGTCCAGTAGCGGTGGCTGGTCCGTCAGGTGTGGGAGCCGGCCGCCAGGAGGTTTCCTCGTCTGGTGACGACTCTTCGGAGTCTGAAGACGAGGAGGAGTTATTGCTGCGGCCTGTGATGCCACGGGTGGAGCATATGGAGGTCGATTCCGTCCTGGATGGAACCGCCCTCCATCTGTCTGGCTTGGCGCAAGCCAGGGCAGCGGCTCCGCCTGTGGTTGAGGCCAATCTGGTACCGGGCACCGGTTCCGTGTCGGTTGGTTTGGCACCAGGTCCGGCACTTGTGGACAGGTCCCAGGTACACCGAGAGGAAGTCCTGTCCCTATGCGACGAGGGTGTTAAGGGCAGCTATGAGTGCTGTTAACCACTCTTATCGTCTCCTTCAGTCGGTGTGGGCTGAAGCGGGGGCAGGCCACCCTGTGGCGCTTTCGTGCGTGAATGACGGCTTGGTGCTGTCTATGGACGCACTGGCAAGGGTGCAGGCCAAATCCAGGAGGCAAATGGTTATTGACCATATGCGTCCGGCTACGGCAGTCAGGGAGCGTCTTCTTGGGATGCCCCTGACAGGGGCTAGCATCTTCGGTGGCCAAGCGTGGGCCATCCTAGAGGATACGGCCAGCATCGCGCAGAATCGGTTGGCGGTCAACCTACAGCTGGAGCTAGTGCGGCAAGCGCACGCACTAGGGGCTGTGGGGAAACCGCTAGCTGGACAACCTCCAAAGAAGCAGAAGAAGCATAAGGGCAAGGCAAAAGCTAAGCCTGCTGCGACTTCTGCTTCAGCTGGATTTTCTCAGCCGCGGCCGGCTAAGAAAGCCAGGAAGGTTGTAGAGGCTCCTACCATCCCCAAGGTTGCTCCTGACCGCCCTAGAGGCGGGAAGGGCAAGGGGGAGGGTAAGGGTAAGTCCTCCAAGGGTGGACAGAAGGGAGCGGATCGTACCTGAGGGTACGAGAGCTCCCTTCATATCCACCTGGACCACACCTGTGCGACAGGAACAGCGGTGCCAGTTATACCCGCCGTGCCGAGACGGAAATGGTTCTCTCTGTCTCTCGTTAAGAGAGGGGGTGGGAGCGGACCGCGAGCCGGACAACCCTGTTAGACGTCGAGGCGTCTATGGTGGGTGGAAGGCTCATGCGTTTCGTCGAGGCCTGGCGAGGTGTGACGTCAGACAGTCTGGTCCTGGGATGGTTATTCCAGGGTTACATGCCGGAGTGCTGGGACTTTCCGCCACAAAATCTGTCTTTGGCACCTATCTGGACACCCGTAGCAAGGGAGCCAGACAAGTTAGAAGCCGTGCAAAAGGAAGTGTCGGGTTTGCTTCTGAAGTGAGCAATAAAACCAGCGAACCGGAACACTCCAGGCTTCTATTCAAACATGTTCCTTGTCCCCAAGAGCACGGGGGGATGGAGACCCATACTCAATCTCAGGCCATTAAATTGGTTTATCCATACGCCTCGGTTCCAGATGGAAACGCTGAGATCGGTAATGGCGGGATTGAGGAAGGGAATGTGGTGTGTGTCGATCGATCTGAAAGATGCATATTTCCACATTCCCATGAACCGGAGTTGGCACAGGTTTCTGAGATTTGCGTTTCAGAATCAAGTATGGGAGTTTACTGTTCTCCCGTTTGGCCTGTCAACAGCTCCGAGGGTTTTCATAAGAGTGGTCCTTGCGGTGACAGCGTTTCTCAGAAAAGAGAACGTGGCGCTACACACCTACATAGACGACTGGCTGCTCAAGGCAGACTCGGCAGCCATGTTGAACGTGGATACTGCTCTGACTCTGAAGTTACTTTCAGATCTAGGCTGGATAGTCAACAAGGAGAAATCCGAGTTGACACCCACTCAACATTTCGTTTATTTGGGGATGCGATTCGATCTCGAGGAGGGCAGGGTTTACCCGTCAGAGCCCAGAATGGTGTCTCTGTTAGCCATCCTCGAGAGTTTTCGATTGGGAAACCACATTCAGGCGAGGCGGTTTCTTCAGATGCTGGGAATGATGGTCTCCATGGAGCAGGTGATCCCGTTCGCTGCTCTAATGAGAAGACCTATCCAGTTGTATCTGATGTCTCTGTGGAAACAGAGAACAGAACCCCTGTCAAAACTGGTGCCAGTTTTGGAGCCGATAATATCGCATCTGCTATGGTGGAAACAGCGTCAGAATCTCCTAGTAGGGGTTTCGCTGCACCTACCTCGCCCCCAGCTGTCCATGTACACGGATGCGTCGCTGGAAGGGTGGGGTGCCTGCCTGGAGAACACCAGGTCTCGTGCACATGGACTCTCCTGGAGAGTCAGCTGCATATCAATCTGTTGGAAATGATGGCAGTGGAACTGGCGTTGAAAGAGTTTCTTCCGATGATCAGGGGCAAGGTGATATTGATACGGTCGGACAATTCGACGGTAGTATCATACATAAATCGCCAAGGCGGGACCAGGTCACCCACACTTTGTATCAAAGTGTGGCACTTGATTCAATGGTGCAGGAATTACTCGGTTGTTTTGAAAGCAGCTCACATTCCTGGCCGATTGAACATTCTGGCAGATGCTTTGTCTCACAGACAGAGAATTCTGCGGACAGAATGGTCCGTCAACCCTCCAGTTCTACGAAGGATCTTCGAGCATTGGGGCAAACCCAACGTGGACTTGTTCGCCACAAAGGAAAATGCTCAAATCATGACTTATGTCTCGCCGATTCCAGATCCAAATGCCGTCGATACAGATGCTCTGGCGATAAGCTGGAGGTGGATGCACGCTTACGCGTACCCACCCACCATCCTTCTGCCGAAGGTATTGGTGAAGATCAGGGAGGAACCGTGTCTGGTCCTGCTAATAGCACCGTATTGGCCAAGCAGGGCGTGGTTCACGGATCTGCTAGATCTGCTGGTGGAAAACCCAGTGCAGTTGCCCGAGATTCCGAACATAATCTCCCAGGCCAAGGGACGCTTCCTACACGAGCGTCCCGAAATGTTCAAATTGACTGCGTGGATGTTATCAAACAACGTTCCACGTCGGAAGGCTTTTCTCGACAAGCTGCTGATTTCATCGCGGCTGCGAGAAGGAGGTCAACCTTCAAGTCATATAACAACAAGGTTAACAGATTTGCAGACTGGTGTGAAGAAAATGGTATTGATACCTTTCAATCCACTATTCAGCAAATAGCAGACTTTCTCTGTGAGCTGTTCTTTTCAGGACTAGCTCCTGTCACAATTGCTGGATACAAGTCAGCTTTGGCATCAGTTATCTCTTGTCTAGCCAACAGGGATAGTCCAGAGGTGGCCCAGTTAAATGTGATGGTGAAGGGAATGAGCAATGTCCGACCGAGACAACCGGTAGTCATTCCAGCCTGGAGTCTATCTTTAGTGCTTAATGTACTGGCCAAGCACCCTTTCGAACCGTTGCGTTCGGCTAGTCTAAAGCATTTGACTCTAAAGGCATTTTTTTCTATTGGCAGCTTCCTCAGCTAGAAGGCGCAGTGAGATCCATGCGCTTTCGTCAGAGAGGGACCGATTTATTGTCTCCGGAGAGGGTCTGCGTCTTCTTCCAAGAGCAGAGTTTATGTCAAAGAATCAATCTTTGAGATATCCCGGCAAACCGATCATAATACCGAAGTTAACAAGGTTTGATCGTGATGCCAGTGTCTGGTGCCCGGTCCGTGCTTTGACTAAGTACAAGAAACGGAATGACTCGTTACGGTCGAATGATAGACATCTGTGGATTATGTCTATATATCATGTTCATTCATCTTATATATTCATGCTCATTCCCAGGCTAATACATGTGGATATGCAAGGAGCAGTTAACCCTCTTGGCATATTTGTGTTTCAGGCGAGATACATGTTCGTGAGTTCTCCCCCTTTATTTAGGAGAAAAAGGGGAGGGGGGGGGGCAGTGATGCGAATGTGATTCGGTTCCGTTAACTTGACGGTCCTTTTAGGTCTCCGTTAGTCAAGTTTTTAAGTCTAAATCTTTCTCCAAGGGGCAAAAGTAGCATTTATGGCTTGCCCCTTCCCACCAGGTTACTGATCAAATCTGGTGTATATCAGCAGTAACAGAATGGTGAGTATTGATCGAAGGAGAATGAAGGAAATGTCAATTTCCCTTTCTCCGAGATCTAACAATACTCACCATTCTGTTGCGGACCCAGCCTCCCAGCCCCACGGAGGCAAGCCATGGATTTCTCTTGTTTGGTGGCTATGCAAACAATATGAGCTCTATGGTAGACGGGTACTCTGCAGTTGGAAGCCGAGTACCCGGTTCCAAGGAGTCGGTAAAGCTTTCTAAGTCTATAGTCCTAGAGCCAGCTGTCAGGGCCAGCTGTATATCAGAAGTAACAGAATGGTGAGTATTGTTAGATCTCGGAGAAAGGGAAATTGGCATTTCCTTCATTCTATTACGGACCCAGCCTCCCAGCCCCACGGAGGCAAGCCATGGGTTTCTCTTTTTTGGTGGCTATGCAAACAATATGAGCTCTATGGTAGATGGGTACTCGGCAGTTGGGAGCTGAGTACCCGGTTCCAAGGAGTCGGTAAAGCTTTCTACGTCTATAGTCCTAGAGCCAGCTGTCAGGGCCAGCTTGTATATCAGAAGTAATAGAATGGTGAGTATTGTTAGCTCTCGGAGAAAGGGAAATTGAAATTTCCTTCAGTCTGTCGGCTTACAGTAGATCGTATAGCTCCAGCGATGAAAGGAAATCACTTGTCCCAATCTTTCTGTCTGTCATGCTCTTGCAGGTAACACCATATACACTGCAAGACAGTACGGTTTATACGTTCAATCTGTCCATTCGAACATGGTCTGTAAGCTGTGGTGTGTGTTTTTGAAATCTCCAGTAGATGGCACAGTTCCTTAAATAGGCTGCTCTCAAAGGTATGACCCTGGTCGGTGTGTAAGAAATATGAACAGCCAAATGTGGTGACAAAACGCTCCACATACGTTTTGGCTACCAGTTCTGCCCCTTGTTCAGGGAGCGCATACATGTAGCACTCAACTAGGCTTGCGCGATTTTTGATTTGAAACATCGCGATCGATTTTATGGAAAAAATCGCAATTTTCGATTAAATCGTAGGTCCAAATTCCCAAAAGTATAAACCGAGTTAACGTGACTTGTTTCTAGAAAATTTAAATAAATGATACAAAAATAGCACAAAATTAGAACACATGTTCATACGATGAATTCTTACCATCCTACGTCTATGCTTAATGTATATCTTATATCCATCATCGCGGGCGTGAAATTATTAATTGGGACCGCCTAAATATTGCGTATAGTTTAATAAACATTATTTAATTCATCAAAATTTGAGATAAAATATTGCCGAGAAAAAAATATAAATTATGTGATGCTTCCGCTTATAGACTCCCTTTGTATGACGAGTTTAGGTCATTACCGGAGTAATGCGAAGACGCTAATATTAGTACCGCGGGAGATACTGCGCAATTCACATACATAGGATGGTAGCTTTGAGTAGATACTAGTGTAACGGCGTAAACTCGTCCTATAGTGCGGTTTATAGTTGCTTTCAGAATGTATGATTTACATTTAAGAGTAATCAACAGAACGCACAGTTCAAAATACAACAATCTGGAATGCTGTTCCTTTATTTTCTTTAATTTGACATGACAACCGAATCAAAAAGGAAAAATTATTAGACCGTCTGAAATTGCTAACTCTAGAATTAAACAGAATTATGTTCACTGATTGCCTAACACTCTGAAACTGTATATACTTGACATTTCACAACAGACTCAGGGTCCGCAGCGAAAGAAAGAAAATTATTTGGCGATTCGACGGAGTAACTAGCTGGTTTTCTCAATGACAAAGGTGTTACCTCGCTATTGTTAGCTTGTTTATTGTAGCGCTTTGTGTTGTGATTCGTAATTATTCGACACGTGCATGGCACGGCAGGATATACGCACAATGGACACAGGCGTGAATCGATTATAATTGTACTCATGTACTGATATAATGCGACGGAAAGTACACACTTCCGATTTTTTTAAAACATGAGATATTTGACGATTTTCCGATCTTTCCTCAATTACATCGTAAAAATTGCGATTTTAAAAATATATCGAATTTCACGATTAAATCGAAAAATCGCACAAGCCTACACTCAACCCATTTGGTGAACTGATCTATGATCATCAACACATATCTATTTCCCAGTGCAGATGTGATAAAGGGGCCCAAAATGTCCATATGTACCCGTTCCAAGGGAAAACCGGCATGGAACTCGCCCAGAGCAGCTCTAGGTCGGAAGCTTTTTTGCTACAGCTACAAATCCGACAGGATTTCACATACGCCACAACATCACGAGAGTATCCGTGCCAGATATATTTAGCCCTCACTCTCTCTAATGTCTTCTGCTCACCCATGTGACTGGCAAGTTCGGAATCATGACAATTTTCCAAAACCAGCTTCTCGAAAGACTGGGACTACCAGCAGATTCCGTGTGTTATTTGCTTCTACCCAGAGATAGTGCAAAATGCTATCAGATCAGGATCCTCCAATTGACGCTCCATTAGATCTTCCAAAGAGAATGCGTCTAACCAGTTTAACCTACCGATGACCTGGTCTGTTTGGGGGACACCATCCAGCAGTCCGTCTGGATCATCGCTGTCTGTGTCGCTGTCTGCTAGGTCATTATTACTCAGTTGAAGGGCTCTTATGGTTTGAAAAGCCAAAGGAATTACATCATCAACATCTTGTTCAAATTGAGACCATTGTTGCTGAAGCTTGGTACAATATTTGCACCCACCACATGGTAATGAACTAAGAGATTGGCCAGCTTTATAACAGTGGCAAGATGAAGAATCACTCGGAACTCGTGATGGACCATCAGCATTAGAGTGCTGTTTACCGGGCCTGTACTGCATCGTCATATTATATTGGGACAGTTGTTCTAGCCATCTAGCTAGTTGTCCTTTGATGTGCTTGAAACTGAGGAGCCACGTGAGACTGTGATGGTCAGTCAGCACAATAAATGACCGTCCTAGCAAGTACATACGGTACTGGCTAGTAAATGCTACCACGGCTAGCAACTCTGCGTGTAACACAATATTTACGCTGAGCCGGTGTCAACGTTCGGCTCGCAAAACCAATAAGCACCTCTTTCCAATTCTGAATTTGGGATAACTCTGCACCAATAACAGCCTCTGAAGCATCAGTATCCAGTATGAAGGTACTATCCGGTGTTGGATAACCTAACAATGCAGGGTTGGCCATAGCACCCTGAAGTGTTTCGAAAGCTACCTGATGCTCGAGAGTCCAGTCATACTCTACTTTGGAACTAGTAAGTCCAGAGAGAGGAGCAGAAATACCAGCAAAACCCTGTATGTGCTCTCGGTGGTAATTCATGAACCCTAGGAAAGATTCCCGCTCTTTCCTGGTCTTAGGAACAGGCCAATTAGCGACGCTTTCCATATTGTTTGGCTTAACAGCGATTCCCTTATCACTCACCAACTTACCTCAGAAACAGAGTTCTGTACGGAACAAATTACACTTCTTAGGTTTTAGTTTAAGGTTGTGCGACAGGAATCGGGAAAGGACAGCTTTCAAGTTGGTCATATGACTGTCAAAGTCAGTCCCTGTCACTACCACATCATCTAAGTACGCAAGACACTCGCACCAGTTAAGACCTTGCAACACCAGCTGAACAACCCTCTGAAAGGTAGTCGGGCTGTTGCACGTACCAAATGGCATCCGGACAAATTCAAAGAGCCCATATCTTGTGATAAATGCGAGCTTGTGGCGGTCGTCTGGGTCAACCTCGACCTGCCAATACCCGGCTGCCATATCAAGTGTGCTGATGAATTTAGCACCACCAAGTGCATCCAGACATGTCTCAATGTTTGGTAGGGGGTAAAGGTCTTTGCGACTGTTCAGAGCTCGAAAATCGACGCAGTACCGCACGGTACCGTCTTTCTTCCGAACTAATACTGGGGCTGACGACCACTCATATTTTGACGGAACTATGATACCTTTCTCTAACATTTCCGCAAGGTGTTTCTCTTCCTCATTCTCAAAACCAACAGGGGTCCATCTAAGTTTAGAACGAACAGGTTGTGCATTACCTTTGTCAACCTTATGTCTTATCTCCTTGAACAAACCTAAATCAAGATCATCCTTTGCAAATGCATCCTGATACTCGATTAACATGGATTTAACTTGCAAAGACTGTGTCTCCGATAAACCCAATGTCGACCTCATACAGATCCTGTAAGAGCACAGGGATGTCCACCTCTGGCTGTAGAAGTCTGTAAACCATTCTGGTCTATGGGGTTACCAGAAAGTTTAAATTCTGTTCCAGGGTCTAAAACCTCCTCAATTTCTGTGACAATACCAAGGTTGTGGTCTTGTTTCAGAGTAATATATTGGGCCGACAGGTTCCTTAACAAAATAGGAATCCGCGAATCTTTGGCAGTGGCCACTGTATGGGGTGTTACCAGACCCTCCAGTTTAGACGAGGGCTGGAGCACAACATCATTCTGTACCTCCCGATCCAGAACGCCTGTGGTCTTCACGGCCTCAAAAGGACCAACGACCACTTTCTGCTTCAATGTTACCTGAGCTACTTGGGCTTCCTTCCCATGAGCTCTCAACATTGATGCTTGAACCGGTTCTCCATTAATTGTCAGACACAGTCTAGTCAGATCAATGGTGGCCTTGTGTGCCTTCAAGAAATCCAGGCCTAATATAATCGGATCATTAATATTGGCAAGAAGGACTGGCCAATTGAACATCATAGAGCCTAATGCAATTGTGACTGGCTCAACACTTTCCACAGGGATAATATTGTCTCTACCTGCACCTTTCAATGAAATAGACTCCACCTTTTTTAAATGGTACGGTAATTTATTTGCATAGAAATTGCCAATTACTGTCACTTGTGCTGCAGTGTCCACTACTGCATCAACAGAAACACCATTTACTTTAATGGGAATGACTAGTGTCATAGGGTCACTATTAAACTCATACATGCGAACACCATATGATCGCACAGGCGAAGATCTCTATGAAGCAGAAGGTGATGGCGACCATGTACGCCTCGGCTCCGGACACTCACGGGAAAGATGACCCTATAAATTGCAATTAAAGCATTTTTCCGATCTGAGGGGAGGAAAAGGGGAAACGCGATGGAACGGATTTCCCTCTTGGAGGAGAACGACCTCGACCGAATTGACCAGATATAAGATTCAAAATCTGAGCAATGTCTACCTTCATCTCCGCCATATCCTTCTTAAGTCCTTCGACATCTTTCTCTAGTTTATCTATCCTGCTTGGAGCCGTTATGCCACTCAACTGCTCAGGATTATCTGCCTCAATCAAACCAGAAGCATCATCCGGAAAACGGACCTTTCGAACCTCGGGTCTTCTGGAACCCATGATCAATCTTTGATTATGGATAGCTGCATTGACCATTTGTACAGCCTCCTCCAGGGTGCTCGGATCTTTATCCATAGCTATCAGAGTGGCTCGTTTATGCTCAACACCCCGTAGGAATGCTTCAATGGCAATTGTCTCGCCCGAACTCTGAGGCATCAGGGTAGCCATCTAAAGTGAACTCCTGAATGATATCTGCAAATTCTTCTAAAGAGTTACCCTCTTGTCGAATGTCTTGCATTTTTTTCTGATGATGTGGGGCAGATCTTTCTTCCTAAAGCGCAACCTTAATTTGTCGCATAAAGTGAAGTAATCATTCTGGACTAGGGTTGCACGATTTTTCGATTATTCGATTAATCATTATTATATAATTCAAAATGATCATGGACGATTAGAAAATGAAATAATTGTATAATCGCTGTGTTGAAATTTTTGTCAAGACACTTTTACAGGTTTTACGCTTGTGAAACTCTGCTCGCGTTACCAATCATGGAAACAAACATCTGTCTATCAGCCGACTGTGTGAATGATTAAATAAACTGAATAAATAACTGATTTGTTTGTTTTGACTCATGATTAGTTTTAGATGAATGAAGATTGTTCACTTGGTCGCTATTTGTCATTGTTGTTGTAATCACATACGCTTATCCCACGTTCCCCATTCTCTGAATACCGTAATTTCTCGACTAAAGGCCGCCCTCGAATATAGGACGCTGTCCCAAATTTGACCAAAATCCGCCAAAAAAAACTCATTCAAGTATAAGACGCTGTTAAATTTAGAAAAAATTTAACTTTAAAAAATCGAAAATTGGTGTAAAAAATAACCATCACTCAGCGCTTTGTTTAATGCATGACTAAAAATTTTCATGGTGGAAGAGAAATTATTAAATAGGACTGCCTAAATATCGTGTATCTTCAATAAAGATTGTTTATTACATCAAAATCAATCTAATTTTGGCATAAAATGTCTCCTTGAAAACATAGAAATCGCGTGATAGAAAAAGATTGTAATGGCTCCTTTGCATTTGGAGGCGCTGTGTGATCTTATGTGCTAACAGGAGTTGGTTATCTGGCTCTTGTGATTTGAGGAGCTGTGTAATCCTATGCGTTAACGGGAATTGGTTATAAAACGGGTATGGGAATATTCAGATGGTCACTAGTTGTAATGACTCTTGCATTTGGAGGCACTGTGTGATCTTATGCGCTAACAGGAGTTGGTTATCTGGCTCTTTTGTGATTGGAGGCGCTGTGTAATCTTATGCACTAACGGGAGTTGGTTATCAAACGGGTACGGGAACATTCAGTTCCTATCGCGCAATGATGATATATAGCAATTTCCGAGTCCAGAATATTTAGATCCGAGTACTCGCTCTAATTAGAATAAAGATCTTTTGCGATTGGAGGCGAATCACATGATTTATACACGTATCTTTTCCCGACGCCATTTTATGTCAAATTCTGGATTAATTTTGATGTAATAAGTGATATGTATTAAAGAATAAGCAATATTTAGGTGCCCCAATCTAATAATTTCACTTCCGCTTGGTGTTCTTGGAGTATACATTAAACATAAGCGAGAATTGTCTAGGGTAACATTTAGTTCAATTTCTGTGGTATAATCTGTGACTTTTTAAGAAAAACTTTGACCAAAAAATGTGTGGAAGGAATGTTCTCGATTATAGGACGCACCCCCCTTTCTAGTACATTATTTTGACCCAAAAAATGCGTCCTTTAGTCAAATTTTAGCGGTAGTTATGCCGTAAAAATTCTCACTGCCCATGCCTATATTTACTGTATACCTCAAAACATCACCGGGGAAGTGAAATTATTTGATTTGAGCGCCTACATATTGCGTATCCTTTAATAAAGGTCGTTTATTACATCAAAATTAATCCACAATTTGATACAAAATGGCGTCGTGAAAAAATACAAATCACGTGATTCGCCTCCATTTAGTGGCCGGGTTTACGTCCCTAGTAGGGTAGCGACTTGAGTTACTAGAGTAGCGCCTAAACGGCTGGAGTACGTACTCTAGTACCTACTCGGGGCTACCCACCTATCAGCAAGGGTAAATCGAGTAGTCACGTGTTTGCATTGAAATCAATGTAATTTAAACACGTGCTCATTTATGCGAGGGTAACTGATCACATGCTCATCTACTCTAGAGTAGGTACGAGAGTTTTCGCCTAAACTCGCTAGAAGAGGTTATTTTAGAGCGAGTACTCGGATATAAATATTCTGGAATCGGGGATTTGGAACTCGGGAATTTCAATATATTATCATTGCGCGATAGGAACTGAGTTATTACACTGATCTGAATAACGGGTACCCGTTTTGATAAACTCCCATTAGCGTATAATATCTCGCGAGAACACGCCGCCTCCCATCGCAAAAAAGCTGCTGGCTCGTCAACTTAAGAAGCCGGCTATATAGTCATTCGTAATAATTCAATTTGGATCATTTAATGTTGATCGACGTTACAAAATTGATGCACATTTTCTCCCGTACTTGTTTGGTACATAAATTTGGTCTTAAAATATATTTATACGGAAGCTATTTAATCACGCCAAGACTGTTTTAAGCGCATTTTGACTACAAAAGTGTGGAATAAACTTTATTATATCTTGAACATACGTGGCCTACTATTAGTATTAATCTAATAGGTGGTCGAGATTTACAAATCCGAGGCCTGTATTGACTTCTAGAGGGGTCTGGACACAGGCTCGCGCCTAGAGTGTCCGCGCCTCTTACGGTACCGCCGCCTCTTACGCTACCTTCCCTGGCCAGCCCGGGTTAGCGCGCTTTGCTAGCCCAGAGGCAGTGTATGATGGCCAGGAGGAAGAGGATTTTCTGCTGGGTTCACCCGTTGAAGCCACGGACATGGAAACGGACGATCGTGCACCACTCGCGAATGGCCCGGCCAATTTTTTGCATGGATCTACTCCTGCAGGGGTACGTAGCTTTGACGGCTCGAAAGGTGGCCCGCGTTGGAGCGGATGACCGGCGTTTCCGTGGTGGCTGGTCCGGGACATGGTGTGGTTGATTACACCCAGCACATTTTGTAATGTTTTCGTATTGGTTTGTACTGTTTTGGCTATATCTCTGTGTGAGATTTTGTGCTAATAAATTATTCTGATTCTGTATCAGGGCAGAGATCGGTCTGAAGTAGACACACCCTGTGACATGATTGTTTTTATTATACACGTTATTCTTACAAATTTTCCTATGCAATCTGCTGAGTTAGGGGGTGGGTTTCTAATACAGAGTTTTGCCGTTTTGAAACTGCTAAGAAATCATTGGAGCTCATATGTCAAAGTTAGGGGGTGGGCTTCTATTAGAGCATAGGCTACAATTAAGCGAAATACGGTATGTTTCGTTTTCCGTCTAGAAAAATCTTGATAGTTTCTTTGTTTGCAATCAGCAACTGGCGTATTCTTTCCATGTCTGCATACCCATGTGCCTAACCCATAATCTTATAATCTGCAGTGGCATAATAACGTCCTCTAAGCAGCATTGATGTAGTTAATATAGTTCATGATTAATCGTATGATCGCGATTATTTCTTTTTTAAATGATCGCGATTATGAAAAGTGAATAATCGTGCAACCCTATTGTGGACTTGCACAGAACAGATGCAGTAAAACTTTAAGGCCTTGTCCCTTAAAGCTGAGATGAGCATGTCTAATTGATATGTATCAGACCAACGGTACCTTGAAGCAGTGTGCTCAAACTCTATGAAAAATTGTTTCCACTCACATTTTCCTTCAAAAGTTGACGTTTTAGGTGGAGGAGGACCATCAGAGTAGCTTCTACGACTGGGTGATGACATTCTGGAGTCACTGTACGAAGAGCCATCCAAGTGGGCTCTACGAACTGGTGATGATGTCCTAGTGTCATTGTGAGAAACTGATCGCGACTCCCTCTTAAATTCTCTAGGGGTATATACCCCCTAGGAGCCAGGTTATCAACTAGTGTCTTATCACCCCTTTGTCGACTAGTTGAGTTCAGGAGTGCCTTATATTTGATACCTTGAGCTAGCAGTTCCATGTTCAGTCTAGCTACTTGCTCTTCCAGGGATTCTTCCCTTGGGTGCGAGTCGACCCCACCAACAGCGCCTTCATCATTGATGTCGAATACGACGTCCCCAGCATGGAGCAATCGTTCAAGGACTGTAGCTGTGGCAGGCGGATCAGGATCTGCCTTAATGTCAGCCAGAGATATGGAACCTCCTGGACTCACAGAAACTTGCTATGCCAGCAGCTCGAATTTTACCAGTATTATGGAGTGTACTAAGTTCCTCCACCGTTGCAGTGTTAATACACAAAGGTTTCAGCATTATGGGTCACCTGTTGATTTATACCAGGGAAACAAAATTAATATTCGCTAAAAAAGTAGTATCACTTATTGAAATAAGTTGTGAGAGTATGCTTACTGAAAAATATAACTCACTGAGTAGTAATGGTGGTGCAACTCCGGAGAACATCTAAATGAATCTTCCGAAGCCAGACCAGATTCAGTAGCGTACCTGCATGCAACCCGTCCTTCAGTAACTCGAAAGTATAATGATAACGGATGCGTTTACGTGCACTAGATTTTTTACGGAGTATTAACTCTGCACTGCATTTGATGGTGTGTACACCAATATCTGCATTGAGTTTCTCAATTCTATCATTGAGAAGAGAGAGTTGGTCATGCAGTTGCAGCTCTTGGTCTTTGAAGGAACAGGGATTCAAATGGTGCAGTTGCTCATTATACAGGACCAGAGAATACGCCGCCGGGATATCGATAAACTTCACCGTTTGCCTTACTATGTCTATCGCATGGTGATAGTGTTGGCAAATGCGGTCTACCGCGAGTTCATCATTGGCCATCCTTAAATAGACAAAACCGTCGCCTCGTTTCTCGGTAAGGTCGCAGGTTCCGGCCTAGATATAGAAAACGATACAGTGAAATTTCTGAACGGCGTTGGCTATTCTCGACTGCAAAATATTAACCAGGTCTTGTGTAGTACCACCGCTTTTACACCAATACTCAACAAACCTAGTTTGATCAGCCCTTTTCAAAATGAAACCTTGTACCCAACAAAATTGCTTTGTGGGTAAAGGATTGATCCACAGAAAACTGGGTGCGAGCCAAAAACTCCTCAGATTTAACTTGAAAAGAAGGCATAAGCTGAGTAGTGTTTTAACGGAGTAGCTAGCAATGTGATAATGAACTTTTTGAATTAATAACAACAAGAAAAAACAAATAATGTTCAGCGTGATTAGTAAACCTAATATTACAATTGAAACATATTTGTTGATTCGAAGGGAGATTACCCTCTAATGTTCAAAAAGTTAATAATAATAATAATAATAATAATAACAACAACAACAACAACAGTGATTTATATCACTTCTTTATTTCAAATAATTCTAAAATAAACGACGAAATTGAACTGTAATTAAAGTATAAGGAAATATCCAAAAACCGACGGTTAAATTACAGCTCAGAATCGCGGTTTCTTACTGATGACACTGAAGACAACTAACAATAACAATCCAGAAACTATAGGGTTGTCATTCCAGGGAATACCGACATAGATGATAGAAACTTAGCACGAAAATATACCTCGATTCATTAAAGTTCAAATAAATAACATTGAATCTTGAATTTATGTCGCATATGACGTATGTATTTAAGGTATATTAATCTATATACCCGACATTTGCATGCTATAGTATAAATAAATAATATATATTTTACTATAACTCACCTATCCTCCGTGATTATTAAATAATTTAAAAAATAACTATAAAATAATCAAAATGGCGGCCAGAGTCTATTAAATTGACGTTCGGGCAGGACTAGAGTAGCCCTTATGTTTCTGAGAATTCTCTCTTTTTTTTACAGCAAAATCGTGAGTAGAATTTAGAAATAACTAATAATAATTTTTAATTTAGGGCCCAAAGTACTCCTGACACCATTTGTAGTAACTTAGCTACATATAAAAGGTTACTCACCCAACAGAGGTCTCGAATCGGCCCGTGGAACCGGCGGCAGATGCGCGTTATTCAAGTTCCACGGTACGATTGCCGGGCGTCCGTGGAAACAGCGGGAATCAGCTAGTCCGGCAGCCGCGAAACGCAAATTCCAGGATTGCAGGATACCGCCAGTTCCACAAATGCATCGATAAGGATGGAAAATTAAACACTAGAATGTTATTTCCCATTTTCGAAGACTTAAAATAATCTTTGTTATTAGTTCTCCTTAACAGGCCTGACCCCTGTATCTGTAATTATTTGTAATGATCCACACACAATATTAATAATTAGATGTTTCTATTTTTGCCCGTACCAAGCCACACCAATCCATGACGCTTATTATTACCCTCGCCCTATAATTGGAAGATGGTATTGTGATCGGGTCTGTGTACGGTGTTCGTGAGTGCCTGTGCGTGCGTGCTCGCGCATACATGCATGTGTACGTACGTACATGCCCATTCGCACCAGTTTGTCAAAAACTACTGATCCGATTTCGCGCAAATTTGAACACAAGGAAGGATTTGCCGTACAAAAGGATTCACAGCATGTGGCGGTTATCATGATAAAACAACCCGTGTCCGCATCAGATCAAATTCTGGATATATGCATCTATCAGAAACTGCGGATCCAAATTTAATCCGATTTTAACGCAAAAAAAGGTGAGAACATACACTAGGATTCCGCAACTTATGTCGTGATCTGAAGAAATCTGGGAAATCTAAAACAACTAAAAAAAAAATGGAGGGTGAGGTCTGCAATCCCTGATTGCTATTGTTGCAAGCTGTAGTCTGTTCTTTCTCCATCCCCTACTCCCTCCATCCAACCATTCATCTATCCATCCATCAATCCAATGAGCAAATCGATCGATCAAACACTAACACCTACACATCCTGCTTTGTAAGATATAGATGGCAGCATCGTGCTGGTGGCATCAGTCAGCCAGCCAATCAGTCAGCCAGTCAGCCAGCCAGCCTGCCGGGCAGGCAGACAAGCAGTCGGTCAGTCTGTCAACCAAACAGTAGATGGGTTAACAGATCAAATGAGATATACTATTTTAGGGGGACACCCCACTAGACCGACAGCCCAGTAGTCCGACAACCCAATAGTCCGACAATTTTACCCACTAGTCCGACAACCCAATAGTCCAACAGCCCAATAGTCCGACAATTTTACCCACTGGTCTGACAGCCCAATAGTCTGACAGCCCAATTGTCTGACACAACAGAAAATTTACAATCCCAGTAATCCGACAACCCAGTAGTCCAACAATAGTAATTTTATCAGAAAGTGCAATTACTTCTAAACCATGTAGATGTTGAAGTAGGATAAGGTAAGCACATTGTCATCACCGCGCAGATGGTGAAGTAGGATAAGATGGACATGTCGTCATCGGAAATATCTAACATTTTTTTTAAATTATAAGCCTATATATTACTGTAGCCTATATCATACAAAGCAGTCTTGGGCACTATGCAAAGGAATGAAGTGCATGCAAGCAAAAATAACAGCAATAGATCCATAATTTGATCCGGTCATGATCTGTTTTTATCGGGATAGATGGATGGAGGGACTGAGGTAGAGCAGGGGCGGGCTACACCTTACAACAAGAGCAATCAGAGATTGCAGACCTTTGTTTCCCATTTTTGTCACATTGTAAGAAGTTTTTGAATTGTCAAAATTTCCCGGATTTCTTCAGATCACGCCTAAAGTTGTGGAATCCTAGTGTATGGTCTGACACATTGCTGCACTAAAATTTGAGAAAATTTGTATAAGTGATTTCCGAGACATGCATATATTCAGAATTTGATCTGATGCTGCTCCTAGACCGTAATTCGGATGACATAACAAAAAAGTTCAAAGCAGTGAACTGTGGGGAGTTGCGATGATGTGTCATCGGCCAATCAATCTAGTTGTCATTATAATTAATAATAATAATAAACTAATTAATACGATGAACCACCATCCTCCACCCCCTCCCCTTCCACGAGGGGGACAACCCTACCCTACATCATTGAATTATAACCACTTAGGTTTGCAGGTGTATATACTGTCTATCACCAGTCTAAGTAGCTTAGAGCACAATCAACAAGTTGGTTGTTATCAATAAGGAATGTAATGGATCTCGGTGAAAGAGAAATTGAAATTTTCTTCACTTCATTTATTTCTAACCCTGATGCAACACAGAACACTTTTGTTCATCCAGAGTAGTGGAGGATTGGAATAAACTACCAGAAGATGTTGCTGCACCAACCGTGGAAACATTCGAAAGAGGACAGAGCTTAGGCAAAGGCAGCTAGACCAAGTACAGAACACGAAGATGTGACAACATTTTTAGCTCACCTGGCCTGAAAGGCCAAGTGAGCTTATGTTGTGGTGACCATCCGCCGTGTGTCTGTCATTCGTCAACTTTTCCTTTAAACGGCTTGTTCTCAAGAACCATAAGGCCGATTTCTGTTATATTTGGCAGGAAGCATCCCTAGGGATCCAAGTTTGTTCAAATGGAGCCGATCGCCCAATTTGGCCGGCGGCCATCTTGGATTTCGACCGATTTTAGGAAACGTCTAAAAATCTTCTCCGAAACCACTTGAGGAATCGATTCAAAACTCATGAAACCTCTTCTAGGGAAAGATGTAAGCCAAGTTTGTTTAAGAAGACTTGATTTACCAAATGGTTTGGCGGCCATTTTTGATGAGCTAGTTTTCCCGAAAATTACTTTTCCAGAACCGCCGAAGGGATCAAGGGAGATATGATTAGGGACTAAGGGTCATTAACATTTGTTCAAGGGAAGTCGATCCGTCAAAAAAACATGGCCACGATGGGCTAATCAAAATGTAGCGTGTTTGGCGGCCATATTTGATTTTTTTATTTGATGGATTTTGAGGCCAAAATTGGTTCTATCTATGTTTTTGGCTATTCTGGGCTCAAATTTGCCATTTTCGAAATTGTTGGATAAACGGTTTGGTGGCCATCTTGGATTATTTTCCCGCCAAAGGCGCCCATACTAAAGCAATGGGAACTTTAAAATGTGTCCTTCTCGAGAACTGCTAGGCCGATTTCAATTATATTTGGCAGGAAGCATCCCTAGGGAATTTGAAGCCGGGTCAGCTCTCAGCACAGGTCATCACTGAATGCTTCTTCATCCAAGGGTGAGTAGGAGGACGAAAACGTTAGTCCATTGGTGGATGAGTCTTTGTTCTGTTCGGCAGATGAGTGTGTGCAGGTCCTACAATGGATGGCCAATAGTCTCAGATTGTCTCTCAATCAGGGCTCTCAGTGTGACCCAAAAATGGAATGGATGTAAGAGCATGTAGCTAACGCCCTGTCCAGTGGTTCATAGACTATGCCTGTTCTTCCCCTGATATGCTCAAGGTTACATCATTAATTTGTCCAGCCAGAGTATTCTTTGCCTAAGGCATTAGGATCAGGGTCCATATTCCTGAGCAGTCCTAGCACCAGTATGCTCGGGTTCCTCATCTATCGATGAAGGAGCGAGAAGCTCTGAATAGGCCCTTAACGGGGAAATCGAAGTGTCGTTCGGTGCCATTGGTATCTGCCACAAATAAGGATGCTTTCAGCAACCATGCCGCATGGTTGTACGATCTTATAGGGGATGCTTGCCTGCGCAGCGGAAATAGGTGAGGCGCAAGAAGTGGCTCCCGGAGTTGTTTGGGGAGCCATATGCGGTGCCTATCTCAGATTGTCTGGTCAGAGTGATCACTGGGATATTGGCTGAGCCATGGAGAATGGTTCTCGATTGCGTAGAACCAGGACCAGAGGTCTGCTTTATCTCAACCACCCTTTATTGGTCCAGGCTTGTTCCGTGATTCGCTCCATGACAACTTTTGTTCGCAGGAGAGACATAGCTGTTCATACATATATCGAGGACTGGCTGCTGAACTTGCGGAATCCAGTCATTCTGTGCAATAGTCTTCAAATTTTCTTAACTCTTTGAGAGTTGGGATGGAGTGTCAATCTAGAGAAATCAGAACTGACACTATCTCAGGAATTTGTTTACCTGTCAAATGCCTGAGGATTTTCTTCTATCTCAAGGTGGGCATGGCTTATCCAGCAGAGTCGAGAGTATGTTATCAGTCCTAAGTTCAACATCTCTAAGATCTGGTCTGAGGACTCGTTAGTTTCTCAAGATACTATGTTTATTAGTGTCATTGGAGAAAGTAATGCCTTATTCTGCACTGAGACGGAAACCGATTCAGACATTAAGTCTTTCTGGTCCCGGAGGATAGATTTTCGGTCACTGAGGATACCAATAAACAAGCCATCGATACTTCAACTGCAATGGTGTTTCTAAGAACAGAATCTCCGGCGAGGTGTTCCATTGCATCCGCCTCATGCATGATTTTCACAGATGCATCTGTGACACATTGGGGAGCGGTGATGGATGATCTGTCAGTATCAGCAGATTGGGATCAGATAAATGGAAACACAGATGTCTTGGAGATATTAGCAGTGAAATTTGCACACCTAAATTTCGAGAATCTAGTTCAAGAGAAAACTGTCATAATACGGTGTGTTACTTAAATCGCCAGGTTGGTACAATGTCACCAGAGTTGTGTATGATGATATAGAATCTTCTGCTGTGGTACTCGGAAAGAAATATTATTCTCTGGACAGACTGAACATCCTAGCAGATGCTCTCAGTCGAAGGACAGTCTGTTGTCCGATGTAATGGCAGCTTAACCAGTCAATAGCAGAGGTTCTATTCAAACATTGGGGCAAACCAAATGTAGATCTGTTCGCAATGAAAGAAAATATGAAAATAATGTGTAACATGTCACCGATCCCAGACCCACAAGCTAGATAGCAATAGATGCATAAGTTGGAAAGGTATGTATGCGTATGCATATGCCCACCAACAATTCTAATTCCAAAAGTACTGGAAAAGATAAGTGAGGGCATATGCCAAGTACTACTGATTGCTCCTCATTGGCCATGCCAATCATGGTTTACGGATCTGCTGGAGTTTCTGGTTTGCAATCCGGTACCTCTACTAGATAAAAGGGACTTGATATCCCAGAATAGGTGTCTGTCTTCATGACGGACCAGAGATGTTCCAATTGACTGCATGGATGTACCAAGCGATGTGCAGTTAAGGGTTTCTGCCTCTGCTAGAAGGGGGATCAACCACCAGAACATATATATAAAATCAACAAATTTGCAAAATGGTGTAAGGGACAAAATACTGATCCGTTTTCTGCATTTGTTCAACATGTAGCAGATTTTGTCTGTCATTTATACGAAGTTGAAAATCTTGTACCTTCAACCCTTGCAGTTTATAAATCTGGTTTAGCTTCTGTCGTACCTAGCTTGGCCATTGCAGGAGAGGGAAATGACACCTTAAATGAAGTTATTAAAGGAATGAGCAATTTGGGACCTAGCCAGCCTACACCCATTCCTGCCTGGAACTTATTATTACTTCTTCAGGTTTTGGACCATGCTCCTTTCAAGCCTCTTTGATCAAAAGATATTAAACTGTTGACTCTTAAATCAGTTTTCTGGGTTGCAGCAGCGTTGGCGAGGAGGAGACGTGAGATTTATGCGCTTTCTGCTGAATAAGACTGTTTTGTCATCTCCGGTGAAGGTTTACGACTGTTGCCACATCTCTGCTTTCTAGCAAAGAATCAATCTCTAAAATATCCAGGCCAACCGATCAATTTGCCAAGTTTGACCAGACATGTTCCAAGCCCTACTGCTTGGTGCCCTGTTCGATGTCTGAAAATGTACAGCGGAGTGGAAAGTCGATCCTACCTGTAAATCTGTATGGTTCTGTCTCAAAACTTCTCATAATCATGCTTCGGAAGATACAATTTCTCATTGGATAGTCGATGTGATTCAGATGACTCATAAAATTGCAACGGGAAAGCAAGTTGATTGTGCTCATAGCAATCAAGTCTGAGCACTTGCAGTATCATCTGCTCTCTATAGGGAACTCCATAGAGGAGGTGGTGTCTGTCACACAATAGGAGGTGGTGTCTGTCGCACAATAGCATGCCGAGTCATCATTATCCCCACGTTTTAAACAATTTCAGGGATATTGTAATCGCCTCTGCCCATCTGTCCATCCGCCTGTCACGCCATCTCCTCCCAAACCATTGAGTGGAACTAAATCAAATTTGGTATGTGGGTTACCCATATGATTCTGCTTTGCAAGACGATATTTAGATTTGGCTCCGCCCCCAGGGTGCCGTGGTAGGGGTCAAAAGGTCAAATCAGTTGTAACGCAACTCCTCTGAAATCGTTAGACGGAACGCAACCAAATTTGATATCTGAGTTACCCATATGATTGCAGAGTGCAAGAGGCCATTTAGATTTGGTTCCGCCCCCAGGGGTCGGGAGGGGTTAAAGGGTCAAATTTTAACTGCCGGAAATTAATTGTAATGGATCTCCTCCGAAACCATTTGACGGAATTCAACCCAATTTGGTATGTGAGCTACCCATATCAATGTAGAGTTGACGAGCACATTTACATTTGGCCCCGCCCACAGAGGTGGTGAGTTGGGTCAAAAGGTCATGAAATTGATTGTAATGCAACTCCTCTGACACTGTGGGTTGGAATTCAACCAAATTTAGTATGTCAGTTACCCATATCAATGTGGAGAGGTTGAGCACATGTACATTTGGCCCTGGCCCCAGGGATTGTGGGATAGGGTCAAAATGTCATGAAATTGATTATAATGCAACTCGTCTGATACTGTTGGACGAAATTCAACCAAATTTGGTATGTGAGTTACGCATATGATTGCAGAGTTCAAAAGGACGTCTACATTTGGCTACACCCTTTTCTATCGCCACAATATCTAGTGCACTAAATCCCATCCCCGTAGCTAATTTGTTGAATAATCATAATTAAGCCACCTTTGGCTACCACTTTTGCACTAATAGTCGCGACCGCCAACTAGAATTTAGCACAAGTGAGCCATGTGACCAGCACCAGCATGTTGGTGTGGGTGGGCAAGCTTCATGCATGAAGATTGAACACTCAATCTAGTGAGTGTATTTAAATTATTCTAATAATTAAAGTAAAGTAACAGCCTTTTATCATGAGCAGTCGACTTATCAAACTATTAATAGGCTGTCTAAGTCCCTCAAGGGTATGTGTGTGGCTATGACCAGGCAGTAGCCCCATTTCAATTTGAAAATCATATTAGTACTTTAATAACATTTTCATTGTTTTAAGTAGTTGTACCTTCTTCGCACTTTTCGGGTCTGCCTTAGCAGAGATATGGGAATGACATGAATCCGGTTTGTGCTGACTCCCCATGAAACGTGTGTGTGTGTGTGTGTGTGGTGTGTGTGTGTGTGTGTGTGTATGTGTGTATGTGTTTGATAGCGGAACCCCAGCGACTGTCTAAATCCAGACTTTATCATAATAGGCTATCATAGTAGTAGTGTCGGAATTAAATGATACCACCTCCCTCAACTGGCCGCCGTTTGGCGATTCGTGGCCCCCACCGCCCTCTCAATCCCTGGGGTATAGGTTGTTGAGAGGGGGGGGGGCCACCACGGATCGCCGAATGTCTGCCAGGGAGGTAGTATCATTCCGAGACTACTACTACCAGGGTCTGAACGCCCATTTAGAGACAAGCCTCCACAGTGATATACACCACTGATCGCCTTGTGATCAACCACACCAGAAGGGCCGGCCTCTCTATTCTGTGTAGGCGCAGACAAACACGTAGTCTCTGCCAGAGTCGCATCAGCATGATTGGCCCACCCATAGTGGCTTCCATCTACCTTAACAACGCTCACCTGGGAGGATGCAAAAGTGATTAGCATTTGAACCATGGCAGACTCTGGCATTTTCACATGTTACGCAGAGAATCTGGTGCTGAGCAGGGGTCTCAAGCAGACAACCACGTCCTACCCTCTCCACCCCATAGAAGTGGCAGACAGACTCGATCTCTTTACGTGGGTGAAAGCATTCATAAATGTTTCTCCGCAAGGGGTTGACCCAAGGATTGTACTGAGGGTCATCCCAGAAGTGGGCCCACTTGGCATCC
Organism: Chaetoderma sp. LZ-2023a; assembly: GCA_034401795.1. Taxonomy (NCBI): domain Eukaryota; kingdom Metazoa; phylum Mollusca; class Caudofoveata; order Chaetodermatida; family Chaetodermatidae; genus Chaetoderma; species Chaetoderma sp. LZ-2023a. Next base: position 2,017,383 of record CM067368.1, read on the forward strand.
AATATCATGGCAGTCTCAGCGCCCTGTGCCACTGCTGTAGACGCCAGCACGAGCAGTATGATGAGAATCATGGCTATATATGAAGAGTTAAACTGAACAGAGTGAACCCCTCGAGAAATATCTGTGCCAGATCGAGTCCTGTTCCATCCGGATCGATAGTGATCTTCAGGGGTAGGGGCTAGCTGCTTCACTCTGCCGCCGGCTAAGAAACGTAGCTCTAGGACTATATGAGTCGTTTGCGGGCTAGTGAGGCCGACTCGCTGAAGCAGTTTAACAGCACCCTTGGCTTTGGAGACATGTGACACACCATCTACCCATAGGATGCCCTCCTGGAGGTTAACAGCTTCTTCTGGTCCATCGAATGGACGACGCAGCAGGAGCTTTCCACCTGTGACCCCGATCCGGTGACCCACCCTCGTCAGGGAGACACCGTCACCTGTGTAGGTGAGGAAGGATGATCCCCGATTGTAGAGCTTTCGAACGGTCCCATCCTTTTTCACAACAGTGGAGAGGGGAGTAACCTGCGGGAGGCCTATATAGGGGCAACCATGTTTGTCAGTCACCCCCAGGTCCAGCGCAGTACCACACTTCATTCTTCTCAAATATGAACTGCAGGTTTTTTGCCAGGGTCAATAGCAGACCATCATGGGTCATCGGCGGGGCACCGCTCGAATAGGGTTTGACCAGATGAAAGCTGAGGTCGTTATTTAGGGTGTTGATGTCTGCCACCTCTGTATCCAAGAGCTCAATCAACGGCTCGAGGATGTACTTCCTCTTCGGGAAATCGTACAGAAACACGATCTTGTGGCCATCTATGTTGCGACCGAGGCGCTCCTTTGACACATCCTTGAGGTCTGTGAGCAGCTCCACTCCATCACCACCAATGAGGTGGAGGGAGAATGCCTTTGAGTTTGCTTCGTACTGTAGGGCGAATGACTTGCCGTCGCTCTCTTCTACCTTGGCAGCATCAACTGTGTACACATCTGACAGGTCAGCAAGACCAGTCGAGTGAGCAAATATGGGTTCCATAGCACTCTATAGGAGGGGTTTAAACAGGAGATATAACCATTCCGATTGTCCGACTGCTGCTCTCCGGTGGTGAGAACGTAATCTCACCCTCTAGAGGGGAGACGTGTGGTACAGTGCCATGTAGAATGGGTCCTCTTCGAAGTGCCCCAGCGGGGCACAACATACATACACGCCGATGTGCTACATCAACCTCCGGGCAGTGCACACACACAGCAGCTCACTGGTAGAAGTCGGCCGGGATGTGATAGAGTATCTCCCAGGTGCCAACAGCAACCTATGGAAAGCTATCAGTACTAGCCTGTTCACACCTGTAAATCACCTGTTTGACAGCCCCTCCATTAACATATATGCCAGCACGGATGGGATATCGGACAGCCATTTAGCGTTTACACTCTTATTACTCATTGACCTGACATGTATCACACCAGGAATATCTGACCTTTGCCGAGATGATGAAGAGCCAGCTACAGGGTTGCCCCTTCATGACCCCTGCACAGATAAAGGCCTTAAACGAACAGATGCTCGCACTGCGACAAGGAGAGCGACTACAGCGGGAGAGCTGGTATCAACAGAACACGAGCATTGCAAGGAGGCGAAGGAACAGTGAAGGGTCCTGATACTGGCAGGCCCTCCTGGAAGAGAGTAAGCGGGACGCAGGAGACTTGACAGACGACAATGAGCCACATGTCTACGACGATGTCACAGATGAGGATGAGCCAGATGCCATAGAGTGGGAAGAGGAGATGGCACAGAAGTGTAAGACCAGGAAAGCCATCCAGCAGCGGACCTACTATCTTGGTCATAAGGTGAAGTTCCAGATGTCACGTCTCAGAAAGCTACTGGCACCCGACATAGTGCTGGATGACCCCTGTCTAAGAGACGTCTGTCTCGACACCAGCAAGCTGGCACGGTTCGGCAGGCTCCAAAATGAACCCTTCTATGACTCATGAGCAGATTCTGCAGGTGATGCAGGTTTAATCTCCAGGTATACTATGGCAAAATCAGAGTGGCGGAAGCAACCAGAACTATACCCCTCCCTGACTGCTGACGAGGGCGGTACCGTCCACGGATGGCGACTCCAGCAGATAGATACCATCAGGCAGAATCTCGTCAATGAGGCAGAAACATACAGCCGAACGCGCAGGCGATATAAGATGGCCTACAACATCCTCGCGCGTACAACCACTGCTGCGGGTGTGATTGGAGCCAGTGCTGGGGTGGCAGCTGTGGCCACTCGCTACAGGGGTGGGTGCCATCGTCACCATCCCGCTGGGTGGCGTGACACTAGCCGCCAATGTCTTGGCCACGGGCTTGGGGGTGGGGCAGTGGCAGATCACAAGGAGGCTGGAGAAGCTTGCTAAGTACGTGACACTGGCACAGAGTATGCTACAGACTATCGACAAGTCTGTCAGCAAAGCTCTCGAGGATGGCCAGCTCAGCGATGAATTGTACCACCATATATTGAAGGTCCAAACCCTGTACCGCACGGAGAAACCTAAAGTGCGACAGCAATACCTCAAAGGCTCCAGCGGACGGGTTGATATGGAGGAGTTAAAAAACGAGATGTTACGGTGAGGTCACCTCGCTGGTCTCTGGAGTCGAGACGACTGCAAATAGTGTGCTGCCTGTACGGTAGCTTTAAGAACATCAGTATAGATGGCCTTCCCACTGAACCTCACAACAATCAACCACCCCTCCTGGGTACACCGTTGACTGGCCTGAGAGGTCTACTGGATGATATACCAGAGCTAACACCGTTCTCCATCACAGTGGATGGACGGTCCCGGACCAGCTTCTCCGTCAACTCACGACCGCTGACCAACCGCCCCATCACCATCAAGGATGCGAAGCAAGCTCATACTTGGATGGCTGCTCCAAGCCTCTTATATTGGAATCAGCAGCTAAAAGTTCCACCCTGCTTCACTTCTATTCTGGTACTCCTGAAGCTGTGCTCATCGCCAGCTGTCTCAAATTCCACGTGTACTTCACGGTGCGACGAATCCTCCATGAGTTGGGTGCAACCCTCCCTGATACAAATGCCTTCGACCCACAGCTCAACAGTCATAGTCTCAGCGGCCAGCAGACTACAGAGAGAGTTCAGTGCTCACCCAGACTATCGTTGGCATGGTGGTTGACAACAGTGGTCTAGGGGTTATGTACGGTGACCCGAGACGTGACTACTCAGGATTCTCCTATCGAACACCCCGACGAATAGGCCGTCGGAAGACAGCGACATTCTCGTTCGATCCAGACTCCGACCCTGGAGCGCTGGTGCAAAATATGCACATCATTGGCTTGCGGCAGGACTATCCAGATGTGTGGAAGTACATTGTCCCACACACCACCTCAGGCCTCACACCAGCAGGGATTATTCGGATCAACCAGTCCCTGGAAGCACTGTGCTACTGCCGCCTTACAGCACAGACCAAGCTGTACCATTCCATAGGTGGTGTCAGCGGAGCAGAGGTCCAGGCCATGTTCATCAGTCTCATTGAGGATATGATCATCGTGGCAGACCCCAGTAGTCTTATTGCTAAGTTCCAGCAAGGGTTGCAGAAGGCCCGTCGCAAACTTGACTTTGCTATTTCAGCACACCTACGGTTGATTCCGAGCAACATGATCGTGAACATCGAGGACCTCCAAGTCAGGGGCTATAACAACATGATAGGCGAAGGGAGTTCCCCCGGTGTCCACTTCGGCTTCAACACTGACATCAACGCCCCTACGCGTAGTACGGGCTATACAGTCGTTCCGACCCTGACACTGCAGCCAGTCGACATGGCAGCTCCAGGCGTTCTGACCCCGACACTGCAGCCAGTCGACACGACACCACTTCCCGTGGTAGCTCTACGAGTGTTGTCAGGCCTAGCTATCGTGGTGCTCGGGATCAGCCTACTCCACCGCTAGCAAATCAGCTATAAAACTATCCTGACTCCAGTAGCAGTGGGGACCACGGTGAGACACTGAACCAGCTTCACATGCCCTACAGCCCCTTACCCGTAGCCAACATGCACATCCAAGGGCTGGAGGGTTCTGCAGTGCATCCTTTTTCCAGCTTGGAGTATCGCAAAGCCTTGTTCAGCTCTGAGCCCGGTGAGGCCATGGCGGTCTGCAACTGCTGGAACACATCTGACAGATACTCCCGATCCTTGTAGAAACCTTTAGCTCGCAGGAGCTGCTCGACAATACTTTCCGCCCATGATAAGGTATTCGAGGAAGCAGATCTGTCCCTTACCAAATCCTAGATAGAGCTTCACAGCTGTCAGCTCCTCTGTCAGGTCAGCACCGACCACCTGGCAGACGCAGACTGGGAAGATCTTATTAGCGCTCTCGACAGGGGACGCATACGTTTAACCGCGTTGTATACTCAGTGCTTAAACAATGACGTCAACGGTACAGATCGTGAAGCAACTGCCCGAGAGCCAGCCGAGTTCAGAAGGAGAACCTGCTGCGAACCAAGACACAGAAGTTACTGACCAAAGCAAAACCTCTGGCAGTCCATGTCGCCAGTAACGTGGCGGCGAATGTGGCCGTGGTGAAGATGACGGGTGGGGGGGGGGGGGAAATGATGTTCTTCCTGCCACCACTGCATTACTCCTCGCTACAGTGGTGAGTGGCGTGGCCGGGCACTGTCTCGGAATAACTCACCCATCCCAAAGATCGCCCTCAGTGGTGCCTCCTACACTGATGCTGCCAAGATCATGGGTGAACGTGTTACACAAATGGAGGCCGCAGTTCTATGGCTAGCAACGAGTGCAATGGCTGAGATCATCGTCGCCTACGTTTAAAACCTCTGAATAGTGAGAGATTTATCACGAGACCCCTGCAGCATATAAGGCATGGCGTGCCGGAGGGCAGTGTGTAGCCCATAGTCGAGCACACAGACTGAGGATTGCCAATGCCCGAGCATGGTGGACCGCCCACAAGGCGTGCCCCTGCATAGAGGGCCAGTACCCTGAGCACTGCTACCTATTCCCTTGGCCGACTGCGTGGTCCTCCTATGCCCAACTATTTCACTTGGGGTATGACTAGTACGTTTAAGCCGTGTGTATAGCACTATGACTGTCACTCACAGACCTAGAAAGCAAAAAGCTAGACGATCTTGCTCACTTGGGCGAGGCACGCCTCGGTTCAGAGGACACTGTTGCCCCTATCTCCTTCAAAGAAGTCAGGGTTCTTTGGTTTGCAGTTTAAGACCACAGGATAGTCATGGCTTCCCGTGCATGTATCAAACAGATACTGGATGTGCTAGACACTGTGGGTGCTGACACAGGCCCTCTATGCTATCTTCTCAGCTGCTGCTGGGATTTCATGCTTGACGCCTCCATCGCATCCTTCGTATCCGCCGGAGGTACAGGATTCCCCGCTCTGCTGGCGAAAGAGCTGGTGCAGGAAGTACTGCCGTTTAGTCTCCCAGATATAGACGAGGCTACCGCCGACCAAGTGCTAAACATCCTCCGCATGCATGTCTGTACCATTCGACAGTAGGCCGGCTGATGCAGGCCAGGTGGTGCTGATCATTGCCCCGTCAGGACACAGGAAAAACATCTTGCTGCGGGCTCTCCTGGCTGAACATCTACACTCTTAATACATTCTTCTGGTGTCTGACTCCGCTGCTGAGGCGGTTGACAGTAATAATCAATGGTACAATGGCCCAATCACCAAGACACAGAACCTGCAAGCACTGATGGAGAAGCTGCTGGCAGCCCGACTGACAGAACCACTTGTTCTAGTTATCGATGACCCTGCAATGGACCAGAAGACAGTCACCTACCTCAGCAACATCGCCAGGCGCATCCGGCACACAAAGATAACTGTCTTCATCCTCTTTCAGAAGTACACCTGCGAGATCTCACCGGACATCCGCCACAATGCCCGGTTGCTATACTTCAGCTCCAAGTGTGGACGTGCCCTGTTCGAGACCATATACGACAGCCTAACCCTCAAGGAGACCAAAGGGGACTTTATCGCAGGTGTACAGAGGGCTGTACCGCTTCATCTTCAGCAACAAGGAGACAGGTGAGCTGTCACACTTCAAGCCATCTCTGGAAAAGGCGCAGACCTTCACCTACAAGCTGAATCCAGCCCGGAAACTAGACTGCTCTACGTGTCATCGCTGACAGCCTGTCGCAGCTGCCGCATCTTGTTTTTCATTCATCAGAAGGCTGAGGAACTTCGTCCGCGGGCTCCACTCCTTCGTCAGATGCTTGAGGACCTTTGTCAGAAGCTTGAGGAACTTCGTCAGAAGCTTGAGGAACTTCGTCAGAAGCTTGAGGAACTTCGTCAGAAGCTTGAGGAACTTCGTCAGTTTCGGCCTGTGGCTTAAGATTATACTTTCGCTGAAGCTCTTTCCACTGAGGGTCCTCTTTTGGGATTCTCTTCATCTGGTGCATCTCACGGAAGACCCACTTTCCCCATGCGAGCCTAGCATCTGACTTGTTAGGGGATTTGATGATGTAGTCCTGGTAGTTATTTTCTGGGAATTTCGTAAATGCTGCCAGATCACTGGCCAATCTCCTGCGCCCTTCTTTGTCGAAGATGTGCTCAACAGCCTCCTTGCGGCCAACAGTGACCCCCTCCTGAGTACCTTCTGCTACAGCGGCACTGACCTGCTTCGTGAGGGCGTTATTTGCTCCAGACTGGATTCAATCAAGCATCTCTTGCTCTTCCTGGCTATGGAGTCTAAATACGGCAGCCCACTTCCCGACCGTTAGTAGATCTTTGGGTTCGACCCTCGCCCTTTGGAGAGCTAGAATAACAGGACTGTTGGTTAGGGCCACAGGTAGGTTGGGTAGTAACTTGCCCTGGGTGCTGTCAAACTTCCGGTAGAGTATCTGAGTCAGGAGTTCTTTTGTACTACGAGCTGGCACTCCTTCCTCTATGGTGGCCAGTATCTCCGCATCAGACGGAGGTGTGACCTTGGCTCGCTCGTGGATAATGTTGATGTCACGAAGCAGTCCTCGGATCCTGTCACAGTGGGACAGTGCATGCCGTGGCTGTGACTGTCGTGCCGACTTTTCCTGCTGCCTATAGACAATCTGCTGGAGAACTTTACCAAACATGGCAGCCATTTAAAACCTCTATATACCCAGACCTTAAACATGCTGCAGTATGTGGAACATCCAGATTGGGCCATTGAATCAGTGACATCGCACCGCACCGATCTTAGGAAGGACTGCCTGATGGTCATTCGACCCAGTATACACGATGAGAACCCGTTGTTCGCTGCTGGGAAGTGCATTGATTTTGCAATCTTGGCACAGATCCACGAGATCAAGAGAATGACACTCGAGTTCAAGCTTCAGAGCACAATAGAAGGCAGTAGAGCTCCCGCAGGTTCTGAACAGGTGGAAGATCGTGCAGAGCAACAGTGACGTGGACACCATCTATGTGAACGATGAGTACCGAGTCCTATGTCCGCTGGCTCATGGACCAACCACCTATGCAAAGGGAAAGGGGTACTACGCTGTGGGCTACAATGAGGGGTTCACGGAATTCGAACTACGGGCAGGTGTCGAGAAGCCTGTGGCAGTTCCACTCTTAACCCTCCTCGAGAACACACACATGAATCCGGCTGCCATGCAGGATAGGCTGTTCCTCCGGGTGTACACTGAGCAGCTCGCTGATGCGACGATGAATGCTCCAAGACTTCATGTCTGGCATGACGAGAATGACCAGGAGCTGAAGCAAACGGGTTCCAAACAGCGGATCATGCATGTGGAGCGAGAACACCAGCAGGGCCAAGCCACAGCTAACCAACGGGTAGAGCTGACATTGCATCGTGGTGCATCAGACTGTGTCGCTGTTGCGGCCCTGACTCAGAAGGTAGGAGCCATCCAGCAGGTGGATAAGCTAGACGACTTCAAGCTTGTGGTTGCTAAGACCAATGTTCTTGGTGAGGTACGCGAGCTGGCTGATTGCCAACTCTATAGACAGAAGACTAAGTCATATGCACTTCTGCGACTAACCAGTGGAAGCGACGACCTCGAGTCGGCACTCGAGGGCCGTCACCACCTCAGGGGCAGGGACATCCCATTTAATCAGGGCAACCAGCTCAGATTTAACATCGGAAACCTCATAGCTGGGACTCACTCATTAGGTGTGATGGTACTTTACATTGGCTATGCTACGGTATGCGTGTCGAACACATCAGGTATTCAGCTTGAGCGTGCGTAGAGCACGACTCCTGTCATCACCGCTGCTATAAGCTCTGCTGTCTTCTGATCTGTCGATGCTTCATAGTCGAGCGTTGGCTCAGATATCTTTACAGCCTCGTAGTACTCATCGAGACTCTCATCTGCCACTTTGATGCACTGGTTGGCCTGAGCTCGGAGTTATCGTCGGCGTGCCTCCCTCTGGCGCATATGCTCGAGTGCTTTGCTGTACTCAAACTTCTCCTTAGACAGCTTCTCCATCACCTGGTTATGACGCTCACGCTCGACCTCTGCCGCCTTCTTGTCCCCAGTTCGCTAAGGCAAACACACCCGCATTCAAGATTGCGGATGCCATGCTATAGACTACAGTTTAAAGCTACTATATAGCTGCCCCAGCGATGGATCCCCAGAGAGATGTATGTGTAGCGACGCTAATTTCCACCTATCTTAAAGCACCGAGGGAGATTAGCTGGGTGGCAATGGCTCCGCTACACTTCAGAAATTGCCAGGATGAGGTGGCAGGCGAAAATGGGTGAAGACACTTCAATAGTATTCAACAAGACGGCTCTTCAAATAATAAATGACTTCAACTTTTAATAATTTTAAATTGATTCTATACACAACCTGATGTTGATACAAAATTTCTATACAAACTATGAACGCTATATCTATCTACTATTCTGGCTTAAATCTATGTCTACTATCTATCTATCTCTATCTCTAGCTCTGGCTCTGTCTCTCACTGTTTCTCTCACTCACTCTATCTCTCAAATACACAAATTCCTTTACTTTTTATAGCTAGTGGTAGTTAAAGTAAACAGGAAGGTAGTGAAGGGACATGTTCGAAATAAGTTCAGAACATGTCTAAAATCATTAATAATTTGTTTAGTATTTGTGAATACAGGATTTATGCAATTCTATAAAATAAAAATATAATTAACCACTTTCATGCTGTATGCGTTGACAGTATTTTACTCTGACAAAATCAGACAATCTTGATGACTATTTTGAAAACAATCAAAGCGAAAGTTGTTTCTGCTTGAGGCAGCAACAACTTTCAGTCAAATTATTTCCAAAATAGTATGCTGGTTTCTTATGCCAATGTCTTGAAATATGTTTGTGGGAATTTAGAATGAAAATGGTTATCAGATTATGAACATGTATTTTCAGATGGTTGTTATTATATTTAAAAGTTCAGTATATGCATGTCTTGGAATACTGTGGTTTATTATGTCCACACTGCAGGCTGGGTGGCTTTAATTGTCCTGGCTATTAATTGGGCTATTGTCCTCTGTCCACTATACTCCTAGAATTGTCACGCTTGATTTCATATGATTCAGCTGGCCATGATTAGGAACATTCTAATTTATGCTGGATAAAATCAGTAATATGTAATTTCACACAGAATTTCCTATACCTGACCTAATATCACATGACATATGAACCAGAGGCTGATCCAGTCGAGGATATAGATGACGAGGACAATGGGGAGGACTATGATGAGGAGGATGATTATGATGCAGACTACGATGTCGGTGGTGAGTATGATAATGTAGAGCCTGAATCCCACAAGCTAGTACACAGAGCCGAAGGAATCTATCGCACTTGCGTAAAAGGTTCTATCGGGCCGCTGGCAGCAGTTGGTCTTTGATCGCTCTGTTCACAACAAAGGCTTGCAAGACAGTCCGCAAGATCGCCAACAATGCTCTCCATACCAGCCATCGCCTCAGGAGTAGGTACGTTCTTCGGGGTCACAGGCCCTTGGCTACCGTACGTTGCCATAGCACTCGCGGCCCAGATTTAACATTTAAGCCATACTATATAAGGATGGCGTCTCTGTACGACCTGGTCAAGTCCCTTAACTTTCGAGGGTTGGTCGATAAACTACTGTTCAGTGAGGATCCAGCATAGATTAGACGCCAGTGTACGGAGGTGTTTGAGGAGGTCTTCAGTGATGGTCGAATGAATGACGGCCATCTGTTCATCTGTTTAGAGTTCACCCAGGCCGTGCGTGACAGGACGGGAGTGGACGTCAGTGATGAAATCCGGGAGTTTACCAACCGTCTTTCTTGAGGAACTCTACTATCAGCCTGGTGGATATTACCGTGAGCCCGCTCAACTACTCGAGGCTGCACATCGCAAGGGCCACAACGTCACATTGGAGACAGTTAGCCAGTGGCTCAGCCGCCAGGCGATGTGGCAGATATACAGACCTCGTCCACGGCACATCAGGCATGCCCATTTTGAGGAAACTGTCCCGAACAGATTTCACCAGGCAGATGTTCTATTCCTTCCACACGACTTGGTTGGTCGTAAGACCTACAAGTATTCCCTCACCATCGTCGATGTCGCCAGCAGGTACAAGGCGGCAGTACCGCTCACAGACAGGTGGCCGGAATTGTTGCAGGTGGATGAGGGTAAGGAGTTCAGAGGGGAGACTGTAGCCCTCATGCGGAAACACGGTGTAGCAGTTAGGCAAGGCGAGGTAGGGCATCACCGTGCCCAGGCTATCGTTGCGCAGTGGAATCGGACACTGGCAGAGAGACTGTTCCCACACCAATACGCCCAGGAAATGGCCGCGCCGAGTGAATGTTGTAGAGTATGGGTGAGAGGGCTGCCTGCTGTGGTGGAGAGATCCAATGCTGAGGTTACTAGGCTAATCGGGAAGAAGCCGGTAGAGGCTATCAGACACTGCTGGTCACAGCTCTAGAGGAGCGAACAAGGGAGAGGAGTGCCTACCACCTGATGCTCTGGTTCGGTACCTGTATGAGCCTGGTGAGCTGGAAGGTGGTCGACAGCATGCAACAGATCCTAACTGGTCGATAGATGTTCACAGGCTTGACAGGTATGTGGAGGCGGAGGGGCAGCCTACACTGCACTACCTGTCACGCCAGCACTGGGTGCCTAGGCGACCATTTGTCGTTGAGGAGCTTCAGCTAGTCCTGGCAGACACACAGCTACCACCACCTAGACTCGATGGGCTCGGTATGGACACCATCTGGCAGCACATGGCGCTTATCATAGTAAGCGGAGAGTCCGAGTCTTTCCTGCTCATGCGTCACCATACCCTGGTTGCGCATGCGTAGGCCTCGGTTTTTAGCTCTGTGCACCCCGCCATGTAGGGCACTGTAGAACCTCTGCCAAGAGACCTCATTCTGCCGCTTTGACATTCCCTTAGCCGAGCACTTACTTGCAGCTGCACTCTCCACATAGTAGCATTTGGAGCAGAGAGCAATACCACGAGAGCCTTCGAACTCGAGCTTGAACAGTCCCGAAGTCCGTTCAGACCATTTGTCCCAAGCTGGCCAGTCCCACTTATGAGCCTGGTACTCTGCTCGCATCTCAGGGCAAATGATGTCGTCGAGGTTGGAGCCTGCTATAGCGATATACGCGGAGTCAGTGTCCATCTGCACATACTCAAAGCTATCACGAGCTACGTAGCGATCGAGGAAGTCATAGTAGAACTCCAGCATTCGCAGCTTCACAAGCTATCCCCACCTGGAAGGGCCTTCAAATTGTGATTCTCGGCTTGCGACTCTGGAGCTCGTATGACTCACTGATCTCCTCGAGATCTTTGAACCATGCACTACGCAGAGCCTTGTCTACCACACATTCATCCTTCGTGAAGCTTGTGTTGCTATGGCGTTCTAGGGCCTCGATGAGCTTCCCGTAGGCACTGTTGCCGAGGAGTTTGAAGAGATCTGCCAAGAGCTCTGCTCTTATCTACATCTCCCGAGCGGCGGGCCTCCATAACATTCTCCACGAACCACTCGAATGGACGCTTGGCCTCATAGTCTATGGTGCGGTATACAGCAGTGATCTCCAGGCCATGGGTTATATACCACTTGAGTGTCGGGGCGTACATCAGCCGCTTCTTGCCAGAGAGGGCACCGACCAGCTTCTGGGTGGTGGGCCGCTTCCTCCCTGTTCGCCCTAGATATGCCAGCATCTCAGAAGAGATTGCCTGTACCGGGATCTCGCAGTTATAGAAGAGAGGAGGCATTTCTTCAAACTTTTCCCACAGAGTCTTGGGGACCTCTATATCCACCTCGGCAAACCCAAACCAACTGTCTGCTAGGAGAGCCTCCTTAAAGCTAGCTACACCACTAGCACCGGACCAATGGCGCACTGTCTCCTTACCACATGGCATCTCTTTGGCCATTGTTGACAGGTACAGAGCATTTGCGTTGTAGCCGAGTAGACGTTGGCAGACACGCTCACTCTGGCGGATTCGAGGCACATCGGCCTCGTGGTATCTGGTGAACGCGATGCTGGAACATCCAACAACAGCACCCTTCAGCATCTTGTAGGCTTCCTTGCCCGGTGAATAGAGGCTAACATCTGGCATGTGCTGAGCGGTTCCACGTAGGAGGTACTGCAGTGACACACCTGGGAGAGACCGCGTCTTTGAGGATGTCTATATCTCGTTCTGTGTAGAACTCCCGCATCCGCTCTAGGGCTTCGATGAATGGACTGACGTCCTGGTTGTTGTAGTATCGCAGCCAGTCGGCGAATGTCCGCATTCCATGCTTGCTGAATGTCTGGTTACACTGTTCCCACTCTGATAGCCACCCTTGAGCTTAGATGTCCATGCTGAGTAGTCGGGAAGCCCTGGATAGTTGAGCTTCTCATGTGTGTCAAACCATTCATACGGGAACCAGCTCTTCTGCTGTGTACACCCATAAGCTTTGACCCATACCTCGTACGAGACTCCTGCGCCGAGGTAGTTCAGCACATCGAGAAACCGTAGCTCGGGTGTTATGAGGAACATGGTCTGAACAGCCTTCTTGGCGACTCACTGTACCTGTACTGTCAGTCAGCTCATCAACAAAGTACTTCTTGATGAGGTTCAGGTCATACCGCCCAGAGTTGAACCCCAGTACAGGCACTTGGTCACACCACTCGTTGATCAGTCGCTGCTGTTGCTTTGGGAGCTTCTCCACGTCTCTCAGTATGTACTGTGCACTAAACCTTGTCCGGATTAGATATACTCGCCGTTGGATCACCAGCATGAACTCTCTGATTAGTTCTTTGGGGTCAGGATTGCAGAGGTGAGTGGGCTCACTCGTGGCGCCATCTAAGGAGCAGCCAACTGACACAGAGATATATATGTGAGTACTCTCGATCGTGAGAGTCTCCGTAGGATGAGTCTTGATACCATCTAGGAGTGCTTCAAAGTCGTAAACTATGAAGTGTGGGTATGGGACAGTCCGAACTCGTTTAGGGACACTTGGACAGAATTTTATACAGCACACCCACTGTACCACAAGCATGCATCCAGACGCTCTCAGCTTCTCTCTCAGGACTGTCTTGCGGTATCTTTGTTCGGCATCCTCACCTCGCTGGTGTTGTGGACACCCGTGCCAGTGACAGCCATGGAACTGGTAGACAGTGTTGGTGGTCGGATCATAACCATCTACGGAAGCGCGCTCGATCCAACGCTCGCCACCGTGCCCACACTCTACATGGTGTATGTGTACACCTCTGTTTCTCGACTCATACTCGATCCAACGAGTAGCCGCTGATCTGGATGGTTGGGGCGGATAGAAGGCTTTCTCATCCGCAGACTGTGGCGCCTCAACCTTCTCGCCAGGACACACGAGTGTTGTTTTGCCACCTGTACAGTGATCAGCGTGGCGCTGAAGATTGCATGCCTGTGTAAACCTCTGCTGACAGTGACTGCAGACTAGTGTATGTGCCAGCTTGGAGATGTTCTTGATGTAGAAGGCGTGGTGGTCCCACACTCCGATGGTCATGGTGTCATGGTAGTGAGCCGCTTGCCTGATCAAGTACCAGGTGCCCTCTTTGGTTGGTTCATAGACGCGAATCCCGATCTTGGCAAAGAACTCTACCTTGTCCAGCTGCTCCAGCGAGGTCTTGCAGACATCAGGTACTGTCACTGTCTTGCCGTAGAACTGTGTGGCAAGCTCTCGTGCAGGAGCTGTACTTCTATCAGCTCTCGCTCCTCGGTGGACTGCTAGACATCTCCCGAGACACATGTTGTCCCTGTAGGTGTCGAGGGCAGTCATACTCTTCTTCTGTCATAGCCAGTCTGGGAGGGGGCCTGTCCCAAGCAGAGGTTGGAGGTCGATGACAGCCCTGACCTTAACGTTGATTGATCGAACGAAGGCCCACTTGGTGTTGGGTCGATCGATATTGTCTGTGTCGAGGCGGGCTTGCTCTCTTGCTGCCACCCAGTCCTGAGCTGCTCCTATCGTGTTCAGCCACGGGCTCCCTGGAGCATTCATGTGGAAGAGCATCACCCTACCGTCTTCGATGTGACGGATGCGATAGGTATGGGTGTAGCGGAGGTAGAAGGCTTTGTGGACAGTCTGCTGGATCTTTTGCATGATCTGGCCTGGGACGTCTCCTTCTAGACCTCTGAGGAATGTCCAGTGTACTGACCAGCGTCCTCTATCCTCTGTCTTCCTTTCGCCGAGACGCTGGTCGAGAATGTGTTCGCCTTCTCGGCTCATGCTCCGGGATAAGGGTTCAGCCCTCTGCCCCTTCATCACTCGCTTAGTGATCCTACGTAGGGGAGGTATGCGCTCCAGTGGATGGTCCGCCATCCGCCTCGCTACAGTCTTGGCTCGCAAGCTAGCAGTCACCTCCTCGTCCAACTGCCGAAGCTCACGTATCCGCTGCGCTTTCTTGTGAGGATTCCAAGGATCGTCTTTGGTAAGCGCTGGAAACCTTCCCATCTTCATTGCTCAGGAGAGTTGCTTCTGCAACTCCTAGGCACTGGCCTGTCCGATCATCTGGAGCAGGTCGGCTTTCTTTACCTTAGAGTAGCCTCTATGGCCGAATTGCTTTGCAATAATGCGAAGCTGTGCAACAGTAATCATGGTGTATATCGCTGTGGATGCCTGTCTCTAAAGGGGGGGGGGGGGGGGGGGGGGGGCTCCGTCGTGTTGATGTGATAGTGGATGCTTGTCTCTAAATGGGCGTTCAGATGTGTGTGGGGTTGATCACAAGGAGCTCAGGCCCATTGTGTGTAATATTGTTTGTAGATTAACGTAGTTGAGTGTTTTGAGTGTTTACACATAATGTATGGTTGTGCATTCACACGTGGTATACCATTATCGATGCTGTGTCTAATTGGGTGTTAACGCATAGCAGGTGGGCTAATTAAACTACTATTCTTGACTTTGGCCCAGTTGAGGGTCTGTGGTCTGCTGTATGCTTATATTGTACCGAGTTGGTACTGGTGATCACTTCATTCTCGTCGTTCTTGGTACCGATCAGGACCGGAATGAAGCGAGAATTTCAAAACTGTTTACCATTTTAAAATCGGACCAGAAATGGCCGAGTTATTTGAGACGGGGGATTTTGGTTTCCTGGCTGGGTCCCTATATGAAGTCGAAGAATCAATCTTGGTGACTATTCCAATACAAGTTTTATTTTTCTCTTGATTCAGATGACTATTGATCTCAATTATTATATAATTCAATTATCATAAAAGGTATAAGTTAAATATAATATATTAATAAAATTAAGAGTAATGAAACATTTGTACAAGTTAAGATTAAACAAAACTTCATAAAGGTCTTAAACTGTAAATGCCTTAAAATGGTTGGTGCCGGTATAATGCTAAATATTTTGAAATTAACATGACTGGAAGTGTGACCCCAGCTGGAACGCTTACTGTCAAGTTGTTTTCAAAATAAAAGCATTGCACCCAACTATAACTATGTTATAAATATAATTTGGTTTCTATGGAATAACTTGGGACTGGTTGTATGCTCTGAAAACCATGTGCCTGAAAGTTGTTGTTGCTCAAGGTAGAAATTAACCCAGGGGCAATGTTTTCAGAACAAACAGCAAGGGTTCAGAAATATATAGTAAAACCGTACCCAGAATGGCGCTTCAGTGGCTATGGACTCTGAGTATATAGCTTAATTCATATATATCCACAGCCAAATTGTTTTCAAAATAAACAGAATAATGTCAAAATGGATTTGACTGAATATAATCTGAACACGGAAATGAAATTGTTAACCGCAGATTATTGCTTATACAAGATACTGAATATTTTAAAAACATCACTAACTGTAAGTTGTGACACCAGTCAAATTGTTTTCAAAATAAACAGACTGATTTTAGAAATGCTTTGACTGAATATGAACAGAGCATGGAATGAAATGGTTAACCACAGATTATGACGTAACAAGACACTGAATATTTTGAAAACATCACTAACTGAAATTTTGCTACCAGTCAAATTGTTTTCAAAATAAACAGCCTGATTTTAGAATGGCTTTGTCTGAATATGAACAGAGCATGGAATGAAATGGTTAATCACCGATTATGACCCAACAAGATACTGAATATTTTGAAAACATCACTAACTGAAATTTGCTACGAGTCAAATTGTTTTCAAAATAAACAGGCTGATTTTAGAATGGCTTTGTCTGAATATGAACAGAGCATGGAATGAAATGGTTAATCACAGATTATGACCTATACAAGATACTGAATATTTTGAAAACATCACTAACTGAAATTTGTGACAGTCAAATTGTTTTTCAAAATAAACAGACTGAATCTAAAATGGCTTTGGTTGAATATGATCAGAACATAGAATGGGATTGTTAATCAAATCTACTTAATAAGAATAATTAATATAATTTTTAAGACTCACCTATATGAAGTAGAAGAATCAATCTTGGTGACTATTCCAATACAAGTTTTATTTTTCTCTTGATTCAGATGACTATTGATACTGGTGTCATGGTGCTATTAGGCCAGGTATAGGAAATTCTGTGTGAAATTATATATTATTGATTTTATCCAGCATAAATTATAATGTTCCTAATCATGGCCAGCTGAATCATATGAAATCAATTCTAGGAGTATAGTGGACAGAGGACAATAGCCCAATTAATAGCCAGGACAATTAAAGCCACCCAGCCTGCAGTGTGGACATAATAAACCACAGTATTCCAAGACATGTATATACTGAACTTTTAAATATAATAACAACCATCTGAAAATACATGTTCATAATCTGATAACCATTTTCATTCTAAATTCCCACAAACATATTTCAAGACATTGGCATAAGAAACCAGCATACTATTTTGGAAATAATTTGACTGAAAGTTGTTGCTGCCTCAAGCAGAAACAACTTTCGCTTTGATTGTTTTCAAAATAGTCATCAAGATTGTCTGATTTTGTCAGAGTAAAATACTGTCAACGCATACAGCATGAAAGTGGTTAATTATATTTTTATTTTATAGAATTGCATAAATCCTGTATTCACAAATACTAAACAAATTATTAATGATTTTAGACATGTTCTGAACTTATTTCGAACATGTCCCTTCACTACCTTCCTGTTTACTTTAACTACCACTAGCTATAAAAAGTAAAGGAATTTGTGTATTTGAGAGATAGAGTGAGTGAGAGAAACAGTGAGAGACAGAGCTAGAGATAGATAGATAGTAGACATAGATTTAAGCCAGAATAGTAGATAGATATAGCGTTCATAGTTTGTATAGAAATTTTGTATCAACATCAGTTTGTGTATAGAGTCAATTTAAAATTATTAAAAGTTGAAGTCATTTATTATTTGAAGAACCGTCTTGTTGAATACTATTGAAGTGTCTTCACCCATTTTCGCCTGCCACCTCATCCTGGCAATTTCTGAAGTGTAGCGGAGCCATTGCCCCCAGCTAATCTCCCTCGGTGCTTTAAGATAGGTGGAAATTAGCCTCGCTACACTGGTCTCTGAATCAAGCCCACTTATATAGCATTTTCGTCACCAAGATTAACTTAATCCTGAAGCGGTGGTCTTTAACATTTCCCAAGTTTGACATTTGATTGGTCGGAGAAGTTCTTGATAATTCTCTCCAACATTATTCATTGGTGGAAACCTAGTTACGTTAACAGTTTCCGGTGAAACAAAGTTACTACCGAGTTACGGACAGGTAAATTCGTGTTTGGAATATCCTTAGCTGATGACTAACTAAAGCTAAGATGCTTATACAAGATTTCTCAATAGACTGCTGTAAGTTTGTTCTGTAATTTCTATGAAGTCAGTTGCCATTTCTAAAGGGTGATTATTTTAGAGATTTATGCCACTCAGGCCTACTGGGTGGCCTTGCTAGAACCTGTTAATTGATACATTGTGCTATAGGCTAGATATTGCCCTACCATTATGCTAGCCCTATAGTGTCAATACATTCTTATCAATACAGGCTGTGGCATAGCAGACATGCTTTTACCTGTAAGATTGTGACCTATTCAAAATATAATAACAGCCATAATGTCAAAATTATACATGTAGGTCTAATGGTATCTTAATCTGCTTACCCCCGGCCATAGCGTTGTGATTGAATTAACCCTTCTGCCCCCTTGACCACTACACCTTTCTTCCTATTAGAGTGTGGCTTTTTCTGGAGGAAGACAAGGGTTAATGCTCTATTCAAAAACCTAATTAATTGCTATTGAATAGTGCTTATTCGACTATTGAAATATTCCAACATGAATTCTTCCTTGTTTACATTATGGTGGCTATTACTTCTAGGTATAGCCTAGACATAATTTGAAGTTTTAAATAATATAAAAAATAAATAAATGAAAATTAATAATGCATTAAAAAAACCAATGGATATATATAATGAATGGCTTCGGGATCCCAGTGAGTAAATTAAATATATAGTAATTAATTACCAGAATTATCTCCCTTGGGTGATGCATAATTTTGCTCTGTCACATATCCACAAATGCTAATAGTGAGATTTGAACCTGTGATTTTAAGTTTGCTAATAACACAAAACGATGATTTGAACCAACGCATTAACTACCTCGACCATGTATGCATTAGTAATTATAGCTGATAAGTTATGTGTTCTCATTGCTGTATTGCTGCGCTTATCAGCCCCCTCTAGATCTTGACGTAACTTCGAGATAACGTATATATTATAGACTGTAATTTTGTAGTTACCAGTGTGTTATCAGTCCAATTGATCTGTTTGCTATTATTGCACAACAATTAGTATCATTATTTGTAATCTAATTATCGGTTCTCCGTTGGCTCAGTTGATAACAGCGCTGAATTCTAATAAAAAAACCATGGTTCAAATCTCTCAAAAAGCTAGATGGTACCAAGTTCGAAACGGTACGAAAATAGGAGCAACCGGGAACCACCTAAAACCCCTGCAGAGAGAGAGAGAGAGAGGGGCCGGCGATAATGCGGGGATTCTCCCGAAGAGGTGGGGTCCGGGAGTTTTATAGTTTTTAATTTTTTTTTTTTTTTTTGTTTCATGACAGTATTACTCTTTACCCATTACCCGAGAAGCATGACATCACGTCATGAACTTGTCTCTAAATGGGCGTTCAGACCCTGGTAGTAGTGGTGTCGGAGTTATACACCAACCACATGTCTCAACAACCTATGCCCCAGGGATTGAGAGGGCGGTGGGGGCCACGGATCGCCGAACGGCGGCCAGTTGAGGGAGGTGGTATCATTTCAATTCCGACACTACTACTGGTAAGTACTATTTGCGTAGAATAAAAAAGCGTGGTGCTTTTTGTTTCTATGAGAATTGTTAATTCTTACCTGATGTACTATGGACCACCTCAACCACTGAGGTGAGGTTAAGCTGGTTTTCGCTTGTTTTAGGGCAAGCATAAGATGAATCTGTCTGTACTCGGGAATTGATTAGGTACCTGCAGCTCTATGTAATTCTCGGACACAGCTTGAGCAGCTCAATGGAGAGTGCGAAGTTTTATTGTTTATTTTGAGCACTTGAACTAGATAATAGACATTATCATAATAGTACATCTGGTAAGTATTAACAACTCTCATAGAAACAAAAAGCACCTATATGTAGAGTTCAGACTAAGGCTGTCAGTTATTAGAAAGAATACCCATGTCCCAACGATAGTCAAATCAAAACACAATTACTTTGAATTAGATATTTGGGGAGTGTTGGTGAATGGCTTCAGACGAGGCTGGCAGCAAATCTGAACATGACAGAAAAATATGTATTTTATTGGATGAATGATAGTACTACTAACCGGTACTCATATTTGCAGCCTATTGATACACTTCTCAAAAGCTGCTAGTGGATTTATTAATTAAGCAACTTTTCATTGGTGACTTCTCATCTTAACATGCTTAGCTTGGTTTGAAATCATTCTAAAGTGGGTTTGCCAATTTTGATGCTCCCACCCCCACCTCATATCGCCTTATGACATGTACAATCCGCAAACATTTGGGTAACTCAGATGACATTGGAATTCCGCCACCCCCCCCCACACCCCCCCCAACCCCACACCCACCCACACACACCCCCACCCACACGCACGCACACACACTTTCGGAGGAGATAGCCTGAGGGAGGCGATGCAATATCCCCTCCGTTTGTTTTCAAAACGCTTGGGGATACTAACTGGTATGCCAGTAAGTCCCACTGAAGAATATTTTAAAATATTTATCACTGGAATGACTGTCTCGATAAGCGAGCAAGTCATTCTAGTGGTAAACTTTGATAAAACACTGTTCTTATTCTGCAAATAGACACTTTTATGAGAAAGCTGAAATTATCTTGAACAGATTTGAGGTTTAAAAGATTGAATGTCCTAGCTAGAAAGCTGTGAGTTTCTACAGGCTTACTGGTGCTGGATTTCGTCGATCAAATGGTGTAACACAGCCTAAAATGTGTCATAAAATGATGGTCATAATTTACTGCATATTGTGGTACATGTATTATACAGCCTAATACTGTTTAATTTGGACAATAGGCAGATAGCCTTACTGAATAGAGCTCTTCTGCCTTGCTATGTGTGGACCTCAGCTGTCAGGAAAGTTATTATCCCTCTGCTTTAGCGAAAAGCAGGAGGTTTCGCTAAAGCGGATTATGTTTTCGCTTCCGTCCGTGCGTCAGTCACACACAGGTTTTATTTCAATAACTTTACTTGTGCTTGGAGTATTGTGAGGAAGCTTCATGGGAACATTGGCTATGGTACTAGGGAAATGTACATTATTTTGTGGGTCAGTCAGCTCGTCCCTCCATCCGTCAATACCTTTGTCTCTGTATTTGTGTCCATCCGTCCGTGCAAATTTGGGGTTTTCGTCCAATAACTATCTTTGCTTGGAATATTGTGACAACACTTCATGGGAACATTGGCTTTGGTACTAGGGAAATGTACATTATTTTGTAGGTCAGTCAGCTCGTCCCTCCATCCGTCAATACCTTTGTCTCTGAATTCGTGTCCGTCCGTCCGTGCAAATTTGGGGTTTTCATTCAATAACTATCTTTGCTTGGAATATTGTGACAACACTTCATGGGAACATTGGCTATGGTACTAGGGAAATGTACATTATTTTGTGGGTCAGTCAGCTCGTCCCTCCATCCATCCATACCTTTGTCTCTGAATTTGTGTCCGTCCGTCCATGCAAATTTGGGGTTTTCGTTCAATAACTATCTGTGCTTGGAATATTGTGAGGAAACTTCATGGGAACATTGGCTATGGTACTAGGGAAATGTACATTATTTTGTGGGTCAGTCAGCTCGTCCCTCCATCCGTCCATACCTTTGTCTCTGAATTTGTGTCCGTCCGTCCGTGCAAATTTGGGGTTTTCGTTCAATAACTATCTGTGCTTGGAATATTGTGAGGAAACTTCATGGGAACATTGGCTATGGTACTAGGGAAATGTACATTATTTTGTGGGTCAGTCAGCTCGTCCCTCCATCCGTCCATACCTTTGTCTCTGAATTCGTGTCCGTCCGTCCATGCAAATTTGGGGTTTTCATTCAATAACTATCTTTGCTTGGAATATTGTGACAACACTTCATGGGAACATTGGCTATGGTACTAGGGAAATGTACATTATTTTGTGGGTCAGTCAGCTCATCCCTCCATCCGTCAATACCTTTGTCTCTGAATTTGTGTCCATCCATCCGTGCAAATTTTGGGCTTTCGTTCAATAACTTTGTCTTTGCTTGGAGTATTGTGAGGAAACTTCATGGGAACATTGGCTTTAGTACTAGGGAAATGTACATTATTTTGTGGGTCAGTCAGCTCATCCCTCCGTCCATCCATACCTTTGTCTCTGAATTTGTATCTGTCCATCCGTGCAAATTTTGGATTTTCATTCAATAACTTTATTTTTTCTTGGAGTATTGTGACAAAACTTCATGGGAACATTGGCTATGTTTCTAGGGAAATGTACATTATTTTGTGGGTCAGTCAGCTCATCCCTCCATCCGTCCATCCATTTGTCTCTGAATTTGTGTCTGTCCGTCCGTGCCAATTTTGGGTTTTCGTTCAATAACTTTATTTTTTCTTGGAATATTGTGACGAAACTTCATGGGAACGTTGGCTATGGTACTAGGTAAATGTACATTATTTTGTGGGTCAGTCAACCTGTCCATCTATACATTTGTTTCTGAATTTCTGTCCATCCATGTAAGTTTTGGATTTTAGCTCCCATTTGTGTGTGTATCCATCCATATGTCTATCCATATGAGTGGGGGTATGTCATCCCACGAACATGGCTGCCATTGCAGGGTGATTATTTGATTTATATCATCTAGTTTTCAAAATATTCACCAGCCTGATTTAGATTGCTTCTGACCCTGTAACATGTATTACTTTATGACACCGTTCCATATTTTCAAAATACCAATTTAACAATTTTTTTGTTAACAGATGGCGCACTTCAATTTTGAAAATACTCTCACCGAGTTGACAAAACTTGATGCCCCATTGCGTGGGCCAATGATGCGATGGCAGCGTAAGGCGCAGGAGGGGTCAGGCCAGAAGCTCTCCAACTCTAGTAAGTGTGCTGCCAGAAAATTTAAGTGCAATGATTGTTCATTAGTCTTCAGCTGAAGAGGGGAAAACAGAAAAATAAAGTACATGATATTACAGTCCCGGTTACAGTACACTGACATGACTGATGTAACATAAGTAGGTACAAACAGGTTACATGTTATTAGCTCACCTGGCCAGAATGGCCAAGTGAGCTTATGCCATGCCGACCATCCGTCATCCGTCTGTCTGTCCGTCAACTTTTGCTTTAAAATGTATCTTCTCCTTAACGGCTTTCCGGATTTCAACCAAATTTGGCTAGAATGATCCTATGGGGGGGGGGGGGTAGGCTCTAGAACAAATTTTCAGGTTTTTGATATTTCAAATTTCGGGATAAAAAACTTAGATTTTGTTTTAAATTTACCGAAAAGTGTCAAAACGCATCTCCTTAGTTTCTTGACAGAGTTCAATGAAATTCGGCTAGAAGGGTCGTACCGACATAGGCTCTAGAACTTATGTTCAAATTTTTTATGTTTCAATTTTTTTGGTAAAAAACTTGGATTCTACTTTAAATTTGCCGGAAATTGGCAAATTGCTTTAAAACACTACTCATCCTTAGTTTCTTGTATTAAAAATTTACCGGAAATTGTTAAATTACTTCTTCTCCTTACCATTTTGACCGCTTTGAACCAAATTGGGCGGAAAGAATCCTATGGTCATAGGCTCTAGAACTGCCAGTCAGAATTTTGTTGCGTAAATATTTTGGGTGAAAATCCTAGATTTTATTAAAAATTTACTAGAAATTGTCAAATCTCTACTTCTCCTTACCATTTTGACTGATTTCAACCAAATTGGACTGAAAGTATTCTATTGTGATAGGCTCTAGTACTTCTATTCAGAATTTTGATTCATGAATTTTTTGCATGAAAATCTTAGATTTTATGAAAAACTTACCAGAAATTGTCAAATTGATACTCCTCCTTAGCTGCTTGACATATTTCAACCAAATTTCACTAATGGATTCGAAGGTGGTAGGCTCTAGAAATTGTATTCAGAATTTTGATTGATCAATTTTTTTTTGGGTAAACATCTTAGATTTTATGAAAAATTCACCAGAAATTGTCAAAACGCTGCTTCTCCTTAGTTGTCTAACATATTTCAAACAAATTTGGCTGGAGTGACCCTATCAAGGTAGACTAGAATTTCTATTCAGAATTTTGACTGGTAAACTTATTGGGTGGCCATCTTGGATTTTCCGAAAATTATCCATCATATCTAAATCACATCATATTTAAATGCAAATGGTTCAAATGCTAATAGTCCAGGTGAGCGCCACAGGCCCTTGGGCCTCTTGTTACACTGATGTAGCATAAACAAACATGTTACATGTTATTACACTGATTTAACATATATATAAGCAAACCGGTTACATGTTATTACACTGATGTAACATGTATAAACAAACTGGTTACATGTTATTACACTGATGTAGCATAAACAAATAGGTTACATGTTATTACACTGATGTGACATAAACAAACAGGTTACATGTTGTTACACTGGTTTAACATAAACAAACAGGTTACATGTTATTACACTGATATAGCATAAACAAACGGGTTACGTGTTATTACACTGATATAGCATAAACAAACAGGTTACATGTTGTTACACTGATATAGCATAAACAAACAGGTTACATGTTATTGCACTGATTTAACATATATATAAGCAAACCGGTTACATGTTATTACACTGATGTAACATGAACAAACATGTTACATGTTATTACACTGATGTGGCAAACAAACAGGTTACATGTTACACTGATGTAACAAACAAACAGGTTACATGTTACACTGATATAGCATAAACAAACAGGTTACATGTTGTTACACTGATGTAGCATATATAAACAAACAGGTTACGTGTTATTACACTGATGTAGCATATATAAACAAACAGGTTACGTGTTATTACACTGATGTAGCATATATAAACAAACAGGTTACGTGTTATTACACTGATGTAGCATATATAAACAAACAGGTTACATGTTATTACGCTGATGTAGCATAAACAAACAGGTTACGTGTTATTACACTGATGTAACATGTATAAACAAACAGGTTACGTGTTATTACACTGATGTAGCATATATAAACAAACAGGTTACGTGTTATTACACTGATGTAGCATAAACAAACAGGTTACATGTTACTACACTGATGTAACATATATAAACAAACAGGTTACGTGTTATTACACTGATGTAGCATATATAAACAAACAGGTTACGTGTTATTACACTGATGTAGCGTATATAAACCAAACAGGTTATATGTTATTACACTGATGTAGCATAAACAAACAGGTTACATGTTATTACACTGATGTAACATGTATAAACAAACAGGTTACATGTTATTACACTGATGTAGCATATATAAACAAACAGGTTACGTGTTATTACACTGATATAGCATATATAAACAAATAGGTCACGTGTTATTACACTGATGTAACATAAACAAACAGGTTACATGTTATTACACTGATGTAGCATAAACAAACAGCTTACATGTTATTACACTGATGTAGCATAAACAAACAGGTTACATGTTATTAGTGGTGTAGCATAAACAAATAGGTTACATGTTATTACACTTATGTAACATAAACAAACAGGTTACATGTTATTACACTGATGTAGCATAAACAAACAGGTTACGTGTTATTACACTGATGTAGCCTAAGCAAACAGGTTACATGTTATTAGTGGTGTAGCATAAACAAACAGGTTACATGTTATTACACTGATGTAGCATAAACAAACAGGTTACATGTTACTACACTGATGTAGCATAAACAAACAGGTTACGTGTTATTACACTGATGTAGCCTAAGCAAACAGGTTACATGTTATTAGTGGTGTAGCATAAACAAACAGGTTACATGTTATTACACTGATGTAGCATAAACAAACAGGTTACATGTTACTACACTGATGTAGCATAAACAAACAGGTTACATGCTATTAGTGGTGTAGCTTAAGCAATCGAGTTACATCATATGTTTGAATTCTATAGATCACTCATGCACATACTTTCACTATAGGACTATTTGTCCCCACCACCAATGATGTAGTGTTCAGTAAAATGCGGGTGCGCAACTACACCTGGCGACCAAACGCCAAACTGTCATAAGAATCGTCTATAACATGTCACTTCAACTTTTTTTAAAGTAATCACACCACAATATTACGATGTTGAAGTTGGTGATGTTAACAAAGCCACAAATTTTCTAAATTCCTAAAAGCACTAAAAACAATATCTATTGTGATTGATAAGTTACCTGTTTTTGTAAATATCCTGACTGAATATCCTATTTCACATCATGAGACCATACTTACCTCCTTAATACTCTTGATATACTAGTATATCGGCTCTAAATTCAATAATATTCAGAATTATAAAAAGTTAGGTACCCTTAATGGGCAGGGGGATGTACACAGTCATGCACATGACAGACCCCACCTACTGCGCATGCGCATACTGGTACTTCCGTTTTCTAATATATTGGCTTACATACAACAATTGGAAAACTTTCCAAGCTCTTTTTTGAGAATTTCTATATATTTAATCATCCATTTCCATAAATGGCTGATGCAAAGACGCCAGAGGAGTCCTCATCTTCCATTAAGGTGATATTGTTCCATATATTAATTAAGACTTGTAACTTTTATATGTTACCGTTTTTTGTTCGCGGCGGACCTGACGTTAGCACGTTTTTAAGTGCTGGGAATCCTTGTTAAATTGTCCCAGTGCCTAGGTCTACTAATCCGTTGTGTCTTTGTGTCCACAGGATCATCTATGGATGGTAAGAGCTCCTGTTCTTCACTCAGAGGTTGATCACGTCTCTTTTTCTGACTTATTATTATGATATGTCTATGGGTCTGAGATATAGGACGAATAAATATCTCCCTCCTTTTGTCCCATCCCCTTCATCAGACTCTACAAAAAGAGGAGACTCGGCGGATGGATGGACGTGTTTTTCTGCACAAGAGGATGTTCTGCCTGTGCTCAGGATAAGGGAGTTTATTAGTTATGGCACCTAATTATTTGAAAATATTTAACAATTTTTGCTGCCATCTTTTTTGCACTGTATTCTCTTTTGTGTGTGCATAGGTTCTCGGATATATAATTTAATATTAGATTATTCTTGAGTAATGAATATATGTAGTCTCTAAGTATTTCTTGCATTAATTTTTCTGATATCTCCTGGGGCTGTTGCATTGAGGTTTGATGTCATAATCAACCAGAGATTTTTTTCTCTTTTCCTTGATGTCATAATCTTAGTTTAGAGAAATCAAATTGATGTCATTATCATCCTTTGCTATGAATGTGGAGAGATATCTAGATAGTCATAATCTTTTCTCTCGTCTTTCTAACATTCTTAATCGGGTTTCCCAGGTATTTTTGTTATTTCTTAACAAGAGAAGACATCAGTCCCTTCAGGGTTGTCAGTAATGAAAGTGGGTGTCTTCTCTCTCAAGTTTGTTTTTGTATTTACTAAAAGAAATAACAAATTTACAAACTAAAATACTCATTCTCTTCGTATGCCTACCTATCAGAAATCATCATGTCCAATATGTCAAAAGCATTTGAAGGCTAGATTCTTCCCCCACCCTTGCCCATCTTTTACAGACTGTAGGCTGTCCAACAAATGTGCTATTTGTAAAGGGGTGGGGTGGGTGGGATCTAACCTCTGAATTCTTTGGTTCACAGGCAAGAATGAGGGTTGAGGACAGCAAGAGGGTGAAGAAGGAGGGTAAGAAGAAGGCCTCTGAGAAGGGTGACCTTGAGGCCTTCAAGGTAGAGTTGGTAAGTGAGATGTGCAGGACTTTGAAAGACCTGATGCCTGACATGCTTTGCGGCATGTTGCCGGGCATAGGTGTTTCAACTTCCTGTGCATCGATCTCAGTGCAGGTAGCCCCCGTCCCTGGATCATACCCTACTAGGTCAGGCAAGGGTTTCAGTGATCCAGGGGTGGCCGTTTTGGACCCAGGCTTGATGTTCGCATCACCTGGTGATCCAGCGGCGTGAGCAGCATCAGGCAGGACCCGACCAGCAGGCCTGACCACGATCACTCGCGGAGTGCCCTCGTCATCTGCTTTCGGGCATTCTCCTGGTCAGTCTGGGTTAGCTTTCCTTGCTAACCCAGAGTCTAACTTTCCAGACCAGGAAGATGACGAAGACTACCTGCTCAGCCCACAGGATGAGCATGAAGACATGGATGCGAGCGTTTACTCTCATGGGGAGCACGGGCGCTCGCACCTATGGTTCTGTTCCCTCAGGAGCAGGATTCATGATTCAGCCTGTGGGCCGATTTGGAGCAGACGTCCGCCCGTATAAGATTCCACGCTTAGCCGTGGAATCTCATACGGACGACCCGGACCACGCTTGTGTGGCCCTTGGAGAATGTCATGCCAGCACTCGCGGGCTCGTATGCATTCCCCGGACAGCCGGGTATGTCTGTAGCCTCCTCCACAGCCACACCTGGGAATGCCATTGAAGATGACGAGGGCCTGCTACTCGTCGGCAATTTGCAGGTGGCCACGGACGAAGACTGGTCTGACACGTGCGCGTGGCTCCTTGCTGTCAGACCAGAGCTCTCCATGGATGGATCGCCCACCAGTAACCCGCGGCCGTGGTTACAGGCTACGCTGTTGGCCACCTCGGCTCAGTCTCTGCCGTATGCTGAGCATATCTTAGATATGTTCACTGCAGCAGAGGAGTCGATCAGACCGAAAGGTAACCTCGCGAAGGCGGCCCGCGAGGTTGCTAGGCAATGCCGAGTTACTGCCAGTCAGTACACTTGGTATGGTCTAGCACCCAGACTGAGCACAGATGACCATGCCACTGTGGGGGGGAAGACACACGGCCAGGCTCTCGTACTGACACGGGTGTGCTGTGCTCGGGCGCTATGCGCTCAGCTAATGCCGCTTTGCGTGACACTGAGGAGAGCTCGCGAGCAGCGATTAGTGCGCTGTCTCATGTGTCTCAGCTGCTATCAGGGGTAGTAGCAGCCTCGGTGCACCAACAGCCTAGTCCGGTGACAGTACAACAAGCCATCCAGGATGGGATCAACCTGGCGTTGGATTGTCTGACTAGGTCGGTCACCAAATCACTGAGGACGAGGCGCACATTTGCCTTAGACAACTTGTGCCTGTCCCAGGAGCTCAAATCGCGCTTATTGCAAGAGCTGATGGCGGGCCCTGGTCTTTTTGGAGGTGGGGGTTGTTGACACCTCCAAGAGACGGTGAACTTGGTGAATAATCAGAGGGCGCTGCGCACACAATTTGAGGTCTTGCGCAGAGAACATGTGCGTGTTCACCCCTCGGCTGTTCGACAGCAGTACGCTCGTGGCGCTGCTGGCAGTGTCAGAGGCCAGCAGGCCCTCCGGGTTCAGAGACTGCGCCAGCAGCAGCGTGCTGCTGTACGTCAGCCAGCGCTTCAAGCGCAGCCAGGCAGCAGCCCGTGCACCGTGGCGCTGGGCGCGAGGAGCGGCGTGTGGTAACCGGGCCTCATGGCCTAAAAGAATTTTTGGTTACCACAGGTACCACTCTGGTGTTGTCACACGTACCAGAGACACACCCACTTATAAAATGTATGTCCACCTCGTTAACCCTAGGTGCACCAGTCGGGGGTCGTTTGAGTTTCCACATTCAGGAGTGGGAGCGGTTAATTCAGGACCGCTTAGTCTTGCAATGGTTTTCGCGCGAATACAGTCCAGAGTGGATAATAGGTCCGCCATTGCATCTGTCTCTGGTACCAGTCTGGACTCAAATTCCAAGAGATCCAGACAGGCAGTTGTGCATAGAAGAGGAGATAGAATCTCTAATTCTAAAAGAAGCAATTCAACTAGTGCAAGATTGCCCGGGCTTCTATTCAACCGTTTTTCTTGTGACAAAGAACACCAGGGGTGGGGGTGGTGGGTGGAAACCAATTCTCAACCTCAAACCTCTAAACAAATTTATAGACACACTGAATTTCAAAATGGAAACAATAAAATCGAAGTTGTTGGGGTTAGAGAAGGGGATGTGGACAGCATCGATAGATCTAAAGGACGCTTATTTCTACATTCCCATTGCAAGGAGTTTTCGTCGGTTCCTGAGATTTGCTTTTCAGGGATGCCAATGGGAATTCAAAGTTCTCTCATTCGGCATCTCAACGGCTCCGAGGGTCTTCACTCGAATGGTCCTTGTTATCACAGCATACCTCGGCAGGAGAAGTATAGTAGTCCACACTTACATAGACGACTGGTTGCTAAAAGCACACAACCCAGAAAGCTTGACAGCAAATCTGGAGATAGTTTTGAAAACTCTCACAGATTTAGGCTGGATAATCAACTTTCAGAAATCAGAGCTGACTCCATCCCAGAAGTTTGTTTACCTGGGTATGTTCTTCGATCTGGATATGTTTATCCATCCCATGAGAGAGTGGAGAATCTCCTCTCGTGCATTCAATTCATTTGCAGCAGTCGTTATATTCTAGCACGAGTCTATCTGAGAATGCTAGGTCTGATGGTTTCAAGGGAACCAGTTATTCCTCAGGCAGCCTTGCGCAGGCTTCCGATTCAGCTGTTTCTCTTGACTCAGTGGACACAGAGCTCAGGGTCACTGGACTCGCGCATTCAAGTGTTGGATCCTCTCATTCATCACCTTCATTGGTGGATGGAGAGAGGGACTCTCCTAACGGGGGTCATGCCAACCCTCCCCACCCTCAAGTAACGATGTTTACGGATGCATCGATGAAGGGATGGAGAGCTTGCCTGGAAGAAGTCACAATATCAGGGCGTTGGAATCTGGATCAGTCAAAGGAGCATATCAACATGCTAGGATTACGGGCTGTAATTCTAGGCCTGGAACACTTCTTAAAAGAAGTGGAGGGAAAGTTTGTGTTGATACATTCAGACAACTCAACAGTAGTGAGTTACATAAACCGCCAGAGCGGAAGGAAGTCGCCAGGTCTCTGTATGATGACATGGAAGTTGCTTTGCTGGTGCATGGATCATATGATCACCTTGAAAGCAGTTCATATTCCGGGAAGGCTGACTCATTGAGCCGAAGGATGAGCATTCTGCCTACGGAATGGCAACTAAGTTAATGTGTGGCGGATCACCTGTTCAATCATTAGGGAAAGCCCAACATAGATTTGTTCGCAATGAAGAAGAATGTCTGGTTACGGCAGGTAAAATAATTGATTGACCCGGATATTTTAAAGATTGATTCTTAGCCAAGAAATTCAATCTCGGTAGAAGCTTTTAGTAGAAGTGTAGAAGGCCTTCACCTGTAACTATATAACGGTCAGGCTCAGCAGATAAGGCATGAATTTCAGGGGTCATCGCCAGGAGATTTCCTCTCCATCCACCAATGAAGGTTATGAATGAGAGGGTCAAACACTTGAATGGACGAGTCCAGTGATCCTGAACTCGGCGTCCACTGAGCCATGAGAAACAATTGAATCGGCCGCCTGTTTAAGGCCGCCTGAGGAATGACTGGTTCCATTGAAACCATCAGACCTAACATTCTCAGATAGACTCGTGCTAGAATATAACGACTGTTGCAAACCAACTGAATGCATGAGAGGAGATTTTCCTCTCCTGGGAAGAACATACCCAGGTAAACAAACTTCTGGGATGGAGTCAGCTCTGATTTCTGAAAGTTGATTATCCAGCCTAAATCTGTGAGGGTTTTCAAAACTATCTCCAGATTTGCTGTCAAACTTTCTGGGTTGTGTGCTTTCAGCAAACAGTCATCTATGTACGTGTGAACGGCTATATATCTCCTGCGGAGGTATGCCGTGATAGCAAGTAACACTCGAGTGAAGACCCTTGGAGCTGTCGAGATGCCGAATGGAAGAACCTTGAATTCCCATTGGCGTCCCTGAAAAGCAAATCTCAGCAACCGATGAAAACTTGTTACAAGAAACACGGTTGAATAGAAGCCCGGACAATCTTGCGCCGGTTGAATTGCTTCTTTTAGAATTAGAGATTCTATCTCCTCTTCTATGCAGAACCGTTTGTCTGGATCTCTTGGAATTTGAGTCCAGACCGGTACCAGAGACAGATGCAACGGCGGACCTCTTATCCATTCTGGACTGTATCCGCGCAAAAGCCATTGCAAGACTAAGTGGTCCTGAATTAACCGCTCCCACTTCAGAATGTGGCAAGTCAAACGACCTCCCACTGGTGCAGCTAGGGTTGACAGGGTGCCCATAAATTTTAGAAGTGAGAGTGTCTCTGGTACAAGTGACAACACCTGAGTGGTACCTGTGGTCCTTCAGGCCCGGTTACCACATGCCGCTCCTCTCGCGCCACGCCCAGCGCCACGTGCATCATGGTGCGCAGGCTGCTGTCTGCCTGGCTGCGCTTGAGGCGCTGGCTGACGTACAGCAGCACGCTGCTGCTGGCGGGGCCGACGCGGTCTCTGAACCCGGCCGGCCTGCTGGCCTCTGACAATGCCAGCACCACCACGAGCGTACTGCTGTCGAGCAGCCGAGCGCTAAACATGCACGTGGTCTCTGCGCAGCACTTCAAACTGTGCGCGCAGCACCCTCTGGTTGTTCACCAAAGTCACTGTCTCTTGGAGGTGCCGACAAAAAGACCAGGGCCCGCCATCGGCGCTTGCAACAAGTGCGACTTGAGCTCTTGAGATGGGCACAAATTGTCCAAAGCAAAAGTGCGCCTCATCCTCAGTGACTTCGTGACTGACCTAGTCAGACAGTCCAATGCCAGGTTGATCCCATCCTGGATGGCTCGTTGGACTGTCACGGGGCTAGGTTGTTGCTGCACCAAGGCTGCTACTACCCCAGATAGCAGCTGAGAGACATGAGACAGCGCACTAATCGCTGCTCATGAGCTCTCCTCGGTGTCGCACAAGGTGGCATTAGCCGAAGCACAATGCTTCCGTGTCAGCACGGGAACCCGGCCGCGTATCCTCTCCCAGAGCGGCACGGTCGTCTGCGCTCGGTCTGGGAGCTAGGCCATATCGAGCATACTGACTAGCAGTAACCCGACATCGCCTAGCAACCTCGCGGGGGGGGGGGGCCTTCGCGAGGCGACCTTTCGGTCTAATAGACTCCTCTGCCGCAGAGAACATATCGAAGATATGTTCAGCATACGGCAGAGACAGTCGTGTTGGCCAATGGCTTTGCCTGTAACCATGCTCGATGGTTACCGGCGGCCCTTTTGTCCACGGAGAGCTCTGGTCTGACAGCGAGGAGCCACGTGCATGCTTCAGACCAGTCTTCATCGATGGCTACCTGTGAATTGCTGACGAGCAGCAGGCCCTCGTCATCCTCAATGGCATTCGCAGGTAAGGCCGAGGTGGAGGCTATAGACGAACCTAGCTGCCCAGGGAATTCATACGGGCCCGTGAGGGCTGGCATAATATTCTCCATAGGCTGACCGGCCACCAAGGCTGCGCTTGTGTGAGGGGTAACATGCACACCAGCGTGGCCCGGATCGTCCGTATGAGATTCCACTATTAAGCGTGGAATCTTATACAGGCGGCCATCCGTTCCAAACCGGCCCACAGGCTGAATCATGAAGCCTGCTCCCGAGCAGGGAGTCTTCATCATCTTCCTGGTCAGGCAAGTTAGACTCTGGGTTCGCAAGAAAAACTAACCCAAACTGACTCCTCACTCTTTACAAATGACACATTTGTTAGACAGTCTACACACTGAACAAAGATGGCAAGGGTGGGGGAAGAATCTAGGCTTGAAGCAAGATGGACATTTCTGAAAAGGGAAGGGATACGAAGACAATGAGTATTATAGCTTGCAAACCCGTGTTAATTTACTATTAGTACAAAACAAGAACAATCTCGAGAGAAGACATCCACTTTTATTACAGACAACCCTGACGGGACAGCTGACTTCTCTAGTTAATAATAACCAATCACAACCAGGATCCCAAATTAAGAAAGAGAGAGAGAAAGATTAAAGACTATCTAGATATCTCTCCACCTTCATAATAAAGGGTGATAAACACATCAAAGACTTCTCTAAACTAAGATTATGACATCAAGGAAAGAGAAAAAACTCTGGTTGATTATGACATCAAACCTCAATGCAACAGCTCCTTCAAGGAGAGGGGACATCAGAAATGAATGCAAGAAATATCTAGAGACTAAAGACATTCATTACTCCCGAATAATATAATATCAAATTATATATATTTGAGAACCCATGCACACACAAGAGAGAATACAGTGCAATAACAAAAGGCAGCAGAAAATTGTGATTATTTTCAAATAATTATGTGCCATAACTAGTAAACTCCCTTAGCCTGAGCACAGGCAAAACCATCCTCTTGTGCAGGAGAACACATCCATCCATCCGCTTAGACTCGTCTTTCAGAAGAACTGATGAGGGGGATGGGACAAAAGGAAGGAGATATTTCTTTTATTCATTTAATATATCTCCAACCCGTAGACATATCACAATGATAAGTAAAAAAATAGACGTGAACAGCCTTCGAGAGAAGAACAGGACCCTAGGCGCTGGGAGAAATTTAACAAGGATTCCCAGCGCCTGAAAACGCGGTAACGCCAAAACGGCCGCGATGAAAACCAGTAACATATAAAAGTTACAAGTCTAAACTAATAAATGGAACGATATCACCTTAACAGCTGATGAGGAATACTCCTCTGCAGACTTAGAATCCGCCATAAATCCAAAAGGTGATAACAATTATTGAAAATTCTCAGAGAGACTGGGAAAGTTTTCCACATGTGGCTGGTCAGCCAATATATTAGAAAACGGAAGTACCGGTATGGCCATGCGCAGTAGATGGGGTCTGTCATGTGCATGACTGTGTACATCCCCCTGCCCATTAGGGGCACCTAACCTTTTATAATTCTGAATATTATTGAATTTAGAGCCGATATACTAGTATTTCGAGAGTGTTAGGTAGGTATGTCATCTCACTCGTGAAAATGAAATTTGATAAATTTTCTTATTTGTTAGCATTAGTCAAATTGGGTTCGCTATTTTAATCTGATGTTTAGATCGATTGACTAACATAATTATTAAGAATAAAATAGATTAATTACTTTGTCGTATGACATGCGCATTCGGTCGGGAACTGCGAAAATGCACATTTGAAGGCACCATGAGTGATCTATAGTATTTAAATCTGTGGGTTACATGTTATTATACTGAGAGAAATACATTGTTTGTGTATGCCCTGCAAAACACTTGTATTACACATTTTATGCCCATCAGAATGACAAATTAATTAGCAATCAAAGCTCTGTAGATTTCATCACGCAGCAACAGATTGCTACACTGAAAGACGGTATATTGCTTACAGATTAGTACTGTCAGCGTGTCAAATACTCCAATCAACATTATCTATTTGACAGGGATTTATCAGAGCAGATCTAGCATAGAAATGTAAATGCTCAAAGACGAATCTTAATGTGCGTGCATGTTTGTGAACGTGCATGCATTTGTGTGTGTGTGTGCGTGCGTGGTTGTGGTGTGCGCGTGCATGGTTGTGGTGTGGTATGTGCAAGTTTTAAGAAAAGCGACACCTGTGCCCTCGTAACAGAACATGAATGCTACTATAAAGTTTCATAATGAAATATCCAAGCTTAGCGAAAGTGTGGTTCCTGTTAGTACAAGATTACAAGGTAGTTTACACGGCTGAATGCTGCATATTTTAGGTGGCCTATGTGTATCCCCGAGGTCAGCGCGCTCCAGCAATGGCCGTACACCTGGCCGGACAACAATGACACCAGGAAGTGCTAAGCCCACATCCACATCCGGAAAGACACCTGGGAAAGGATCGGCTAAAACACCAAACAAGAAAACACCATCAAAAACACCAAAATGTGAAGACAGGCAAGTTTGGGTGTATTTTATAGAATGTTAATTCATTGGTTTTGCAATTTAATAATCAAAAGTCGTCGTGAAATTTGCAAGGCAATTTTTTTACAATTTACCACTGGAAATGACTGTCTTCCTTGCCAAGCCAGTTATTCCACTTTTGCATTGAAAACAGTCTTCTTTTGTCTTTCAAATGGATGTTTCCCAAGACCACTACATAGGATGTATCTGGCCTGTTTGACCATTAAATCATCATTCTGCTTCGATCAATACTTATCACTACATTACTTATTGATAAACACCTTAGTTGAAGCTGTGCCCTACGAATCTTCAGATTTAGAAAGGTCTACCGGCTCCTGGAACCGGGTACCGGTTCCCAGCAAACGGGTACCCACCAGCAAGAGCCGCCATTCTTGTTTGCATAGCAACAAGAGCAACAAGCTTTTTGCTACAGGAGAAATTTCTTAGTTTTCTGTGCTTTTGTGCCTTTTTCTTCTTCTTAATTTAACTGGATTAATATGGAGAGCGCCACCGAACCTCAGGTCGTATTTTTTCATATTATTTCTCTAGTTATATGGAGACTTATGTCTCTGAAACTTTGTGTGTGTTACATGTCCCATTTTCTGAACCCCGGAACTGGGACGTGGTTTCAACAAAATATGCCAGATAAGATTGCCTCCTTTAAACCCCAACGGCGATCGGGCAGTAATATGAAATATTAGGTGTTTGTCTACAGTTTTTTAACACTAAAATCGGCTTACGTCATTCAACCGTGTTGTCCGAGCGGGTGATGTCACACCCTTTTACTGCTCGGATTATTTGGTGAAGGAAATATTTCATTAATTCGTGCATCTTATTCTTGGTAGCTGCGTGCGCTTTTGTACCAGAAACTTTTGAATTATGTCAAGTTTTGTGTGTAATCCCTATCTGTTTGCATTGATTGTTGATTTCAAAATTCTTGATTAGGATGTGTGTTCTGCGGCCTTGCTGCGTTCTACAGCAGTAGTGTTAATTCATTATGTTGTTCCTTCTCGTATCATTTGTCGTTTGTTTGTGTAGTATAATTTGGGAATTAATTCATAAATATACCGCGAATGTATCCGATACGGTTCCTGGTTCCGTTTTATACATCCTGCAGGATCATTTTATGGGTGTATTATTGGCCCGCTCTCGTTCTTGTCACCAGCTTATGTGATCTTGGTTGTAATGTTGCGGTTGTTGGGTGCTGGAGGGTTATCTTATAATTTATTGTCAAACTATTTGACAATTATTTGTCTGCCTTCCATTTCTGTTTCGTTCCGCTTGCTTATTGAGGCCTTGTGCTTGTTTTCAGGCCAAGCATACCCCGCCATCATGCCCGGAGTGCCACAAATTTGTGAAACTAATGTTTAAGGACCATGTCTGTTACCGATATTCAAGGTGTAATGTTGATGATCGTTGTAATATCTGTGCAGTGTGGCCCATCGAATTGGTGGTCGAGTTCCTTGCCCAGAAGGATTTGGCAGGGTCTGATGCGGGGCGGGGTGAGGCGGCTCAAAAAGAAATCGGGGAGCATCTGTTTCGGCCCCTGGGGGCGCTCCTTGTCTGCAGTTGGAGGGATCAGAGATGGCACCCCCTGCATGGTTTGGGCCCGCCATGCAAGGCTTCTTGCATAGCTAAAGACTGGCACAACCTCTCCGTGTCTGGACAGGGTTCTGGACTCATTGCATGGTGCGCACGTTTCTTGAAAAGCCCTTGAATTTTGACCATTGGCTTGAAAAGCCCTTGAATTTGCCAGTTGCCTTGAAAAGTACTTGAATTTGAGTCATCCCCCTTGAATAGCCCTTGAAAATGACTATTTCCACCCAGTTATTTTTTGTGAACAAAGATTTCAGTCGAGTAAATAAAGATTAAAATAAAAAAGATTTTGTTTTGTCGTTTGTCATTCTTTCCGTATCGATCGGTAATATTTCTGATAAAACTACGCGTTCTTGACGTCATACATCTATAGTAAATGGGATAATACCATTGGCCTGTTGTCTCCGTGATTAATTATGCATATGCGAACATAGCAGCGATTCCCGGTGGTTAGAATCAGTTCCCGATTGCGCTACTTGAATACACTATGTACTGGGAACCGGCCGGGGATTACCCTTTACGAAAATTACCGGAAATTTATATGTTAATGCGTCGTAACTGGTTTCCGGTACGCATTACTTTAGCATAGCACACTACCGGGAACTAATTTACGAAAGTTACCGAGAAGTTCACGTAACAAATGAATAAATGTGGCGTACATTTGTAAAAGTTTGCGGTAATTTTTCGAATCTGTGAGTTATTGTGACGTCTATTCCTTTCGCTATACTGAATATTTAAGTTATAAACATGGGAAAGTGCGTGTTCAACAGACAATGGACACTAAACCCGCAGTATAAATGGGTGAGTGAATGCAAAACGGACAAACATAAGGTCGTTTGTACACTTTGTCGCAAAGACGTCGACCTTTCCAGTTCCTTTGCTACTGACACAGTAAAGGATGGATGTGTCGACAACAGTGTGCTAAGGGTTAAATAATTATTCACAAATGAAACCTCTACATGTATCTCATTTTCAAAGTGAATATTTTGAAGCTAATTTGACTGTAAGCTGTTGCTACTTTAGCCAGTAGGCCGCAGTCACTCAGGTTTGCAGCCCTTGAAAATTGGAATTCAGAGCCTTGAAAAGGCCTTGAAAAAAATTGTCAGTCTGCTGTACGAACCATGCATTGACCAGTGGGGGTGGTGTGTGTGTGTGCCATCTTGTATGGCTTCCTGGAGCTCCCGTCAGTGGGTGTGGTGTGTGTGTGTGTGTGTGTGTGTGTGTGTGTGTGTGTGTGTGTGTGTGCCATCTTGTATGGCTTCCTGGAGGTCCCGTCAGGCTCCGGGCTGGCAGGTACTGCTTCTCTGCGGTCACCTCCAGTAGCGGTAGCCAGTCTGTCAGGCATGGGAGCGATCCACCAAGACAGCTCCAGTGTCTCTTCTTCCAGTGACGACTCTTCAGTGTCTGAGGATGAGGAGGCCAAATGAGGAGAGGTTGCAACAGGTGGAGCACATGGAGGTTGATTCCGTCCTGGATGGAACCACCCTCCATTTGTCTGGTTTGGCACAAGCCATGGCAGCCGCTCCGCCCGTAGTTGAGGCTACGCCAGTACCGGGCACCCGTCCGGTGCTGGTTGCTTTGCCAACAACCAATATGATCCAGTCCATTGGACTGGATCCGAAGTTCAAGGAGTTGCTGGAGGCTATTTATGCCAAGCAACTCGCTACGAAGAGCCAGCTCCCTGCGTCCTTTAGGGAGGTGCGGGCAAGGTCCCGTATCCCCAGGGAGGAGTACAAGCACTATGGTGTGGTTCCAACAGTCACTGGGATAGCCATTGGGTTCTTGGTGTCCAAAGTGCAGGAGCGGGTGGCCCCGCTCAGGCGCTTGTGTGACAAGAGCCAGGCACACTGAGATGAAGTCCTGTCCCTCTGTGAAGAGGGGGTGAGGGCAGCTATGAACGCTGTCAATCACTCCTATCGCTTGCTTCAGTCGGTGTGAGCTGGAGCTGGGGCAGGCCACCTTGTGCCACCTGCAGCGCTTTCGTGCATCAACAACTGCCTTGTGCTGTCGGATGTGCT
Source organism: Chaetoderma sp. LZ-2023a (assembly GCA_034401795.1). NCBI lineage: Eukaryota > Metazoa > Mollusca > Caudofoveata > Chaetodermatida > Chaetodermatidae > Chaetoderma > Chaetoderma sp. LZ-2023a. Next base: position 2,056,860 of record CM067368.1, read on the forward strand.
GGCCAGGGTGCAGGCGCATATGACCAAGTCTAGGAGGCAGATGACCATATGCGTCCAGCTTCGGTTGCCTGAACAGCCCTAGCATATTTGGTGGCCAAGCGCGGGCCATCCTAGAAGGCACAGCCAACATTGCGCAAAGTCGGTTAGCTGTGAACCTACAGCTGGAGGTATTGCATCAGGCGCATGCACTAGGGGCTGTAGCGAAACCGCTAGCTGCCCAGCTTTCCTCCAAGAAGCAGAAGCGTAAGAGCAAGGTGAAAGCCAAGCCCACTCCTACTGCTCTTGCTGGGCCTTCTCAGCCTTCTGCTGCTAAGAAGGCGAGGAAGGTTATCGTCTTGTGGAGGCCCCTGCCCACCCTAGTGGTGGCCCTGATCGCCCAATAGGCGGTACGGTCAAGGGAAGTCCTCCAAGGGCGGAAAGAAGGGAGCGGATCGTACCTGAGGATATGGTAGCTCCCTTCATATCCGTCTGGACTGCACCTGTGTGACAGGAACTGCGGTGCCAGTCAGACCAGTCAAACCAAAATCGTTCTCGTTAAAAGGAGTGGGGAAGCGGATCGCGAGCCAGACGCCCGCATTAGGCGTCAATGCGCCTATAGTGGGTGGAAGGCTCATGCGTTTTGTCGAGGCTTGGTGAGGTGTGACGTCAGACAGTCTGGTCCTGGGATGGATATCCCAGGGGTACATGCCAGGGTGGTAGGATTTCCCACCACAAAATCTGTCTTTGGCACCTGTCTGGACTCCCGTACCAAGGGAGCCAAACAAATTAGAAGCCATGCAAAACGAAGTGTTTGCTTCTGAAGGGAGCAATAAAACCAGCAAACCAGAACATTCCAGGCTTCTATTCAAATAGTTCCTTGTCCCCACGAGCACAGGGGGTTGGAGACCCGTACTCAATCTCAGGCCATTGAATTGGTTTATCCATATGCCTCGGTTCAAGATCAAAACTGAGGTCGGTATTGGCAGGATTGAGGAAAGGAATGTGGTGTGTGTCAATCGATCTGAAAGATGCATACTTCCACATTCCAATGAACAGGGGTTGTCACAGGTTTCTGAGATTCGCGTTTCAGAACAGTCTTTGCGAGTTTGTAGTCCTCCCATTCGGCCTGTCGACAGCCCCAAAGGTTTTCACCAGAGTGGTCCTAGCGGTGACAGCGTTTCTCAGAAACATAGACGATTGGCTCATCAAGGTGGACACGCCAGCCAGGTTAGAAGTGGATACTGCTCTGACTCTGAAATTACTTTCAGATCTAGGCTGGATAGTCAACAAGGAGAAATCCGAGTTGACACCCACTCAGCACTTTGTTTATTTGGGCATGCTATTTGATCTCAAGGAAGGCAGGGTTTACCCATCAGAGAAACCACATTCAGGCAAGGAGGTCTCTTCAGATGCTGGGCATGATGGTCTCCATGGAGCAGGTAATCCCGTACGGTGCTCTGATTCGAAGACATCCAGTTGTATCTGATGTCTCTGTGGAAACAGAGAACAGAACCCCTGGCAAAGCTGGTACCAGTTTTGGAGCCAATAATGTTGCATCTTGTATGGTGGAAGGAGCGTCAGAATCTCCTAGTAAGAGTTTCGCTTCACCTACCCCACCCCCAGCTGTTCGTGTACACGGATGCATTGCTGGAGGGGTGGGGGGACCTGCCTGGGAGAACACCAGGTTTCGGGCACATGGAGTATCCAAGTGAGTCAGCTGCATATCAATCTGTTAGAAATGATGGCAGTGGCACTGGAGAAATTTCTTCCAGAAGTCAGGGGCAAGGTGATATTGATACAGTCGGACAATTCGACAGTGGTATCATACATAAATCGCCAAGCAGGGACCAAGTCACCCACACTGTATGAAGGTGTGGCACTTGATTCAATGGTGCAGGAATTACTCGGTTGTTTTTAAAGCAGCTCACATTCTTGGGTGATTGAACATTCTGGCAGATGCTTTGTCCTGCAGACAGAAGAGAATTCTGCCAACAGAATGGTCTCTCAACCCTCCAGTTCTACGAAGGATCTTCGAGCATTGGGGTAAACCGAATGTGGACTTGTTTGCCACAAATGAAAATGCTCAAATCATGACTTATGTCTCACCGATTCCAGATCCAAATGCTGTCGATCCAGATGCTCTGGCGATAAGCTGGAGAGGGATGCACGTGTACCCACCCACCATCCTACCGAAGGTCTTGATGAAGATCAGGGAGGAGCCGTGCTTAGTCCTGCTAATAGCACCGTATTGGCCCAGCAGGGCATGGTTCACGGATCTTCTGGATCCGCTGGTGGAAAATCCAGTGCAGCTGCCCGCGATTCCGAACATAATCTCCCAGGCCAAGGGCCGCTTCCTACACAAGGGGCCCGAGATGTTCAAATTGACTGCGTGGATGTTATCAAACAACGTTCCACGTCGGAAGGCTTTTCTCAACAGGCTGCGAGTTTCATCGCAGCCGCGAGGGGGGTCAACCTTCAAGTCATATAACCACAAGGTTAACAGCTTTGCAGAGTAGTGTGAAGGAAAGGATATTGATCCCTTTCAACAAATAGCAGACCCTCTCTGTGAGCTGTTCTTTATAGGACTAGCTCCTGTCACGATTGCTGGATACAAGTCAGCTTTGCCATCAGTTATCCCTTGTCTAGCCAACAGAGATAGTCCAGAGGTGGCCCAGTTAAACGTGATGGTGAATGGAATGAGCAATCTCTGACCGAGACAACCGGTAGTCATTCCCGCCTGGAGCCTATCTTTGGTGCTTAATGTGCAAGCCAAGTACCCTTTCGAACCTTTGGTTCGGCTAGTCTAAAGCATTTGACTCTTAAGGCGGTCTTTCTATTGGCAGTTTCCTCAGCTAGAAGTTGCAGTGAGATCCATGCGTTTTCAGCAGAGAGGGACCGATTTATTATCTCTGGAGCGGGTCTGCGACTGCTACCAAGAGCAGAATTTATGTCAAAGAATCAATCTTTAAAATATCCCGTCAAACTGATCATTATACCGAAACAAACTAGGTTTGATCGTGATGCCAGTGCCTGGTGTCCAGTCCGTGCTTTGACCAAGTACAAAAAATGGACGGACTCCACATTCAAATGATAGACATCTGTGGATCTACCATAAGAAGCCATATGGCGCCGCATCCAAGGATTCTATCTCTTGTTGGGTAGTCGAATGCATTCAGACTACCCACGAGATTGCGACTGAGCACCATGTGCAATGCGCTAGGGCTCACGATGTTAGTGGAATAGCCGCCTCGACCGCCCTATTCAATGGCGTCCTGTTAGAGGACATCATGGCCATTGCATGGACAATGGCACTGTGAGTCCTCTCACGGATTACTATATGAGGGACATGTCAGACTCAGCCAATCCACTCGCCTCCACTGTTTTGAAATGATAGTCTAGTGGCCACACTGCTCATCTCCTTTTGGTGACTTTGAAAAGCAAAAGTAGTTAGAACAAACATGGTCAGGCGAGAGGGATTCAACCGTATGTGACACGTTTGGTCGAAATTGTGTTGGTTGGTGGCGTCACATCTGGAATCCAAAATTCATGAGGTAATTCAAGTTTTACTGTTTTTTGTATTATGTTTATGTATCATGTTCATTCATCTTATATATTCATGCTCATTCCCAGGCTTATGTTTGTCAAGAGCAGGGTTGGGGTCAATTCCGATTGGAATTGGAATTGATCAGTCAATTCCAATTCAATTCCGGAATTGGAATTGATCAATCTGAGGACTCAGGAATTGGAATTGATAAATTTTAAGACATTGGAATTGGATTTCGAATTGATAATTTGAATTGACCAGAATTGATAATTCCAATTCAGTTCCAATCAATTCCAGCCATATTTGTCATAGATTTACTGAACATTGATGGCTATAAAATGTACATGTAATATCTGTAAATTATACACACTGCTCTTTATATGCCCTTAATGCATTTCATCCTAAATGATCTATATGATACCATTTACCACATTTCATTCTATATGCATGTTGATGATATTTAATGCTGTTATTAGATGTCTTATTGAATATTTTAAAATTAATTGGACTGACTACTTTTGTCTCCTATGGCTGCAACAGTTTCTATTAAAATTAATTTTAACAGCTTAGTTATATGTTTGGTTTGAAGACTAGAATTTGAGATACTGATAATTCTGTGATGAGCAAGTTAGCTCTTAACCCTTTTAACACCTAAGCCGGCCAAAACACCTTCTGCAATGAGTTCCAGAAATGTGCATTGGCAGGCCGATAGAAGACTATGTTTTGAAAATTTACCACTGGAGTGGCTAGCTGGATAACTGAGCCAGTAATTCCAATGGCAAATCTGATAAGTACTATGAACTTTAATACATTATTGAATTAACTCAATTCTCCCTGACCAGTGACCAATTAACTGTTTTATTCTATGAGAGCTTTGTACCTCCTTTATTCAATCAAAGCCACTGATCTTGAACTTATTTCATTCTGCATTTCCTGGAAACAGGTTTTCAGCTCTATGAAATCATGCCATCTTTAAAATCCATACAAATTAGTTAACAAATTTTAAGAATTTTTCTTGGCCAACCTTGGTCATTAAATGGTTAAAATATAACAATGGTGATCTCAAGTAAATAATGGTATGGAATTGGAATTGAGCTTTTCTGGGTGGAATTCGAATTGCTAAAATGAATTGATGTGGAAACGGAATTGGAATTGATCAAATGAATTGAGGTGGAATTGGAATTGATAAAATGGAATTTACCCCATCCCTGGTCAAGAGCTGTTAACCCTCTGGGCACACTTGTGTTTCAGGCGAGAGGCATGTTCGTTAGTTCTGTTCACTTTTTTAGGAGAAGGGATGGGGGTGAGGAGCGGTGATGCGAATGTGATTCGGTCCCTTTAACTTGGTCCTTTTACGTCTCTGTATGTCAAGTTTAAGTCTAAGTTCTTTCTCTAGGGGCAAAAGAGGCTTTGTATGGCTTTCCCCATCCCACCGGGTTACTGACTAAATCTGGTGTTATCAATAAGTAATGTAATGGTAAGTATTGATCGAAGGAGAATGAAGGAAATTTAAATTTCCCTTTTTCCAAGATCTAACAATACTTACCATTACATTACGGACCCTGTCTCCCAACCCCACGGAGCCAAGCCATGGGTTGTCTCTTGTTTGGTAGCTATGCAAACTATATGGCTGCTCTTGCTGGCAGGTACCCGTTTGTTGTGAACCGGGTACCTGGTTCCAGGAGCCGGTAGAGCTTTCTAAATCTGAAGATTCATAGGCCACAGCTTCAACTAAGCTGTTTATCAATAAGTAATATAATGGTAAGTATTGTTAGATCTCGGAGAAAGGGAAATTGAAATTTCCTTCAATGCCTTCTAATTGCTATATAAATAACAATCTTAAGAGTTTAGTGAGTGAGAACAATTTTACTATCATTAATCAGCTGTACACTGGTCAGATATGACAAGGAAACTCCAAGATTTTCAATGGTTTTCAAGTTTCATAAATGCAACTCGAATGCCTAAAAATATTATCTGACAACTCATATGCATATCAGCCGTTTTCAGATATTCAATGGTATAATAAGCAAGAAGCGAAAAGAGGCAATAGACAGCTCTATAACCGGAACTAACCTGTCAACAGGAAGTGATTTATCTCTAATCTTTCTGACGTACAATGGACAGCAGAAGACTTGCTAAGATAAATATTAAGATAAATATCGGCTATTTATGACATGTTTTCACTTATGCAGTTATATGGTAAGAAGTACCCGAGGTCAGTATTTTGTTACTGATATTTGGATTTTTACGATTTGCTGGCGAAAAAATCTGCCTGCACCCTGTGCACCCAGAATATGAAATCTACTGCACTGGTGGTCGTGTAATGGTCAGGATGACAGGGGTTGCTGGAGTGTAATGGTCAGGAAGACAGGGGTTGCTGTAGTGTAATGGTCAGGAAGACAGGGGTTGCTGTAGTGTAATGGTCAGGAAGACAGGGGTTGCTGTAGTGTAATGGTCAGGAAGACAGGGGTTGCTGTAGTGTAATGGTCAGGAAGACAAGGTTTGTCGTAGTGTAATGGTCAGGAAGACAGGGTTTGCTGTAGTGTAATGGTCAGGAAGACAAGGTTTGCCATAGTGTAATGGTCAGGAAGACGGTTTGTTGTGGTGTAATGGTCAGGAAGACAGGGTTTGCCGTAATGTAATGGTCAGGAAGACAGGGTTTGTCGTAGTGTAATGGTCAGGAAGACAAGGTTTGCCGTAGTGTAATGGTCAGGAAGACAGGGTTTGCTGTAGTGTAATGGTCAGGAAGACAGGGGTTTCTGTAGTGTAATGGTCAGGAAGACAGGGTTTGCTGTAGTGTAATGGTCAGGAGGACAGGGTTTGCTGTAGTGTAATGGTCAGGAAGACAGGGGTTGCTGTAGTGTAATGGTCAGGAAGACAAGGTTTGCCGTAGTGTAATGGTCAGGAAGACAGGGTTTGTTGTGGTGTAATGGTCAGGAAGACAGGGTTTGTCGTGTAATGGTCAGGAAGACAGGGTTTGTCGTAGTGTAATGGTCAGGAAGACAGGGTTTGCTGTAGTGTAATGGTCAGGAAGACAGGGATTGCTGTAGTGTAATCGTCAGGACGACAGGGTTTGCTGTAGTGTAATGGTCAGGAAGACAGGGTTTGCCGTAGTGTAATGGTCAGGAAGACAGGGTTTGTCGTAGTGTAATGGTCAGGAAGACAGGGTTTGCTGTAGTGTAATGGTCAGGAAGACAGGGTTTGCTGTAGTGTAATGGTCAGGAAGACGGGTTCTACTTCGAATAATACTTACCAGATGTACTATTATGATAATATCTATTATCTAGTCTAGCTCAAAATAAACAATTAAAACTCCGCACTCTCCTGGTCCTGCCCATACTGTGTCCGGGAATACCATAGCCGCAGGTACCGAGTCTATTCCCAATCACAGTCAGATTCGTCTATTTTGCGCTTGTTTCAAGTCGCATGTGTTTAGAGTGTCATTTAATTGATAAATTAAGCAGTTTTAGCGCGTGTTTGTGAAAACCATCGCTGGACTAATGGAGGAACTAGGGAAATCATCACAGGGGCAGGTTGTATCAATCTAGAATTTATACATTCGTGCCATAATGACTGTTTGAAATTTCCTTAAATTGGCACATTGTTTTATAATGTTAGCCATTGTTGGAGTTGCTTCTGTACCCGTTAACTTTTAGTTTTAATTCGGGTACTCGGTTAATTTCTCTTGCGACTCGGTTCCTCTAAGATGGATGCGCCTTTAGCCAAGATGGCGGCGCCCATGTAATATGTCGTTATTGGCTTGGTGTATCCAGGCACTCTGTTATCGCCGATTTTAGCTCTCGCTTCATTGTCGAGGGTGTTTGTAGTGATCGGCGAGGTTTTCTTGGTTATTTAACGTTAGTTAAAGGCTGAGTTGTGTTTTGTAAAAAATTTTCACTCAAAAAAGTTTCAAATATTTCCTGCCTAAGACATGTTATCATTAATTTAAGAGAAAGTTAATGTGTTTAAGAAATCTTAACTATCAAGTCTATTGTGCGTATTGCTCGTCATCACTTGTCATGCGCAGCGTTTTAATTCTTCTCTGTGTTCGCAGAAACCGAAGAACCCGGACACGTTGTGCCAGAAGTGCAACAGGTTCATGAAACGGAAGTATCTTGGTCATCACTGTGTGGCGTGTGCGAAGTGTAAGGTCGGAAGCCCTTGTGATGTGTGCGTCAAGTGGTCGTCGGCAATGGTGGCTGAGTTTGACAGGGATCGACGGGCGAGGCTGGAGCGTATAGAGAAGGACAAGGCAGTGAAGCGGCAGCAAGCGTCGTTGGTTGGACTGGAAGGTCGGCTGAATGAGAGGATGGATTCAGCACTGGGCGTATGGGCGGCCCAGTTCAAGGCCATGTTTGATTCATTACCGTCCACGGTCCCGGTGAGGCAAGCTGGTGCAGGGAAACCATTAGGTGGTCCGGCTAGTTCTGCTGAGGGTCATGCACCTGACCCTTCTGTGTCCTCGGCTCAAGAGCCATCGGTAGAGGAGGAAGATTTGCTGTTGATGGAAGACTCCGGCATGCCGGATCTTTCAATGTCGGCGATGCCTAGTACGTCCCAGGGGTCTCCCTCGGGATTTGTACGGGTTTGCCAGGCGGATGGTGATGTCGACGTTCCGTCGGGCATTTTTCATCCGTTATTTGTGCAACCGGATATGCCGGCGGAGCCGTGGTTTGCGGTTCCGACGGCTATCCCGGCGGCGTTAGGCGCGGCTCCTATCGGAGTGACAGTGCCAGCCGTGATTGAGGCGGTCGTAGTCCCGGATCCCGTGTTGGAGCCGATGGACTGCGGAGAATCCGTATCCGGCGATTCGTTGGATACTGGTGCCGCTGGTAGTCGCGCTATGGATGCGCTCTGTCCTGGCAGAGACGTATATCGTAGCGTTCAGCAAGGATCGTCGGTGGCCCTCTCATCTAAGGGAGAGAGGGAGGATGAAAACGGGAGTTCTTTAATGGATGATTCCGCTTTCTACACCGAAGCTGAATGGGTGCAGGTCCTTGGATGGATGACCAATCGTCTCGGGTTGGCATCGGATCTAGGATCTCAGCGCGATCCGGCGATGGAGCGGATGTCAGAGCGTGCGGCTAGCGCTCTGTCCAGTGGCTCTTCGGCCATGCCTACACTCCCCTTGGACACGCAGACTTCTGACATGTTGGAAGTTGCGGCATATCGTCTGGTTCAGCCAGACTATGCATTGCCCAAGGCCCCGAAGGGGATAAGGAGTAGGGTCCGTTTTCCGGAGCAGGCTTATCATCAGTACGCCAGGGTTCCACGGCTTTCCGTTGTGGAACGTGAGGCGCTGAATAGGCCGTGGCTGGGAAGGCCAAGGGGCGGTCACGTCCCTTGGTTTCTCAGACCAACAAAGGCCTGTTTAATGAGCTCACGCTCATTGAGGATGCGGCTAGGGCAGCCATGGCTGCGCTGTCGCACGGGTGTACCGTCTTGCAGGGTATGCTGAACTGCACGGCGGAAGGCGGACAGGTGCCAGAGGCTGCTCCCGGAGTTGTTCGGGACACCATGCGCCTGTCTCAGGATTGCCTGGCCAGGGTGATCACAAGAACTTTAGCAGAGCGACGGAGAATGGTTCTCGATTGTGTGGAACCAGGACCGGAGATGAGGGCAGCGTTATCTTCTGCGCCTTTCATAGGTCCAGGCTTGTTCGGCGGCTCGGCACGACAAGCGCTTTCTAAAGTTGCATCGATGGTGGCGGAGCAAGAGGTGGTCGGCAAGTCGTGGAAGTCGACCAAGAGGACTCAGCCGCAACAGTCCTACCGTCAACACAGGCAGGAGCAGCAGAGGCAGCGTCCTAGATCGCCCTTCCGTCCTTCTGCCCGTGATGCCCATAGGCCATCCGGAGCACAAGGGCCTGGCCGTTCGTCCGCATACAAGCCCTCTAGTAAGAGGCCGTATGAGGACGACAGGAAGGGTGGCGGTTCGGGCCGTGGCGGCTACCGTAAGGATAGTCGTGGCGGCGGTTCCGGACCGTCATACCACAAGAAGCCGCGGGGCGGCCGTGGGGCTCGTTCCTGACGGGTTTCCGGCGGAATCAATACCGGCGGCTTTGGAAACAAATGGAGTCGAGAATCTTCACCCAAGCGATGTAGCGTCTTGTCGGCTAATCTCGACCGACAACTGTGTGCAGATTCCTTCCGTCGGAGGCAGACTTCAGCTATTCCTAAGCCAATGGGAACAGGTCGTGCGCGACTATTTAGTCTGTCAGTGGATAAGAAACGGCTACGATCCGGACTGGCTCATCCATCAATCGTTAGTTCCGTTAACCTCGACTCCAATATGGACTCCTATTCCAAGGGAATTAGACCGTCTAGTTGCCATTCAGTCAGAGATAGAATCGCTTCGTCAGAAGAAGGCGATTCACCTGGTCGCTGATCAGTCATCACTGGGCTTCTATTCGATTATGTTCCTAGTTCCGAAGCGTACCGGAGGGTGGAGACCAATTCTCAATCTCAAACCGTTGAACAAATTTATTCTTTCTCCCAGATTTCAGATGGAGACGGTAGCAGCGGTGATGACAGGGCTCAGGAAAGGCATGTGGGCGGTATCAATAGATCTGAAGGATGCTTATTTTCATATTCCAATGTCAATTCCCTTTCAGAAGTACCTGCGATTTGCATTCCAAGACAATGTTTGGGAATTCAATGCTCTTCCATTCGGCCTGACCACAGCTCCGAGGGTCTTCACCAAGGTGGTTCTCGCCATGACTTCCTTACTTCGCAGGAGAAACATAGCTGTTCACACTTACATAGACGACTGGCTGCTAAAGGCGGGGAATCCAGTCACTCTGCGCAGCAATCTGAAGGTAGTCCTAGACTTATTAAAGAAGCTAGGATGGATTGTGAATCTAGAGAAATCAGAACTGACTCCATCCCAGGAGTTTGTTTATCTGGGAATTTTTTTCAATCTCAGGGACGGCGTAGCTTTTCCGGCGGAGAGCAGAGTCAGAAGCCTGATTGCAGTATTGGAGTCAGTTTCTCTAGGAGCCTATCTGACGGCGCGTCAATTTCTCAGAATACTCGGTTTACTAGTATCTCTGGAGAAGGTGGTGCCATATGCGGCGCTCAGGCGCAGGCCGATTCAGATGTATTTGATGTCGTTCTGGTCACAGAGAACAGATCCGTTATCTCTGAGAATACCAGTAAAAGAACCATTGATATTCCACCTTCAGTGGTGGTTGTCGGAACAGAATCTCCTGCGAGGTGTTCCTCTACAACCTCCTCAACCTCAGATGTCCATATTCACGGATGCATCGTTGACAGGTTGGGGAGCGGTATTGGACAATCAGTCAGTGTCAGGGGAATGGGATCGGACCAATGCGCAGAAACATATCAATGTGCTCGAGCTATTAGCGGTGGTATTAGCACTGCAGAAGTTCGAGAGTCTAGTTCAAGACAAAATTGTCCTAGTAAGGACAGACAACTCAACAGTGGTGTCTTATTTGAACCGCCAAGGCGGGACAAGATCACCGGAGTTGTGTATGATGGTTTGGAACCTTCTGCTGTGGTGCCAAGAGAGGAATATTATTCTTCGGGCAGCACACATTCCAGGAAGATTGAACATCTTAGCGGATGCTCTCAGTCGAAGGACGGTTTGTCGTCCGACGGAATGGCAGCTCAACCAAGTGGTAGCGGAGGTTCTATTCAAACAATGGGGCAAGCCAAATGTCGACCTATTTGCAATGAAGAAAAACGCAAAGATGGTCACGTACGTGTCACCGATCCCGGACCCGTTAGCTCTAGCAGTAGACGCACTGGCGATAAGTTGGAAGGGAATGTACGCGTATGCGTATCCTCCAACAATTCTCATCCCGAAAGTTCTGGCAAAGATAAGAGAGGGGATGTGCCAAGTACTACTGATCGCTCCTTATTGGCCAGGCCGATCATGGTTTACGGATCTGCTGGACCTTCTGGTCTGCAGTCCAATCCCTCTTCCAGACACAAGAGATGTAATCTCTCAGAACAAGGGTCTGTACCTTCACGACAGACCAGAAATGTTCAAATTGACTGCATGGATGTTGTCAAGCAGCGTGCAATTGAGGGTGGCTTTTCTGAGCAAGCAGCGAAGTTTGTTGCTTCGGCCAGAAGAGTTTCGACCACAAAAACATATAATTATAGAATCAACAAATTTGCACAGTAGTGTGAGAGAAGAGATATTGATCCCTTTTCTGCATCTGTTCAACACGTAGCAGATTTTATCTGTCATTTATACGAAGTTGACAAACTTGTACCTTCTACCCTAGCAGCATATAAGTCTGCATTAGCTTCTGTCATTCCTAGTCTCACCATTGGGGGAGTGGAGAATGACACCTTGAATGAAGTTATCAAAGGAATGAGCAATCTGCGACCTAGACAGCCAATTCCTATCCCATCATGGAATCTATCTCTTGTTCTACAGGTTTTAGGGCATGCTCCCTTTGAACCGATTAGATCTATTGACATTAAACTGTTAACTATTAAATCAGTTTTCTTGGTTGCAGCAGCGTCGGCGAGAAGGAGAAGCGAGATTCATGCGCTTTCTGCCGAACAAGACCGTTTTGTCGTCACGGGTGAAGGTTTAAGATTACTTCCACGTCTTTGTTTCCTGGCAAAGAATCAGTCACTTAAATATCCAGGACAGCCGATCAATTTGCCAAGTTTAATTAGACGTGACCCAAATTCTTGTGCTTGGTGTCCTGTCAGATGTCTAAAGATGTATAAGAAACGTACTTCTGAGTGGAGAGACGACCCGAAATCTCTGTGGTTATGTCTCAAAGCTCCCCATTTACGTGCTTCGAAAGATACTATTTCTCGTTGAATAGTTGACGCTATTCAGATGTCGCACAAGATCGCTACAGGAAAGCAGATTGATCGTGCGAATGCCCATGAGGTCCGAGCACTAGCAGCATAATCGGCCCTTTATAAGGGTGTCTCTTTAGAGCAGGTGATGTCTGTAGCACAATGGCATGCCGAGTCGTCATTCACTGATTTCTACCTTCGAGACATCTCCAGCACACTTAATCCAGTAGCCGTCGCCAATCTGTCGAACCTAAACTAAGCCACGTCCGACCACTACTTCGCACACATCACAAAAGCCTTCCGCCTACACTGACCAAGCGCTATGCACATGACTGAGTACGACCGTGGATTGGGCCTAGCTCCTGTGATGATCAAGAACAGATCGACCACTCAAAAATGGTGAGTGTTTACATTAATTAAGTGACTATAAATATGTTTACTTCCAGTAGAAATACCAGACTGAGTAAGTGAATAGTCTGGTACAAGAGTATATTTATCCTCTCATACAGACATGAGACTCATTCCAATTTGAAAATCTAATCTATATACTGATAGTTTTTTTCAAAGATTTGAAGTTGTAGTAGCTTCTTTGCACTCTACTGGACTGCCCTAGCTGAGACTTGGGGCTGACACGGGTCTGGTGGGTGTTGCATCCCCATGGACATCCCTCTGGTTTTGTGCGGACAAAAGAGGGGGGGGGAGGGGGGGGGGGAGCGCGGTCTAAACCATGGAAGTTTAGCACTCTATGAGTCAGATAGCAGAACCCAAGCGTATGCCAGGGTTTTAGTCTCTTCACAACCTTCTCTGTTGGATGGTTGATGAGTGCTGGTTCGAGCCTCACCTCCTCCCACCGGCATTTCCTGGCTGTCGAAATCCGGAGTTTATCATAATAGTACATCTGGTAAGTATTATTCGAAGTAGAATCAAAAAAGCATCCGCTTTTGTTTCTACGAGAATTCTTAATACTTACCAGATGTACTATGGCCCTGCCTCAGCCGCCCCGCTGAGGTGAGGCTGAGCTGCTTTCGCAGTTTGCCAAGGCAAATATAAGACGAATCTGACTGTGATTGGGAATAGACTCGGTACCTGCGGCTATGGTATTCCCGGACACAGTATGGGCAGGACCAGGAGAGTGCGGAGTTTTAATTGTTTATTTTGAGCTAGACTAGATAATAGATATTATCATAATAGTACATCTGGTAAGTATTAAGAATTCTCGTAGAAACAAAAGCGGATGCTTTTTTGAGTTTGTCGTAGTGTAATGGTTAGGAAGACAGGGTTTGCTGTAGTGTAATGGTCAGGAAGACAGGGGTTGCTGTAGAGTAATGGTCAGGAAGACAGGGTTTGCTGTAGTGTAACTGTCAGGAAGACAGGGTTTGCTGTAGTGTAATGGTCAGGAAGACAGGGTTTGATGTAGTGTAATGGTCATGAAGACAGGGGTTGCTGTAAAGTAATGGTCAGGAAGACAGGGGTTGCTGTAGTGTAATGGTCAGGAAGACAGGGTTTGCTGTAGTGTAATGTTCAGGAAGACAGGGTTTGCTGTAGAGTAATGGTCAAGAAGACAGGGTTTACTGTAGAGTAATGATCAAGAAGACAGGGTTTGCTGTAGAGTAGTGGTCAGGAAGACAGGGTTTGCTGTAGTGTAATGGTCAGAAAGACGGTTTGCTGTAGTGTAATCGTCAGGAAGACAGGGTTTACTGTAGTGTCAAGAAAACATGGTTTGCCGTAGTGTAATGGTCAAGAAGACAGGGTTTACTGTAGTGTAATGGTCAAGAAGACAGGGTTTGCTGTAGTGTAATGGACAGGAAGACAAGGTTTGTCGTAGTGTAATGGTCAAGAAGACAGGGTTTACTGTAGTGTAATGGGCAAGAAGACAAGGTTTACTGTAGTGTAATTGTCAGGAAGACAAGGTTTACTGTAGTGTAATGGTCAAGAAGACAGTTGGCCATAGCATAACGGTCAGGAAGACGGGGTTTACTGTAGTGTAATGGTAAGGAAGACAGGGTTTACTGTAGTGTAATGGTCAGAAAGACGGTTTACTGTAGTGTAATGGTCAGGAAGACAGGGTTTACTGTAGTGTAATGGTCAAGAAGACAAAGTTTGCTGTGGTGTAATGGTCAAGAACACAAGGTTTCCTGTAGTGTAATGGTCAAGAAGACAAGGTTTGCTGTACAGTAACTTGACAGGTTTCCAAAACAAAAACATGTTATTTGTAACAATTTTAAACCTAATGTAAGAAATGTTCTGTTAAATATTTTGAACATAATCGGATTGGAAAACATTGCTGCCTTAGGCAATCCAATTATGTTCAAAATACTCAACCGTTAAGTTATTTTCGCAGCTTCACTGTAATTCTGTTTCTTCCAGATTTATCCCTAACCGAGCAGCGACTGACTTTGATATGGGTCATTACGGGATGATGCGTCAGGAGAATGAGAGTTCAGAGCACGCAAATAAGGCACCACAGAATATCCAGTATGAACAGAAACTGTCTGAAGCCCTTCTGAATGGTGCCAATCCTCAAGACTCTCAAATACTGGCATTCAAAAAGAAAGCCATACCAAATAGACATGGTAAGTGGCGACATCCACGAGACGCAATAGCGATTTCAGTATACCAACTAGACATGGTAAGTAGCGACATCTATGAGCAGTGCTCTAGACACAATAGCGAATTTCAGCATACGAACTAGACAAGGTAAGTGGTGTCATCCATGAGACGCAATAGCGAATTTCAGCATACCAACTAGACAAGGTAAGTGGCGACATCCACGAGACACAATCACGAATTTCAGCATACCAAATAGACATGGTAAGTGGCGACATCCACGAGACGCAATAGCGAATTTGAGTATAGCAACTAGACATGGTAAGTGGCGACATCTATGAGAGTGCGCTGGACACAATAGCGAATTTCAGCATACGAACTAGACACGGTAAGTGGCGTCATCCACGAGACGCAATAGCGAATTTCAGCATACCAAATAGACATGGTAAGTGGCGACATCCATGAGACGCAATAGCGAGTTTCAGTATAGCAACTAGACATGGTAAGTGGTGACATCTATGAGCAATGTGCTAGACACAATAGCGAATTTCAGCATACCAACTAGACAAGGTAAGTGGCGTCATCCACGAGATGCAATAGCAAATTTCAGCATACCAACTAGACATGGTAAGTGGCGACATACACGAGACACAATAGCGAATTTCAGCATACCAAATAGACATGGTAAGTGGCGACATCTATGAGCAGTGTGCTAGACGCAATAGCGAGTTTCAGCATACCAAATAGACAAGGTAAGTGGCTACATCAGGGTTTGAAAAAACTATTTGTCCGATTGCCCGGGGCAACCTAAATTTCAAGTGGGCAACTATACATTTGCTATTGTCAGTATATCGGGCAACCATGAGAAATAGAGAATTAATTAGTAACAATTAATTCAGTTTGCATTCCAGGCTGTTTGCATTGCACGGTAGCTTCATAATTTCCTTCAAACATGAAAAATCAGCAACGGAAATGTCAAAATTTGTACTCTAAAACCGTGACAGATGTGATTGAGAATAAAATCTCAAACGGGTACCCGTCTATATATGTATTTGGAACACCAGCCCGGATGGACTCATCACTCCTTCAGCGAGATAAATGAAAACGTCTGATAGTGTTTTTAACTGTACAATTCGAAGGCCGAATATTGCTGAGCACACGCAAATAGCTGTTTACTAATTGTAGTGACGACCGTAGCCATCACGTTTGGGCCTATCGTCAGTCCGGTCGGTACACTATCAAAATCAAGCTAAATAATAAAAATCAATTTTGACTCCAAACTATGCTCAATCTAGTACTCGTTTTATTCGTGAGATAAGTTAATGCAGCATTGCTGTTTCTGAGTAATCATGATGCGGTTTCTTGAGACATTACCGTTAACATGTTAAAAAATAATACATCCATGAGACACAGTAGTGAATTTCAGCATACCAAATAGATAAGGTAAGTGGCTACATCTATGAGCAGTGTGCGAAACACAATGGTGAATTTCGGCATACCAAATAGACATGGTAAGTGGCGACATCTATGAGCAGTGTGCTAGACACAATAGTGAATTTCAGCATACCAGATAGACATGGTAATTGGCGACATCTATGAGCAGTGTGCTAGACACAATAGCGAATTTCAGCATACCAAATAGACATGGTAAGTGACGACATCTATGAGCAGTGTGCTAGACACAATATCGAATTTCAGCATACCAAATAGATATGGTAAGTGGCGACATCTATGAGCAGTGTGCTGGACACAGTACCGAATTTCAGCATACCAATTAGACATGGTAAGTGGCGACATCTATGAGCAGTGTGCTAGACACAATAGCGAATTTCAGTATACCAAATGGACATGGTAACTGGCGACATCTATGAGCAGGGTGCGAAACACAATAGCGAATTTCAGCATACCAAATAGACATGGTAAGTGGCGACATCTATGAGCAGTGTGCTAGACACTAGTGAATTTCAGCATACCAAATAGACATGTAAAGTGGGGACATCTATGAGCAGTGTGCTAGACACAATAGCGAATTTCAGCATACCAAATAGACGTGGTAAGTGGCGACATCTATGAGCAGTGTGCTAGACACAATAGCGAATTTCAGCATACGAAATAGACATGGTAAGTGGTGACATCTATGAGCAGTGTGCTAGACACAATAGCGAATTTCAGCATACCAAATAGACATGGTAAGTGGTGACATCTATGAGCAGTGTGCTAGACACAATAGTGAATTTCAGCATACCAAATAGACATAGTAAGTGGCGACATCTATGAGCAGTGTGCTAGACACAATAGCGAATTTCAGCATACCAGATAGACATGTAAAGTGGGGACATCTATGAGCAGTGTGCTAGACACAATAGTGAATTTCAGCATACCAAATAGACATGGTAAGTGGCGACATCTATGAGCAGTGTGCTAGACACAATAGCGAATTTCAGCATATCAAATAGACATGGTAAGTGGCGACATCTATGAGCAGTGTGCTAGACACAATAGCGAATTTCAGCATACCAAATAGACATGGTAAGTGGTGACATCTATGAGCAGTGTGCTAGACACAATAGTGAATTTCAGCATACCAAATAGACATGGTAAGTGGCGACATCTATGAGCAGTGTGCTAGACACAATAGCGAATTTCAGCATACCAAATAGACATAGTAAGTGGCGACATCTATGAGCAGTGTGCTAGACACAATAGCGAATTTCAGTATACCAAATGGACATGATAACTGGCGACGTCTATGAGCAGTGTGCGAAACACAATAGCGAATTTCAGCATACCAAATAGATATGGTAAGTGGCGACATCTATGAGCAGTGTGCTAGACACTAGTGAATTTCAGCATACCAAATATACATGTAAAGTGGGGACATCTATGAGCAGTGTGCTAAACACAATAGTGAATTTCAGCATACCAAATAGACATGGTAAGTGGCGACATCTATGAGCAGTGTGCTAGACACAATAGCGAATTTCAGCATACGAAATAGACATGGTAAGTGGCGACATCTATGAGCAGTGTGCTAGACACAATAGCGAATTTCAGCATACCAAATAGACATGGTAAGTGGCGACATCTATGAGCAGTGTGCTAGACACAATAGCGAATTTCAGCATACCAAATAGACATGGTAAGTGGTGACATCTATGAGCAGTGTGCTAGACACAATAGTGAATTTCAGCATACCAAATAGACATAGTAAGTGGCGACATCTATGAGCAGTATGCTAGACACAATAGCGAATTTCAGCATACCAAATAGACATGCAAAGTGGGGACATCTATGAGCAGTGTGGTAGACACAATAGTGAATTTCAGCATACCAGATAGACATGTAAAGTGGGGACATCTATGAGCAGTGTGCTAGACACAATAGTGAATTTCAGCATACCAAATAGACATGGTAAGTGGCGACATCTATGAGCAGTGTGCTAGACACAATAGCGAATTTCAGCATATCAAATAGACATGGTAAGTGGCGACATCTATGAGCAGTGTGCTAGACACAATAGCGAATTTCAGCATACCAAATAGACATGGTAAGTGGTGACATCTATGAGCAGTGTGCTAGACACAATAGCGAATTTCAGCATACCAAATAGACATGGTAAGTGACGACATCTATGAGCAGTGTGCTAGACACAATATCGAATTTCAGCATACCAAATAGATATGGTAAGTGGCGACATCTATGAGCAGTGTGCTGGACACAGTACCGAATTTCAGCATACCAATTAGACATGGTAAGTGGCGACATCTATGAGCAGTGTGCTAGACACAATAGCGAATTTCAGTATACCAAATGGACATGGTAACTGGCGACATCTATGAGCAGTGTGCTAGACACAATAGCGAATTTCAGCATACCAAATAGACATGGTAAGTGGCGACATCTATGAGCAGTGTGCTAGACACAATAGCGAATTTCAGCATACGAAATAGACATGGTAAGTGGCGACATCTATGAGGAGTGTGCTAGACACAATAGCGAATTTCAGCATACCAAATAGACATGGTAAGTGGCGACATCTATGAGCAGTGTGCTAGACACAATAGCGAATTTCAGCATACCAAATAGACATGGTAAGTGGTGACATCTATGAGCAATGTGGTAGACACAATAGCGAATTTCAGCATACCAGATAGACATGTAAAGTTGGGAAATCTATGAGCAGTGTGCTAGACACAATAGTGAATTTCAGCATACCAAATAGACATGGTAAGTGGCGACATCTATGAGCAGTGTGCTAGACACAATAGCGAATTTCAGCATACCAAATAGACATGGTAAGTGGCGACATCTATGAGCAGTGTGCTAGACACCATAGCGAATTTCAGCATACCAAATAGACATGGTAAGTGGTGACATCTATGAGCAGTGTGCTAGACACAATAGCGAATTTCAGCATACCAAATAGACATGGTAAGTGGTGACATCTATGAGCAGTGTGCTAGACACAATAGCGAATTTTAGCATACCAAATAGACATGTAAAGTGGGGACATATATGAGCAGTGTGGTAGACACAATAGCGAATTTCAGCATACCAGATAGACATGTAAAGTGGGGACATCTATGAGCAGTGTGCTAGACACAATAGTGAATTTCAGCATACCAAATAGACATGGTAAGTGGCGACATCTATGAGCAGTGTGCTAGACACAATAGCGAATTTCAGCATACCAAATAGACATGGTAAGTGGTGACATCTATGAGCAGTGTGCTAGACACAATAGTGAATTTCAGCATACCAAATAGACATGGTAAGTGGCGACATCTATGAGCAGTGTGCGAAACACAATAGTGAATTTTAGCATACCAAATAGATATGGTAAGTGGCGACATCTATGAGCAGTGTGCTAGACACAATAGCGAATTTCAGCATACCAATTAGACATGGTAAGTGGCAACATCTATGAGCAGTGTGCTAGACACAATAGCGAATTTCAGTATACCAAATGGACATGGTAAGTGGTGACATCTATGAGCAGTGTGCTAGACACAATAGCGAATTTCAGCATACCAGATAGACATGGTAATTGGCGACATCTATGAGCAGTGTGCTAGACACAATAGCGAATTTCAGCATACCAAATAGATATGGTAAGTGGCGACATCTATGAGCAGTGTGCTAGACACAGTACCGAATTTCAGCATACCAATTAGACATGGTAAGTGGCGACATCTATGAGCAGTGTGCTAGACACAATAGCGAATTTCAGTATACCAAATGGACATGGTAACTGGCGACATCTATGAGCAGTGTGCGAAACACAATAGCGAATTTCAGCATACCAAATAGACATGTTAAGTGGCGACATCTATGAGCAGTGTGCTAGACACTAGTGAATTTCAGCATACCAAATAGACATGTAAAGTGGGGACATCTATGAGCAGTGTGCTAGACACAATAGTGAATTTCAGCATACCAAATAGACATAGTAAGTGGCGACATCTATGAGCAGTGTGCTAGACACAATAGCAAATTTCAGCATACCAAATAGACATGGTAAGTGGTGACATCTATGAGCAGTGTGCTAGACACAATAGCGAATTTCAGCATAGCAAATAGACATGGTAAGTGGTGACATCTATGAGCAGTGTGCTAGACACAATAGTGAATTTCAGCATACCAAATAGACATGGTAAGTGGCGACATCTATGAGCAGTGTGCTAGACACAATAGCGAATTTCAGCATACCAAATAGACATGTAAAGTGGGGACATCTATGAGCAGTGTGGTAGACACACTAGTGAGTTTCAGCATACCAGATAGACATGTAAAGTGGGGCCATCTATGAGCAGTGTGCTAGACACAATAGCGAATTTCAGCATACCAAATAGACATGGTAAGTGGCGACATCTATAAGCAGTGTGCTAGACACAATAGCGAATTTCAGCATACCAAATAGACATGGTAAGTGGTGACATCTATGAGCAGTGTGCTAGACACAATAGCGAATTTCAGCATACCAAATAGACATGGTAAGTGGCGACATCTATGAGCAGTGTGCTAGACACAATAGCGAATTTCAGCATACCAAATAGACATGGTAAGTGGCGACATCTATGAACAGTGTGCTAGACACAATAGCGAATTTCAGCATACCAAATAGACATGGTAAGTGGCGACATCTATGAGCAGTGTGCTAGACACAATAGCGAATTTCAGCATACCAAATAGACATGGTAAGTTGCGACATCTATGAGCAGTGTGCTAGACACAATAGCGAATTTCAGCATACCAAATAGACATGGTAAGTGGCGACATCTATGAGCAGTGTGCTAGACACAATAGCGAATTTCAGCATACCAAATAGACATGGTAGGTGGCGACATCTATGAGCAGTGTGCTAGACACAATAGTGAATTTCAGCATACCAAATAGACATGGATATGGTAAGTAGCGACATCCATGAGACGCAATGGCGAATTTCAGCATACCAAATAGACATGGTAAGTGGCGACATCTATGAGCAGTGTGCTAGACGCAATAGCGAGTTTCAGCATACCAAATAGACAAGGTAAGTGGCTACATCAGGGTTTGAAAAAACCGTTTGCCCGATTGCCCAGGGCAACCAAAATTTTAAGCGGGCATCTATACATTTACTATTTTCAGTACATGAGAAATGGAGAAGTAATTAGTAACAATTAATTCAGTTTGCATTCCAGGCTGTTTGCATTGCATGGTAGCTTTATAATTTTCTTCAAACACGAAAAATCAGCCACAGAAATGTCAAAATTTGTTCTCTAAAACCGTGACAGATGTGATTGAGAATAAAATCTCAAACGGGTACCCGTCCATACGTGTATTTGGAACACCAGCCCCGATGGCTCATCACTCCTTCAGCGAGATAAATGAAAACGTCTGATAGTGTTTTTAACTGTACAATTCGAAGGCCGAATATTGCCGAGCACACGCAAAAAGCTGTTTACTAATTGTAGTGGCGACCGTAGCTATCACATTTGGGCCAATCGTCAGTCCGGTCGGCACACTATCAAAATCAAGCTAAGTAATAAAGTTCAATTTTGAGTCCAAACTATGCTCAATCTAGTACTCGTTTTATTCGTGAGATAAAGGAGATTTCCCTGTGACTCTGTATCGGAATTTGACAAATTGTACAATTTACAAGTTAATGCGGCATTGCTGTTTCTGAGTAATCATGATGCGGTTTCTTGATACATTACCGTTAACATGTTAAAAAATAATACTCAAGACATTTTCTTTGTCATTTTTATTAGCATATTATTTAAGGGCAACCTTGATCTGTGGTGAGCAACATGAAAATGGGTGAAATGGCGTTACAGGGTGCCCTTGGGGCTACTAGATTTTTTCATTTGTCTCTACCCCTGCTACATCCATGAGACACAGTAGTGAATTTCAGCATACCAAATAGATAAGGTAAGTGGCTACATCCATGAGACACAGTACTGAATTTCAGCATACCAAATAGACATGGTAAGTGGCGACATCTATGAGCAGTGTGCTAGACACAATAGCGAATTTCAGCATACCAAATAGAAATGGTAAGTGGCGACCTCTATGAGCAGTGTGCTAGACACAATAGCGAATTTCAGTATACCAAATGGACATGGTAAGTGGCGACATCTATGAGCAGTGTGCGAAACACAATAGTGAATTTTAGCATACCAAATAGATATGGTAAGTGGCGACATCTATGAGCAGTGTGCTAGACACAATAGCGAATTTCAGCATACCAATTAGACATGGTAAGTGGCAACATCTATGAGCAGTGTGCTAGACACAATAGCGAATTTCAGTATACCAAATGGACATGGTAAGTGGTGACATCTATGAGCAGTGTGCTAGACACAATAGCGAATTTCAGCATACCAGATAGACATGGTAATTGGCGACATCTATGAGCAGTGTGCTAGACACAATAGCGAATTTCAGCATACCAAATAGATATGGTAAGTGGCGACATCTATGAGCAGTGTGCTAGACACAGTACCGAATTTCAGCATACCAATTAGACATGGTAAGTGGCGACATCTATGAGCAGTGTGCTAGACACAATAGCGAATTTCAGTATACCAAATGGACATGGTAACTGGCGACATCTATGAGCTTTGTGCGAAACACAATAGCGAATTTCAGCATACCAAATAGACATGTTAAGTGGCGACATCTATGAGCAGTGTGTTAGACACTAGTGAATTTCAGCATACCAAATAGACATGTAAAGTGGGGACATCTATGAGCAGTGTGCTAGACACAATAGTGAATTTCAGCATACCAAATAGACATGGTAAGTGGCGACATCTATGAGCAGTGTGCTAGACACAATAGCGAATTTCAGCATACCAAATAGACATGGTAAGTGGCGACATCTATGAGCAGTGTGCTAGACACAATAGCGAATTTCAGCATACCAAATAGACATGTAAAGTGGGGACATCTATGAGCAGTGTGGTAGACACAATAGCGAATTTCAGCATACCAGATAGACATGTAAAGTTGGGAAATCTATGAGCAGTGTGCTAGACACAATAGGGAATTTCAGCATACCAAATAGACATGGTAAGTGGCGACATCTATGAGCAGTGTGCTAGACACAATAGCAAATTTCAGCATACCAAATAGACATGGTAAGTGGCGACATCTATGAGCAGTGTGCTAGACACAATAGCGAATTTCAGCATACCAAATAGACATGGTAAGTGGTGACATCTATGAGCAGTGTGCTAGACACAATAGCGAATTTCAGCATACCAAATAGACATGGTAAGTGGCGACATCTATGAGCAGTGTGCTAGACACAATAGCGAATTTTAGCATACCAAATAGACATGTAAAGTGGGGACATATATGAGCAGTGTGGTAGACACAATAGCGAATTTCAGCATACCAGATAGACATGTAAAGTGGGGACATCTATGAGCAGTGTGCTAGACACAATAGTGAATTTCAGCATACCAAATAGATATGGTAAGTGGCGACATCTATGAGCAGTGTGCTAGACACAATAGCGAATTTCAGCATACCAAATAGACATGGTAAGTGGTGACATCTATGAGCAGTGTGCTAGACACAATAGTGAATTTCAGCATACCAAATAGACATGGTAAGTGGTGACATCTATGAGCAGTGTGCGAAACACAATAGTGAATTTTAGCATACCAAATAGATATGGTAAGTGGCGACATCTATGAGCAGTGTGCTAGACACAATAGCGAATTTCAGCATACCAATTAGACATGGTAAGTGGCAACATCTATGAGCAGTGTGCTAGACACAATAGCGAATTTCAGTATACCAAATGGACATGGTAAGTGGTGACATCTATGAGCAGTGTGCTAGACACAATAGCGAATTTCAGCATACCAGATAGACATGGTAATTGGCGACATCTATGAGCAGTGTGCTAGACACAATAGCGAATTTCAGCATACCAAATAGATATGGTAAGTGGCGACATCTATGAGCAGTGTGCTAGACACAGTACCGAATTTCAGCATACCAATTAGACATGGTAAGTGGCGACATCTATGAGCAGTGTGCTAGACACAATAGCGAATTTCAGTATACCAAATGGACATGGTAACTGGCGACATCTATGAGCAGTGTGCGAAACACAATAGCGAATTTCAGCATACCAAATAGACATGTTAAGTGGCGACATCTATGAGCAGTGTGCTAGACACTAGTGAATTTCAGCATACCAAATAGACATGTAAAGTGGGGACATCTATGAGCAGTGTGCTAGACACAATAGTGAATTTCAGCATACCAAATAGACATGGTAAGTGGCGACATCTATGAGCAGTGTGCTAGACACAATAGCGAATTTCAGCATACCAAATACACATGATAAGTGGCGACATCTATGAGCAGTGTGCTAGACACAATAGCGAATTTCAGCATACCAAATATACATGGTAACTGGTGACATCTATGAGCAGTGTGCTAGACACAATAGCGAATTTCAGCATACCAGATAGACATGTAAAGTGGGGACATCAATGAGCAGTGTGCTAGACACAATAGTGAATTTCAGCATACCAAATAGATATGGTAAGTGGCGACATCTATGAGCAGTGTGCTAGACACAATAGCGAATTTCAGCATACCAAATAGACATGGTAAGTGGTGACATCTATGAGCAGTGTGCTAGACACAATAGTGAATTTCAGCATACCAAATAGACATGGTAAGTGGCGACATCTATGAGCAGTGTGCGAAACACAATAGTGAATTTTAGCATACCAAATAGATATGGTAAGTGGCGACATCTATGAGCAGTGTGCTAGACACAATAGCGAATTTCAGCATACCAATTAGACATGGTAAGTGGCAACATCTATGAGCAGTGTGCTAGACACAATAGCGAATTTCAGTATACCAAATGGACATGGTAAGTGGTGACATCTATGAGCAGTGTGCTAGACACAATAGCGAATTTCAGCATACCAGATAGACATGGTAATTGGCGACATCTATGAGCAGTGTGCTAGACACAATAGCGAATTTCAGCATACCAAATAGATATGGTAAGTGGCGACATCTATGAGCAGTGTGCTAGACACAGTACCGAATTTCAGCATACCAATTAGACATGGTAAGTGGCGACATCTATGAGCAGTGTGCTAGACACAATAGCGAATTTCAGTATACCAAATGGACATGGTAACTGGCGACATCTATGAGCAGTGTGCAAAACACAATAGCGAATTTCAGCATACCAAATAGACATGTTAAGTGGCGACATCTATGAGCAGTGTGCTAGACACTAGTGAATTTCAGCATACCAAATAGACATGTAAAGTGGGGACATCTATGAGCAGTGTGCTAGACACAATAGTGAATTTCAGCATACCAAATAGACATGGTAAGTGGCGACATCTATGAGCAGTGTGCTAGACACAATAGCGAATTTCAGCATACCAAATAGATATGGTAAGTGGCGACATCTATGAGCAGTGTGCTAGACACAGTACCGAATTTCAGCATACCAATTAGACATGGTAAGTGGCGACATCTATGAGCAGTGTGCTAGACACAATAGCGAATTTCAGTATACCAAATGGACATGGTAACTGGCGACATCTATGAGCAGTGTGCTAGACACAATAGCGAATTTCAGCATACCAAATAGACATGTTAATTGGCGACATCTATGAGCAGTGTGCTAGACACTAGTGAATTTCAGCATACCAAATAGACATGTAAAGTGGGGACATCTATGAGCAGTGTGCTAGACACAATAGTGAATTTCAGCATACCAATTAGACATGGTAAGTGGCGACATCTATGAGCAGTGTGCTAGACACAATAGCGAATTTCAGCATACCAAATAGACATGGTAAGTGGCGACATCTATGAGCAGTGTGCTAGACACAATAGCGAATTTCAGCATACCAAATAGACATGGTAAGTGGTGACATCTATGAGCAGTGTGCTAGACACAATAGTGAATTTCCACATACCAAATAGACATGGTAAGTGGCGTCATCTATGAGCAGTGTGCTAGACACAGTACCGAATTTCAGCATACCAATTAGACATGGTAAGTGGCGACATCTATGAGCAGTGTGCTAGACACAATAGCGAATTTCAGTATACCAAATGGACATGGTAACTGGCGACATCTATGAGCAGTGTGCTAGACACAATAGCGAATTTCAGCATACCAAATAGACATGTTAATTGGCGACATCTATGAGCAGTGTGCTAGACACTAGTGAATTTCAGCATACCAAATAGACATGTAAAGTGGGGACATCTATGAGCAGTGTGCTAGACACAATAGTGAATTTCAGCATACCAATTAGACATGGTAAGTGGCGACATCTATGAGCAGTGTGCTAGACACAATAGCGAATTTCAGCATACCAAATAGACATGGTAAGTGGCGACATCTATGAGCAGTGTGCTAGACACAATAGCGAATTTCAGCATACCAAATAGACATGTAAAGTGGGGACATCTATGAGCAGTGTGGTTGACACAATAGCGAATTTCAGCATACCAGATAGACATGTAAAGTTGGGAAATCTATGAGCAGTGTGCTAGACACAATAGCGAATTTCAGCATACCAAATAGACATGGTAAGTGGCGACATCTATGAGCAGTGTGCTAGACACAATAGCGAATTTCAGCATACCAAATAGACATGGTAAGTGGCGACATCTCTGAGCAGTGTGCTAGACACAATAGCGAATTTCAGCATACCAAATAGACATGGTAAGTGGTGACATCTATGAGCAGTGTGCTAGACACAATAGCGAATTTCAGCATACCAAATAGACATGGTAAGTGGCGACATCTATGAGCAGTGTGCTGGACACAATAGCGAATTTCAGCATACCAAATAGACATGTAAAGTGGGGACATCTATGAGCAGTGTGGTAGACACAATAGCGAATTTCAGCATACCAGATAGACATGTAAAGTGGGGACATCTATGAGCAGTGTGCTAGACACAATAGTGAATTTCAGCATACCAAATAGACATGGTAAGTGGCGACATCTATGAGCAGGGTGCTAGACACAATAGCGAATTTCAGCATACCAAATAGACATGGTAAGTGGTGACATCTATGAGCAGTGTGCTAGACACAATAGTGAATTTCAGCATACCAAATAGACATGGTAAGTGGCGACATCTATGAGCAGTGTGCGAAACACAATAGTGAATTTTAGCATACCAAATAGATATGGTAAGTGGTGACATCTATGAGCAGTGTGCTAGACACAATAGCAAATTTCAGCATACCAATTAGACATGGTAAGTGGCAACATCTATGAGCAGTGTGCTAGACACAATAGCGAATTTCAGTATACCAAATGGACATGGTAAGTGGCGACATCTATGAGCAGTGTGCTATACACAATAGCGAATTTCAGCATACCAGATAGACATGGTAATTGGCGACCTCTATGAGCAGTGTGCTAGACACAATAGCGAATTTCAGCATACCAAATAGATATGGTAAGTGGCGACATCTATGAGCAGTGTGCTAGACACAGTACCGAATTTCAGCATACCAATTAGACATGGTAAGTGGCGACATCTATGAGCAGTGTGCTAGACACAATAGCGCATTTCAGTATACCAAATGGACATGGTAACTGGCGACATCTATGAGCAGTGTGCGAAACACAATAGCGAATTTCAGCATACCAAATAGACATGTTTCACTTCAAGAGTATACTTACCTCCCTAATACTTTTGATATTGCTAAATATTGGCTTTCACTCAATAAACACTCAGATTTAAAACAGTTAGGTGCCCCTACTGGGCAGGGAGTCAGAGCGTAGTCTGGCGGATGCCAGCCCCACCACCGCGCATGCGCAGACTAGCACTTCCTCTTTGCTAGATTATTGGCAAAGAGAACACACATGTCTTTTTGAGTCATAAGCTTTTCTTGCTCTTTAACTGTTAATTGGTGTATATTTTGGAGTGATAGTATCTGATTTGTATGGCAGGAGGGAACACTTCGCCACAGGAGGACTTAGGACCTTTAAATCAGGTGACTTCTAGTAAAATTAGCGAGTTTTCTTCCCGGTGTATTGTGTTTCCGGGACTCGCGTTTACCGTGATAAGCGCCTTGGTTAGTTGGTTTATGTCAACTCGGTGCTACCTAGGGCTAATTTCTCTTTCTGTTTATGTCCACAGGTCTGTATGACGCTAGGTGGTGACATCACAGTAGCAGAGAGTTAGTTTTCTCTCCACCATGGTTCCATTTCCTACTAACACTGTTAGGTTATCTAACCAAATGAAAAAAATATGTCCAGTGAGTTGGAGGCCTAGTATAAAGGTCTTCTCACTTTGCCCTCTTGATCCAATTCCTTCCCCATGAGGTGGAGAGAGTTAAGAGGCGTGCAGATGGTGGAGTTCTCCGGTTCGTCACGTTGGATGGTTTGTCTATACAAAGTGTCAGGTATCTAGTTATTGATAATGTGGTGATGTTAATTATTGTAAACAAACAAAGGGAGATAATTAACATTTTTGCCAGAAAAGAGTTATCTATATGTATCTGATGGTTGTGTAGTCGACTTATCCATTCAGCATACAATTCGTCCTTGCACTTGGATGTTTTGTTGGGATCGATTTTTCCTGTCACGGGATTAATGACGTCATAATCAGCCTGGCTATGTGTTTATCAGCAATTCAAGCGCTATGCTGGTTTCTGATGTATATTGATCTTTATGATCGTTTTCCTTCTCTTTGAGTTGGATTGAGTTTCTAAGCTTAACTAGTTGCTCATACTCCTTGTCCTTTGCCCTGTTTCAGGGACCGGGTTGCGCGTCCTGTGGACGTTTTCTTCATGAAAAGTTCTGGCCTCATCTGTGCTATCGATGTAGCCCTTGTGGTCCCTTGGTTAATTGTGACATATGTAAGCACTGGGGGGGCGAGTTAATGTCCGAATTCTTGTGCTGCTTACAGGCGACGGACAAGGTGGTAGAGGAGGAGAAGAAGAAGAAGCGGAAACGAGAGGTTGTAAGTAGGAAGGGTAAGGGGAAGGTCTCGTCCGCGGTGGATATGGAGGCCTTCCGGACCGAGATGTTGGGAGAGATGAAGAGGACAATAAAGGATTTGGTTCCAGGGTTGCTTCGTGGCATGCTTCCTGGACCAAATCCTTTACTGTCCTCATCATCGGCTTCGGAGCAGGTAATCCCCGCCTCTGGATCGATTTTCCTTAGTCCGCTTCCGTTGTTCGACGATTCAGAGGTGGCCCCATTAGAGGGGGCGTTCCACGGCCCTGGCAGCAGGCTTATTGCCGCGCCGATAGGGGACCGTGGACGGTTGTCGCTGGAACCCGCGGGCTGCTTATCAGTCCAGGGGTATCCGCACGCCGCGGTGGCCAGTACCTCCTATGGCACCGTTCCTGGTCAGCCCGGGTTAGCTCTCTTTGCTGACCCGGGGTCTAATCTTTCTGACCAGGGTGATGAGGATTACCTGCTAGGGTCGCCGTCTGACGACGTGGACATGGATGAAGACGTTTGTGCACCCCTCGCGGGGAATACAGGCGCCTTATTCCACGGTTTTACTCACCCTGGAGTAAAGTCCGCGGCTCAGGTGGTGGCCCAGGGCGCTGCTGATGGCCAGCGGTACCGCATACCTCGGCTTGCCGAGGGTGTTGCTGGTGCTGGCCGGGCCCGTGGTGAGACTATATATACCCCGCGCTCTGCCACGGTGCCTGCTCCTGGTCAAACCAGTGATATTCTCATGCCGGTGCTGTCAGGCCCGCGTGTTTTCCCTGGCTTGCCAGGTGTATCAGCATACCCGCCGTCAAGCTCTACTGCTTGCGCTCAGGAGGAAGACGAAGGACCCCGTCTTGTAGAGCGCTCGCAGTTAGCCACGGAGGAGGATTGGTATGACGCTTGCCAGTGGTTGGTGAGCGTTAGGCCTGATCTGCCCGTGGAGCAGTCGGCTAGCCAGCGTGTTCACACGCCGTGGTTAGCTGGGAAACCGACTGCTAATGCTATGCCTTCTCTGCCGCTGGCGGAGCATGTCGTTGACATGTTCAAGGCGGCGGAGTCGTCCATTAAGTCGAGTGGACGTCTCGCGAAGGCCCCTCGCGAGGTGGCCAGGCGTTGTCGCATCGTGCCCCTGGATTACCAGCGGTACGGTGTGGTACCCAAGCCCAGCGTGGATGACCGCGCGGCTTTGGGTGAGGATGCGCGGCCAGGCTCCCGTTCTGACACGGGTGTCTTGTGCTCGAACGCGTTGCGTTCGGCGAATACCGCGTTGCGTGATGCGGAGGAGAGTGGGAGGGCTTTGATTGCCGCTCTGTCCCACGTCTCCCAGCTGTTACAGGGGGTAGTAACGGCATCCGCATCGCGCCAGCCAAGTCCGGTCACTGTCCAGCGAACCATCCAGGATGGTATTAACCTGGCGCTGGACTGTATGACTCGGGCGGTGACCAGGAGTGTCCGGGCAAGACGCACGTTTGCCCTGGACAATCTGTGCCCGTCTCAGGACCTGTACAATAGGCTACTACGTACGCCTGTGACGGGCCCTGGTCTTTTTGGAGGTGAGGGATGTCGCCACCTCCAGGAGACGGTCACCCTGGTGAATAACCAGAGGGCGCTGCGCGAGCAGTTTGATGTGCTGCGTCGTGCTAACGTTCGCGCCGCGGCCCCGGCGTATCGTCCCCTGCAGGCTCGAGGTGGTGCTGGCCAGGTCAGATGCCAGCCACCGTCGCAGCGTCGGCCTCGGCCGCGTGCGATTCGGCCAGCAGCGAGGGGGGCGCAGGTTACTCAGGCGCCGTCAGCCAGGCAGCCGCCCGCGCACCGAGGTGCGCGCGGGGCGGGTCGCGCGAGGATCTGGGCGTGGTTATCGGTCCTGACAGGACGCTTACCGCGGTAAGAACCACTCCGGTGTGTATGGCGACGGAGACAGTGCCGCTCTTGCATGCCTCGTGTCCACCGCGGTCCCTAGGTGGACCGGTGGGAGGCCGGCTAGCCGACCACATGCAAGAGTGGGAACGGTTAACTCAGGACCGTTTAGTCTTGCGATGGCTTTCCGTCGGGTATCATCCAGAGTGGGTGACAGGCCCGCCATCGCGACTGTCTCTAGTGCCAGTCTGGACTCCCATTCCGAGAGATCCAGAGCAAAGGTTGTGTATCGAGGAGGAGATAAATTCCCTCATACAAAAGGGAGCTATTCAGCCGGCACAAAGGTGTCCGGGCTTCTATTCAACCCTGTTCTTAGTAACAAAACGCACCGGAGAGTGGAGACCGATTCTCAACCTCAAGCCATTGAACAAGTTCATCGAGACGCCCAGTTTCAAGATGGAAACGGTGCGCTCGGTGTTGGCGGGGTTGGAGAGGGGGATGTGGACGGCGTCGATAGATTTGAAGGACGCTTATTTCCACATCCCCATCCACGGGAGTTTCTGTCGCTTCCTGAGATTTGCATTCCAGGGCAGACAGTGGGAATTCAGGGTGTTGCCCTTCGGAATTTCCACGGCTCCTCGGGTTTTCACCCGTGTGGTTCTTGCGATCACAGCATACCTCCGCAGGAGAAGCATAGCAGTCCACACGTACATAGACGACTGGCTGTTGAAAGCGCACACCCGGGAAAGTTTGTCCGCCAATCTGGAGGTTGTTTTGAAAACTCTCACAGGCTTGGGCTGGATGATCAATTTCCCAAAATCAGAGCTGACTCCATCCCAGAAGTTTGTTTACCTGGGGATGTTCTTCGATCTAGAGACAGGATATGTTTATCCTACTCAGGAGAGAGTTCAGAAACTCATCTCATTGATTCAGTCAGTGTGCGACAGTCGTCATGTCCTGGCACGGGTTTACTTGAGAATGCTGGGGTTGATGGTTTCGTTGGAACCAGTCATTCCTCAGGCCGCCTTACGCAGGCGGCCGATCCAGTTGTTTCTCATGACACAATGGACCCAGAGTACAGGTTCGCTGGACTCGAATGTGTCAGTGTTGGCGCCTCTGATTCACCACCTGCAATGGTGGTTGAATACAGAGAATCTCTTGCCGGGGGTTTTGCTAACCCCTCCCCACCCTCAGGTGACTGTGTATACAGATGCATCGATGGAGGGCTGGGGAGCTTGCCTGGAAGAATCCACGATATCAGGGCTTTGGAATCTGGAACAGTCAAAGGAACATATAAATCTACTGGAGCTAAGAGCAGTAGTCCTGGGCCTGGAACATTTCTTACAGAAAGTTCAGGGCAAGATTGTTCTTATTCGTTCAGACAACTCAACAGTTGTGACTTACATAAACCGCCAGGGCGGAACGAAGTCGCCCAGTCTCTGTATGATGACATGGAAACTGCTTTCTTGGTGTCTGGATCACCAGATTACCTTGAAAGCAGTTCATATTCCGGGAAGGTTAAACCTGCTAGCAGACTCATTGAGCCGAAGGATGAGTGTTTTACCCACGGAATGGCAACTAAATCAATGTGTGGCGGATCGTCTGTTCGACCATTGGGGGAAACCCAACATCGATTTGTTCGCAACGAAGAAGAATGCGAAGATGACGACGTACGTCTCTCCGATTCCGGATCCAAGCGCTTTCGCAACAGATGCGTTAGCTATCAGCTGGGGGAGAATGTATGCATACGCATTCCCTCCAGCAATCCTGATTCCAAAAATTCTTCAGAAAATCAGACAAGAGGAATGCCAAGTGCTTCTGATCGCCCCGGATTGGCCAAGCCGATCATGGTATACGGATCTGCTGGACCTTCTGGTCTGCAATCCGGTTCCTCTGCCTCTGATGGACGATATTATCTTCCAGGGCAAGGCCCTTCACAACAATCCGTCAATGTTCAGATTGACTGCGTGGATGTTGTCAAGGAATCTAGAATTAAGGAGGGCTTTTCTGAGCAAGCAGCCATGTTTATGGCCAAAGCCAGGAGGGGGTCAACCTCCAGAGCATATAATTATAAAATCAACAGATTTGCAGAATGGTGCTCAAAAAGATGTATTGATCCAATGGATTCATCTATTCAAGTAGTAGCTGATTTCCTCTGTCACCTCTATGATGCCTATAGCCTCAAGCCTAACTCTATTGCTGGTTATAAGTCAGCATTAATGTCTGTTATTCCTTGCTTGGCTAAGAGGGGAAGTGATGAAGTAAATACATTGAATGTATTAATTAAAGGCATGGGCAATCTAAGACCAAGGAATCCACCTGTGATTCCGTCTTGGAGTTTATCGCTAGTGCTTCAAGTACTATGTGATAAGCCTTTTGAACCACTTCGTTCCATTTCTATGAAACTATTAACACTGAAGACTGTGTTTTTAATTGCTGCGGCCTCGGCTAGGCGTAGGAGTGAGATTCATGCCGTATCAGCCGAGGATGACCGTTTTGTGGTTTCAGGGGAAGGCCTTAAGCTGCTACCTAGGATTAATTTCTTGGCTAAAAATCAGTCGTTGAAATATCCAGGTCAACCTATTATTTTGCCTGCTTTAACTAGATATGATCCTAATTCTAAAGCATGGTGTCCCGTCCGGGCGCTGCGCCGGTACAAACAACGTACGGCGGCATGGCGCACCGACCAGTCAGCGTTATGG
The DNA here is from genome assembly GCA_034401795.1 of Chaetoderma sp. LZ-2023a. Lineage (NCBI taxonomy): Eukaryota > Metazoa > Mollusca > Caudofoveata > Chaetodermatida > Chaetodermatidae > Chaetoderma > Chaetoderma sp. LZ-2023a. The sequence continues at coordinate 2,090,739 of CM067368.1, forward strand.
TTGTCATATATTGAACCCCATGGGAGGGCTTCTAAGGACACCATTTCCAGGTGGATTGTGGAATGCATTCAGTTTTGCCATAAATCCGCCACCGGGAAGCAGGTTGACGTGGCCAAGGCTCACAGTGTCCGCGGCGTAGTGACATCCACGGCCCTATTTAATGGGGTCCCTGTGGATGATATTATGTCGGTGGCTCAGTGGCACTGTGAGTCAAGTTTTACAGACCATTATCTCCGTGACACCTCTAATCCTCTCGCCTTGTCGGTTTTGAAAAAATAAATCGGTTTATATTTTTTGAGGTGGTTTTTCCTCATTACTTATATATTTCACAATTAATTTATGGAAACACCCACTTTTTTGGGCCTGCATCAGTCTTTACCAATGGGAAGATGATGTCACCAGCCCTTTCAACAAGGTCAGTCTTGTTCATGTGTTGTCCGTTGTTGATTGTATTGTCACGATTACCCGTTATTAATATGGTGATGGTTTGTGTATTTGTGTGGTTCATTGTTGAGAGTTACGAAAATGGAGCTTTTTCGTCTCTGTCCTGTAGTACATGGCACTTGTACGTAGAGAGCGTATAGGACATTGAGGTCAGTCGACTCTTCCTCCCTGGAAGGAGGGGGGGGGAGCGCATATGACATTCGGTCATCTCTCATACATCGGTGGTGTTATCCGATGGTTAGTCAAATCCTGACTGTTTTTTCTTACAGTTTCAGAAGTTTAAGTGCCTTAAACGCAGAAAAGCGTATAGGGATGAGCTGGTCTTTTGACCTCGCCTCCCTCCCGCCAGATTCACTTTCGAATTCTGGCAATATCAAAAGTATTAGGGAGGTAAGTATACTCTTGAAGTGAAATAAACGAAATCTAGGATTTCTTTTTTCACGAGAGAGTTGATACTTACCTCCCTAGATACGGACCCGGCCTCTCCACCCCACAGAGGCTCGGTCTTCAGGCTCTTAATAGTTGCATGTGTGTCAGCCAATAATCTAGTCAGAGGAAGTGCTAGTCTGCGCATGCGCGGTGGTGGGGCTGGCATCCGCCAGACTACGCTCTGACTCCCTGCCCAGTAGGGGCACCTAACTGTTTTAAATCTGAGTGTTTATTGAGTGAAAGCCAATATTTAGCAATATCAAAAGTATTAGGGAGGTAAGTATCAACTCTCTCGTGAAAAAAGAAATCCTAGATTTCGTTTATTAAGTGGCGACATCTATGAGCAGTGTGCTAGACACTAGTGAATTTCAGCATACCAAATAGACATGTAAAGTGGGGACATCTATGAGCAGTGTGCTAGACACAATAGCGAATTTCAGCATACCAGATAGACATGTAAAGTTGGGAAATCTATGAGCAGTGTGCTAGACACAATAGTGAATTTCAGCATACCAAATAGACATGGTAAGTGGCGACATCTATGAGCAGTGTGCTAGACACAATAGCGAATTTCAGCATAGCAAATAGACATGGTAAGTGGCGACATCTATGAGCAGTGTGCTAGACACAATAGCGAATTTCAGCATACCAAATAGACATGGTAAGTGGTGACATCTATGAGCAGTGTGCTAGACACAATAGCGAATTTCAGCATACCAAATAGACATGGTAAGTGGCGACATCTATGAGCAGTGTGCTAGACACAATAGCGAATTTCAGCATACCAAATAGACATGTAAAGTGGGGACATCTATGAGCAGTGTGGTAGACACAATAGCGAATTTCAGCATACCAGATAAACATGTAAAGTGGGGACATCTATGAGCAGTGTGCTAGACACAATAGTGAATTTCAGCATACCAAATAGACATGGTAAGTGGCGACATCTATGAGCAGTGTGCTAGACACAATAGCGAATTTCAGCATACCAAATAGACATGGTAAGTGGCGACATCTATGAGCAGTGTGCTAGACACAATAGCGGATTTCAGCATACCAAATAGACATGGTAAGTGCCGACATCTATGAGCAGTGTGCTAGACACAATAGTGAATTTCAGCATACCAAATAGACATGGTAAGTGGTGACATCTATGAGCAGTGTGCTAGACACAATAGCGAATTTCAGCATACCAAATAGACATGGTAAGTGACGACATCTATGAGCAGTGTGCTAGACACAATAGTGAATTTCAGCATACCAAATAGACATGGTAAGTGGCGACATCTATGAGCAGTGTGCTAGACACAATAGCGAATTTCAGCATACCAAATAGACATGGTAAGTGGTGACATCTATGCGCAGTGTGCTAGACACAATAGCGAATTTCAGCATACCAAATAGACATGGTAAGTGGCGAGATCTATATTCAACATTTTTCCTGTATGGTTGCCTTGAAAATGATATATGGGGCATTCATCAGTGAAAGGGTTAAACGCTTGGCTCGATGTAAACCAAGGCTACTAAGGTAATGGATGAATCTAATCTGTCACTCAAGTATATGATGTCATGGTCAATTACATCACATATAGGCTGATGTTACAATCAAATACATAATGATTGATGTACAGCTATATCCGTTAGGAACTTTTAAAAGTCTGTCAGTTGTATGAATTGTATCTCTACTATTTAATAACCATTGTGTTGAATATCGTGAAACTAATTTCACTGGGTGCTGTAACAGCACCCAGTTAAATTTGTTTCAAAATATTCAACAGCTTACTTGTATAGTTTTCTGGAAATTGAGATTCAAGGAGTTCATGTTCGATCGATCCCAGCAGGATAAGCATGGGCGGAGCTTAGCTAGAGGTGGGTGGGGCATAGCTAAAAGTGGATTCATCCATTGCCCATGGGAAACAGCCTAGCAGAGCATTGTATTCATGAATTGACTATGTGTGTACATGATGTGTGCTGCGACTGTTTTCAGTGTGTGTACATGTTGTGTGCTGCGACTATTTTCAGTGTGTACACATGTTGTGTGCTGTGACTATTTTCAATGTGTGTACATGTGTGCTGTGACTATTTTCAATGTGTGTCTGTGTACATGTTGTGCGTTGTGGCTATTTTCAATGTGTGTGTGTGTGTGTACATGTTGTGTGCTGTGACTATTTTCAATGTGTGTACATGTGTGCTGTGAATAGTTTCAATGTGTGTGTACATGTGTGCTGCGACTATTTTCAATGTATGTGTGTGCGTGCTGTGACTATTTTCAATGTGTATGTACATGTTGTGTGCTGTGACTATTTTCAATGTGTGTGTACATGTTGTGTGCTGTGACTATTTTCAATGTGTGTACATGTGTGCTGTGAATAGTTTCAATGTGTGTGTGTACATATTGTGTGCTGTTATTTTCAATGTGTGTGTACATGTTGTGTGCTGCGACTATTTTCAATGTGTGTGTGTGTGTGTGTGTGCGTGCGTGCGTGTGTGTGCTGGGACTATTTTCAATGTGTATGTACATGTTGTGTGCTGCGACTATTTTCAGTGTGTGTGTGCGTGTGTGCGTGCGTGCGTGTGTGCTGTGACTATTTTCAATGTGTGTGTACATGTGTGCTGTGACTATTTTCAATCTGTGTGTACATGTGTGCTGTGACTATTTTCAATGTGTATGTACATGTTGTGTGCTGTGACTATTTTCAATGTGTGTGTACATGTTGTGTGCTGTGACTATTTTCAATGTGTGTGTACATGTGTGCTGTGACTATTTTCAATGTGTGTGTGTACATGCTGTGTGCTGTGACTATTTTCAATGTGTGTATTACATGTTGTGTGCTGTGACTATTTTCAATGTGTGTGTGTGTGTGTGTGTGTGTGTGTGTGTGTGTGTGTGTGTGCGTGCGTGCGTGAACGCGCGCATGTGTGTGCTGTGACTTCAATGTGTGTGTACATGTGTGCTGTGACTATTTTCAATGTGTGTGTACATGTTGTGTGATGTGACTATTTTCAATGTGTGTGTACATGTTGAAGATTTTCGGTACTACTTTTCACTACTACGTCACCACGACAACCGCAAGAAGACTTATGATGTGAATGATTGCTCCGACAATCAATCTTCTCGTAGCTGCAGTTGGATAGTTACAGCTCGCCTCTTCACAGATGAACTGAAGACATTTTTATGTAACTGGGCCGGATCTGACGTACTGAAGATTCGTGGTAAGGTACGGTGTTTCTCTGTACTTTCTTAGGAGTTCTTTTAATAACGACCAAACTAGTGCCTTGTATTTACAAGGTTATGATTTTATTCTTACGTCTAACTTTACAATTACTTATATAGCAATGTGACTTATACTGTCACTGAAATAGATTTATACTTTATAATGAAACTGATAATATAATATTGGTACTAACTATGTTCTTGTATTCTAACTCTGCGTACTTTACTGCTACTGATTACTCTCAACACGGCAGTTGATATGATATCTAGCTAGCTTAACAATTCTCTCTTACTCCAATTTATTCGGAGAGAATTCGGTACACGACACGATACGTTTGGGGCACAGCACCTGATTGATTTCTTAATAGACAAAGTGCCTATTATATAGCTTTTGCAGTTTCCTAACCTGCATATCTATTCTGCTATATATATCTATATATATTATAATACATAGATTTCTGTTCTCCTTATACTTCTAGGCACGCTATGGTCATAGTTTGATTGGCGACGACAATCTTCCCTCCAATCAACCTCTGCCTATCTCTTCCTAGAAGTTTCACCTAATCCTCTTGGTCCTTCTGACCAATCCCGCTTCTACCATTCGATTTACTTCGAAACCTTATTCCTTTTGTTTCTCTGCCACAGAGTTTGACTAGATGCTCATTGATTATGACATCATCTCGGCCAATCAAACTCTGGGCTTCTCTTCTAGGGATTTATTACTAAACATGATATATCTACTATTCACCCTGGCAAAGCAGTGTTGGCTGGTTCTGCTTTGATGCGATCTGTCAGCTAACTCACAACATTACGGAATGTGTTGTGGTAGCATGCCTTTCTTTGATTGACATATAGTTGATATACAAATTTTGATTGTGTTATTAATTCCTACAGGACGCTACAATGCCTCTGTCCTGTCCCTTGCCTATCTTGAATAAGCCTGTAGGAAACGAACGTTAATAAGCACATGAGCTGTATGATCTCATTGCCAGCTGGTGTTGTTGTACTTGCTTAAGGGAGTCGGAATGCCGACCGTCAACAACTATATGTCAGTCTGTCACCTATATTCATATCGATTCCTACCGATTCTTATCACTCGAATATTTACTAAACTAACGGAAACGACTGCTGAACATTATAAAAGTGTGTGCCGATCCCACAGCAACAACCTTTATCTTCAACTATTGACAGATATCATCAACCCAGAACCGTCGGTCCTATTACATTTAATTCTATATAACTGCTCTCAGTATCGCATTGGTCTCCATCCTGTTTCGCCTCTGTTTCTGCGAAACCTCATAGCAGCAGCACTGGTCGATGTCATCCAGTGCAGCGCTCTACTACGTACATAACTAATACAATGCTGCCTCCTCTCCCTGGCTCACCTGGTACTTTCAAATATGAATTTCACTGAGGTCTTACTCGCAAATATAAGACGTCTAACGGGGTCATGACTTCCCATAAGACAATCCGATATCTACAATGTTTGCTGTGACTATTTTCATTGTGTGTGTACATGTTGTGTGCTGTGACTATTTTCAATGTGTGTGTGTGTGTGTGCGTGTGTGCTGTGACTATTTTCAATGTGTGTGTGTGTACATGTGTGCTGTGACTATTTACAATGTGTGTGTGTGTGTACATATTGTGTGCTGTAACTATTTTCAATGTGTGTGTATACATGTTGTGCTGTGACTATTTTCAATGTGTGTGTACATGTTGTGTGCTGTGTACATGTTGTGTGCTGTGACTATTTTCAATGTGTGTGTACATGTTGTGTGCTGTGTAAATGTTGTGTGCTGTGACTATTTTCAGGTCAAGGAAATAATCTGAAAGTGCTCTATAGTACCAATAGTTCATGTTCAGCCCCGAAAGCAGCAAACACTCGTCACATTCCACAAGTACCTGAGAGAATCCTCGACGCCCCGGAGCTGCTTGATGATTACTGTAAGTCTTACCATGGGACTAAACCTTTAACACCGAAGTTTGTTCAAGAAAACTGAAATTTTCTCATAAAATGTCCATTTACAGACCAAGAAAACACTATCTTTGAAAATTTATTGCTTGGATGACTCGGTTATCGAGCCAGTAATTCTGCATATGGACATTTCTGAAGACTACTGCAAAACCTGTTTTTCTTTGGCTTGAGTGTTAATCAGGGTTTTCAGATGCAGACGATTGTAAATTGCGTTAGTGCCTTAGTCACTCATTGGTTGATATCCTAGTGATGCTTTCTTGTCCGGCTTGACAATTTGAGCGTTAGTCGCAGAATTTTCTATTCAATGGAGGGATGATTCAGGGATCAGATCTGTCACTCAAGTGTATGATGTCGTAATCAATTACGTGACATGTAAGCTGACATCCAATACATAGTGACATATGTAGCTCCGTCATGAACATTGAAAAGTCTGTCATGTGTATGAATTGTATGTGTTTTAGGGATTTACTATTTAATTAACATTTAGTTGAATATTTTGAAATTAATTTAACTGAGAGCTGTGGCTGCCATATACAACAGCACCATCTAGCCAAATTAGTTTCAAAATATTCAACAGCTTTCCTGTATGGTTACCTTGAAACTAGGATTCTGGGAATTCAGGATTCAAAGTATATATATTGATTCCAACACATGTAAAAAATGTGCGTGGCATAGCTAGATATGTGCGTGGCATAGCTAGAAATGTGCGTGGCATAGCTAGAAATGTGCAAGGCATAGCTAGAAATGTGCGTGGTGTAGCTAGAAATGTGCGGGGCATAGCTAGAAATGTGCGGGGAATAGCTAGAAATGTGCAGGCCATAGCTAGAAATGTGCGGGGCATAGCTAGAAATGTGCGGGGCATAGCTAGAAATGCACGAGGCATAGCTAGAAATGTGCGGGACATAGCTAGAAATGTGCGGGATATAGCTAGAAATGTGCGGGGCATAGCTAGAAATGTGCGGGGCATAGCTAGAAATGTGCGGGGCATAGCTTGAAATGTGCAGGGCATAGCTAGAAATGTGCGGGGCATAGCTAGATATGTGTGGGACATAGCTAGAAATGGGCGGGACATAGCTAGAAATGGTCGTGGCATAGCTAGAAATGGGCGGGGCATAGCTAGAAATGGGCGGGGCATAGCTAGAAATGTGCGGGACATAGCTAGAAATGTGCGGTACATAGCTAGAAATGTGCGGGGCATAGCTAGAAATGTGCGGGGCATAATTTTCCCATTGAATATTTTGAAACTAAGTTGACTGGAAGTTGTTGCTGCCTATGGTTAGTTTCAAAATATTCAACAGCTTACCTGTATGATTGCTTTTATATGAAATAGCCAAACTATAGCTGGCACCTTTATGACGGAACATAAATACTGAAGCGAAGCGCTAGGTTTTTTCTTATTGGTTGAAAAGTAAATCATGACAGCCATCAGAGGCTGTAGAAATGTACCAACATTTAGCTACTAAATCCGGAATATCTTTCTTTAGCGGCATGAATAAAAAGCTTAAAATTACGTGCTTGGTTTATGAATGGCATATTATATCACTTGAATAGCTATTGAGAGATGATATTAGTTATCCTTTAAAGAGTTGGTAAAGTCACATGATTTTCTGTTTCAAACTCAAAGCAATGGTGTCTTTTAACAGAGACCATGAATAGGAGAGAGAATGGGTTCTGTGCTGGGAGTGGGGTTTGGTAGGGGTGGTACCACCCTCCTTATAAGTGTGCTTATGCCATGGCGGCTGGCCATCATCCATCCGTTCGTACATCAAGTCGCATCTCCTCATTTATGTTTAGATCAATTTCACCCAAATTTGGCTGGAAGGATCCTATGGTGGTAGGCTCTAGAACTTCTATTCAGAATTTTGATTGGCCTATTTTTCTGGCAGCCATCTTCGATTTTCCGGAAATCATTTAAAACGCTACTCCATTCTAAAGGTTCCAGCTTCAACCAAACTTTGGTGGACTAATTCTATGCTGGTAAGCTTCAACACTTCTAACAAGAATTTTGATTGGTCAATATTTCCGACGGCCATCTTAGATTTTCTGAAAATTTCTGGAAATCAGTTAAATGCCTACTCATTAACCACTTGACTGATTTCAAGCAAACTTTCTTGGAAAGCCCCTAGAGTGATATGCTTCAGAACATGTATACAGAATTTTGATTGCTCTTTTTTTTGGCAGCCATCTTTAATTTCCCGAAAAATGGCGGTAAATCATTTAATACACTACTACTCATTAACTGCTTCAATCAGACATGGCTGGAAGGATACTATGGTGGTAGGTTTCAGAACATGTATTAAAAATTATCTTTGGTCAATTTTTCCGTCGGCCATCTCAGATTTTCCAAAAATTTCTGGGAATCAATTTAAACCCTACTCATTAACCACTTGGCCAATTTCAAGCAAACTCGGCTGGAAGGGCGCTGGAATGGTATGCTTCAGAACATGTATACAAAATTTTGATTGATCAATTTTTTTCGGCAGCCATCTTGAATTTTCTGGAAAATGCCGGAAACTCATTTAAAATACTACTCATTAACTGCTTGGACAATTTCAACCAGACCTGGCTGGAAGGATACTAGGCTGGTAGGTTTCAGAAATTTTATACAGAATTGTGATTGGTCCATTTCTTTGCCAGCCATCTTGGATTTTCCACAAATTATGATATTATTAACCGCTTGGACAATTTCAAGCAAACTCGGCGGGAAGGACCCAGAGTAGTATGCTTCAGAATGTATATATAGAATTTTGATAGGTCAAGTTTCCTGGTGACCATCTTTGATTTTCCGAAGATTTGGGAAATCGATTAAAAGACTCCTCATTAACCGCTTGGCCAATTTTTAACCAAACTCATCTGGAAGGTCCCTAGGCTTGTACGCTTCAGAATTGGTATTGAAAATTTGACTGCTTCATTCTTTTTTTGGTAGCCATCTTGGATTTACCAAAAAATGGTGGGAAATCGTTTACAACGCTATTCCTTATTAACCGCTTGTTTGAGTAACTGTCTTGTTCTCAAAACTGACATCTCAGGAATTGGTGTACAGAGCAGGCTGAAACCTATAAGGGTATTTAAAGTTTGTTCAATAGAATTTGTTCCTTGATAAAACATGGTTGTCATGGGCCAATCAAAATCTGAGGTTCAATCTGGTCAGCATCCATCATTAATTTCCCACTAAATATTATTTCTACTAAATTCCAATTTTGTTTTTATTTCTTGTTACTGCTAAATTTAAATTATTATATCTGTTCAAATGCTTTAGATCAAATGCTAATGGTCCAGGGGAGCATTAAGGCCCTTGGGCCTCTTGTTCTAACACAACTTTAGGCTGACATCATCTTAACCACAGGTAGAATACAGTTCATTACCACACACGCTTTCATTTTGATTTGTTTGTCAGACTTGAATTTAGTTGACTGGTCAGTGAATAACCACCTTGCTGTGGCTCTGGGTGGTGCAGTCTACCTGTGGAATGCAGGAGATGGTTCTATAGAACAGCTCATGCAGATGCCTAATGAAGAGGAATATGTATCATCTGTGTCGTGGATCAAGGAGGCAAATATTCTAGCCATCGGATCAAGTTCAGGCAATGTACAAGTAGGTAAATAGGAATTCATTATTTAATGGTGAAGACTTGGAGAAAATTACTTCTCAATAACTACTGGGCCGATTTCAATTAGATTTTGCCGGAAGCATAGCTGGACATAGTGATCCAATGTTGTTAGAATGATGCTGATTATTTAATTTGGCCAGTGGTCATCTTTGACTTTGCTCTATTTTTAGAAATGCCTTAAAGGATTCTCCGAATCCGCTTTGCTGACTGATTTCAAACATAGTGTGATAGGTCTATAGGACATGTAGATTTAGATTCGTTTAAAAAGAAGTGGATTGCTCGAATGGTTCAGTCGACCATGTTGATGACATAATTTTTCCTGAGGACAACTAGGTAACCACGAACGCTGATTTAAATCTGTTCAAGTAAAATCGATGTGTGATAAAACATGGACACCACTTTGTTACTACCTAAAAGCATCAGTGGCCATCTGCTATTATTTTCTATTAGTTTGTGTAAATCCTTCTGGAATCATGCTGCACTTGTGTTCCAGAGGTGCTACAGTATGAGTTACCGTCCCATGGAACCTCCATGTTACATAATTCACCTTTCCAGCGTACCAACTCATCATATGATGTCATAATGAACTGCATGATGTGTACAATGACATCATAATGAATGACATCGATAAGTACGTCACGAATGCATATTTGAAGATGGTCTATGCGTTGTTGTACAAATTGTTTGCTTTTACTATTTAATAAATATTCTGTTGAATATTTTGTAACTAATTTGACTGGGCGCTGTTACAAAATATTCAACAGCTTCCATGTATAGTTTTCAGGAAATTGATAGCTAGGGAATTTGGGGATCGATCAATCCCAACATGGCGAGGTGTGGGTGGAGCTTAGCTAGTGATGGGCAGGGCATAGCTAAAAATGGAAAGGTCCATTGCCCAATAGACTACAGTATGAGTTACACAATTGCCAAATAGACTACTACCTCGGCTTGTGCAATTTCATGATTAAATCGAAAATCGTGATTATTTTGTAAATCGTGAACTTAAATGATTCAAAATTAAATAATCGAATAATTGCATAAAATATTTCAAAACCTACCTATTCATTTAGGCCTACTCTTAAAATGTGGTCGGTCACGGACACTGACATTTTTGTCACCGAATGTATGTCCATTTGAAGGCAAAGAGAAAGCTTTTTTGAAGATGTATCACTGGAATGACTGGCTCGAGCATCGAGCCAGGCATTCCAGTGATACATTTGCAAAAAATAGTCCTCTGCCTACAAATGGACATTGCTAGCCACCATAGCAACTTTCGTCATTGGGATGCCATTGTCGTTACCGGTATGTAGGTTAATTTGTACCCCGGTTGATTAATCGAGTAATTACGATTATTCTTAAATAATCGATCGTGATCACTCAAAGCAATAATCGTATAAGCCTACTACTACCTTGCTTATGCATGTACGTCTATGTCTACTACTACCTTGCTTATGCATGTACGTTTATGCCTACTACTACCTTGCTTATGCATGTACGTTAATGCCGCCTACTACCTTTGCTTATGCATGTACGTTTATGTCTACTACTACCTTGCTTATGCATGTACGTTTATGCCTACTACTACCTTGCTTATGCATGTACGTTTATGCCTACTACTACCTTGCTTATGCATGTACGTTTATGCCGCCTACTACCTTGCTTTTGCATGTACATTAATGCCTACTACTACCTTGCTTATGCATGTACGTTTATGCCTACTACCTTGCTTATGCATGTACGTTTATGCCTACTACTACCTTGCTTATGCATGTACATTTATGCCGCCTACTACCTTGCTTATGCATGTACGTTTATGCCTACTACTACCTTGCTTATGCATGTACGTTTATGCCTACTACTACCTTTCTTATGCATGTGCGTTTATGCCTACTACTACTTTGCTTGTGCATGTACATTTATGTCTACTACTACCTTGCTTATGCATGTACGTTTATGTCTACTACTACTTTGCTTATGCATGTAGGTTTATGCCTACTACTACTTTGCTTATGCATGTAGGTTTATGCCTACTACTACCTTGCTTATACATGTACGTTTATGCCTACTACTACCTTGCTTATGCATGTATGTCTATGTCTACTACTACCTTGCTTATGCATGTACGTTTATGTCTACTACTACCTTGCTTATCATGTACATTTATGCCTACTACTACCTTGCTTATGCATGTACGTTAATGCCGCCTACTACCTTGTTTATGCCTACTACCTTGCTTATGCATGTACGTTTATGCCTACTACTACCTTGCTTATGCATGTACGTTTATGCCTACTACTACCTTGCTTATGCATGTACGTTTATGCCTACTACTACCTTGCTTATGCATGTATGTTTATGTCTACTACTACCTTGCTTATGCATGTATGTTAATGCCGCCTACTACCTTTGCTTATGCATGTACGTTTATGTCTACTACTACCTTGCTTATGCATGTACGTTTATGCCTACTACTACCTTGCTTATGCATGTACGTTTATGCCTATTACTACCTTGCTTATGCATGTATGTTTATGCCGCCTACTACCTTGCTTATGCATGTACATTAATGCCTACTACTACCTTGCTTATGCATGTACGTTTATGCCTACTACCTTGCTTATGCATGTACGTTTATGCCTACTACTACCTTGCTTATGCATGTACATTTATGCCGCCTACTACCTTGCTTATGCATGTACATTTATGCCTACTACTACCTTGCTTATGCATGTCCATTTATGCCTACTACTACCTTGCTTATGCATGTGCGTTTATGCCTACTACTACTTTGCTTGTGCATGTACATTTATGTCTACTACTACCTTGCTTATGCATGTACGTTTATGTCTACTACTACTACTTTGCTTATGCATGTAGGTTTATGCCTACTACTACCTTGCTTATACATGTACGTTTATGCCTACTACTACCTTGCTTATGCATGTACGTTTATGTCTACTACCTTGCTTATGCACGTATGTTGATGTCTACTACTACCTTGCTTATGCATGTACGTTAATGCCTACTACTACCTTGCTTATGCATGTACGTTTATGCCTACTACTACCTTGCTTATGCATGTACGTTAATGCCTACTACTACCTTGCTTATGCATGTACGTTTATGCCTACTACTACCTTGCTTATGCATGTACGTTTGTCTACTACTACCTTGCTTATGCATGTACATTTATGCCTACTACTACCTTGCTTATGCATGTACGTTTATGCCTGCTACTACCTTGCTTATGCATGTACGTCTATGCCTACTACTACCTTGCTTATGCATGTGCATTTATGCCTACTACTACCTTGCATATGCATGTACGTTTATGCCTACTACTACCTTGCATATGCATGTACGTTAATGCCTACTACTACCTTGCATATGCATGTATGTTTATGCCTACTACTACCTTGCTTATGCATGTACGTCTATGCCTACTACTACCTTGCTTATGCATGTATGTTTATGCCTACTACTACCTTGCATATGCATGTACGTTAATGCCTACTACTACCTTGCATATGCATGTATGTTTATGCCTACTACTACCTTGCTTATGCATGTACGTCTATGCCTACTACTACCTTGCTTATGCATGTGCATTTATGCCTACTACTACCTTGCTTATGCATGTACGTTTATGCCTACTACTACCTTGCATATGCATGTACGTTAATGCCTACTACTACCTTGCATATGCATGTATGTTTATGCCTACTACTACCTTGCATATGCATGTACGTTAATGCCTACTACTACCTTGCTTATGCATGTATGTTTATGCCTACTACTACCTTGCTTATGCATGTACGTCTATGCCTACTACTACCTTGCTTATGCATGTGCATTTATGCCTACTACTACCTTGCATATGCATGTATGTTAATGCCGCCTACTACTACCTTGCATATGCATGTACGTTTATGCCTACTACTACCTTGCTTATACATGTGCGTTTATGCCTACTACTACCTTGCTTATGCATGTATGTTTATGCCTACTACTACCTTGCTTATGCATGTATGTTTATGTCTACTACTACCTTGCTTATGCATGTACATTTATGCCTACTACTACCTTGCTTATGCATGTACATTAATGCCTACTACTACCTTGCTTATGCATGTATGTTTATGCCTACTACTACCTTGCTTATGCATGTACATTTATGCCTACTACTACCTTGCTTATGCATGTACATTAATGCCTACTACTACCTTGCTTATGCATGTACGTTTATGCCTACTACTACCTTGCTTATGCATGTACATTAATGCCTACTACTACCTTGCTTATGCATGTACGTTTGTCTACTACTACCTTGCTTATGCATGTACATTTGTCTACTACTACCGTGCTTATGCATGTACGTTTATGCCTACTACTACCTTGCTTATGCATGTGCGTTTATGCCTACTACTACCTTGCTTATGCATGTATGTTAATGCCGCCTACTACTACCTTGCATATGCATGTACATTTATGCCTACTACTACCTTGCATATGCATGTACATTTATGCCTACTACTACCTTGCTTATGCATGTACGTTTATGCCTACTACTACCTTGCTTATGCATGTACATTAATGCCTACTACTACTACCTTGCTTATGCATGTATGTTTATGCCTACTACTACCTTGCTTATGCATGTACATTTATGCCTACTACTACCTTGCTTATGCATGTATGTTAATGCCGCCTACTACTACCTTGCATATGCATGTACATTTATGCCTACTACTACCTTGCATATGCATGTACGTTTATGCCTACTACTACCTTGCTTATGCATGTGCGTTTATGCCTACTACTACCTTGCTTATGCATGTATGTTAATGCCGCCTACTACTACCTTGCATATGCATGTACATTTATGCCTACTACTACCTTGCATATGCATGTACATTTATGCCTACTACTACCTTGCTTATGCATGTACATTAATGCCGCCTACTACTACCTTGCTTATGCATGTACGTTAATGCCGCCTACTACTACCTTGCTTATGCATGTACGTTAATGCCGCCTACTACTACCTTGCTTATGCATGTATGTTTATGCCTACTACTACCTTGCATATGCATGTACGTTAATGCCGCCTACTACTACCTTGCTTATGCATGTACGTTTATGCCTTTAGTGGTAGAATGAGGTTTCTATTATTATATGATGGTTTGTTTTGGCTAAATTGACAGAATAATATCTTTGCTCAGGTACTGATATTCCAGGTGTGGCACAAGGTCATGACCTTTAGGCATCTTTATTCCTTTTGATCTAAAGAGAGACTCATTATATGTAGTGACTAAGTGATTGACTCCACAAGATGATTGCTTAGCTCTTTAAATGCTCAAATCTAGCTAAAATGGCTTATGCAGTGTTCTTGGGAAATGTCCATTTGCAGGACAAGAGAAGACTATATGAAAATTTATAACTGAAATGACTGGCTTGATAACTGCGGCAGCCATTCTAGTGATAATCGTTCAAATATTATACTTTTGGTCTGCAAATGATTATCACTAAGGATAAAGTTGGCTATTCACCATTCTGTGTTCAAAATAGTCTCTAATGACTTTAATTTACAGTTATGGGACGTAAGCAGTAACAAATCTGTCCGTACAATGTCCGGTCATGCTGCTCGTGTAGGCTGCCTCGCCTGGAACTCATATATTCTCTCAAGGTTAGTAAATAGTTGTCATGTCCGGTCACGCTGCTTATGTAGGCTGCCTCGCCTGGAGCTCATATATTCTCTCAAGGTTAGTAAATAGTTGGCATGTCTGGTCACGCTGTTCATATACTTTTGGTGATACTATGTTTAAAATGGAGACTACCTTCCCAGGTAGTACCACATGTATAAAAGCTGACAGTTTGCAATTGAAAAAGAAAGTTTTCTGTGCAAGTCTATAAATTGTTGATTTCAGTTAAATAGTGTGGAATTTTTAGTCTACCCCCAAATGAATATTATTATTCCCACATCAAAAAAGAATTGGGATTAGTCCTGTCCCACCTGCCTGCGTGCGTTTGTGTGTGTGTGTGCATGTGTGTGTGTGTGCGTGCGTGCGTGCGTGCGTGCGTGCGGTGCGTGCGTGTGTGCGTTCGCGTGTGTGCGTGCGTTCGCATGCGCGTGTGTGTGTGTGTTCAGCTGTGCATGAGTGCTTGCCTGCATGTATGCATGCATGTATTTGTATAGTTTGCAAACATTTACATTAAAATGCAATAACTTGTATTTGCTCCCATCACTGGCATGCATATGGAAGATCTCTGTCTAAATTACTATTTTCCTTTTTGGTTAGCTTTCTCTCCCTGTGTCATTGTCTGTTTGTTTATTCATCCTGTGGCATGTTATTGTTTCCCTTAGTGGAGCGAGATCAGGTGCTATCCATCACCACGATGTCCGTGTTGCCGAGCATCACGTAGCGACTCTTAGCAACCATGTGCAGGAGGTTTGTGGTCTCGAGTGGTCATCAGATGGACGATATCTAGCTAGCGGCGGTAATGATAATATTTTGAATATCTGGGAAGCGTCTTTGGGAGAACGAGTAGCACCATTACATACCCTAACACAACACCAAGCAGCTGTGAAGGTGAGATTTGAATGTTTCAATTTGAAATTTGAAATGTTATCCAGATTATTGTCAATGCTGTCTATATAGGACAGCTGTGAAGGTGAGATTTGAATGTTTCAATTTGAAATTTAAAATGTTATCCAGATTATTGTCAATGCTGTCTATATAGGACAGTTGTAAAGGTGAGCTTTGCTACTGCATTTGAATTGATATTCAACTGTTCTTATTATGTTCCATTGGCATTGGCAGGCCAGGATTGACAAATTATCACTGGAATGACTGGCTCGATTATGGAGCCAGGCGTTTCAGTGATAAATTCTCTGACATAGTTTTAGTGTAGTCCTGAGTAGGCCTGTTTGGTTAATCGATATTTCATCGATAGTCGATTATTGTTCCTGGCGATTATATAATCGAGTGTAAAATAAAATAATCGAAAAATTGATAATATCGATATAATCGAGCAAAAATCGATTATTTATTTTAATCAAGCATAATTTAATGTTTAGTTTTTTAATACAGCTAATGCATCAGTGGTTTGATTGTTCTAGCAAGGTAGTTGTATACACAGATATTGCTGACGTTCACCTGCACCTCCCGTGCACGTGAATGTTTATATAAGTAATTGCTTGATACGCCAATGATACGAAGCATTTGTTTGCCACTGTTTAATATCCCCCTTTGAATGCTATAGGCTGAAGTGTCACTGGCCATTTTGTGAAAATTTCAAAAAATGAATTTCTGTGTTTTATAGTAACTGCACAAAATTTTGATGCAAATTTTCACAAATTCTTACAATTGTTTTGGAACTAATTTGACTTAACACTGTTGCTGCTGTCAAATGATTTTCAAAATATTCAACGTATTTAATGCTGCGAAATAGGGAAACGTCGTAGATAGGCACTACGGGTGAAATCTATATCATAATAACAATAAAACTAATATGGCCATTTCGCGAAAAAATGCATAAAATTGACTTCGTAGTAAATTTTCGATACAAATTTTCATAAATTCTTCCCATTGTTTTGTAACGAATTTGACGTAAAACTTTTTCTCCAGCCGCAATCAAATGATTTTCAAAATATTCAGCTTTTCCAATGCTGGAAAATAGGCAAACATCGTAGATAGGTGCTACGGGCGAGCTCTATATAATTAAAAGTTAATCTCTGTAATGTTAAAATTAAGCCTTTTTACTGGCTTGAAAATCTGGAAATTCTTAAACCTATCATCCAATGGGAACGAGTGAACAATGGATTCCAAATTGACTTCATTAAACTTGGCGGGGCTGTTCCTCGTGTTCAGTCAACCAGAGGACTGGTTGATATAGCCTGTCCTATTGAGTGTCTTGTGGTATTTTCATAAGCCTACTTAGTTGAGGTAATCTAGCTAGGAACCAATTTACGAAATTGCGTATTCTGTCATTTTTGTAGAAAATCAGGCGTTTTTAGCAATTCATTCATTCATTCATTCATTCATTCATTCATTCATTCATTCATTCATTCATTCATTCATTTATTTTATTTATTTGTTAGTATTAATTTTAAGAAAGCTGTGCTCTCCCCCCCCCCCCCACCCCACCCCACCCCCACCCTGCCTCACTACGTGGTTGCTACTTCCAAAGTTTCAATATTAAATAATCGATTATCCAATTAAATCGATTATTTTCTAGACATCATAATCGATTATTTATTTCCATAATCGAACAGCCCTAGTCCTGAGTGGGCAGGGTGTTTTTAGGTATGAATAGAAATTTGAAAGTAACTATTTTGTTGAAATTCTGTCAAATTTGCGAAAATTATGAAACAAAACCTAATCCCCAGGGAACAATTACATGCAAAAACATAGAACTTTACGAAAGCGTTAACCTGAACGTGTACCAGATTCAATTCTGGATCAAAGGCTATCTAAGAGACTACTGGCTCAAATTTCAACACAGGAAACAATACGGTGATCATGTGGACAAACTGTTGAATATTTTGAAACTAACTTGACTGGAGGCTGTTGTTATTTTCAGGATATTCGAACATCTAATTCACAGGTTCTCAATATGCACCATTTCTAGCACAGGTATATCGACTAGTAGAAATACAGTTCAGCTCAGAAATAAGTTAAATTGTTTCCAAACCAAAATAAAATGTGCTGTTCAATATTTTGAACATAATTGGATTGTAAAACATTGCTGCCTAATCCAGTTATGTTTGAAATATTGAACAGTACAATTCTTACATCGTGTTCAGAATTATACTAGTAACGTGTTTCTGGTTTTGTTTTGGGAGCATTTTAACCCGGTAATACTCTAGCCAGCCAAAAAAACACTACAGTACTATTGAGAAATGTACATTTGCAAACCTTGAGAAGAGTATTTTTGAAAATGTACCATCAAAATAACTGGCTCGATAACCGTGTCAGTAATTCAAATGATAAATTTTAATCTGCAAATCGACATTTTCTCGGAGAAAATCTAACTTTTCTTAAACAAATAAAGGCCTAAAGGGGTACCTGAGTGGGCAGAGTGCTTTTTAGGTTTGAATACATATATACACTATAGATGCAACTTAATGTTCCTTTGTAAAACATTTATAAAGATTTGATCAACAGATATGCAAACTTATTCTAGTGACCTGGCAGCTGAAAATTAACCAATTTATGTCTAGTTATAAGATCAATGTTCATATAGAACTATCTCGATGTAAATATCTTTGTTTTGTTGCTATGCAGGCTATCTCATGGTGCCCATGGCAAACACATATTCTGGCTAGTGGGGGCGGCACAGCAGACCGGCACATCCGCTTTTGGAATGCCGCTACTGGTGTTTGTATAAATGCTGTGGACACAAACTCACAGGTATATCGACTAGAGCTGGCCACTAACAATATCTAAAATAATTCTGCAATATCACAATATATCAGCATTTGGATGATGTTTGAGGATAATTATCGTCGCACATTTTGGATTGGCTATTGCAATCGCCTCCATCCATCCATCTATCTGTCGGTCCAGCTACCTCATGAAACCGTTGGGTGGATAGCCCCCCCCCCCCAAGGTTTTTCCTCTTCTATAGCTCCCCCTATGTTTTGGCTCCACCCATAATTTAGCGCACACACGCACGCACGCATGCACGCACATACGCACACACACACACACACACACACACACACACACACACACAGTTTTATTCAATCCTCTAACAGATTCTCGTAAAATGAACATTTACCATAATTTGAAAGTGAAATCCAAAAGCTTGATTCTGATTGGCTAAGATAGAACTGATACTGAGGACAGGTTGACCTGGCCAAATATTATTAACTATAGTCGACTCGTGAAAGGATAAACAGCAATATGTAAGGCAAGATTAGTATTGTAATTTTCACATCAAGAGTATACTTACCTCCCTAATACTTTTGATATTGCTAAATATTGGCTTTCACTCAATAAACACTCAGATTAAAACAGTTAGGTGCCCCTACTGGGCAGGGAGTCAGAGCGTAGTCTGGCGGATGCCAGCCCCACCACCGCGCATGCGCAGACTAGCACTTCCTCTTTGCTAATTTATTGGCTGAGAGACAACACATGCTTTCATGATAGAATCTTTCTATACTCTTTTCAAAGCTTTTTAAGACTATTAGATAGAAGTTTACCGCTGACAAAGATGGCTGAGAGAGTGACTTCGCCACAGGAGGGCCTTGGACCTTTAAATCAGGTGACTTCTAGTAAAATTAGCGAGTTTTGTCCCGTTGTAATGTGTTTCCGGGACTCTCGCTAAACGTGATAAGCGCCTTAATTAGTTGGGTTTTTTCAACTAGGTGCTATATAAGACTAATCTCTCTGTGTGTTTATGTCCACAGGTCTGTGTGAAGGAGAAATAAGGACATGACATCAGCAGAGGGTTTGTGTCTCCCCACCATGGTTCCATTTCCTACTAATACTGTTAGGTTATCTAACCAAAAATTCTGTGCCCAGTGAGTTGGAGGCCTATTATAAAGGTCTTCTCACTTTGCCCTCTTGATCCAATTCCTTCCCCTTGAGGTGGAGAGAGTTAAGAGGCGTTCAGTGGTGGAGTTCTCCAGTTCATCAGGTTGGATGGTTTGTCTAGACAAGGTGTCAGGTATTAATTATTGATATGAGAAAGGGAGATAATTAACACTATTTGCCATTGTTATCAGTATTTATCTGATGCTTGTGTAGTCGAAATGTCCATTCTGCACATGTTCTGGTTAGAGATACAATTCGTCCTTGCACTGGGATGTTTGTTGGGATCGATTTTGTCCTGTCATAGGATTAATGACGTCATAATCAGCTTTGCTCTTTATTTACAATTAAAGTTGTCCGAAGCTGGTTTCTGATAAAAATTATGATCTTTATGATCATTTCCTTCTCTTGAGTTGGTGAGTTTCTAAGCTTAACTAGTTTGCTCATACTCCTCGTCCTTTGGCCTTTTTCAGAGACCTGGTTGTGCGTCCTGTGGACGATTTTTGAGGGACAAGTTTGGCCCTCATCTATGTTTTCAGTGTAGCCCCTGTGGTCCCTTGCTTAATTGCGAGATATGTAAGCACTGGGGGGGCGAGCTAATGTCCGAATTCTTGTGCTTGCAGGCGAAGGACAAGTTGGAGGAGGAGAAAAAGAAGCTGAAAAAAGAGGTCGTAAGTAAGAAGGGTAAGAGGAAGGCCTCGTCCGCGGTGGACATGGAGGCCTTCCGGACCGAGATGTTGGGAGAGATGAGGAGGACAATCAAGGATTTGGTTCCAGAGTTGCTTCGTGGCATGCTTCCTGGACCAAATCCTTTATTGACCTCATCATCTGCTTCGGAGCAGGTAATCCCCACCTCTGAATCAACGTTCCTTAGTACGCTTCCGTTGTTTGAAGATTCAGAGGTGGCCCCATTAGAGGGGGTGTTCCACGGCCCTGGCAGCAGGCTTATTGCCGCGCCCAATAGGGACCGTGGACGGTCGTCGCTGGAACCCGCGGGCTGCTCATCAGTCCAGGGGTATCCGCACACCGCGGCTGCCAGTACCTCGTATGGCACCTTCCCTGGCCAGTCCGGGTTAGCTCTCTTTGCTGACCCGGAGTCTAATCTTTCTGGCCAGGAGGATGATGATTACCTGTTGGGGTCGCCGTCTGAAGACGTGGCCATGGAATATGACGTTTGTGCGCCCCTCGCGGGGAATACAGGCGCCTTTTTCCACGGTTCTACTCTCCCAGGGGTAGAATCCACGGTTCAGACTGTGGCCCTGGGCGCTGAAGGCCAGCGGTACCGCATACCTCGGCTTGCCGAGAGTGTAGCTGGTGGGGCGGTATATGCCCCGCGCTCTACCACGGCGCCTGCTCCTGGTCAAGCCAGTGAGATTAGCATGCCGGTATTATCAGGCCCGCATGCTCTCCCTGGCTGGCCAGGGATATCAGCGTATCCGCCGTCAAGCTCTGTTGCTTGTGCTCAGGAGGAAGACGAAGGCCCCCGTCTTGTAGAGCGCTCGCAACTAGCCACGGAGGAGGATTGGTCTGACGCTTGCCAGTGGTTGGTGAGTGTTAGACCAGATCTGCTCGTGGAGCAGTCGGCTAGCCAGCGTGGGCACAGGCCGTGGTTAGCTGGTAAGCCTACTGCTAACGCTATGCCTTCTCTGCCGCTGGCAGAGCATGTCGCTGACATGTTCGAGGCGGCGGAGACGTCCATTAAGGCGAGTGGACGTCTCGCTAAGGCCCCGCGCGAGGTGGCCAGGCGTTGCCGCATCGTGCCCCTGGACTACCAGCGGTACGGTGTGGTACCAAAGCCGAGCGTGGATGACCGTGCGGCTTTGGGTGAGGATGCGCGGCCAGGCTCCCGTTCTGACACGGGAGTCTTGTGTTCGAACGCGTTGCGTTCGGCAAATGCCGCGTTGCGTGATGCGGAGGAGAGTGGGAGGGCTTCGATTGCCGCTCTGTCCCACGTCTCCCAGCTGTTACAAGGGGTAGTAACAGCATCCGCATCGCGCCAGCCAAGTCCGGTCACAGTCCAGCGAGCCATCCAGGATGGTATCAACCTGGCTCTGGACTGTATGACGCGGGCGGTGACCAGGAGTGTCCGGGCAAGGCGCACTTTTGCCTTGGATAATCTGTGCCCGTCCCAGGACCTCTACAATAGGCTACTACGTACGCCTATGACAGGTCCTGGTCTCTTTGGAGGTGAGGGATGTAGACACCTCCAGGAGACGGTTACTCTGGTCAATAACCAGAGGGCGCTGCGCGAACAGTTTGAGGTGCTTCGTCGTGCCAACGTTCGCGCCGCACCCCCTGCGTATCATCCCCTGCAGGCTCGAGGTGGTAGTGGCCAGGTCAGAGGCCAACCACCATCGCAGCGCCGGCCTCGGCCGCGTGCGATTCGGCCAGCAGCGAGGGGGGCGCAGGCTCCTCAGGCGCAGTCAGCCAGGCAGCCGCCCGCGCACCGAGGTGCGCGCGGTGCTGGTCGTGGCGCGCGAGGATCTGGGCGGGGTAATCGTTCCTGATGGGACGGTTACCGCGGTGAGAACCGCGCCGGTGTTTCTGGCAAAGGAGACAGTGCCACTCTTGCACTCCTTATGTCCACCTCTATCCCTAGGTGGACCGATGGGAGGCCGATTAGCCGACCACATGCAAGAGTGGGAACGGTTAACTCAGGACCGTTTAGTCTTGCGATGGCTTTCAGTCGGGTATCATCCCGATTGGATGACAGGCCCGCCATCGCGACTGTCTCTAGTGCCGATCTGGACTCCAAATCCGAGAGATCCAGATCAAAGGTTGTGTATCGAGGAGGAAATAAATTCCCTCATACAAAAAGGAGCTATTCAGCCGGCACAGAGGTGTCCGGGCTTCTATTCAACCCTGTTCTTAGTAACAAAGAACACCGGAGGGTGGAGCCCAATTCTCAACCTCAAGCCATTGAACAAGTTCATAGAGACGCCCAGTTTCAAGATGGAGACTGTGCGCTCGGTGTTGGCGGGGTTAGAGAGGGGAATGTGGACAGCGTCGATAGATTTGAAGGATGCTTATTTCCACATCCCCATACACAGGAGTTTCCGTCGCTTCCTGAGATTTGCATTCCAGGGCAGACAGTGGGAATTCAGGGTGCTACCCTTCGGAATTTCCACGGCTCCTCGGGTTTTCACCCGTGTGGTTCTTGCGATCACCGCATACCTCCGCAGGAGAAGCATAGCAGTCCACACGTACATAGACGACTGGCTGTTGAAAGCGCACACCCGGGAAAGTTTGTCGGCCAGTCTGGAGATTGTTTTGAAAACTCTCACAGACTTAGGCTGGATGATCAATTTCCCAAAATCAGAGCTGACTCCATCCCAGAAGTTTGTTTACCTGGGGATGTTCTTCGATCTAGAGACAGGATATGTTTATCCTACTCAGGAGAGAGTTCAGAAACTCATCTCATTAATTCAGTCAGTGTGCGACAGTCGTCATGTCCTGGCACGGGTTTACTTGAGAATGCTGGGGTTGATGGTTTCATTGGAACCAGTCATTCCTCAGGCCGCCTTACGCAGGCGGCCGATCCAGTTATTTCTCATGACACAATGGACCCAGAGTACAGGTTCGCTGGACTCGAATGTGTCAGTGTTGGCGCCTCTGATTCATCACCTGCAATGGTGGTTGGACACAGAGAATCTCTTGGTGGGGGTTATGCTAACCCCTCCCCACCCTCAGGTGACTGTGTATACAGATGCATCGATGGAGGGCTGGGGAGCTTGCCTGGAAGAGTCCACGATATCAGGGCTTTGGAATCTGGAACAGTCAAAGGAACATATAAATCTACTGGAGCTAAGAGCAGTAGTCCTGGGCCTGGAACATTTCTTACAGAAAGTTCAGGGCAAGATTGTTCTTATTCGTTCAGACAACTCAACAGTTGTGACTTACATAAACCGCCAGGGCGGAACGAAGTCGCCCAGTCTCTGTATGATGACATGGAAACTGCTTTGTTGGTGTCTGGATCACCAGATTACCTTGAAAGCAGTTCATATTCCGGGAAGGTTAAACCTGCTAGCAGACTCATTGAGCCGAAGGATGAGTGTTTTACCCACGGAATGGCAACTAAATCAATGTGTGGCGGATCGTCTGTTCGACCATTGGGGGAAACCCAACATCGATTTGTTCGCAACGAAGAAGAATGCGAAGATGACGACGTACGTCTCTCCGATTCCGGATCCAAGCGCTTTCGCAACAGATGCGTTAGCTATCAGCTGGGGGAGAATGTATGCATACGCATTCCCTCCAGCAATCCTGATTCCAAAAATTCTTCAGAAAATCAGACAAGAGGAATGCCAAGTGCTTCTGATCGCCCCGGATTGGCCAAGCCGATCATGGTATACGGATCTGCTGGACCTTCTGGTCTGCAATCCGGTTCCTCTGCCTCTGATGGACGATATTATCTTCCAGGGCAAGGCCCTTCACAACAATCCGTCAATGTTCAGATTGACTGCGTGGATGTTGTCAAGGAATCTAGAATTAAGGAGGGCTTTTCTGAGCAAGCAGCCATGTTTATGGCCAAAGCCAGGAGGGGGTCAACCTCCAGAGCATATAATTATAAAATCAACAGATTTGCAGAATGGTGCTCAAAAAGATGTATTGATCCAATGGATGCATCTATTCAGGTAGTAGCTGATTTCCTCTGTCACCTTTATGATGCCTATAGCCTCAAGCCTAACTCTATTGCTGGTTATAAGTCAGCTTTAATGTCTGTTATTCCTTGCTTGGCTAAGAGGGGAAGTGATGAAGTGAATACATTAAATGTATTAATTAAAGGCATGGGCAATCTAAGACCAAGGAATCCACCGGTGATTCCGTCTTGGAGTTTATCGCTAGTGCTTCAAGTACTAGGTGATAAGCCGTTTGAACCACTTAGTTCCATTTCTATGAAACTATTAACACTGAAGACTGTGTTTTTAATTGCTGCGGCCTCGGCTATGCGTAGGAGTGAGATTCATGCCTTATCAGCCGAGGATGACCGTTTTGTGGTTTCAGGGGAAGGCCTTAAGCTGCTACCTAGGATTAATTTCTTGGCTAAAAATCAGTCGTTGAAATATCCAGGTCAACCTATTATTTTGCCTGCTTTAACTAGATATGATCCTAATTCTAAAGCATGGTGTCCTGTCCGGGCGCTTCGCCGGTACAAACAACGTACGGCGGAGTGGCGCACCGATCAGTCAGCGTTATGGTTGTCATATATTGAACCCCATGGCAGGGCTTCTAAGGACACCATTTCCAGGTGGATTGTAGAATGCATTCAGTTTTGCCATAAATCCGCCACCGGGAAGCAGGTTGACGTGGCCAAGGCTCACAGTGTCCGCGGCGTAGTGACATCCACTGCCCTATTTAATGGGGTCCCTGTGGATGATATTATGTCGGTGGCTCAGTGGCACTGTGAGTCAAGTTTTACAGACCATTATCTCCGTGACACCTCTAATCCTCTCGCCTTGTCGATTTTGAAAAAATAACTAGGCATATATATTTTTTATGGGGTTTCCTCATTGCTTATATATTTCACAATTAATTTATGGAAACAACCACTAATTTGGGACTGCATCGATCTTCACCAATGGGAAGAGGATGTCAGCAGCCATTTCAACAAGGTCAGTCTTGTGTATGTGTTGTCCATTGTTGATTGTCTTGTCACGTTACCCGTTATTTATATGATGATGGTTTTGTGTATTTATGTGGTTCATTGTTGAGAGTATACGAAAATGGAGTTTTTCACATCAAGAGTATACTTACCTCCCTAATACTTTTGATATTGCTAAATATCGGCTTTCACTCAATAAAACACTCAGATTAAAAACAGTTAGGTGCCCCTACTGGGCAGGGAGTCAGAGGTAGTCCGGCGGATGCTCGCCCCACCACCGCGCATGCGCCGACTACTACTTCCTCTTTGCTCATTTATTGGCAAAGGGTTACATGCGGTTTTGTGTTGTCTATACTTTTCTGCGCGTTACCTTGTGTTTTACTCAAATTTGACGATTCTTGTACGTGGGAAGCATGTCGGAAAGGGAGGATTCACCTTTAGAAGGAGCGGGATCTCTTTATCAGGTGACTTCTTTGATATGCTAGCGTGTTTTGTCCCGGTTTAATGTATTTCCGGGACTCGCGCTTACCGTGATTAGCGCCTGTTTGTGTTGGTTTTTTACAACATGGTGCTTCATAAGTCTCATTTCTCTTTGTGTTTTGTCCACAGGTATCACGTAGAAGCTTTGATGGACTTCTCGGCACAAGAGGATATGTTTTCTCTCCACCACGGTTCCATTTCCTACTAATACTGTTAGGTTATCTAACCAAAAGAATATGTTCAGTGAGTTGGAGGCCTGTTATAAAGGTCTTCTCACTTTGCCCTCTTGATCCAATTCCTTTCCCTTCGGTGGAGAGAATGTAGAGGCGTACTATGGTGGAGTTCTCCGGTACATCGCGTTGGATGGTTTGTCTGTACAAGTGTCAGGTATCTAATTATTGATAAACAAAAGGGGAGATAATTTCCCTTTTTGCCAATGCTAGAATTGGAAGGAGTTATCTCTGTATATCTGATTGTTGTGTACTCGATATGCCTATTCAACGGGAATGTTCCGGTTACTTATACAATTCGTTCTTGCACTTGGTGCTTGTTGCGGATCGATTAATTTGGTCACAGGAGTGATGACGTCATAATCGGCCTTGGCCTTTATTAACATTTAACGTTTTGTCCAAGGCTGGTTCTTCTTGATTTGCGATCTTGAGGATCCTGTCCCTCTCTTTTTTAGCTGGTTTTGAGTTCGCTAACCTTAACTATCTTGCTCATTGTCCCTGTCCTTTGTCCTGTTTCAGAGACCTGGTTGCCCGTCCTGCGGGAGGTTTTTGAAAAACCGTTTCGTTCCGCACTTGTGCTTCAGCTGCAGTCCCTGTGGACCGTTGCTGAAGTGCGACGTATGTAAGCAGTGGGGGGGAGACCTAATGTCTGAGTTTTTATCTTTGCAGGCAAGGGAGAAGGTGATGGAGGAAGAGAGGAAGAAGAAGAAGGAGGGTTGTAAGAAGGGTAAGAGGAAGGCCTCATCCGCGGTGGATATGGAGGCCTTCAGGTCCGAAATGTTACAAGAGATGCAGAGGACAATAAAGGATTTGGTCCCAGAGTTGCTTCGCGGCATGCTCCCTGGGCCAGCTCCTTTGTTGTCCTCGGCATCTGCTTGCGAGCGGGTGATCCCCGCCTCTGAATCCGGTCTCTTTAGGTCCGGTCCGTTTGTGGATTCAGAGGTGGCCCCTTTGTTGGGGGCAGTCCACGACCCTGGCAGCAGGCATGGCGCCGCGCCGAGGGGCCGTGGACAATGGTTGTTGCTGGGACCCGCGGTCTGCTCATCAGACCCCGGGTATCCGCGCGCCGAAGGTGTCAAAGCCTCCTATGGCACCTTCCCTGGCCAGTCCGGGTTAGCTCTCTTTGCTGACCCGGAGTCTAATCTTTCTGGCCAGGAGGAAGAGGATCTCCTGCTAGGGTCGCCTTCTGAGGACGTGGCCATGGAATACGACGTCTGTGCACCCCTCGCGGGGAATGCAGGCGACGTGTTCCGTGGTTCTACTCTCGCAGGAGTAGATTTCACGGTCCAGAAGGTGTCCCCGGGCGGTGCTGTTGACCACGGATACCGCATACCTCGGCTTGCCGATGGTATCGCTGGTGCT
Source organism: Chaetoderma sp. LZ-2023a (assembly GCA_034401795.1). NCBI lineage: Eukaryota > Metazoa > Mollusca > Caudofoveata > Chaetodermatida > Chaetodermatidae > Chaetoderma > Chaetoderma sp. LZ-2023a. The sequence continues at coordinate 2,118,623 of CM067368.1, forward strand.
GGTCAGGCCCGTGGTAGAGCGGTGTTTACCCCACGCTCTGCCACGGCGCCTGCTCCTGGTCAAGCCGCGGAGTTTAGCATGCCTGCTCTCTCGGGCCCGCATGCTTTTCCAGGCTTGCCAGGGGTATCAGCTTACCCGCCGTCGACGTCAACTGCGAGTGCTCTGGAGGAAGACGAAGGCCCTCGTCTAGTAGAGCGCTCGCAGTTAGCCACGGAGGAGGATTGGTCGGACGCTTGCCAGTGGCTGGTAAGTGTTCGGCCCGATCTACCCGTGGAGCTGCCGGCTAGCCAGCGTGACCATAGGCCGTGGTTAGCTGGTAGGCCGGCGGCTACCGCTATGCCATCTCTGCCGCTGGCTGAACATGTCGTGGACATGTTCGAAGCGGCGGAGGCGTCCATTAAGGTTAATGGACGTCTCGCGAAGGCCCCTCGCGAGGTGGCGAAGCGGTGCCGCATCGTGCCCCTGGATTACCAGCGGTACGGTGTGGTGCCGAAGCCAAGCGTTGATGATCGCGCGGCTTTAGGCGAAGATGCGCGGCCGGGCTCCCGTTCTGACACGGGAGTCTTGTGCTCGAACGCGTTGCGTTCGGCGAATGCCGCGCTGCGTGATGCGGAGGAGAGTGGGAGAGCGTCGATTGCCGCTCTGTCCCACGTCTCCCAGCTGCTACAGGGGGTGGTAGCGGCCTCCGCATCACGCCAGCCAAGCCCGGTAACAGTTCAAAGAGCCGTTCAGGATGGTATCAACCTGGCTTTGGACTGTTTGACGCGGGCGGTGACCAGAAGTGTCCGGGCGCGGCGCACGTTTGCACTTGACAATCTGTGCCCATCCCAGGACCTGTATAATAGGCTGCTGCGGACGCCTATGACAGGTCCTGGTCTCTTTGGAGGTGAGGGATGCAGGCACCTCCAGGAGACGGTCACTCTGGTTAACAACCAGAGGGCGCTGCGTGAGCAATTTGAGGTGCTCCGGCGGGAGCGTGTTCGCGCGGCACCCCCTGCGTTTCGTCCTCTGCAGGCTCGAGGTGGTGCTGGCCAGGTCAGAGGCCAGCCACCGTCGCAACGTAGGCCTAGGCCACGGGCGATTCGGCCAGCAGTGAGGGGGGCGCAGGTTCCTCAGCCGCACCCAGCCAGACAGCCGCCCGCGCACCGTGGTGCGCGCGGCGCTGGGCGGGGCGCGCGGGGATCTGGTCGCGGTAATCGGGCCTGATGGCCCGGTTACCGCGGTGGGAACCACTCCGGTGTTTCACGCCGAGAGAACAGTGCCACTCTGGCACTCCTTATGTCCACCTCTATCCCTAGGTGGACCGGTGGGCGGCCGTTTGGCCGGCCACTTGCCAGAGTGGAAACGGTTGACTCAGGACCGTTTAGTCTTGCGATGGCTTTCAGTCGGGTATCGTCCCGACTGGCTGACAGGCCCGCCATCGCGACTGTCTCTCGCGCCGATCTGGACTCCTATTCCACGGGATCCGGATCAGAGGTTGTGTATAGAGGAGGAAATAAATTCCCTCATACAAAAAGGAGCCATTCAGCCGGCACTAAGGTGCCCGGGCTTTTATTCAACCCTGTTCTTAGTACCAAAAAACACCGGAGGGTGGAGGCCGATTCTCAACCTCAAGCCATTGAACAAGTTCATAGAGACGCCCAGTTTCAAGATGGAGACTGTGCGCTCGGTGTTGGCGGGGTTAGAGCGAGGAATGTGGACAGCGTCAATAGATTTGAAGGATGCTTATTTCCACATTCCCATAGAGAGGAGTTTCCGTCGCTTCCTGAGATTTGCATTTCAGGGCCGGCGGTGGGAATTCAGGGTGTTACCCTTCGGGATTTCCACGGCTCCTCGGGTCTTCACCCGTGTGGTTCTCGCGATCACTGCATACCTCCGCAGGAGAAGCATAGCAGTCCACACGTACATAGACGACTGGCTGTTGAAAGCACACACCCGGGAATCATTGTCAGCCAATCTGGAGATTGTTTTGAAAACTCTCTCGGACTTGGGCTGGATGATCAATTTCCCGAAATCAGAGCTAACTCCATCCCAGAAGTTTGTTTACCTGGGCATGTTCTTCGATCTGGAGACGGGGTATGTGTACCCCACTCAGGAGAGGGTTCAAATACTCATCTCGGTAATACATACGGTGTGCGACAGTCGTCATGTCCTGGCACGGGTTTACTTGAGAATGCTGGGCTTGATGGTTTCTTTGGAACCAGTCATTCCGCAGGCCGCCTTGCGCAGACGCCCGATCCAGTTGTTTCTCATGACACAGTGGACCCAGAGTTCAGGTTCGCTGGACTCGAACGTGTCAGTATTGGCGCCTCTGATTCACCACCTGCAATGGTGGTTGAATACAGAGAATCTCTTGCCGGGGGTTTTGCTAACCCCTCCCCACCCTCAAGTGACTGTGTATACAGATGCATCGATGGAGGGGTGGGGAGCTTGTCTGGAAGAGTCCACAGTATCAGGGCTTTGGGATCTGGATCAGTCCAAGGAACATATCAATCTACTAGAGCTAAGAGCAGTAGTCCTGGGCCTGGAACATTTCTTACAGAAAGTTCAGGGCAAAATGTTCTAATTCGTTCAGACAACTCAACAGTAGTGACTTACATAAACCGCCAGGGCGGAACGAAGTCGCCCAGTCTCTGTATGATGACATGGAAACTGCTTTGTTGGTGCCTGGATCATGGGATCACCTTGAAAGCAGTTCATATTCCGGGGAGGTTAAATCTGCTAGCAGACTCATTGAGCCGAAGGATGAGTGTTTTACCCACGGAATGGCAACTAAATCAATGTGTGGCGGATCGTCTGTTCGATCATTGGGGGAAACCCAACATAGATTTGTTCGCGATGAAGAAGAATGCGAAGATGACGACGTACGTCTCTCCGATTCCAGACCCAAGCGCTTTCGCAACAGATGCGTTAGCTATCAGCTGGGAGGGAATGTATGCATACGCATTCCCCCCAGCAATCCTGATTCCGAAGGTGCTTCAGAAAATCAGGCAGCAGGAGTGCCAAGTGCTTCTGATCGCCCCGGATTGGCCAAGCCGATCGTGGTATACGGATCTGCTGGACCTTCTGGTCTGCAATCCGGTTCCGCTGCCTCTGATGGACAACCTTATCTTCCAGGGCAAGGCCCTTCACGACAATCCGTCAATGTTCCGATTGACTGCGTGGATGTTGTCAAGGAATCTAGAATTAAGGAGGGCTTTTCTGAGCAAGCGGCCATGTTTATGGCCAAAGCCAGGAGGGGGTCAACCTCCAGAGCATATAATTATAAAATCAACAGATTTGCAGAATGGTGCTCAAAAAGATGTATTGATCCAATGGAATCATCTATTCAGGTAGTGGCTGATTTCCTCTGTCACCTATATGATGCCTATAGCCTCAAGCCTAACTCTATTGCTGGTTATAAGTCAGCTTTAATGACTGTTATTCCTTGCTTGGCTAATAGGGGGAGTGATGAAGTAAGTACATTAAATGTATTAATTAAAGGCATGGGCAATCTAAGACCAAGGAATCCTCCACTGATTCCGTCTTGGAGTTTATCACTGGTGCTCCAGGTACTAGGTGATAAGCCTTTTGAACCACTTAATTCCATTTCTATGAAAATGTTAACTCTTAAAACTGTATTTTTAATTGCTGCGGCCTCGGCAAGGCGTAGGAGTGAAATTCACGCCTTATCAGCCGAGGTTGACCGGTTTGTGGTTACAGGGGAAGGCCTTAAGCTTCTACCTAGGATTAATTTCTTGTCTAAAAATCAGTCATTGAAATATCCAGGTCAGCCTATTTTTTTGCCATCTTTAACTAGATATGATCCTAATTCTAAAGTATGGTGCCCCGTACGGGCGCTGCTCCGGTACAGACAGCGTACTTCGGAGTGGCGTACCGACCAGTCAGCGTTATGGTTGTCATATATTGAACCCCATGGTAGGGCGTCTAAGGACACCATTTCTAGGTGGATTGTGGAATGTATTCAATTTTGTCACAAATCCGCCACCGGGTGACAGGTTGACGTGGCCAAGGCTCACAGTGTCCGCGGTGTCGTGGCATCCACTGCCCTGTTTAGTGGGGTCCCTGTGGATGATATTATGTCAGTGGCTCAGTGGCACTGTGAGTCAAGTTTTACAGACCATTACCTCCGTGACACCTCTAACCCTCTCGCCTTGTCGATTTTGAAACAATAACCGCTTTATGTTTGTGAAGAGTGCTTCCGCATTGCTTATATACTTCGCCATTCAGCGACGGTGACAACCACTTGTCGGGACTGTATCATCCGTCTCTACTGGATTCATGATGACAGCTTCCTATTACAACAAGGTCAGTCTTGTTCATGTGTTGTTCATTGTTTGTATTGTCACGTTACCCAGTGTTATTAATATGGTGATGGTTTATGTGGGTTGTGGTTCTTTAGAGAGAGTATACGAAAATGGAGCCTTTTCGTCTCTGTCCTATAGTACTTGGCACTAGTACGAAGAGAGCGTGTAGGACATTGAGGTCATTTAATCTTCCTCCCAAGGGGGGGGGGGAGCGCATATGACAAATCGGTCATCTCTCAAACATCGGTTGTGTTATCCGATGGTTTATCAAATCCTGACTGTGTTTTCACACAGTTTCAGACGTCATAAGTGCCTTAAACGCTTGAAAGCGTATAGGGAAGAGCTGGTCTTTTGACCTCGCCTCCCTCCCGCCAGATTCACTTTCGAATTCTGGCAATATCAAAAGTATTAGGGAGGTAAGTATACTCTTGATGTGAAATAAACGAAATCTAGGATTTCTTTTTTCACGAGAGAGTTGATACTTACCTCCCTAGATACTGACCCGGCCTCTCCGCCCCACAGAGGCTCGGTCTTCAGGCTCTTGGTAGTTGCATGTGTTAGCCAATAAATGAGCCAGAGGAAGTAGTAGTCGGCGCATGCGCGGTGGTGGGGCGAGCATCCGCCGGACTACCTCTGACTCCCTGCCCAGTAGGGGCACCTAACTGTTTTTAATCTGAGTGTTTTATTGAGTGAAAGCCGATATTTAGCAATATCAAAAGTATTAGGGAGGTAAGTATCAACTCTCTCGTGAAAAAAGAAATCCTAGATTTCGTTTATTTTCGTCTCTGTCCTGTAGTACATGGCACTTGTACGTAGAGAGCGTATAGGACATTGAGGTCATTCGACTCTTCCTCCCAGGAAGGAGGGGGGGGGGAGCGCATATGACATTCGGTCATCTCTCATACATCGGGGGTGTTATCCGATGGTTAGTCAAATCCTGACTGTTTTTTCATACAGTTTCAGAAGTTTAAGTGCCTTAAACGCAGAACAGCGTATAGGGATGAGCTGGTCTTTTGACCTCGCCTCCCTCCCGCCGAATTCACTGTCGAATTCTGGCAATATCAAAAGTATTAGGGAGGTAAGTATACTCTTGATGTGAAATAAACGAAATCAAGGATTTCTTTTTTCACGAGAGAGTTGATACTTACCTCCCTAGATACGGACCCGGCCTCTCCACCCCACAGAGGCTCGGTCTTCAGGCTCTTTATAGTTGCATGTGTATCAGCCAATAAATTAGTCAGAGGAAGTGCTAGTCTGCGCATGCGCGGTGGTGGGGCTGGCATCCGCCAGACTACGCTCTGACTCCCTGCCCAGTAGGGGCACCTAACTGTTTTAATCTGAGTGTTTATTGAGTGAAAGCCAATATTTAGCAATATCAAAAGTATTAGGGAGGTAAGTATCAACTCTCTCGTGAAAAAAGAAATCCTTGATTTCGTTTAAACTACATTGACTACTGAAACAATGGCGACAAAACTGATCAAATAGTCAAATATACATATATGTAAAATTAATATCATCATTGCCGATCCTTTGACGATATTGACAATTTCTGAAAACGACGGTAATGATGATCTAACGATAGTACTGTGCTGCGCTATTGTCGGCAACTTGTCTTTACGAACCACCATCTTTTGGATGCATAACAAATGACATGTATTAAGTGACCACCTGTCTTTTGTGACTGATGCGTTGTGCTCCGTAGCATGGGTGTGTGTGTGTGTGTGTGTGTGTGTGTGTGTGTGTGTGTGTGTGTGTGTGCGTGCGTGCGTGCATGTGTGTGTGTCAGCTGCAGTAGTGTGAAACCAATCTGCAACTGTAATCAGTCACTTAGCAGGTCTGTGTAGATTGGTGTCCTCTACGATGTTAGCACTGTGTACAGCAAATTCCAAGGCTTTCTGTGGGGGGGGGGGGGGTGGGTGGGTGGGGGGGTTCTTGTGTCAATGTGAAAATGGCAAGACATAAAGCATATTTGTTGGGCAGCCTTCACTGAGAGTGACTGTACTGTACATGATGTATACTGTGTCCTTGAAGATTATACTGTCTGTCCAGTGATGTTGGGTTATAGTGTGTCGTTGAAGATTATACTGTCTGTCCAGCGATGTTTGGTTATAGTGTGTCGTTGAAGATTATACTGTCTGTCCAGCGATGTTGGGTTATAGTGTGTCGTTGAAGATTATACTTTTCACATCATGAGAACATACTTACCTCCCTATCACTCTTGATATACTAGTATATCGGCTCTAAATTCAATAATATTCGGAATTATAAAAAGTTAGGTGCCCCTAATGGGCAGGTGGAAGTACACAGTCATGCACATGACAAACACCACCCACTGCGCATGCGCATACCGGTACTTCCGTTTTCTAATATATTGGCTGAGAAGCAACATGTGAAAATCTTCACAGGCTCTTCTGAATTTTACTAGAACAAAATCATCCCTATCCATCATGGCTGATGCTAAACTATTGGAGGAGTCCTCGTCATCCACTAAGGTGACATTGTTCCTTGTATTTATTTAAGACTTGTAACTTTTATTTGTTACCGGTTTTCGTCGCGGCCGTTTCGGCGGTACCGCGTTTTCAGGCACTGGGAATCCTGGTACATTTTTTTCCAGCACCTAGGGCTATTAATCTCTTGTGTTTTATGCTTACAGGTTTGTCTTGTGACTGAACAAGGATTCCTGTTCTTCTCTCGAAGGTTGTTCACGTCTCGGTTTTGACTTATCATCGTGATATGTCTACGGGTTGGAGATATATTAAATTAATAAAGGCAATATCTCCTTCCTTTTGTCCCATCCCCCTCATCAGTTCTTCTGGAAGAGGAGTCTCGGCGGATGGATGGACGTGTTCTCCTGCACAAGAGGATGGTTGCCTGTGCTCAGGCTAAGGGAGTTTATTAATTATGGCACATAATTATTTGAAAATAAACAATTTTCTGCTGCCTTTTGCTTTTTGCACTATATTCTCTCTTGCGTGTGCATGGGTTCTCGAATATATATAATTTAATATTATATTATTCGGGAGGTATGAATGTCTTATATGTAGATATTTCTTTCATTCTTTCTGACATCCCCTCTCCTTGAAGGAGCTTTTGAATTGAGGCTTGATGTCATAATCAACCAGAGTTTTTTCTCTTTCCTTGATGTCATAATCTTAGTTTAAGAGAAGTCTGTGATGTATTCATCTCCATTTATTAGGAGGGTGGAGAGATGTCTAGATAGTCATAATCTTTTTCTCTCTCTCTCTCTCTCTTAATTTGTTGTCCTGGTTGTGTTTGGTTGTTATTAACTAGAGAGGTCAGCTGTCCCGTCAGGGTTGTCTGTCATAAAAGTGGATGTCTTCTCTCGAGTTTGTTCTTGTTTTCTTCTAATAGTCTATTAACAAGGCTTTGAAAACTATCATACTCATTGTCTTCGTATCCCTTCCCTTTCAGAAATGTCCATCCTGTCTGAAGCCTATGAAGGCTAGATTCTTCCCCCACCCTTGCCATCTGTGTTCAGCTTGTAGGCTATCTAACAAATGTGTCATTTGTAAAGAGGTGGGGGGTGGGGCATCTAACCTCTGAATTCTTCTCTTTTCAGGCTGAGGAGGGCAAGAAGTCTAAGAAGGAGGGTAAGAAGAAGGCCTCTGAGAAGGGTGGGATCGAGGCCTTCAAAGTTGAGTTAGTGAGTGAGATGCGCAGGACTTTGAAAGACCTGATGCCTGACATGCTTCGCGGCTTGTTGCCTGGCACAGTTGTTTCAACTTCCTGCGCGTCGACCTCAGTGCAGGTAGCCCCCGTCCCTGGATCATGCCCTACTAGCTCGTACAAAGTGTTTAGTAATCCATGGGCGGCCGTCTTGGACCCAGGCTTGATGTTCGCATCGCCTGGTGTTCCAGCGGCGCGAGAAGCATCAGGCAGGACCCGACCAGCGAGCCTGACCACGATCACTCGCGGAGTACACTCATCATCTGCTTTCGAGCATTGTCCTGGTCAGTCTGGATTAGTTTTCTTTACTAATCCAGAGTCTAACTTTCCTGACCAGGAAGATGATGAAGACTACCTGCTCGGTCCACAGGTTGACCATGAAGACATGGATGCGAGCGTCTACACTCCTCTCATGGGGAGCGTGACCGCTCGCACCTATGGCACTGTTCCCTCGGGAGCAGGTTTCATGGTTCAGCCTGTGGCCCGGTTTGGAGCAGACGGCCGGCCGTATAAGATTCCACGCTTAGACGTGGAATCTCATATGGATGTTCCGGGCCGCGCTGGTGTGCATGAACCCCCTCACACAAGCGCGGCCTTGGTGCCTGGTCAGCCTATGGAGAATGCTATGCCAGCCCTCGCGGGCCCGTATACATTCCCTGGGCAGCCAGGTTCGTCTAAAGCCTCCTCCTCAGCCATACCTGCGAATGCCATTGCTCATCGGCAATTCGCATGTAGCCACAGATGAAGACTGGTCAGAAGCGTGTGCGTGGCTCCTCGCTGTTAGACCAGAGCTCTCCGTGGACGAGAAGGCCGCCGGTAACCCTCGGGCAATGTTACAGGCGAAGCCGTTGGCCAGCACAACTGTCTCTGCCGTATGCTGAGCATATCTTAGATATGTTCTCAGTGGCAGAGGAGTCGATCAGACCGAAAGGTCGCCTCGCGAAGGCCCCCCCACGAGGTCAGTATGCTCGATATGGCCTAGCACCCAGACCGAGCGCGGATGACCGCACCGCTCTGGGGGAAGATATGCGGCCGGGTTCCCGTGCTGACACGGGAGCATTGTGCACGGGCGCTATGCGCTCGGCTAATGGCGCCTTGCGCGACACCGAGGAGAGCTCGCGAGCGGCGATTAGTGCGCTGTCGCATGTCTCTCAGCTGCTATCGGGGGTGGTAGCAACGTCGGTGCAGCAACAGCCTAGTCCCGTGACAGTCCAACGAGCCATCCAGGATGGCATCAACCTGGAGTGGGACTGTCTGACTAGGTCAGTCACAAAGTAGCTGAGAATGAGGCGCACTTTTGCATTGGACAATTTGTGCCCATCTCAGGAGCTCAAGTCACGCTTGTTGCAAGCGCCGATGGCGGGCCCTGGGCTCTTTGGAGGTGAAGGTTGTTGGCACCTCCAGGAGACGGTGACTTTGGTGAATATAACCAGAGGGCGCTGCGTGCACAGTTTGAAGTGCTGCGCAGAGAACACGTGCGTGTTCAGCCCTCGGCTGCTCGACGGCAGTACGCTCGTGGCGGTGTTGGCATTGCCGGCTGGTTTCAGAGATCGCGTCGGCCGCGCCAGCAGCAGCGGGGTGTTGTACGTCAGCCAGCGCCTCAAGCGCAGCCAGCCAGACAGCAGCCCGCGCACCATGGTGCATGTGGCGCGAGGAGTGGTGCGTGGTAACCGGGCCTGATGCAATAAAAAATTTTCCGGTTATCACAAGTACCACTCGGGTGTTGTCACTCGTACCAGAGACACTCCCACTTCTAAAATTTATGGCCACCCCATCAACCCTATGTGCGCCAGTGGGAGGTCGTTTGACTTACCACATTCAGAAGTGGGAGCGGTTAATTCAGGAGCGCTTAGTCTTGCAATGGCTTTCGCACAGTTACAGTCCAGAATGGATAAGAGGTCTGCCGTTGCATCTGTCTCTGGTACCAGTCTGGACTCAAATTCCAAGAGATCCAGACAAGCGGTTGTGCATAGAAGAGGAGATAGAATCTCTAATTCTAAAGGAAGCAATTCAACCGGCGCAAGATTGCCTGGGCTATTCAACCGTGTTTCTTGTGGCAAAGAACACCGGGGGGGGGGGGGGGGGGGTGGGGGGTGGAGACCAATTCTCAACCTCAAACCTCTAAACAAGTTTTTAGACACACCGAGTTTCAAAATGGAAACAGTAAGATCGGTGTTGTTGGGGTTAGAGAAGGGGATGTGGACAGCATCTATAGATCTCAAGGATGCTTATTTCCACATTCCAATTGCAAGGAGTTTTCGTCGGTTCCTGAGATTTGCTTTTCAGGGACGCCAATGGGATTTCAAGGTTCTTCCATTCGGCATCTCGACGGCTCCAAGGGTCTTCACTCGCGTGGTACTTGCTATCACGGCATACCTCCGCAGGAGAAATATAGCTGTTCACACTTACATAGACGACTGGTTGCTGAAAGCACACAACCCAGAAAGTTTGACAGCAAATCTGGAGATAGTTTTGAAAACTCTCACAGATTTAGGCTGGATAATCAACTTTCAGAAATCAGAGCTGACTCCATCCCGGAAGTTTGTTTACCTGGGTATGTTCTTCGATCTGGAGATAGGATATGTTTATCCATCCCAGGAGAGAGTGGAAGGTCTCCTCTCGTGCATTCAGTTGGTTTGCAACAGTCGTTATATTCTAGCACGGGTCTATCTGAGAATGTTAAGTCTGATGGTTTCAATGGAACCAGTCATTCCTCAGGCGGCCGATTCAATTGTTTCTCATGACTCAGTGGACGCAGAGTTCAGGATCACTGGACTCGCGCATTCAATTGTTGGACCCTCTCATTCATCACCTTCATTGGTGGATGGAGAGAGGAAATCTCCTGGCGGGGGTCATGCTGACCCCTCCCCACCCTCAAGTAACGATGTTTACGGATGCATCGATGGAGGGTTGGGGAGCTTGCCTGGAAGAAGCCACTATATCAGGGCTTTGGAATCTGGAACAGTCAAAGGAACATATCAACATGCTAGAATTGCGGGCTGTAATTCTAGGCCTGGAACACTTCTTAAAAGAAGTGGAGGGAAAATTTGTGATGATACGTTCAGACAACTCTACAGTAGTGAGTTACATAAACCGCCAGGGCAGAACGAAGTCGCCCAGTCTCTATATGATGACATGGAAGCTGCTTTGCTGATGCATGGATCATATGATCACCTTGAACGCAGTTCAGATTCTGGGAAGACTGAATCTGTTAGCAGACTCATTAAGTCGAAGGATGAGCATTCTGTCTACGGAATGGCAACTAAATCAATGTGTGGCGGATCACCTGTTCAATCATTGGGGAAAGCCCAACATAGATTTGTTCGCAATGAAGAAGAATGCGAAGATGACGATGTACGTTTCTCCGATTCCAGATCCAAACGCTATCGCAATAGATGCGCTAGCTATCAGTTGGAAGGGAATGTATGCATACGCATACCCTCCAACAATCCTGATTCCAAGGATTCTTCAGAAGATCAGACAAGAGGAATGCCAAGTGCTTCTGATCGCCCCGAATTGGCCACGCCGATCATGGTTTACGGATCTGCTGGACCTTCTGGTTTGCAATCCGGTTCCTCTGCCGCTGATGGACAATATTATCTTCCAGGGCAAGACCCTTCACAACAATCCGTCAGTGTTTCAATTGACTGCATGGATGTTGTCAAAAAATCCGCGATTAAGGAGGGCTTTTCTGAGCAAGCAGCCAATTTCATGGCCAGAGCCAGAAGGGGGTCAACCTCCAGAGCTTATAATTATAAAATCAACAGATTTGCAGAATGGTGCTCAAAGAGATGTATCAATCCGATGGAAGCATCTTTTCAGGTAGTAGCTGATTTTCTCTGTCATCTGTATGATGCCTATAGTCTTAAACCTAATTTTATTGCTGGATACAAATCAGCATTGATGACTGTTATCCCTTGCTTGACAAAGAGGGGAAGTGATGAAGTAAGTGTTTTAAATACTCTTATTAAAGGTATGGGCAATCTCAGACCAAGAAATCCTCCACTGACACCGTCATGGAGTCTTTCTCTGGTTCTGCAGGTTTTGAGTGATAAACCTTTTGAACCACTTAATGCTATATCTGTAAAATTATTGACACTTAAAACTGTATTTTTAGTTGTGGCAGCATCAGCCAGACGCAGGAGTGAAATTCATGCCTTGTCTGCTGAGCCTGACCGTTATATAGTTACAGGTGAAGGCCTTAGTCTTCTACCAAGATTGAATTTCTTGGCTAAGAATCAATCTTTAAAATATCCGGGTGAACCTATTATTTTACCTGCCTTAACCAGATATGATCCTGGTGCTAAAGTATGGTGTCCTGTCCGTGCTTTAAATAAGTACAAGAGAAGAACTCAGGTTTGGCGGACGGACCCATGTTCCCTATGGTTGTCATATATTGAACCCATGGTAGGGCGTTAAGAGACACTATTTCCAGATGGATAGTAGAATGTATTCAATTCTGTCATAAGACAGTAGCCCAGTGGCACTGTGAATCAAGTTTTACCGACCATTACCTTCGAGACACTTCTAACCCGCTCGCCGTCTCAGTCCGTAGAAAATAAAGTATTAATGTAGAGGTTTATGTTTGTAAATAGTTTTCCTCCTCTGCTATTTACAAATATCACATTTGTTGGTAGGGTATCCCTACTCTTAGCTGGTACAATTCTCTTCATCCGGTGATTATCCGATGCAAAATTCTATTCCTGGTTGTGGTTTCAGTCACAATTTCAGATGTTTTAAATCTCTTGAGAATTCAAAGAGCCTAGTCTCTTCGAGGGTGTGCTGGTTTTCAGGACCTTGCCTCCCTCCTACCAAAATTTACTTTCAAATTCTGGTTTTTATCAAGAGTGTTAAGGAGGTAAGTATGTTCTCATGATGTGAAATAAGAAAATTTATCAAATTTCTTTTTCACGAGTGAGATGACATACTGACCTACCTAACAGGATCCCGGCCTCGCCACCCCACGTAGGCCTGGTCCTTTGGTTATTGAATAGTTGCTTCTATGTCAGCCAATATTTAGTAACGGAAGTACCGGTATGCGCATGCGCAGTGGGTGGTGTTTGTCATGTGCATGACTGTGTACTTCCACCTGCCCATTAGGGGCACCTAACTTTTTATAATTCTGAATATTATTGAATTTAGAGCCGATATACTAGTATATCAAGATGTTAGGGAGGTAAGTATGTCATCTCACTCGTGAAAAAGAAATTTGATAAATTTCTTAGTCTGTCCAGTGATGTTGGGTTATAGTGTGTCGTTGAAGATTATACTGTCTGTCCAGTGATGTTGGGTTATAGTGTGTCATTGAAGATTATACTGTCTGTCCAGCGATGTTGGGTTATAGTGTGTCGTTGAAGATTATATTGTCCAGTGATTTTGGGTTATAGTGTGTCGTTGAAGATTATACTGTCTGTCCAGTGATATTGGGTTATAGTGTGTCGTTGAAGATTATACTGTCTGTCAAGCGATGGGTTATATTATGTGTTGATATCTGCGGTGACAGGCATCAAGCGAATCTAGAACTCCCTTCAGAGCTATCCAACTGTTGCAGTGGTACACAGGTCGCATCATACCAGCTTAGTTTCTTTGCCAGATTGATCTGTCGATTCTTATTATAAGTTTTACACACACTGTAATGATTCTATAATCAGTAGAAGCTTTGGCTAGTGTACATCTTTCAACTATTTTAGCTGAATGCTGTAGCAACATTCCAAATCAACACCAGTTGAAAAGGACTGGAATTTAGGGATTTCAGCTTATCCACATCGGAGGACTATGAGATGGGCTTATACCAGCTTAGTATGACAAAACATTTGAGACCAATAGACGTCAAATACAAATTTTCATGAAATCAATTTATTTGCGTCTAGATCGACACTGAAGCAAATTTTGTGGTGATAAATGCTTTCAGATGTGTGTCATTGTAAAACATAGCTATTGCCCCCAAGAATATATATTTTCCATATTAAATGATAAAATATTAAGAGACAATATTATACTCAGCTTTTGTTAAATTCTGCCTCCAAGGTGTGCTCAATTAAGTGGAGTAAGGAGTACAAGGAGCTGATCTCTGGACACGGCTATTCACAGAACCAGCTGATTATCTGGAAATACCCCGCAATGACCAAAGTCACAGAACTCAAGGGTATGCGAGACACATCATAATTACCCTCACACACACACGCATGTCTAATCAGAACTCGAGGGTATGCGAGACATATGTCATAATCACATGCATGCACGAATGTCTAATCATCTGGAAATACCCCGCAATGACCAGTCAAGAGCTCAAGGGTATGCGAGACACATACCATAATTAACCTCACACACACACACACGCATGCATGCTTGCACACACATGTATGAACATCACCAAAGTCACAGAACTCAGGGGTATGTAAGACACATGTTATAATTTCTCACACGCACGGACACACACACACACGATTTCAGCGATGGAAGGAATGCTTATTAAAGTCATGAAATGGAATAAGAAAATTAGTTCATCTGTCCATCTGTGTTCATGTCTAAAGCCCAGCTTTAACCGTTTAACCCATACAGATCAGAAACGACAAATCCGTTATAATATATGGAATATTCTGCTGACTATTTTGAAACTAATTTCACTGGGAGATGTTGCTGTTATCAGGTTCCGGTTGAATTGGTTTCAAAATATTCAATAGCCTTCCTGTAAAGCTGTCTGGAAAATGAGACGCTTGAATTTCACGAGTTAAAGTGTTATAAATCCTGAATGAATTCACGTCAAGTTTCTGTCAGAAGACCGACATCACCTGTGATTAATTGTATTCCACCTGTTATCTCATGTGAAAAACTAATTTTGTCAAAACTCAAGTTTTCTATTGAAAATCTTTGAAGCTGACATGCTGTGTTAAGATAATCAATGCCACATGTAAGCAACGCCAGTCGCAGTCATGATAGCGAGCACCACTCTTGTTTACCCTCCTAGTGTTTGAAGGATTAAATGTGAATTGTGAATTTAGTGAGTGAATGGCAATTGAGATAGTGGTACAGTGGTTAGTGTACTGGCATTTGTAACCAGCGAACCGGGTTCATGTCAAATTGCATCTCTCTCTCTCTCTCTCTCTCTCTCTCTCTCTCTCTCTCTCGCCACTCCTCACTGCCACTCTCCATCCTTGAGTGTAAATGAGTACAGTGTAAATGCAGCAGGATTTATCTGTAATGGATTTAAATAAAACTATTCTACATATGGCTTGGAATGGACCAAGAAAGTAAGGACCTGATATAGACCAACCAAACAGATAGTGAATGATTATATACTGACTGATAATGGTTCATTTTAACATGTCATGCCAGCTTTAATCCTTTCACTGAAAATATTTCCCCTTAAAAAAGTAAATTTTTTACACTAAAACTTATGTTAAATATTTTGAAATTAATTACTAAATATTCAACTATTCAAGTTTTCTTGTATGGTTGCCTTGCAAATGAGATATGGGGAATTTGTTAATGAAAGGGTTTCAATATGACCATGAATGTATAACCGTGCCATGAACGCATGTCCGTGCCATGAATGCATGACTGTGTCATAAATGCATGACCGTGCCATGAATGCATGACCGTGCCATGAACGCATGCCCGTGCGATAAGTGCATGACCATGCCATGAACGCATGATGGTGCCGTGACCATGCAATGAATGCATGGTGGGACCATGAACGCATGACCATGCCATGAACATATTACCATGCCATGAACACATCATGCCATGAACGCATGTCATGAACACATGGCCGTGCCATAAATGCATGGCCATGTCATGAATGCATTAACGTGCCATGAACGCATGACCCTGCAATGAACGCATGATCGTGCCATGAACGCATAACCATGCCATAAATGTATGACCATACCATGAATGTATGCCCATGCCATGAACGCATGACCGCGACATGAGTGCATGAACTTGTCATGACTGCATGAACGTGCCATGGCCACATGACCATGCCATGAACACATGCCCATGCCATGAATGTGTCATGAACGCATGACCATGCCGTGAACGCATGACTGTGCCATAAACACATGATTGTGCCATGAACGCATGTCTGTGTCATGAACGCATGACCTGATGTGTTATTTACTGTTAATATTTACAGGTCACTTAGCACGAGTTCTATGTCTGTCCATGTCACCAGATGGCAGCACTGTTGTAAGCGTTGCCGCAGATGAAACTCTCCGCTTGTGGAAATGTTTTGCGATTGAGGGGCAAACGAAGCCATCATCGAGTAAAGCGCTGAAAGGTGGAACAGTTCTGAATCTGCATAAAGCCATCCGGTAGCTGTTCATACTGTGTC
Source organism: Chaetoderma sp. LZ-2023a (assembly GCA_034401795.1). Taxonomy (NCBI): domain Eukaryota; kingdom Metazoa; phylum Mollusca; class Caudofoveata; order Chaetodermatida; family Chaetodermatidae; genus Chaetoderma; species Chaetoderma sp. LZ-2023a. Next base: position 2,134,952 of record CM067368.1, read on the forward strand.
ATTCAGGATCAAGAAATACTCAGCTATACACTTCCACCTTACATGGGAACTCAGAGTTGTGCAAGCTGTGTTAGTATGATAATAATGAAATAACAGCTGTTGATGTGATGTTTATAGTCAGTGTGTGACGTGATGTTATGTATATAGCCAGTGTGTGAGGTGATGTGATGTATATAGCCAGTGTGTGAGGTGATGTTATGTATATAGCCGGTTTGCGAGGTGTGTAAGGTCATTCAGGGTCAAGCAATAGTTGATTGACGAGCCAACTTCCAAACAGTTGTGATCACTGTGTTAATCTGGTAATCAGGATGTGCAAATGTAATATCCTTTAAGAGTACTGTAACTATATTTAAATTTGAGAAACCTTTGCATATGAATGAAATCGATGTATGTGCTTATATCTTTATCGGCATTATCTCTTTGACACTCAAGCTGGCCAAAAATAGCTTCTGCACTGGTCTTGAGAAATGTCGGTTTGCAGAACAAGATAAGACTATGTTTGAAATTTTACCTCTGGAAAGATGGCTTGATAATTCATAAATTTTCAAAAATAGTTGTATCTCTTGTTCTGTGACTGCCCATTTTCTGTGTGAAAATTGAAACTATTTTAGCATTAAAGGGTTAATAAAGTTAGTCTGTATCCTGTCACTCTGTATGCGGTAAATTATATTTACGTCTTACTATGGTGACAATTATGCTGTTTACTTTTAAAAACATTTGACTGATTAATGAGGCATAAAACACTTTCAGCCAAATATTGTTCTCAATATTCTGCATGTTTCATAGTTTGCTTTCTTAAAGCTAGTCATTTAGGAATTCAAAGAGGAAAAAGCATTGTTTTTGAAAATCTTGACACAAAGTGTCGCATAAAACTTGTACATGCTTATTAAACCTTTAATGGTCGAGCTGGACATAACTGTGGTCTGGAGGAATATTCATTTACACGCCACAAGAAGAGAAATTTTGGAAATGTATTGCTAAAATGACTGTCTCGGTTATCGAGGCAGTTATTTCATTAATACAATTTCAAAATATCCTCATGACCTGTGAATGTACATCCACTAAGCACATTGTTTTAAGTCTCTTGACCAATCAATCTAGAGTATTACTGGGTTACATTAACTGTTAATGTGAATGTCTAGTCTACTGGTATCGTTATTCTAGTCCACCGTTATCGTTATTCTAGTCCACCAGTATCGTTATTCTAGTCCACCATCATCGTTATTAGAAAATAATGACTACCAGTAAATTTGGATCGTATCGAGGCAGTTGTTGTTTCCGCTCTCCTATTAGCGCTGAGATATCTTAGGATAGGTGAGAAAATCTCTTGTATATTTTGAAAATAAGTTAACTGGCATTTATTGTTGTAGCAATTAACCAGTGTGTTAAGCAATCATTCTGTTTAATACTTTGAAGCTAATTTTACTGGGAGCCGTTGGCTTATAGGCAAAATATTGAACAGCTTATATGCATAGTTACCTTGAAAATGCGATTCTTGCAAATCAGGGTCCAAAGTGGTAAATCAATTCAAACGTGCACTGTCTGTGTTTTCATGAAATACAGGCTAATTATATAATTGTATCAAATATGACCCCTCCCAATCTTAGTCTCTCTTTGCTGGTGTCAAATACCCAAATTTCATTCACATTTTGTGATATCCTAGTCGGGTCTAATTTTAAGCTTATTCACCTGTACAGCGTACGACGATGTATTGTGGGGGCATTGATCGTTGTCAGTTTCTTCGTATAAACTAGTGATAGTAAAGGAACTAATCTCAACAGGCTAATGATAAAGCAATAGCAGTACTTGGAACTAGTCTCAAACATGTCCCAGGGACCTAATCTTGGCAGGCAAACAGAACTTTGGCACTACAACGAATCAGTCTCAACAGGCTAATGATAGAACTGCCAGTACATGGAACTAGTCTCATCAGGCAAGCAATAGAGCAGTGGCAGTACAGGGAACTAGTCTCAACAAACCAATGATAGAACAATGGCAGTACAGGGAGCTAGTCTCAATAGACCAATGATAGAATAGTCGCAGTACAGGGAACTAGAATTATTTGAAAAACTTTCAAGAGAACTTTTATCTCGCTACATCAGAAAATGCTGCCCTGTAAGAAATTAACATAATCCATTCATTAGGCATCAAATCTGGACAGTCATTGTGTATATAATTTACATATGTGAAGTGATAGGAAATTACTCCAAATGAAGGAATCCAGTTTTAGCTATGCCATGGCCATCTGTATCTTTGATGGTGTTGGGATCGATTGATCCCTGCACTTCCTGAGTCTCAATATCTATAACAGTAAGCTGTTGATAATTTTGAAACAAATTTAACTGGGTGGTGTTGCTGCCTATGGTCACATTAGTTTCAAAATATTCAACAGCATGCTTTTTAAATAGTAAAGACATACAATTCGTGCAACTTGACAGCCTGTTAAAAATTCATGACGGACTGATTGGCATCATTCATGATGCAATTGATTATGACAACAGCCTACATGTGTCATATGATTGATAGATAAACTTGATTCATCAATTGGAGGTTTGCCTAAGGTAGGATTCCGAGAGACGATACTTACATACAGAACAGAACTTGGTTAATGAAAACACAGTGGTAGTACAGAGAACTAGTCACAGCAGGCTGATGATAGAACAGTGGCAGTACAGGAAACTAGTCTCAGCAGACCAATGATAGAGCAGTGGCAGTACAGGGGACTAATCATAGCAGGCTAATGATAGAACAGTTGCAGTACAGGGAACTAGTCTTAGCAGACCAATGATAGAACAGTGGCAGAACACGGAATTAATCCCACTTGCTAATGAAAGAATAGTGGCAGTACAGGGAACTAGTCTCAGCAGACCAATGATAGAACAGTGGCAGATCACAGAATTAATCCCACTTGCTAATGAATTACCAAAACAGGGAATTAATCTCACTTGCTAATGAAAGAATAGTGGCAGTACAGAAAACTAGTCTCAGCAGGCTAGTGATAGAACAGTGGCAGTACAGGGAACTAGTCTCGGCGGACCAATGATAGAACAGTGGCAGAACAGGGAATTATTCCCACTTGCTAATGAAAGAACAGTGGCAGTACAGAAAACTAGTCTCAGCAGGCTAGTGATAGAACAGTGGCAGTACAGGGAACTAGTCTCAACAGACCAATGATAGAACAGTGGCAGTACAGAAAACTAGTCTCAGCAGGCTAGTGATAAAACTGTGGCAGTACAGGGAACTAGTCTCAACAGACCAATGATAGAAGTGGCAGAACAGGAAATTAGTCTCAGCAGGCTAGTGATAGAATAGTGGCAGTACAGGGAACTAGTCTTAGCAGACTAGTGATAGAACAGTGGCAGTACAGGGAACTAGTCTCGGCAGACCAATGATAGAACAGTGGCAGAACAGGGAATTATTCCCACTTGCTAATGAAAGAACAGTGGCAGTACAGAAGACTAGTCTCAGCAGGCTAGTGATAGAACAGTTGCAGTACAGGGAACTAGTCTCAACTGACCAATGATAGAACAGTGGCAGAACAGGAAATTAGTCTCAGCAGGCTAGTTATAGAACAGTTGCAGTACAGTGAATTAGTCTCACTTGGCTAATGAAAGAGCAGTGTCAGTACATAAAACTAGTCTCACTTGGCTGATGATCGAATAGTGGCAGTACAGGGAACTAGTCTTAACTGACCAATGATAGAACAGTTGCAGAACAGGAAATTAGTCTCCCTTGGCTAATGAAAGAGCAGTGGCAGTACATAAAACTAGTCTCACTTGGCTGATGATCGAACAGTAACATTACAGGGAACTAGTTTCAACAGGCAAACAATAGAACTGTGGCAGTAACATTCGATGTCGTACCACACTAACAGTGGGTGTACATGGAACTAATCACAGCAGACAAATAAAAGTTTGGCATGACAAGGAATCAGGCTCAACAGGCTAATGATAGAACAGTGACAGTACAAGAAACTAGTCTCGATATAGCCTGGAGAGACTATATATAGTGTCAGTATATGGAACTACTCTCAACAGGCCAATGATAGAACAGTGGCAGTACATTGAATTAGTCTCACTTGGCTAATGATAGAACAGTGGCAGTACATTGAATTAGTCTCACTTGGCTAATGAAAGAACAGTGGCAGTACATTGACCTAGTCTCACTTGGCTAATGAAAGAACAGTGGTTGTACAGGGAACTAGTCTTACTTGGCTAATGATAGAACAATGGCAGTACAGGGAACTAGTCTCACTTGGCTACTGATAGAACAGTGGCAGTACATTGAACTAGTCTCACTTGGCTAATGATAGAACAGTGGCAGTACATGGAACTAGCCTTACTTGGCTAATGAAAGAACAGTGGCAGTACAGGGAACTAGTCTTACTTGGCTAATGAAAGAACAGTGGCAGTACATTAAACTAGGCTCACTTGGCTAATGAAAGAACAGTGGCAGTACATGCAACTAGTCTCAGCTGTGGTAGTAGCATTCAATACTGTACCACACGAACAGTGAAGGAAAGTGGCAGTACATTGAACTACTTGCAGACTTATAATAGGAGAGTGGCAGCACAAGGAATGAGTCTCGGTTTGCTAATGACAACAGTGCCATTACAGGGAACTAGTCTTAGCAGGCTAACAATAGAACAGGGGCAATACAGGGATCTAGTCTCAACAGGCTAATGATAGGCTAGTGGTAGTACAGGGAACTAGTCTCAATAGAACAGCGGCAGTACATGGGACTAGTCCCTGCAGGCTAATGATAGAACAGTGGCAGTACATTGAACTAGTCTCACTGGACTAATGAAAGAACAGTGGCAGTACAGGGAACTAGTCTCAACTGTTGTAGTAGCATTTGATAGTGTACCACACCAACAGTGAAGGGATCTAATCTCAGCAGGCAAACAGAACTTTGGCAGTTCAAGGAACCAGTCTCAACAGGCCAATGATAGAGCAGTGGCAATACAAGGAACCAATCTCAATAGGGTAATAATAGAACAGTGGCAGTACAATGAACCAGTCTTAGCAGGCTTATGATAGAAGTGACAGCACATGGAATGAGTCTTGGTTTGCTATTGACAACAGTGTCAGTACAGGGAACTAGTCTCCGCAGGCTAACAATAGAACAGTGGCAATACAGGGATCTAGTCTCAACAGGCTAATGATAGACCAGTGGTAATACAGGGAACTAGTCTCAATAGAACCGTGGCAGCACAGGAAACTATTCCCCGCAGGCTAATGAGAGAACAGTGGCAGCACACGGAACTAGTCTCGCTAGGCTAATGAAGGAACAGTAACAGTGCATGGAACTAGTCCCACTTGGCTAATGAAAGAACAGTTACATCACAGGGAACTAGTCTCCATGCTGTTGATCGAACAGTGGCAGTACAGGGAACTTGTCTCAACAGGCTAATGATAGAACTGTGGTAGTAGCATTCGATACCGTACCACAGCAACAGTGAAGGGAACTAATCTCAGCAGGGAAACAGAGCTTTGGCAGTTCAAGGAACCAGTCTCAACAGGCCAATCATAGAACAGTGGCCGTACAAGGAACCAGTCTTAGCAGACTTATGATAGAAGAAGGCAGCACAAGGAATGCGTCTCTTTGCAAATGACAACAGTGCCAGTAAAGGGAACTAGTCTCAGCAGGCTAAGAATAGAACAGTGACAATACATGGAACTAGTCTCAGCAGGCTAATGATAGCCCAGTGCTAGTATAGGGAACTAGTCTCAACAGGCTAATGATAGAACAGTGGGTATACAGGGAACAAGTCTCATCAGCACAATGATAAAACTGACAGTACAGGGAACTATTCTCGCCAGGCTAATGATAGAAAAGTGGCAGTACAGAGAACTAGTCTCAACATACCAATGATAAAACAGTGGCAGAGCAGGGAATTAATCTCACTTGCTAATGAAAGAACAGTCGTAGTACAGGAACTAGTCTTAACTGACCAATGATAGAACAGTGGCAGTTCATGGAACTAGTTTTAGCTGACCAATGAGAGTACAGTGGCAGAACAGGCAATTAATCTCACTTGGCTTGTGAAAGAGCAGTGGCAGTACATAAAACTAGTCTCACTTGGCTGATGATCGAATAGTGGCAGTACAGGGAACTAGTCTTAACTGACCAACGATAGAACAGTGGCAGTACAGGGAACTAGTGTCAATGCAGTAACATTTGAAGCCGTATCACACCAACAGGGGGTGTACATGGAACTAATCACAGCAGGCAAATAAAATTTTGGCAGGACAAGGAACCAGGCTCGACATGCTAATGATAGAACAGTGACAGTACAAGGAACCAGTCTCTGTATATCCGGGAGAGACTATGTATAGTGTCAATATATGGAACTAGTCTCAACAGGCCAATGATAGAACAGTGGCAGTACATTGAACCAGTCTCACTGGACTAATGAAAGAACAGTGGCAGTACAGGGAACTAGTCTCAACTGTGGTAGTAGCATTTAATAGTGTACCACACCAACAGTGAAGGGATCTAATCTCAGCAGGCAAACAGAACTTTGGCAGTTCAAGGAACCAGTCTCAACAGGCCAATGATAGAGCAGTGGCAGTACAAGGAACCAGTCTCAATAGGGTAATGATAGAACAGTGGCAATACAATGAACCAGTCTTAGCAGGCTTATGATAGAAGAGTGATAGCACATGGAATGAGTCTTGGTTTGCTATTGACAACAGTGGCAGTACAGGGAACTAGTCTCCGCAGGCTAACAATAGAACAGTGGCAATACAGGGATCTAGTCTCAACAGGCTAATGATAGACCAGTGGTAATACAGGGAACTAGTCTCAATAGAACCGTGGCAGCACAGGAAACTAGTCCCCGCAGGCTAATGAGAGAACAGTGGCAGCACACGGAACTAGTCTCGCTAGGCTAATGAAAGAACAGTGGCAGTACATGGAACTAGTCCCACTTGGCTAATGAAAGAACAGATACATCACAGGGAACTAGTCTCCAGGCTGTTGATCGAACAATGGCAGTACAGCGAACTTGTCTCAACAGGCTAATGATAAAACTGTGGTAGTAGCATTTGATACCGTACCACACCAACAGTGAAGGGAACTAATCTCAGCAGGGAAACAGAGCTTTGGCAGTTCAAGGAACCAGTCTCAACAGGCCAATGATAGAGCAGTGGCAGTACAAGGAACCAGTCTCAATAGGGTAATGATAGAACAGTGGCAGTACAATGAACCAGTTTTAGCAGGCTTATGAGAGAAGTGACAGCACATGGAATGAGTCTTGGTTTGCTATTGACAAGTGTCAGTACAGGGAACTAGTCTCCGCAGGCTAACAATAGAACAGTGGCAATACAGGGATCTAGTCTCAACAGGCTAATGATAGACCAGTGGTAATACAGTGAACTAGTCTCAATAGAACCGTGGCAGCACAGGAAACTATTCCCCGCAGGATAATGAGAGAACAGTGGCAGCACACAGAACTAGTCCCACTTGGCTAATGAAAGAACAGTTACATCACAGGGAACTAGTCTCCAGGCTGTTGATCGAACAGTGGCAGTACAGGGAACTTGTCTGAACAGGCTAATGATAGAACTGTGGTAGTAGCATTCGATACCGTACCACACCAACAGTGAAGGGAACTAATCTCAGCAGGGAAACAGAGCTTTGGCAGTTCAAGGAACCAGTCTCAACAGGCCAATCATAGAACAGTGGCCGTACAAGGAACCAGTCATAGCAGACTTATGATAGAAGAAGGCAGCTCAAGGAATGCGTCTCTTTGCAAATGACAACAGTGCCAGTAAAGGGAACTAGTCTCAGCAGGCTAACAATAGAACAGTGACAATACATGGAACCAGTCTCAGCAGGCTAATGATAGCCCAGTGCTAGTATAGGGAACTAGTCTCAACAGGCTAATGATAGAACAGTTGGTATACAGGGAACAAGTCTCATCAGCACAATGATAAAACAATGACAGTACAGGGAACTATTCTCGCCAGGCTAATGATAGAAAAGTGGCAGTACAGAGAACTAGTCTCAACATACCAATGATAAAACAGTGGCAGAGCATGGAATTAATCTCACTTGCTAATGAAAGAACAGTGGTAGTACAGGAACTAGTCTTAACTGACCAATGATAGAACAGTGGCAGTTCATGGAACTAGTTTTAGCTGACCAATGAGAGTACAGTGGCAGAACAGGCAATTAATCTCACTTGGCTTGTGAAAGAGCAGTGGCAGTACATAAAACTAGTCTCACTTGGCTGATGATCGAATAGTGGCAGTACAGGGAACTAGTCTTAACTGACCAACGATAGAGCAGTGGCAGTACAGGGAACTAGTGTCAATGCAGTAACATTTGATGCCGTATCACACCAACAGGGGGTGTACATGGAACTAATCACAGCAGGCAAATAAAATTTTGGCAGGACAAGGAACCAGGCTCAACATGCTAATGATAGAACAGTGACAGTACAAGGAACCAGTCTCTGTATATCCGGGAGAGACTATGTATAGTGTCAATATATGGAACTAGTCTCAACAGAGCAATGATAGAACAGTGGCAGTACATTGAACTAGTCTTAGCAGGCTTATGATAGAAGAGTGACAGCACATGGAATGAGTCTTGGTTTGCTATTGACAACAGTGGCAGTACAGGGAACTAGTCTCCGCAGGCTAACAATAGAACAGTGGCAATACAGGGATCTAGTCTCAACAGGCTAATGATAGACCAGTGGTAATACAGGGAACTAGTCTCAATAGAACCGTGGCAGCACAGGAAACTAGTCCCCGCAGGCTAATGAGAGAACAGTGGCAGCACACGGAACTAGTCTCGCTAGGCTAATGAAAGAACAGTTGCAGTACATGGAACTAGTCCCACTTGGCTAATGAAAGAACAGTTACATCACAGGGAACTAGTCTCCAGGCTGTTGATCGAACAGTGGCAGTACAGGGAACTTGTCTCAACAGGCTAATGATAGAACTGTGGTAGTAGCATTCGATGCCGTACCACACCAACAGTGAAGGGAACTAATCTCAGCAGAGAAACAGAGCTTTGGCAGTTCAAGGAACCAGTCTCAACAGGCCAATCATAGGGCAGTGGCCGTACAAGGAACCAGTCATAGCAGACTTATGATAGAAGAAGGCAGCTCAAGGAATGCGTCTCTTTTTGCAAATGACAACAGTGCCAGTAAAGGGAACTAGTCTCAGCAGGCTAACAATAGAACAGTGACAATACATGGAACCAGTCTCAGCAGGCTAATGATAGCCCAGTGCTAGTATAGGGAACTAGTCTCAACAGGCTAATGATAGAACAGTTGGTATACAGGGAACAAGTCTCATCAGCACAATGATAAAACAGTGACAGTACAGGGAACTATTCTCGCCAGGCTAATGATAGAAAAGTGGTGGTACACAGAACTAGTCTCAACATACCAATGATAAAACAGTGGCAGAGCAGGGAATTAATCTCACTTGCTAATGAAAGAACAGTGGTAGTACAGGATCTAGTCTCAGCAGGCTAGTGCTATAACAGTGGCAGTACAGGGAACTAGTCTTAACTGACCAATGATAGAACAGTGGCAGTTCATGGAACTAGTCTTAGCTGACCAATGAGAGTACAGTGGCAGAACAGGCAATTAATCTCACTTGGCTAGTGAAAGAGCAGTGGCAGTACATAAAACTAGTCTCACTTGGCTGATGATCGAATAGTGGCAGTACAGGGAACTAGTCTTAACTGACCAACGATAGAACAGTGGCAGTACAGGGAACTAGTGTCAATGCCAGTAACATTTGATGCGATATCACACCAACAGGGGGTGTACATGGAACTAATCACAGCAGGCAAATAAAATTTTGGCAGGACAAGGAACCAGGCTCAACATGCTAATGATAGAACAGTGACAGTACAAGGAACCAGTCTCTGTATATCCGGGAGAAACTATGTATAGTGTCAATATATGGAACTAGTCTCAACAGGCCAATGATAGAACAGTGGCAGTACATTGAACTAGTCTCACTGGACTAATGAAGGAACAGTGGCAGTACAGGGAACTAGGCTCAACTGTGGTAGTAGCATTTGATAGTGTACCACACCAACAGTGAAGGGATCTAATGTCAGCAGGCAAACAGAACTTTGGCAGTTCAAGGAACCAGTCTCAACAGGCCAATGATAGAGCAGTGGCAGTACAAGGAACCAGTCTCAATAGGGTAATGATAGAACAGTGGCAGTACAATGAACCAGTTTTAGCAAGCTTATGATAGAAGTGACAGCACATGGAATGAGTCTTGGTTTGCTATTGACAACAGTGTCAGTACAGGGAACTAGTCTCCGCAGGCTAACAATAGAACAGTGGCAATACAGGGATCTAGTCTCAACAGGCTAATGATAGACCAGTGGTAATACAGTGAACTAGTCTCAATAGAACCGTGGCAGCACAGGAAACTATTCCCCGCAGGATATTGAGAGAACAGTGGCAGCACACAGAACTAGTCCCAGTTGGCTAATGAAAGAACAGTTACATCACAGGGAACTAGTCTCCAGGCTGTTGATCGAACAGTGGCAGTACAGGGAACTTGTCTCAACAGGCTAATGATAGAACTGTGGTAGTAGCATTCGATACCGTACCACACCAACAGTGAAGGGAACTAATCTCAGCAGGGAAACAGAGCTTTGGCAGTTCAAGGAACCAGTCTCAACAGGCCAATCATAGAACAGTGGCCGTACAAGGAACCAGTCATAGCAGACTTATGATAGAAGAAGGCAGCTCAAGGAATGCGTCTCTTTTTGCAAATGACAACAGTGCCAGTAAAGGGAACTAGTCTCAGCAGGCTAACAATAGAACAGTGACAATACATGGAACCAGTCTCAGCAGGCTAATGATAGCCCAGTGCTAGTATAGGGAACTAGTCTCAACAGGCTAATGATAGAACAGTTGGTATACAGGGAACAAGTCTCATCAGCACAATGATAAAACAATGACAGTACAGGGAACTATTCTCGCCAGGCTAATGATAGAAAAGTGGCAGTACAGAGAACTAGTCTCAACATACCAATGATAAAACAGTGGCAGAGCATGGAATTAATCTCACTTGCTAATGAAAGAACAGTGGTAGTACAGGAACTAGTCTTAACTGACCAATGATAGAACAGTGGCAGTTCATGGAACTAGTTTTAGCTGACCAATGAGAGTACAGTGGCAGAACAGGCAATTAATCTCAGATGGCTTGTGAAAGAGCAGTGGCAGTACATAAAACTAGTCTCACTTGGCTGATGATCGAATAGTGGCAGTACAGGGAACTAGTCTTAACTGACCAACGATAGAGCAGTGGCAGTACAGGGAACTAGTGTCAATGCAGTAACATTTGATGCCGTATCACACCAACAGGGGGTGTACATGGAACTAATCACAGCAGGCAAATACAATTTTGGCAGGACAAGGAACCAGGCTCAACATGCTAATGATAGAACAGTGACAGTACAAGGAACCAGTCTCTGTATATCCGGGAGAGACTATGTATAGTGTCAATATATGGAACTAGTCTCAACAGAGCAATGATAGAACAGTGGCAGTACATTGAACTAGTCTTAGCAGGCTTATGATAGAAGAGTGACAGCACATGGAATGAGTCTTGGTTTGCTATTGACAACAGTGACAGTACAGGGAACTAGTCTCCGCAGGCTAACAATAGAACAGTGGCAATACAGGAATCTAGTCTCAACAGGCTAATGATAGACCAGTGGTAATACAGGGAACTAGTCTCAATAGAACCGTGGCAGCACAGGAAACTAGTCTCCGCAGGCTAATGAGAGAACAGTGGCAGCACACGGAACTAGTCTCGCTAGGCTAATGAAAGAACAGTGGCAGTACATGGAACTAGTCCCACTTGGCTAATGAAAGAACGGTTACATCACAGGGAACTAGTCTCCAGGCTGTTGATCGAACAGTGGCAGTACAGGGAACTTGTCTCAACAGGCTAATGATAGAACTGTGGTAGTAGCATTCGATGCCGTACCACACCAACAGTGAAGGGAACTAATCTCAGCAGAGAAACAGAGCTTTGGCAGTTCAAGGAACCAGTCTCAACAGGCCAATCATAGGGCAGTGGCCGTACAAGGAACCAGTCATAGCAGACTTATGATAGAAGAAGCTCAAGGAATGCGTCTCTTTTTGCAAATGACAACAGTGCCAGTAAAGGGAACTAGTCTCAGCAGGCTAACAATAGAACAGTGACAATACATGGAACCAGTCTCAGCAGGCTAATGATAGCCCAGTGCTAGTATAGGGAACTAGTCTCAACAGGCTAATGATAGAACAGTTGGTATACAGGGAACAAGTCTCATCAGCACAATGATAAAACAGTGACAGTACAGGGAACTATTCTCGCCAGGCTAATGATAGAAAAGTGGTGGTACAGAGAACTAGTCTCAACATACCAATGATAAAACAGTGGCAGAGCAGGGAATTAATCTCACTTGCTAATGAAAGAACAGTGGTAGTACAGGATCTAGTCTCAGCAGGCTAGTGCTATAACAGTGGCAGTACAGGGAACTAGTCTTAACTGACCAATGATAGAACAGTGGCAGTTCATGGAACTAGTCTTAGCTGACCAATGAGAGTACAGTGGCAGAACAGGCAATTAATCTCACTTGGCTAGTGAAAGAGCAGTGGCAGTACATAAAACTAGTCTCACTTGGCTGATGATCGAATAGTGGCAGTACAGGGAACTAGTCTTAACTGACCAACGATAGAACAGTGGCAGTACAGGGAACTAGTGTCAATGCCAGTAACATTTGATGCGATATCACACCAACAGGGGGTGTACATGGAACTAATCACAGCAGGCAAATAAAATTTTGGCAGGACAAGGAACCAGGCTCAACATGCTAATGATAGAACAGTGACAGTACAAGGAACCAGTCTCTGTATATCCGGGAGAAACTATGTATAGTGTCAATATATGGAACTAGTCTCAACAGGCCAATGATAGAACAGTGGCAGTACATTGAACTAGTCTCACTGGACTAATGAAGGAACAGTGGCAGTACAGGGAACTAGGCTCAACTGTGGTAGTAGCATTTGATAGTGTACCACACCAACAGTGAAGGGATCTAATGTCAGCAGGCAAACAGAACTTTGGCAGTTCAAGGAACCAGTCTCAACAGGCCAATGATAGAGCAGTGGCAGTACAAGGAACCAGTCTCAATAGGGTAATGATAGAACAGTGGCAGTACAATGAACCAGTTTTAGCAGGCTTATGATAGAAGTGACAGCACATGGAATGAGTCTTGGTTTGCTATTGACAACAGTGTCAGTACAGGGAACTAGTCTCCGCAGGCTAACAATTGAACAGTGGCAATACAGGGATCTAGTCTCAACAGGCTAATGATAGACCAGTGGTAATACAGTGAACTAGTCTCAATAGAACCGTGGCAGCACAGGAAACTATTCCCCGCAGGATAATGAGAGAACAGTGGCAGCACACAGAACTAGTCCCACTTGGCTAATGAAAGAACAGTTACATCACAGGGAACTAGTCTCCAGGCTGTTGATCGAACAGTGGCAGTACAGGGAACTTGTCTCAACAGGCTAATGATAGAACTGTGGTAGTAGCATTCGATACCGTACCACACCAACAGTGAAGGGAACTAATCTCAGCAGGGAAACAGAGCTTTGGCAGTTCAAGGAACCAGTCTCAACAGGCCAATCATAGAACAGTGGCCGTACAAGGAACCAGTCATAGCAGACTTATGATAGAAGAAGGCAGCTCAAGGAATGCGTCTCTTTTTGCAAATGACAACAGTGCCAGTAAAGGGAACTAGTCTCAGCAGGCTAACAATAGAACAGTGACAATACATGGAACCAGTCTCAGCAGGCTAATGATAGCCCAGTGCTAGTATAGGGAACTAGTCTCAACAGGCTAATGATAGAACAGTTGGTATACAGGGAACAAGTCTCATCAGCACAATGATAAAACAATGACAGTACAGGGAACTATTCTCGCCAGGCTAATGATAGAAAAGTGGCAGTACAGAGAACTAGTCTCAACATACCAATGATAAAACAGTGGCAGAGCATGGAATTAATCTCACTTGCTAATGAAAGAACAGTGGTAGTACAGGAACTAGTCTTAACTGACCAATGATAGAACAGTGGCAGTTCATGGAACTAGTTTTAGCTGACCAATGAGAGTACAGTGGCAGAACAGGCAATTAATCTCAGATGGCTTGTGAAAGAGCAGTGGCAGTACATAAAACTAGTCTCACTTGGCTGATGATCGAATAGTGGCAGTACAGGGAACTAGTCTTAACTGACCAACGATAGAGCAGTGGCAGTACAGGGAACTAGTGTCAATGCAGTAACATTTGATGCCGTATCACACCAACAGGGGGTGTACATGGAACTAATCACAGCAGGCAAATACAATTTTGGCAGGACAAGGAACCAGGCTCAACATGCTAATGATAGAACAGTGACAGTACAAGGAACCAGTCTCTGTATATCCGGGAGAGACTATGTATAGTGTCAATATATGGAACTAGTCTCAACAGAGCAATGATAGAACAGTGGCAGTACATTGAACTAGTCTTAGCAGGCTTATGATAGAAGAGTGACAGCACATGGAATGAGTCTTGGTTTGCTATTGACAACAGTGACAGTACAGGGAACTAGTCTCTGCAGGCTAACAATAGAACAGTGGCAATACAGGAATCTAGTCTCAACAGGCTAATGATAGACCAGTGGTAATACAGGGAACTAGTCTCAATAGAACCGTGGCAGCACAGGAAACTAGTCCCCGCAGGCTAATGAGAGAACAGTGGCAGCACACGGAACTAGTCTCGCTAGGCTAATGAAAGAACAGTGGCAGTACATGGAACTAGTCCCACTTGGCTAATGAAAGAACGGTTACATCACAGGGAACTAGTCTCCAGGCTGTTGATCGAACAGTGGCAGTACAGGGAACTTGTCTCAACAGGCTAATGATAGAACTGTGGTAGTAGCATTCGATGCCGTACCACACCAACAGTGAAGGGAACTAATCTCAGCAGAGAAACAGAGCTTTGGCAGTTCAAGGAACCAGTCTCAACAGGCCAATCATAGGGCAGTGGCCGTACAAGGAACCAGTCATAGCAGACTTATGATAGAAGAAGCTCAAGGAATGCGTCTCTTTTTGCAAATGACAACAGTGCCAGTAAAGGGAACTAGTCTCAGCAGGCTAACAATAGAACAGTGACAATACATGGAACCAGTCTCAGCAGGCTAATGATAGCCCAGTGCTAGTATAGGGAACTAGTCTCAACAGGCTAATGATAGAACAGTTGGTATACAGGGAACAAGTCTCATCAGCACAATGATAAAACAGTGACAGTACAGGGAACTATTCTCGCCAGGCTAATGATAGAAAAGTGGTGGTACAGAGAACTAGTCTCAACATACCAATGATAAAACAGTGGCAGAGCAGGGAATTAATCTCACTTGCTAATGAAAGAACAGTGGTAGTACAGGATCTAGTCTCAGCAGGCTAGTGCTATAACAGTGGCAGTACAGGGAACTAGTCTTAACTGACCAATGATAGAACAGTGGCAGTTCATGGAACTAGTCTTAGCTGACCAATGAGAGTACAGTGGCAGAACAGGCAATTAATCTCACTTGGCTAGTGAAAGAGCAGTGGCAGTACATAAAACTAGTCTCACTTGGCTGATGATCGAATAGTGGCAGTACAGGGAACTAGTCTTAACTGACCAACGATAGAACAGTGGCAGTACAGGGAACTAGTGTCAATGCCAGTAACATTTGATGCGATATCACACCAACAGGGGGTGTACATGGAACTAATCACAGCAGGCAAATAAAATTTTGGCAGGACAAGGAACCAGGCTCAACATGCTAATGATAGAACAGTGACAGTACAAGGAACCAGTCTCTGTATATCCGGGAGAAACTATGTATAGTGTCAATATATGGAACTAGTCTCAACAGGCCAATGATAGAACAGTGGCAGTACATTGAACTAGTCTCACTGGACTAATGAAGGAACAGTGGCAGTACAGGGAACTAGGCTCAACTGTGGTAGTAGCATTTGATAGTGTACCACACCAACAGTGAAGGGATCTAATGTCAGCAGGCAAACAGAACTTTGGCAGTTCAAGGAACCAGTCTCAACAGGCCAATGATAGAGCAGTGGCAGTACAAGGAACCAGTCTCAATAGGGTAATGATAGAACAGTGGCAGTACAATGAACCAGTTTTAGCAGGCTTATGATAGAAGTGACAGCACATGGAATGAGTCTTGGTTTGCTATTGACAACAGTGTCAGTACAGGGAACTAGTCTCCGCAGGCTAACAATTGAACAGTGGCAATACAGGGATCTAGTCTCAACAGGCTAATGATAGACCAGTGGTAATACAGTGAACTAGTCTCAATAGAACCGTGGCAGCACAGGAAACTATTCCCCGCAGGATAATGAGAGAACAGTGGCAGCACACAGAACTAGTCCCACTTGGCTAATGAAAGAACAGTTACATCACAGGGAACTAGTCTCCAGGCTGTTGATCGAACAGTGGCAGTACAGGGAACTTGTCTCAACAGGCTAATGATAGAACTGTGGTAGTAGCATTCGATACCGTACCACACCAACAGTGAAGGGAACTAATCTCAGCAGGGAAACAGAGCTTTGGCAGTTCAAGGAACCAGTCTCAACAGGCCAATCATAGAACAGTGGCCGTACAAGGAACCAGTCATAGCAGACTTATGATAGAAGAAGGCAGCTCAAGGAATGCGTCTCTTTTTGCAAATGACAACAGTGCCAGTAAAGGGAACTAGTCTCAGCAGGCTAACAATAGAACAGTGACAATACATGGAACCAGTCTCAGCAGGCTAATGATAGCCCAGTGCTAGTATAGGGAACTAGTCTCAACAGGCTAATGATAGAACAGTTGGTATACAGGGAACAAGTCTCATCAGCACAATGATAAAACAATGACAGTACAGGGAACTATTCTCGCCAGGCTAATGATAGAAAAGTGGCAGTACAGAGAACTAGTCTCAACATACCAATGATAAAACAGTGGCAGAGCATGGAATTAATCTCACTTGCTAATGAAAGAACAGTGGTAGTACAGGAACTAGTCTCAGCAGGCTAGTGCTATAACAGTGGCAGTACAGGGAACTAGTCTTAACTGACCAATGATAGAACAGTGGCAGTTCATGGAACTAGTCTTAGCTGACCAATGAGAGTACAGTGGCAGAACAGGCAATTAATCTCACTTGGCTAGTGAAAGAGCAGTGGCAGTACATAAAACTAGTCTCACTTGGCTGATGATCGAATCGTGGCAGTACAGGGAACTAGTCTTAACTGACCAACGATAGAACAGTGGCAGTACAGGGAACTAGTGTCAATGCAGTAACATTTGATGCCGTATCACACCAACAGGGGGTGTACATGGAACTAATAACAGCAGGCAAATAAAATTTTGGCAGGACAAGGAACCAGGCTCAACATGCTAATGATAGAACAGTGACAGTACAAGGAACCAGTCTCTGTATATCCGGGAGAGACTATGTATAGTGTCAATATATGGAACTAGTCTCAACAGAGCAATGATAGAACAGTGGCAGTACATTGAACTAGTCTTAGCAGGCTTATGATAGAAGAGTGACAGCACATGGAATGAGTCTTGGTTTGCTATTGACAACAGTGGCAGTACAGGGAACTAGTCTCCGCAGGCTAACAATAGAACAGTGGCAATACAGGGATCTAGTCTCAACAGGCTAATGATAGACCAGTGGTAATACAGGGAACTAGTCTCAATAGAACCGTGGCAGCACAGGAAACTAGTCCCCGCAGGCTAATGAGAGAACAGTGGCAGCACACGGAACTAGTCTCGCTAGGCTAATGAAAGAACAGTTGCAGTACATGGAACTAGTCCCACTTGGCTAATGAAAGAACAGTTACATCACAGGGAACTAGTCTCCAGGCTGTTGATCGAACAGTGGCAGTACAGGGAACTTGTCTCAACAGGCTAATGATAGAACTGTGGTAGTAGCATTCGATGCCGTACCACACCAACAGTGAAGGGAACTAATCTCAGCAGAGAAACAGAGCTTTGGCAGTTCAAGGAACCAGTCTCAACAGGCCAATCATAGGGCAGTGGCCGTACAAGGAACCAGTCATAGCAGACTTATGATAGAAGAAGGCAGCTCAAGGAATGCGTCTCTTTTTGCAAATGACAACAGTGCCAGTAAAGGGAACTAGTCTCAGCAGGCTAACAATAGAACAGTGACAATACATGGAACCAGTCTCAGCAGGCTAATGATAGCCCAGTGCTAGTATAGGGAACTAGTCTCAACAGGCTAATGATAGAACAGTTGGTATACAGGGAACAAGTCTCATCAGCACAATGATAAAACAGTGACAGTACAGGGAACTATTCTCGCCAGGCTAATGATAGAAAAGTGGTGGTACACAGAACTAGTCTCAACATACCAATGATAAAACAGTGGCAGAGCAGGGAATTAATCTCACTTGCTAATGAAAGAACAGTGGTAGTACAGGATCTAGTCTCAGCAGGCTAGTGCTATAACAGTGGCAGTACAGGGAACTAGTCTTAACTGACCAATGATAGAACAGTGGCAGTTCATGGAACTAGTCTTAGCTGACCAATGAGAGTACAGTGGCAGAACAGGCAATTAATCTCACTTGGCTAGTGAAAGAGCAGTGGCAGTACATAAAACTAGTCTCACTTGGCTGATGATCGAATAGTGGCAGTACAGGGAACTAGTCTTAACTGACCAACGATAGAACAGTGGCAGTACAGGGAACTAGTGTCAATGCCAGTAACATTTGATGCGATATCACACCAACAGGGGGTGTACATGGAACTAATCACAGCAGGCAAATAAAATTTTGGCAGGACAAGGAACCAGGCTCAACATGCTAATGATAGAACAGTGACAGTACAAGGAACCAGTCTCTGTATATCCGGGAGAAACTATGTATAGTGTCAATATATGGAACTAGTCTCAACAGGCCAATGATAGAACAGTGGCAGTACATTGAACTAGTCTCACTGGACTAATGAAGGAACAGTGGCAGTACAGGGAACTAGGCTCAACTGTGGTAGTAGCATTTGATAGTGTACCACACCAACAGTGAAGGGATCTAATGTCAGCAGGCAAACAGAACTTTGGCAGTTCAAGGAACCAGTCTCAACAGGCCAATGATAGAGCAGTGGCAGTACAAGGAACCAGTCTCAATAGGGTAATGATAGAACAGTGGCAGTACAATGAACCAGTTTTAGCAAGCTTATGATAGAAGTGACAGCACATGGAATGAGTCTTGGTTTGCTATTGACAACAGTGTCAGTACAGGGAACTAGTCTCCGCAGGCTAACAATAGAACAGTGGCAATACAGGGATCTAGTCTCAACAGGCTAATGATAGACCAGTGGTAATACAGTGAACTAGTCTCAATAGAACCGTGGCAGCACAGGAAACTATTCCCCGCAGGATATTGAGAGAACAGTGGCAGCACACAGAACTAGTCCCAGTTGGCTAATGAAAGAACAGTTACATCACAGGGAACTAGTCTCCAGGCTGTTGATCGAACAGTGGCAGTACAGGGAACTTGTCTCAACAGGCTAATGATAGAACTGTGGTAGTAGCATTCGATACCGTACCACACCAACAGTGAAGGGAACTAATCTCAGCAGGGAAACAGAGCTTTGGCAGTTCAAGGAACCAGTCTCAACAGGCCAATCATAGAACAGTGGCCGTACAAGGAACCAGTCATAGCAGACTTATGATAGAAGAAGGCAGCTCAAGGAATGCGTCTCTTTTTGCAAATGACAACAGTGCCAGTAAAGGGAACTAGTCTCAGCAGGCTAACAATAGAACAGTGACAATACATGGAACCAGTCTCAGCAGGCTAATGATAGCCCAGTGCTAGTATAGGGAACTAGTCTCAACAGGCTAATGATAGAACAGTTGGTATACAGGGAACAAGTCTCATCAGCACAATGATAAAACAATGACAGTACAGGGAACTATTCTCGCCAGGCTAATGATAGAAAAGTGGCAGTACAGAGAACTAGTCTCAACATACCAATGATAAAACAGTGGCAGAGCATGGAATTAATCTCACTTGCTAATGAAAGAACAGTGGTAGTACAGGAACTAGTCTTAACTGACCAATGATAGAACAGTGGCAGTTCATGGAACTAGTTTTAGCTGACCAATGAGAGTACAGTGGCAGAACAGGCAATTAATCTCAGATGGCTTGTGAAAGAGCAGTGGCAGTACATAAAACTAGTCTCACTTGGCTGATGATCGAATAGTGGCAGTACAGGGAACTAGTCTTAACTGACCAACGATAGAGCAGTGGCAGTACAGGGAACTAGTGTCAATGCAGTAACATTTGATGCCGTATCACACCAACAGGGGGTGTACATGGAACTAATCACAGCAGGCAAATACAATTTTGGCAGGACAAGGAACCAGGCTCAACATGCTAATGATAGAACAGTGACAGTACAAGGAACCAGTCTCTGTATATCCGGGAGAGACTATGTATAGTGTCAATATATGGAACTAGTCTCAACAGAGCAATGATAGAACAGTGGCAGTACATTGAACTAGTCTTAGCAGGCTTATGATAGAAGAGTGACAGCACATGGAATGAGTCTTGGTTTGCTATTGACAACAGTGACAGTACAGGGAACTAGTCTCCGCAGGCTAACAATAGAACAGTGGCAATACAGGAATCTAGTCTCAACAGGCTAATGATAGACCAGTGGTAATACAGGGAACTAGTCTCAATAGAACCGTGGCAGCACAGGAAACTAGTCTCCGCAGGCTAATGAGAGAACAGTGGCAGCACACGGAACTAGTCTCGCTAGGCTAATGAAAGAACAGTGGCAGTACATGGAACTAGTCCCACTTGGCTAATGAAAGAACGGTTACATCACAGGGAACTAGTCTCCAGGCTGTTGATCGAACAGTGGCAGTACAGGGAACTTGTCTCAACAGGCTAATGATAGAACTGTGGTAGTAGCATTCGATGCCGTACCACACCAACAGTGAAGGGAACTAATCTCAGCAGAGAAACAGAGCTTTGGCAGTTCAAGGAACCAGTCTCAACAGGCCAATCATAGGGCAGTGGCCGTACAAGGAACCAGTCATAGCAGACTTATGATAGAAGAAGCTCAAGGAATGCGTCTCTTTTTGCAAATGACAACAGTGCCAGTAAAGGGAACTAGTCTCAGCAGGCTAACAATAGAACAGTGACAATACATGGAACCAGTCTCAGCAGGCTAATGATAGCCCAGTGCTAGTATAGGGAACTAGTCTCAACAGGCTAATGATAGAACAGTTGGTATACAGGGAACAAGTCTCATCAGCACAATGATAAAACAGTGACAGTACAGGGAACTATTCTCGCCAGGCTAATGATAGAAAAGTGGTGGTACAGAGAACTAGTCTCAACATACCAATGATAAAACAGTGGCAGAGCAGGGAATTAATCTCACTTGCTAATGAAAGAACAGTGGTAGTACAGGATCTAGTCTCAGCAGGCTAGTGCTATAACAGTGGCAGTACAGGGAACTAGTCTTAACTGACCAATGATAGAACAGTGGCAGTTCATGGAACTAGTCTTAGCTGACCAATGAGAGTACAGTGGCAGAACAGGCAATTAATCTCACTTGGCTAGTGAAAGAGCAGTGGCAGTACATAAAACTAGTCTCACTTGGCTGATGATCGAATAGTGGCAGTACAGGGAACTAGTCTTAACTGACCAACGATAGAACAGTGGCAGTACAGGGAACTAGTGTCAATGCCAGTAACATTTGATGCGATATCACACCAACAGGGGGTGTACATGGAACTAATCACAGCAGGCAAATAAAATTTTGGCAGGACAAGGAACCAGGCTCAACATGCTAATGATAGAACAGTGACAGTACAAGGAACCAGTCTCTGTATATCCGGGAGAAACTATGTATAGTGTCAATATATGGAACTAGTCTCAACAGGCCAATGATAGAACAGTGGCAGTACATTGAACTAGTCTCACTGGACTAATGAAGGAACAGTGGCAGTACAGGGAACTAGGCTCAACTGTGGTAGTAGCATTTGATAGTGTACCACACCAACAGTGAAGGGATCTAATGTCAGCAGGCAAACAGAACTTTGGCAGTTCAAGGAACCAGTCTCAACAGGCCAATGATAGAGCAGTGGCAGTACAAGGAACCAGTCTCAATAGGGTAATGATAGAACAGTGGCAGTACAATGAACCAGTTTTAGCAGGCTTATGATAGAAGTGACAGCACATGGAATGAGTCTTGGTTTGCTATTGACAACAGTGTCAGTACAGGGAACTAGTCTCCGCAGGCTAACAATTGAACAGTGGCAATACAGGGATCTAGTCTCAACAGGCTAATGATAGACCAGTGGTAATACAGTGAACTAGTCTCAATAGAACCGTGGCAGCACAGGAAACTATTCCCCGCAGGATAATGAGAGAACAGTGGCAGCACACAGAACTAGTCCCACTTGGCTAATGAAAGAACAGTTACATCACAGGGAACTAGTCTCCAGGCTGTTGATCGAACAGTGGCAGTACAGGGAACTTGTCTCAACAGGCTAATGATAGAACTGTGGTAGTAGCATTCGATACCGTACCACACCAACAGTGAAGGGAACTAATCTCAGCAGGGAAACAGAGCTTTGGCAGTTCAAGGAACCAGTCTCAACAGGCCAATCATAGAACAGTGGCCGTACAAGGAACCAGTCATAGCAGACTTATGATAGAAGAAGGCAGCTCAAGGAATGCGTCTCTTTTTGCAAATGACAACAGTGCCAGTAAAGGGAACTAGTCTCAGCAGGCTAACAATAGAACAGTGACAATACATGGAACCAGTCTCAGCAGGCTAATGATAGCCCAGTGCTAGTATAGGGAACTAGTCTCAACAGGCTAATGATAGAACAGTTGGTATACAGGGAACAAGTCTCATCAGCACAATGATAAAACAATGACAGTACAGGGAACTATTCTCGCCAGGCTAATGATAGAAAAGTGGCAGTACAGAGAACTAGTCTCAACATACCAATGATAAAACAGTGGCAGAGCATGGAATTAATCTCACTTGCTAATGAAAGAACAGTGGTAGTACAGGAACTAGTCTTAACTGACCAATGATAGAACAGTGGCAGTTCATGGAACTAGTTTTAGCTGACCAATGAGAGTACAGTGGCAGAACAGGCAATTAATCTCAGATGGCTTGTGAAAGAGCAGTGGCAGTACATAAAACTAGTCTCACTTGGCTGATGATCGAATAGTGGCAGTACAGGGAACTAGTCTTAACTGACCAACGATAGAGCAGTGGCAGTACAGGGAACTAGTGTCAATGCAGTAACATTTGATGCCGTATCACACCAACAGGGGGTGTACATGGAACTAATCACAGCAGGCAAATACAATTTTGGCAGGACAAGGAACCAGGCTCAACATGCTAATGATAGAACAGTGACAGTACAAGGAACCAGTCTCTGTATATCCGGGAGAGACTATGTATAGTGTCAATATATGGAACTAGTCTCAACAGAGCAATGATAGAACAGTGGCAGTACATTGAACTAGTCTTAGCAGGCTTATGATAGAAGAGTGACAGCACATGGAATGAGTCTTGGTTTGCTATTGACAACAGTGACAGTACAGGGAACTAGTCTCCGCAGGCTAACAATAGAACAGTGGCAATACAGGGATCTAGTCTCAACAGGCTAATGATAGACCAGTGGTAATACAGGGAACTAGTCTCAATAGAACCGTGGCAGCACAGGAAACTAGTCCCCGCAGGCTAATGAGAGAACAGTGGCAGCACACGGAACTAGTCTCGCTAGGCTAATGAAAGAACAGTGGCAGTACATGGAACTAGTCCCACTTGGCTAATGAAAGAACGGTTACATCACAGGGAACTAGTCTCCAGGCTGTTGATCGAACAGTGGCAGTACAGGGAACTTGTCTCAACAGGCTAATGATAGAACTGTGGTAGTAGCATTCGATGCCGTACCACACCAACAGTGAAGGGAACTAATCTCAGCAGAGAAACAGAGCTTTGGCAGTTCAAGGAACCAGTCTCAACAGGCCAATCATAGGGCAGTGGCCGTACAAGGAACCAGTCATAGCAGACTTATGATAGAAGAAGGCAGCTCAAGGAATGCGTCTCTTTTTGCAAATGACAACAGTGCCAGTAAAGGGAACTAGTCTCAGCAGGCTAACAATAGAACAGTGACAATACATGGAACCAGTCTCAGCAGGCTAATGATAGCCCAGTGCTAGTATAGGGAACTAGTCTCAACAGGCTAATGATAGAACAGTTGGTATACAGGGAACAAGTCTCATCAGCACAATGATAAAACAGTGACAGTACAGGGAACTATTCTCGCCAGGCTAATGATAGAAAAGTGGCAGTACAGAGAACTAGTCTCAACATACCAATGATAAAACAGTGGCAGAGCAGGGAATTAATCTCACTTGCTAATGAAAGAACAGTGGTAGTACAGGATCTAGTCTCAGCAGGCTAGTGCTATAACAGTGGCAGTACAGGGAACTAGTCTTAACTGACCAATGATAGAACAGTGGCAGTTCATGGAACTAGTCTTAGCTGACCAATGAGAGTACAGTGGCAGAACAGGCAATTAATCTCACTTGGCTAGTGAAAGAGCAGTGGCAGTACATAAAACTAGTCTCACTTGGCTGATGATCGAATAGTGGCAGTACAGGGAACTAGTCTTAACTGACCAACGATAGAACAGTGGCAGTACAGGGAACTAGTGTCAATGCCAGTAACATTTGATGCGATATCACACCAACAGGGGGTGTACATGGAACTAATCACAGCAGGCAAATAAAATTTTGGCAGGACAAGGAACCAGGCTCAACATGCTAATGATAGAACAGTGACAGTACAAGGAACCAGTCTCTGTATATCCGGGAGAAACTATGTATAGTGTCAATATATGGAACTAGTCTCAACAGGCCAATGATAGAACAGTGGCAGTACATTGAACTAGTCTTAGCAGGCTTATGATAGAAGTGACAGCACATGGAATGAGTCTTGGTTTGCTATTGACAACAGTGTCAGTACAGGGAACTAGTCTCCGCAGGCTAACAATTGAACAGTGGCAATACAGGGATCTAGTCTCAACAGGCTAATGATAGACCAGTGGTAATACAGTGAACTAGTCTCAATAGAACCGTGGCAGCACAGGAAACTATTCCCCGCAGGATAATGAGAGAACAGTGGCAGCACACGGAACTAGTCTCGCTAGGCTAATGAAAGAACAGTGGCAGTACATGGAACTAGTCCCACTTGGCTAATGAAAGAACAGTTACATCACAGGGAACTAGTCTCCAGGCTGTTGATCGAACAGTGGCAGTACAGGGAACTTGTCTCAACAGGCTAATGATAGAACTGTGGTAGTAGCATTCGATACCGTACCACACCAACAGTGAAGGGAACTAATCTCAGCAGGGAAACAGAGCTTTGGCAGTTCAAGGAACCAGTCTCAACAGGCCAATCATAGAACAGTGGCCGTACAAGGAACCAGTCATAGCAGACTTATGATAGAAGAAGGCAGCTCAAGGAATGCGTCTCTTTTTGCAAATGACAACAGTGCCAGTAAAGGGAACTAGTCTCAGCAGGCTAACAATAGAACAGTGACAATACATGGAACCAGTCTCAGCAGGCTAATGATAGCCCAGTGCTAGTATAGGGAACTAGTCTCAACAGGCTAATGATAGAACAGTTGGTATACAGGGAACAAGTCTCATCAGCACAATGATAAAACAGTGACAGTACAGGGAACTATTCTCGCCAGGCTAATGATAGAAAAGTGGCAGTACAGAGAACTAGTCTCAACATACCAATGATAAAACAGTGGCAGAGCAGGGAATTAATCTCACTTGCTAATGAAAGAACAGTGGTAGTACAGGATCTAGTCTCAGCAGGCTAGTGCTATAACAGTGGCAGTACAGGGAACTAGTCTTAACTGACCAATGATAGAACAGTGGCAGTTCATGGAACTAGTCTTAGCTGACCAATGAGAGTACAGTGGCAGAACAGGCAATTAATCTCACTTGGCTAGTGAAAGAGCAGTGGCAGTACATAAAACTAGTCTCACTTGGCTGATGATCGAATAGTGGCAGTACAGGGAACTAGTCTTAACTGACCAACGATAGAACAGTGGCAGTACAGGGAACTAGTGTCAATGCCAGTAACATTTGATGCGATATCACACCAACAGGGGGTGTACATGGAACTAATCACAGCAGGCAAATAAAATTTTGGCAGGACAAGGAACCAGGCTCAACATGCTAATGATAGAACAGTGACAGTACAAGGAACCAGTCTCTGTATATCCGGGAGAGACTATGTATAGTGTCAATATATGGAACTAGTCTCAACAGGCCAATGATAGAACAGTGGCAGTACATTGAACTAGTCTTAGCAGGCTTATGATAGAAGAGTGACAGCACATGGAATGAGTCTTGGTTTGCTATTGACAACAGTGGCAGTACAGGGAACTAGTCTCCGCAGGCTAACAATAGAACAGTGGCAATACAGGGATCTAGTCTCAACAGGCTAATGATAGACCAGTGGTAATACAGGGAACTAGTCTCAATAGAACCGTGGCAGCACAGGAAACTAGTCCCCGCAGGATAATGAAAGAACAGTTACATCACAGGGAACTAGTCTCCAGGCTGTTGATCGAACAGTGGCAGTACAGGGAACTTGTCTCAACAGGCTAATGATAGAACTGTGGTAGTAGCATTCGATACCGTACCACACCAACAGTGAAGGGAACTAATCTCAGCAGAGAAACAGAGCTTTGGCAGTTCAAGGAACCAGTCTCAACAGGCCAATCATAGAACAGTGGCCGTACAAGGAACCAGTCATAGCAGACTTATGATAGAAGAAGGCAGCTCAAGGAATGCGTCTCTTTTTGCAAATGACAACAGTGCCAGTAAAGGGAACTAGTCTCAGCAGGCTAACAATAGAACAGTGACAATACATGGAACCAGTCTCAGCAGGCTAATGATAGCCCAGTGCTAGTATAGGGAACTAGTCTCAACAGGCTAATGATAGAACAGTTGGTATACAGGGAACAAGTCTCATCAGCACAATGATAAAACAGTGACAGTACAGGGAACTATTCTCGCCAGGCTAATGATAGAAAAGTGGTGGTACACAGAACTAGTCTCAACATACCAATGATAAAACAGTGGCAGAGCAGGGAATTAATCTCACTTGCTAATGAAAGAACAGTGGTAGTACAGGAACTAGTCTTAACTGACCAATGATAGAACAGTGGCAGTTCATGGAACTAGTCTTAGCTGACCAATGAGAGTACAGTGGCAGAACAGGCAATTAATCTCACTTGGCTAGTGAAAGAGCAGTGGCAGTACATAAAACTAGTCTCACTTGGCTGATGATCGAATAGTGGCAGTACAGGGAACTAGTCTTAACTGACCAACGATAGAACAGTGGCAGTACAGGGAACTAGTGTCAATGCCAGTAACATTTGATGCGATATCACACCAACAGGGGGTGTACATGGAACTAATCACAGCAGGCAAATAAAATTTTGGCAGGACAAGGAACCAGGCTCAACATGCTAATGATAGAACAGTGACAGTACAAGGAACCAGTCTCTGTATATCCGGGAGAAACTATGTATAGTGTCAATATATGGAACTAGTCTCAACAGGCCAATGATAGAACAGTGGCAGTACATTGAACTAGTCTCACTGGACTAATGAAGGAACAGTGGCAGTACAGGGAACTAGTCTCAACTGTGGTAGTAGCATTTGATAGTGTACCACACCAACAGTGAAGGGATCTAATGTCAGCAGGCAAACAGAACTTTGGCAGTTCAAGGAACCAGTCTCAACAGGCCAATGATAGAGCAGTGGCAGTACAAGGAACCAGTCTCAATAGGGTAATGATAGAACAGTGGCAGTACAATGAACCAGTTTTAGCAGGCTTATGATAGAAGTGACAGCACATGGAATGAGTCTTGGTTTGCTATTGACAACAGTGTCAGTACAGGGAACTAGTCTCCGCAGGCTAACAATAGAACAGTGGCAATACAGGGATCTAGTCTCAACAGGCTAATGATAGACCAGTGGTAATACAGTGAACTAGTCTCAATAGAACCGTGGCAGCACAGGAAACTATTCCCCGCAGGATAATGAAAGAACAGTTACATCACAGGGAACTAGTCTCCAGGCTGTTGATCGAACAGTGGCAGTACAGGGAACTTGTCTCAACAGGCTAATGATAGAACTGTGGTAGTAGCATTCGATACCGTACCACACCAACAGTGAAGGGAACTAATCTCAGCAGGGAAACAGAGCTTTGGCAGTTCAAGGAACCAGTCTCAACAGGCCAATCATAGAACAGTGGCCGTACAAGGAACCAGTCATAGCAGACTTATGATAGAAGAAGGCAGCTCAAGGAATGCGTCTCTTTTTGCAAATGACAACAGTGCCAGTAAAGGGAACTAGTCTCAGCAGGCTAACAATAGAACAGTGACAATACATGGAACCAGTCTCAGCAGGCTAATGATAGCCCAGTGCTAGTATAGGGAACTAGTCTCAACAGGCTAATGATAGAACAGTTGGTATACAGGGAACAAGTCTCATCAGCACAATGATAAAACAATGACAGTACAGGGAACTATTCTCGCCAGGCTAATGATAGAAAAGTGGCAGTACAGAGAACTAGTCTCAACATACCAATGATAAAACAGTGGCAGAGCATGGAATTAATCTCACTTGCTAATGAAAGAACAGTGGTAGTACAGGAACTAGTCTTAACTGACCAATGATAGAACAGTGGCAGTTCATGGAACTAGTTTTAGCTGACCAATGAGAGTACAGTGGCAGAACAGGCAATTAATCTCAGATGGCTTGTGAAAGAGCAGTGGCAGTACATAAAACTAGTCTCACTTGGCTGATGATCGAATAGTGGCAGTACAGGGAACTAGTCTTAACTGACCAACGATAGAGCAGTGGCAGTACAGGGAACTAGTGTCAATGCAGTAACATTTGATGCCGTATCACACCAACAGGGGGTGTACATGGAACTAATCACAGCAGGCAAATACAATTTTGGCAGGACAAGGAACCAGGCTCAACATGCTAATGATAGAACAGTGACAGTACAAGGAACCAGTCTCTGTATATCCGGGAGAGACTATGTATAGTGTCAATATATGGAACTAGTCTCAACAGAGCAATGATAGAACAGTGGCAGTACATTGAACTAGTCTTAGCAGGCTTATGATAGAAGAGTGACAGCACATGGAATGAGTCTTGGTTTGCTATTGACAACAGTGACAGTACAGGGAACTAGTCTCCGCAGGCTAACAATAGAACAGTGGCAATACAGGGATCTAGTCTCAACAGGCTAATGATAGACCAGTGGTAATACAGGGAACTAGTCTCAATAGAACCGTGGCAGCACAGGAAACTAGTCCCCGCAGGCTAATGAGAGAACAGTGGCAGCACACGGAACTAGTCTCGCTAGGCTAATGAAAGAACAGTGGCAGTACATGGAACTAGTCCCACTTGGCTAATGAAAGAACGGTTACATCACAGGGAACTAGTCTCCAGGCTGTTGATCGAACAGTGGCAGTACAGGGAACTTGTCTCAACAGGCTAATGATAGAACTGTGGTAGTAGCATTCGATGCCGTACCACACCAACAGTGAAGGGAACTAATCTCAGCAGGGAAACAGAGATTTGGCAGTTCAAGGAACCAGTCTCAACAGGCCAATCATAGAGCAGTGGCCGTACAAGGAACCAGTCATAGCAGACTTATGATAGAAGAAGGCAGCTCAAGGAATGCGTCTCTTTTTGCAAATGACAACAGTGCCAGTAAAGGGAACTAGTCTCAGCAGGCTAACAATAGAACAGTGACAATACATGGAACCAGTCTCGGCAGGCTAATGATAGCCCAGTGCTAGTATAGGGAACTAGTCTCAACAGGCTAATGATAGAACAGTTGGTATACAGGGAACAAGTCTCATCAGCACAATGATAAAACAGTGACAGTACAGGGAACTATTCTCGCCAGGCTAATGATAGAAAAGTGGTGGTACAGAGAACTAGTCTCAACATACCAATGATAAAACAGTGGCAGAGCAGGGAATTAATCTCACTTGCTAATGAAAGAACAGTGGTAGTACAGGATCTAGTCTCAGCAGGCTAGTGCTATAACAGTGGCAGTACAGGGAACTAGTCTTAACTGACCAATGATAGAACAGTGGCAGTTCATGGAACTAGTCTTAGCTGACCAATGAGAGTACAGTGGCAGAACAGGCAATTAATCTCACTTGGCTAGTGAAAGAGCAGTGGCAGTACATAAAACTAGTCTCACTTGGCTGATGATCGAATAGTGGCAGTACAGGGAACTAGTCTTAACTGACCAACGATAGAACAGTGGCAGTACAGGGAACTAGTGTCAATGCCAGTAACATTTGATGCGATATCACACCAACAGGGGGTGTACATGGAACTAATCACAGCAGGCAAATACAATTTTGGCAGGACAAGGAACCAGGCTCAACATGCTAATGACAGAACAGTGACAGTACAAGGAACCAGTCTCTGTATATCCGGGAGAAACTATGTATAGTGTCAATATATGGAACTAGTCTCAACAGGCCAATGATAGAACAGTGGCAGTACATTGAACTAGTCTCACTGGACTAATGAAAGAACAGTGGCAGTACAGGGAACTAGTCTCAACTGTGGTAGTAGCATTTGATAGTGTACCACACCAACAGTGAAGGGATCTAATGTCAGCAGGCAAACAGAACTTTGGCAGTTCAAGGAACCAGTCTCAACAGGCCAATGATAGAGCAGTGGCAGTACAAGGAACCAGTCTCAATAGGGTAATGATAGAACAGTGGCAGTACAATGAACCAGTTTTAGCAGGCTTATGATAGAAGTGACAGCACATGGAATGAGTCTTGGTTTGCTATTGACAACAGTGTCAGTACAGGGAACTAGTCTCCGCAGGCTAACAATAGAACAGTGGCAATACAGGGATCTAGTCTCAACAGGCTAATGATAGACCAGTGGTAATACAGTGAACTAGTCTCAATAGAACCGTGGCAGCACAGGAAACTATTCCCCGCAGGATAATGAGAGAACAGTGGCAGCACACAGAACTAGTCCCACTTGGCTAATGAAAGAACAGTAACAGTGCATGGAACTAGTCCCACTTGGCTAATGAAAGAACAGTTACATCACAGGGAACTAGTCTCCAGGCTGTTGATCGAACAGTGGCAGTACAGGGAACTTGTCTCAACAGGCTAATGATAGAACTGTTGTAGTAGCATTCGATACCGTACCACACCAACAGTGAAGGGAACTAATCTCAGCAGGGAAACAGAGCTTTGGCAGTTCAAGGAACCAGTCTCAACAGGCCAATCATAGAACAGTGGCCGTACAAGGAACCAGTCATAGCAGACTTATGATAGAAGAAGGCAGCTCAAGGAATGCGTCTCTTTTTGCAAATGACAACAGTGCCAGTAAAGGGAACTAGTCTCAGCAGGCTAACAATAGAACAGTGACAATACATGGAACCAGTCTCAGCAGGCTAATGATAGCCCAGTGCTAGTATAGGGAACTAGTCTCAACAGGCTAATGATAGAACAGTTGGTATACAGGGAACAAGTCTCATCAGCACAATGATAAAACAATGACAGTACAGGGAACTATTCTCGCCAGGCTACTGATAGAAAAGTGGCAGTACAGAGAACTAGTCTCAACATACCAATGATAAAACAGTGGCAGAGCAGGGAATTAATCTCACTTGCTAATGAAAGAACAGTCGTAGTACAGGAACTAGTCTTAACTGACCAATGATAGAACAGTGGCAGTTCATGGAACTAGTTTTAGCTGACCAATGAGAGTACAGTGGCAGAACAGGCAATTAATCTCACTTGGCTTGTGAAAGAGCAGTGGCAGTACATAAAACTAGTCTCACTTGGCTGATGATCGAATAGTGGCAGTACAGGGAACTAGTCTTAACTGACCAACGATAGAACAGTGGCAGTACAGGGAACTAGTGTCAATGCAGTAACATTTGATGCCGTATCACACCAACAGGGGGTGTACATGGAACTAATCACAGCAGGCAAATAAAATTTTGGCAGGACAAGGAACCAGGCTCAACATGCTAATGATAGAACAGTGACAGTACAAGGAACCAGTCTCTGTATATCCGGGAGAGACTATGTATAGTGTCAATATATGGAACTAGTCTCAACAGAGCAATGATAGAACAGTGGCAGTACATTGAACTAGTCTTAGCAGGCTTATGATAGAAGAGTGACAGCACATGGAATGAGTCTTGGTTTGCTATTGACAACAGTGGCAGTACAGGGAACTAGTCTCCGCAGGCTAACAATAGAACAGTGGCAATACAGGGATCTAGTCTCAACAGGCTAATGATAGACCAGTGGTAATACAGGGAACTAGTCTCAATAGAACCGTGGCAGCACAGGAAACTAGTCCCCGCAGGCTAATGAGAGAACAGTGGCAGCACACGGAACTAGTCTCGCTAGGCTAATGAAAGAACAGTGGCAGTACATGGAACTAGTCCCACTTGGCTAATGAAAGAACAGTTACATCACAGGGAACTAGTCTCCAGGCTGTTGATCGAACAGTGGCAGTACAGGGAACTTGTCTCAACAGGCTAATGATAGAACTGTGGTAGTAGCATTCGATGCCGTACCACACCAACAGTGAAGGGAACTAATCTCAGCAGAGAAACAGAGATTTGGCAGTTCAAGGAACCAGTCTCAACAGGCCAATCATAGAGCAGTGGCTGTACAAGGAACCAGTCATAGCAGACTTATGATAGAAGAAGGCAGCTCAAGGAATGCGTCTCTTTTTGCAAATGACAACAGTGCCAGTAAAGGGAACTAGTCTCAGCAGGCTAACAATAGAACAGTGACAATACATGGAACCAGTCTCAGCAAGCTAATGATAGCCCAGTGCTAGTATAGGGAACTAGTCTCAACAGGCTAATGATAGAACAGTTGGTATACAGGGAACAAGTCTCATCAGCACAATGATAAAACAGTGACAGTACAGGGAACTATTCTCGCCAGGCTAATGATAGAAAAGTGGTGGTACAGAGAACTAGTCTCAACATACCAATGATAAAACAGTGGCAGAGCAGGGAATTAATCTCACTTGCTAATGAAAGAACAGTGGTAGTACAGGATCTAGTCTCAGCAGGCTAGTGCTATAACAGTGGCAGTACAGGGAACTAGTCTTAACTGACCAATGATAGAACAGTGGCAGTTCATGGAACTAGTCTTAGCTGACCAATGAGAGTACAGTGGCAGAACAGGCAATTAATCTCACTTGGCTAGTGAAAGAGCAGTGGCAGTCCATAAAACTAGTCTCACTTGGCTGATGATCGAATAGTGGCAGTACAGGGAACTAGTCTTAACTGACCAACGATAGAACAGTGGCAGTACAGGGAACTAGTGTCAATGCCAGTAACATTTGATGCGATATCACACCAACAGGGGGTGTACATGGAACTAATCACAGCAGGCAAATAAAATTTTGGCAGGACAAGGAACCAGGCTCAACATGCTAATGATAGAACAGTGACAGTACAAGGAACCAGTCTGTATATCCGGGAGAGACTATGTATAGTGTCAATATATGGAACTAGTCTCAACAGGCCAATGATAGAACAGTGGCAGTACATTGAACTAGTCTCACTGGACTAATGAAAGATCAGTGGCAGTACAGGGAACTAATCTCAACTGTGGTAGTAGCATTTGATAGTGTACCACACCAACACTGAAGGGATCTAATCTCAGCAGGCAAACAGAACTTTGGCAGTTCAAGGAACCAGTCTCAACAGGCCAATGATAGAGCAGTGGCAGTACAAGGAACCAGTCTCAATAGGGTAATGATAGAACAGTGGCAGTACAATGAACCAGTCTTAGCAGGCTTATGATAGAAGAGTGACAGCACATGGAATGAGTCTTGGTTTGCTATTGACAACAGTGGCAGTACAGGGAACTAGTCTCCGCAGGCTAACAATAGAACAGTGGCAATACAGGGATCTAGTCTCAACAAGCTAATGATAGACCAGTGGTAGTACAGGGAACTAGTCACAATAGAACCGTGGCAGCACAGGAAACTAGTCCCCGCAGGCTAATGAGAGAACAGTGGCAGCACACGGAACTAGTCTCGCTAGGCTAATGAAAGAACAGTGGCAGTACATTGAACTACTTGCAGATTTATAATAGGAGAGTGGCAGCACAAGGAATGAGTCATGGTTTGCTCATGACAACAGTGCCATTACAGGGCACTAGTCTCAGCATGCTAACAATAGAACAGTGGCAATACAGGGATCTAGTCTGAACAGGCTAATGATAGACCAGCGGTAGTACAGGGAACTAGTCTCAATAGAACAGCGGCAGTACATGGAACTAGTCCCTGCAGGCTAATAATAGAACAGTGGCAGTACACAGAACTAATCATACTTGGCTAATAATAGAACAGTGGCAGTACACAGAACTAATCTCACTTGGCTAATGAAAGAACAGTGGCAGTACAGGGAACTCGTCTCAACAGTCTAATGATAGAACTGTGGTAGTAGCATTTGATACCGTACCATACCAACATTGAAGGGAACTAATCTCAGCAAGGATACGGAACTTTGGCAGTTCAAGGAACCAGTCTTAGCTGGCTTATGATAGAAGAGTGGCAGCACAAGGAATGAGTCAGTTTGCTAATGACAACAGTGCCAGTAAAGGGAACTAGTCTCAGTAGGCTAACAATAGAACAGTGACAATGCAGGGATCTAGTCTCAACAGGCTAATGATAGACCAGTGGTAGTACAGGGAACTAGTCTCAAGAGAACAGTGGCAGTACAAGGAACTAGTCCCTGCAAATATTTGATAGAGCAGTGGCAGTACAGGGAACTAGTCTCACTTGGTTAATGAAAGAACAGTGGCAGTACAGGGAACTCATCTCAACAGGCCAATGATAGAATAGTGGCAGTACAAGGAACCAGTCTCAACAGGGTAGTGATAGAACAGTGGCAATACAATGAACCAGTCTTAGCAGGCTTATGATAGAAGAGTGGCAGCACAAGGAATGAGGCTCGGTTTGCTAATGTCAACAGTGCCAGTACAGGGCACTAATCTCAACTGGCTAACAATAGAACTTTGGCAGTATATGGAACTAGTCTCACTTGGCTAATGAAAGAATAGTGGCATTACAGGGAACTAGTCTTACTTGGCTAATAATAGAACTGCCAGTACATGGAACTAGTCTCATCAGGCAAGCAATAGAACAGTGGCAATACAGGGAACTATTCTCTCCAGGCTAATGAAGGAGCAGTGGCAGTACATGGAACTAGTCTCAACAGACCAATGATAGAACAGTGGCAGTACAGAAAACTTATGTCCAGGCTAATGAGCGAACAGTTGGAGTACAGGGAACTAGTCTCAGCAGATTTGGATGGAACAATGCCAGTACAGGGAACTAGTCTCAACATGTTAACTGTAACAGTAACATTCGATACTGTATCACACCAACTGGGTGTACAGGGAACTAGTCTAAACATGCTAATAATAAAACTGGCAGTAGCATTACTATGACACCAATAACCTCACACATGTTATTGGAGATAATGAGGAATCCAGTTTATCGATCAATCATACATCATAATCAACATCAGCAGAACAGCAGACCCTATTGCCTTTTTATCTGATGGCCGCTCCGTCCTTGAGGCTATCACCAAAGGTAAGCTGCCACAACTTGAAGAAGCACTACAAACCATCAAATGATTTCGGATAGCATTGCAGTGGATCCCCTCACACTGTGGAGTCCAAGGAAATGAGGAAGCAGACAAGATGGCAAAGGTGGGTGCAGAAGAGAATCAGACAGAAAACATGGTTACACATACAGAGATGAAGACTATCATCAAGTCATTCTATAGAACACCTCAATCAGAAGATGCCTACCATCATCTCTCGAGGCCAGAGCAAGTGAACATTTTTCGTCTCAGAACTGGACATAACAGACTAAACCAACACATGTACAGGCGGTTCCACCTTACGACATCGCCCGCTTGTCCTTGTGGAGAAGCAGAACAGACCACACAGCACATGCTTCAATATTGTAGTACGTATCAGCTGCTGAGAGAAGAGATCTGGCCTTTGTCAACCTCTTTTCTTGAAAAGCTTGTTGGACCTGTGGAAGAACTGCAGAAAAGCATAGATTTCATCTTGAGAACGGCTCTCCAAGTGTGATACCAGCGATCGAAAAGAAGAAGAAGAACTAGTTATGTGTAGGCTGATGTCATCATCAATTACGCCATGAATGACGTGATTTAGTCCGTCATAAACGCTAAATAGTCTGTCAAGTTGTGCGAATTGTATGACTATTATTTAATAAACATTTTGTTTAATATTTTGAAACTAATTTGACAGCACCCAGTTTAAACTAATTTCAAAATATTCAACGCCATACCTGTATATTTTCTGGAGATTGAGATTTAGAGAGTGCCAGGATTGATTGATTCCAACATGGGCAAAGCGTGGGGGGACCTTAGCTGGAGGTGGATGGGGCATTGTTAAAACCTGGATTCATCCATTTAATACAGAGGATATGAAACTATCTAAGTAATAAAAGAACAGAGTAAGGATCAATGATACAATATTGTACTGCATCGGGTCACCAGCGGGGTGCTACAAGGAAGTGTCCTGGGACGTATACTTTTCTGATATATATAAATCATCTACCAAACCTAGTATACTGCCACTGCAAAATATTTGCAGATGACATAAAAATATATGACAACCCAGCTACCAGCAAGATTCAGGACAGTATAGACAAAGTATGTAAGTGGTCGCAGGTATGACAATTATCCTTCAACACGATATGAAGCATGTCAATACTATATGACATATATGCACAATATGCGTCCTGTTTCAACATCAGAGGTTGAAAAATACTCAGGATTGCATATTGACAGAAACTTCTCTTTCGATATACATCTAGGTAATAGCATATCCAATGCAAACAACACAATAGGACTAATCACGAGAACATTTACCAACATAGACCCATCTACATTCACACTTGTACAAGTCTCTAGTGAGATCTATTATCGAATACAGCAACTCGGCATGGTTACCTAGAATAACAAGGACAAATTTGTCCAATACTCACGTCATTGATATATTTTTCAGTTGGGCCGCCGTAAGGTCAAAAGTGTCTTAGAAATAATGTTGATGTTGCATTTCAGCCTTTGGCCGCTAAATTGGAATACATGTTCGGGACCATATGGACAAGTTTCCACCCAAGTTTTGAGACGATTGCACCAGGAGGACCAGAGTTATTGAAGGATGCATAAAATGTCTATTATTAAAATTGTTGCTAGACGCCAAAATTGGCATACCTGCTAGGAATCCTGCGGTCATACTTCCCTCCAAATTTGGAGAAGATCGCTCCAGTAGAACCAGAGTTATACAAAAGTGTCTTAAGAACAACAGCAACAAGAAGACGGCGCACTCCATCTTTGCATATACCATTGCGTCTAGCGACGTGGGTAAAAACACAATCACAGTTATTAGACAGTGTTCAGCAGCGAGTAACAAAAAACGAATGTCAGTGCTCTGTTCTGAACTTGCTTTTATACTCTAGGTCCCGGTTGCAGTTGCTTGGTGTAACCGGGATCAGATAGAATCTGGTTATGTGTAACCAGAGATTTTAGTTTGTAACCAGAAATGTATGTGTAACCAGAAATTTAGTTTTGTAACTGGATTTGTGCTTGGTGTAACCAGATTTGTTGAATCCTGTAACCGGAAATAATTTTAGTGTAACCAGACTTTTTGAAATCTGAAACCTTAAATTTAATGTCACTGAAATATAAACAGATTCTAGGAGATTTAATTGAAACATTAAAGCGTATTAGGGATCTATATAATATTGATAAAAACTACTTTTTTAACCTGTCCAAGATAACACACACAAGAGGTCATAGGTTCAAGCTCAACATGAAATGCAGCAACAAGATATTCTCAAGTACTTTTTCAGCAAAAGATTAGTACCAGAATGGAACTCACTGCTGGCCACAATTGCAGAGGCGACAACGTTTGAATCATTCAAGAACAAACTAGACATATCTTCATAAAAAACAAACATTTGAATATGACAGCAATCTATACTTGTACCAGCCCATCACAAAATCTTAGTGCATTTCTGGAGTAGGCTGTGGATAGGCAAGAAGTTGCTCGGTAATCATTCCAGTTACTGGTAGACAGGTCTCTGCTTTCTATGGCCACATTTTTGTGGAAGCATGAGGAGACGTAGATTCCATGCAGATTCAGAATCGTTCTGATATGGCTAAATCGAACTTGGTAACAATTATGATTAGATATGTGACTGCTTTTCCAGAGCCACCTCTTGTGAATAGAATACGGTGAATTTAGCATAGGAGACTCAGGTAGCGAAAAACACTGAGAATGATAACAACAGGATCAAGGCCAATTACGGCATCCACAAGTCTACAAAGATGAGGAAGATATTAAAAAAGACAGGCAATAACAAGTCAATAGCTTATGCCTTGTAAATGGCGATGATGAGTACATGTGAACTTGTCTCAGCAGGCTTATGACAGAACAGTGGCTGTACCAGGAATTAGTCTCAACAGGCAAATACTAGAACAGTGGCAGTACAGGGAACTTGTCTCAACAGGCAAATACTAGAACAGTGGCAGTACAGGGAACTTGTCTCAACAGGCAAACAGTAGAATAGTGGCAGTACAGGGAAATAGTCTCAACAAACAAGCAATAGAGTGGTGGCAGTGCAGGCAACTAGTCTCTACAGGCAAACAATATAACAGTGGCAGTACAGGGAACTAGTCTCAACAGGCAAACAATATAACAGTGGCAGTACAGGGAACTAGTCTCAACAGGCAAACAGTGACAGTACAGGGAAATAGACTCAACAGGTAAACAATAGAATGGTGACAGTACAGGGAACTAGTCTCAACAGACAAATAATAGAACAGTGGCAGTACAGGCAACTAGTCTCTACAGGCAAACAATATAACAGTGGCAGTACAGGGAACTAGTCTCAACAGGCAAACAGTGACAGTACAGGGAAATAGACTCAACAGGTAAACAATAGAATGGTGACAGTACAGGGAACTAGTCTCAACAGACAAATAATAGAACAGTGGCAGTACAGGGAACTAGTCTCAACAGACAAATAATAGAACAGTGACAGTACAGGGAACTAGTCTCAACAGACAAATAATAGAACAGTGGCAGTACAGGTAACTAGTCTCAACAGGCAAACAATAGAACAGTGGCAGTACAGGGAACTAGTCTCAACAGACAAGCAATAGAACAGTGGCAGTACAGGGAACTAGTCTCAACAGGCAAACAATAGAACAGTGACAGTACAGGGAACTAGTCTCAACAGACAAGCAATAGAACAGTGGCAGTACAGGGAACTAGTCTCAACAGGTAAACAATAGAACAGTGAATGTACAGGGAACTAGTCTCAACAGGCAAACAATGGAACAGTTGCAGTACAGGGAACTAGTCTCATCAGACAAGCAATAGAACAGTGACGGTACAGGGAACTAGTCTCAACAGGCAAACAATAGAACAGTGCCAGTACAGGGAACTAGTCTCAACAGGCAAACAATAGAACAGTGGCTGTACAGGGAACTAGTCTCAACAGACAAACAATAGAACAGTGGCAGTACAGGGAACTAGTCTCCTCAGACAAGCAATAGAACAGTGCCAGTACAGGGAACTAGTCTCAACAACCAAACAATGAAACAATGGCTGTATATGGAACTAGGCTCAACAGCCAAACAATAGAATGGTGGCTGTACAGAGAACTTCTCTTAACATGCTAATGAAAGAAGAGTGGCTGTCCAGGGAACTAGGCTCAACAGGCAAACAATAGAAAAGTGGCAATACATGGAACTAGTCTCAACAGACAAGCAATAGAACAGTGGCAGTACAGGGAACTAGTCTCAACAGGCAAACAGTGACAGTACAGGGAAATAGACTCAACAGGTAAACAATAGAACGGTGACAGAACAGTGAACTAATCTCAACAGGCAAACAATAGAACTGATAGTACAGGGAACTAGTCTCAACAGATAAACAATATAACAATGCCAGTACAGGGAACTAGTCTCAACAGGTAAACAATAGAAGTGTCTGTACAGGGAACTAGTCTCAACAGGCAAACAATTGAACAGTTGCTGTACAGGGAACTAGTCTCGACAGGCTAATGACAGAACAGTGGCAGTACTGGGAACTAGTCTCAACCGGCTAATTAAATACAGGGAACTAGTGTCAATCATCATCATCATCATCATCATCATCATCATCATTTACTAGGCATAAGTCACTGGCTTATTATTGCCTCGGTTATTTTTTTAATCATCTTTGTTGGCGTGTGAAAGCCATAAATGGCCTTGTCGCTTTTGTTTTAGTTTTCTGTGTTTATCGCTATGCTATCCACAAATATGTGGCCATGGAAAAGCAGTGACATATCTAACATTGTCTAATCGTAAGTGCAACTGAGATCGATTTAGCCATATCTGAACGAGATTCTTAATCGGCACGGAATTTACACTAGTGTCTCTTCGTGCTACCACAAAAATGTGGCAGTGAAAAGTAGAGACCTATCATGATCTTGCTTATGTACAGCCTACTCCCAGATTGGTCCACTGTGTTGACCGAAATGCACTAAGATTTTGTGAGGGGCTGGTTTCAGCGTGGCATGCTCAGTTGAATTTAAATTTTCTTTCTCTGAAGTAGATATGTCGTATGTTTCGACCTTTGTCACCTCCGCTATTGTAGCCGTCTGTGAATTCCACATTGTTACTAGTCTATTAGTGAAAAAGTACTTGTATATATCTTTGTTGCTGCATTTTATGTTGAGCTTGAACTTATGACCTCTGGGTTGTGTAATCTTGAATGGGTTCCACTCTGGCAGTACTCTATTAGTGAAAAAGTACTTGTATATATCTTTGTTGCTGCATCTTATGTTGAGCTTGAACTTATGACCTCTGGGTTGTGTAATCTTGAATGGGTTCCACTCTGGAAGTACTCTATTAGTGAAAAAGTATTTGTATATATCTTTGTTGCTGCATCTTATGTTGAGCTTGAACTTATGACCTCTGCTCTGTGTAATCTTAGATGGTTCAAAAAATTAGTTTTATCAATATTATATAGATCCCTAATGAGCTTGAATGTTTCAATCAAAACTCCTCAAATCGGTTTATAGTCCAGTGACATTACATGTAAGGCTTTGAGTCTTTCATTGTATCTATAGTCTGATTTCTGGGAGGAGTTTTGTTGCTAAGCGCTGAACTCTTTCTAATAGCTGTGATTGTCTTTTTATATCCTGCCAAAAAATTGGCGGGGTATTATGTGATGGTACCTCCCAGGCGAGCGGGCAGCAGAGTGGTTTCCGTACAATGACTTTGCTACCGTTTATTAGATCGCTTTGGCTTTGAAATTTCATAGGATGACCGGACTAGGTCTGAGGAAGAAGCCTATTGAAATTGACAATGATCCGAAATGTCCACCGGTGGCCATCTTGAACCCGGGTTTCCGGATGATAACTCCATTATCATTTAGAGGATCTCTTGGAAACTTGATAAGATGACAGGACTACATCTGAGAAAGAGACCTATCAAAATCAACGATTGTCCGAAATCCAATATAGCCACCAGCCAAGGGAAATCAGCTTGAAAATTGGTTTCTAGTCGATAGCTCCATTACCATTTAGCGGATTGCCATGAAACTAGGTCTGATGAAGAAACATTGAAATCGACAATGATCCAAAATCCAATATGGCCGCCAGCAGTCAATGACCACCTTGAAAATAGGTTTCCAGACATTGACTCCATTACCATTTATCGGATTGCTTTAAAACTTGATAGGATGACTGGACTAGTTCTGATGAAAAAACCTATTGAAATCGATAATGATCAAAAATCCAGTATGGCCGCCAGCCATCCGGGACCATCTTTAAATTTGATTTCCGGATGAAAACTTGATTACTATTTAGCGGATCACTTTGAAACTTCATAGGATGACTTGACTAAGTCTGATGAAGAAACATATTGAAATCGACAATGATCCAAAATCCAATATGGCCATTTATCGGATGGCTTTGAACCTTCATAAGATAACTGGACTAGATCTGAAGAAGAAATCACTATCTTCTGATAGCTCTCATTCTTTGGTTTGTCATCGTGGCAGGGTATTATGTGGCATTTGCAGAACTCTTGTTAGTTTAGGTGACTATGACGAGTTGCAGTGTTCGAGAATAGGTCTCACTAAAGACTTGTACAAGAGAGTGAATGTAGATGCGTCTATGGTGTCAATGATTCGCTTGATTAGTTCTATTGTGCTGTTCATCTTGGATACGATATTACCTTCATCTATATCAAAATAAAGGTCTATCAATATGCACTCCCATGTCTTTTTCAACACGGAGCATATCTCTCATATAGTATTTTAGTTTGTGGGATGTTCATGCTGAAATGTAGGGCATGAGTTTTATCTGTGTTGAAGGATAGTTGCCATGTCTGCAACCACTTACATACTTGGTCTACGTTATCTTGAATCTTGCTGGTAGCTGGATTGCCATCTATGTTTTGGGCGTCTGTAAATATTTTGCAGTGGCAGGTTAGTAGGTCTGGTAGGTCATTTACATATATTAGAAAAAGTATAGGTCCCAGGAGATTTCCTTGTGGTACACCACTTGTAGCCTCTATTCAGTCTGATGTTGCATCATTGATCATTGCTTGTAACCTCTATTCAGTCTGATGTCGCGTCATTGATCATTGCTTCTAACCTCTATTCAGTCTTATGTCGCATCATTGATCATTGCTTGTCACCTCTGTTCAGTCTGATGTTGCATCATTGATCATTGCTTGTCACCTCTGTTCAGTCTGATGTTGCATCATTGATCATTGCTTGTAACCTCTATTCAGTCTGATGTTTCATCATTGATCGTTGCTTGTAACCTCTATTCAGTCTGATGTCGGGTCATTGATCATTGCTTGTAATCTCTATTCAGTCTGATGTCGCATCATTGATCGTTGCTTGTAACCTCTATTCAGTCTTATGTCGCATCATTGATCATTGCTTGTAACCTCTATTCAGTCTTATGTCGCATCATTGATCATTGCTTGTCACCTCTGTTCAGTCTGATGTCGCATCATTGATCATTGCTTGTAACCTCTATTCAGTCTGATGTTCCATCATTGATCATTGCTTGTAACCTCTATTCAGTCTGATGTTGCATCATTGATCATTGCTTGTAACCTGTATTCAGTCTTATGTCGCATCATTGATTATTGCTTGTAACCTCTATTCAGTCTTATGTCGCATCATTGATCATTGCTTGTCACCTCTATTCAGTCTGATGTTGCATCATTGATCATTGCTTGTCACCTCTGTTCAGTCTGATGTCGCATCATTGATCATTGCTTGTAACCTCTATTCAGTCTGATGTTTCATCATTGATCGTTGCTTGTAACCTCTATTCAGTCTGATGTCGGGTCATTGATCATTGCTTGTAATCTCTATTCAGTCTGATGTCGCATCATTGATCGTTGCTTGTAACCTCTATTCAGTCTTATGTCGCATCATTGATCATTGCTTGTAACCTCTATTCAGTCTTATGTCGCATCATTGATCATTGCTTGTCACCTCTGTTCAGTCTGATGTCGCATCATTGATCATTGCTTGTAACCTCTATTCAGTCTGATGTTTCATCATTGATCATTGCTTGTAACTTCTATTCAGTCTGATGTCGCATCATTGATCATTGCTTGTAACCTCTATTCAGTCTGATGTCGCATCATTGATCGTTGCTTGTAACCTCTATTCAGTCTGATGTCGCATCATTGATCGTTGCTTGTAACCTCTATTCAGTCTGATGTCGGGTCATTGATCATTGCTTGTAACCTCTATTCAGTCTGATGTCGGGTCATTGATCGTTGCTTGTAACCTCTATTCAGTCTGATGTCGCATCATTGATCCTTACTCCGTCTTCTATTGTTTAGGTACCGTAGTTTCCTCTGCACTCTACTAATGGAGGAATCCAGTTTCTTAGTCAATCATATTCCATCATGATCAACTACATGACGTGTAGGCTGATGTCATCATCAATTGCAACCCGAATGATTTATCCATCTTAAATGCTTAAAAGTCCATCAGCTTTTACAAATTGTATGTCTGTACTATTCAATAAACATATTTGAATATTTTGAAAATAATTTGACTGGTAACTGTCAAATTAGTTTCAAATTATTCAACATCTTACCTGTAAAGTTTTCTG
This sequence comes from Chaetoderma sp. LZ-2023a, assembly GCA_034401795.1. NCBI lineage: Eukaryota > Metazoa > Mollusca > Caudofoveata > Chaetodermatida > Chaetodermatidae > Chaetoderma > Chaetoderma sp. LZ-2023a. Next base: position 2,179,372 of record CM067368.1, read on the forward strand.
GAAATTGATATTCAGTGGATCGGTCCCAAAACGGGCAAAGCATGGGTGGAGCTTAGCTAGAGATATGCGGGGCATAGCTAAAGCTGGATTCCTTCATTGTCTTCTTTTACATAGCTTCTCAGTTAAGTCCAAAACTGATGGATTTATAGCAAACTTAGAGCAAAGCTTAATCCAGAGATTATGTTTGAATTCAGTTAAAGTGTCATATACGTAATAGAGAGCCAATGTGAAATTTATTGCCAGTCAAAATGTTTCAAAACGGTAGCTAGTGACACTTGTATTTTCTGATGATTTTTTTCGCGAACAATTTGAATGAACAATGTTGCTGCTATAGGTAGCATCAATTTTCAGTCAAATTGTTATAAACAAATATCTAGCCTAACACGTTTTATTTCTACCACAGGAATTACACAAAAGGAATCGAATTATTCTACACTTACTATGCGCTATCTCACAAATACACAAATAGCATGAAACTACTGTACACTTACTATGCGCTATCTCACAAATAGCAGGAAACTACTACACACTTACTATGCGCTATCTCACAAATTGCATGAAATTACTGTACACTTACTATGCGCTATCTCACAAATACACAAATAGCATGAAACTACTGTACATTTACTATGCGCTATCTCACAAATAGCAGGAAACTACTGTACACTTACTATGCGCTATCACACAAATAGCATGAAACTACTGTACACTTACTATGCGCTATCTCACAAATACACAAATAGCAGGAAACTACTGTACACTTACTATGCGCTATCTTACAAATAGCAGGAAACTACTGTACACTTATTATGCGCTATCTCACAAATACACAAATAAGAAACTACTGTACACGTACTATGCGTTATCTCACAAATACACAAATAGCATGAAACTACTGTACACTTACTATGCGCTATCGAGATAGCTCCTCTCATCTCAGAAGTCAACAGCACAATGACTAGCATTACTGCTACGGGAATGGTTTTATACCAAGCATTGGGCAGAAGAACAATAGAATCGCAAGTTATGGTGCTGCAAATATTAATGTAAAATGGCAACTCATAAGAATACGATCATCACTGAATTTTTAGCTCACCTTTCAGGTCAAGAGAGCTTATGCCGTGGCGACCATCCGTCTGTCATCCGGCATCCATCCATCAACCTTTCCTTTAAATGAGTCCTCAAGAACCACTGGGCTGATTTCAATAATATTGGGCAGGAAGTATCCTTAGTGCAGAGAGTTTGTTCAAACGAAGCCAATCGGCCAATTTGGCCGGTGGCCATCTTGGTATTTGGCTGATTTTTAGACATGTCTAAAAAGCTTCTTCTTGAAAACCACTTGCGCGATCCATTCAAAACTCATGAAATATCATCTAAGGCAAGATGTGAACCAAGTTTGTTCAGAGAACTCGATTGACCAAGAGTTTGGCGGCCATCTTGGATGACTTAGTTTTTGCACAAACGACTGCTCCAGAACCGCTGAACGGATTGGGCCGAAATTTTGGAGATATGATTAGGTACTAAGGCCCATTAAAGTTTGTTCAAGGGAAGTTGATAGGTAAAAAGACATGGCCACCATGGACCAAGCAAAATGTAGCGGGTTTAGCAGCCATTTTAGATTTTTTTATTTGATTAGTTTTGGAGCCAAAATTGGTTTTATATGTGTTTTTGTGTATGCTGATTCCAACTTTGCCACTCAAAACTGTCAGATAAACGGTTTTGCTATCTTAGATCATTTTCATGCCAAAGGCTCCCATACTAAAGCAATGTGAAATTTAAAGTCTTCTCGAGAACCACTGAGTCGATTTCAATTATATTTGACAGGAACTATTCTTAGGACATAGATATTCAAGTTTGTTCAAGTGATTTGCCAATTTGCCCGGTGGCCATCTTGGAATTTGGCCGATTTTGAGAAATATCTTTAAAAATCTCCGAAACTGCTTTGGGGATCGATGCAAACCTCAGGCAATATGATATAGGGCAAGAGCTGAACCAAGTTTGTTCAAGGGAACTTGATTGAGCAAATTGTTCAGCGGCCATCTTGGATAACCTAGTTTTCACTAAAACAACTCCAGAACTGCTGAACGGATCGCTCTGAAATTTGGCAGATATGATTATGGACTATGGGCTATTACATTTTTTCAAGGGAACTTCAGAATTTTGATTGATCAAATTTTTGGGTGAAAATCTTGGATTTTATGAAAAATCTACCAGAAATGTTCAAAATGCTACTCCTCCTTAGCTGCTTAACATATTTTAACCAAATTTGGCTAGATGCATTCTATGGTGGTAGGCTCTAGAAATTCTTTTCAGAATTTTGATTGATTAATTTTTGGGGTGAAAACCTGAGATTTTATGAAAAATCTGCCGGAAATGGTCAAAATACTACTCCTTAGCAGCTTGACATATTTCAACCAAATTTGGCTAGATGCATTCTATGGTGGTAGGCTCTAGAAAGTCTTCAGAATTTTGATTAATTAATTTTTTGGAGTGAAAATCTTAGATTTTATGAAAAATCTGCCAGAAATGGTCAAAATGCTACTCCTTAGCGGATTAATGTGAAACTCAGAAAACTTCATCTAGGGAAAGAGCTGAACCAGGTCTGTTCATGGAAAACCTGATGTGTCAATTTGCTTGGCAGCGATCTTGGATGCCCTAGTTCTTGTTGCAATTCAGACCAAAACCTTAGGATTCTGGGCGATGACATTTCTAGTTGAAATGCCCATGTTCCAGGTGAGCGATACTGGCCCCTTAGGCCTCTTGTTATAAATATTTTCAAATCTTTATGGTTTAGGATAACTTTAATGTATTTTTTAATTTTCCAAGTCATTAACCCTTTAATGGCCAAAACTGGCCTCTGCAGTGGTCTTTAGGAAGGGCCATAAATTCCAGGTCAAGAGAAGCCTGTCCATAAATTCCAGGTCAAGAGAAGACTGTTTTTGAAAGTTTACCCCCAGAATGACTGACTCTGATAACCGAGTATCATTCCAGTGGCAAAATTTAAAAAATAGTCTTCTCTTGCCCTGTAAATGGACATTCACAATGCAAAGATTGTAATTTTCTTGACCAATCTTGGCCATTAAAGGGTTAACTATATATTGACATGCATTAACAGATGTGACATCCACCATCATCGTAGTAACGTGCAAAATATTGACATGCATTAACAGACTTGTCATCCATCGTCATCGTAGTAACCTGCGAAATATTGACATGTATTAACAGACTTGTCATCCATCATCATCGTAGTAACCTGCAAAATATTGACATGCATTAACAGACTTGTCATCCAGCGTCATCGTAGTAACCTGCGAAATATTGACATGCATTTATGGACTTGTCATCCATCATCATCGTAGTAACCTGCAAAATATTGACATGCATTAACAGACGTGACATCTATAGTCCATTATTAGCAACAAGATTTTTGCCAGAAAATGAGGATTATGCCATCCCAGAATGCAACCAAATTTTGTATTGGCTAACCATATGATTGTGGAGGGGCCCATTTATATTTGGCTTTGCAAAAATCTAATTTAAGTATTGTAATGTGTTTAGTCAGGAAATACACTCGTAATTGTTTATTTCAGTTGTAATTTCTATTATAATTGTCTGAGTGCTGAGTTTTTGCAGATAACATATTCCATGGGTTATATCTCTGGACCTGCTAAATATTTTGAGCAATCAAATTGTTTTCAAAATATTCAGCAAGTCAACAGTTTTGGCTCATTGATATTATTGTATGGTGGCTTACAGCAATGAGACAGTTAGTGAGGGAGCAAATTTGTTTACCTTTTAATGTTCAACATTGGTCAAGAAACTTATTTCTGTTTATTGAGTGTCCATTTACTGGTTAAGCTGGTCAAACCGGAACTCTGTCATGTCTGTAGTGCTTTTAAGGAATATCCAGTTACAGGAATTCATCAAAACCACTACACAGGCATTTTTTGGCTGGCCTGACCTTTAACCCTTAACCACTCTGATGTCAAAATTTAAAATTTTCAATTTAATTTTAAAAATGAACTTGTGTTCATTTTTCAACAAATTTGGTGGAAGATGTTGCTGTCATAGACAGCAACATCATCCACCAGAATTTTCAAAAGAGGTACAGCAGAATATTGGGATCAGAATGGGAAGGGTTAACGTGTACGTGTGCTGACTAACTAACATCTATGTTAAAATATAGAAAGGCTTTTTGATGCCGACTCGAAATCATTGTATAAAAATAATTAATTGCTTCTGAAATCCGAAAAGTTTCCAGATTTCAAGAAATCGCGGGAACTAATCATAAAATTTGTTGATTTTCAAAACAGTTTTACTACTCATTGCTGTGCTTTGTTTAAATTGTTTTCAAAATAAGCAGCAAGACATTGTACACTAACATCTAGTAACTGTTATGTTTTACGTATAATATGAAATGGTGTCATTAAAATGTGGAATATAAACGGGTAATTGTATATATCACTGATCTCGTGTTGTTTTATAATGGTATTTCTGCACATTTTTATTGTGTTGCATGCGAAGAAGGAAGCGAGACATGGATATCACTTTTCCAATTATGACAACGGCGGCATCAACATTAAGTTTCTGCATTTAGCAAATTATCGTTGCCTATTTCTTCTAAAAGAGTCTAGTGAGGTCATTATCATTCTAATGGCTCTGTATGGTATAAGCAACCTTGCATCCAAGTTTGCATCCAGTAGCATTAATACTACCAGAACTAAACTTGGACACATGGTTCAGAACTAAGCTTGGACACATGGTTCAGAACTAAACTTGGACACATGGTTCAGAACTAACCTTGGACACATGGTTCAGAACTAAACTTGGACACATGGTTCCCTATACCATAACTCATATAATTCAGCAGAATTCTTGTGATATACCTATGATTCACTTCTTAAGCAGTTTCATAATTTTATCTTGCTTGCTTGCTTGCTTGCTTGCTTGCTTGCTTGCTTGCTTGCTTGCTTAGTGGTCTAGCTGTCTTTGCCTAAGTGCAAGCTCTCAGTCTTTTTTTTAATGTTTCCACGGTGGGTGCGGTAATGACATCTTCTGGTAGCTTACTCCAATCCTTCACTACGCTTGATGGAAAGAAGTTTTTGGCCAGTTCTGTATTACATCTCTGTAAATCTTAAAGGAGTCTCTATGATGTCACTTCCTTTGCCATTTCGTAACATTACCTATATGATGTCACTTCCTGTACAGTTTCAAAATATTATAAAATGTACAGCATTAATTTATAAATGTGTAAATCTGTAAATATGGCATTGATAAATGCTTGTGATACACATGCACCTATGATGATACTCTCCAAGTAATGATATTCTTTCTGTTTCAATAAAGTTTTCTATCCATGTACATACAATATGCTGTTATTCTTTTATCTGCTGTCAGCGGGCAGTTCTAAGAGAACTGATGAGCTAATGGAATACTGTGCTCGTCGTATTTTCCGAAGTCAATTTTTGATTTAAAAGACTTAACGGCTAGGCCTATTTTACTCTATGGCAATAGCCTTCCAAACCTATATACAGATATTTGATTAGTCAATTTTTCCACCGACCATCTTGTATTTTCAAAAAAATGTTCACAAAATCAGTTAAATAGTTACTACCGGTACTCATTAACTACTGTGCTGATTTCAAGCAAACTTGACTGAATAGACCCTGTGGTCATAGGCTTCCCAAATTGTATACAGAAATCTGATCATCATTTGTTCCGGCAGAAATCTGATCATCATTTGTTCAGGCAGACATCTGATCATCATTTGTTCTGGCAGACATTTGATCATCATTTGTTCCGGCAGAAATCTGATCATCATTTGTTCCGGCAGACATTTGATCATCATTTATTCCGGCAGACATCTGATCATCATTTTTTCTGGCAGACTGATCATCATTTGTTCCGGCAGACATCTGATCATCATTTGTTCTGGCAGAAATCTGATCATCATTTGTTCCGGCAGACATCTTATCATCACTTGTTCTGGCAGGCATCTGATCAAAATTTTTTCCAGCAGGAATCTGATCATCATTTGTTCCGGCAGACATCTGATCATCATTTGTTCTGGCAGACATCTGATCATCATTTGTTCCGGCAGAAATCTGATCATCATTTGTTCCGGCAGACATCTGATCATCATTTATTCCGGCAGACATCTGATCATCATTTTTTCTGGCAGACATCTGATCATCATTTGTTCTGGCAGACATCTGATCATCATTTGTTCCGGCAGAAATCTGATCATCTTTTGTTCCGGCAGACATCTGATCATCATTTATTCTGGCAGACATCTGATCATCATTTTTTCTGGCAGACATCTGATCATCATTTGTTCCAGCAGACATCTGATCATCATTTATTCCGGCAGAAAACTTATCATCATTTGTTCCGGCAGACATTTGATCATCATTTGTTCCGGCAGACATCGGATCATCATTTGTTCCGGAGGAGTCTGATCATCATTTGTTCCCACTGACAACTGATCATCATTTGTTCCGGCTGAAATCTGATCATCATTTATTCCGGCAGAAATCTGATCAGCATTTGTTCCGGCAGACATCTGATCATTTGTTCCGGCAGAAATCTGATCATCATTTGTTCCGGCAGACATCTGATCATCATTTGTTCCGGCAGAAATCTGATCATCATTTGTTCCGGCGGACATCGGATCATCATTTGTTCCGGCAGAAATCTGATCATCATTTATTCCGGCAGAAATCTGATCAGCATTTGTTCCGGCAGATATCTGATCATCATTTGTTCCGGCAAACATCTGATCATTTGTTCCGGCAGAAATCTGATCATCGTTTGTTCAAGCAGACATTTGATCATCATTTGTTCTGGCAGACATCTGATCATCATTTGTTCCGGCAGAAATCTGATCATCATTTGTTCCGGCAGACATCTGATTATCATTTGTTCCGGCAAACATCTGATCATCATTTGTTCTGGCATACATCTGATCATCATTTGTTCCGGAAGACATCTGATCATCATTTGTTCTGGCATACATCTGATCATCATTTGTTCCGGAAGACATCTGATCATCATTTGTTCCGGCATACATCTGATCATCATTTGTTCCGGCAGACATCTGATCATCATTTGTTCCGGCAGAAATCTGATCATCATTTGTTCCGGCGGACATCGGATCATCATTTGTTCCGGCAGAAATCTGATCATCATTTATTCTGGCAGAAATCTGATCAGCATTTGTTCCGGCAGATATCTGATCATCATTTGTTCCGGCAAACATCTGATCATTTGTTCCGGCAGAAATCTGATCATCGTTTGTTCAAGCAGACATTTGATCATCATTTGTTCCGGCAGACATCTGATCATCATTTGTTCCGGCAGAAATCTGATCATCATTTGTTCCGGCAGACATCTGATTATCATTTGTTCCGGCAAACATCTGATCATCATTTGTTCTGGCATACATCTGATCATCATTTGTTCCGGCATACATTTGATCATCATTTGTTCCGGCAGACATCTGATCATCATTTGTTCCGGCAGAAATCTGATCATCATTTGTTCCGGCGGACATCGGATCATCATTTGTTCCGGCAGAAATCTGATCATCATTTATTCCGGCAGAAATCTGATCAGCATTTGTTCCGGCAGATATCTGATCATCATTTGTTCCGGCAAACATCTGATCATTTGTTCCGGCAGAAATCTGATCATCGTTTGTTCAAGCAGACATTTGATCATCATTTGTTCCGGCAGACATCTGATCATCATTTGTTCCGGCAGAAATCTGATCATCATTTGTTCCGGCAGACATCTGATCATCATTTGTTCCGGAAGACATCTGATCATCATTTGTTCCGGCATACATCTGATCATCATTTGTTCCGGAAGACATCTGATCATCATTTGTTCCGGCATACATCTGATCATCATTTGTTCCGGCAGACATCTGATCATCATTTGTTCCGGCAGAAATCTGATCATCATTTGTTCTGGCGGACATCGGATCATCATTTGTTCCGGCAGAAATCTGATCATCATTTATTCTGGCAGAAATCTGATCAGCATTTGTTCCGGCAGATATCTGATCATCATTTGTTCCGGCAAACATCTGATCATTTGTTCCGGCAGAAATCTGATCATCGTTTGTTCAAGCAGACATTTGATCATCATTTGTTCCGGCAGACATCTGATCATCATTTGTTCCGGCAGAAATCTGATCATCATTTGTTCCGGCAGACATCTGATTATCATTTGTTCCGGCAAACATCTGATCATCATTTGTTCTGGCATACATCTGATCATCATTTGTTCCGGAAGACATCTGATCATCATTTGTTCCGGCATACATCTGATCATCATTTGTTCTGGTAGACATCTGATCATCATTTGTTCCGGCAGAAATCTGATCATCATTTGTTCCGGCAGACATCTGATCATCATTTGTTCCGGCAGAAATCTGATTATCATTTGTTCCGGCAGAAATCTGATCATCATTTGTTCCGGCAGACATCTGATCATCATTTGTTCCGGCAGACATCTGATTATCATTTGTTCCGGCAAACATCTGATCATCATTTGTTCTGGCAGACATCTAATCATCATTTGTTCCGGCAGACATCTGATCATCATTTGTTCCGGCAGACATGTTGGATTTTCTGAAAACCCTCTGGAAATCATTTAACCCTTTATTGATCAAATTTTGTCAAGAAAATCTAAATATTCGCTCATTGCATGTCCATTTACAGGCCAATAGAAGACTATTTCTGACAATTTAACACTGAAATGGCAGGCTTGGTTATCGAGCCAATCAATCCCGTGGTAAATTTTTTTAAATAGTCCCTCTAGACCACTGCAGAGGCTGGCTTGGCCACTAAGGGGTTAAAATTCTTAGGTGAAAAGATCCTATGGTCGTAGGTTAATGAACACATATTCACAATTTGATTTGCCCAATTTATTTTCGGCCCCATCTTAGATTTTTTAAATATTTTAAGACTGCCTACTGCTCATTAAATATTTGACCAGTTTCAACCAAATTTGTCTGAAGGAGTCGTATGCTCGTAAGCACTGGACATTCCATTCAATATTTTGATTCATCAATTTGACCAGCAGCTATCTTGTTTAGAAAAATCAAAAAATCCCCATAAGAAAGTAATTTTCGGAAACTAATGGCATTCTATTACTTCCTGGCTGCTTATAGCTAAAGATCTTAATGGACATTTACCAACCGTGGAATGGCAGTTGCCATAACCCTTTAATGATCACATTTGGTCAAGAAAATCTAAATATTTGCTTATTAAATGTCCATTATTAGACCAAGAGAAGACTATTTTTGAAAATTTACCACAGGAATGCCTGGCTCGATTAAATTTTCAAAAATAGTCGCCTCTGGGACTGCAAGTGGAGACTCCAAGACCACTACAGAGTCCAGTTTTGGCTGGCTTGACCATTAAAGGGTTAAAGAAGCCTCATGATTTTTTGTGATCAAGGTTAAAGCCACTGAGCTAGATTAGATTAGATTTTGGACAGTAGTTAAAGTGCTACTGACCGGACCATTACCAAAGTCGGCTTGGAGGTTACCCTGTGTGTCCTGAAGAAGCGGAATTAATTATGAGTCAAAAATAAAAAATTTAGTTTTTACGACATTGACTGAATGGATCAAACTTTGCATGGAGGCTGCCTTTGGTGGCCAAAAGCAGCATGATTTTGTAGGTCCAAAAGTCAAGGTCACTGACACACATAAAATTTTTTTTGTCAGATAATAATTTAAGTTTTGAAAATTTAAACTCGGGTCTATAACAGCCTGGCATTTATTAATGTTTTAGTAGATCCTGAATGCGTATTCCAGTTGTGGAATCGGCTTATTAGCTCACCTGGCCTGATAGGCCAAGTGAGCTTATGCCGTGGTGACTGTCCGTCTGTCCGTCCATTCGTCGTCCATCAACTTTTCAGGGTTGGGTTTTGGACAGTCCAAAACTAACTTTGAGCAGACATTGTCCAAAACCTGTCTAAAACCTGTCTTAAATGGTTTAAACCAGTCCAAAACTGTCCAAAATTGTCCAAAACTGTCCAAAACTATGTTGGACATATCACCATACTCTTATGCATCATAATCCAACAGGACTTTCAGTAGACTTCTCATGCTTCTCATAGTGTATTTTCATCCTTGCTACCTTGTTGACAACTGTGTACTCACACTCTCTACACTTAGCCATTTGTTTGCCATTAATCTTAACTTCCAAAAAGTGCTTCCAAATTGGATCCTTAGGCCTACCACCTTTGAAATACATATTAACTATTTCAAATACCATCAACACATAAATATTCAGGACAACAGAAGAATTCAAAGATTAATGTGGCACAAGGATATCTTTTTACTAATTGTCTAATTGATATCTAGCATTAACTGAGGATAGATGAAAACATGAAGAATCTAATTTATATTCTATCAGCTTAATGCCTTAATCCCAAATTTGCATAAGATCTTATGTAAACATAGCTAATGTGTGTACTGAGTAGTGCATTCTAAAATAGCCTTAGAGAGCAAGGGTCATCAGTTAATTGTTGAAACAACATCTTAGCAGACTATATTTTCTCTATGAGTTTAAGATTCTTCCATAGGCCATGAACATTTTGCAAGAAATAGATTTAGACACAGAGACAGTTCTCAATAATATAAACATCTAGCTGTACATAGGTAGTCTAATATGTTTACATTATTGATTAAATAGGGTTTTTGTGGGTTTAACACAACTGGTCGAAATATACAGAGTTAAAACATTTAAGACAAACAAAAGTTGAAAAAAATTAACCCATGGATTATAGAAAGAAGCAAATAAGACTCCTAATTTATTGAAATCATATGTGTCCTTTTAGATTATTATTATTATTATTATTATTATTATTATTATTATTATTATTATTATTATTATTATTATTATTATTATTATTATATAGCAATAAAGTATCCAAAAATACATGTAGATAACCATCCATCAATATGTACATGTACCTGTATGTGTCTAAATGCTATATAGTTGTTTTAAGAAAATTACATTTCAGAAAAATATTTTTTATACCAATATTTTAGGTTTTGGACAGTTTTGGACAATTTAAGGTGTCCAAAACCTATTTTGGGCGGACGGTTTAAAGCATGGTTTAAACCGCGGTTTAAACCACTAGTGTCCAAAACTTGCCAACCCTGCAACTTTTCCTTTAAACGACTTCTTCTCAAGAACCACTGGGCCGATTTCAATTATATTGGGCAGGAAGTATTCTGAGGGCATAGGGATCCAAGTTTGTTCAAAGGAAGCCGATCGGCCAATTTGGCCGGTGGCCATCTTGGATTTTAGCTGATTTTTAGAAACTTCTAAAAATCTTCTTCGAAACCGCTTGAGGGATTGAAGCTAACCTCATGAAATATGATCTAGGGCAAGAGCTGAACCAAGTTTGTTCAAGGGAACTTGATTGGTCAAAGGGTTCAGTGGCCATCTTGGTTGACCTAGTTTTAGTGAAAAGGACTTCTCCAGAACCGCTGAACAGAAATTTGGCAGATATGATTAGGGACTAAGGGCCATTAATGTTTGTTCAAGGGAAGTTGATCCATCAAAAAACATGGCCGCTATGGGCCTATCAATATATAGCGTTTGACGGGCATATTTGATTTTTTTTAATTTGATTGATTTTCATGCCGAAAATGGTTTTATATAGGTTTTCGGGTATTCTGATCTTAAATTTGCAATTTTGGAAACTGTCGGATAAACGGTTGGCGACCATCTTGGATCATTTTCCCGCCTATAGCTCCCATACTAAAGCAATGAGAAATTTAAAATATCTTCTCGAGAACTGCTGGGCTGATTTCAATTATATTTGGCAAGAAGCATCCTTAAGGCATATAATCAAGTTTCTTCAAAGAAACCCGATCGACGAATTTGGCCGGCGACCATCTTGGATTTTGGCAGATTTTTAGAAATGTTTTTTAAAATCTTCTCCAAAACCGTTTGAGGGATCGATTCAGAACTCACAAAATATGATCTAGGGTAAGAGCTGAAGCAAGTTTGCTCAAGGGAACTTGATTGGTTCAGAGGCCATCGTTGAATGACTAAGTTTTCACAAAAGCGAGCTCTTCCCCAGAACCGCTGAAGCGATCAGGCTGAAATTTCTGATATATAATTAGCAACTAAAGGCCATGAATGTTTGTTCAAGAGAAGTTGATTCGTAAAAAAAACCTGCCCACTATGGACCTATCAATGTATAGCATGTTTGGCGGCCATATTGGATTTTTTTTATTTGATGGATTTTCAGGCCAAAATTGGTTCTATATAGGTTTTTGGGTATTCTGATCTCAAACTTGCAATTTTTGCAACTGTCGGATAAACGGTTTGGCAGCCATCTTGGATAATTTTCCCGCCAAAAGCTCCCATACTAAAGCAATGGGAAGTTTAAAGCGATCAGGCAGAAATTTGTGATATATGATTAGGGACTAAGGGCCATTAAACTTTGCTCAAGAGAAGTTGATCCGTCAAAAAACCTGGCCGCTATGGGCCTATCAATATATAGCAAGTTTGGCGGCCATATTGGATTTTTTTATTTGATTGATTTTGAGGCCAAAATTGGTTTTATGAATGTTTTTGCGTATTGTGATTTCAAATTTGCCATTTTCGAGGCTGTCGGATAAACGCTTTAGCGGCCATCTTGAATCATTTACCAGCCAAAATCTCCCCATACTAAAGCAGTGTAAAATGTATTCTCATGCCATCTTGGATTTTGGTCGAATTTTAGAAATGTCTTTAAAAATCTTCAACAAAACTGCTTGGGGATCAATTCAAAATGCATGAAATATCATCTAGGGAAAGAGCTGCAACAAGTTTGTTCAAGGGAACTTGATTGACCAAATGGTTTGGTGGTCATCTTGGATAACCTATTTTTTGCCAAAACAACTCCACTGAGTGGATCGGGCCGAAAATTGCGAGATATAATTAGGCACTGAGTGCCATTAAAGTTTGTTCAAGGGAAGGAGCTACGTCAGAAACATGGCAGAAGTGGACTAATCAAAATGTAGCATGTTAGGCGGCCATATTGGACTTGCAAAAATGTCCACAAACTCATTTAAAAGACTACTCCTAAGCCACCACCCACCAACAATTTTGATAAAAATGCACAGTACTCCAGGTGAGCGACACAGGCCCCTTGGGCCTCTTGTTTATTTGATAGATTAAGGCCAAAATTGGTTTTATATATTTTTTTGCGCATTCTGATCTCAAATTTGTAATTTCCGAAACGGGCGGATAAACGGTTTGGCCGCCATCTTGGATCATTTTCCCGCCAAAGGCTCCCATACTAAAGCCATGGGAAACTTTTAATGTTTTCTTCTCGAGAACTGCTGGGCCGATTTCAATTATATTTGGCAGGAAGCATCCTTAGGGCATAGAGATTAAAGTTTGTTCAAAGGAAGCCGATTGGCCACATTGGGCAGTGGCCATCTTGGATTTCAGCGGATTTTTAGAAACATCTTTAAATATCTTCTCTGAAACCGGTTGAGGGATCGATTCAGACCTCATGAAGTATGATCTAGGGCAAGAGCTGAACCAAATAGAATAGTTCAGTGGCCATCTTGGATGACCTCGTTTTCGCAAAAATTACTTCTTCCCCAAAACCACTGAAGCGATCAGACCAAAATTTGTGATATATGATTAGGGACTAAGGGCCATTAAAGTTGGTTTGGAAGTTGATTCATCAATGAAGATGGCCGCCGTGGGCCAATAAAAATGTAGCGTGTTTTGGCGGCCATATTGGATTTTTTTATTTGTCCATGGAAAGTTGATATGTAATAAAAAAAAACATGTCTGCCATGAATCAATCGAATTATAGGAAATTATTTTAAATGACCGCACATTAGCCAATTTTAAGCAAACATGTCTGGAAGTGGCAGGCTTAGGATCTTCTATGCGAAAGTCTGACTGCCTTGCTTGTTCCTTATGCTTCTTGTTCCTTAGGCTTCTCGTTCCTTAGGCTTCTCGTTCCTTTGGCTTCTCGTTCCTTTGGCTTCTCATTCCTTAGGCATCTCGTTCCTTAGGCTTCGCGTTCCTTAGGCTTCTCATTCCTTAGGCTTCTCGTTCTGTAGGCTTCTCATTCCTTAGGCTTCTCATTCCTTAAGCTTTTCATCCCTTAGGCTTCTTGTTCCTTAGGCTTCTCGTTCCTTAGGCTTCTCATTCCGTAGGCTTCTCGTTCCTTAGGCTTCTCATTCCTTAGGCTTATCATTCCTTAAGATTCTTATTCTTTAGGCTTCTCCTTCCTTAGGCTTCTCATTCCTTAGGCTTCTCATTCCTTAGGCTTCTCATTCCTTAGGCTTCTCGTTCCTTAGACTTCTCATTCCTTAGGCTTCTTGTTCCTTAGACTTCTCATTCCTTAGGCTTCTTGTTCCTTAGAGGCTTTAAATATATATGAGTACATATTTTTTCTGGAATCAGTACCTTCCTTTTTCAATAGTCATTTAATTAAATTTTCTATTATTAGCTAACAAGGCCAAAATGACCAAGCGAGCCTATGCCGTGTTGTCCATCGTCCATCCGTCATTCAACTTTTTCTTTAAATGACTTCTCAAGAACAACTGATTTCAATTATATTGGTGGGAATCATCCTTACGGCAACCATCTTGGATTTCGGCTAATTTTTACATGGATTTTGATTGACTTTTAGAAATGTCTTTAAAAATCTCCAAAACCGCTTTGTGGATCGATTCAAAACTCATGAAACATCATTTAGGGCAACATCGGAACTGTTTTAGGAAACCTGATTGGCCATCTATTGACCTATTTTTAAAGAAAATTACTTCTCCAGAACTGCTGAATGAATAAATTTGTGATGTATGGTAATCCTAAAGCTTTTTGGAACTATATGTCAAGAGTAAAACGCAACTCATCTAATGGAACTATGACTACAGATGATAAAGAAAAATCTATTATTCTTAACAACTTTTTCTCAAGTATGTTCACCTCAAAAAATCTTCATTCTACACCAACCATTAGCCCCAGAAGTAACGGTACTGTATTAAAGGACATAATAATAACACCCATCGCCATCGAAAATAAAGCGAAGGCACTCAATCCCAATAAATGCAATGGCCCCGATGAAATACCAGTGAGGATATTAAAGGAAGCTGCTAAAGAAAGTAGTGGACCGTTGTGCATAATTTTCAACAAGTCTAGAAGAAGGTGTACTACCCGACATCTGGAAAATGGCAAATGTAGGCTGTATACACAAAAAGGGCTCCAAAAACTACCCGAACAATCACAGACCAATCAGTCTTACCTCTACCTTGTGTGAGGTCCTAGAGTCATTTATAAGGGCCAGCATTGTAAATTTTCTGGAAACAGTCAATCTATTTACCAAGTGCCAGCATGGTTTCAGACACAACAGATCCTGTAAAACTCAATTGCTAGAGTACCTCGAAGATATACCAGTCAAACTTGATTCAAATGAACCTATCGATGCAGTATATTTAGATTTCTCAATAGCATTTGATACTGTACCACACCAAAGACTCCAAACAAAACTTAGATGCTATGGTATTGGTGACAATTTAGTAAGATGGATAGGAAGCACCTGTGTAACAGAAGATAGAGAGTAAGAATCAATGATGCGACATCAGACTGGATAGAGGTGGCAAGTGGTGTGCCACAAGGAAGTGTCCTGGGACCTATGCTTTCTCTGATATACAGAAATTACCTACCAGACAGTCTGACCTGCCACTGCAAAATATTTGCGGACGACACAAAGATCTATGAAAACCCAGCTACTAGTAAGATCCAGGACAACATAGACATAGTATGTAAATGGTCGCAGACATGCCAACTATCCTTCAACACAGATAAAACGCATGTCCTACATTACTGTAGAAATAACACCCAAACTAAATACTATATGACAGATACGCCAGATATGCATCCTATATCAACATCAGATGTAGAAAAAGAACTGGGAGTGCATATTGACAGAAATCCCTCCTTTGGCATACATATAGGTAAGATCATCTACAAGGCGAATAGCACAATAGCACTAATTAAGAGAACCGTTACCAACATTGACCCATCTACTCTCACGCTCTTGTGCAAGTCTCTTGAGAGACCTATTCTCGAATACTGCAACTCGGCATGGCCGCCAAAATTGAAAAGGCAATCACAGCTATCAGAAAGAGTTCAACGATAAACAACAAAACTCGTCCCGCAAATCAGAGAGTATAGCTACACGGAAAGACTTGAAGTCCTAAATTTAATGTCACTGATATATAGACGGTTTCGAGGCGATCTAATTGAAACATTCAAGCTCATCAGGGATCTATATAACATTGATACGGTCTACTTCTTCGAACCATCCAGTATTACACAGACCAGAGGTCATAGGTTCAAGTTCAACATAACACGCATCAATAAAGACATTCGCAAGCACTTTTTCACCAATAGAGTGGTACCACATGCCACATGCCACGCCCATGGCCATAAGTCCACCAGGTGTCCGGGGCACTAGGAGTCTGGCCAAGAGGAAGTGCCAACGGGTGACACGCATTTTAAGGTAAGATCAAATTCCTTGCCTACAAACTCACATGATAATAATTATAATCATAATAGTATTGTTGACAATGTTTATAATGTGATCGTCAGCAACAGATATGATCTCTTAACTATCATCGAAAACATTGACAATGTAATTACACCATTTACTACTGCACGTGTCTATGCATCCGATTCAGCCGTCTCAATGACGCATGTTTCTTATACTGTCTCTGATATAGCTATGACTATTACTACTGTTACTGCCTCTGATACTACTGCTAAAGCTTGCCCTAAAGCGAAACATCCTTGTGCTAAGACAAACAATATAATAGAAGATAAATTATTTACTCGTGCTACTGTTAGTGCTAGCATAATTAATGCAATCGATAGTGCTAAAGATAATGAATATATTGATAGCATTGCATGTGCTGCTGCTATTGGTGATGATGATGATGATGATGATAATAATAATAATAATAATAATGATAATAAAGTAATTTTCTCAATTTTATTAATTTTATACGGTATTGTGGAACAAGCAATAATAATTTTTCACACACATTCCAGTAATAACGTCCTCTCTGATGTAGACCAATGGGTATGTAGCAAGAAGTTTATAAAACTAGTAAAACACCTTGATTTCCCATCATTTAACTTAAAGGAAAAAGGTATACGCATTGGACATTGGAATATTGAACACTTAATGTCTAAATTAAGCCAACTAAAAATAATTATGGAGAAAACTACACAAGAAATTGGAATAGTTGGTATAACAGAAACGTATATAAGCGGCCGCGTCGCGACAATTTAATAGATATTCAAGGTTATAATGTTGAGAGGAAAGATAGAACGAACAATGCAGGAGGTGGAATTGTAATATACATAGCCGAAAATCAGTCGCATCATAGGAGACTTGACTTAGAATCACCGAATACAGAGCCATTATGGATCAAGGTTACGCCTTGAAATCGAAATAATTTGTATTATGTTGCGTTTATAGACCTCCAAATTCTCCCGTTAGCGGGATCGACGATTTTGAAGCCCTACTTGAACCTGCATACTCAGATAACACGGATATAATTCTCATCGGCGACTTTAATTTTGATTTTCTAAAAGCCGTCACGCCAAAATGGCTATCAGTAATGGAGTTATTTCATCTTGAACAATTAGTCAATAGCGCAACTAGAATTACGGACAAAACAGCTACCCTAATAGACCATATATACGTTACAGAGAGAAACAAATTTACGTCCGTAAGCGTAGGGGATTTAGGATCAAGTGATCACTATCCTGTTTTTGGTGCATGACAAAACACCAGACAAAAATCACATAGTCACCACGCTATAAAGTATAGATGCGGAAAAAGGTTTGACAATCAGAAATTTCTTCAGAAACTTTCCGATTGCAACCGGGAGATAATTGATTTGCTAAATGACCCAGATGAAGCGCTGCAGATATGGCAGGACACATCTATAGGCATTCTAAATAAACACGCCCCTATTGTTGAGCGTAGAGTAAAGCTATTCTCTCAGCCAGGATGGATAACAAATGAAATGTTGAAGGCCATAAAGGACAGGGATTATTATAAGAAAGCTAAAGATATGATTAAATATAAAGAGTTGAAACATAAGGTAATGTTGCTAATCGAAAGATCTAAGAAAAACTACTTTAGCACAGCGTTGGTTAACAATAAAAAGAATCCTTCACATATATGGACAATAATGAAGAGTATTAATCCGAAACCTAACAAAATGCCATTGACTTTGCTGGATAGTGACGGTAATGAAAATAAAGACGTCGAAAAACATTGCGAAATGTTCAATCAGTATTTCACTACAATCGCGGCAGATCTCGCAAATTCCATAAAGACACAATCTCACATAATTTCAGATGACATTAAAACGCATGTTAGAAAGAAAATCCCAAGCGAAATTGAATTTACGATACCGAGAATAACTGTTAATAGTGTTTACGAGGAACTTAGTCGGTTAAAAACAAATAAATCTGCGGCCTATGATGGATTGAATGCACATTTCTTAAAATTATCGGCACCAGTCATAGCGCCATCAATTACACGCATCATAAATATAAGTATTGATACAGGCATGTTTTCAACAATGTGGAAATGTGCTAAGGTGAAACCGTTATACAAATCAGACAACAAAGGAGAGGTTAATAACTATAGACCAATATCAATTTTACCTGTTCTTTCCAAAATTATTGAACGACATATACATAATCATTTGTATAAATTTCTTAGTAAATATAATTTATTGACTGAATCTCAGTCAGGTTTCCGTCAGAAGCATTCCTACGAACTGCACTGCATTCCTGTGAACTGCACTGCTTAAGATAGTCGAAAAATTGAGATTTGCGATAGATAATGGTGAATATGTGGGCACTATGTTGATAGATTTTAAGAAAGCTTTTGATTTAGTTAATCACGATATTTTACCAGAAAAGTTAGGCCTATATCAATTTGATAAACTTGCGTTAAAATGGTTTTCATCTTATTTAGAAAATAGAAAACAATATGTGTCAATTTCTGACAAAATTTCCGGACATCTGCCGGTAACCGTAGGCGTACCTCAAGGTTATGTATTGGGACCACTCTTATTTATCATGTATGTAAACGATCTTCATATGGGAATAACTAGTAATGTTGATATGTGCTGCGATGATACGATGATGCACTGTAATTTTGAAAAACTTCCACAGATAACAGACCAACTGACTAGCGATATGTCTGTGATAGAAAATTGGTGTCAAAATAATAAAATGGTGCTAAATACGGAGAAAACAAAACTTTTAATGATAAGCACTAAGCATAAACAAGGGCAGATAAATCATGAGGAAATTAAGATACCAATATCTAATGGTGAACTAGTCATTGTAAATGGGGTGAAACTTTTAGGCGTACATATTAATGACACTCTTTCATGGGACCAGCACGTATGAAAAATTTGCAGCAAAATAGCTTCACTTATCTATATGTTAAAGAGAAATAAGAAATATTTGAATGTTGATGAGCGAAACCTGTTTTACAAGGCATACATCCTTTCACACATTGATTACTGCTGTCTTGTCTATTACGCTGGCACACCTACATTGTTAAATAAACTTGAACAATTACAAAAGCGTGCAGCTCGAATAATATTAGAAGTCCCCTTTCGAACACCGTCAAAACAAATTGTAGATATGGGATTGTCTCGTGGGAAGTCATGACCCCGCTAGATGTCATATCTTTGAGTAAGTCCTAAGAGAAATTTATGCTTTGAAAATACCAGGTGAGCTAATGGACCGGTTGACTTTATATTTTCAATATTTAGTTATTATTATTACATCAGCTAGTGCTGATGATATCAGTTTCTAGTAAATGGATGGTGTGTGAATGTAGCACACTCAGGATTGTTGGATAAAGTTTTATCGTCAAATTGAAATAGTTGAATTGATTGGAATGAGTCCCACGGTTCTGAGTTGATGTGTATCTGGAAATAGTTTAGATGAAAGTTGTTGCTGTTCAGTCGGCATACACTTTTATGATATTCAACAGTCGGTTGGATCGATAGTTTGGAAAATAATCGAGGTATAAGAATCACTCGAATCGGACGTGACAAAGGGACTTAGTTGATGACGTAGGCATTCTAGATTCTCACATGAGAATGGAACAACATCAGCTGGCAATGAGATCATACAGCTCATATGCCTATTAACTCTAGCATCCTACAGGCGTATCCATCAATAGGCAATGGACAGGACATGGACATTGTAGCGTCCTGTAGGAATTAATAACATAATCGAAATTTGTATATCAACTATATGTCACTCATACAATGGCATGCAACAACAACACATTCCGTAATGCTGTTAGTTAGCTGAGAGATCGCATCAAATCAGAACCAGCTACCACCGCTTTGTCTATATGAGGCATCATCTCCATAGAAGAATAGCACAGAGTTTGATTGGTCAGAATGACGTCACGATCAATGAGCGTCGATCAAACTCTGTAGCAGGGAATTAAACAGAATAGGTTTTGGAATTGAAACCGAAATACAGGGATCGTTGATTGGTCAGAACGACCAACGTTTATTAGGTAGAAACTTCTAGGAAGAAATAAGCAGAAGTTGATTGGCGGACTGATTGTCCGGGCCAATCAAGCTGTGCTTATAACATACCCAGAAGAGTCATTTAAAGGAGTCAGGAAGAATCTAATTATTATGATAGTTATAGAACTTGGCTAGAAGGCCAAGATAGGTTGTATATAAGTCAGGATTTCAGACTTATAGATTATTCAATCCACCATCGTGAATCACTGAACGTCTCGCTGACGTTCAGTACTGTGAGCTATTGCCTAGCATAACGAAGCTCTGTCGTATTTAAGTTAGAATAGATTCGTGAGTTTAGTACATTAATTGTACCAAGTTTGATTTATGAGCTATTTTGCTCCTTGCTTTAAAACCTTGTATATTTGTAAAATAAAAAGTTTAACTTACGTATATGTAAGTTCGTCGTTAGTCAAGTTTGTTAGTAGTAGGAACCTGGCCTTGAACTGGAGGAAACCTCCAGTCCTTACCTGAGGAACAGCACGTCAGATAGGCCCAGCAGTCAATAGTAAAATATCGTCACCTACCATCTGTCAGACGAGACGAGCCAGCCTGCCTTCATCTTTCTCCGTTACCGATAACTGTTGTCGCAGCAGCAGCATCTGGTTGCCGGTAACGAAGCGGGATTCACTACTGAAAAAGAAGACGTCATCATCGAACCCCGAAGATCAGAAAATGTTCAAAATGTATGTAGAATTAAAGTGGACTACACTAGCGCAAAGAATGACAATTAAAACAAATGTTATGACATAAAAATCATTAAACGACCGTGCACCGAAGTACATGAAAGATCTGTTCGCATTTGTAGAAGACACGCATACACTGAATTTACTGTAAAAAACGAACGGTCAATTAAAGCCTCCAAAAATAAGAACAGATTACAGGAAAAACAGTTTTACATACACAGCAACAAAAATGTGAAATTCTTTAACTATTAATATTAAACATTCTCCGACACTCGGATCATTCATCGCAAATATGTGTGATTGTTTAGCCGTATGATGATGATAATAATAATAATGTTTTCATTTTCTTCTGTTTTGCCCCCACTGCCCCGGAGATAAGGTTACCCGTCTTCGTCGCGGAATCTCCTGCGATTTACAACAATCAAGGACACGCCAGGAGAGGCCAAGTGTAACCACCTAAATCACCTCCACCAATAGCTTTGCTTAATTTACGGAGGACATTGAAAACAAATTGTGCACAAAACAATAACAAAATTAACTTATAATTACAGTGCCGGACAATCCAATATGATCAAATATAAGTACTAGGAAGAACAATAACCCTGATCATTTAGCACAATAGCGATACACCATACAAAAATGTCCATTTGTTGATCAAGAGAGGCGTGTTCCCGGGAGGCGAGCAGCGGAATGAATGACTCAGAAACCCGAGCCAGTCATTCCGGTGTCCAATTCTCATCGGAACAATAGTCCTGATAATTAGTAATAACAACCTAGTGATAACTGCAAATTAAAATCACTGAGAACAGTTATAATGTGTGTATCCCGTTAGGTTAGCAATATGTTAATCAAAATGTCCATCTCCTGGCCAGGAGTCAACTGTTTTCGAGGGCTCCTTACTGGAATCATTGGCTCAACAACTGAGCCTGTCATTGCAGTGATGAATCTTCGATCTGCAGATACACATCTTCTATGAAATTATATTTAACAATTGTTTATATTTAATATTATCTGAATTAAATTAATGTCTGCTTTAAAGACAGTTAAAACACTCTCCAGTGCTTTGACTGTTGGTATTGGGAAATGTCCATCTGCAGACCGAGAGTCAACTGCTCTTTGTGGGTTTACCACTGGAATGACTGGTTCACTGACTGGGCCTGTCATTCGGGTGATACATTTTCAGGTGTTCTTTTGGTCTGCATATGATCATTTTCTAGCAATGTAATGCTAACAGTTCTTTGTGTTATCAATTATAACACACGCACGCACGCACGCACGCACACTCGCACGCTCGCTACTTTAACTACCATTATATAATATTTCTATTTGAAAAGGATATTTGTATGTTAAACAAGCATGCCACAAGATCCTTTTGTCTAAATACATTTATTACAATAAAAATATGTTTTAAAAAAAAAAAGAAGAAAAAAAAGAACCTTAAACATACAATAAAAGCTCATTCGCGGCCCAGGAGAGGAGTGTTTCCGACAATGGAGCACTAGAATGACTGGCTCGATAACCGAGTCAATCATTCCTGTGTTCAATTGTCGTAAACACTCCTCCGGACCAGCAAATGACCATTTCACATATCGCCAATCCAAAGGTTAGAGTTTCAAGATAGTCATATAGTACATGCATGGAAAATACTTCTCCTAATGTAAATAGTTTTGTGTATGCATTGTGAAATTGTATTATACTATTGTCCGTCACATTATTATGTGATTGTGCACACTTACGGACCAAATGCTTACTTTGTGATGAATATATCTATCGTATATCTTTCAATTTTCCCTGTTCTTTATCATTAGAGCACGAAATCTAGACACAAAATATGTTCCCTTGCTGTATAATTTTGATACTAATTTGACTGGATAGTGTTGCTGCCGAATGTATCAAGACTTTTCGTTCAAATTATGCTTAAGATATGCAACAACTTAACTGCATGACTTGAGTTCTAATACTAGTGATGAAATGGTTAGATGTTGGAGATAATATTGAAACAAGACTGGATTTGTTATTAGAAATCCTCTAATCTGGTTGACAATTGTGCTATCAATGGTGCTGAAAGTCGTTGATGTTTAGGGCAGCAACGGCTTCCAGTCTTAATGGTTTCAAATATTTTAGCATAATTGCCACTTGTACAAATTTAGAGTGCATTTTGGCTGTTGTGAATTGAATAATTATCGAATAAATTTGCCTAAATTTTACGCTGAACTGTAGATCATAATAATAGCGCTAATCAGGTACATTCAACGTTATGCCGTGTTCAAAGTTATTCAACTCTAAGCCATATATTGAAGCCACACTATTTGCGTTAAAGCAGGCCATTTTGCCGTTTCAATGATGATACGATGTTGCTGCCATTATTTCATAAATTATTAGTAATAATTTAGCAACATATGGGCATCATTTAATTGTTGTATGATCATTCAGCAACATGAGGTATTTGGCCGTATTGAGCGTGTGGTTAAATCTTCTACGCTTGAATAATTCCTCGCGCGGTCACGGTGGCAGTATAGGGACCTAACGCTTTTATGCCCAATTCACAGTGAATTGAAATTTGGTCATCAAATCCGTGAAGTAAGCGGTAGTTTGTAAGAATTTGATTGCTGAATTACGTTGCTGAAAGTGTATGCGCTTCTGACATCTAAAGATCATTTTTCCCGTTTATTGATTTTTTAAATCATCTGGGCTGGTGATCTTGGATTTTGGGCATGAGTGGGTCTGTCTTTAAAATACGAGCCGAGTATCGGGGTATTCTGCTTTATTATTTAGTACGCTAATTCACTATTCCAATCACGACAGCGTTTTAAGTTATTCTTCAATATTTTATGTTCCCGTGTTTCTTTTGATAGTCAATGTTTCAGAATACGGTTGCTCTTTCCCATAGCAACATCAAACAGCAACATTGTATAGAGGAAAGTATGGCCATTTCGTTTGGGCGATGTGACAAATTATGCATTTTGTAAATGTTGCAATGTATTAGAATCTGCATTCCTGTCAATTTAGCGTTGTCAGATTGTCCACATACATAACCCTATTAGCGTATTACAGTCCGGTGCATTTGCACTCCGTACCAATGCTTAATCTATTGTTATGTTAATGTTTAAACGAGTGGCCCATCACAATGGTGATGTTTAAACCAGCAATCTTGATATGGTAATCTGACAATCTATTCACCTATTGTTATGTTAAAAATTAGTCTGGATTTTTGGTGCATGCAACACATTTTGGGTATAAATTCCAGGTAAAAATTGGACTCTGGGTCCGACCTTGAATTGCCCTAGCTGGTGTAGGACGGTGAACTCAGCGTAGTCTCTTAGTTGTTGTGCTAGTCCGAATTTCTGTCAGTTTGCTTAATACTTAGGTTACTAATACGCGAGTACGTTGTTCAGATAAAGTGTACATTGAGATATAATGTAGCTGTGAGTTGAGTAGTGTAGTATTCCGTGTTGAGCTTCGGGCTCCACGAGTGATCTTTAATTTTGCTGTTCAGCATGTAATGATTCTTAATTCGAGTGCTCGTGTACTATATCATTTTTGGTTTATGGTTAGAAACTGGCAGCAATGAGGACCGGCATTTCAACCGATTGACGACTTCACAAGCCACCGTGGCTTACTTCTAAAGAACAGGAGCTGATGTAAGTGTATAGTGTAAGTCTTCGGGTCTAGTTAATAATATTCCCACTATCTAATTAACCACTTACTTGATTAAATTCTAGAGTTCCTGTTTTTCTTAAAAATTAAGGACATGTCCTCCAGTAATTGATATTATTCTGACTTCTGGATTTCTGAAACTACCCATTTGAGTCTGTAGCCATTTATATACCCGATTCCCCAAATTGTCTGTCCAGGTGACCATGATATTAGGTAAATCCAGTGCACTCCATGTTTGAGATCTCATAGTGGTAATAGTTGCTATTTCATATCACATATCATTCCTCTCGGCTACACCTAGCAACCACTGTCGATACTTGTACAATTTCTGATTTACTGTCTTGACAAAGTGTAAAGCTTGTTTCAAAGCCAGAAAATCATGAAATTGTAAACATGGCTTCGCCAGAACCAAATAAAACTGCTAGTTCTTTTTACAGACGTGAGCAAATT
This sequence comes from Chaetoderma sp. LZ-2023a, assembly GCA_034401795.1. Classification (NCBI taxonomy): domain Eukaryota; kingdom Metazoa; phylum Mollusca; class Caudofoveata; order Chaetodermatida; family Chaetodermatidae; genus Chaetoderma; species Chaetoderma sp. LZ-2023a. Next base: position 2,204,797 of record CM067368.1, read on the forward strand.
TTCATTAAAATTGGTATCTGCCAATTTCTGTTTCATATAAGTCGACATTTGACCAGTTATCATTTAACTGTGGCTTTGTACTTGTGACCGTAATTCAGTATAAATGATCAGTTAACATTCAGTTCCCTTAGCAGTTAATAACTTGGGAACCTATTGACATTACAACTGTTTCACGGCTTATATCATTTAATTGAATCATTGTAACCTTAATTCAGTATAACTGATCAGTTAACAGTCAGTTCCCTTAGCCGTTAATAACTTTGGAACCTATTGACATTACAACTGTTTCACGCCTTATATCATTTAATTGAATCATTGTAAGTTTAATTAGACACAAATGATTGGATAATTGTCTTAGCAGTTATAATACTTGGGAACTATTCATACTTACTACTGTTTACCAGCATAATGGCATCCATTTAATTTTAAGTTATTAAGTTCTGAAATAGAGCTGTTGTCAAACGCATTTCTTCCGTACCAACAGAGCATACATTATAGCAGCTATTGAATTTCATTCACACTTACATTAGGAGTTAATCTTATGACCTGTCCTTAAGCCGTATGTGTTAAACACTGAGCTATGCTAGGGTCAGGTCTTTATTAATTGCATTTCTACCTTGTCAGTGAATAATCCAAACTTGTATTTAATTATTCTTTGTGAAAGGAAATTATTAAGCCCCCACTACTGTGAATTGCCACTTCACTTTGGCTTTAATTTCCTGAATCAATTTATGGCCTGTTCTTAATACTAGTGTTACTATCACGATCGTACCTTAAGTTCAACTCGTTAAATAGTAGTTTTTCTACACTGTTTGGATTCCTAGGATCCATAATACATAATACAACTGTGGTAATCCAAGGTAAAATAACTTAATGATTAATTATCTGGCTTTAAGATAGAATCTTGTATTCCATGCAATCCAGAATTGGCATTTGTTAATAGGCAAGATCCTGTCTTAGGCCACATAAGTTATCACACATAGGCATTCTAAAATAGACATTGTAGAGTAGATCCAAAATGGCGGAATATTCGCTAACAAACACTGTCCCCAGTGCATTCGAGCACCTTAGTGATGATGCATTTGCGCATCCTAGTACACACACCCCATTAGGAATTGAGATGCGACCTCAACACAGCATCTCAGAATCATATGTGACCTTTCAAGATGGAGTCACTATATACGCTAAGGATCACTTTGAAGATGGGTATGACATTGATTACAGCAATGACGGCTGGAGTACTAATGAGGAAGATGCAAATTAAAATATTAATTCTTTGGAAAGTTTCCAGGATAGTCACACTAGTGGAGCTATTTTTCCTTCCAGTGATTTGTTTGTTCCTCCTTGTGGAAATGTGTCTACCCCTTTGGTTGACACTCTTTCTCGGGTTCAGTACAGCAGCCGGCCCTCTCTTTTATGGACACTGCAGTGGCGAACCACTGTGAGCCTCCTGGTGGTCCCTCTCCCCAGTCTCCTGCAATGAGCATGAGTGAGTTATACAAGATGAGGGAACGTGTGCATGAGTTAATTAACCAACTGTGTGATAGTCACGCAGAAAATACGGTTCCGAAGCCATATCCGGGCTTGAATACTAATTTTCGTTTTCATTTACAGGATCGCCCTGTACCGCGCCTTCAAACAGCTTTTACGCGAGAGAATCAGTCTTTGAATCTGCATTCAGAGAATGTAGAACCAAAGAATGCTTCTCAAATAACGGCTATGCGACCACCACCCGGGTTTTCTCAATTAGATCGACCCCAGATTCAAACTCTGAACCACCACCACCAAAACTCGCTACAATATATTGCGTAGACCTACTATATTGGATGTAAACCCACGGGAGTGTATGTACATGGGTTTGTGTGCGTGTGGAAGTGAGTGTGTGTGATTGGGAGTGCATGTGCTTTGGTGAGTTCTTAATTTCAGTAGCCTATATATGCCTAATTAACCTTTAAGATGCAAACCTTCGATGGAACCTTCTGATTTTATCCTACATTATGAATTGCTATATCAAATTTGGTGATTCTTACGCTCTTTGACCCATAAATGCGCAAGCCTAGAGACAAGCCCATAAAATAGGCACCATTTGCAGGCCAGAGGACTATTTTTGAAAATTTATGACAGGAATGACAGGCGCGATAATCGGGCCAGTTTTTCCGGTGGTATATTTCCAACAATGGCATTGTCTTGTTCTGGAAACGGACATTTCACAATAGATAGGCCTAATCGAAGTTTTCCTGTCAAATTTAGTCACTAACGGCTTAAGACATTTGACGGCGTAGGTAATGATAATAAGTCTACTAAATCTATTGTTTCTGTATGTATGTATAATCGTATGTTATAATGTGCTTAGCTGTATTTGTCTACGAAATTGAGAATTAGTTTCTATATTTTAGTACATAAAAATATCGTTTTTCTATTTCTTGCATGTTTCCAAAGCATTTCAGCAGAAAAGAAAGGCATTTACTTTACAATGCTGAATATATCAATGCTAATTTGACTGGAAGTTTGCTGCTGTTGAAAGCATCAGTAGCTTTTGTTCAAATTACTCTTAATACATTCAGAATATTACATGATTATAAGAAATACATTCCGTGTCTGTACATAGATGTATAAATTTGTACATATTGTATAAAAAAAATGTATGTATATATGTTAATGCGGGCCTCTGCTAGATCAGGCCGTGTACTTGAAGTGTTATCCTCAATAAATAACTATTATTATTATTATTATTATTACCACAGTGGAATTCACTACCAGTGACAATAGCCGAAGCAACAACAGTCGAATCATTTAAGAACAAACTAGATATCTACTTCAAAGAAAGCACATTCGAATTTGACTGACCAGGCCATACATATACCAGCCCATCACAAAGTCATACTGCAATTCCGCAAATAAAGTTGACTGAGCTAGGAGTAGCCTGCGTATAGACATGGACATGCTCGGTAGCGATTCCAATTACTAGTAGATACATCTCTGCTTCCACATCCGCACATATATATATATAGCTAAATACAGTGATTTGTGTACACGTGACTTGCTATGTCACTTCACATATCTATGCATATCTAAATATTTAGTTATTTGTGTATACATCACAGTATTCTAGTACGCTGATTGGCTGGTACATTGGCTGATGGTTGGCTCAGGCAGCCAGTTCTGACGTCCCAGCGAGTATAAAAGGGGGTGAAATTCGAAGATCCGGAGCATCGTCAGTGTGGAGGCCGAGAGTCGAGAGCCGACTGGAGGTGTGGACTAGACGAGTCGACTGGAATACCTGTGAATAAAAATGATACAGAACATCCCCCGTGGTTCCTTACTGCTTTGAGCTCACCAACACATAAAAGCAGTTCTCGGCTAACCCGCATATATTCAATTTTGGATGCTCCCAGACGGCCATTTCTAAACACCTATAAGCGGAACTTTTTGCGGGAGGGTCCTTCAGACCCGTTATGTAAATTCTACATAATTTAGAGCAGCGATGTTTCTTGGTGGATGACTCCCCACATCTGCCCACCACGCAAAAGTGGTCTTCAACCGCCACACTGCATGTCATGTGGCCACCTTTATAACCTTTTGACCGCAGTCAAGTAGACTTTGCCCGGTGCGCCGCAAGAGTTATGCGACGCACCCTGCACCGTGTGCCTCAATATGTACATGCATTAATTACATTTTTTATAAGTAACCCTCTCTGTTAATGGGTTATGATTAACTTTTATACTTCCGTCGCCGAACAGAGAACTTTCTTCACACCGTTTAAATCCTGATTTAGTTATAGAGATGATCTAGTAGACATTGCCTCATTGCTCTGTTTTACTGTCCTGAGTTTGTACCGTATCATCGTGGAGTAAGCATATGAAGACCCATCTGCGGAAGCCAGCTGTGGGGATCTGCATGCGGAAACCTTCCATCCTCAGGGAGTATGTCGGCTCGCGTTACATGTATGTAGCACCTCAATTTCAGTAGCATAGTAGCCTGTTCCGTCCAAGTAACTACTAGGTAGTCCATATAAGGCACTGATGACTAACAGGTACCGTACCGGTCTTAGGACCACAATTTATGATTTCTTTATTACTGTGTATATTATCCTTGTTTACTGTGGGTGCTTTAACTAACCGCACCATTTAGGTTATTGACCTATTCTTCACTCACTACCTCATTTAATTATTATGTAAAAACTGTGATATCATTTCATTGCATTGGTTAGTCATGTATATGGCAGTTGCCATCGAGTTATTATGTTTTGTTTATTTATAAAAAAAACTCTGGACCACAGTACACTAGGAAATACTAAGCACCAACAATATACGCATCACTTGTCCCCGCCACCAACAATTTTACACTGAGGTCGCTGACCATACTCTAAATGTTTGAGCCCGGCATGCTACTGACTAACCTTACTATTCAGCTCGATAGGATAGGTTAATAGTGGTTAGGGACAATTTCTTCATTAGGAGACATATAGTGTACGCCTCTTTTACGGCTGTTGCGCTAGTCTAGCCCCACATTCCAGCAAGGTAGTAGCACTGCGAAAACATATAGTTATTATGGTAGGATGATATTTTATTCCCGGCCCGCAGTGCATATTGGACATATTGGAAATAAACCTAACGATAGGTCAAAGTTTGGGTCCATAGGACTGGTGACGGACGAGACGCGCACCCAACTCATGGTAGTGTCTGGGCAGGATCTTGGTATCCGCCACGCCCTCATGGGAAGGACACGCATGGTGGATATTCGTCTCTCTGCCCCCACCATAACAACATGGCAGTCATTAAATTTGCTTGTGTAAAATGTAGCCATCATCCAGTGATGTTTTATGTGGTTACGGAGCAGGGTATCCGGATTCTCACCCAGTTCGAATATGTTGCGAAGTAACATGTACACTTTCTATCCATGGAGGTAGATGCTTGCTAAAGCAACCTACTGGAAGCGGGGCATCTGCGCCCATGGATGGCCATATCTAATGATAGATAGGATATCTGCCACTTGCGGCCAAAACTAGTTTTCGTTTCTAACACCTAAATGGTAGGTTACGAAAAGCAGAAGGCCCACATAAATAAAAGCGGCACCTACCAATACAGTATCTTAGAATAACATAAGATGGGGACTTGTGAATCCTCTGGGAGTCGCTGGCCCCATCTTCACGTAAACCAGTATGCATCACGTTAATTATATTTTCACTAGGATGGTCTTTTTCCCTAGCATTTTTGTTGAACGAAAGAGTGGCCCTTTTTGCCTGGATGGAGGCCCGCATGAGGCTACTACCTCTTGCACCATTAGGAAGTCATCTAGGTGACAGAGGCCCGCGCAAGGCGCTACCCTCTCGCAACATCAGGAATCTCTCTAATTGTATGGTGAAGGTATAATAGTTAAACAGTGACCTCGTTGTGCGGATGCTTCCCTTGCGGAGATACCTCTGCGGATTTACGAATCCGTGTGGTACCTCCGGTGACCCCACGTGCAAAGTGCACCAGCTAGCTCTACTTTATGTATCATTATTATATACTTAGAAACTGTCAGATGATCCACCTTGCTTGACAAATAGTTACCTCTTTTTCTATATAATTTATTCTCCATAGTCTTAAATTGACATACCGGTGACACCCAGTAGCTGGGAGGATACTGTGCAGTTCAATCTCGCCGGCAATGGTCGCACGGCCCCACTGGAATGATTGAGTTCCACTGGCCTTAGGAGCCGGTCTATGTACTTCGCGGAGCAACATCATGTGGGATCCGGGCCCTCAAGACTTGGAGCTAGCCAGCCCCCTCGTTCGTCGCGCATGTGTGGCGCGATGGCCGAGAATTTGTGCTGGAACGACCCGACGGAACCTCGTGAGCTACAATAATAAAGGTGCAATTAATTATTATCAATTACATACAGGACATGAGTTGTTACATGAGTTCATGCTAGATATGACTTATTAGTAACTTTTGTTAGTTACCATGTAGCTCTATATACATACACGCATACACATAAGCATGCAACAGACTATAGTTTGCTAATTAAAGATAATTCGCCTTATTAAAGCCCATGCACATATAGGCTTACTGGTTAAGGTAAGTAGAGGTCAGTACACTGGCCTGTTAATACCTAGTTAGTGATATTTGTCCTAGATATGCATTCATTAGTTATCCTACAGCAATGACTATTGAGACAGTACTTAGGTGTTGATAATGTAGAAGCTACAGAGTTACTTTCTATGGACAGTTTACTGGCTAACTACATATAGGTAGGTACTCTGATTCTGATTAGTTGACCTAGTTTTCAGGAATGTTAATGTTATTATTATTTACTGGGCCGCATTTAGCAGCTTATCATAGGTACAGTGAAGGATAAGAACGTATCTCCTGGACAACATAGATGATCAGAGAGAAATGGTGGTTATAAAACAGTGGTTGTCATGGATATACGATCATTTGCATCAATGGCCAGGAGATACTCCTTACTTTCCGGATCTCGGCTTATGTTCCCAAAGAGGGAAAGAACCATCCTGTCTATTTGGGCTTCAACTGGTTCAGCCCCAAGTAGGGCATATACAGCCACATCAGCACATCTCTCTGGAACCGATTGCATTTGCTTGAGTTTTTGATTCTGTGGCTGTTCAATGCGGGTTATAGCTCTATCCGTTTCAAGACCAAAGGTTAATCTGGGTAACACATATAATGTCCATACCTTATGTTTAAAAACCAGGTTTAGGCCCCTGTTTCCGTGCATACCTGCTCCCATCAATGCATATAGTGTCCTGATAGTGCTTGCTATCATCGGTTTACTGTCCACACTCCCATTGCTGAGTCAGGCGAGTCCAAGATGTGTCCTGGTTTCCGAGGTTACTAGCTGGTTTTCTCCCAAGCTTATAGGGTTCTTGTTACCTTTGTTGTTAACCACCATGGTAGCACATTTTGAGACATTGTGAGTAAACAATTCTTTGTCTGAGTAAGCTTTCGCCATGTTGAGCAAGATTTGCATGTGCATTTGATTGTCTGTCATGTATATTACGTCCTCATCACAAGCTGGTGCTGTGACATTGCTGCTCCCAACCTGTGTGCCATTGTAGCTCGCCGGGTAGTGTCGGGTCGTTCCGATGTATCATGTCGACTCGCCGCGCCGCAAGTGCATTACGAGTGATGACGCTGGTTAGCATCCGATCTTGGGGTGACGGACCTTGAACGAAACCGTCCCTTCGGGAAACAAAAACCGGCTCCTAAGGCTGTTGGAACTCAATTGTTCCGGTGGGGCCATGCGACCATCGTCGCGAACATTAAACACAACGGTCTCATCCCAAGAATTTGTGTCACCAGTATGCCTGTCCATAGCAATTTCGTGATCTATGGACTTACAAGATTTGATTTGGTGACCTAAAAATATAAGTCTATACAATGCGTTTACCTAAACAATTAAAAATATTCTAGATAAAACTACAGTAAGAGCATACGAAAATACGAGACATAGAGGCAGGTAGATGAACTTTTAAACATGTGGCTCCCGGAGGGACCACACAGACTCGTAGGTCCGCAGAGGTATCCCAGCAAGGGAGGCTCCCGTACACGAGACATAGCTATTTAACTTAATATAAGTTATTATACCTCTAGGCTGAAAGGAAGAAAGCTATCTCAGACGAAAAAGTGATGTGCCTCACGCGGGCACTACTCCTAGTGCTAGTTTGGGTGAGGAGTATTATCCTGGCGTGGACCGTCGTCGCTGAAACCTTGCGAGAGGCAAGTGCCTCGCACGGGCCTCCGTCTCGGGAAGGTGTCGCCATGGCCTCAAAGCGGGAGAAGAATAGTAGGCAAAAATGGGCCCACTCTAATATTTCAAACAAAAATGCTGTAGAAAGAAAAGACCATACCTAGTGAGATTATGACTATAGGGGTGCGTACTGTTTTACGTGAAGACGCAACGGAAGGTTCCCGATGGATTCCTTCATCACAGTCTTATGTGATTCCTAATATGCTGAGTTAGTAGTTGCCGCTTTATTTCTGCGGGCCTTCTGCTTTGCTTAATTCCTTTTTAGTTGTTTTCAAAATAAGAATTAGTTTAGGCCGCAACTGGCTGATATCTACCTAGCTGTTAGACACGGCTGTCACGGAGAACAGATGCCCTAGGACATCAATACTGTAGACAGGGCTCATACATGTTACTTAGTAGGACCTCCGAACTGGGTAAGAATCTGGACATTTCGCTTCGTAACCACATAAAACATTACAAGACATGGTTTACATTTCACAAAAGCATTATTAGGCCATCTCTCTTATCGTTATGGTGTGGGTAAGAGAGACGAATACACACCATCAATGTCCTTCCCGCAAGGGCGTGGCAGATCTAAATATCATGCCCAGACATTTTAACAGAATTCGGTGGGAATACGTATCTTGCCCATCACCGGGTCCTATGGAACTAACCGTTTAACCTGTCATTAGGTTTATATATACACCTGTGCAACAGTTAAGCACCAGCAAAAACAATAGAACGTAGAAACATGATGGTACAACTAGGCTGCCATACTTTTTGTCCCCGCGTTAGCTGACATAATTCCAAGTACGAAATGCACATGCATGCATGACTTCACGCCGCTTGATGTCCGTGCGTGGCGGGAAACAGCACACGTGTTCAGTTATGTAAAAGTCCAGTTTGAGGTGTAGAACATTACATACAGATTTAGGCGACAAGATTAGGAATTTTGTGTTCATGACCGTAGTTTAATTGTACAGAGAGAATTAGCTCTTGATTGTGAACCGCTATGGCAAGACGAAGGTTAAGTGATCGTGTGAAATGGCAAATCATAGGCATGCATACCACTGGTATGTCATGCAGAGAGATTGGCAGACAGCTGAACATTAACCATACTGTAATCAGTCGTTTGATTGCAAAATATGGGCAAACTAACGAGGTGAAGGACAGGCCTAGATCTGGAAGACCGAAGAAGACTACTGCCCGTGATGATCGAGCCCTAGTACGCCTTGTTAGGAGATCTCCATTCACCAACAGCAGAGTGCTCAGCCAGCAATGGGAAACGCGCAATAGAGTGTCAATGTCTACCGTCAAAAGGAGACTGTATGCTGCTGGCATGAAAGCTAGGAGACCTGTCAGACGTCCTCTCCTCACTGCACACCACAAAGAGGAGCGTCTGAGGTGGTGCAACGAAAGAAGACACTGGAACATGAGATCCTGGAGACGGGTACACTGGTCCGATGAAAGTCGGTTCCTGCTTCATGCCACAGATGGTCGAACTCGTGTATGGAGGTCCAGACGCACGGCGTACGACCAACGTAACATCATGGAAGAAGTTCCATTTGGTGGAGGTTCCGTTATGATATGGGGTGCATCTCATTTGATTGTAAGCTGGATCTGTTGACTGTACCTGGAACACTAAATGGACAAAGATATCAAGATTCCGTACTGGATAGAGTTGTGGTCCCTCATTTTGTAAATCATGCACCTGGAACCCACCCTATATTCATGGATGACAACGCCCGACCACATCATGCTAGAGCTGTGCATGAATACCTCCGCCAGAATGCCATCGAAACCCTACCATGGCCAGCAAGGAGCCCTGACATGAACCCTATTGAGCATATCTGGGACATTCTGGGAAACATGGTGAGAAGGAGTGATCCTCCTGTGCAGAACCTACAGGAATTAACAGACGCACTCCATCTTGAATGGCAACGAATACCACAATGGCGTATCAGTCGGTTGGTGACCAGCATGAGACGTTGTGTCCAGGCCGTCATCCAGGCACACGGTGGATATACCCGGTATTAATAATGACAGTCTCAAACTCGTGCACAGATGTTAAACTTCGTTTTCAGACACCATTAATGACAATCTAGCCACGTGTGTCAACTGTAGGGCAATAGTTGTCAGTTGTGTCAACGTAACCATATTCAGGCCTGGTTTTCAAGTTCAAACAAAAACACAGTGTTTCCCCACCATCATAATCAGCATTCCTCTAGTTGCATTATTACCTCTTGCACTAAGATGGATGGGTACATAAATGTTTATGCTATTGCTTTCTTCATAGCACATGAATATACCCTCGGATGTGCGTAAAAATAGGGTGGTGCTTAACTTTTGCACAGGTGTATATACAAGGTGCCAGTTTTGCGCTGCGGGGGGGGAGGGGTTGTCAATAAAATAATAATTAATACATGTGTTTTCGCAGTGCTTCCCTACATTGGCTTAAAGTACTATCTACTAAGTATCCGAAGATACACGGGAGTGTGTGTGATACCGCACCCTAGCCATCACCGCTCGGAAACCCCAATAGTTTCCCAGAGTCGGATCAGCCCATGGTGCGGATAGGGGCATCCAAACAATTAAGGAGCCACAAGGCTGAGTGGAGCATGAAGAGAGACAAAATCTTAGAGTTATGAGTCTTACCAGAGGGTGGGGCTAGATTATCGCACTAGCGGAAGAGAAGAGTATATTACACAGTATGTAACGAAGAAAGTGTCTCTAATCATTTGAACCTATCCTATCGAACTGTACAGAACAGGTTAGTCGGTAGCATGCTGGGCTAAACAAAGTTATAGCATGGACAGCGACCTCAGTGAAAAATTGTTGGTGGCGGGAGAAAGTGCTGCATATATAAATGTTGCTGTATAGTGTTTCCTATGTGCACTGCAATCTTATATTTTCTATAACTAAGCGAAACAAGTGAACGGATGGCCACTGGCCATATACATACATAATCTAACCAGAACAAACAATACGGTGTCAAACGATTAAGATATATATATATATATATATATATATATATATATATATATATATATATATATATATATATATATATATATATTAATACAGGTTAACGAACCTACTATAGTGCGGTTAGCAACACATTGAAGAAAATTATAATAACTATTAACAAATACAGAAATTATAACTATCGGTCCTAAGACCGTTACGATTCCTTTTAGTCATCGGGACCGTTTTTACAGATACGATATAATTAAGAAAACCTATATAGAGAAATAATTAAACTGTGAAGTATAGTTACTTGAATACTTGGTAGTCATTCCCAAGTTAGGCTACCGTGTTACTGAAATTGACACATCAATCCGTAGTCGACGTGAGATGATGCGCTCTCCGGAAGCTGGAAAGTTCCCGCAGGCTGGTTCCTGCAAGTTGGTTCCCACGAGCTGTTGTTCTCAAACAAGATTCCCGCAAGAACGTTCATGGTGGGGGGAGGACATCACTCAGCATTGTAAACCTAATAGAATGTCTAACGAGCAGTCAGCAAAAGATACGATAGTACTACGTGGTAAAGAAAGTTCTAGTACACCGATGGCATGGATGGAAGGTGTAAACAACCCGATCACTAGCGGGGGTTGTTAGAGGCAAATGAAGATACAAAACAGCTTCACGGTGCTGGGTACATCAACCAGCTCTGAAGACGCACCGGGCAGAGTTTACTTGCTGCGGTCGAAAGTCGAAAGAACCGACACGATGTGTGCGGCGGCGATTGAAATACCACTTTTAGGCATGGCCGGCCGATCCGGCGAGCCATCCATCAAAGAACATCCTGCCTCTACATCTGTAGATTCACATATTCAGGCCGTAAAGGCCTCACTGCAAGTTTGTGTTCCGAATGTAGATGTAGTATTCGTGAACGATTATCAAAAGTTACAAATTACTCCCGTAAATGGGGAGTTACAAAATTGTTTTGGTGCGGTGGGTTGGAGAACTGCACACTACGGGATAAAAACCCGACGCATAGCGAAGGAACACGCGTATTGTCTGTCGCGCTTGTAATGGCTGGTACAGATCCAACCTGTTTGGCCCCTGGCCGAGGATGCTCTCGATCACTGGATCGCTTATCCTTTTATACTCTCCGTGATGTCACAGGTGCAGGCTCCATCCAAACATCGTTCGAGCAACAGCCAATCAGCGTGTTGCTAATAATAGCGTAGTCGAACGTTCTAGAACATTCTAGAAGCTTTACAGCCATGTGGTTATGACATCACGGCAATATTTTGAAGATAATCAAGAAGAGTTTTCCCTGGATAACTCAGCCATTTCTCAACCGATTTACAGATTCGGAAAGCTTGTCGAATTCTGGTCTTGATTAATGCCAGATCTAACGGGAACCGGCAATCAATAAGGATTACACAGTACCAGCTCGGTACACTAAAAGTGCCATCCTATCTAGGTCACAACTACGCGCTCCATAGAAACAGCGTCCCGGCGCGCACATGCGCATAATGCGTTTTAATGAACTTAGTTGTTTTTCGACACGCTCTCTCTCCCATAGGCCTATATACGCTTATAGCTCTACCCAGAGGGGTGTGTTCAGGAAACGAATACTAGATGGGCGGCACGTACCCAGCTTTGCTGGTACAGCCGGTACCCGACCGGTCGATCCAAACTGCAGCCATATCCCGTCTGCTCGATCTGCCGGAGCCACAGATTTATGTATTGTATATAACATTGTGCCAATACTATACCCCCCCCCCCCCTGTCGTACTCCTTCTTTTATAGTTTGATCGCCTCAGAGAGTTTACCTTCCCATTTCACCTTAGACTTTGGATTTCTGTAAAGTTGGTCCAAAGTTATCCAGCTTTGTCCTGAAACACCCATATGGTACACTTTGTTTAGCAACCCAGGAATCCATACCACATTGAAGGCCTTTTCAGCATCAAGTGTTACGAGATAAAGTATTTTCTCATTCTGCTTTGCCTCCATTATAGCTTCAGTTACTAACAAGGCTGCATTTGCTGAGGAACTACCTTCTGTGAAGCCTCTTTGTAGAGGGCTCTGTACTTGTTTAAGTATCTTCTTCGTTCTCTCAAGCCAGATCTTTTCAATTATCTTTCCAAACACTGTTAAGACGGTAATACCATGATAATTTCCAGGTTCAGCCGGAGCCATGCCCTTTTTCAGTACCAGTGTAATAAGGCCATCCTTAAGGATGTCTGAAATGCGCCTCTTTTTGAAAATAATGTTCATCACTTCTGTAAGATAAGGAACAATAAAGTCGCCAGAATGCTTGATGTTCTGCAGTAACCCCCATCGTGCCTGCAGCTTTGCCAGTGTTCAAGGACTTCAGAGCTTTCTTCACTTCTATGGGTGTTACTGTTTGATTTGGGCACTTTTCAACCGTGTCCTTGATTATTAGACTATCGTACAGTATAATGTCGCTGTAATCCTCATCCTTGTTACAATTTTGGCCAAAACCGTTTCTTCCAGGTGAGCAGTACAGGATCCTTGGGCCTCTTGTTTCACTGTATCATGACATTATCGCAACCATGTATCATTATGCAATTTTAATGATAAAAGTAATATATAGTTAGCCTTCTGTAAATAACACTCAAATAGAATTCTATCAATGGATCCGATCTGTCAGTCAAGTATCCGGCATCAGAATCAAATGTGTAGATGACACCTTCATGCCGGTCTCCTCCGCCTTTGGTGGGAAACTAATGCCATCAAGGATTGCGAGCTGACATCCGCATTCATCAGTAACTTAGACTATGACTACCTTTCTTCAACCTAGAAACTGTGTTCAACATCCTCCGACAATGCAATCTTCCCAGGAGGCTGTCATCATAATGCGGAAAGTCTGTGGTGCAAATTGTGAACACATCATCAAACAGCTGGACAGTAAACAGCTGGAAAATCCTTCACCAATATAAATTGCCATCTGCATATACAGTGTTGGAAAAACCACCAGACAAATTGGCATGAAAGAAAACAATCTCATCATACAGTAACACCTACTGAGAGAATAAACTTGAGGAGGCTGCGGAGAAAACTACTCTGAAACACCTAAACACAGACAATTATAAAATCGGTACAGCACACATGATGTGGAGAAGCTGTGGAACAGATATAACTTCATTGTACAAAGCAACCATCAAAGCCAAACTACTAGTGCAGAGATACCATCTATTTGGTAGCTTAACTAGACACAGAAAAGCAATAACCAAATGTCCATTGTGTAGCAATAAAATGGAAGATCTCCATCACTTCCTCCTGCACTGTCCAGAGCTAGAGCATGTTAGACAAAGATCAAAACATTGATGCAGCCACAGAATATCACGATCCCAGACGAATGCTGTATTCAAATGATATTGGATGCAAGTAAGCTTACAGATTCACACTTCAAGACATTCGAAAAACATGCAAGAGAACTATGCTTTGACCTACATAAGAAACGCTCTGGTCTACTCCGACTTAACCTTGATGGAAATCATCTGTGAAACCAAATGACGTTGTGATTAATTGTAAAGAACGTATAACAAAAACAAAAACCCAAACTATATAGTGAAATCCGATAGGAATATACTCCATATTTGGAGGTTCGCCTATAGGGAAACTCCGAGAGGTGGACTTTACATAACAAGAACACTATCACATCGATATTACATGCATTCAAGAGACTAAAGTAGCTCCACACTTAAAGCAGCAACTTCAGACAGGCCACAAGCTGCTAGTGCTCGTGGATCAAAAAGAGGCCACATATCTGTTTCTGGGAGTTGTAATCAGTCTGTGGATTTTTGACCATGTCATGAGTTTTCGATATTTCAGTGATCACATTGCTATCATCGATCTGGCTATGACATTTCGAAGATGTACCACCACTACATGTCGCAAAAGCAACGCATATGGCACAACTGCTGGAAAAGCAAGAGAATCCATCATCCTATGTGGAAATTTCAACTCCAAGGTGGTTAAACTCAGCAAGGCAGACAGGAACTCGGGACTTGGCTTGTGCATAATGGTCGTATGGAGAATACACACAACAGCAATGGAGATGCACTGGTAGCATTCGTAGGTTCCAATCAGTGGCGTAGCGTGATATTTTTCCAGGTGGGGCGAACTGGTGTGCAATTTCCGACTTTGGGCGAGGGTTAGAGAGCGGTGTCCACCCCCCCCCCTCCCTTTCTAAGATGGGTGTGTGGGGAGGAGGTTCTCACCGGAAATTTTTTCTTTAATCTAAGTTGTCTCAGAGAGCATCTCATACGTTTCTAGATGGAAATATGGACCTTCAGTTGGTTGTAAATGTTACGTGTTTTATTATCTTGAAAAAAGCCTACATTACAGTCTAGGAACGTTTGAATTTTCAGCACTCGGGCTCGTCCATCTATTCAGTAGGTGGGTGATGACCAGACCTGTGAGTTCAGAGGTTTGGCCCTACTTTCTGCGAATTGCTGTGAAGAGCTCGCGTATCTGCGTAGGCGACGACGCCGACCACCATGCCACCACCACCACCACCACAAAGCACGGCACTTCTTTATAGATACGCTAGTTCTTCAAAGCCAACTGCCAAAATATATTAGATTTCTTTCAAATTTGTTATAGAAATACAGGGCAGGCATAAAGCCACACACGATTATTAGGGAAGAGGGCATTACGATCGGGTCTGTCTGTCTTTCTGCCTGGCTCTGTCTGTCTGTCTGCCCTCTTGCCCGCCTGTCTACCTGTATGCTTGCCTGCCGGCTTGCCTTGCTCTGTTTGGCTGCCTGCCTGCCTGTCTGCCTGCCTACATGTTTGCATGCCCGTCCGCCTGCCTGCCTGCCTGCCTGCTTGCTTGCCTGCAAAGCATGTCTGCATGCCTGCCGCCAAGCATGCCTACCTGCCTGCCTGCCGCCACACCTGCCTGCCTGCCGTCATGCATGCGTGTATGCATACATGCCTGCCCGCCTGTCTGGCTGTCTATTCGGAGATGTATCTAAAAATAATACTTATCTGGTATGGCTCAAATATTAACACAGCGAAGGAAAATTTTGACTGTGATCAAGCGCACGTTTTAAAACAGGAAAGGGTGTGGCCATGCACTTGGATTGCGTGATCGGCGTGATCCGAAAAAATTCGGGGAAAACCGGGAAATCCGAAACCTTTCACAATGTGACAAAAAAGGATCTGCAATCTCTGATTGCTCGTGGTTATTAATAGGATGGACAACAGCAAAACGTGAATCATAAAACACACTACTGTAGCGATCTACTACAGCCGCTTGTCCAGCCAGCACTTTCATTGGCATGATTTCACTTATTCAGTATGATCAGATTAACTTAAAATGCAACATGAAAGATGGCGCCAGGCTACATGTCTTTGCCAAATTGTGCGATATAGAGATATAACTTACTGAATTAGTCTGGTTTGCTTGTAAACATACAAATTGCCTGTGCATTTTATATTAAAACTTGGGATTTGGTAAGAAGTAGGCCTGCATAACTGAAATATGGCCATTCGTCACTTTGCCAGTCGGAATCTTCTGAGTCCGAAAGTAGGAAATTCAACAGAACAAAGAATAATTGGAAGCCAAGAAATGTTTTACAAATTATCTCACATTTCCGACTGGTGCTTTCAATTTCTACCAGGTGGGGAAATCGCCCCTCAGGCCACATCCACGCTACGCCACTGGTTCCAATGACCTATTTTCCACAAATACGGCTTTCAAACACCCATATATTCACCAGAGAACATGGACAGGACATATTGCCAATCGCAAAGCCCCAACAGGTTCTAAGGCTACAACAGCAGTCTTCAACCCAGTAGACTTCATACAAACAGCAACAAAGCCCCTGACTTTGGGATGCTCGCCTCTATAGATGTGCAGTCATCAATTCTAACTATAATGTATCTCTACTTAATGTCCAAGCGCCATGCCAGGCAAGATGGCAGAGTCACCTACAACCTACCCAAGCTCATCAGTAACACTGACACTCAAACATCATACAAAACGGCCTTCTGAGAGCAGATATTTAACAGTGGCATCAACTCCGATCCAAATGAGTCCCTACCCAAATACTCAAATGTATGGAATCATCACCTAAGATGACTTATCAAAAAGTCCACTCGAACTAGGTATACTGATGACCCAGGGCATAAAGCATTACAGTTGCACATCTATCAGTGGCCAAAGTGAAAACCGCACCAAACTATGCAGAGAATGCACCAAGATTTGCATGCGCGTGCATGTGTTTTATTGTGTACTAAATATTTGTTAAACTTTTAATTTTTACGTAGTTTTAGTTGTGTGAATTAACGTTTTTAAAAAGTTTTATGAACGTTTTTGTTACTACAAATCGTGTTGGGAGTGACAATAATTTGATTTATTGTGTGTGAGAGGAGTATTGGCAACATTTACCCTGATTCCTTCATTCTTCATGAAGATAGAATAAAATGGTGCCGCCTTTCATGGGAAGAACGGGCTCAATCCAGTAATGTCAGTCTATATGTGGAACACCTTTATACTTCTGATTCTTTTGTCTGGAACCGAACTCTGGCAATGTACATCTAAGAGTCTAATAAGCTTGGAATGGTTACAGACATCCACCATGAGAAGGCTGCAATCCCTACCTTACAACACTGCCACAGTAGCTGTCTACAGTCTGGTGGGAATCCTACCAATCGAGGCCTGCATTGACCAGCGTTCACTAATTCTATTCCGGAACATGATTGCATTAAGAGACACCTTAGAATACGACATAGCTGTACGACAATTAGCTATGAAGAACATTTCATCATCAAGCTGGTTCACCTATGTCCAGGGAATCCTACACAAATACAAGCTCCCAACCGTTCATGTTTTGCTCGAAAATCACCTTCAAAAACCAGATGGAAAGACGTAGTGAAACTGGCAATATGCAGCCACTGGGAGGATAAGATCGCCCCTGAGCTGACCACAAAATCTTCTCTGAAATATGTCTCGTCAACGTCCATCAGCACTTCAAACATTGCAAGGATCTGGAGAGCCACGGTTTCCAGCAATAATCAATGGCGTAAAGCCACCATCAAAGCCAAGGTACTCACAGGGACTTACTGGCTCCAGGCAAATCAGGCAAGACAGAAACAATTCAGTATTGACACAACATGCAAACTGTGCCACACTGCCCCAGATGACAGAATGCACTTCATCCTCGAGTGTCCTGTTGTTCAACCGGTACGAACAACGCAGCTTGGGTGCTTTCTGAATGGCATAGAGTCAACAGGGTTCAAAGATGTGGTAAATACCAATAAAAACCTACTGTTGCAGATGCTATTAGATGTAGATCACCACTCTGTACCTTCAAACATCCATATGGACGAAGCACTGTGTGTGGAGTTGGAGCAAATCTTTTGCTCTCTCATCTACATACTAGATACAGCAAGATGGCAGACCCTCAAATACTGTGAAACTGATTTTTCTAATAAGTAACAAAAAAATGACACTTCCACTCCTACTAAGGAGGTGGTCCATATTTGGAGGAATATTCGAATGAAATGAATTGGCGGGTTCGCCTGCTGAATGAAAAGTCAGATTCACAGCATTAACGAACGTAATGTCTGGTCTGATTACCTAGATACAGCTGAAGCAAAAGTAGGACAAACAAGGTGTGAAGCTGGTCGCTGGAATTCTGATTGACCAGCTGACGATAGATATAATGTCTTAGTTGAACTACATGTCATCCTGCAGAAATACCAGTGACATGAATTTATTCTGGCATGAGACTGGAATGCTCAAATTGATGCAAAGTGTGAACAAAAAAGGGATCGAATTCTAAGAGACTTTATTGATGAACATAACCTAGACCTGTCTAATGACTTTCCAGTGGAGACTACATTCATCCATGCCAATGGCTACAATGCTACCCGGATTGACTTTATTTTCATCAGTCACAACATATTGTCAACGTTCTGTAAAATCAGACGGCTTGAGAATCTGCCAGTGAACAGCTCTGATCATATTCCGGTCAAGGGCATAATTCTGCTGAAGCATGATCATGTACAGCTGGAACATAAAAACCTGTAATGCAGAGGAAAATTATTTGGCACAAAGTAGATAAAGCTCAGTACGAAAGGAATGTTCATTATCAACTATCTCAACTTGGTGTAATAGGTGAAAGCGACTGTTATTGAATCACAACTCAGCAAGGTGAATTCAATACTGAACAATTGTGCGGAAGAGGCTATGTCGACTCTATCACGTTTGAAACCCGGTAAAAAGTGTCTTTGGAACCCCAAAATTGCAGCCACAGTTCAAGAAAGTAAAGCTGCCTTCTTTGAGTATAAGAAAGCAGGATGTCCAAGAGAACCGTTTCATCCAGCATGTAGTAGGAGAAAAGCAGCTAGAATACCTTGTGTAGAGTACAGAGTGAAGAAAATGCTAGACGTCGGTGCATGAAATATGAGATGCACATTATGGGAACAGAGTTCTATTACAGAATTATTAAACAACAATCAACCTATATATATATCAGAGACAAGTATATATGACATATATATCAAAGTTCATGTCTGGACTCCACAAAACATACCAAGTGTGTGTGTGTGTATGTGTGTGTGTGTGTGTGTGTGTGTGCGTGTGCGTGTGCGTGCGTGCGCGTGCGTGCGTGCGTGTAAATATGATCTATTGTACATTATAAGTCTGAGGCGAGATTAATATCCTTTCTCACCGAAAATTTGTATGGCTAATAAAATCCCCAAATAGGTTAATTTGCTGGCTAATAATTCCAGTAGGGTAGTCAAGTCCCTGTATAAGTATTCATATCTAGGTAGCTTGTTAGCATTCTGTCACTGTGCCACTGTTTTGTGTGTCATATATATATGTTAATGTACTAATGTTTTGTAAAGTGTGTAAGGAGTCCATCGCTCTATAGGCCATGCCTGTGATGGACTGCCTGTTTAGAGTATTTATATGTATAAAAAAAACATGAAATAAAGCAACTGTGAACTAGAACTTTAACCTAAAAAAAGTACTTCAGTAAGCGAACTGATTGTACATAGTAAGGTATTGAGAAATCCAGATGAGGGATGGCTGAATTAGGCATTTCTCAAATTTAGCCACACCAAGTGACACTCCTTCATTTCAAGAGATGTTCAAACGTGAAACTGAGTTTGATATGTTAGTCTTACAAAATAGCAAGTGAAGAAAATACAGAAATCAGACTACTGTTGTTGAAATTGAAGAAGCTATTGGTAAGCTGTCTACCAAGAAGTCACCTGATGTTCACAGACTCACAGCAGAACATATGAAGTATGGCGGTACATATCTGATTATGCAGATTACAGACATTATCAACGTTATCAAAACTCGTAAGAAGATCCCTGATAGTCTTAAGGAAGGGCTTCTGACCCCAGTGTACAAGACAAAAAACTCTGCAAATGACGCCAGTAACTACAGAGGGAGCAC
The DNA here is from genome assembly GCA_034401795.1 of Chaetoderma sp. LZ-2023a. Classification (NCBI taxonomy): domain Eukaryota; kingdom Metazoa; phylum Mollusca; class Caudofoveata; order Chaetodermatida; family Chaetodermatidae; genus Chaetoderma; species Chaetoderma sp. LZ-2023a. Next base: position 2,224,926 of record CM067368.1, read on the forward strand.
AGTTATGCCGATGATAGGAAAGGTGATATAAGTACTATTGAGAGTAGAGTTACCAACACAGATCTTCATGCAAAGAAGTTTCACCTTTGCAAGGCACATTTCTAGTCAGAGAAGCAGTAATAGAGGCAAAATATCAAGGCATGTCTGTATATGAAGCATATCTAGATACTAAGACTGCATTTGATGTGGTATATCCGAAAAATCTCTATAAACAGCTATATTTGGATGGAATACAAGGTGCTTTATGGATAATAACAAGGAACCTGAGTCAGAATGCTGTATCAAAGGTGAAGTGGAATCGAAAGCTGTCAAGTTCATTTAATATTCAACAATGTGTACGTCAGAAGGTATTACCTCTGATAACATGTGCAAGAGACACATAAACCCACTCCTTTTACAACTTGATGGTAATAACAAAGGACTCATGGGCTGGGTAACAGAGATTGTTAGCCCATGTGTAGCTGATGGCGTTACCATAATCACTAAGAACCAAATCGACTTACAGACCCAATTGAACTTAGGAACTACATATGCAGATGCTAGGAGATACGAATACCAAGGTGCTAAGAGTACAATCATCGCAAATGACAAGAATGCTCAGAACAGCAAGCAGAAAAGTCCATGGGAAATTGGTAGGCAACAGATTACAATCGTTAACACAGGTACTCATCTAGGGATACAAAGAGGTGCTCAGATAGGAAGTAGCCAAGCTGCATGTGAGAATAATCTGAAGAAGACTCATAGATCCCTATATCGTCTATTAGGAGCTGGTATGCATGGTAAAAGAGGGCTTCCACATCAAGTTTTGAGAAGCATGCTAACAGCTTACATTATTCCTGTGCTGGCATATGGTCTAGAAGTTGTACTACCAAGCAAGAAAGAAGTGGAGTTCCTGGAAAGGGAGTTTAGGGGTATTCTCAACAAACTACATACTCTTCCGACTACAGTGGCATCAGTCACCTCTTATTCACTACTTGGTATACATTCTATTGAAGCGACCATAGATGCCAAAATACTGAGCTTTCTTGGTAATCTGTGCCGCAACAAGAACACAGCTGAATATGAAGTGTTATGTAGACAACTAGTACTTAAAGGGTTTGAAGGTGGAAGTTGGATCGGCATGGCCAGAAGACTGTTAGCCAAATATGAACATCCATCTGTACATACTATCTTAGGTACTCCACTCACAAAGAACGCCTGGAAGAATACAGTAAACACAGCTATTGACAGATATTGGCTAAAACACCTCAAATGTAAAAGTGAACTATACCAATCAATGAGAATATCATCAGAAAAAGTTACGTTCAGCAGTTCCCACCCAGTAATAACATCAATCAGCAATAGTCCAAGAGATGTTTACAGAGCGGTAGTGAAGAATTGGATAGTGACAGGCACATTTCGGTTACAGACAAGCAGAAGATGGAATCATGGCTCAGGACTTGATCAAAGATGCCTGTCATGCCTAGATAAAGATGAGTCCATTGAGCACTTTATGCTAAGCTGCTCTGTAAGCCAATCAGTTAGACAACCTATTCTGAAGCAGATACTGACAGAACTGCAGGCTAATGTATGTAGTGACTCAGAATTACTGACAACCCTTCAAGAGTATGAAAGTATGATGTGCAGCTTTCTCTTGGACACAAATCAAGCAGAACTACCTACAGACATCACCCATCAACTTGAATTTCATACTCGCAGACTCTGTTATGCCCTCTACCAGTTCAGAGAAAAATGACTCACAGCTGCCTGCAAACAAGAGAACTGGATTCTACCAGAGATGTCAGGATAGATCAAACCAATTTTTCTCAACACTGATAATTATGTTCTTCAATATTAAGGTTTTAAAACAGTTCTCACCAGATGTGAGGGAACTACAACATCAAGTCAAGTCAAGTATTCAGCACCAGGATTGTTATTATCTATTATTAACGAACATTTAGTTTCCTTAAAACGATTTTTAGTACGATATACGTACATAATAAATTAGTACCAAAGTGCAGATGTCCTATTTGGTGTATTAATGGAATAAAAGGAAGTTAAATTCATCAATTTCATCTGCTACATTGGGTGGCAATGAAAGAAACTGTAGGTGAACCACACGAGATGGTATATACACCCCTCGGATCAGGTATCCCAGGCGCCTAGGGGATGTGCGGAACAGCCAGAATAATTCAGTACAGCACCTATGAGCGATTGGTTAATTAATTGTAGGGATAGTTGAAAACTGCATGGATGATTAGACCTAATATAATTACCCAGATATATTGTTGGAAATATGGGATCAGTAATCAAGATCAAGAAATATGTTTGATTTTATTTGATTTGATTTATTCTCTTGGTAAATATTACTTATACTTATACTTATCATATACTACCCTTATAGGCAAAATGCCTGTAGATAGATGGCGACTACATTATGCGTATTGCTTAGGTAATTTGTTTCGAGGTAAAGGAAAGATAATCATTGTGTACTGGCTCTTGTGTATACAACACGTCTGACCAAAATGAATCTAGTTTATTTTTGAAGATATTTAGGCTTACAGCACTAACTACCTCATTTGGTAAGCTATTCCAACTATTCGTAATTCGGTTTGCAAAACAGTTCTGCCTAATTAGTTTGTTACTTCGGCTCTTAGTGAGTTTAAAATTATGTCCCCGAGTGATGCTTTGTTTGTCTATCTCCAAGAATGGGCACTGAACACGATAAAGGCCATGAATGTATTTGTAAGTTTGAATCATATTCCCACGTGATCGACGGTAGTAGGGAGAAGGTAGATTCAGATATTTTAATCGGTCTAAGTAAGTATAATTTCTTATTAAGGGTATTATTTTAGTCGCTCTTCGCTGCACATTTTCTAGTGTTAGACTGTCTTTTTTAACATGGGAGTCCATGGGCCGTTCCCGTATTCAAGCATAGGTCTAACTAGCGAAGTGTACAGCCTTACTAGAGTTGAAGAGTCTAAATGGGTGAGAGACCTTATCAGTCCCAAAATCTTACTAACTTTTGATACTTGGATTTGACAATGGATGCTAAATTTTAGTTGGTTGTCTACATTCAGACCTAAATCCTTTACGACAGTTGTTCCTACCAGCTTAATATTTGTATCAAGAGAGTTCATGAAGTATGAATGTTTAATATTAGCTGTACCTAGATGCATAGCACAGCATTTGTCAGTATTGAATTTGATTTGCCAGATAGAAGACTATTTCATTACGCTATTTAAGTCATCTTGTAGTTCTATTGCATCAATTGATGATTTAATTTCTTTGTAGATTTTTGTATCGTTAGCAAACATATTAATTGTAGAGCACTTAATTACATCAGGAAGGTCGTTCATGTAACATATGAAAAGGAGTGGTCCTAGTACACTACCTTGGGGCACACCGCTAATAACAGGAGCTTGAATTGATTTGCATCCATTCACGACAACTCGTTGGACTCTGTTAGTAAGAAAATCCTCAATCCATTTTAGTAGGTTACCATGGATACCATATTTTCTAGTTTAAGAAGTCATGTGTGTGGTACAGAGTCAAATGCCCTAGCAAAGTCTAGATATAGAGCATCGATAGAGCTGCTGTAATCGATTGCATTTGACCATATATCTAAGACTTCAGTTATCTGTGTGACACAAGAATGCCCTTTAATAAATCCTTGTTGACTTGGTACAATTAGGGCATTTTGTTCAAGATGGCTTACAATATAGTCTTTTATAATGGACTCAATGAGTTTACAGATTATGGAGGTATGGCTTATAGGGCGATAGTTATTGACCAAATGTTTGTTTCCCTTTTTGAAAAGTGGAGATACATGACCTAATTTCCAGATTTGAGGTAGCTTACCTTCTCTCAATGAACTAGAGAAAAGATGTAATAATGGGCAGACAATTTCAAGTTTACGTTCCTTTAAAACATGGGGATAGATTCCATCAGGACCTGCAGACTTGTTAGTCTTTAGATTATCGATTTTTTAAATTATCATGTCACTAGTGACATCGATATGATGTAATGGAGGATTGAAATGTCTACTGTTGAAACTAGGCAACTGACTGATATCTTCATCTATAAAGACAGATGCAAAATATTTATTTAATGCATCTGCCTTTTCCCCATCAGTTGTGGTTAGTGTGCCATCGGACTTCATGAGGTCACAAATTGTGTTTCGAGTTTTTATTATGCTTTGTGCATATTTGAAAAATGCTTTAGGATTTGACTTTGCCTCATTTGCTAGTTTACGTTCAAAATCTCTTTCATCTATTCGACATTCGCTTTTGGCCTGGTTTCTCGCTTTAGCATAATTTTTGTAGTCACTGCTACTATGAGAATTTCTCCATTTTTGAAATGCCTGTTTCTTAGTTCTTAATTTTTCGAAAACATGATTGGTTAAGTATAATAATTTTTTCTGCTTATATTGAGGTCTAGATTTTGGTATGTATTCATCAGTTAATTGATTTATTTCCCTCATTATCTCCAACCAGTCATGTTCTATGTCCCCAATAAATTTTGAATCCCAGTCTACAGATTTAGCATCTTTGCGCATTTTGTCATAATCCCCCTTATATAGTATATAATGTGACATGGTTGGAGATTCATTTACGTAGCATGAGAATGTAAATGTTAATGTTGCATGATGGCTCTTACCAATTGATACACCAGAAGATAAATCATTTACCATGTTTTCCTCATTAGTAATAATTAGGTCTAGGATATTTTGTTTTTGATTTCCTCTAAAATGAGTTGGTTCACGTGTATGTTGATGCCAGTATAAGTCCCTTAGCGTCTCAATGAATGTATTAGCAGGGCTTTCGGGATTGGCGGGTGGGATGTCATTTCTCCAGTTAATTTCGTTATAGTTAAAAATCACCCATTATAAGAAGGTGACTAGGTTTGAGACCTGATACACTGATTAGCAGGTCAGTTAGATTTTTATGGTTTTGACAGTTGCAGTTGGGTGATCTATATATACATCCTAAAATCAATGTATCTGTGTTTTGGAGTCTAATCTGACATCACTTTGATTCAGTGAAAATCTCATCGTCAGGAATGCTAATAGGACTAGCAGGAAGTGATTGGTTAATATATATAATGATCCCTCGATGGTGATTGTCGGATAAGTTGGTGAACAGATTATACCCTTCAAGCATGAATTCACTCTCCAGTGGGTCTACTGAGCGGTTTTTGGCTAGTATTTCTGTGAGAGCAATTATGTCAGGTTTTTCGTTTTAAATAAATGCTTTTAGCTCAGAACGTTTACTTAGAAGGCTGTCTGTATTAGTGTACAAACATTTTAATTCGTTTCTGTACAACGGAGACTTTACAGATTTGTGGTCAGACTGTTTGATTAAGTTACGTTTATGACTTTGAGGCTGTTTAAAGTTGGTTTGTTTTGCAGTTTTTCTATTTATATATGGATAGTGTGTGCTTTTTGAAGGTTCTTGTGAATTATCGACTGGGAAGGTGACTGATGTACATTCATCATGTAAAACATTGAATCTGTTTTCAGTTAGTGGGATGTTGGCTTGAAAATGTATTTTACTGTTATTTGTACATTCACTTGAAAGGATTGATAACTGGTTTGATGATTTTAATGGATTGCTAGCATTACTATGGAAAGTATCCTTAACTAAGCTATAGTCTTGTTTGTTTCTAGTCTTGTTTTGTATAACAAAAACCGGTTGAGCCTTATGTTGGCATTTAGTAGCGGTAGATCACTAATGCTCACAACATAACTCATAATGTTTTCTGACAGCAAACTCAAGCCATCATGATTTGGATGGATGTGATTGTAATAGAGCCCCTTGATGACACGTCCGTTTGTGTTCGTGAACAATTCAGAATTGTCAATAAATGTAATGTCATTAAGCCATGTTGCAAGGGAATACAACATCGCATTAAATTCCATAATTGTGTTGTTAGCAAAATGATTATTTGGGTGTGGCAGAATTGATGAGACACAGATATGTATCTGGGGTGCTACTTCCTTGATGCATTCAATGAGACTATCATAATCACGGATCATACTAAGAGTTTATTGTTTCCGAATGTCATTGACACCTACATGGACAACTATTGTGCCAAACTGACTTATACTGGGGATGTCTAAATCTAATATACGATTTGTTATGTCCGTAATATGTGCTCCATTGTAGGATCGCACGGTTACGTTGGAAGTTTTCGTTGACATGTATCTACCACTGAATTTATTAAGGATTGAACTTCCAATTATCAAGACATTTCTAGATGGTTTGACTTTTGGTTGTGTGTATGGATTTTCTGTAGTCAGTGTGCCCTGCTTTCTGACAACTGATCTTGGATTTGATGGTATGCCATCCAAAACTGCTTGTAAATAGCTTTTATTTCCTGGCTTGATATTTTGGTGCTTATTATTTGTATTGACATCTGTATGCGTGCTGACTAATGGATTGTTATTGGCCTTTTGAGTCTTAAGTTCTCCGATCTGTGATTGTACTATTGTGCAATCTTATTTTAATGATTTGACTTCATTAATCAAGTCATTGATGAGTGTTTTAACCTGCATGTTGTGTTCTAGTGGGATTTCATCTACAATGTTACTTGGTGATAACTCATCTGAGTACTGATTAATGTTGTGGGTTGTAGTATGAGAAGTGTTTTCGCATTCAGCAATAATATTGTCACTATTCTGAGTGGTATTGTGTGAGTGGTGTCCGGTGCTGTTTATTTCAATGGTCTGTTGACTGTTGTTGTGAGGTGCATTAGTGTGCAGTGTAGCACTAGGGGTTTCAACTGGTGTGTCGTGGCCAGCATAGTTATCAGAGGACTTCTGCCATTGTAGGTATTCTGTTATGTGGCTTGATATTGGGGTACAGCTAGCACATGTATATTTTCGCCTGGATGCTGTAAGGGCAGAAAGCATGTATTGTGGTAGGAGTGTACATGCATAGTGCTGCCAGTTTTTGCAGTTGTAGCATATTAGCATGTATTTATTGTTGGGATTTTGGCATGTGCACAAAATGCGCCCAGAGGAAGGAACCTGGGCTGAGTTGTTGTGATCTGATAGTAAATGACTACTAAGTAAGAGCATGCCCTCGTCTGTATTCGAGGTTGTGAATGGTTGTGTGAATACACTACATCGTAATAGAGAGATTTGAAATTTCTTTGACTGGTTTGTCAACAGTGTTTGCCATTGGTGTCACTACTGGAGGGAATCTTTTCCGGTTACAACCACTACATAAGAAGTCGTCACACGGACGATTTTCCACTGTTGGCTTACTCGCCCAACAATCTCGATAGCATACCTTATCTCTCAGCCCACACATTTTGCAATATGTCAATGATTAGCAATGGGCAGATGAATGAAAAGTTTAGTAGTCGGCAGTCAGAAAGAAATTCTGAAATAGGTTGGGGGCGAGGGGGGGGGGGTGTCAGCTATTATTAGCAGACCTAATTACAAAGTACAAATTACAAATATAAAGATGTTGCGCACTTGACGGTGGTTATTTTGCCTGAGACTGAGAGCCATTTTTTGCATTAGGTCCCGCATTACGTCCTGCATCGGCAAGACAATAATAAGGTATTACTCCCACTGGGAGTTTTTATTTGCAGATGACACTAAACTCTTTCGATCAATCTTCAACCCAAAAGATTGCGACACCCTGCAAAATGATATTAACTCTGTGTTCATGGACTGATAATTCATTATTGATGTTCCACCCAGATAAATGCAAAAGTATGCGAATATCAACAAAAACCCCATCTCTACACACTTATACAATGGAATTTAATAACCATACTCTAGCCCATTCATCTAGTGAAAAAGATATAGGTGTCATAATAGACGATAAAGTATGCCTCGGTGAACATATAAATGGAAAAATAAGCAAATCTAACCAAATAATGGGACTGATTAGGAGAACATTTGACTGTCTAGATAAAGAAAACCTTAAACATCTCTACAAATCTCTTGTTAGGCCACATATTGAATACACTAATGTGGTTTGGGCTCCATATCTGAAAAAGCACATAAATGCAATGGAAAATGTCCAAAGACGGGCAACCAAACTTGTTCCTGGTATGCATAATCTACCATATCATGTACGCCTCCAAAAGTTAAAATTACCCACATTACCATTTAGAAGATTGCGTGGCGACATGATAGAGATATATACAATTCTTAGCAATAAATATAACCAAGTTACTGCAGACCTTATTGAGCGACAAGACACAAATAGCATAACTCGAGGCTACAGCCTAAAAATTAAGAAAATAAGACCAAGACCCAATATACGAAAGTTTTCTTTCCCGTTGCGCTGTACTGATCAATGGAATAAACTACCCGAATCCGTTATCAGCGCCCCCTCAGTGAATTCTTTCAAAGCTAGACTAGACAAGCTATGGGAAAGTCATCCATTGCGCTATAACTACGACTGTGAACCCATCTGTAATATTTATACTCCAGAATCATTATAACATAGCCAATGTATAATTGTTAATAACAACGTAATAACATTAAAATGAACCATAAATATATGCAGCCCATTCCTGACGTTAGAGGCTTGTTGACGCCTGCTGTCAGTAGAGGATTCGTGTAAGTTTCGTGTAAGTATGTAAATATGTGTCATCTGGTTATTGGCACTGTAAAGAATGCGATAGTACAAGGGAGGAAGAGGTCCGCAGGAAATATTTTTCGGCAGAAACTACAAATCAAGTTACTGCCACAGCAACACCTATAAACACTACAACAGCAACTAACCTAGAAAACAGTGCAAATGCTCTAGCCACATCTAAAATGGTGACCCCTACCAAGCTTACACCTACCAATAAAACCAATGACTTAAAGGAAGGTGCATGCCAGTGCGGTGAGCCAAATAACCCATATATGATAAGGTGTCGGGTTTGCAAAGCATGGCTACATTACAACTGCTCAAATCTACCCCCATACATGCTAGCTGCTCTCACAACATCAAAGCGCAAATACTCATGTAGTTTCTGCACACCCATCTCTAGCCACATACTAGAGTTTCTGTCATGGTATGAACTAACATTTGATAAGAAATATATGGGAAATGCAAACGAAATTCTGCTCAAAACATCACTAGTCAACACAACGAATGACAAAGTGTCAAGTCAAACGGATAATAGTGAGTCGACCAACATACCTCTTATAGAGATAACAAATGAAGACTCAGTAGAAGTAATAAAAGAAAGCCCACCCAAGTCAACAAATGAGGGCACAAATAGCACACAACATACAGAGGAAGATTGTGCAACCTCAGAAGAAGTCTATGACTCGTCTACCCAATCAAAGGTTCATCTAAAACCTACTGTTAATACGGCTAACCATGTAGCTACACATGTGTGTGATGCATACACTGAAACAAACATGGGTGGTTATACTCAATTAAAACCCTCAGATGACTCTTGTAGTGAGATCCTTAGTGATGTCCTGGAAGAGATCAGACAGATCCGAAATGAGTATGCTGCTCTAAATATACAAGTGCAAGAATTGCAGATGAGTAAACAAAATGAGATAACTAGTGGCCATACTCATATGTCTAACCATATTGATCTTACAAGACCCAAAGAGCTACTAGAACAGCACAAACAGACAGTCGTTGAACATGTTTCTGTTCCGACCTCCAGGGATATCTCTAGAACCCAGAGTGGTCGTACACATAATATACAGACAATGAATAGGCGAGATGCACCCCAGTTGGGACAGGTAACCACCAAAGTGCAATTAACAAATGCAATACACCCAGCCAGAGGACCTAGGCAGATACCCAACCAGAGTTGTTCACAAATGAACCACCACATAAGTAACAACACTATTAAGCCTGGGACCAGAAGTTACAGCCATGTCGTTGCTAACAACAATATCGTAGAAACTCCATACTCTCCATCCTTCTCTAGACAAACAAATGGTAACAACCACAATATGAAGCAATCTGCTGGCAAGTTATACAGCATACTTTCTGACCACACCAATAACAACAACATTGATCAGGGTCAAGCTCGCCATGCAACTACTTATCAAAAGAACAAAACATCACAAAATGTTCTAATTATTGGAAGTTCAACTCTGAGAAAGCTCAGCGGAATGTACATGTCATCTGAAACAACAAATGTAACTGTCCGTTCTTATGGTGGGGCACGAATCGGTGAAATTGCGGATAAACTTGAACAATTCCTATCAACTAAACACTACACCACACTTGTAATCCATGTTGGAAGCAATGATATTGCCAAGCGTAGAGTAAATGGAATGATCAATGACTACGATTCGATGATTGAACAAGCCAAGACACTAGCACCAAATATCCAAATATTGGTCTCTTCACTGCTGCCTCGACCTAACAATAGATACGAGAACAACTTGGTTTTCAAATTTAACGAAATGCTAAGGTCTCTAGCTACATGGCATGGTGTAACATATGTAGACAACTCTGAACTGTTCACCCACCCCAATGGGGAAGCCAATCTATTATTATTCAGGGACAACATACATCCCAACCACAATGGTCTTTGTCTACTATCCGAGAACATAACCAATTATGTTGCAACTTCTCATTCACTACAAATGCGAACAAACATGAGAGATTCACTCTCTCAGGATTTTTTATAAGGGAGGGGGATAGGGGGGAGAACAACTGTAGCCTTATTAAACATATGCCAAGCAGAACACAGCCAGAACCAATTGCATTAGCGAACCGATATCACCTGCTAACCGACGTATCCACACATAACAATACAACATGTATCGATAAAGCAGACAACCAGCCAAATCCACATGAACAAATAATTACACAACCAAACAGCATTCTGAAGAATTATCACCATACAATAAACCCAACCAAACAAAATAAAACCATTGTACATGAAGGAACTTGTAAACGTGTTAACACATGTGCATATCTCAAACACCCATTTGGAAACATGCCAACAAAATCAGTTAATACTAAATAAGGTGATAGACAAGAAACGGGGTCTACTACACAAAGGACCAAATAAAACAACTAGTGCTACCCAGAAGTCTCAATGTAATATGAATAATTCCAACAAACTTAAAGTATTTTACACCAATGCAGACTCAGTTTTAAATAAGAGGCAGGAGCTACAAATAAAGATATCGCAGCTATCCCCCCATATAATTATAATCACAGAAACAAACCCAAAACATCTAAGATATACTGTTAAAAAAGAAGAGCTGCAAATCAATGGCTATGATATATTCACCAATATAGACAAACAAAACGTCTGTGGAATAAGTGTACAAGTTGCATCATCCCTAAATCCCACAGAAGCAAAATCAACTCTCCGTAATCTACCTGAGGAAGTAGTTGGAGTAGAGGTTAAGTTAAAGGGGTCAGATACATTGCTAATCCTGGCAGTTTATCGCAGTCCAAACTCAAACGAAGAGAACAATACAAAATTAAATACATTTATTAAGAATGTGTCTGCCAAAAAGCATTCCCACCTACTAATTACTGGCGATTTTAATTTTCCAGAAATTGACTGGAAAGCAGGTGGTATTCTCGTAAGACAATCACAGCACGCTGATTACTTTATGGATGCTGTAGGCGATGCTTTCCATCACCAACATATCTCATTTCCCACAAGATATAGAATAAATTGTGAGCCTAGTGTCATAGATTTAGTATTCACCAATGAGGAAGAAATGATTGACAACATAATCCCTCTACCAGCCCTTGGTAAAAGTGACCATATATGCATTTATTATGAACTAAAATGCTACGCTGAACCACAGCAGAATATGACCAATAAATTGGCTTATGACAAAGGTGACTATTCCGCACTACAATCAGCTCTAAGTATTAACTGGGAAGCACTTTTCCACAACAAATCCCCCGAAGAATGTTGGATAAACTTAAAAAATCTTGTAAATAAATTCACGAAAGACTATATTCCAACCAAACAAGTTAAAAACAATAAAAGATATAGGCCACCCTGGTTAGACAGAAAGGCCCTCAAGTTAGTGCGAAAAAAAGAAAGGAAGTGGAAAAGGTATCTGCAAACAAGAGCATCAACAGATTACAACAAATATGCTAGTATACGAAATCAGGTGAACCAATTCTGTAAACGGACAGTTAAAAAATATGAGGAAACTGTAGCTAAAAATAGCAAATCTAATCCAAAGTCATTCTGGGCTTATGTAAATAGCCAGCTCAAGTCCAAAGATAATGTGGGAGACTTAGAAGATCTTGATGGCAATTTAATAACCACAAACGAAAGAAAAAGTCAAGAACTAAATCGCTTTTTCTCTAGTACCTTCACCAATGAGAACCTAGATAGTATCCCAACATTTACAACAGAGACTACAACAACAATAAACAATATTACTGTCTCTGTTGAAGACGTCAGAAAAAAACTTGCAGATTTAAAAACAAATAAATCAGCTGGTCCTGATGACCTGCATCCAAGAATTTTACATGAACTAAAAGATGTATTATCTGAACCACTTAGCATAATTTATAACAAGTCATTATCAGAAGGGACTATACCGTCTGACTGGAAATGTGCTAATGTTATACCTGTGCATAAAAAAGGAGCAAAGAGGGATCTGAACAATTACAGACCCATCAGTCTAACCTCAGTTCCATCCAAAATACTTGAAAGCATAGTAAGGGACAAGCTGATAGAGTATATGAAGAAAAGCGAAATAATTACCGAATACCAACATGGGTTCCTACGGGGGAGATCAACGGTAACTCAAATGCTAGAAGTAATAGACGAATGGACAAATGCTTTGGATAATAAGAAATCGATTGATGTAATTTATCTTGATTTTAAGAAGGCTTTTGACTCTGTACCACACGAGCGATTGTTTATCAAGTTAAACGCATATGGTATTTCGGGGAAACTCCTAGAATGGATTAAGTCATTTCTAATAGGAAGAAAGCAGAGAGTCGTGGTTAATGGGGCAGCCTCAGATTGGGCCAGGGTCATAAGCAGTGTCCCACAGGGCAGTGTACTTGGCCCACTACTGTTTGTAATATACGTAAATGACATGCCAAGAAACATAAAATCCAGACTCTATCTTTTCGCAGACGATACTAAACTGTTCAACTCAATAACTGATGTGAGTGATTGTGAAATCCTGCAAAATGATCTAGAGGCCATTCAAAACTGGGCCCAAAATTGGCAATTAATGTTCAACACAAACAAAAGCTCAGTTATGCACATTGGCCACAAGCCAAGTGCCAGTAATTGTAAGTACAAACTCCTTGATAATGATATAACAGTAGTCCTAAAGGAGGAGCGCGAGATCAATGATCTGGGTATAATAATCGATTCAAACTTAACATTTGAAACCCATATAAATAACATCACATCAAAAGCCAACAGAATGACAGGGCTTATATGGAGAACGTTTCATTCCATTACTACAGACATATTTAAGATGCTGTACCAAAGTTTAATACGCCCTCATCTGGAGTATGCTGGTCCCGTTTGGTCCCCACACACATGGAAATTTGCCGAACAATTAGAAAAAGTCCAGAAACGAGCGACTAAAATGGTACCAGCTTTGCGGAACATGTCCTATGAAAATCGTCTTGGGAATCTCAACTTACCAACCTTAATGTATAGAAGAATACGAGGAGATCTCATAAATGTTTTTAAGTATCTCAATAATATCTACTCAGTAAATCCCAGTAAACTATTCACATTAAATCAAGATGACAGAACACGTGGCCACAAATTCAAACTTAGAAAAACTAGAGCGAATACTAACAATAGACTGAATTTTTTCTCCAACAGAATCATAAACTGGTGGAATGCATTACCGGAAGCAGTCGTTGACGCACCTACCATAAACACATTCAAAGCTAGACTAGACAAAATCTATGTAACGCACCCAGTGTACTACAACTATAGAGCATTAGATAAGCCAAATCACCCGAAAATCACCATACATTAATAATTAATAATTATAGTTTATACACCAGCTGATAATAGGACGTAAAAGTCCTGGTAAGCTGTATACTTGTTATGTTATGTTATGTTAAGTATGGGTGAATATTTCAGAGAGACGGGATTTACTTGCTCAGAACGAGAAGAATTTAATATTTCGTTTAAATTAATTTTTATCGGGGATATTTTGATCATGTCTCTTCCCCGTCGAATGTTATGGCTGTATGATGGCTTACATATTTATTAAATATCCACACATAAATGAGTTAAGGGTAAAAATGTAAATGTCTGATATACTTCACGAAAACTGGTAACTTGATTTACTGCACCAAAATGGGATAACGTTCCAGTTTTTCGTTTGTCATTTGTGTTCATGTACATAATCACAACAAGTAGATCAACAAAGGCAGTGCCTAGAGAATGGCGTGACCCCTTGCATATGTATTATAAGACTAGCCTTATTCTTACCCCTCCCCTCCCCCAACTTCCACACGTGACACCCACATCATGATCGCAACGTAGTCCACCGTTGTGTTCCCTGTATTTGCGCATCCCCTCTCTTTGCGCATATGCATTCAAACTCTTGTGAGAGTCCCTCGCGATCAGCACACACACATTGATTTACATGTCAATCTATGGTTATTGATTTTGCTCATAAAAGACTCCACTTGAAATTGTGAAACTACTTGTCATTATAGGTTTAAAGCAGTGCTGTTGATTTCTAACACTGGAATATTAATTCAGAATTGTTATATCTATCGCAAAAATTGTTCTTAGAAACATAAAATATGAAGGCGTGTACCTATATTTGTGATTAAATAATACCAGATGACATTTTCTTCCCTTTAAGAATAGCACAAACGTTTTTACGCAGTCAGGGTCACCATTTTTCAAACCAATCTTTCAAATATGATACATATGTTACCATTGGTTAATCTTCAGCAACAATGCATTTATGTGAAACATGCTAAAGATGTGGTAGAATATGCTGCACAACACATACCTTTTGCCCGTGCGCAAAAAGTGGGTACCCCATTGGATTCAGTATCTTCCCTTTTTATGCTGTATTTTACGCAGACCGACAAATAAAACGGCAAGTTTCATACAGGTGAATAAGAACCCATACTAGTTTCTTATATTTATTCAACAATTACAATTTTTGCTCAGACTATTTGATAGGAGGCGATAATCCAAACATGAGCAATATGTGGGTACCATAGGATACATAATCACAACACGTAGTTCAACAAAGGCAGTGCCTATAGGATGGCGTGACCCCTTGCATATATAACATAAGACTAGCCTTATTCTTACCCATGCCCTCCCCCCCCCCAAACACCCACACCCACATCATGATCACAACATGTAGTCCACCAAAGGAAGTGCCCATAGTATGATGGGCAATATCGTCTTTCTATCCCCCTACGAAAACTGGTAGCTTCAACTTTTCTACTTTATTTTGCTTTGCAGCTTTTTCCGTTTAATGGAAAAAGCTGCAAAACTAAATATCTGCTTATTGCCATCATTGTAGCGAATAGAAACATTGTATTTATGTATTTCAAGCCATAATTCAAGTGAAAACCAGAAACCGGAAGGCCATTGAAATCCTATGTAGGGGGATAGAAAGACGATATTGCCGTTATTTAATTTTACAGCTTTCTTCGTATGGCGAAAAAAGCATCATAGATGTATTGCCTTACTTATTAAAATGTTGTAGACATTGAAAACATTATAGATAATTTTATTTATAGTGTTTTAACCTGATTTCGTGGCAATTCGAAATCCCATAGTAAACCTATATGGGAGGGGTGAGAATCAAGATATAGCCCAAGATTCAAGATTCAAACACACCCTGCTGGCAGTGAGCGATGGCTTCGTGCGAAGCCATCATTAACGAAGTGAGCGTATATATCATTGTGTCCTGTATTTGCGCATCCCCTCTCTGCGCATACGAATTCAACCTCTTGTGAGAGTCCCTCACGATCGGCACGCACACATTGATTTACATGTCAATCTATGGTTATTCATTTTGGTCATGCAAGATTTTCGCCGCTTGAAATTGTGAAACTACTTGTCAATATAGGTTTAAAGCATTGCTGGTGATTTCTGACTCTGACATATTATTTCAAAATTTTTCTCTCGCAAAAATTGTTCTTAGAAACATAAAATATTAAGGCGTGTACCTATATTTGTTGATTAAATAATTTCGGATGATATTTTCTTCCCCTTTAAGAACAACACAGACGTTTTTACGCAGTGAGGGTCACCATTTGTCAAACCGATCTTTCAAATATGATATATGTTACCAGTGGTTAATCTTCAGCAACAATGCGTTTATGTGAAACATGTTAAAGATGTGGTAGCATATGCTGCACAACAAATACTTTTTGCCCATGCGCAAAAAGTGGGTACACCATTGGATTCAGTAGCTTCCCCTTTTGTGCTGTATTTTGCGCAGACCGACAATTATAAAGTCAAGTTTCATACAGGTGAATAAGAACCCATACTAGTTTCTTATATTTATTCAACAATTAAAATTTTTCCTCAGACTATTTGATAGGAGGCGATAATCCACACATGCGCAATATGTGGGTACCATAGGATAGATAACATTACGTACACAAAATGAGACAGGGAACCACGCTAAATTACATATACCTTGCGACTGAGAAAGCATGGTTTCCGGTCACGAAAATTTTTGATTCCGGTTCCGGTTTATGATATAGCTTTTGTGGTTTCTTCATGAGCCCCCATTGCATTATGGGATATGGTTCATTATTATGAGTGTATTCCCCATGTTTTATTTAGAGCAACCAGCTCCGCATTTTCAATGTCCAAATTCGTGTTATATTTCTCCAATCAATGCTTACCATTACATTACGTATTGAATAACAGCTCAACTGAAGCTGTGCACTAGGAAACTAGATTTAGTACCCGCCAGCCAGAGACGCTCATTCTTGTTTGCATAGCAACAAGAGATACAAGCTTTTTTTTAATGCTTAATGGAAAGCGCCACTGAACCTTGGGTCGTATTCTTTCATATTATTTCTCTAGTTATATGGCGACTTAAGTCTCTGAAATTTTGTGTGTGTTGCATGTCCCATTTTCTGAACCCCGGAACTGGGACGTGTGGTTACAATGAAATATGCCAGATAAGATCGCCTCCTTTAAATCCCAACGTCGATCGGGGAAGTAATATGAAAGATTAGGTGTTTGTCTATGTTTTTTACACTAAAATCGGCTTACGTCGTTCATCCGTGTGGTCCGAGCGGGTGACGTCACACCCTTTTATTGCTCGGATTATTTGGTGAAGGAAAGAAATGTTTCATTAATTCGTGCATCTTATTCTTGATAGCTGCGTGAGCTTTTGTACCAGAAACTTGAATTATGTCAAGTTTTGCATGTAATCACGATCTGTTTGCATTGCTCGTTGATCTCAAAATTCTTGATTAAAATGTGTGTTCAGTGGCCTTAACGTGTTCTACAGCAGTAGTGTTAATTCATTATGTTGTTCCTTCTCATATCGTTTGGCATTCGTTTGTGTAGTATAATTTTGGAATTAATTCTTAACTATACCGCGAATGTATCCGATACGGTTCCTGGTTCCGTTTTTGACAGGACTGCAGGATCAATTTATGGGTATATTATTGGCCCGCTCTCGTTCTTGTCACCAGCTTACGCGATCTTGGTTGTAACGTTGTGGGTGTTGGGTGCTGGAGGGTTAATCTGATAATCTATTGTCAAACAATTTGAAAATTATTTGTCTGCCTTCCATTCCTGTTTCATTCCGCTTGCTTATTTAGGTCTTGTGCTTGTTTTCGGGCCAAGCATACCCGGGCATCATGTCCGGAGTGCCACAAGTTTGTGAAGGTTGCCTTCAAGGACCATGTCTGTTATCGATGTGCTAAGTGTGATGTAGACGATCGTTGTAGTGTCTGTGCAGTGTGGTCTTTCGAATTGGTGGTCGAGTTCCTTGCCCAGAAGGACTTGGCGGGGTCTAACGCTGGGTCAGGCGGACTGAAAAGAAATCGCCCTGGGGGCGCTCCTCATCCGCAGTTGGAGGGTACAGAGATGGCACCCCGGTGTGGTTTAGGCCCGGTATGCTATGTGTCCACCAAAGACTGTGGCGCAACTTCTCTGTGTCTGGTATGGACCCTGTCCTTGGACAGGTTTCTGGACTGGCTACCATGTGATGACTCTTCAGGGTCTGAGGATGAAGAGGCCGAAGAGGAGAGGTTGTTGAGGCCTGAGATACCGCGGGTTGAGCTCATGTAGGTTGATTCCATCCTGGACGGAACCGGCCTCCATTTGTCTGATTTGGCGGAAGCCATGACAGTCGCTCCGCCTGTAGTTGAGGCCACACCGGTACCAGGCACCCATCCAGTGCTGGTTGGTTTGTCACAGTTCCGTAACCGCTACAGGTGTGCACGGTTTTCTGTGCGGGCCTACTCCATGGAACACTGTGTTTCATGGGGTGCCGGCAGAATCGCACGGTACTGGTGTTGTTGGCTATCCAGCAGTGGCTCCTTGCCGGGAGGCCGCTGCTGGTAGACCCATGAAGACATCAACGGGTTATGTGTTTACAAGGGGTGTCTTCTTCAGAAGTGGACTGGTCCGATGCCAGGGTGGAGCTGTCCATGGTCTCGGCCACAACTGAGGAAGACATGCCCCATCCGTCGGTGCCATCCATTCGGATGGAAGTCTTGCCCGCGGCTCGGATCCAATCCATTGGACTTGATCCAAAGTTCAGGGAGTTGCTGGAGGCTATATATGCCAAGCAACTCATGACTAAGAGTCAGCTCCCTGCGGCCTCTATGGAGGTGCGGGCAAGGTGCCGTATCCCCAGGAGGAGTACGAAAATTATGGTGTGGTCCCAACGACGACCGTTGGGCTCTTGGCGTCCAGAGTGCAGGAGCGGGTCGCCCTGCTCAGGCACTTGTGGACAAGAGCCAGGCACACAGTGAAGAAGTCCTGTCCCTCTGCGATGAGGGGTTGAGGGCAGCTATGAACGCTGTCAATCACTCCTATCGCTTGCTTCAGTCGGTGGGGGCTGAAGCTGGGGCAGGCCACCTGCTGCGCTTTCGTGTGTCAACGACGCACTGGGCAGGGCACAGGCGCGTGTGACCAAGTCTAGGAGGCAGATGGTCCTTGACCATATGTGTCCGGCTATGGTTGTCAAGGAGTGGTTGCTTGAAATGCCCCTGAATGGCCCTAGCATCTTCGGTGGCCTGCGGCTAAAAAGGCAAGGAAAGTTGTGGATGCTCCTGTCCACCCCAGTGGTGGCCCTGATCGCCCGAGAGGCGGTAAGGGCAAGGGTAAGTCCACCAAGGGTGGAAAGAAGGGAGCGGATCGTACCTGAGAGTATGGTAGCTCCCTTCGTATCTGCCTGAACCGCGCCTGTGCGACAGGAACAGCGGTGCCAGTTAGACCAGTCAAGCCAAGACCAAAATGGTTCTCTCTCGTTAAGAGGTGGAGGGGGGGGGGGGGGAGTGGATCGTGAGCCAGACACCCGCATTAGGCATCAATGCACCTATAGTGGGTGGAAGGCTCATGCGTTTCGTCGAGGCTTGGCGAGGTGTGACGTCAGACAGTCTGGTCCTGAAATGGATATCCCAGGGTTACATGCCAGAGTGGTGGGATTTCCCACCACAAAATCTGTCTTTGGCACCTGTCTGGACTCGCGTACCAAGGGAGCCAAACAAATTAGAAGCCATGCAAAACGAAGTGTCAGGTTTGCGTCTGAAGGGAGCAATAAAACCAGCAAACCAGAGCACTCCAGGCTTTTATTCAAACATGTTCCTTGTCCTCAATAGCACAGGGGGTGGAGACCCGTACTCAGTCTCAGGCCATTGAATTGGTTTATCCATACGCCTCAGTTTCAGATGGAAACTGAGGTCGGTAATGGCGGGTTTGAGGAAAGGAATGTGGTGAGTGTCAATCGATCTGAAAGATGCATATTTCCACATTCCAATGAACAGGGGTTGTCACAGGTTTCTGAGATTCGCTTTTCAGAATCAGGTATGGGAGTTTGTAGTACTCCCATTTGGCCTGTCGACAGCTCCAAGGGTTTACACCAGAGCGGTCTTAGCGGTGACAGCGTTTCTCAGAAAAGAGAACGTGGCGCTTCACACCTACATAGATGATTGGCTTATCAAGGCGGACATGCCAACCAGGTTAGGAGTGGATACTGCTCTGACTCTGAAATTACTTTCAGATCTAGGCTGGATAGTCAACAGGGAGAAATCTGAGTTGACGGCCACTCAGCACTTCGCTTATTTGGGCATGCGATTTGATCTCGAGG
This sequence comes from Chaetoderma sp. LZ-2023a, assembly GCA_034401795.1. NCBI lineage: Eukaryota > Metazoa > Mollusca > Caudofoveata > Chaetodermatida > Chaetodermatidae > Chaetoderma > Chaetoderma sp. LZ-2023a. The sequence continues at coordinate 2,245,135 of CM067368.1, forward strand.
AAGGCAGGGTTTACCCGTCAGAGTCCAGAGTGGTGTCTCTGTTAGCCATCCTCAAGCGTTTTCGATTGGGAAACCACATTCAGGCGAGGAGGTTTCTTCGGATGCTGGGCATGATGGTCTCCATGGAGCAGGTAATCCCATATGCTGCTCTGATGCGAAGACCTATCCAGTTGTATCTGATGTCTGTGGAAACAGAGAACGGAACCCCTGTCAAAGCTGGTGCCAGTTTTGGAGCCAATAATGTCGCATCTTGTATGGTGGAAAAAGCGTCATAATCTCTAGTAGGAGTTTCGCTGCACCTACCCCGCCCTCAGCTATCCGTGTACACGGATGCATCGCTGGAGGGGTTGGGGGCGCCTGCCTGGGAGAACACCCGGTCTCGGGCACATGGACTCTCCAAGAGAGCCAGTTGCATATCAATCTGTTGGAAACGATGGCAGTGAAACTGGCATTGGAAAAGTTTCTTCCAAAAGTCAGGGGCAAGGTGATATTGATACAGTCGGACAACTCGACAGTAGTATCATACATAAATCGCCATGGCGCGGGACCAGGTTACCCACACTGTGTATGAAGGTGTGGCACTTGATTCAATGGTGCAGGAATTACTCAGTTGTTTTGAAAGCAGCTCAAATTCCTGGGCGATTGAACATTCTGGCGGATGCTTTGTCTCGCAGACAGGATTCTGCCAACAGAATGGTCTCTCAACCCTCCAGTCCTTCACAGGATCTTTGAGCATTGGGGCAAACCAAACGTGGACTTGTTCGCCATAGAGGAAAATGCTCAAATCATGACTTATGTCCCGCCGATTCCAGATCCAAATGCCATCAATACAGACACTCTGGCAATAAGCTGGAGAGGGATGCACACTTACGCGTATCCGCCCACCATTCTTCTGCCGAGGATTTTGGTGACGATCAGAGAGGAACCGTGCCTGGTCCTGCTAATAGCGCCATATTGGCCCAGCAGGGCATGGTTCACGGATCTTCTGGATCTGCTGGTGGACAATCCAGTGCAGTTACCCGAGATTCTGAACATAATCTCCCAGGCCAAGGGACGCTTTCTACACGAGCGTCCCAAAATGTTCAAATTGACTGCGTGGATGTTATCAAACAACGTTCCACGTCGGAGGGTTTTTTCTCGACAGGCTGCAAAATTCATCGCCGCTGCGAGAAGGAGGTCAACCTTCAAGTCATATAACCACAAGGTTAACAACTTTGCAGAGTGGTGTGAAGGAAAGGATATTGATACCTTTCAACCCACTATTCAGCAAATAGCGGACTTTCTCTGTGAGCAGTTCTTTTCAGGACTAGCTCCTGTCACAATTGCTGGATACAAGTAAGCTTTGGCATCAGTTATCCCATGTCTAGCCAACAGGGATAGTCCAGAGGTGGCCCAGTTAAATGTGATGGTGAAGGGAATGAGCAATCTCCGACCGAGACAACCGGTAGGCATTCCAGCCTGGAGTCTATCTTGCTTAATGTACTGGCCAAGCACCCTTTTGAACCCTTGGGTTCAGCTAGTCTACTCTAAACGCGGTTTTTCTATTGGCAGCTTCCTCAGCGAGAAGGCGCAGTGAGATCCATACGCTTTCAGCAGAGAGGGACCGATTTATTGTCTCCGGAGAGGGTCTGCAACTACTGCCAAGAGCAGAGTTTATGTCAAAGAATCAATCTGAAATATCCCGGCAAACCGATCATTATACCGAAACTAACTAGGTTTGATTGTGATTCCAGTGTCTGGTGCCCAGTCCGTGCTTTGACTAAGTACAAAAAACAGATGGACTCATTACGGTCGAATGATAGACATCTGTGGATCTGCCATAAGAAGCCATATGGCGCCGCATCCATGGATTCTATCTCTCATTGGGTGGTAGAATGGATCAAAACTACCCACGAGATTGCGACTGGGCACCAGGTGAAATGCGCAATAGCACACGATGTTAGAGGAATAGCCACCTCGACCGCTCTCTACAATGGTGTTCCGTTAAAGGACATCATGGCTGTTGCACAATGGCACTGTGAGTCCTCTTTCACGGATTACTATATGAGGGATGTGTCAGACTCCGCCAATCCACTCGCTTTGGCTTTTTTGAGACGATAGTTAAACGGACACACTGTTCTCCCTTTTGGTACTTGAAAAAGCAAAAGTTATGGAACAGACATGGTCAAGCGAGAGGATTACAGCCAATATTGTTACGGATGGTCGAATAAATGTTTGGTTGAAGGCTCCACATCTGAAATCCACCAATAATCATAAGGTAATTCAATTTAGACAGTTTTTTGTATTATGTTTATATATCATGATCATTCATGTTATAAGTTCATGCTCATTCCCAGGCTATTATATGCAAAGAGCAGTTAACCCTCTTAGCATATTCGTGTTTCAGGCGAGATGCATGTTCGTGAGTTCTCTCCCTTTTCTTATGAGACAAATGGGGGGGGGGGGGGGGGGGGGGGGGGGTGGCGGCGGTGATGTGAATGTGATTCAGTCCTTTTAGGTCTCCGTATGTCAAGTTTAAGTCTAAGATCTTTCTCCAGTGGGCAAAAGAAGCAATTGATGGCTTGCCCCTTCCCACCAGGTTGCTGTTTATATCTGGTGTTATCAGAAGTAATAGAATGGTAAGTGTTGATCGAAGGAGAATGAAGGAAATTTCAATTTCCCTTTCTCCGAGATCTAACAAAACTTACCATTCTATTACGGACCCTGCCTCCCAGCCCCATGGAGGCAAGCCATAGGTATTCTCTTGTTTGGCAGCTATGCAAACAATATGAGCTTCACTGGCAGATGGGTACCCGTTTGTTGGGAACCGGGGATCCGGTTCCAGGAGCTGGTTAAGCTTACTAAATCTAGATTCCTAGAGCCAGCTAGCTTCCTAGCTTGTTATCAGACGTAATAGAATGGTTAAGTATTATTAGATCTCGGAGAAAGGGAAATTGAAATTTCCTTCAGTTTCTGTCAAAGTACACTCAATTTTCGGGGCTAATGGTTTGCATTATAATAAATTTGACCTTTTGAACCCTGCCACGCCTCCTTGGGGGGGGGGGGGGGGGGGGGGGGCATAGCCTAATCTAAATGTTGTCTTGCAAAGCCCATTCCTATGGGTAACCCACATAAAAAATTTGCCTCAATTCCGCCTATATGAGGAGTTAATGTGACGGACAGAGGGACAATCAATTTAATCTTTTGACCCCCGCCACGCCACCTTGAGGGTGGAGCCTAATCTGTATCTCCTCTTGCAAAGCACATTCCTATTGGTAAGCCACATACCGAATTTGGTTGAATTCCACCCAACAGTTTGGGAGGAGGTCGCGTGACGGAAAGACGGACAATCATTTTGACCTTTTGACCCTTGCCATGCCATCTTGAGGGTGAAGCCTAATCTAAATCTTGTCTTGCAAAGAGCATTCCTATTAGTAAGCCACATACCGAATTAGGTTGAATTAGGTGCGATGATTTGGGGTGAGATGCATTATAATCAATTTGACCTTTTGACCCCTGCCACATCCCCGTCGGGGCAGAGCCTAATCTAAATAGCGTCTTACAAATTGCATTCCTATGGGTAAACTATTTACCAAATTTGGTTGAATTCCACCCAACAGTTTGGGAGGAGCTAGTGTGACTGAGACGGACAATCAATTTGACCTTTTGATCCCTGCCACGCCCCCCTAGGGGCGGAGCCTAATCTAAATATCGTCTTGCAAATTACATTCCTATGGGTAACGTAATTCCACCAAACAGTTTGGGAGGAGTTAGCATGACGGACAGACGGACATTCAGTTTGAGCTTTTGACCCCTGCCACACCACCTTGAGCATGGAGCCTAATCTATAGCTCCTCTTGTAAAGCGCATTTCTATTGGTAAGACACATACTGAATTTGATTGAATTTTGCGGAGCGATTTGGGGTTGAGATGCATTATAATCAATTTTACCTTTTGACCCCTGCCACATCCCGTGGGGGTGGTGGTGATGGTGTGGGGCGGAGCCTAATCTAAATATTGTCTAGCAAATTGCATTCCTATGGCTAACCTACTTCCCAAATTTGGTTGAATTCCACCCAACAGTTTGGGAGGAGTTAGCGTGATGCACAGACGGACAATCAATTTGACCGTTTGACCCCTTGGGGGCGGAGCCTAATCTAAATATCGTCTTGCAAATTGCTTTCCTATGGGTAACCTACTTCCCAAATTTGGTTGAATTCCACCCAACAGTTTGGGAGGAGTTAGTGTGACGCACAGATGGACAATCAATTTGACGTTTTGACCCCTGCCACGCCACCTTGAGGGTGAAGTCTAATCTAAATCTTGTGTTGCAAAGCGCATTCCTATTGGTAAGCCACATACTGAATTTGGTTGAATTCTGCGCAACGATTTGGGGTGAGATGCATTATAATCAATTTGACCTTTTGACCCCTGCCACACCACTGAGGGCGGAGCCTAATATAAATATCGTCTTGCAAATTGCATTCCTATGGGTAACCTACTTACCAAATTTGGTTGAATTCTACCCAATAGTTTTTGAGGCGTTAGCGTGATGTACAGACGGACAATCAATTTGACCTTTTGAGCCCTGTCACGACCCCTTGGGGCGGAGCCTAATCTAATTATCGTCTTGCAAATTGCATTCCCATGGGTAACCTACTTAACAAGTTTTGTTGAATTCCACCCAACAGTTTGCGAGGAGTTAGCGTGACAGCCAGACGGACAATCAATTTGACCTTTTGACCCCTGTCACACCCCCATGAGGGCGGAGCCTAATCTATATCTCGTCTTGCAAAGCGCATTTGTATTAGTAACCGACATACCGAATTTGATTGAATTCCGCGCAACGCTTTGGAGTGAGATGCATTATAATCAATTTTACCTTTTGACCCTTGCCACGCCCCCTTTGGGGTGGAACCTAATCTAAATGGGGTCTTCTGCCCCTGAGTGGTCAATAATATCAGGGGTGAGACATATCATGCTTTAGCATTCTTGTTTGCATCGTATGTCTGGATAAACATAATTTAGAAATTCTAGCGTACAATATTTCATTTTGATGTCATTGTTACGGAGACCATTATTGTTTGTATTTCCCTCCAATGGCGAGGAGCACTGCGATACATCACTACAAATTTTATAACGTCATTGAACTTGTGCAAATAAATGCTGTACGTAAAAGATGCAACTATGCTGGGCATATCGCCAAGCGTGATGAAAAATTAGCTTCAAATGTACTATACATTGGTATACGTATTTAGGATATTTCGGCCATATAATGGCATATTACAAATTCGTCCTATTTATTTAAACGATAAATAATGTCTGCATTCGCTTCTAGGCAACGCCTATTTTCATATTAATAGTATACAAAAGTTACAAAATGGAATTGTTCACAGACCTAAGTTTACCGGTAACTTTATTTTAAACATCTACACTAAATTTCCAAATTTATACGAAGCTCCCTGCAACATCGAACATGGTTCATGAGCTAGATTCTGGAGAATAACATCAAATATTACAACAGGGGGGAACTTGGAAATCACCCATTCACTGAAAACTGTGTGTAGCTCTTTGCATTCAGGATTGCATCGGCTCAACTAATTTAAGCCGATTAGATAAATTACGTCAACTTAGCAGTTCATATTTCATATTGTCTTAATAATACTGTACCCAAACTTGGACACTTGGAATGAGAGGGGATGAGATAATTACCATGCAGTCAAAGGTCACGGTCATTGATAAGTGTATTGCTAAGCCTTCTATATACATATTTTATATTTGAAGTCAAGCTTCATAGTTCATTGCAAAGTCAGAAAGTCAAGCTTCATGGTTGTATTGCAACCACATTTCTAATTTAAATTTACGACTAGAATTACTGACTCGGTTATCAAACTAGCTATTCTAGTTCTAAATATTAAAAGACTCAAGCTTACACCAAGCTAGTGTCAGGACAATTTAAGCGCTACCAAGCCGTTTAAAAGAATTGTAAAATCTCTGCCAGCAACATGGTCATTTCTATGTGGCAAAAGGCACTTTGGCTGGCTTGATCACTAAAGGGTAAAGGGCAAAGTCTATTATCATATCAGCAGAGTGTCCACATGTGTGTGCGTGCATGCGTGTGTGTGTGTGTGTGTGTGTGCATGCGTGCGTATGTGTTGAATGTTCGTGCATGGTGCGTGTGTCATTGCGAGCCATTTCTGCCTAAGTTTTCAAATTACCTCCAAAATATTCAATAGTACATTTTATTTTGTTTTGGGGATGTGTTAAGTTGTATCTGAGCTGTAGAATAACTGTATGTTGTTTTTAGATATGATACGCGATGGAAGATTTCCACATTGACCAGACACTAAGTGAGGTGAACTTCTACACTGTACAGAATCAATGTGCCTTCCAACACTGCTTTGATAACATATATGAACAAGCTTTGAAGACATTAAACTGTAAAAGACGGAGCGGAATCCCAAAGCAGAAAACACGATTTCATGCATGTAATTTGTCACAGTTAACAGATACTACTGCTAGTTATGTTGAAGCTAGCTTTGTCAGCGGTAATGGTGACATGGCATTCTCAGTAGCTAAACCTTCGAATGGTGTACCTGTTCCTGATCGTCATGGCAACACAGTTAAATCGGCCACCTCTTGTAGCTTGTCTATGAGTCCCAATGCTTCATCAGTTTCATTGTCTGACTGTCGTGATAATTCAAAGGACATTTTAACAGATGAGATGGTCATTGAGCAGAGAAATGGGCCAGAAATTAACAATGTGGAGACGAATGTAGCAGTAGAATCGGCTAACGGCCAGACAGACACTAGAGGCATTGTTGATCAAGGTATGCTTTATGCTGGAGCCATTGTTGATCAAGGTAAGCTTTATACTGGAGCCATTGTTGATCAAGGTATGTTTTATACTGGAGGCATTGTTGATCAAGGTAAGCTTTATACTGGAGCCATTGTTGATCAAGGTAAGCTTTATACTGGAGCCGTTGTTGATCAAGGTATGCTTTATACTGGAGCCATTGTTGATCAAGGTATGATTTATACTGGAGCCATTGTTGATCAAGGTATGCTTTATCCTGGAGGCATTGTTGATCAAGGTATGTTTTATACTGGAGGCATTGTTGATCAAGGTGTGCTTTATAATGGAGGCATTGTTGATCAAGGTATGCTTTATACTGGAGCCATTGTTGATCAAGGTGTGTTTTATACTGGAGGCATTGCTGATCAGGATATGCTTTATACTGGAGCCATTGTTGATCAAGGTATGCTTTATACTGGAGCCATTGTTGATCAAGGTATGCTTTATACTGGAGCCATTGTTGATCAAGGTATGCTTTATCCTGGAGGCATTGTTGATCAAGGTATGCTTTATACTGGAGCCATTGTTGATCAAGGTGTGCTTTATACTGGAGCCATTGTTGATCAAGGTATGCTTTATCCTGGAGGCATTGTTGATCATGGTATGCTTTATCCTGGAGGCATTGTTGATCATGGTATGCTTTATCCTGGAGCCATTGTTGATCAAGGTGTGTTTTATCCTGGAGCCATTGTTGATCCAGTTATGTTTTATACTGGAGCCATTGTTGATCAAGGTATGCTTTATCCTGGAGGCATTGTTGATCATGGTATGCTTTATCCTGGAGGCATTGTTGATCAAGGTATGCTTTATACTGGAGCCATTGTTGATCAAGGTATGTTTTATCCTGGAGGCATTGTTGATCAAGGTATGTTTTATACTGGAGGCATTGTTGATCAAGGTATGCTTTATACTGGAGCCATTGTTGATCGAGGTATGCTTTATACTGGAGCCATTGTTGATCAAGGTATGTTTTATACTGGAACCATTGTTGATCAAGGTATGTTTTATCCTGGAGGCCATTGTTGATCAAGGTATGCTTTATACTGGAGCCATTGTTGATCAAGGTATGCTTTATAATGGAGGCATTGTTGATCAAGGTATGCTTTATACTGGAGCCATTGTTGATCAAGGTATGCTTTATCCTGGAGGCATTGTTGATCAAGGTATGCTTTATGCTGGAGCCATTGTTGATCAAGGTATGTTTTATCCTGGAGCCATTGTTGATCAAGGTATGCTTTATACTGGAGCCATTGTTGATCAAGGTATGCTTTATAATGGAGGCATTGTTGATCAAGGTATGCTTTATACTGGAGCCATTGTTGATCAAGGTATGCTTTATACTGGAGCCATTGTTGATCAAGGTATGCTTTATGCTGGAGCCATTGTTGATCAAGGTATGCTTTATAATGGAGGCATTGTTGATCAAGGTATGCTTTATACTGGAGCCATTGTTGATCAAGGTATGCTTTATACTGGAGCCATTGTTGATCAAGGTATGTTTTATCCTGGAGGCATTGTTGATCAAGGTATGCTTTATACTGGAGCCATTGTTGATCAAGGTATGCTTTATAATGGAGGCATTGTTGATCAAGGTATGCTTTATACTGGAGCCATTGTTGATCAAGGTATGCTTTATACTGGAGCCATTGTTGATCAAGGTATGTTTTATACTGGAGCCATTGTTGATCAAGGTATGTTTTATACTGGAGGCATTGTTGATCAAGGTATGTTTTATACTGGAGCCATTGTTGATCAAGATATGCTTTATAATGGAGGCATTGTTGATCAAGGTATGCTTTATACTGGAGCCATTGTTGATCGAGGTATGTTTTATCCTGGAGGCATTGTTGATCAAGGTATGTTTTATACTGGAGCCATTGTTGATCAAGGTATGTTTTATCCTGGAGCCATTGTTGATCCAGTTATGTTTTATACTGGAGCCATTGTTGATCAAGGTATGTTTTATGCTGGAGCCATTGTTGATCAAGGTATGCTTTATAATGGAGGCATTGTTGATCAAGATATGCTTTATACTGGAGCCATTGTTGATCAAGGTATGTTTTATGCTGGAGCCATTGTTGATCAAGGTATGCTTTATGCTGGAGCCATTGTTGATCAAGGTATGTTTTATCCTGGAGCCATTGTTGATCAAGGTATGTTTTATCCTGGAGGCATTGTTGATCAAGGTATGTTTTATACTGGAGCCATTGTTGATCAAGGTATGCTTTATACTGGAGCCATTGTTGATCGAGGTATGCTTTATACTGGAGCCATTGTTGATCAAGGTATGTTTTATACTGGAACCATTGTTGATCAAGGTATGTTTTATACTGGAGCCATTGTTGATCAAGGTATGCTTTATGCTGGAGCCATTGTTGATCAAGGTGTGCTTTATACTGGAGCCATTGTTGATCAAGGTGTGCTTTATACTGGAGCCATTGTTGATCAAGGTATGCTTTATAATGGAGGCATTGTTGATCAAGGTATGCTTTATACTGGAGCCATTGTTGATCAAGGTATGTTTTATACTGGAGCCATTGTTGATCAAGGTATGTTTTATACTGGAGCCATTGTTGATCAAGGTATGCTTTATACTGGAGCCATTGTTGATCAAGGTATGCTTTATACTGGAGCCATTGTTGATCAAGGTATGCTTTATGCTGGAGCCATTGTTGATCAAGGTATGCTTTATACTGGAGCCATTGTTGATCAAGGTATGCTTTATACTGGAGCCATTGTTGATCAAGGTATGTTTTATCCTGGAGGCATTGTTGATCAAGGTATGCTTTATACTGGAGCCATTGTTGATCAAGGTATGCTTTATAATGGAGGCATTGTTGATCAAGGTATGCTTTATACTGGAGCCATTGTTGATCAAGGTATGTTTTATCCTGGAGGCATTGTTGATCAAGGTATGCTTTATACTGGAGCCATTGTTGATCAAGGTATGCTTTATAATGGAGGCATTGTTGATCAAGGTATGTTTTATACTGGAGCCATTGTTGATCAAGGTATGTTTTATAATGGAGGCATTGTTGATCAAGGTATGCTTTATAATGGAGGCATTGTTGATCAAGGTATGTTTTATAATGGAGGCATTGTTGATCAAGGTATGCTTTATACTGGAGCCATTGTTGATCAAGGTATGTTTTGTACTGGAGCCATTGTTGATCAAGGTATGCGAATAAAGCTAGCTTTAATGATTTAACACTGACATTTGTTCAAGAACATTTAGATTTTCTTATATAAAATGTTCATTTGCATGTCAAGAGAGAGGACCTTTTTTGAAAATTTACTACATGAATGTCTGGCTCCGTTATCCCATCTTAATGATCAAGCTGGCCAAAAAAGGCTGCTAGAGTAAGCTTAGGATACATCCAGTTGCATGCCAGGAGGTTATTTTGGAAAATTTGCAACCAGAATAAATGAACCAGTCATTTCAATGATAAATTTTCAAATATAACCTCTTGGCCTGCAAATAGACATACATTAAGGAAATATTTTTATTTTCTAGAACAATCTTGACTAATAAAGGGTTAAATCACTCTGGCTAGATAAAGTATATGTACTGCTCATAAATCAGTTAAAACCAGAAACATCAGTTAATAGAATTTTGAACACATAAGAAATGTTCCTTTTGAAGTGATTTCCGAGTTGTACTGTACGCAACTGTTAGAATTGGTAGACACAATGTGTATAAGAGATTTAATGAGTACTGGACATGTATGTATGGCTTATGTATAGCAGACCTGCCTACCATTACGGATTTCTGTAGTTTTTACGGAAATAACATCCAAAATATGGTACTACGGTCGGCTTTTCAAAACTACAGCTGGGAAAAAATAGGTGAATTACAATAATACAGATGGTCATTAAGAATTACGGAAACTTGTTAAAACAAGCTTCCACGGTCACCGCTATGCATTAGACAACGCCGACATGGCAAAACACGCCTCGCCTCGAACTTGTCGCACATGTCGATAACTAAACAATTGGCACTATTCATCGTGTTGAGTAATAGTACCTGCCATTTCTCATAAAATGTCAACAAACAGGAAATCTCGTCAGTCTCACAAAATCCCATAACTGCCGGGAGACTTTCTACATTAGTTAGCAAGTTTATATTGGGTCCTGGTTAATGCTAGACTGACATCACTAAGCTGCGTAGATAACCTTACCTTACATCCGAGTTACTTACTGGGAACTTATCACAATTGAGTAACCTTACCCTACAGCCGAGTTACTTACCAGGAACTTATCACAATTGAGTAATATTTCTCTGAATATCGTAAAAAATCCATTGTTTTCGTGAATTTCAAACATTGAATTGTTTGAATTTAGACAGCTGTCATGAAAATATTGTCCACGGAATTTGTAATTATGTTTGTTAAGTGAGTTAAATTTTGCTTAAGAATTCCCGAATGTCGCAATCATGGGAAATGGAAATATTCTGCCCTGCTATGTGTTAAAGTAATGATGTCCAAATTTGAGGGTTAAATTAGGTGCTCAACCAAATAAGAGTCTAATTTTTTTCTTTGGTTATGGATAGGGGTGAATTGGGGTGGGTGGTGGGGCAGTTCAACCCCCATATAATGTTAACTTAGCCAGTCATTCCAGTGCCAAATCTTCAAAAATGGTATTCCTTAGACTATTTTTGAAAATTTATTAGTATTTTAATTTTTCAAAAAATTTCTCTTAAAGATTTTGTAGAATGAATTTGAAGGATAAGGGTGTGTTTGTGACAATTAAAGAGTTTAATTTTCATTAATTCGTAAGTTTTCATGCTTTTATAATTGCTTTATGTGATTACTGAATTACTGAAAGCCTCTGAAAACCCATTACTGATTGACATGGTGAAATTACTGAAAATCATGGTTTTCCCATTGGAAATTACTGATTGAGTTTATAGGGGTTAGGCAGGTCTGGTATAGTGACCACTATGTTTCTCCAAAAAACGGATCTACAGTGCTCTCATTCTAAGCGTGGATCATACTCGACTTGCATCGTGAAATGACCCTAAGTAGTAATTGTCCATTCGGGTCCGATATCCCGTTATTGTTAATTGTTAAACCGCTTCCAGTCCAATTAGTTTCAAAATATTCAACAGCTTGTGAGTTTTCTATATCTGTGTGATTTTAAATTTAGCGACTTGAGTGGGTGTTTGCAAACATTGAATTTGAAACCTTAGCATCTGATTCCCACAGATTTCCCTAATATCCCCACATTTCACATCATGAGAACATACTTACCTCCCTAACACTCTTGATATACTAGTATATCGGCTCTAAATTCAATAATATTCAGAATTATAAAAAGTTAGGTGCCCCTAATGGGCAGGTGGAAGTACACAGTCATACACATGACAGACACCACCCACTGCGCATGCGCATACCGGTACTTCCATTCTCTAATATATTGGCTGAGAAGCAACATGTGAAAATCTTCACAGGCTCTTTATCTGAAAATTCTCTAGGACAAAATCATCCCAATCTGTCATGGCTGATGCTAAAGTATTGGGGGAGTCCTCCTCATCATCCGCTAAGGTGATATTGTTCCATATATTTATCTAAGACTTGTAACTTTTATTTGTTACCAGCTTTCGTCGCGGCCGTTTCGGCGGTACCACATTTTCAGGCGCTGGGAATCCTTGTTAAATTTTTTCCCAGCGCCTAGGGTTATTAATCTCTTGTGCTTTGTGCTTACAGGTTTGTCTTATGCTTGATTAAGGATTCCTGTTCTTCTCTCGAAGGTTGTTCACGTCTCTTTTTTTACTTATCATCATGATATGTCTAAGATATAGTAAATTAATAAAGGAAATATCTCCTTCCTTTTGTCCCATCCCCCCATATCAGTTCTTCTGGAAGAGGAGTCTCGGCGGATGGATGGACGTGTTCTCCTGCACAAGAGGATGGTTGCCTGTGCTCGGGCTAAGGGAGTTTATTAATTATGGCACATAATTATTTGAAAATAATCACAATTTTCTGCTGCCTTTTGTTATTGCACTATATTCTCTCTTGTGTGTGCATGGGTTCTCGAATATATATAATTTGATATTATATTATTCGGGAGGTATGAATGTCTTTAATATCTAGATATTTCTTGCATTCTTTTCTGACATCCCCTCTCCCTGAAGGAGCTTTTGCATTGAGGTTTGATGTCATAATCAACCAGAGTTTTTTCTTTTTCCTTGATGTCATAATCTTAGTTTAGAGAAGTCTGTGATGTGTTCATCACCCTTTATTATGATGGTGGAGAGATATCTAGATAGTCATAATCTTTCTCTCTCTCTTTCTTAATTTGGCACCCTGGTTGTGATTGTTTTTTTGTTAACTAGAGAAGTCAGCTGTCCCGTCAGGGTTTTCTGTAATAAAAGTGGATGTCTTCTCTCGAGTTTGTTCTTGTTTTGTACTAATAGTCAATTAACAAGGCTTTGCAAACTATAATACTCATTGTCTTCGTATCCCTTCCCTTTTCAGAAATGTCCATCCTGTCTGAAGCCTATGAAGGCTAGGTTCTTCCCCCACCCTTGCCATCTGTGTTCAGCTTGTAGGCTAACTAACAAATGTGTCATATTTGTAAAGAGTGGGGGGGGGGGGGGCTTATCTAACCTCTGAATTCTTCTGTTCCCAGGCTAAGCTGATGGCTGAGGAGGGCAAGAAGACTAAGAAGGAGGGTAAGAAGAAGGCCTCTGAGAAGGGTGAGCTCGAGGCCTTCACGGTTGAGTTAGTGAGTGAGATGCGCAGGACTTTGAAAGACCTGATGCCTGACATGCTTCGCGGCTTGTTGCCTGGCACAGGTGTTTCAACTTCCTGCGCGTCGACCTCAGTGCAGGTAGCCCCCGTCCCTGGATCATGCCCTACTAGCTCGGACAAAGTGTTTAGTGATCCAGGGGCGGCCGTCTTAGACCCAGGCTTGATGTTCGCATCGCCTGGTGTTCCAGCGGTGCGAGCAGCATCAGGCAGGACCCGACCAGTGGGCTTGACCACGATCACTCGCGGAGTACCCTCATCATCTGCTTTCGAGCATTCTCCTGGTCAGTCTGGGTTAGTTTTCCTTACTAATCCAGAGGCTAACTTTCCTGACCAGGAAGATGATGAAGACTACCTGCTCGGTCCACAGGATGACCATGAAGACATGGATGCGAGCGTCTACACTCCTCTCATGGGGAGCATGACCGCTCGCACGTCTGGCACTGTTCCCTCGGGAGCAGGTTTCATGGTTCAGCCTGTGGGCGGTTTGGAGCAGACGGCCGCCCGTATAAGATTCCACACTTAGACATGGAATCTCAGACGGACGTTCCGGGCCGCGCTGGTTTGCATGAACCCCCACACATAAGCGCGGCCTTGGTGCCTGGTCAGCCTATGGAGAATGTTATGCCAGCCCTCGTGGGCCCGTATACATTCCCTGGACAGCCAGGTTCGTCTATAGCCTCCTCCTCGGCCATATCTGCGAATGCCATTGAAGATGACGAGGGCCCGCTGCTCGTCGGCAATTCGCAGGTAGCCACGGATGAAGACTGGTCAGAAGAGTGTGCGTGGCTCCTCGCTGTCAGACCAGAGCTCTCCATGGACGAGATGGCCACTGGTAACCCTCGGGCATGGTTGCAGGCATAGCCGTTGGCCAGCACGACTGTCTCTGTCATATGCTGAACATATCTTAGATATGTTCTCGGCGGCGGAGGAGTCGATCAGACCGAGAGGTCGCCTCGCAAAGGCCCCCCGTGGGGTTGCTAGATGATGTCGAGTTACTGCTAGTCAGTATGCTCGATATGGCCTAGCGCCCAGACCGAGTGTGGACGACCGCGCCGCTCTGGGGGAAGATATGCGGCCGGGTTCCCGTGCTGACACGGGAGCATTGTGCATGGGCGCTATGCGCTCGGCTAATGCCGCCTTGCGCGACAGCGAGGAGAGTTCATGAGTGGCGATTAGTGCGCTGTTGCATTCTCTCAGCTGCTATCGGGGGTAGTAGCAGCGTCGGTGCAGCAACAGCCTAGTCCTGTGACAGTCCAACGAGCCATCCAGGATGGCATCAACCTGGCGTTGGACTGTCTGACTAGGTCAGTCACAAAGTCGCTGAGAACGAGGCGCACTTTTGCATTGGACAATTTGTGCCCGTCTCAGGAGCTCAAGTGGCGCTTGTTGCAAGCACCGATGGCGGGCGCTGGTCTCTTTGGAGGTGAAGGTTGTCGGCACCTCCAAGAGACAGTGACTTTGGTGAATAACCAGAGGGCGCTGCGCACACAATTTGAAGTGTTGGACCCTGCGGGCTGTAATTCTAGGCCTGGAACACTTCTTAAATGAAGTGGAGGGAAAATTTGTGCTGATACGTTCAGACAACTCTACAGTAGTGAGTTACATAAACCGCCAGGGCGGAACGAAGTCGCCCAGTCTCTGTATGATGACATGGAAGCTGCTTTGCTGGTGCATGGATCATATGATCACCTTGAAAGCAGTTCATATTCCGGGAAGGCTGAATCTGTTAGCAGACTCATTAAGTCGAAGGATGAGTATTCTGCCTACGGAATGGCAACTAAATCAATGTGTGGCGGATCACCTGTTCAATCATTGGGGAAAGCCCAACATAGATTTGTTCGCAATGAAGAAGAATGCGAAGATGACGACGTACGTTTCTCCGATTCCAGATCCAAGCGCTATCGCAATAGATGCACTAGCTATCAGTTGGAAGGGAATGTATGCATACGCATACCCTCCAACAATCCTGATTCCAAGGATTCTTCAGAAGATCAAACAAGAGGAATGCCAAGTGCTTCTGATCGCCCCGAATTGGCCAAGCCGATCATGGTTTACGGATCTGCTGGACCTTCTGGTTTGCAATCCGGTTCCTCTGCCTCTGATGGACAATATTATCCTTCACAACAATCCGTCAATGTTTCAATTGACTGCATGGATGTTGTAAAAAAATCCGCGATTAAGGAGGGCTTTTCTGAGCAAGCAGCCAATTTCATGGCCAGTGTCAGAAGGGGGTCACCCTCCAGAGCTTATAATTATAAAATCAACAGATTTGCAGAATGGTGCTCAAAGAGATGTATCAATCCGATGGAAGCATCTATTCAGGTAGTAGCTGATTTTCTCTGTCACGTGTATGATGCCTATAGTCTTAAGCCTAATTCTATTGCTGGATACAAATCAGCATTAATGACTGTTATCCCTTGCTTGGCAAGGAGGGGAAGTGATGAAGTAAGTGTTTTAAATACTCTTATTAAAGGTGTGGGCAATCTCAGACCAAGAAATCCTCCACTGACACTGTCATGGAGTCTTTCTCTGGTTCTGCAGGTTTTGAGTGATAATCCTTTTGAACCACTTAGTGCTATATCTGTAAAATTATTGACACTTAAAACTGTATTTTTTTATTGCGGCAGCATCAGCCAGACGCAGGAGTGAAATTCATGCCTTGTCTGCTGAGCCTGACCGTTATATAGTTACAGGTGAAGGCCTTAAGCTTCTACCAAGATTGAATTTCTTGGCTAAGAATTAATCTTTAAAATATCCGGCTAAACCTATTATTTTACCTGCCGTAACCAGATATGATCCTGGTGCTAAAGTATGGTGTCCTGTCCGTGCTTTAAATAAGTACAAGAGAAGAACCCATGTTCCCTATGGTTGTCATATATTGAACCCCATGGTAGGGCGGCAAGAGACACTATTTCCAGATGGATAATAGAATGTATTCAATTCTGTCATAAGACAGCCACTGGAATCCAAGTAGATAGAGCCAAGGCTCATAGTGTCCGTGGTGTGGTAACTTCCACGGCATTATTTAATGGTGTTTCTATTGAAGACATTATGTCAGTAGCCCAGTGGCACTGTGAATCAAGTTTTACCGACCATTACCTTCGTGACACTTCTAACCCGCTCGCCGTCTCAGTCCTCAGAAAATAAAATAATGTAGAGGTTTATGTTTGTAAATAGTTTCCTCCTCAGCTATTTACAAATATAACATTTGTTGGTAGGGTATCCCTACTGTTAGCTGGTACAATTCTCTTCATCCAGTGGGGGGGGGGGGAAGAGATGAGTGCCGCATCCAAGACATCAGAGGTCAGTATTTATGACCATTTTTGTTTTTTGTCTTGGTGATGGTGTCATTTTTTATTTAATGTGGTGATGGTTAATGTGTCTTAATTGTGGTTCTTTCAGAGATTTTTTTGAAATAGAAGCAATTCTTCTTTTTCCAATGTCTAGTAATACTTTTCATTAAGTATTAGAGAACGTGCTCGTCATTTAGAGCAGCGTTTTTTCCTAACCTTCCTCAGAAAGGGGGTGGGGGGTGGGGTGGGGGGGGGGGGTTGGCAGCGGTGGGAGCGCATTTGCCTTTTGATCAATCTCTCTTCATCGGTCGATTATCCGATGCAAAAATTCTATTCCTGGTTGTATTTTTCAGTCACAATTTCAGATGTTTTTAAATCTCTTGAGAATTCAAAGAGCCTAGTCTCTTCGAGGGTGTGCTGGTTTTCAGGACCTTGCCTCCCTCCCACCAAATTTACTTTCAAATTCTGGTTTTTATCAAGAGTGTTAGGGAGGTAAGTATGATCTCATGATGTGAAATAAGAAAACTTATCAAATTTCTTTTTCACGAGTGAGATGTCATACTTACCTCCCTAACAGGATCCCGGCCTCGCCACCCCACGGAGGCCTGGTCCTTTGGTTATTGAATAGTTGCTTCTATGTCAGCCAATATTTAGTAACGGAAGTACCGGTATGCGCATGCGCAGTGGGTTGTGTCTGTCATGTGCATGACTGTGTACTTCCACCAGCCCATTAGGGGCACCTAACTTTTTATAATTATGAATATTATTGAAATTAGAGCCGATATACTAGTATATCAAGAGTGTTAGGGAGGTAAGTATGTCATCCCACTCGTGAAAAAGAAATTTGATAAATTTTCTTATTTTGGAAGGGAATCCTTAGCTTCTGTGGCCCTCATATTTCCCTAATATTCCCACATTTTGGAAGGGTAGAATCCTTAGCCTCTGTGACCCTCATATTTTCTTAATGTCCCCAGATTTTGGAAGGCTAGAATCCTTAGCCTCTGTGGCCCTCATATTTCCTTAATGTCTGCACATTTTGGAAGGCTAGACTCCTTAGCCTCTGTGGCCCTCATATTTCCCTAATATTCCCACATTTTGGAAGGGTAGAATCCTTAGCCTCTGTGGCCCTCATATTTCCTTAATATCCCCAGATTTTGGAAGGCTAGAATCCTTAGCCTCTGTGGCCCTCATATTTCCTTAATTTCAACACATTTTGGAAGGGTAGGATCCTTAGCCTCTGTGGCCCTCATATTTCCTTAATGTCCCCACATTTTGGAAGGGTAGGATCCTTAGCCTCTGTGGCCCTCATATTTCCTTAATGTCCCCACATTTTGGAAGGCTAGACTCCTTAGCCTCTGTGGCCCTCATAGTTCCGTAATATTCCCAGATTTTGGAAGGCTAGACTCCTTAGTCTCTGTGGCTCTCATATTTCCTTAATGTCCCCACATTTTGGAAGGCTAGAATCCTTAGCCTCTGTGGCCCTCATATTTCCTTAATGTCCCCACATTTTGGAAGGCTAGAATCCTTAGCCTCTGTGGCCCTCATATTTCCTTAATGTCCCCACATTTTGGAAGGCTAGACTCCTTAGCCTCTGTGGCCCTCATATTTCCTTAATGACCCCACATTTTGGAAGGGTAGGATCCTTAGCCTCTGTGGCCCTCATATTTCCCTAATATCCCCACTGATGTATCCTAGAGGGAATGCTGGTCCGCTATACATTTGTTGATATGGACATATTTTGACAATAATGAATAATATAAATGATTTGCTATGCTGTGTTATTTGTTTTTAAGCTGTTGATGAGGGGAATGAGAGCGATGGGAGTCATGTGAGCCATGCATCAGGTGTTAGTGGCATATCATCAGCAAGGAAGATCGCAGCAAGGAAGGTCACAGCAAGGATGGTCAAAGCCAGGAAGGGCACAGCAAGGAAGGGCACAGCGAGGAAGGTCACACCAACGAGGACAAAGCATCAAGGTGTTAGTGACATGTCATCAGCAAAGAATGTCACAGCAAGGAAGATTACAACAATGAGGCCAAAGCATCAAGGTGTTAGTGACATGCCATCAGCAAGGAATGTCACAGCAAGGAAGGTTACAACAATGAGGCCAAAGCATCAAGGTGTTAGTGACATGCCATCAGCAAGGAATGTCACAGCAAGGAAGGTCAAACCAACGAGGCCAAAGCATCAAGGTGTTAGTGACATGCCATCAGCAAGGAAGGTTACAACAACAAGGCCAAAGCATCAAGGTAGGTAACGTTCAGAGCTAGAAATTAACTCTTTCTAAATGCAATCCATACTGATCAGTACATCCAAAAGTTAACAGATTTCGGACATTTTGTACTGATCCATACTGTACTGCAGATATTATAAAATTAGTGAAATGATCTAAATGTATCATTGACATCACATTATAATTAATTCTTTTTTTAAATAGCCAGAATTTGTTTAATGAAAGTTAAATTTTTAGCTTAGTTATTGTCCATTTTCAGGCCAAGAGAGAAGACGACTTGAAAATTGACCACTTATCGGTTGAGAAAATAAATAGTAAATCCATTTTTAATTTTCTACTCAAACACAATGATCCATCCTGATCAGTTAGCATTATAAAGCAGGGATCGAGCCTTATCAGTTAGCATTATAAAGCAGTGGTCCAGCCTAATCAGTTAGCATTATGAAGCGGTGATCCATTACTGGTCAGTTAGCATTATAAAGCAGTAATCCATTACTGATCGGTTAGGGTTATAAAGCAGTGATCCAGCCTGATCAGGTAGCATTATAAAGCAGTGGTCCAGCCCGATCCGTTAGCATTATAAAGCAGTGATCTAGCCTGATCAGTTAGCATTATAAAGCAGTGATTTAGCCTGATCAGTTAGCATTATAAACCAATGATCCAGCCGGAGCAGTTAGCGTTATAAAGCAGTGATCCAACCTGATCAGTTAGCATTAGAAAGCAGTGATCCAGCCAAATCAGTTAACATTATAAAGCAGTGAGCCAGTCTGATCAATTAGCATTATAAAGCAGTGATCCAGCCTGATCAGTTAGCGTTATAAAGCAGTGATCTAGCTTGATCAGTTAGCATTATAAGCAGTGATCCAACCGTATCAGTTAGCATTATAAGCAATGATCCAGTCTGATCAGTTAGCATTATAAAGCAGTGATCCAGCCTGATCAGTTAGCATTATAAAGCCGTGGTCCATCCTGATCAGTTAGCATTAGAAAGCAGTGATCCAGCCTGATCAGTTAACATTATAAAGCAGTGACCCAGTCTGATTAGTTAGCGTTATAAAGCAGTGATCCAGTCTGATCAGTGATCCAGCCATATCAGTTAGCGTTATAAAGCAGTGATCCAGCCTGATCAGTTAGCATTATAAAGCAGTGATCCAGCCGGATCAGTTAGCATTATAGAGCAGTGATCCAGCCGGATCAGTTAGCATTATAAAGCAGTGATCTAACCGTATCGGTTAGCGTTATAAAGCAGTAATCCAGTCTGATCAGTTGGCGTTATAAAGCAGTGATCCAGCCTGATCAGTTAGAGTTATAAAGCAGTAATCCAGCCTGATCAGTTAGCGTTGTCAAGCAGTGGTCTAGCCTGATCAGCTAGCATTATAAAGCAGTGATCCAGCCTGATCAGTTAGCATTATAAAGCAGTGATCCAGCCTGATAAGTTAGCGTTATAAAGCAGTGATCTAGCTTGATCAGTTAGCATTATAAAGCAGTGATCCAACCGTATCGGTTAGCGTTATAAAGCAGTAATCCAGTCTGATCAGTTAGCGTTATAAAGCAGTGATCCAGCCTGATCAGTTAGCATTATAAAGCAGTGATCCAGCCTGATCAGTTAGCATTATAAAGCAGTGATCCAGCCGAATCAGTTAGCATTATAAATCAGTGATCCAGCCGGATCAGTTAGCATTATAAAGCAGTGATCTAACCGTATCGGTTAGCGTTATAAAGCACTAATCCAGTCTGATCAGTTGGCGTTATAAAGCAGTGATCCAGCCTGATCAGTTAGCGTTGTCAAGCAGTGGTCTAGCCTGATCAGCTAGCATTATAAAGCAGTGATCCAGCCTGATCAGTTAGCGTTATAAAGCAGTAATACAGCCTGATAAGTTAGCGTTATAAAGCAGTGATCGAGCCTGATCAGTTAGCGTTAAAGCAGTGATCTAGCTTGATCAGTTAGCATTATAAAGCAGTGATCCAACCGTATCAGTTAGCGTTATAAAGCAGTAATCCAGTCTGATCAGTTAGCGTTATAAAGCAGTGATCCAGCCTGTTCAGTTAGAGTTATAAAGCAGTAATCCAGCCTGATCAGTTAGCGTTGTCAAGCAGTGGTCTAGCCTGATCAGCTAGCATTATAAAGCAGTGATCCAGCCTGATCAGTTAGCGTTATAAAGCAGTGATCCAGCCTTATCAGTTAGCGTTATAAAGCAGTGATCTAGCTTGATCAGTTAGCATTATAAAGCAGTGAGCCAACCATATCAGTTAGCATTATAAGCAGTGATCCAATCTGATCAGTTAGCATTATAAAGCAGTGATTTAGCCTGATCAGTTAGCATTATAAAGCAGTGATCCCTGCCGGAGCAGTTAGGTTTATAAAGCAGTAGTCCAGCCTGATCAGTTAGCATTATAAAATCGTGGTCCATCCTGATCAGTTTGCATTAGAAAGCAGTGATCCAGCCGGATCAGTTAACATTATAAAGCAGTGACCCAGTCTGATCAGTTAGCATTATAAAGCAGTGATCCAGTCTGATTAGTGATCCAGCCATATCAGTTAGTGTTATAAAGCAGTGATCGAGCCTGATCAGTTAGCATTTTAAAGCAGTGATCCAGCCGGATCAGTTAGCGTTATGAAGCAGGGATCCAGCCAGATCAGTTTGCGTTATAAAGCAGTGACCCAGCCGGATCAGTTAGCATTATAAAGGAGTGATCCCGCCTGCTCAGTTAGCGTTATAAACCAGTGAACAAGTTTGCTGAGTTAGCGGTATAAAGCAATGATCCAGTCAGACCAGTTAGCGTTATAAAGCAGTGATCCAGCCGGATCAGTTTGCGTTATAAAACAGTGTTCTAGCCGTATCAGTTAGCATTATAAAGCAGGGATCCAGCCGGATCAGTTAGCGTTATAAACCAGTGAACAAGCCTGCTGAGTTACCGTTATAAAACCATGATCCAGCCGGATCAATTAGGGTTATAAAGCAGTGATCTAGCCTGATCAGTTAGCATTATAAAGGAGTGATCCAGCCTGCTCAGTTAGCGTTATAAAGCAGTGATCTAGCCTGATCAGTTAGCGTTATAAAGCAGTGATCCAGCCTGATCAGTTAGCGTTATAAAGCAGTGATCTACCTTGATCAGTTCGCATTATAAAGCAGTGATCCAGCCTGCTCAGCATTATAAAGCAGTGATCTCACCGTATCAGTTAGTGTTTTAAAGCAGTGATCCAGCCTGATCAGTTAGCGTTATAAACCAGTGATCCATCCTCAGTTAGCCTTATAAAGCAGTGATCCAACCTGATCAGTTAGCGTTATAAAGCAGTGATCTAACCTGCTCAGTTAGCGTTATAAAGCAGTGATCCAACCTGATCAGTTAGCGTTATAAAGCAGTGATCCAGCATGATCAGTTAGCAGTATAAAGCAGTGATCCAGCCTGATCAGTTAGCAGTATAAAGCAGTGATCCAGGCGGATCAGTTAGCATTATAAAGAAGTGATCCATTACTGATTCATATGAATGTTTTAACCAAAATTTTAACAGCTATATAGCTTGTAAAAATTTATCAAATTTATTCATAAAATATAGAAAAAGACCTTTATTTTTGGTGTTTTTTATTGAATTATAATTCCCATTTGTTATCTCTTAAAGACTGTTTTACATCGCATACCAATGTAACAATCTAACTACAGGCTGATATTTGTCGACATACCAATGTAAAAATCTGGCTACAGGCTGATATTTGTCGACATACCAATGTAACAATCTGGCTACAGGCTGATATTTGTCGACATACCAATGTAACAATGTGGCTACAGGCTGATATTTGTCAACACACCAATTTATCAATGTAGCTACAGGCTGATATTTGTCGACATACCAATCTAACAATTCAAGTTCAAGTTCAAGTTCTACAGACTGATATTTGTCGACATACCAATCTAACAATCTGGCTACAGGCTGATATTTGTTGACATACAAATGTAACCTTTGAAAGTTTATGCATACACAAGTTTGAGTTTCTGAACTAATTCATGTATTTGAATTTTATATCAGGTGGTGCTAGACAGAGGAGGAACATCCAACCAAGGAACATACAGAAGAGTAAACAACAGACCAGGTAACATTTCTGGTATTGCCAAGACTGTTTGAAATATATTATAGTCGATGGATGGGTGGGTAGGCAGGCAGGCAGATAGATAGAAAGACAGATATTGGGCTACATTAGGTAGCCTTGGTTAGAACAGACATGCATGTCTCAATGTAGGAAGAAGGTTTAACACATTGGGTAGCCTTGTTTAGTACAGGCATGCATGTCTCAATGTATGAAGAAGGTTTGTCACAGTGTGTAGCCTTGGTAAGAACAGACATGCATGTTTCAATGTCAGAAGAAGGTTTGACACATTGGGTAGCCTTGATAAGAACAGACATGTATGTCTCAATGTAGGAGGAAGCTTTGACACATTGGGTAGCCTTGTTTCATACAGACATGCATGTCTCGATGTAGGAGGGTTTGTCACATTGGGTGGCCTTGGTAAGAACAGACATGCATGTTTCAATGTCAGAAGAAGGTTTGACACATTGGGTAGCCTTGATAAGAACAGACATGCATGTCTCAATGTAGGAAGAAGGTTTGTCACATTGGGTAGCCTTGGTCAGTACAGACATGTATGTCTCAATGTAGGAAGAAGGTTTGACACATTGGGTAGCCTTGGTAAGAACAGGCATGCATGTCTCAATGTAGGAAGGTTTGTCACATTGGGTAGCCTTGGTTAGTACAGACATGCATGTTTCAATGTAGGAAGGTTTGTCACATTGGGTAGCCTTGGTAAGAATAG
Source organism: Chaetoderma sp. LZ-2023a (assembly GCA_034401795.1). Lineage (NCBI taxonomy): Eukaryota > Metazoa > Mollusca > Caudofoveata > Chaetodermatida > Chaetodermatidae > Chaetoderma > Chaetoderma sp. LZ-2023a. The sequence continues at coordinate 2,269,057 of CM067368.1, forward strand.
ACATGCATGTCTCAATGTAGTAAGATTTGACACATTGGGTAGCCTTGGTAAGAACAGACATGCATGTTTCAATGTAGGAAGACGGTTTGACACATTGGGTAGTCTTGGTTAGTCCAGACATGCATGTCTCGATGTAGGAAGAAGGTTTGACACATTGGTTAGCCTTGTTTAGTATAGACATGCATGTTTCAATGTAGGATGAAGGTTTGTCACATTGGGTAGCCTTGGTTAGTACAGACATGTGTGTCTCAATGGAGGAAGAAGGGTTGACACATTGGGTAGCCTTGTTTAGTACAGACATGCATGTTTCAATGTAGGAACACGGTTTGTCACATTGGGTAGCCTTGGTTAGTACATACATGTATGTGTTAATGTAGGACGAACGTTTGACACATTGGGTAGCCTTGGTAAGAACAGACATGCATGTCTCAATGTAGGAAGAAGGGTTGACACATTGGGTGGCCTTGAATAAGAACAGACATGTATGTCTCAATGTAGGAGGAAGGGTTGACACATTGGGTGGCCTTGAATAAGAACAGACATGTATGTCTCAATGTAGGAAGGGTTGACACATTGGGTAGCCTTGGTTAGAACACATGTATGTCTCGATGTAGGAGAGAGGTTTGACACATTGGGTAGCCTTGTTTAGTACAGACATGCATGTCTCAATGTAGGAAGGTTTGTCACATTGGGTAGTCTTTGTTAGTACAGACATGCATGTTTCAATGTAGGAAGAATGTTTGTAACATTGGGTAGCCTTGGTTAGTACAGACATGCATGTCTCAATGTAGGAAGAAGGTTTGACACATTAGGTAGCCTTGGTTAGAACAGACATGCATGTTTCAATGTAGGAAGGTTTGTCACATTGGGTAGCCTTGGTAAGAACAGACGTATTTCTCCTTTGATCAATACTCACCATTCTATTACTTCTGATACAAGCTATCCTGGATAGCTGGCCCTAGGACTTAGTAAGCTTTACTGACTCCTGTAACCGGGTACTCGGCTCCCAACTGCCGAGTACCCGTTTGCCATGAAGCTCATTCTTGTTTGCATAGCAACAAGAGCTACATGCTTTTTTGTGCAGTTGGAGTCTTGAATTAATCTAAGTCTTTTTCTGTGTAATTGTGATAGCTTTGTGCGCTCTCTAAGGATTATGTTGGATTACCATGGATGGAGCCGATGATAACCAGGGTGTATAATTCCATGTTATTCCATAGTTAAAAGACTTAGGTCTTAAAAATTTTATGTGTGTGTCGCATGTTCCAATTTCTGACCCCGAATCTGGGACGTGTGGTCACAACGAAATATGCCAGATTGATCGCCTTCCTTTAACCCCAACAGGCGATTAGCAGATATGAAATAAGGTGTTGGCTTTACGCTGTTTTAACACGAAAATCGGGAGACACCTTTCTCCGTAAGATCCGAGCGGGTGACATCACACCCGTGTTGTCTCGTATTTTTATGTGAAGAAAATGTTTCATTAATTCGCGCATCTGATTCTGGGTGCTGCATACTTTAATGGTACCAGAAAAATTTTCAAGTTTTGCGTGTTATCACGATCTGTTTGCAATGATCGGTGGTTTCAAAATTCTTGATTTAGATGTGTGGTCTGTGGTTTTACCGTGTGCTACAGCAGTTTGTTTTCATTTTGTTGTTTCTTCACATATCGTTTTGGCCTTCGTTAGGAGTATAATTTATATTGATTAGTAAATATACCCCGAATGCTATGCGATATGATTACTGGTTACGTTATACATCCTTGAGGATCAGTGTATGGGTGTATTATTGCCCGCTTCGTTCTTGTCGTCATAATCAATGCGATCTTTGCTGTAGCGTTGCGGGGTGGGGTGCGGTAGGGTTAACAGTTAATTTATGATCAAAATATTTGAAAATTAATTGTATGCCTCCCATTCCTGTTTCATTCCGCTTGTTTATTGTAGGTTTGTGCTTATTTATAGGCCAAGCCAGCCCTGCCATCATGTGACGAGTGCCATAAATTTGTGAGAGTTCTATTCAAGGACCATGTCTGTTTCCGTTGTACCAAATGTAATCTTGACAGTAGGTGTAACGTTTGTGCAGTGTGGTCGTCCGACATGATGGTTAAGTTCCTTGCCTAGAAGGACTTGGCAGGGTCTGACGCGGGGTCAGGCGGTCGGAAAGCAAATCGTGGAGCGTCCGTTATGGCCCTTGGGGGCATTCCACGTCTGCAACTGGAGGTGGCGGAGATGGTACCGCCGGCGTGGTTTGGTCCTGCTATGCAACGCTTGGCATGGGAGCCGTCCGCCAGGAGGAGAGATTGCTGCGACCTGAGATGCCGCGGGTGAAGAGCATGGAGGTAGATTCCGTCCTGGACGGAACCGTCCTCCATCTGTCTGGCTTGTCGCAAGCCAGGGCAGCGGCTCCACCCAGCCAGGCGTTGTACTCACCTATCTCGCCTGGTCCGGCGGTCAGGCATGGGGTGCTGTTGGCGCCCGTGTTTGGGCACGGTTCTTCAACCGTTACGGGTCCGCACAGTTTTCCATGCAGGCCTACTCCATGGACTGGTGTTTTTCATGGGGTGGCGGCGGAACCGTATGGTACCGGAGTTCCCGGCATATCAGCAATGGCTCCTAGCCGGGAGGCCGTTGCTGGTAGGGCTGTGAACACGTTGCCCGTTCACGGGAGTGTCCTCGGAGAGAGACTGGTCGGAGGCTCTGTCTTGGCTAGCCAGGGTAGACCCATCTGTGGTTTCGACCATGGTGGAGGAGGATGCACCCCATCCATTGGTGGCATCGATTAGGACAGGGATCTTGCCCGCTGCCCGGATCCAGTTTATTTATAGCAAACAACTCCTGACCAAGGGCCAGCTTTCTGCGGCCTCCAGGGAGGTGCGGGCAAGGTGTCGTATTCCACGGGGGGAATATAACAGGTATGGTGTTGTCCCAACGGTCACCGAGGATGACCGCTGGGTGTCCAGAGTGCTGGAGCGGGTGGCCCCGCCCCAGCGCTAGTGGACAAGTCTCAGGTACACCAAGACGAAGTCCTGCCTCTATGCGGTGAGGGGGTGAGGGCAGCAATGAGGGCTGTCAACTATTCTTATCGCCTTCTTCAGTCTGTGTGGGCTGAAGCGGGGGCAGGCCATCCTGTGCCACCTGTGGCACTTTCATGTGTTAATGACGGCCTGGTGCTGTCTATGGACGCATTGGCAAGGGTGCAAGCATGTGTGACGAAGTCTAGGAGGCAGATGGTCCTTGACCATATGCGTCCAGCTACTGCCGTTAGGGAGCGTCTTCTTGAGACGCCCCTTACTGGCCCTAGCATCTTTGGTGGCCAAGCGCGGGCCATCTTAGAAGACACGGCCAACATCGCGCAGAATCGGTTGGCGGTTAATCTGCAGCTAGAGCTAGTGCGTTAGGCGCACGCACTAGGGTCTGTAGCCAAGCCGCTAGCCGGGCAACCTAAGAAGCAGAAGAAGCACAAAAGCAAGACGAAAGCTAAGCCTAGTGCTGCTTCTGCTTCTACTGGGTCTTTTCAACCGCCTCCGGTGAAGAAGGCTAAGAAGGTTGTGGAGGCCCCTACCCTCCCCAATGTTGCTCCTGATCACCCGAGAGGCGGGAAGGGGAAGGGTAAGAAGGGAGTGGATCATACGAGGGCTCCCTTCGCATCTGCCTGGACTGCACCTGTGCGACAGGAACAGTGGTGCCAGTTAGACCGGCCAAGCCAAGACCAAAATGGTTCTCACTCTTTCTCCAAGGGGCAAAAGTAGCAATTGATGGCTTGCCCCTTCCCACCAGGTTACTGTCTAAATCTGGTGTATATCAGAAGTAATAGAATGGTGAGTATTGATCGAAGGAGAATGAAGGAAATTTCAATTTCCCTTTCTCCGAGGTCTAACAATACTCACCATTCTATTATGGACCCAGCCTCCCAGCCCCACGGATGCAAGCCATGGGTATCTCTTGTTTGGTGGCTATGCAAACAATATGAGCTTCATGGCAAATGGGTACTCGGCAGTTGGGAGCCGAGTACCCAGTTCCAAGAGTCAGTAAAGCTTACTAGGTCTATAGTCCTAGTGTCAGCTATCCAGGATAGCTTGTATCAGAAGTAATAGAATGGTGAGTATTGTTAGATCTCGGAGAAAGGGAAATTTCGTTCAGTCTCAATGTAGGAGGAAGGTTTGACACATTGGGTAGCCTTGGTAAGAACAGACATGCATGTCTCAATGTAGGAAGAAGGTTTGACACATTGGGTAGCCTTGTTTGGTACAGACATGTATGTCTCAATGTAGGAAGACGGTTTTACACATAGGGTAGCCTTGTTTAGTACAGACATGCATCTTTCAATGTAGGAAGAAGGTTTGACACATTGGGTAGCCTTGTTTAGTACAGACATGCATGTTTAAATGTAGGAAGAAGGGTAGATACATTGGGTAGCCTTGATTAGTACAGACATGCATCTTTCAATGTAGGAAGAAGGGTTGATACATTGGGTAGCCTTGTTTAGTACAGACATGCATGTTTCAATGTAGGAAGAAGGTTTAACACATTGGGTAGCCTTGGTTAGTACAGACATGCATGTCTCAATTAGGGCTGCGCGATATACCAATACCATATTTAAAACCGATATCCCGCACTGACGGTTTCATAACTGATTATAAAAAATAAATATCGAAAAACCGAATATGAACATCTTTTCGGTTTTTCGTATCAGGATTGTTAAAAATAAAAGATACTAACGAGCATGAAAAGCGTAATGAATAATAATGGCCAGACTTTCCATTAAGCTACGTTCGGGGCAACTAATAATTGAACGTGGCCCCAATTGCGCATATTGTGTAACTCCATGTAACTCGCTGTATGCCGAGAGAAATCAAGCAGCGAATTAATTAAATAAATATCCACTCGTCTTTTCTCTGATAGTCTCATAAATTTGCAATAGAAAACACAATACTAACGCGGGAATTTGTCATTGAAATTTGTATCGGGGAAAACATTTCTAAACAACGGCATCCATTTTATTTATGTCACCAGCTAATTAACATAATGCAAAGTCATCCCAAAACTAAATCGCCCGAATGCATAAAAATCTCGCCAATAAATATAATGCTGAATACATTTTGCTGATTAGGATATAATTTTAAATAAAATTATTACTCAAACCGTTTTTAAAACGTTATCTTCTATGCACAATATCATATTAACTTATGCAATTCGCGTTCGCAATATTACAGTTAATATTTTCTTCAAGGCATGATTTCGTCCTCGGGCCGAATTGGAAATGAAAGAAGAAAGGGAGATAATTACATCATAATTACAATCACGTGATCTACGTCTTTTCGCAACCTGTTTTACTGATTTATGATTAATTTTGACAAAATAAACGATGTTTATTTAACTGTGCTTAATATTTAGGCGGTCTAATTAATAATTTCACTCCCGCGATGATGGCTATTATAAGGTATATTATGCTTTAAAGGCGTAAAACGTTACGATTGTATCAGGGCGTGAAAATACGTTCTGTTTTCGTGCTATTTTTTATCATTTAAATTTTTTGTTTCATGTCTATAAAACCGATATTCAGTTAAAACCGATATGAAAAGTCATATCGAAACCGATATGGCTGTAAGCCAAACCGTGCAGCCCTAGTCTCAATGTAGGAAGAAGGTTTTACACATTGGGTAGCCTTGGTTAGTACACACATGCAATCGTAATAGTATCAATGAAAACCAGCATCAAATAAAACATTGGATATGTTGAAACTAGTTAGACTGGAAGTTGATGATGCTTAGGGCATTGAGGCAGTCCTGCATGTTGCTATTGGCAAATTTTTAGAAATAAATTTCTCTTAGCCTGCAAATGTACATTTCGCAAGACCACTGGAGATGTTGGCTTGACCATTAAGCAGAGGTTGGCTTGACCATTAAGCAGAGGTTGATTGGACCGTTAAGCAGAGGTTGCGTTGACCGTTAAGTGATTAATTTATTGGACTGATCTGGCCGGTAGAGTAATCCAGTCTGTCAAACAAGTATATGACATCATAATCAATTACATCACAGGTAGGCTGACATCACAATTAAAATAGTATCTAAGTCCATCAGGAACTCTTAATAGTCTGTCAGGTGTACGAATTGTATGTCTTTACTACTTAATAACCATTCTGTTGAATATTTTGAAACTAATTTAACTACCCTCACCCAGTCAAATTAGTTTCAAAGTATTCGACAGCTTACTTGTATAGTTTTCTGGAAATTGAGATTCAGGGAGTTCATTGGTCAATCGATTCAAACATGGACAAATGCTAGTAAAACTGAAATCTGTCTAATGAAAGGCAGTATCGGTTAAATCGTCGCCTAATGATTAAAATTAACTGTCTTGATAGGCAGACATGATGCCTGACTAGTGGTATCCATGATTTTCCTTGGCGAATCGCTGCCAATACTTGTTGAGTTTTGTTGCTTTTTGCGCATGGCACACACTATATGAAAAAAGAAACAATACTCAACAAGTATATTCGAGGGAGAATCTAACCTGAAAGGCCAAGTGAGCTTATGCCATGAGGTCCATCCGTCCATCAACTCTTCCTTTAAATGACTTCTCAAGACCCAGAGGGCTGATTTCAATTATATTTGGCAGGAAGCATCCTTAGCGTATAGTCTGTAGAGATTCAAGTTTGTTCAAATGAAGCCGATCGGCCAATTTGGGATCAGGCCGAAATGGGGGAGATATTCATTAGGGACTATGGGTGATTAAAGGTTGTTCCAGGGAAGTTTAGACGTGAAAAAGATATGGCTGCCGTGGGCCAATAAAAATCTAGCGTGTTTGGCGGCTATATTGGATGGTTTTATTTGATGGATTTTGAAGCCTAAATTGGTTTTATATCTATTTTTTGGGGTATTCTTATTTCTAATTTGCCATTTTCAAAACTTTCGGATAAACTGCTTGGCGGCGATCTTGGATCATTTTTCCATCAAAAACTCCCATACTAAATCAATAGGAAATTTAATATGTCTTCTCGAGAATCACTGGGCCAATTTCAATTATATTTGGGAGGCAGCATCCTTAGGGCATAGAGATCCAAGTTTGTTCAAACGAAACCGGTCAGCCTATTTGGGAGGTGCTCATCTTGGATTTTGGCCAACTTTTTTAACAATCTTTAAAAGTCTTCTCCGATACCGATTGGGGAATCGATTCAAAACTCATGAAAGATCATCTAGGGCAAGAGCTGAACCAAGGTTGTTCAAGGGAAATCGATTCGCCAAATTATTCGCAAGAATGTTGGATGACCTAATTCTCGAGAAAGTTACTCCTCCAATACCACTAAGCAAATTTGTGAGATATGATTACGGACTAAGGGCCATTAAAATTTGTCCATGTGAGATGTGATTAAGGACTAAGGGGCATTAAAATTTGTCCATGTGAGATATGATTAAGGACTAAGGGCCATTAAAATTTGTCCATGTGAGATATGATTAAGGACTAAGGGCCATTAAAATTTGTCCATGTGAGATATGATTAAAGACTAAGGGCCATTAAAATTTGTCCACGGAAAAGTGATACGTAAAAAAACCATGGCCACCTTGGATCAATCAAAATTTAGCATGTTTGGCAGCCGTCTTGGATTTTCAGAAAATTTCTGAGACGATCATACTTATTAACCACTGGGCCAATTTTAATAAAACCTGGATAAACCTTCACAGAAATTAGATTGATAAATTTTTCCAGTGGTCATCTTGGTTTGTTCGGTTGTGTCAGTGGCAAATAATTGCAGGTGAGCGATACAGGCCCCTTGTTCATAGAATCTAGAATTGATACTATTAACTGATGATGACTGACTGCAAACATGTTCATAAGTGACATTAAAGTAAAACTGGTATTTGGCTAATATATTGGCTAGAACATTGTTGAAGCCAGCAGATCTGTCCCTGATCATTATTATCTAACTAATATGGCTATTGTATATTTTAGAATATGAATTTATCCACTTGTGTTAAGTTATAGAACTGCTCTTGATTTTCTTACAGAACCATATCACCTGTCACATCTGTAAAAGGATCGGGAGACAACAAAGGTGTCGGAAACATGGCAAAGCAAAAACAACGTGCTCGTAGCAAGCGAGTCAAGCCTCGTAGCACTACTAAAAATATTAAGAAACGGAAACCAGGTATTCGAAGTGTGACGTCAAAAACTGAAAAGAAACCTGATATGTTACGGAAAAGTCAGCATTCCCGCGGAAAACAAAAATGTACATCTCCGTCATATAAAGCAGCTAAGAGACGAAAGCTAAATTCTGAATATGATGGTGGTAAAGAGAACTGTACTGTGCGTAGGAAACACTGTGATATGAAAACAAAAACACTGAATGCTGTGACATCTCGAGATTTACAAAATGATAACAGTGCGGATAACAGCAGCCAATCAGAGACAATGTTCTCCTGGTTATCTGCCCTTGATGAGTCATGCACAAGTTCTTTAGGCGTCAATGATATGTTCAATTTGATGCCATTTTCACATAATCATTATCAGCATGTTTATGAACGATCGCGTTATCATCCAGCAGCTACGTCTCTACATAAAGCACATCATGTCGGCGCTGTATGGAAGTCTATTGTTAACGAGTGATTACATCCAGCACCCACATCTCTACATAAAGCACATCATGTCGGCGCTGTATGGAAGTCTATTGTTAACGAGTGATTACATCCAGCAGCCACATCTCTACATAAAGTACATCATGTCGGCGCTGTATGGAAGTCTATTGTTAACGAGTGATTACATCCAGCAGCCACATCTCTACATAAAGCACATCATGTCGGCGCTGTATGGAAGACCATTGTTAACGAGTGATTACATCCAGCAGCCACATCTCTACATAAAGCACATCATGTCGACGCTGTATGGAAGTCTATTGTTAACGAGTGATTACATCCAGCAGCCACATCTCTACATAAAGCACATCATGTCGACGCTGTATGGAAGTCTATTGTTAACGAGTGATTACATCCAGCAGCTACGTCTGTACATAAAGCACATCATGTCGGCGCTGTATGGAAGTCTATTGTTAATGAGTGATTACATCCAGCAGCTACGTCTCTACATAAAGCACATCATGTCGGCGCTGTATGGAAGTCTATTGTTAGCGAGTGATTACATCCAGCAGCTACTTCTCTACATAAAGCACATCATGTCGGCGCTGTATGGAAGTCTATTGTTAGTGAGTGATTACATCCACGTAGACTGTATTCATGAATCTAATAATCATTCTGTAAGCTATACATCAAGCTCTGTGTTGTTATTAATAATATCTTCATTTATAATGTTATTCATATTAATATATAATAAATGATTCACATGTTACTCACTATGATGTCTTATATGATTAGATGTGTTCACTTCAAAGTACTCACTATGATGTCTTATATGATTAGACGTGTTCACTTCAAAGTACTCACTATGATGTCTTATATGATTAGACGTGTTCACTTCAAAGTACTCACTATGATGTCTTATATGATTAGATGTGTTCACTTCAAAGTACTCACTATGATGTCTTATATGATTAGACGTGTTCACTTCACATGTTACGCACTATGATGTCTTATATGATTAGACGTGTTCACTTCCAAGTATAAGTTAACACTTTAACTGCTTGCTGCTGAATTACTGCACGCTACATTTTTCATAGGGTATAACTCTGGATATGCTGAATATTTTGGAAACAATTTGACTATAATATTCAGTAAGTCCAGAGTTATTTCCCATTTAAATTGTTGTTCAGTGGCTTGCAGCATTTACAGGCCAACAGAAAAATATTTTTACAAATTTTCCGCTGGAATAACTGCATTGATACCCGAGTCAGCTATTCCAAAATAGCCTGCAAATAGACATTCCTCAAGATGACTGCTTGCCAACTAAAGGTGTTAAGTATTAAAGATCAACTTCCGGGTCATGTAATGACATGTATAGGAAGAATCCTTGCATAGTATGTACATTAGGGGGTAATAATCAAGGCACTACAAATCTCCCAGGGTATCCAGGAAGGAAGATGTATTCAAACTGAAGAAGTACACACATGGTGTGTGCTGAGGATTCCTTCTGTCTCCTCCAGATTCTAGAATTTGGGTGCAGATACACATTTTGGCGATATACATTTTGGCGAAGCAGTCATGTTTTTGGGATATATGTCGATGACGGTGCAGGCCATACTTTTGGTGCTGCAAAATATTTTTGCCAGTTCATAAATATATGTTTCATGGCTCAATTTATATTTTGACAGTTCAAAAGTAGTTTTGACCATTCAGGCTTAAATATTCTATATTTTAAAACTATGTTGTTCTAATCAAACTCCTTTATACAGAATTGTTCAAATCCTTCACAGGAAAATAACGAAGCAAATCACTAACCGTTTAATGGTCAAGTCAGCTGGAAACTGACCTGTGTAATGGTCGTGTGGAATGTCTATTTGCAGGCCAAGAGAAACCATTTTTTACTATTTACCACTGGAGTGCCTGGCTCGATAACCGAGCCAGTCATTCCAGTGGTAAATTAAAAAAAATAGTCTTCTTGTCCTGCAAATGGACATTCAATTAGCACATATTAAAATTTTCTTGAGAAAATTTGACCATTAAATGTTTAAATTTAATGATCAAGTTGGCCAAGAACAGCTTCTGCAGGGGCATTATGAAATGGCCATCTGCTGACCAAGATAAGAAGCTTTTGGAAAACTTCACTGAAATTACTGACTCAATAACCCATCCAGTCATTCCAATTGTACATTTTCAAGAATATACTTTCTTGGTGTACAAATGGGTATTTTCTATCATGAGAAAATAGAAATTAGTGACAAGATTTGATTATTAACATGTCAACTGTGAAGAACCTGTCACTGCTGCCGTCTGGGAATCCTGGCTTCAATCATGATTGGCTGGTAAACACCACTCTGTCATTTCACTTAGGACAGGAGCTGATGATTGACTGGTAACATCCACTCTGCCATTTCACTTAGGACAGGAGCTGATGATTGACTGGTAACAGCTCCTAAAAATGACACGGAACCGTTGAAGGGATTTAACCGAAAATTGATAATTATAATTAGGGACTAAGGGCCATTCAAATGAAATTGATATATCTAATAATATGGCTGCCATTGACCAATCAAATTTGAGCTTTTAGTTGTTGATGGATTTTTGTGGCAAGATATTGGGTGAATACTAAGTACGAATTTGATACATTTGAATGAGATTAGTCGAGATGAGGATGCTCAAACAAAGCTGATTGGACAACTTGCTCGGTGGCCATGTATTTTGCACTACTTATAAAAATCAGCATCCTCGAAACCACTTGAACTAAAGAAACTTCATCTATGGCAAGAAGTATCAAAACCGGTTTGTAAAAAGCATATCATATTGAAACGATGGAGATATTTTAATGAAACTCGGTATATGCCTCGGTTATGATACGCAGATGTGCCTTTTGATGGATTCACTTTTATAGGTCCAAGATTTTGGGTGAAAATAGGCTTTTTAATGCAAAAACATGATTTTTGTCAATCTTGTAAACACCGTATCATACAGAATCGCTTAAAAGAATTTAATGAAACCTGGCAGGTAACTTCTTTATGATGGATAGATGTGCCTTTTGAATGATTTCACTTTTATAGGTCCAAGATTTTGGGTAAAAAAGGGGTTTTTAATGCAAAAATTATGTTTTATTTTATTTTTTTTAAATAATTTTTCTTGTTTTTTTTTTAATTTTTAATAATGTGAAGGCTTTGGATAAAATTGCTGCCTACTACATAGAGGAAGGTATTTTCAGTGATTGCGGAGCCCTGTGAGTGAAACGTTTTCTAGTTAGAGTGGGTGCTGTTGCTGCCATAGGCAGTAACAGTACCCAATCAAATTAGTTTCAAAATATTTAACAACTTACCCATATAGTTTTCTGGAAAGTGAGATTTAGGAAGTGCAGGGTTCGATCGATCCCAACACGGGCAAAGCATGGGCGGAGCTTAGCTAGAGATGGGCATGGCATAGCTAAAACAGGATTCATCCATTAAGAACAGTTACGAAGCAGAGATCCTAGAAGTACTATGCCAGGACAGTTGCAATGAAGATGAGCTACGACTAGTGAGACTACTGCTTGCAGACACCAAGCTGAGAGTACAAGTCATGTCAGTGGAGTCTGTAGAGTTTGAGACATCAATCAGCTTCCCACAGGGAGACGGTCTAGCACCTGTGCTCTTCACCTGTTACCTGGCTGCTGCATTGAAATCTGTGCGGGAAAATTTCACAAGACCAAACCCCCCGCTGTCAATACTGGGCATGCCGCTATAGATGGAATATGCCGACGATGTAGACTATAGATGTGGAAAAGAAACCCCTTGACGAACTTCTCCCAGTAGCTGCAAGCAAACTAAAAATTGAGAATCTCTTTATGAATGAATCTAAAACAGAGTTCACCCACATACACCTATCTACAAAGCATGAAACTATAAAAAATGACGACCCACTTCGTGGCGACGAACCATGGAGGAAATGTAAAATCCTGGGCTCACTGCTTTGCAGTACTGCTGACATTTCTGCACGCTGCATCATGGGGAACATAGCTTTCCAGTCCTTCTGGAAGCTATGGATTCGTAGATCAAAGATGCCCTTGGTAAAAAGACTACGTTTATACAATGCAACCTGCGTATTCTTGCTGATGTATAACTGTAACAGCTGGGCAGGTCCAAAGGCAGCTCTAGACAAACTTGACGCCTGCCACCGCAAACACCTACGCACCATCACTGGATACCGATGGCCAGAGAGCATAATTTCCAACGATGCACTATACAAGATGTGTAATACGCCGCCACTGTCTGTAAAAGTCGCCCAGCAAAGCTGGTCCATGTTTGGCCATGTGCTAAGGATGCCAGAAGACACACCAGCACAGAGAGCCTTGGAATTCGCCCTACTCGGAGCCAGCAAATACAGAGCCAGGAGAGGACGTCATTGCATAAATCTGCTAAGTGTGCTATGAGGTGACCTCAGGAAAGCAGGATTAGGTACACTCAAGTCAAGAATGGACCTGAGGAAGATAAGGATTTTGAACAATGAACTGACTATGGATAAACATGTTAGTTACATCTGCAAAGTCTGCTATTTTCAATTGCGCAATATCGGCAGCATCAGGCGCTATATCACAAAAGAGGCCGCGATCATGCTAGTACGAGCATTGATAACGTCGCGCCTGGATTATTGTAACAGCCTCCTGATTGGCGCCTCAAAAGAACTTATTCAGCGACTTCAGGTGGTCCAGAACACTGCAGCGAGAATCATATCCCTGTGTGCCAAGCGAGAACACATTACTCCGGTCCTACATGATTTGCACTGGCTCCCCATTGTGCAAAGAATAACTTTTAAGACACTATGTCTGACATACCAATGTGTATCTGGCACAGCACCAGCCTATCTCTCTGACCTTGTACAACCTTACATTCCTGGTCGCTCTCTCAGATCTGCAAATCTAAATCTACTAAAAGTACCTAAGGTCAACTCTAAAACATATGGCCATAAAACTTTCTCTTTCACTGCAGCTACCGAATGGAATAACTTACCAAATGAAATTAGAAACTCATCAACTTTAGAAATCTTTAAATCCAATCTTAAATTCTATTTATTTCAAATAGCATATCCATAGAATACTTACGCGCGTTAGCGCTTAGAGCATGCAGTTGCATGGATTAAGCGCTCTAAAAATGTACTATTATTATGTACTATTATTATTATTTTGGCTGAGGACAAGACAGTGGGCAAAACCGAAGAAGGACTGATTGCAACTGTAGGATGTTTCTACTACTACAGCCGCAGAATACAGTAATCGTACATACGAAGCAGTACATCAGCCCAAATTCAGGGTCTCGCTTTTTAAACACTAGCACTTCTCTTGTACTGCATTAACATGGCGGTGTCTGAATCGGCTATAGTGAGATATCAATCAACAGGAAAATCTCATTCACATGATGACATCATACCACAATCATTCACACACTGACGTCATACCACAACAATCATTCACACATTGACATACCACAATCATTCCCACAATGGCGTCGTACCACAACAATCATTCACACAATGATGTCATACGACAACAATCATTCACACAATGATGTCATACCACAACAACCATTCACACAATGATGTTATACCACAACAATCATTCACACAATGATGTCATACCACAACAATCATTCACACAATGACATACCACAATCATTCCCACAATGGCGTCGTACCACAACAATCATTCACACAATGATGTCATACGACAACAATCATTCACACAATGATGTCATACCACAACAACCATTCACACAATGATGTTATACCACAACAATCATTCACACAATGTCATACCACAACAATCATTCACACAATGACATCATACCACAACAATCATTCACATGATGACATCATACCACAACAATCATTCACATGATGACATCATACCACAACAATTGTTCACAAGATGACATCATACCACAACAATCATTCACATGATTACATCATACCACAACAATCATTCACACAATGACATCATACCACAACAATCATTCACATGATGACATCATACCACAACAATCATTCACATGATGACATCATACCACAACAATTGTTCACAAGATGACATCATACCACAACAATCATTCACATGATTACATCATACCACAACAATCATTCACACAATGACATCATACCACAACAATCATTCACACAACGACATCATACCACAACAATCATTCACACAATGACATCATACCACAACAACCATTCACATGATTACATCATACCACAACAATCATTCACACAATGACATCATACCACAACAATCATTCACACAATGACATCATACCACAACAATCATTCACACAATGACATCATACGACGACAATCAAATTATGTTTTGACAGTTCAGGCGTAAATATTCTTTATTTTAAGACTACGTTGTTATAATCAAACTCCTTTATACAGAATTGTTCAAATCCTTCACAGGAAAATAACGAAGCAAATCACTTTAACCATTTAATGGTCAAGCCAGCTGGAAACTGACCTCTGTAGTGGTCTTGAGGAATGCCAAGAGAAGACCATTTTTGACTATTTACCACTGGAGTGCCTGGCTCGCTAACCGAGCCAGTCATTCCAGTGGTCAAATTTTAAAAATAGTCTTCTTGTCCTGCAAATGGACATTCAATTAGCACATATTAAAATATTCTGCAGGGGCATTGAGAAATTATTGTCTGCTGACAAAGACAAGAATCTTATGATGGAGCTGATGATTGACTGGTAACATCCACTCTGTCACCTCACTTAGGACAGGAGCTGATGATTGACTGGTAACATCCACTCTGTCATTATCCCCACGTTTTAAAAAAACGTCGGGGATATTGTAATCGCCTCCATCCATCTGTCTGTCCATCCGTCATGCTATCTCCCAATGTGTGTTACGCATATGATGCTTTGCAAGACAATATTTAGATTTGGCTCCGCTCACGGGAGGGGGGGGTCAAAAGGTCAAATCAGTTGTAACGCAACTCCTCTGAAATCGTTAGATGGAACTGAACAAAATTTGATATCTGAGTTACCCATATGATTGCGGAGTGCAAGAGGCCATTTAGATTTGGCTCCGCCCCCAGGGAGTGGGGGAGGGATCAAAAGATCAAATTTTAACCTGCGGAAATTGATTGTAATGCATCTCCTCCGAAACCGTTGGACAGAATTCAACCAAATTTGGTCTGTGGGTTACCCATATCAATGTGGAGTACATGATCACATTACATTTGACCCCGCCCCAGGGGTGGGTGGGGTGGGGGTCAAAAGGTAAAAAAATTTGATTGCAATACAACTCCTCTGACACTTGGATGGAATTTAACCAAATTTAGTATGCCAGTTACCCATATCAATGTGGAGTGGATCAGCAGATTTACATTTGTCTTGCCCCAGGGGATGGAGATGGGGTCAAAAGGTCATGAAATTGATTGTAATACAACTCCTCTGAAATCGTTAGACGGATCTCAAACAAATGTGATATCGGAGTTACCCATATGATTGTGGAGTGCATGAGGGCATTTAGATTTGGCTCCGCCCCAGGGGGTGGGAGAGGTGTCAAAAGATCAAATTTTAACCTGCGGAAATTGATTTAACACATCTCCGGAACAATTGGATGGAATTCAACTAAATGTGGTATGTGAGTTACCCATATCAATGTGGAGTGGATGAGCACATTTAGATTTGGCCCCGCCCCCAAGGGTGGGGGAATGGGGTCAAAAGTCATGAAATTGATTGTAATGCAACTCCTGACACGTGCACAAAATTCAACCAAATTTGGTATGCGAGTTAACCATGTGATTGCAGAGTGCAAAAGGACGTTTACATTTGGCTCTAACCCTGAGGTTGGTTGTGGGGTGTGTCAAAAGTTCAAAGCAGTGAATGTGGAGATTTGCGATGACGCGCCATCGACCGATAAATCTAGTTTTACTTAGGACAGGAGCGAGCTGATGATTGACTGCTAACATCCGCTCTGTCATTTCACTTAGGACAGGAGCTGATGATTGACTGCTGGCATCCACTCTGTCACCTCTGGACAGGAGCTGATGATTGACTGGTAACATCCACTCAGTCACCTCACTTATGACAGAAGCTGATGATTGACTGGTAATATCCTCTCTGTCACCTCACTTAGGACAGGAGCTGATGATTGACTGGTAACATCCACTCTGTCATTTCACTTAGGATGACGTGATACCACAACAGTCATTCACACAATGACATCATACCACAACAATCATTCACCCAATAACGTCATACCACAACAATCCTTCACACAATGATGTCATACCACAATAATCCTTCACACAATGACGTCATACCACAATCGTTCATGCAATGAAATCATACCACAACAATTGACTTGTAACATCCACTCTGTCATTTCACTTAGGATGACATCATACCACAACAGTCATTCACACAATGACATCATACCACAACAATCATTCACCCAATAACGTCATACCACAACAATCATTCACACAATGATGTCATACCACAATAATCCTTCACACAATGACGTCATACCACAATCATTCATGCAATGAAATCATACCACAACAATTGACTTGTAACATCCACTCTGTCATTTCACTTAGGATGACGTCATACCACAACAGTCATTCACACAATGACATCATACCACAACAATCATTCACCCAATAACGTCATACCACAACAATCCTTCACACAATGACGTCATACCACAACAATCCTTCACACAATGACGTCATACCACAACAATCATTCATGCAATGAAATCATACCACAACAATTATTCATGCAATGATGTCATACCACAACATTCATTCACGCAATGACATCATACCACAAAAATCATTCATGCAATGACATCATACCACAACAATTATTCACGCAATGACGTCATACCACAATACTCACGTGTGCAATGACATTATACCAAAATACTCACGTGTGCGATGACGTTATACCACAACACTCACACGTGCAATGACATCATACCACAACTCACACGTGTGATGACGTCATACCACAACACTCGCATGCATGATGACATCATACCACAACACACACATGATGACGTCATACCACAACACTCACGTGTGTGATGACGGTATACCACAACAATCATTCACAGCTAATCGTACAGATGTGAGGGGGTGCTAATGCAATAATTTTAAACTACAGGCTAGATAATATTTTCACATGAAACAAAGATGGCAGCTTCCAGCAGAAAGATCTGTCTTTGTCGGCATGTGTGGTTTTGAATCATAATGGATTTAGATGAATCCCTGTCAGATAGATCACTGGTGTTCACAAGGATCACTGGTGTTCACACAGATCACTGGTGTTCACACAGATCCCTGATGTTCACACAGATCACCGGTGTTCACACGGGTAACGTGTTCACACAGATAACTGTTTTGTCTCAAAGAACTGACAATTTTGAGGCTTGCACCCTAAATCTTTTCAAAATTATTCCTGGTTATGGAGACCAACTTTTGTCGCGACTAGAAAAAATATTTAGAATGCTAGGTATTTGTGACTAACATCGCTCAGTCAGTGACCAAACCTGTTTGAAATTGCTCTGTGTACGGGGAATAAAATTGATTTTCTTCTGATCATGCCTCTAATCAATGACATTGTAGCGATCATGTGATTTGTGAGGAGACACATGGCACAATGACATTGTAGCGATCATGTGATTTGTGAGGGCACCTGGCACCATGACATTGTAGCATTCGTATGATTTGTAAGGAGACACAGGGTGCCATTTTTATGAGTCACATGATCATATAGGTGAATTTGAATTGCTAATAAGAGCTCAGCGTGTGCCTGAATGGCAATCGATCACTAGTAATGGAGCGGTGCATTTCTACCTATATCTCCACACCACACCACAACCCCCCCCCCCCCCCCAGCATTTCTACCTATATCTCCCCACCCCCCCTCCCTGGCATTTCTACCTATATCGCCCCCCCCCCCCTGGCATTTCTACCTATATCGCCCCCCCCCTCCCTGGCATTTCTACCTATATCTCCCCACCCCCTCCCCGGCATTTCTACCTATATCTCCCCCCCCCTGGCATTTCTACCTATATCTCCCCACCCCTGGCATTTCTACCTATATCTCCCCACCCCCCCTCCCTGGCATTTCTACCTATATCCCCCACCCCCTCCCCGGCATTTCTACCTATATCTCCCCACCCCCCCTTCCTGGCATTTCTACCTATATCGCCCCCCCCCTGGCATTTCTACCTATATCGCCCCCCCTCCCTGGCATTTCTACCTATATCTCCCCACCCCCTCCCCGGCATTTCTACCTATATCTCCCCCCCCCTGGCATTTCTACCTATATCGCCCCCCCTCCCTGGCATTTCTACCTATATCTCCCCACCCCCTCCCCGGCATTTCTACCTATATCCCCCACCCCCTCCCCAGCATTTCTACCTATATCTCCCCCCCCCCTGGCATTTCTACCTATATCTCCCCTCTCCCTGCCATTTCTAAATATATTTCCCCCACCCACTCCCTGGCATTTCTAACTATATCTCCACACACCCCTCCACTCCCTGGCATTCCTGCCTATATCTCCCCCCTGGCATTTCTACCTATATCTCACCATCCTGCTCCCTGCTATCGCTACCTATATCCCTCCCCCGCTCCCTGGCATTTCTACATATATCTCGCCCCCCCCCCTGGCATTTCTACCTATACCTCCCCAACTTGCTCCCTGCTATCTCTACCTATATCCCCCCACCCCTCCCTGGCATTTCTACCTATATCTATATCGCCGCCCCCTGGCATTTCTACCTATACCTCCCCAACTTGCTCCCTTCTATCGCTACCTATATCCCTCCACCCCCCCCCCCCCCCTCCCTGGCATTTCTACCTATATCTCCACCACCCCTGGCATTTCTACCTATATCTCCCCATCCTGCTCCCTGCTATCTCTACCTATATCTCCCCACCCCTGCCTGCCATTTCTAGCTACTTAAGCTCCACATACTTTTTATTCAATTTTGATTTGAATTGTTGAAAGCTGAATTTCTAGAATCTAAATTTCAAGGTACATGTAAGCCGTTGCTTATTTTGAAATTAATTTGACTAGGGTCCATTAATGCCTATGTTTACTCAATTGTATATTGACCAAAGACAATACAATTTGTACATTCTGTGACACACTTTTATTTCCTGATGGAACTATACATCATTTTGTGATGTCAGCTAACAAGTGACATATTAGACGATGTCAGATACTTGAGTGACAGATCAGATCCCTCCATTACATCTAGTTATTTGGAACAAAGGTTGCTCGTGTGCATGGGAGAGTAGGTCTGTGATAAAAGAGCTGAGGCAATCATGCGATTTCAATCATACATGTGGAAACACAAACCCCTTTAACAATCATATCAGCCAAAACAACTTCTGCAGTACTCTTGAGAAATCTCCATTTGCAGACCAAGAGAACAGTATTTTTGAAATTTTACCACTGGAATTACTGAATCAATAACCCAGCCAATTCTTCCTGTGGTAAATTTCCAAAAACAAGTCTTCTCTTGGTCTGCAAATTGATATTTTATGAGAAAATTTCAATTTCTTAAAGAAATTTGAGTGTTAAAAGTGTAATAAATAACAGAGAAAATAAATTATAAACAGATCCATTTATTGTCCTAATGTACATCTTAGACACAAAAACCATCATCAGAAACAGCCATGGCAGAAGATTAAGTAAATACTATATAGAGATTTCAGGAAATAATAATAATAATAATAATAATAATAATAATAATAACTACTATACTCTTACAGTGAACAGTAAATATATATTTACACACAATTCAGACCACAAAAATAATGATTTTACAATGATATATATATATATATATATGAAAAAAGACATCCATACTGCCAATGGTACGATTAAAATGTATATAGAAAATATTTTAATACATAATAACAATCAATGCTAATTTACATATGAATAGAATATGAAAATAAGAAAGCTTGCACATCTTAGCCCTTTAAAGCTCAAGATTCATCAAGGAAATTGGTGGGTGGGGGTACATAGTGAATGTCCACTTCGGGACTGAGAGATTATTTTAGAAAATTTACCGCTGGAATGACTGGCAAATTTTCTAAAATAGTCTTGGCCTATAGATGGACATACCTCAAGACCCATGCAGAGGTCAGTTTTAGCCGGCTTGACCATTAAAGGGTTAAAATGACATATTTATATCCAGTGTTTATTGTGAGAGAGTGTTGAAGAACTAGTTAGCACTAACTGTGCAGAGGCAGTAATATATTCACACAGGATACATAATTAAGCATTTGCAGGCCCAGAGTAGAACATTTTGTAAACTTCACCACTGGAATAGCTGGTTCACTCAGCAGCAAATACAGCTGACTTATGACTACTGTATATCTACTTTGGGCGCATTACATTTGGGCGCCAAAAATAGAGAACAGTTTGTCATAAATGACTAATATGGTAATTAATACTGTAATAATATGGATACTTAGTGGAAAAAGCCATAGCTGACTAAACAGAGGACTAGATTTGATAATAAACATACTATATTTACTCATTTAGTCTATAATTATATAAACTCTGATTTTGGAGTTATGCTATTTATGGTATGAAGCGCAAAAACAGGTGCCCAAATTAAATCCCTGTATTAGCCCCTGTCAGTTATTGAGCCAGTCATTCCTGTGGTAAATTTTCAAAAATAGGCCTGGAAATGAATTTGACCTTGTTGGTTGTCAGTTTTGTTCATTCTCCCTTCTTGCATTCCCACTTAGTGACCCAATGACTTACATATTTTACCCAGTGACTGGAAACTTCCATTTTTCCGTGGCCAGTCCCACTATGATTGCCACATTTGGTGATTCTACGTTCTTGCTTTCCAGAGACAAACATGCAGAGAAACATGGCAGCTGCTACAAGACTCACACTCGTCTCTGACTTGGTGTTTAATGGATGGAGCCAATCTTAGCTATGCACCCCCCCCCCCCCCCATCTCTAACTACTCTCCACCCCTGGCTTTACTCATCTTGGGATCGATCCCAATTTCTAGTAAACCATACAGGTAAGTTGTTGAATATTTTGTAATTAATTTGAATGGGTGCTGTTGTTGCCTATGGCAGCAACTGCACCAAGTCAATTAAAATATTCAACAGAATGGTTATTAAGTAGTAAAGACATACAATTTGTACACATGACGGACTATTAAGAGTTCCTGATGGACTACTAAGATATGCCATTCATGACATATTTTGATTGTGATGTCATCCTACCTGTAACATATTTGATTATGATGTTATATACTTGACTGACAGATTGGATTCAACAATTACATATACCATTCAGCTGTGAAACACCTGAACGACAGGCTTAATAATCAAGCCCATTTCGAGCAGTAAATTATCAAAAGTAGTTTTCATTTGGCCTTCAAATGGACATTAGCTAAGCAGAAATTTAAGTTTTCCTGACCATTGACCAGATTTATCACCAGAATAGCTGGCTCGATAACAGAGTCATTCCAATGATAAATTTTCAAAAATTCTCTTGTCCTGCAAATGGATACCAGACTCTTTGATTTCATTAGCAGACTTGCCTCTAAGGATTAACCCTTCAACACCCAAGATTGCCAAACACAGCTTCCAGCAATATACATTTGCTGGATAAGCGAAGAATTTTTTTTTAAATTTACCATTGGAATGACTTATTCGCTAACCGAACCAGTCATTCAAGCAATAAATTTTCAAACATAATCATCTCTTGGTCTGCAAATGGAGATTTTCTATGAGAAAAGTTAGATTCTCTGGACAAAGTTCGAGGATTAAAAGGTTAACCCTTACCACCCTGATGTCAAAATTAATGAACTGGTGTTCATTTTTCAACAAATTTGGTGGGAGATGGTGCTGTCATAGACACCAACATCTTCCA
This sequence comes from Chaetoderma sp. LZ-2023a, assembly GCA_034401795.1. NCBI lineage: Eukaryota > Metazoa > Mollusca > Caudofoveata > Chaetodermatida > Chaetodermatidae > Chaetoderma > Chaetoderma sp. LZ-2023a. Next base: position 2,291,546 of record CM067368.1, read on the forward strand.
CCAAAATTGTTGAAAAATCTACACCAGTTTCTTTGTTATTGACACTGTGAAAGACAGAATAATGACACTTTGTTATTGACACTGTGAAAGACAGAATAATGACATCAGAGTGGTAACAGTTAATGCTTTCACCATCAGATCCCAGAAAAAGTACATTCTTTACGATATAAAACTTATTCTGTGAATATTTTGAACTTAATTTGACTCGGAGTCGTTGCAGCAACATCTTCCGGTCAAATTGATTTCAGAATATTCAACAACCGGTATGATTGCCCTGAAAGTGAGATATAGGAAATTCAGCAGTGAAAGTGTTAAAGCGTTGTTGAGTAAGTCTTTATTTCTCTACACATAGAAGATAACTATTTAATGTCTTGTTAGCGTCATAATTACAGAATAGTAAAAAAAGCTAAGAAAGCCTAATAGAACAATAGCTAGTAGATAATAATAATAATAATAATAATTATAAAACATCTTATTAAATATTCTCTAAATTATGCTAACACTGTCACCCTTTAACGATAAATACCTAAAAACGTAAATTCTTTACGATGTATAATATACTCTGCCTAAGGCAGCAATGGCTTCCAGTCATATTAATATCCAAATAATTAACAGCTTTTCTGTTTGTTTGCCCCAAGATTGGAATATGGGGAATTCTCCCTTACACACCAAAATCCACAAATTTTTTATGAGGTAACAAATATTCTGTTGAATATTTTGAAACTAATATGGTCTATGGCAGCAACACCTCCCAGTCAAACTACTTTCAAAATATTCCACTGTCATTTTAAGGTTGAAAGTATAAACTTAGTTAAATTAGCTAAATCTTCTTTACAGATATTAAATTAAACTATCTAATGCCACATATTAAAATACAACAAATCAGTCTTTAGCCAACTATCTATCTAGGTGGTCGATAAAAATAATATATCATAATTATAAAATATTCTATGGTTATATTATACTAACTTATCTGAATTAGTAAAGGTTCTCATATTTAATAACTTATAAATGATACAAATTCACAATGATGATAAAAAGAATACTATTTACAGGTAAATCCTTCAGGACCCAAATTGGTGTATAAATGTGGAATAAAAAAAATGTCACATACGAAAATTTACCTTTAGTTTTTCATACACAAAAGCAAATGGCATTATTATTTAATAGTGGAAATAATAAGATTTAAAAAAATACTAAATTACTTTTTAATTAGCAGGAATTACTTGCTGCTTTAAGTAATTTCCTAATTTATTAAATGATAAAATAGTTACTATAGCAACAGAATATTACAGCTTGCCATTTTATTATTCAAATTCAGGTTTATAAATTCCTTTATTTAACTGTCCGGCTGCTGCAAGCCACCAGACAATAATTTTAATGAGCAATTATTCTGGACACGCTGAATATTATGAAAACAATTTGACTGAAAGTTGTTAGTGGCTTAGCCACGAACAACTTTCAGTCAAATTGTTTTCAAAATATTCAGCAAATCTAGAGTTAAACCCCATGGAAAATGTAGTCTGCAGGAAATTCAGCAGGCAGCCCTTTACCATTGTGAAGTAAATACATAACATAAATGTATTACAGATTATGGGTTTATTATTAATATTTCAATTCAGGTTTACAGTACAGCTTATAAATAACATAATATGTCTGCTAAACAAAAACAGAAAACATGTTAGTTAGTACAATTGACCTTTCCATCTTTAGCTATGCCCCACCCATCTCTATCTAAGCTCCACCCACACCTCGTCCGTGTTGGCATCGATCAATCTCTGACTATCAATTTCCAGAAAACTATGCAGGAAAGCTGTTGAATATTTTGAAATTAACTCAACTGGGTGCTGCTGTTGCCTATTAGTTTCAAAATATTCAACAGACTGTTTATTAAATAGTAAAGACATACAATTCGTACCACTGTGTCGGCCTATTAAGTACTAAAGACACACTATTTCAAATTATTCATGAAGTCATGATTATGACGTCAGCATACGCGTTACTTATTTAATTATGATGTCAGATGATCGATGGATAAACTTGGAAAGGTCCATTTTGACCGCCATGTAAGAAATAGTGAATAGTTTGGACTTAATTTGATTGGAAGTCATTGCTTATTTAGGCATCAATGGCTTCCCAGCAAATTAACTCAAAAATATTCAACAGTAAGTTCTATGTTGTTTTGGAAACATTTAATAGTAGAAATAATGAGATTTAAAAATACTAAATTGCTTTTTAATTGGAATGAATTACTTGTTGTTTAATTAATGTAATAATTTATTAACCCTTTAACTCTCAAATTATTCAAGAAAATTAAAATTTTCTCAAAGAAAATGTACATTTTCAGACCAAGACTATTTTTGAAAATTCACCACTGGAATGACTGCCTCGGTTATCGAGCCAGTCATTTCAGTGGTAAATTGTCAAAAATATTCTTCTTTTGGTCTGAAAATGGGCATTTCCCAAGACCACCGCAGAAGCCGTTTTTGGCTGATATGGGTGTTAAAGGGTTAATGATAAAACAGTTACTATAACAACAGAATATAGTTGATTAATTAATATATAGTGAAGTAAATACATAAAGTAAACATATTACAGATTGTGGGTTTATTATTCCAATTCAGGTTTACAGTAAATCTCATAACTTTACATGTTTCCTAAACAAAAACATGTTGGTACAATTTTGATGTAAGAAATGTTCTGTTGAATATTTTGGAGTTAATTTGATTTACTGGTAGGCACCGACGGCTTCCAATCAAATTACAGTAAGTTCAAAATATTCAACTTGGGTACATTTTATTTTGTCTTGGAGACATGTTAAGTTATTTCTGAGCTGTAATATATAAATGCCAATTGTTTATTTATAAGTGTTCACGCAGCCAATCATAAAATAAACATTTTATTTACACGATATTAGCAATACACATGCCATTTATTAATCCGAATATAAACCTTTATAGGCGCGACGCAGAACATCAGAGAACTAAACATAACAATAGGAGTTACGTTTAGCACTCATATCAGCCAAAAACACCTGCAGTTCTCTTGAGAAATCTCAATTTGCAGATCAAGAAGACTATTTTTGAAAATTTACCACTGGAATGATTGGCTCAGTTAGCAAGCCAGTCATTCCAGTGGTAGTTTCAAAAATAGCCTTCTTAGTCTTCAAATGGACATTTTCTAAGAGGAAATTGAAATTTTTTTTGGGGGGGGGGGAACGAGATGAAAGAGGAGATATGGAACAGGTTACTTACTCAAGTCAGACAATGGAATAGATATGTGTAGATGGGAGGAGCATGAGACAAACACATGCTGATGATCCACACAACAGAGATAGCCATTTCTCGCTATGACACACACCAGTTCCAGCCAAACTCCGCCAACTTATTACGCGTGTTGGAATCAGACTAATTTAACTGGAGGCGGGGGTGACGGGGGTGGTGGGGGTGGGGTTACATACAATTTTGAAATACCGTCCACAGAGACATGTCATTTTGATTTTGACGTCGGCTAACTAGTGATGTATTTGATTATGACCAGATACTTGAGTAACAGGTCGGATCGATCTAGTATAGTGAAGAATGACGAGTGAATAAGTAGGTTTCTCAGTTTTATATTCCCTTTCATTCTCCAACTTTCAATTTTGGAAATGAATTTGCGGTAACATTCAGCAACATTGTTTACTAAATGCACAACAGTCCGTCATTTACCAGGAGCATCACAAGGAGTTCATAAAGGGAGGGTTTTTGAATAAGGGCGGGTGGGGGGGGGTGTGTGGTGGTGAGGGAAGTGTCTCGGACGGGCGGGTAAATGTGTCCTGAAGCCATCAAAAAAGTGTTTCTTAAACAATACAATGTAAAAAGATTAACCCTTGCCACTCTGATGGCAATATTTTACCCGTTACTGTCAATCGCAAAGAAACTGGTGTTAATTTTTTTAACAATTTTGGTGGACGATGTTGCTGTCTATGATAGCAACATTTTCCACCAAATTTTTTTTTAAATGAACACCAGTTTACCTTTTAATTTAGTTTGAAAATTTAATATTTGGACATCAGAGCAGGGCTATAAATTAGCATTTTTTAATGGTGAGCCATGTGGATCAGTACACCAGAAACTTCACAGATCATGGGAATTTTGTACTGATCCGTACCGTGGTACTGCACAGAAAATAAAATTATTCAAATGTTCTGAATGCATCATTTACACCATAATATTAGGATAATTAATCATAAGTCAAAATGTTTGCTTATTTAATGTACCTTTGTAAACCAAGAGACTATTTTTGAAAATTTACCATTGGAATGACTGGCTCATTTATCAAGCCAGTCATTCCAGTGGTACATTTTCAAAAATAGATTTCTCTTGGCCTCAAATATACATTTCCCAAGCCATTTTGGTCAACTTGACCATTAAAAGGGTAAAACACAGATTTCACCAGCCGGTTGATGACTACTGGACCACTGAAACACAGCGATCTAGCCGGATCACTTACTGCGCTAAAGCAGTGATCCGGTACTGATCCGTCTGTGAAAAAATGATATGGATCACAGATCAGGGGTTAATTTCTAGCAGAATGGTAAGAGTTAATGCTTTAAACCTTGCAGACAATAAACAAGAAATTCTTTATGATGTACGGAATATTTAGAAACTAATTTCACTGGGAGCTGATTCTGTTTATGGCAGCAACAGGTCCAAGTCAAATTAATTTCAAAATATTCCTGTAAAGTTGCTCTGAAATTGAGACACAAATTTCAAGAGTATGAGGTTACGTTCCTACAGACTAGAATCATATGAGTGGATGCGAGTCAGGGATCTGACAATTCATGGAAGCAGAAAATGATTAACAGACTAATTAATATTCAGGCAAACACGGCATGATGAGGTATATTCTCCCAGGTAACAGGTGTCGCTCATGACATACCTGTGCGTTATAATAACACCTGACGCTTATTAAATAACAATATCAAGCTTGAGAGAGAGAGAGAGAGACGATAGTTTTATAGTCAAGATAATCACTTGTTCATTTTCTAACAAAATACACATTAACATTTGGATTGAAAAGTTGATCGTTTTTGTAATTCAACTCCTATTAGGATGATGATAATTGGAATTCATTTGGAGAACTGTTGTTATTGTAACCTGTTGTTGCAACAGCTTCTAGGAACTGAATACAAGTCCTTTTCAAAACATACATTTGTACACAATAATGAAAACATGATATCAGCAGTGTTCATCTTGAATACAGAGTTGCTGAATGGCATTAAATCTATGATAGCAACAGCTCTCTGCAACACTGCTTTCAAAATAGAGGCATCCTTCTCTAGTTAAGCTATGACCAGTATGAGCTAAGATCCACCCAATTTTTTCCACATGTTAGAATCAATTTATAAACTTCGAACCCAGACTTCCAAGAATCCCATTTTCAAGATAATTATACAGCTAAGCTGTTGCATATTTTGAAACTAATTTGACTGGGAGCTGTTGCTACTACAACCCCTCCCAGTAAAATTAGTTTCAAAATATGCAACAGCATGTTTATTAAATAGGAAATCCAACAAAGACATACAAATTGATCCACTTGACAGGCTTTTCACGCTTAATGACAGAGTTATGATGATAGTGACATCAGTTAAAAAGTAACATTGATTGTCATACTTGAGTGGCAGATTGGATCCCTTCATTAGTACCAGCTTTCATTCACTCAGGGTCAGTAATATTCTCGTTTCATCTGAGTGCTTGCATGTATAAGGACAGAAATACAAACTACGTGACATAAGCCTTTCATGGCCAAAACTGGCTTCAGCAGTGCCCTTGAGAAACGTCCATTTGCATACTAAGTGAAAAGAATTTTGTAACATTTACCACTGTAATGACTAGCTCAGTTACCAAGCCAGTTATTCCAGCAGTATATTTTCAAAAGTAGTCTTCTTGATCTGTAAATAGACACTCAGCAAAAATCTTGACTATCTTGACCAGCGTTGACCAGTAAATTGTTAGATGTGATCTTGAGTGACATACGACACCAAGTCGGTAACATCCGCCATATCGTCATCATAACCCTCTTCACCAAACTGTTTTGGTGGCTGCAGCAAATTGTCTATCATGAAGCTACTACCACCAGTGCTTGTGGTCGATGAGTTACCCTCGCCATTATTGCTAGGCGACGAAGCTGACGCCGCAGATGCAGCCGCTATGGCTGCTGAGGACATCCGGCGAACATTCTGACTAGCCGGCATTAACTCTGTATATTGTTTTTGTGGCTCTTGTTCTGATAATGATGATGACAATGATGTGGTGGGTGGTGGTGGCGGATGGGAAGAATGAGGGGGAGGTAATGATGGATGTGGCATGTTAGGATTGCCACGTATGTGCGACTGACCTCCCATATCGTATGGACCTGAAGGATGGGAAGGTGAGCGGTATGGATGCGAATGTTGAGGTGAACCCATGTGACCAGGATGTGGAGCTGGAGAAAGGCTTGGATGTGGACCCGGTCCTGATTGTGAATGAGGCGGATAGCCGGGTGATGAAGATGGTGGATGTGGTGGGCCGGGTTGAGCAGGTGGTCCATGTGGACCCGGCGATTGACTGTAATATTGTGGTGGAGGTACACTGGAATGAGGACTAGGTGGAGCAGGGCCGGATTGAGCACTTGAATGAGGTGGGACATCAGGATGAGGGTGTGGGGCATCAGGATGTGGGTGTGAAGCATTAGGGTGTGGGGCATATGGTTGATGAGGCGGTCCAGGATGAAAACCGACAGGATGAGAGAAACGTGAACTGGGAGGTCGCGGATGAGGTCCTCCAGGCGCAGGCTGAGAAGGCACATTTCCTGGAGGACCCTGAGATGGATGATAATACGGAGGGTACTGATTCTGTGGTGGAGGGCCAGGAGGAGCGCCTCGAGGTCCACCAGGACCATAGCTGTACCCTTGTGGATGTCCTGGATGGTGTCCTGGCATATTAGGAGGATATTGTCTGGCTCCTCCAGGTGGAACAAAGTTAGGATGTGGAGGCGCAGGCCCATGACCATTAGGCAAAAACATTGGAGCACCACGAACCATTTGTGGGTGTGAATACGAGGACATGCTCTGTATATCCGCACCACGAGGTGGTGCACCAGGTGGCATGTTGTAAGCTGGAATTGGTGTCCCATCTGGCATACGCGGTTGTGGGTGTTGTAGATAATTTGGATGTGGATACTGATGAGGTGGATACTGACCATAAGGTGGACCCTGTCCTGGATGTGCTCCATGTGGCGGGCCACCGGGCATGCTGGGAGGAAGAGGATGAATGGGTGGTACTTGACCTTCATTCCTGTCATCACGGTTTTGCCTGAAACCACCCTCGTCCATTTTATTTCCGCTTGCATCGGGAATGTTTTCTGGCTCTGTTTTCATAGTAGCACCATGATTTGCATTATTACCATCAGCAGCAGATTTCTTTTTCAAAGTTTTGCGCTTCTCAGTTTTTGAACGGGTACCCTTTTCACGTCCGGCTTTCTTTGTTTTTCTAGCTTCCGCACCTTCTGGCTGATCCACCTGGTTCTCTTCTTTAATCCCATCACATGGCTCTTGTTTCTCACCACCTTTAATTTCATCTGTCGTCTCTTCCTTACCCGCTACTTTCGCATCAGCATTGTCATCATCTTCATCATCTCGTAAAACATATTTTTTCTTGAATACTGGGACATCATCTTGCTTGTCTTCTTCTGTTGAAGATTCCGATGAGAGCATTGCTTTAAAGTCAATACATTGGGCCGAGGCTCTTCTGGCCGTTGTCTCTCTCCTAAGCGGACTCTTATCACTGGACTTATCGCTGTCATTGCCAGCATCAGGCTTAGCGCTCACAGCTGCTCCTTTTCGTTTCTTCTTCGGCAAATATATTAGGTGTTTTTCTTTCTCTGGGGGAGGTTCCTTACTGCCGTCATCATCGCCACCTTCTGCAGCAGCCGCCGTTTTCTCTTCACCGTCTTTCTGTTTCGCCTCACTAGCATCCTCATTATCACTATCCGAATAAGTGATGACACGCTTTCTCTGATGCTTCTTCTCCTTCTCCTTTGCTAAGCGCTCTTGCTCCTGCTTCTCCCGCTCCTGCGCCAAAGCTTGCCGCTCAAATGCCAACTCTTTACCAGACTTTGTAGGTGCTACAAGAACAAAAACATGAACATTAATGTACAAACAGTCCACACATGTATTGTACAATACAGGGACCCATTTCTATGTCCCGCCCATTTCTAGCTATGTCCCGCCCATTTCTAGCTATGTCCCGCCCATTTCCAGCTATGTCCTGCCTGTTTCTAGCTATGTCCCACCCATTTCTAGCTATGGCCCGCCAATTTCAAGCTATGGCCTACACATTTATAGCTATGTACTGCCCATTTATAGCTATGTACTGTTCATTTCTAGCTATGCCCCAGCCATTTCTAGCTACGTCCTGCCCATTTCTAGCTATGTCCTGCCCATTTCTAGCTATGATCTGCCCATTTCTAGCTATGATCTGCCCATTTCTAGCTATATTCCACCCATTTCTAACTATGTTCTGCCCATTTCTAGCTACGTCCTGCCCATTTCTAGCTATGTTCTGTCCATTTCTAGCTATGATCTGCCCATTTCTAGCTATGATCTGCCCATTTCTAACTATGACCTGCCCATTTCTAGCTATGTTCTGCCCATTTCTAACTATGATCTGCCCATTTCTAGCTATGTTCTGCCCATTTCTAGCTATGATCTGCCCATTTCTAGCTATATTTCACCCATTTCTAACTATGTTCTGCCGATTTCTAGCTATGTCCTGCCAATTTCTAGCTATATTCCACCCATTTCTATGTTCTGCCCATTTCTATGTTCTGCCCATTTCTAGCTATGTACCGCCCATTTCTAGCTACCATTAAAATTTGACTAAAGGACGCAGTTCTTTTGTCAAATTACCATGTTCTAGGAAGGGGGGGGGGGTGCGTCCTATAATCTAGAACATTCCTTGAGCACATTTTTGGGTCAAAATCTTTCTTAAAAAGTCAAAGATTATACCATGGAAATTTAACTAAATGTTATGGTAGACAATTCACGCCTCCTGATGACTATGTTTAATGTATACTCCAAAAACACCAAGCGGAAGTGAAATTATTAAATTGGGGCGTCTAAATATTGCTTATTCTTTAATAAATATCACTTATTAGATCAAAATTAATCCAGAATTTGACATAAAATGGCATCGAGAAAAGATACATGTATAAATCACGTGACTCGCCTTCAATCGCAAAATATCTTTATTCTAATTAGAGCGAGTACTCAGATCTAAATATTCTGGCCTCGGAAATTGCTATATATCATCATTGCGTGATAGGAACTGAATGTTCCCATACCCGTTTGATAACCAGCTCCCGTTAGCGCATAAGATCACACAGTGCCTCCAAACGCAAAAGAGGCATCTTACCACATTCCTAATGTCATGTGATTTCTATATTTTCAAGGCTCCATTTTATGCCAAAATTAGATTGATTTTAATGTAATAAACGATCTTTATTGAAGATACGCAATATTTAGGCAGTCCTATTTAATAATTTCTCTTCCACCATGATCATTTTTTAGGCATACATTAAACATAGTGCTGCGTAATGGTAATTTTTTATACCAATTTTTGATTATTTAAAGGTATGTTTTTCTAAATTTAACAGCGTCTTATATTTGAAGACAAAAGTTTTTTGGGCTGATTTTGGTCAAATTTGGGACAACGTCCTATATTCGAGGGCGGCCGTTAGTCGAGAAATGATGGTATGGCCCACCATTTCTAGCTTTGTCTTGCCCATTTCTAGCTATGGCCTGCCCATTTCTCGCTAGGTTCAGCCCACTTTTGTACTGTGTTGAAATTGTCTTAAAATTTGAAACCTGAATTTCCAGAATCTAAATTTCAAGATAACTAGACATGTAAGATGTTGAATATTTGAAACCAATTTGACTGGGGGATTTTCCTGCCATAGTCAGCAACTTTCTTAGTCAAATTTGTTTTAAAATATTAAACAGAATGTTTAGCAAATTATAAATTCATCAAAGCCGTAGCATTCATACACTTTAGTGACAGATATTTCAAATTTTGTGATGGAGTTACACCATTTTGATTGTGATATCAGCTAACAATCACATATTTCAGTGACGGATTGGATCACTCCATATGATTGATATATTGACAGTAAAAAACACCAAATGTAAGAGATACTCTAACACAAACTTAACCTAAATGAACTAATTGACCGAAAGCTTAACTTGAAATGACTGTCTAACTTTGGTGAAGATGCCAATTAGACATGTTAAAATGGCATGGTTGGTGGCTTGGATTACAAGGTTAACAAGTCGTGTAACCTTGATGCTGGCAATGTGCAACTAAACAACAGTCACAAGTGGCGCTCACTTGGACCATTGGCATTTAAACCATTTATATTTACATATAGACATGATTCCTGCCATTTTTCAGAAAATTCTAGATGGCTGCCGAAAAAATTGACCAATCAAGTCTGTATACAAGTTCTGAAGCCTACCCCATAGGGTCCTTCCAGCCAAATTAGGTTGAAATCCGCCAAGCAGTTAATGAGTAGTGTTTTTAAGCAAAAGTTGATGGATGGATGGACGCCGGATGGACGGTCACCATGGCATAAGCTCACGTGGCCATTTTGGCCAGGTGAGCTAATAATAGCTATTGTTCCGACATAGGAGGCTTTGTCAAAAACTTGAGACACGGTCAGGCAGGCAAACAAAAAGGCATACAAACAGACAGACAAACAGGCAGGCAGGCAGACAGACAAACATATACTAGTTCTTCACTCTTCTGGTAGAACGTAATGGCTGATTTACACCTGATACTGATCTTAGTGTAGCTTGAGTTCAGGACACTAGGCCGCAATAAGCTCTTATGCCTTATATAGTGGTCCGAGGTGGAGTCCAGGACTTAATAAGGTCTTATACCTTATATAGTGGTCCGCGGTAGAGTCCAGGACTCTAGGCCGCAATAAGCTGTTATGCCTTACACAGTGGTCCAAGGTGGCGTCCAGGACACTAGGCCGCAATAAGCTCTTATGCCTTATATAGTGGCTCGAGGTGGAGTCCAGGATGCTAGGCCGCAATAAACTCTTATGCCTTATATAGTGGTCCGAGGTGGAGTCCAGGACACTAGGCCGCAATAAGCTCTTATGCCTTATATAGTGACCTGAGGTGGAGTCCAGGACACTAGGCCGCAATAAGCTCTTATGCCTTATATAGTGGTCCGAGGTGGAGTCCAGGATGCTAGGCCGTAATAAGGTCTTATGCCTTATATAGTGGTCCGAGGTAGAGTCCAGGACTCTAGGCCGCAATAAGCTGTTATGCCTTACATAGTGGTTCAAGGTGGAGTCCAGGATGCTAGGACGTAATAAGGTCTTATACCTTATATAGTGGTCCGAGTTAGAGTCCACGACTCTAGGCCGCAATAAGCTCTTATGTCTTATATAGTGATTCGAGGTGGAGTCCAGGACGCTAGGCTGCAATAAGCTCTCATGCCTTATATAGTGGTCACAGGTGGAGTCCAGGATGCTAGGCTGCAATAAGCTCTCATGCCTTATATAGTGGTCCGAGGTGGAGTCCAGGACACTAGGCTGCAATAAGCTCTCATGCCTTATATAGTGGTCCGAGGGGGAGTCCAGGACGCTAGGCCGCAATAAGCTCTTATGCCTTATATAGTGGTCCGAGGTGGAGTCCAGGATGCTAGGCCGTAATAAGGTCTTATGCCTTATATAGCGGTCCGAGGTAGAGTCTAGGACTCTAGGCCGCAATAAGCTGTTATGCCTTACATAGTGGTTCAAGGTGGAGTCCAGGACGCTAGGCTGCAATAAGCTCTCATGCCTTATATAGTGGTCCGAGGTGGAGTCCAGGACGCTAGGCCGCAATAAGCTCTTATGCCTTATATAGTGGTCCGAGGTGGAGTCCAGGATGCTAGGCCATAATACGGTCTTATGCCTTATATAGTGGTCCGAGGTGGAGTCCAGGACGCTAGGCTGCAATAAGCTCTCATGCCTTATATAGTGGTCCGAGGTGGAGTCCAGGGCGCTAGGTCGCAATAAGCTCTTATGCCTTATATAGTGATTCGAGGTGGAGTCCAGGATACTAGAACTTAATACGGTCTTATGACTTAATCTACAACATGTACACTGGTGCTAAGAAACTTGTCTGCAGTTGTCCACAATGGACGGCTGTAGTTGTCCACTTTAGAGGTAATTACATCACTATAACATCATTAAGAAAGTTTATCCATGTTGGCCACATTGTCCGTAGTTGGCTGCAGTGTGTAGGCCACAACAGTGGGGCATTGTCCACCATTGACTGGGGCTTAACTCGGGACATGCTGAATATTTTGAAAACAATTTGACTGAAAGTTGTTGATTGCTAAGCTAGCAATAACTTTCAGTTAAATTGTTTTCAAAATATCCAGTAGATCCAACATTATTCCCCATTGAAATTTCTAGTTCGGTGGCTTGTAGCACTCAGATAACAAAGGATGGTTGTATAAAATGCTACCCTGTATAAAACCACGCAAGATCAATATATCATTTGATAATCACTTCACCATCAATCCTCACCTTTTCGCTTGGCCTTAGGCGTGCTGTCATCTGAGCTAAGGTTCAGATCATCATCCTCTTCGGTCGTCTCACTCATCTCCTCCTCGTCTTCATCTTCCATATCACTGATCATCTCCCTATAGCTCACTCTCTTCTTGGTGCCAGCACGAGTAGAGCGTCTTCGGCAAACATCGCTGTCACCGCTCTCCTCTGATTCATCCACAACTGGTAGTAATTACATCATTGTCAGAAATTAATTACTGCATAACTGCATTTCATTATGCAGAATGCATATATTCAGGAAATTTTTATATCTTAGGAAGCCTACAGTAGATTGAAAGGCATCGTGGGGACAATAGTTGTCAGTCAAACTGTTCTCAGAATAATTACACAAATAGTATATGCCATTCATAAACATAGTGAGTGGAATAGGTTAATCATCGGAAAGTAGGGTGGTTGAAACAAAAGGCAACAATGACTTTCAAGAATACTTTTTACTGGAAGTTATTACTGCATAAAATAGCAATAATCTGGTAAATTTTCAAAATTAGAAAGAACAAAGGTGGGAATCCACGGTTACAGGTGACGAACACTGGTCCCGGATTTGAAAAGGCATCTCAATAGCTAGACACTTCAATATCACCAACCTGTCTAAATACCATGTCTCTTATCACATCATTCAAGTCTTACATGGGAGAGACCAATACATAGACACTTCAACATCACCAACCTGTCTAAATACCATGTCTCTTAGCACATCATTTAAGGCCTATATGGGAGAGCCCAATACATAGACACTTCAACATCACCAACCTGTCTAAATACCATGTCTCATGACATAATCCAAGTCCTACATGGGAGAGCCCAATACAGACACTTCAACATCACCAACCTGTCTAAATACCATGTCTCTTACCACATCATTCAAGTCCCACAGGGGAGATCCCAATACAGACACTTCAACATCACCAACCTGTCTAAATACCATGTCTCTTACCACATAATTCAAGTCCCACATGGGAGAGCCTAATACAGACACTTCAACATCACCAACCTGTCTAAATACCATGTCTCTTACCACATCATTCAAGTCCTACATGGGAGAGCCCAATACATAGATACTTCAACATCACCAACCTGTCTAAATACCATGTCTCTTACCGTATCATTCAAGTCTTATAGGGGAGAGCCAAATACATAGACACTTCAACATCACTAACCTGTCTAAATACCATGTCTTTTATCACATCATTCAAGTCCTACATGGGGGCGCCCAAAACATAGACACTTCAACATGGCCAACCTGTCTAAATACCTCTTACCACATCATTCAAGTCCTATATGGGAGAGACCAATACATAGACACTTCAACATGGCCGACCTGTCTAAATACCATGTCTCTTACCAGAGACACTTCAACATGGCCGACCTGTCTAAATACCATGTCTCTTACCGTATCATTCAAGTCCTACAGGGGAGAGCCCAATACATAGACACTTCTACATGGCCGACCTGTCTAAATACCATGTCTCTTACCACATCATTCAAGTCCTACAGGCGAGAGCCCAATACATAGACACTTCTACATGGCCGACCTGTCTAAATACCATGTCTCTTAGCACATCATTTAAGGCCTACATAGGAGAGCCCAATACATAGACACGTCAACATCTCCAACCTGTCTAAATACCAGGTCTCTTATGACATAATCCAAGTCCTACATGGGACAGCCCAATACATACACTTCAACATCACCAACCTGTCTAAATACCATGTCTCTTACCACATCATTCAAGTCCCACATGGGAGAACCCAATACAGACACTTCAACATCACCAACCTGTCTAAATACTATGTCTCTTACCACATAATTCAAGTCTCACATGGAAGAGCCCAATACAGACACTTCAACATCACCAACCTGTCTAAATACCATGTCTCTTATCACATCATTCAAGTCCCACATGGGAGAGCCCAAGACACACTTCAACATCACCAACCTGTCTAAATACCATGTCTCTTACCACATCATTCAAGTCCCACATGGGAGATCCCAATACAGACACTTCAACATCACCAACCTGTCTAAATACCATGTCTCTTACCACATAATTCAAGTCCCACATGGGAGAGCCTAATACAGACACTTCAACATCACCAACCTGTCTAAATACCATGTCTCTTACCACATCATTCAAGTCCTACATGGGAGAGCCCAATTCATAGATACTTCAACATCACCAACCTGTCTAAATACCATGTCTCTTACCGTATCATCCAAGTCTTATAGGTGAGAGCCAAATACAGACACTTCAACATCACTAACCTGTCTAAATACCATGTCTTTTATCACATCATTCAAGTCCTACATGGGAGCGCCCAAAACATAGACACTTCAACATAGCCAACCTGTCTAAATACCTCTTACCACATCATTCAAGTCCTATATGGGAGAGACCAATACATAGACACTTCAACATAGCCGACCTGTCTAAATACCATGTCTCTTACCAGAGACACTTCAACATGGCCGACCTGTCTAAATACCATGTCTCTTACCGTATCATTCAAGTCCTACAGGGGAGAGCCCAATACATAGACACTTCTACATGGCCGACCTGTCTAAATACCATGTCTCTTACCACATCATTCAAGTCCTACAGGCGAGAGCCCAATACATAGACACTTCTACATGGCCGACCTGTCTAAATACCATGTCTCTTACCACATCATTCAAGTCCTATAGGCGAGAGCCCAATACATAGACACTTCAACATGGCTAACCTGTCTAAATACCATGTCTCTTACCACATCATTCAAGTCCAACAATGGGAGAGCCCAATACATAGGCACTTCAACATGGCCAGCCAACTAATTACCATGTCTCTTATCACATCATTCAAGCCCCACGGGGAGAGCCCAATGCAGACAGAAGTACTCCCATAAGAAGGAGAGATATATTGGAGACACCCAATCACAGAGAATGGATCGATTAACGATTAAACTACAAACATATCCATCCTCACTCACGTTTTATCAATCTCTTAAATTTTAAAAACTAGTCTTCTCTTGGTCAGTAAATGGACATTTTCAATGAGAAAACTGATATTTTATTCACCAAATTTCACTGTTAAAGGATTAATCCATGCTTCTGGTCAATCAATCAATCAATTTATTATGTAACAAAGTAATTAACTATGTAATAAATATTGTAATTAATTAAGTAATTTGACAACGAATGCGGAAATAATCTTACCAAAATCTCTGTCATATTTTCTTGATCGTCTCTGCTGTCGTGCACTCTGGCGTTTTGATTTACTAGCACTCCCTTTCCCTCGTTTCTTCGTCGACTTTTTGCGCGAACCAGGCCGCCAGTTATCGCTGTCATCATCGTCACTATAATCACTCTCGTCGTCATCATCATCGGAATCACTTTTTGCTTTAACATGACTGCCTTCTGTATCTGAATCCCTGATAACAAGATACAAATAAACACTTAATATAAATACAGTACAGCTCAGAAATAACTTTAAATGTTTCCAAAACAAAATAAAATGTACTGTTGATTTTGGACTTAATTTGATTATGAGCCATTGCTGGCTTATAAGTCGAAAATATTATAAGTCAGCAATCGATTTTAGTGAAGTTAAATCGAAAATATTCAACAGAAACTTTCTTACATCATGTTCAAGATATTAGCAGTTAACATGTTTCTGTTTTTGAAATGTGTTACGTAATTTCTGAAGTGCACTGTACAGTCACAGCTGTAGTTGAAAACATGTGAATTTGCGGTTTGCGGTTACAAGATGGGAAAGCAGGCAAAAACCAGAAATGTGGTTGCATTGAGCTCGACTTTACGACTTGACTTGACTTCATACATAAAATAAATATAGAAGGCTTATCAATACCCTTATCAACAAGAGGCCCAAGGGCCTGTAACACTCACCAGAACCATTAGCATTTTAACCACTTGCATTTAAATACCGGTAGACATGATGAATAATTTTAGAAAAATCCAAGATTGCCACCAAAGAAAATGAGCAATCAAAATTCTCTTTTGATATGTTGAAGCTACCGCCATAGAATCATTCCACCCAAGTTTCATTAAAATCAGGGAACTAATTAAGGGTAGCATTTTAACTGGCTCAGGTAAATTAAAAAAAATCCACATGGCCACCAAAAATCGATCAACCAAAATTCTGAACAGATCTAGAGCCAACCACTATAGAACCCTTCCAGCAAAATTTGAATAAAATCCAGCAAGCGGTTATGGAGAAGATGCATTTTGACAATTTCCAGATTTTTCATAAAATTTGATTTTCACAGGAGCATACCGTGATAGGGTCTGTCCAGCCAATTAGGGTTGAAATCTGTTAAGCAGTTAATGATGAGTAGTGTTTTGACAATTTCCGTTAAATTTTTCATAAAATCTAAGGTTTTCACCAAAAAACTTGACAAATCAAAATTCTGTATATAAGTTCTGAAGCCTAGTCCATAGGGTCCATCCATCCAGAGTAAGTTGAAATCTGCCAAGAGGTTAATGAGGAGTAGAGTTTCGACAATTTCCAGATTTTTCATAAAATTTGATTTTCACAGGAGCATACCGTGATAGGGTCTGTCCAGCCAATTAGGGTTGAAATCTGTTAAGCAGTTAATGATGAGTAGTGTTTTGACAATTTCCGTTAAATTTTTCATAAAATCTAAGGTTTTCTCCAAAAAACTTGACCAAACAAAATTCTGAATACAAGTTCTGAAGCCTAGTCCCATAGGGTCCTTCAGCGTGTCTCTTAGGGCAAGTGCCAATGTAAGTGGAAATCTGCCAAGCGGTTAACATGGTTAATGAGGAGTAGCATTTTGACAATTTCCGGTAAATTTTTCATAACATCAGTTTTTCACTCAAGAAATTGACCAATCAAAATTATGTATATAAATTCTGAAGCCTACCCCAATAGGATCCGTCCAGCCAAATTAGGTTGAAATCCGCCAACCGGTTAATGAGGAGTAACATTTTAAAAACAAAAGTTGACGGATGGATGAGACAACAGATGGTCGCCATGCGTATCACTGATGTTGATCTTTGACCTTTTGATCCCAAAATCATTGTGTGATGCCATGTCATTATAAGAAGGGGTGTGTCCAAGTTTGGGTCCAGTATGATTAACCAAACAAGAGATATAAACAGAAAAGTTGAACTAAACAGAAAATGTTAAAGTTGAAAAAAACTAGTTTTTTTTTTACCAAGATCACAGTCACCCTTGACCTTTTTACCCCAACGTCAGTGTGTGAAGCTGTGTCATTATAAGGAATCATGTGGCCAAGTTTGGGCCCAGTAAGATTAAACAGATATGAGACATAAAAAGAAGTTGTGCTAAACGTAAATTGGCCGCCACCGGACGATGTGCAGGGTATCACAATAGCGTGTTTTACTTTGTAAAGTCAAGCTAAAAATGGCATCTGCAGTCGTCTTGAACACGGGTCATATGCAGACAAGAGAATATTTTAGAAAGCTTACCACAGGAATGACTGATTCAGTAACGGCTCCGTGACTGAGCCTGTCAATTCAGTGGTAAGTATTATAACACATTCTTCACTGGGGGCGGGAAATAGACAATTTCAATTAGAAAACATTTTATTAATCAGCATTGCCAAGAGGGGTCCATTTATAACTATGCCCTGTCCATTTTAGCTAACCTCAACCCACTTTGTGCGTGCGCTTGAATAGATTTTAACACTGGACCACAAACTCCCAGAATAGGAATTTCAAGGTAACTATACAGGTAAGCTGTTGAATATCTTAAAACTCATTTCACTGGGAGCTGTTGCTGCCATACTCCCATTCAAATTAGTTTCAAGATATTCAACAAAAAGTTTATTAAAACTTAAAATGTGAGCTAAGAAGTGATGTATTCTATTCTGCGATCAGTTACTTGAGTGACAGATTGGATCTCTCCCTTACTGGTCCGGGCTACATGTACTCACTCTGATGCTCGGTACTCTTCGCTGTCATCCTCATTGCTCTCGCCATCAAGTTGTGTCAACCTTCTTCGCTTACGATTCACCTGTACAGATTTGCGTACTGGAAGCGGCTTCCCTTCTTCATCCTCATCCTCGTTAGCACCTGTAATATTAGCCATGTCTTTGCCTCGACCTGTTGGTAAACAAACAAGAATATTCTAGCGAAACAGGAACCATCATTTACACACCAAGAAAGAAACGTTTTATTGGTTTATATTAAACAGAATTCCATATTTCTGCCTGTGTTTTTCACAATATTAGACTGAACTCCTATAATGTAGCCAGCAATGTCATCAAATACGAAATTGGAAATCTCGCCGCACGGGACCATCTCTTGAGCCTCTTTGACATCATTACAGAGTAGTGCAATGCCATCAGCAGTCCAGTTCAGTGATTGTGATGGCATTGACACCTCTAGATCTTATTCTGTCAAATTGAAAGCCAAGCTGTTCATCGTCTTTCAGGGCATTCCCCATCACATAATGATAACACAATGATGAAGAGGTAAGGGGCCAGTGTGACCCTTTGCAGAACAGCTGCTAGGATCATGAAGCAATCTGTCTAACCGTCTCGCGGGAGTACTCTCGTCTTAAGTCTCAGAATAAGCGGTTGCGATGGCAATGAGTAGGCATATCCTCTTCGCCAGTTGCTACTGCTGGTGGCTCAGCCAACAAATTGCAACCAGTTGCTCAGTCTTTCCTTCTGCTCATCACCTTTGATCTGTCCCATGACAGTTTATTTTCGCCCAATAATCTCATTTATTAGCTTCCAAAAGAGGCTATATCTGTGGTCTGGATGGGCCTGTTCCACTCCGCTTATTTGAGTTGTTCAGACATGACTAAGTTGCATCTGTAATCAAGAAATGATTGAGATTAGTAGCACTGAGCCCCATTGCTGTTAATTGAATCACCTTGATGTACATTATATG
This sequence comes from Chaetoderma sp. LZ-2023a, assembly GCA_034401795.1. Lineage (NCBI taxonomy): Eukaryota > Metazoa > Mollusca > Caudofoveata > Chaetodermatida > Chaetodermatidae > Chaetoderma > Chaetoderma sp. LZ-2023a. The sequence continues at coordinate 2,311,074 of CM067368.1, forward strand.
TAGTCAAAGAGGTTCAGGAGGTTCAGGAGATGATACAATGCGTTGAACCAGCAGCTTTGAAAGTAGGACGACATGTAATATGCAGACAAGAGACAATAGCAAACGCGAAAAAGACCAAGGATTTAGCTTACAATCACACACCTGAGCATATGAAAATCAAAACCATTGATGGAAACTCGTTAGAATTTGCTACGTCTTCAAGTATCTATGGTCATGGGTAAACACTGCTGAGGAAGGCTTGTAATGGAATCTTAGATCTGGAAGTCACCTCTCCAAAGAATTCTATGGGGACTTACATCCTTTCTCCTAAAAATCTGAAAAAGAAGATTAAGATTAAAACTAACCGGGCACAGTTAACGAACAGGCAGCCTCAAAAGCTTGTGAACACCAACTCATGGGAAGCGGAAGCAAGACAGACCATCATTAACATACGTCGATGTGCTGATGATGGATACCAGCAATCCCTCGATTTCCCCCTCCTCACAACCCCCCCCAATGCCACCTTATATATGTACCTTTACCCGATTCCTCTTCCTCCTCGCCATCACCCTCTTCATCGACATCATCATCCTTATCATCCATCACATCATCACCAATAGCTGAAGCAATCATCTCATCAAATTCATCGAATTTGTACGTCACCATGGCACGCTTTCTGCACGCACGAGGCTCTAACTTTGGAAAATGTTTCGACAATGATTTCTTGGATTTGTGACCATGTTTCTTCCGGTGACGACGATGGTGATCATAGCCGCTACTATCATCAATATCATCAGCATTGTAATCATCAGTTTCGCTGCGCGTATCATCATCATCGCCATTTTTTAATCGATCGTTTTCCTTTTGTTCCTTAAAACATTAAACCAAAAGCTGAAGAAAAATTCATAATAGTCGCTAAAACAATACACACACTAAAAATAGTGGGATCCATTTCTAGTTATACTACGCCAATTTCTAGCCAAGTTACACCCATTTCTAGCCATGACCTCCCCAATTCTAGCTATGTCCTGCCCATTTCTAGCTATGTCCCACCCATTTCTAGCTAAGGCCCAACCATTTCTAGCTATGTCACATCCATTTCTAGCTATTCTCCCACCCATTTCTAGCTATGTCCCACCCATTTTTAGCTATGTCCTACCAATTTCTATTTTTGACCCCCAACCCCCATTTCTAGCTATGTCCCACCCATTTCCAGCTTTGACACACCCATTTCTAGCTGTCCCCCCGCCCCCCATTTCTAGCACTGCCCCACCCATTTCTAGCTATGTTACAACCATTTCTAGCTATGACTTGCCCATTTCTAGCCATAACACACCCATTTCTAGCTCTCATGATAATTTTTAGCTATGCCACGCCTGTTTCTAGCTATGTCCAACCCATTTCTAGCTCAGTGCCGCACATGTTTTCCTCATAATGAACCCTGAATTCCAACAATCCCAATTTCAACGTAACTATACATATAAGCTGTTGAATATTTTCAAACTAATTAGACTAGAGGAGAGGCTGTTGCTGCCTATAGCATAATTAGTTTGAAATTATTAAATTGTAAATTCATCAAAGCCATACAATTCATACAATTGCCAGACATTTCCTGCTTCATGATGGCGTTATCATACGTCATAATGATTATGACATCAACCTACGTGTGACATAATCGATTATGCTGTCAGCCAGCCTATGTCTGATGTAAATGATTATTATGTCAGCCTACATGTGATGTAATTGATTATTATGTCAGCCTATGTGTGACATAATTGATTATGATGTCATATACTTGAGTGACAGATCAGATCACTTTATTGGGTAATTTGACTGAATAAACCGTAAAACTACAATTTGATAAGATATGGCTGAAGAATAATTGTCTTTTTCAAAACCTCTGTACTTTGTAGAAGGCATCAGTCAGATCACTGAACAATTCAATCCAACAAAGGATGTCAGAGATTTCAGCTACATGGGAGCTTCAGGTCTTCAAAATAAGCTATAGAAAAACTACATTTATAATGTTAAAAAAATGTAAATTAAAAAAAAAAATTAATTTGTATGGTAAATGCAGCGGGTTTTTTTTAGCAGCACAGATGGTAGACACTTGTCATATGTTTATTCCAATCATCAGCCTGGGATGCTATCATAGAGCATCATCCAGGCCTCATAACAGCAGAAAGTAGATCAGTCTGTAAGCGTCGACCTTTGCAGTAGCTACACACGCACGCACGCACACACACATAGAAATCTACATATTAAAAGCATTGATCCAACATCTTTTAAATTTTAATTCAATATTTTAATAAGATTAAGAAACTCTGTGACTCATATTGCAGTTCAATGAGATATTTGGTAATCATTTGTGATGATGAGACAACATAAGGTTCCTGATAATCACATCATATAAGGAAAGAATACGATCATATTGTTATGCAAATAGAGTCAGAGTTAACACTACACTGTTTTATCTCTAAAGCTTGTTCAAGAAAATCTCACTTGTCTCATAGAAAATATCCATTTGTGGAGCACGGGAACCGTATTTCAACATCAGTAGCATACTTCCTCCAAGTAGTTAGTTTTCAAAATTTAGTAATTTTGTTTTAAATTTCAGAATATTTTTAATTAAATTCTGTTTCATAATATGGTACCATATGTCACAGGCACTCCGGGAGATCAGATACATTTTATAATCATCTGTAATTAATAGTAACATTTACTAATTACATCATATAAGCGAACACAGATCATTTTTTATAAAAAATTTGTGAAAAAATCCTTTCAAATTTGAGTGTATACTATTTTAAAAAAAACAAATGTCATTTTTAAGCAGTAGTCCTAAGATTGTTAATGCAATAAGCATACTTTATAGTGCTTCATTTTGAAAAACCTGAATTCTCCCGAGTTCATCATCCTGAGCCTTCAACATGTAATAACAGCATGACTGCTAGGTTTTTACAGATACTATATTTTAGGGGGTATGTCTTTGGATCTGCTAAATATTTTGAAAATAATTTGACTCAAATTTCAGTCAAATTATTTTCAAAATATTCAGCAAGTCAAGCATTTTTGTTCATTGAAATTATTATCTGGTGGCTTGAGCAAGACAGTTAAACACATTTTATCCTCCAAACAATCCATACAACAGTTTATCTGTAGTCCCCTGGTCGCTGCCTAAATACATATTGTAAGAGATTTCAAGCATGGTGATCACTCCACACTGCTCCACATAAAGCTATGAATAACGACATGTGTGATATTAGTCAATACAAGATCACAATAGACAGATCTATTTCTAGTCACACCCTGCACATTTCTAGCCATGCTCCACACATTTCTAGCCACACCCTGCACAATTCTAGCTATGCCCCGCACATTTCTAACCACGCCCCACACATTTCTAGCCACGCCACACACATTTCCAGCCATGCTCCACACATTTCTAGCCATGCCCTGCACATTTCTAGCCATGCTCCACACATTTCTAGCTATGCCCTGCACATTTCTAGCCATGCTCCACACATTTCTAGCCATGCCCTGCACATTTCTAGCCATGCTCCACACATTTCTAGGCACACACCCACATTTCTCGCCACACTCTGCACAAATACGGCTTTCAAACACCCATGCCGTCACCGGACAACATGGACTGGACACATTACTGAACGCAAAGCCCCAAATGGTTCTAAGGCTAGAACAGCTGTCTTCAACCAAATAGACTTCATATTATGCAAGACAGAAGCAAAACCCTTACTCCGGAATGCTCATTCGTATGGAGGCACAGACCTCAATTCTGACCATAAGCTAGTCATTACACACCTTCAGATGAACGATCTCTACCTAATATATAAACACCATACCAGGCAAGAGGGTAGTCACCTACAACCTACCCAAGCTCATCAGCGACACTAACACTCAAATGTCATACAAAAAAGCCCTCGGGGAGCAGATAGCTAACATTGATGTCAGCTCCGATACAAACGAAGGCCTAACCAGAATACTCAAATCTATTGAATCATCCACTACCAGCACCATAATTGTTCTTAAAAACAACCAAACTAGGTATACTGACAACCCTCTAGTAGTAAAACTGTCAGCGGAGCAGAAAGCGTTACGGCTGCGCATCTATCAAAGTGGCCAAAGTGAAGATCGCACCAAACTACGGCGGGAGCGCAATATTATTCTGCGCCACATTAGCTTAAAAGATCTTGCTATTCAACAGGCAGACTCCCTAGCAGATGAAATCACTGAAACGGATGACTGTTACAAAATGTTTCGGGCAGCCCGAGCCCTGAGTGTGACTGACTACACACCACCACTCACTGTACACAACTTTGAACGACACTTTATCGGGACTGACCAGGGAAAAGCAGAGGCGATCTGAGAATGGTTCAAGGAACAGTTCACTGACAACGATGACGAGCCCTTGCATCCGTTCTCAGGCCATTACTAACACCAATTAAAACAGCAGAAGTTGAGAAGGCACTTAAAGCCCTGAAAAGTGGACGTGCATCTGGACCTGATGGCATGAGCAATGAACATTATCTCAAAACCGATCACGCACCTAATCAATTCAGCTTTTATGCACCACCTTCCCATCGACGCTGTAGGCCAAGGCACCCTTATCGCACTACTCAAGCCCAAGAAGCCACCTGGGCCCCCAACCAATCTGCGGCCCATTGTGCTCCTTAATAGCATACGGCAAATCCTATCCAATGTTACTTTATGCCGCATCCGAGACAAGATCGATTACTTCAATGGATCATGTCAAAGTGGCTTCAAACGTGGACGCAGCTGCGCAGACATTGTATGGGCTCAACGCATGCTTGTGTCGGTAGTCATGTCCAAACACTGGGTCTTCCACAAAATGGGCATTGACATGTCATGAGCCTTCGACACAATTAAACGCTCAAAGATCCTAGATGTACTACGCCAGGTCAGTTGTAATGAAGATGAGCTATGATTAGTGAGACTACTACTTGCAGACACCAAGCTGAGAGTACGCGTCAAGTCAGTGAAGTCTGTAGCGTTTGAGACATCAATTGGCTCCCCACAGGGAGATGGTCTACCTCCGGTGCTTTTCACCTGCCACCTTGCTGTCGCATTGAAATCTGTGCGAGAAAGTTCCACAAGACCAAACACCCCCCCCCACCCCCCCACCCCAGTGTCAATACTGGGCATGTCACTAGAGATGGAATATGCTGACGATGTGGACTTCATAGACGAGGGAAAAAAACCCCTTGATAAACTTCTCCCAATAGCTGCAAGCAAACTAAAAATTGAGAATCTCTTTATGAATGAATCCAAAACAGAGTTCACCCACATACATGTATACCTATCGACAAAGCATGAAACTATAAAAAATGACGACCCACTTCGTGGCGACGAACCATGGACGAAAAGTAAAATCCTGGGCTCACTGATTTGCATACTGCTGACATTTCTGCATGCTGCATTATGAGGAACATAGCTTTCCCGTCCTTCTGGAAGCTATGGATTCGTAGATCAAAGATGCCCTTGATAGTGAGGCTACGTTTATACAATGCAACCTGTGTATCCTTGATGCTGTATAACTGTAACAGCTGGGAAGCTTCAAAGGCAGCTCTAGACAAACTCGATGACTGCCACCGCAAACACCTACGCACCATCACTGGACACCAATGGCCAGACAGCATAATTTCCAATGATGCACTATACAAGATGTGTAATACGGCGCCGCTATCTGTAAAAGTAGCCTAGCAAAGATGGTCCATGTTTGGCCATGTGCTAAGGTTGCCAGAAGAGACACCAGCACAGAGAGCCTTGGAATTCGCCCTACTCGGAGCCAGCAAATACAAAGCCAGGAGAGGACGTCATTGCATAAATCTGCTAAGTGTGCTACGAGGTGACCTCAAGAAAGCAGGACTCGGGACACTCAAGTCGAGAATGAACCTAAGGACGCTAAGGACTTCGACTGAGGACAAGGCACAGTGGGCAAAAGCACAGGACTGATTGCAGCTGTAGGATGTTTCTACTACGACAGCCACAGAATACAGTAATCATACATCATACATATTCCGCACATTTCTAGCCACGCTCCGCACAATTCTAAACATGCTCGGTACATTTCTAGCCCTGCTTGCACCCTTCTAGCCATGCTCCGCACATTTCTAGCCCCACTCCACACATTTCTAGCCCTAATCCACACATTTCTAGTCACACTCCACATTTCTAGCCATGCTCCGCACATTTCTAGCCACGTTCCGCACATTTCTAGCAATACTCCACCCATTTATAGCCCGCCCACACATTTCTAGCCCCACCCCTCACATTTCTAGCCCCACTCCACACATTTCTAGCCCTACTCCACACATTTCTAGTCACACTCCACATTTCTAGCCATGCTCCGCACATTTCTAGCCCCACCCCTCACATTTCTAGCCCCACTCCGCACATTTCTAGTCATACTCCGCACATTTCTAGCCACATTCCACACATTTCTAGCCCCACCCCTCACATTTCTAGTCACACTCCACATTTCTAGCCATGCTCCACACATTTCTAGCCCCACTCCAGACATTTCTAGCCATTCTCCGCCCATTTCTAGCCCCACTCCACACATTTCTAGCCCCACTCCACACATTTCTAGCCCCACTCCGCACATTTCTAGCCATGCTCCGCACATTTCTAGCCATGCCCCACTCATTTCTAGCCACACTCCACACATTTCTAGTCACGCTCCACCCATTTCTAGCTATGCTCCGTCCATTTCTACCCACCCTCTGCTCATTTCTAACAACGCCCCATACATTTCTAACCACACTCCGCACATTTCTAGCCACGCTCTGCACAATTCTAGCCATGTTCCACACATTTCTAGCCATGTTCCACACATTTCTAGCCACTCTGCGCACAATTCTAGCCATGCTCTGCACAATTCTGGCCATGTTCCGCCCATTTCTAGCCATGCGCCGTCCATTTCTAGCCATTCTCCGCACATTTCTAGCCTGACTCCACACATTTCTAGCACCACTCCGCACATTTCTAGCCATACTCCGCACATTTCTAGCCCCACTCCACACATTTCTAGCCATGCTCCGAACATTTCTAGCACAACTCCACACATTTCTAGCCCCACTCCACACATTTCTAGTCATGCTCCGCACATTCTAGCCTCGCCCCTCACATTTCTAGCCCTGCTCGCACCCTTCTAGCCACGCTCACAGATTTCTAGCCATGCTCCGCACATTTCTAGCCCCGCCCGCACCCTTCTAGCCACGCTCCACACATTTCTAGCCCCACTCCGCACATTTCTAGCCATACGCCGCACATTTCTAGCCATGCTCCGCACATTTCTAGCCATGCCCCGCTCATTTCTAGCCACCCTCCACCAATTTCTGCCCTGCCCTGCACACTTCTAGCCATGCCACACACATTTCTAACCACGCTCTGCCCTTTTCTAGCTATGCTCAGCCCTTTTCTAGCTATGCTCTGCCCTTTTCTAACCATGCCCTGCACATTTCTAGCCAAGCTCCACATTTTTAGCCATGCTGCGCACATTTCTAGCCATGCTCCGCACATTTCTAGCCATACTCTGCACATTTCTAGCCCCACTCCACACATTTCTAGCCATATTCCGCACATTTCTAGCCCCACTCCACACATTTCTAGCCATGCTCCGAACATTTCTAGCACAACTCCACACATTTCTAGCCCCACTCCACACATTTCTAGTCATGCTCCGCACATTCTAGCCTTGCCCCTCACATTTCTAGCCCCGCTCGTACCCTTCTAGCCACGCTCACAGATTTCTAGCCATGCTCCGCACATTTCTAGCCCCGCCCGCAACCTTCTAGCCACGCTCCGCACATTTCTAGACCCACTCCACACATTTCTAGCCCCGTCCGCACCCTTCTAGCCAAGCTCCGCACATTTCTAGCCACCCTCTGCACACATCTAGTCACGCTCTGCCCACATCTAGTCATGCTCTGCCCATTTCTAGCCACGCTCCGCCCATTTCTAGCTATGCTTCGTCCATTTCTACCCACCCTCTGATCATTTCTAACAATGCCCCACACATTTCTAGCCACGCTCCGCACATTTCTAGCCACGCTCCGCACAATTCTAGCCATGTTCCACACATTTCTAGCCATTCTCCGCACAATTCTAGCCATGTCCGCACAATTCTAGCCATGTTCCGCCCATTTCTAGACATGCTCCGCCCATTTCTAGCCATGCCCCGCTCATTTCTAGCCACACTCAACATATTTCTAGCCACCCTCCGCCAATTTCTGCCCCGCCCTGCACACTTCTAGCCATGTCACACACATTTCAAACCACGCTCTGCCCTTTTCTAGCTATGCTCAGCCCTTTTCTAGCCCCACCCTGCAAATGTCTAGCCACGTTACACACTTCTAGCCACACCATCTATTTCTAGCCATGCTCCACCCATTTCTAGCTACGCTCCTATTTCTATCCATGTTCCAGCCTTTTCTGGCCACGATCCACCCATTTCTAGAAATGCTCCGCCCATTTCTAGTCACACTCCACACATTTCTAGTCACACTCCACATTTCTAGCTAGTCACACTCCACATTTTTAGCCATGCGCCGCACATTTCTAGCCATGCTCCGCACATTTCTAGCCATGCCCCGCTCATTTCTAGCCCCACTCCGCACATTTCTAGCCATACTCCGCACATTTCTAGCCCCACTCCACACATTTCTAGCCATGCTCCGAACATTTCTAGCACAACTCCACACATTTCTAGCCCCACTCCACACATTTCTAGTCATGCTCCGCACATTCTAGCCTCGCCCCTCACATTTCTAGCCCTGCTCGCACCCTTCTAGCCACGCTCACAGATTTCTAGCCATGCTCCGCACATTTCTAGCCCCGCCCGCACCCTTCTAGCCACGCTCCACACATTTCTAGCCCCACTCCGCACATTTCTAGCCATACGCCGCACATTTCTAGCCATGCTCCGCACATTTCTAGCCATGCCCCGCTCATTTCTAGCCACCCTCCACCAATTTCTGCCCTGCCCTGCACACTTCTAGCCATGCCACACACATTTCTAACCACGCTCTGCCCTTTTCTAGCTATGCTCAGCCCTTTTCTAGCTATGCTCTGCCCTTTTCTAACCATGCCCTGCACATTTCTAGCCAAGCTCCACATTTTTAGCCATGCTGCGCACATTTCTAGCCATGCTCCGCACATTTCTAGCCATACTCTGCACATTTCTAGCCCCACTCCACACATTTCTAGCCATATTCCGCACATTTCTAGCCCCACTCCACACATTTCTAGCCATGCTCCGAACATTTCTAGCCCCACTCCACACATTTCTAGTCATGCTCCGCACATTCTAGCCTTGCCCCTCACATTTCTAGCCCCGCTCGCACCCTTCTAGCCACGCTCACAGATTTCTAGCCATGCTCCGCACATTTCTAGCCCCGCCCGCACCCTTCTAGCCACGCTCCACACATTTCTAGCCCCACTCCGCACATTTCTAGCCATACGCCGCACATTTCTAGCCATGCTCCGCACATTTCTAGCCATGCCCCGCTCATTTCTAGCCACCCTCCACCAATTTCTGCCCTGCCCTGCACACTTCTAGCCATGCCACACACATTTCTAACCACGCTCTGCCCTTTTCTAGCTATGCTCAGCCCTTTTATAGCTATGCTCTGCCCTTTTCTAACCATGCTCTGCACATTTCTAGCCAAGCTCCACATTTTTAGCCATGCTGCGCACATTTCTAGCCATGCTCCGCACATTTCTAGCCATACTCTGCACATTTCTAGCCCCACTCCACACATTTCTAGCCATATTCCGCACATTTCTAGCCCCACTCCACACATTTCTAGCCATGCTCCGAACATTTCTAGCACAACTCCACACATTTCTAGCCCCACTCCACACATTTCTAGTCATGCTCCGCACATTCTAGCCTTGCCCCTCACATTTCTAGCCCCGCTCGCACCCTTCTAGCCACGCTCACAGATTTCTAGCCATGCTCCGCACATTTCTAGCCCCGCCCGCAACCTTCTAGCCACGCTCCGCACATTTCTAGACCCACTCCACACATTTCTAGCCCCGTCCGCACCCTTCTAGCCAAGCTCCGCACATTTCTAGCCACCCTCTGCACACATCTAGTCACGCTCTGCCCACATCTAGTCATGCTCTGCCCATTTCTAGCCACGCTCCGCCCATTTCTAGCTATGCTTCGTCCATTTCTACCCACCCTCTGATCATTTCTAACAATGCCCCACACATTTCTAGCCACGCTCCGCACATTTCTAGCCACGCTCCGCACAATTCTAGCCATGTTCCACACATTTCTAGCCATTCTCCGCACAATTCTAGCCATGTCCGCACAATTCTAGCCATGTTCCGCCCATTTCTAGACATGCTCCGCCCATTTCTAGCCATGCCCCGCTCATTTCTAGCCACACTCAACATATTTCTAGCCACCCTCCGCCAATTTCTGCCCCGCCCTGCACACTTCTAGCCATGTCACACACATTTCAAACCACGCTCTGCCCTTTTCTAGCTATGCTCAGCCCTTTTCTAGCCCCACCCTGCAAATGTCTAGCCACGTTACACACTTCTAGCCACACCATCTATTTCTAGCCATGCTCCACCCATTTCTAGCTACGCTCCTATTTCTATCCATGTTCCAGCCTTTTCTGGCCACGATCCACCCATTTCTAGAAACGCTCCGCCCATTTCTAGTCACACTCCACACATTTCTAGTCACACTCCACATTTCTAGCCATGCTCCACACATTTCTAGCCCCACTCCACACATTTCTAGTCACACTCCACATTTTTAGCCATGCGCCGCACATTTCTAGCCATGCTCCGCACATTTCTAGCCATGCCCCGCTCATTTCTAGCCACGCTCCACACATTTCTAACCACCCTTCGCCAATTTCTTCCCTGCCCTGCACACTTCTAGCCATGTCACACACATTTCTAACCATGCTCTGCCCTTTTCTAGCTATGCTCAGCCCTTTTCTAACCATGCCCTGCACATTTCTAGCCATGCTCCGCACATTTCTAATCACGCTCTGCAGATTTCTAGCCCCACTCCACACATTTCTAGTCACACTCCACATTTTTAGCCATGCTCCACCCATTTCTAGAAACGCTCCGCCCATTTCTAGTCACACTCCACACATTTCTAGTCACACTCCACATTTCTAGCCATGCTCCACACATTTCTAGCCCCACTCCAGACATTTCTAGCCATGCTCCGCACATTTCTAGCCCCACTCCACACATTTCTAGTCACACTCTACATTTTTAGCCATGCGCCGCACATTTCTAGCCATGCTCCGCACATTTCTAGCCATGCCCCGCTCATTTCTAGCCACCCTTCACCAATTTCTTCCCTGCCCTGCACACTTCTAGCCATGTCACACACATTTCTAACCATGCTCTGCCCTTTTCTAGCTATGCTCAGCCCTTTTCTAACCATGCCCTGCACATTTCTAGCCATGCTCCGCACATTTCTAATCACGCTCTGCACATTTCTAGCCCTAGTCCACACATTTCTAGTCACACTCCACATTTCTAGCCATACTCCGCACATTTCTAGCCATGCTCTGCACATTTCTAGCCATATTCCGCACATTTCTAGCCCCACTCCACATATTTCTAGCCCCACTCCACATATTTCTAGCCATGCTCCGAACATTTCTAGCACAACTCCACACATTTCTAGCCCCACTCCACACATTTCTAGTCATGCTCCGCACATTCTAGCCTCGCCCCTCACATTTCTAGCCCCGCTCGCACCCTTCTAGTCACGCTCACAGATTTCTAGCCATGCTCCGCACATTTCTAGCCCCGCCCGCACCATTCTAGCCATGCTCCGCACATTTCTAGGCCCACTCCACACATTTCTAGACCCGTCCGCACATTTTTAGCCACCCTCTGCTCACATCCAGTCACGCTCCGCCCACATCTAGTCATGTCACACACATTTCTAACCACGCTCTGCCCTTTTCTAGCTATGCTCAGCCCTTTCCTAGCTATGCCCAGCCCTTTTCTAACCATGCCCTGCACATTTCTAGCCATGCTCCGCACATTTCTAATCACGCTCTGCACATTTCTAGCCCCACCCTGCAAATGTCTAGCCACGTTACACACTTCTAGGCACACCAACTATTTCTAGCCATGCTCCACCCATTTCTAGCTACGCTCCTATTTCTAGCCATGTTCCACCCATTTCTGGCCATGATCCACCCATTTCTAGTCACACTCCACACATTTCTAGTCACAATCCACATTTCTAGCCATGCTCCACACATTTCTAATCACGCTCTGGACATTTCTAGCCCCACCCTGCAAACGTCTAGCCACGTTACACACTTCTAGCCACACCACATATTTCTAGCCACGCTCCACCCATTTCTAGCTACACTCCTATTTCTAGCCATGTTCCAGCCATTTCTGGCCACGATCCACCCATTTCTAGAAACGTTCTGCCCGTTTCTAGTCACACTCCACACATTTCTAGTCACACTCCCAGATTTCTAGCCATGCTCCACACATTTCTAGCCATGCTCTGCACATTTCTAGCCCCACTCCACACATTTCTAGTCACACTCCACACATTTCTAGTCACACTCCACATTTTTAGCCATGCTCCGCACATTTCTAGCCATGCTCCGCACATTTCTAACCCCAGTCCACACATTTCTAGTCGCACTCCAGACATTTCTAGCACAACTCCACACATTTCTAGCATCACTCCACAGATTTCTAGCCATGCTCCACACATTTCTCGCCCCACCCGCACCCTTCTAGCTATGCTACGCACATTTCTAGCCCCACTCCACACATTTCTAGCCTCATTCCACCCATTTCTATCCCCGTCCGCACCCTTCTAGCCAAGCTCCCCACATTTCTAGCCACGCTCCGCACACATCTAGTCATGCTCCGTCCACATCTAGTCATGCTCTGCCCATTTCTAGCCATGCTCCGCCCATTTCTACCCACCCTCTGCTCATTTCTAACAATGCCCCACACATTTCTAGCTACGCTCCGCACATTTCTAGCCCCGCTCGCACCCTTCTAGTTACGCTCACAGATTTCTAGCCATGCTCCGCACATTTCTAGCCCCGCACGCACCATTCTAGCCATGCTCCGCACATTTCTAGGCCCACTCCACACATTTCTAGACCCGTCCGCACATTTTTAGCCACCCTCTGCTCACATCCAGTCACGCTCCGCCCACATCTAGTCATGTCACACACATTTCTAACCACGCTCTGCCCTTTTCTAGCTATGCTCAGCCCTTTCCTAGCTATGCCCAGCCCTTTTCTAACCATGCCCTGCACATTTCTAGCCATGCTCCGCACATTTCTAATCACGCTCTGCACATTTCTAGCCCCACCCTGCAAATGTCTAGCCACGTTACACACTTCTAGGCACACCAACTATTTCTAGCCATGCTCCACCCATTTCTAGCTACGCTCCTATTTCTAGCCATGTTCCACCCATTTCTGGCCATGATCCACCCATTTCTAGTCACACTCCACACATTTCTAGTCACAATCCACATTTCTAGCCATGCTCCACACATTTCTAATCACGCTCTGGACATTTCTAGCCCCACCCTGCAAACGTCTAGCCACGTTACACACTTCTAGCCACACCACATATTTCTAGCCACGCTCCACCCATTTCTAGCTACACTCCTATTTCTAGCCATGTTCCAGCCATTTCTGGCCACGATCCACCCATTTCTAGAAACGTTCTGCCCGTTTCTAGTCACACTCCACACATTTCTAGTCACACTCCCAGATTTCTAGCCATGCTCCACACATTTCTAGCCATGCTCTGCACATTTCTAGCCCCACTCCACACATTTCTAGTCACACTCCACACATTTCTAGTCACACTCCACATTTTTAGCCATGCTCCGCACATTTCTAGCCATGCTCCGCACATTTCTAACCCCAGTCCACACATTTCTAGTCGCACTCCAGACATTTCTAGCACAACTCCACACATTTCTAGCATCACTCCACAGATTTCTAGCCATGCTCCACACATTTCTCGCCCCACCCGCACCCTTCTAGCTATGCTACGCACATTTCTAGCCCCACTCCACACATTTCTAGCCTCATTCCACCCATTTCTATCCCCGTCCGCACCCTTCTAGCCAAGCTCCCCACATTTCTAGCCACGCTCCGCACACATCTAGTCATGCTCCGTCCACATCTAGTCATGCTCTGCCCATTTCTAGCCATGCTCCGCCCATTTCTACCCACCCTCTGCTCATTTCTAACAATGCCCCACACATTTCTAGCTACGCTCCGCACATTTCTAGCCCCGCTCGCACCCTTCTAGTTACGCTCACAGATTTCTAGCCATGCTCCGCACATTTCTAGCCCCGCACGCACCATTCTAGCCATGCTCCGCACATTTCTAGGCCCACTCCACACATTTCTAGACCCGTCCGCACATTTTTAGCCACCCTCTGCTCACATCCAGTCACGCTCCGCCCACATCTAGTCATGTCACACACATTTCTAACCACGCTCTGCCCTTTTCTAGCTATGCTCAGCCCTTTCCTAGCTATGCCCAGCCCTTTTCTAACCATGCCCTGCACATTTCTAGCCATGCTCCGCACATTTCTAATCACGCTCTGCACATTTCTAGCCCCACCCTGCAAATGTCTAGCCACGTTACACACTTCTAGGCACACCACCTATTTCTAGCCATGCTCCACCCATTTCTAGCTACGCTCCTATTTCTAGCCATGTTCCACCCATTTCTGGCCATGATCCACCCATTTCTAGTCACACTCCACACATTTCTAGTCACAATCCACATTTCTAGCCATGCTCCACACATTTCTAATCACGCTCTGGACATTTCTAGCCCCACCCTGCAAACGTCTAGCCACGTTACACACTTCTAGCCACACCACATATTTCTAGCCACGCTCCACCCATTTCTAGCTACACTCCTATTTCTAGCCATGTTCCAGCCATTTTTGGCCACGATCCACCCATTTCTAGAAACGTTCTGCCCGTTTCTAGTCACACTCCACACATTTCTAGTCACACTCCCAGATTTCTAGCCATGCTCCACACATTTCTAGCCATGCTCTGCACATTTCTAGCCCCACTCCACACATTTCTAGTCACACTCCACACATTTCTAGTCACACTCCACATTTTTAGCCATGCTCCGCACATTTCTAGCCATGCTCCGCACATTTCTAACCCCAGTCCACACATTTCTAGTCGCACTCCACATTTCTAGCCATGCTCCGCACATTTCTAGCCCCACTCCACACATTTCTAGCCTGACTCCACACATTTCTAGCCATGCTCCACACATTTCTAGCCCCACTCCAGACATTTCTAGCACAACTCCACACATTTCTAGCATCACTCCACAGATTTCTAGCCATGCTCCACACATTTCTCGCCCCACCCGCACATTTCTAGCCCCACTCCACACATTTCTAGCCTCATTACACACATTTCTATCCCCGTCCGCACCCTTCTAGCCAAGCTCCCCACATTTCTAGCCACGCTCCGCACACATCTAGTCATGCTCCGTCCACATCTAGTCATGCTCTGCCCATTTCTAGCCATGCTCCGCCCATTTCTACCCACCCTCTGCTCATTTCTAACAATGCCCCACACATTTCTAGCTACGCTCCGCACATTTCTAGCCACGCTCCGCACAATTCTAGCCATGCACCGCACATTTCTAGCCACTCTCCGCACAGTTCTAGCCAGGCTCCGCACAATTCTAGCCACATTCCACCCATTTCTAGCCATGTTCTGCCCATTTCTAGCCATGCCCCGCTCATTTCTAGCCA
The DNA here is from genome assembly GCA_034401795.1 of Chaetoderma sp. LZ-2023a. NCBI lineage: Eukaryota > Metazoa > Mollusca > Caudofoveata > Chaetodermatida > Chaetodermatidae > Chaetoderma > Chaetoderma sp. LZ-2023a. The sequence goes on from CM067368.1 coordinate 2,326,891, forward strand.
CGCGCCGCAGATTTCTAGCCACCCTCCCCCAATTTCTTCCCCGCCCTGCACACTTCTAGCCATGTCACACACATTTCTAACCACGCTCTGCCCTTTTCTAGCTATGCTCAGCCCTTTTCTAGCTATGCTCAGCCATTTTCTAACCACGCTCTGCACATTTCTAGCCACGCTCTACACATTTCTAGCCCCACCTTGCAAATGTCTAGCCAAGTTACACACTTCTAGCCACACCACCTATTTCTAGCCATGCTCCACCCATTTCTAGCTACACTCCTATTTCTAGCCATTTCTGGCCATGATCCACCCATTTCAAGCCACACCCCGCCAATTTCTAGGTACACTCCTATTTCTAGCCATGCTCCAGCCATTTCTGGCCACGATCCACCCATTTCTAGACACGCTCCACCCATTTCTAGCCACACTCCGCCCATTTCTAGCCATGCTCCACCCATTTCTAGCCATGCGCCACGCATTTCTAGCCACACTCCGCCCATTTTTTAGCCATACTCCGTCCATTTCTAGCCACGCTCTGCCTATTTCTAGCCACATTCTGCCTATTTCTAGCCAAGCTCTGCCCATTTTTAGCTGCATTCCGCCAATTTCTAGCTATGCTCCGCCCATTTCTAGCCACACTCCACATTTCTAGCCACACTTTACCCACTTCTAGCCATGCCCCACACATTTCTAGCCACGCCCCACACAGTTCTAGCTACACTCCGCAGAATTATAGCCACGCTCCACACATTTCTAGCCACGCTCCACACATTTCTAGCCACGCTCCACACAGTTCCAGCCATGTCCACAAATTTCTAGCCACGCTTTGACCATTTCTAGCCATGCTCCACACATTTCTAGCCACGCTTTGACCATTTCTAGCCACGCTCCGCCGACTTGTTACATGCGTTGTAAGATTTGAAAGTTTAATCACCAGAATCTAAATTTCATATCTATGGCAACAAATTCTCTCAGTAAAATTAGTTTCAAAATATTGAACAGAATGTTTATTAAATTGTAAATTCATCAGACATACAATTCGTACAATTTTGTGACAGACTTCGACTTTCATGACAGAGCCACATCATTATAATTGTCATGATTGTGATATCAGCTAGAATATGACATATTTCATTATGACATCTGATATTTGAGTGACAGATCTGATCCCGCTATCATAGATATAGAATAGTTAGAGTAATTAACTGACCACCCCAAGACTATTTTTCCCACTGGAATTACTGCCTCGATAAACAAGGAAGTCATTCCAGTGGTAAATTTTCTAAAATAATCTCTGTCAGTAAATGAACATTTTCTATGAGATTGAAAATTTCTTGAACAAATTTGAGTGACAATGGATTAAAATAAACATATACAGGATACGGGCACAGAAAATAGTATTTTTGAAAATTTCGACTGATATTCATGTCTAGACTGCTATAAAGTGCCAGATATATATACAGTTGGAAAGTTATGAAAAATATATTTTTCATTTTGATAGCAAAGGAGTTAGCTTCCTTGTCAGCTGCGATGATAGCAAAGGAGTTAGTTCCCTTGGCAGCTGCTATACTCACCTCTTTCGTAATAATGATGTTGTCCAAGCTGATGCCAACAAAGGCTAATCTCTCTTTACTGAAAAATACAATCACACATGTTTATACTAAAACGTGCAGTCACTGATGACCCATCGCAGTTCCTCACACTTTTAACAAATTTGACTCTTACATTTCTCTTCTTAACCATTTCACCAATGAATTCCCCATATCTCACTTTCAAAGCGACTACACAGGAAAACTGTTGAACATTTTCAAATTAATTTTATTAGAAGACAATGCTGCCTTAGGCAACAATGACTTCCAGTCATATTGATTTCAAAATATTCAACAGAATAGTGTACACTCACGCACCCACACGCAGAGACAGAGGATAACGTTTGGAATGAAATGGAAGTGTGGATTATAACATGATCTTTCATTGTTTTAGCGCTATTGGCTTGATTGGCCTACATTAAGCCACTAATTTCTAGGTCTCATTCAGTCCATAACAACGCTGTTTTGTTTTCAATCTATTAAGGTTCTTCAGATATTACTACATGAGTCAAATTGGTTTCAAAATATTCAGCCAGTCAGACAGTTAATTCATCAAGGACCTATCTGATCTCAATAAAACCGTACAGACTTGGTTCTATTCCATCATTGCATCCAGTCTCCATCATTATGAAAATGATTTGTAATTTCATATTTTTACGTGAGGTGGACTTATTCATTTTACACTAATATTTAGAAGAATGTTACAGTTTTTCAATGGACAATTAGACAGCTTGTCCAGAGTTCTCTAAGCCAATCAAACAGCTTGTCCACAATTCTCGAAGCCAATCAAACGGCTAGTCCAAAATTCTCTAAACCAATTAAACAGCTTGTCCAAAACTCTCTAAACCAATCAAACAGCTTGTCCAAAATTGTCTAAGCCAATCAAACAGCTTGTCCAAAATTCTCTAAACCAATCAAACAGCTTCACAAACTTTAAATCTATCAAAAGGACAGTGGCTCAGTGATTAGGGTATTGACATTTTTAACCAGCAATTCTGGTTTGTGTCTGTGCTTAGCCAACAACCACTTTGAGTCGAATTGTAAAATATTCAGCATATCTAGAGTTAAACTACATGGAAAATTTAGTCAGCAGAAAGTCAGCAGGCACACAGTTAATTGTCCACTCAAAAACAGTTTCACGTAGGGCCAGACACAAATTCACCTTTCCAGAGTGTCCATCCATCATCTGACCTCGTATGACGTCATAATCAGCTCAGCGCGTGTATGATGACGTCACAATCATTACGTCACAAAGGGTTCCATATAGATCGTTATCAAATCTCAAATAGTCCGATACATTGTATGAATTGTATGTCTTTGTAATTCTTTGTTATTTAATAAACATGCTGTTGAATATTTGGAAACTAATTTGACTGGGCACTGTTGCTGCCTTAGGCGATGCCTTAATAGTCATGGTGTTCAGAGATCGATCGATCCCAACATGAGCGAGATGTGGGTGGAGCTTAGCTACAGATGGGCGGAGCAGAGCTAAAACTGGAAAGGTCGATTGTGAAAGTCATACAAATCACTAGGAGTCCATTTAAGAAAGTTAGGCGTGAAAGGATTACTCACCGTTTATCTAGTCTCGCCTTTTCTTTCAACTCCTTATCCAGCTCCTTCAGGTTTTCAGCCAACTTTTCTATCAACATTTTCTGCAAACAAACAAACAAGTATATTAATTACAGAAAGTAGCAAAGCTCAATGTAAGGTGATATCTAATAAGAGAGTAACAGACCCCATAATATAACTCCATTTCTAGCCATGTTACGCACATATGTAGCCCGCTTTGCATGCATCTTTACAAACCTTAAAACATGAATTCACAGAATCCAAATTTCAAGGTAATTATACAGGCAAGCTCTTGAATATTTTGAAAGTAATTTGACTGGGAGCTGAAGTTAGTTTCAAAGTATTAACAGACAGTTTATTAAATTGTAAATTCACCAAAGACATACATTTCATACGCTTTCGTGACACAGTATTTAACTTTGGTGATATACTTTTCATTCTGATCTTGAAGTCAGCTAACATATGACGAATTTGATTATGACATCAGATTGAGCGACAGATGGGATCCCTTCATACTCATATTTGGCCATGCTGGCAACATACCTCATTGGCAGCATAAACAGTCAGTGAAATCACTTAAGGTAGCCTTTAGCACTCAAAGTAGCTAAAGAATGGCTTCTGTAGTGGTCTTCAGAAATGTACATTTGCAGACCAAGAGAACACTATTTTTGAAAATTTAGCAATAAAATGACTGGCTCGATAACTGAGCCAGTCATTCCAGTGATAAATTTTCAAAAGTAGTCTTATATTGGTTTGCAAATGGACATTTTCTATGCGAAAATTTAAATTAGAAATAAAACAGATTTAAGGGTTAAAGGGTGAATGCCCATCACACAGGTCAGAATACGGGCCTCGCACAGGTACAATGCAGGTACAGGGGTTAGAATAAGGCCTCGTACAGGTACATGGGTCAGAATAAGGGCCGCGTACAGGTACAACGCAGGTACAGGGGTTAGAATAAGGGCCTCGTACAGGTACAGGGGTCAGAATAAGGGCCTCGTACAGGTACAAAGCAGGTATAGGGGACTGAGTAAGGGCCTCATACAGGTACAGGGGTCATAATAAGGGCCTCGTACAGGTACAATGCAGGTACACGCGTACAGGTACAACGCATGTACAGGGGACGGAATAAGGGCCTAGTCCAGGTACAACACAGGTACAAGGGTTAGAATAAGGGTCTCGTACAGGTACAACACAGGTACAGGGGTTAGAATAAGGGTCTCGTACAGGTACAACGCAGGTACAGGGGTAAGAATAAGGGCCCCATACAGGTACAACGCCGGTACAGGGGTCAGAATAAGGGCCTCGTACAGGTACAGGGGTTAGAATAAGGGCCTCATACAGGTACACCACAGGTACATGGGACAGAATAAGGGCCCTGTACAGGTACAACGCCGGTACAGGGGTCAGAATAAGGGCCTCGTACAGGTACAGGGGTTAGAATAAGGGCCTCATACAGGTACACGACATGTACAAGGGACAGAATAAGGGCCCTGTACAGGTACAGGGATCAGAATAAGGGCCTCATACAGGTACAACGCAGGTACAGGGGTTAGAATAAGGGTCTCGTACAGGTACATGGGTCAGAATAAGGGCCTCGAACAGGTACAACGCAGGTATAGGGGACAGAATAAGGGCCTCGTACAGGTACAGGGGTCAGAATAAGGGCCTCATACAGGTACAATGCAGGTACACTCGTACAGGTACAATGCAGGTACAGGGGACAGAATAAGGGCCTCGTACAGGTACAACGCATGTACAGGGGTTAGAATAAGCATCCCATACAGGTACAAGGGTCAGAATAAGGGCCTCATAAAGGTACAGGGGTCAGAATAAGGGCCTCGTACAGGTACAATGCAGGTACAGAAGTCAGAATAAGGGTCTCATACAGGTACAGGGGTCAGAATAAGGGCCTCGTAACGGTATAACGCAGGTACAGGAGTCAGAATAAGGGTCTCCTACAGGTACAATGCAGGTATAGGGGACAGAATAAGGGCCTCGTACAGGTACAGGGGTCAGAATAAGGGCCTCGTACAGGTACAATGCAGGTACACTCGTACAGGTACAACGCAGGTACAGGGGACAGAATAAGGGCCTCATACAGGTACAACGCAAGCACAGGGGTTAGAATAAGCGTCCCATACAGGTACAAGGGTCAGAATAAGGGCCTCATAAAGGTACATGGGTCAGAATAAGGGCCTCGTACAGGTACAACGCAGGTATAGGGGACAGAATAAGGGCCTCGTACAGGTACAGGGGTCAGAATAAGGGCCTCATACAGGTACAATGCAGGTACACTCGTACAGGTACAACGCAGGTACAGGGGACAGAATAAGGGCCTCGTACAGGTACAACGCAAGTACAGGGGTTAGAATAAGCATCCCATACAGGTACAAGGGTCAGAATAAGGGCCTCATAAAGGTACAGGGGTCAGAATAAGGGCCTCGTACAGGTACAATGCAGGTACAGAAGTCAGAATAAGGGTCTCATACAGGTACAGGGGTCAGAATAAGGGCCTCGTAACGGTATAACGCAGGTACAGGAGTCAGAATAAGGGTCTCCTACAGGTACAATGCAGGTATAGGGGACAGAATAAGGGCCTCGTACAGGTACAGGGGTAAGAATAAGGGCCTCGTACAGGTACAATGCAGGTACACTCGTACAGGTACAACGCAGGTACAGGGGACAGAATAAGGGCCTCATACAGGTACAACGCAGGCACAGGGGTTAGAATAAGCGTCCCATACAGGTACAAGGGTCAGAATAAGGGCCTCATAAAGGTACAGGGGTCAGAATAAGGGCCTCGTACAGGTACAATGCAGGTACAGAAGTCAGAATAAGGGTCTCATACAGGTACAATGCAGGTACAGGGGTCAGAATAAGGGCCTCGTAAAGGTATAACGCAGGTACAGGAGTCAGAATAAGGGTCTCCTACAGGTACAATGCAGGTACAGGGGGTCAGAATAAGGGCCTCATATAGGTATAACGCAGGTACAGGGGTCAGAATAAGGGCATTGTACAGGTACAACGCAGGTACACTCGTACAGGGACAATGCAGATACAGGAGTCAGAATAAGGGTTTCATACAGGTACAGGGGTCAGAATAAGGGCCTCGTAACGGTATAACGCAGGTACAGGAGTCAGAATAAGGGTCTCCTACAGGTACAATGCAGGTATAGGGGACAGAATAAGGGCCTCGTACAGGTACAGGGGTAAGAATAAGGGCCTCGTACAGGTACAATGCAGGTACACTCGTACAGGTACAACGCAGGTACAGGGGACAGAATAAGGGCCTCATACAGGTACAACGCAGGCACAGGGGTTAGAATAAGCGTCCCATACAGGTACAAGGGTCAGAATAAGGGCCTCATAAAGGTACAGGGGTCAGAATAAGGGCCTCGTACAGGTACAGGGGTCAGAATAAGGGCCTCGTACAGGTATAACGCAGGTACAGGGGTCAGAATAAGGGCCTTGTACAGGTACAACGCAGGTACACTCGTACAGGTACAACGCAGGCACAGGGGTTAGAATAAGCGTCCCATACAGGTACAAGGGTCAGAATAAGGGCCTCATAAAGGTACAGGGGTCAGAATAAGGGCCTCGTACAGGTACAGGGGTCAGAATAAGGGCCTCGTACAGGTATAACGCAGGTACAGGGGTCAGAATAAGGGCCCTGTACAGGTACAACGCCGGTACAGGGGTCAGAATAAGGGCCTCGTACAGGTACAGGGGTTAGAATAAGGGCCTCATACAGGTACACGACATGTACAAGGGACAGAATAAGGGCCCTGTACAGGTACAGGGATCAGAATAAGGGCCTCATACAGGTACAACGCAGGTACAGGGGTTAGAATAAGGGTCTCGTACAGGTACATGGGTCAGAATAAGGGCCTCGAACAGGTACAACGCAGGTATAGGGGACAGAATAAGGGCCTCGTACAGGTACAGGGGTCAGAATAAGGGCCTCATACAGGTACAATGCAGGTACACTCGTACAGGTACAATGCAGGTACAGGGGACAGAATAAGGGCCTCGTACAGGTACAACGCATGTACAGGGGTTAGAATAAGCATCCCATACAGGTACAAGGGTCAGAATAAGGGCCTCATAAAGGTACAGGGGTCAGAATAAGGGCCTCGTACAGGTACAATGCAGGTACAGAAGTCAGAATAAGGGTCTCATACAGGTACAGGGGTCAGAATAAGGGCCTCGTAACGGTATAACGCAGGTACAGGAGTCAGAATAAGGGTCTCCTACAGGTACAATGCAGGTATAGGGGACAGAATAAGGGCCTCGTACAGGTACAGGGGTCAGAATAAGGGCCTCGTACAGGTACAATGCAGGTACACTCGTACAGGTACAACGCAGGTACAGGGGACAGAATAAGGGCCTCATACAGGTACAACGCAAGCACAGGGGTTAGAATAAGCGTCCCATACAGGTACAAGGGTCAGAATAAGGGCCTCATAAAGGTACATGGGTCAGAATAAGGGCCTCGTACAGGTACAACGCAGGTATAGGGGACAGAATAAGGGCCTCGTACAGGTACAGGGGTCAGAATAAGGGCCTCATACAGGTACAATGCAGGTACACTCGTACAGGTACAACGCAGGTACAGGGGACAGAATAAGGGCCTCGTACAGGTACAACGCAAGTACAGGGGTTAGAATAAGCATCCCATACAGGTACAAGGGTCAGAATAAGGGCCTCATAAAGGTACAGGGGTCAGAATAAGGGCCTCGTACAGGTACAATGCAGGTACAGAAGTCAGAATAAGGGTCTCATACAGGTACAGGGGTCAGAATAAGGGCCTCGTAACGGTATAACGCAGGTACAGGAGTCAGAATAAGGGTCTCCTACAGGTACAATGCAGGTATAGGGGACAGAATAAGGGCCTCGTACAGGTACAGGGGTCAGAATAAGGGCCTCGTACAGGTACAATGCAGGTACACTCGTACAGGTACAACGCAGGTACAGGGGACAGAATAAGGGCCTCATACAGGTACAACGCAAGCACAGGGGTTAGAATAAGCGTCCCATACAGGTACAAGGGTCAGAATAAGGGCCTCATAAAGGTACATGGGTCAGAATAAGGGCCTCGTACAGGTACAACGCAGGTATAGGGGACAGAATAAGGGCCTCGTACAGGTACAGGGGTCAGAATAAGGGCCTCATACAGGTACAATGCAGGTACACTCGTACAGGTACAACGCAGGTACAGGGGACAGAATAAGGGCCTCGTACAGGTACAACGCAAGTACAGGGGTTAGAATAAGCATCCCATACAGGTACAAGGGTCAGAATAAGGGCCTCATAAAGGTACAGGGGTCAGAATAAGGGCCTCGTACAGGTACAATGCAGGTACAGAAGTCAGAATAAGGGTCTCATACAGGTACAGGGGTCAGAATAAGGGCCTCGTAACGGTATAACGCAGGTACAGGAGTCAGAATAAGGGTCTCCTACAGGTACAATGCAGGTATAGGGGACAGAATAAGGGCCTCGTACAGGTACAGGGGTAAGAATAAGGGCCTCGTACAGGTACAATGCAGGTACACTCGTACAGGTACAACGCAGGTACAGGGGACAGAATAAGGGCCTCATACAGGTACAACGCAGGCACAGGGGTTAGAATAAGCGTCCCATACAGGTACAAGGGTCAGAATAAGGGCCTCATAAAGGTACAGGGGTCAGAATAAGGGCCTCGTACAGGTACAATGCAGGTACAGAAGTCAGAATAAGGGTCTCATACAGGTACAATGCAGGTACAGGGGTCAGAATAAGGGCCTCGTAAAGGTATAACGCAGGTACAGGAGTCAGAATAAGGGTCTCCTACAGGTACAATGCAGGTACAGGGGGTCAGAATAAGGGCCTCATATAGGTATAACGCAGGTACAGGGGTCAGAATAAGGGCATTGTACAGGTACAACGCAGGTACACTCGTACAGGGACAATGCAGATACAGGAGTCAGAATAAGGGTTTCATACAGGTACAGGGGTCAGAATAAGGGCCTCGTAACGGTATAACGCAGGTACAGGAGTCAGAATAAGGGTCTCCTACAGGTACAATGCAGGTATAGGGGACAGAATAAGGGCCTCGTACAGGTACAGGGGTAAGAATAAGGGCCTCGTACAGGTACAATGCAGGTACACTCGTACAGGTACAACGCAGGTACAGGGGACAGAATAAGGGCCTCATACAGGTACAACGCAGGCACAGGGGTTAGAATAAGCGTCCCATACAGGTACAAGGGTCAGAATAAGGGCCTCATAAAGGTACAGGGGTCAGAATAAGGGCCTCGTACAGGTACAGGGGTCAGAATAAGGGCCTCGTACAGGTATAACGCAGGTACAGGGGTCAGAATAAGGGCCTTGTACAGGTACAACGCAGGTACACTCGTACAGGGACAATGCAGATACAGGAGTCAGAATAAGGGACTCATACAGGTACAGGCGTCAGAATAAGGGCCTCGTACAGGTATAACGCAGGTACACCCGTACAGGTGCAACGCAAGTACACTCGTACAGGTAGAATGCAGGTACAGGGGTCAGAATAAGGGTCTCGTACAGGTACAACGCAGGTACAGGGGTAAGAATAAGGGCCTTCTTCTTCTTCTTCTTTTCGTTCGCTGATCATACTGCACGTCCTGTAAGTGACTATCGACATGATCATAAGTGTTAAGTGCGTGGATCCATGGTTTATTAGAGTGCGCCGTGCGGCCTGGAACCTCCGTCTTCAGCACTCGAGGTTTCTGTCAGGGTTACCTCATCCTTACCTCCTTTAGTCGCCTCGTACGACACGCAGAGGATACGGAAGGTGTATTCTAAGCCCCACCTACAGGGCAAAGAATAAGGGCCTCATACACGTACAACGCATGTACACTCGTACAGGTACAACGTAGGTACAGGGGTCAGAATAAGGGTCTCGTACAGGTACAACACAGGTACAGGGGTCAGAATAAGGGCCTCGTACAGGTACAATGCAGGTAAAGGGGTAAGAATAAGGGCCTCGTACAGGTACAGACATCAGAATAAGGGTCTCGTACATGTACAACACAGGTACAGGGGTCAGAATAACGCCTCGTACAGGTACAACGCATGTACACTCGTACAGGTACAACGTAGGTACAGGGGTCAGAATAAGGGTCTTGTACAGGTACAACGCAGGTAAAGGGGTAAGAATAAGGGCCTCGTACAGGTACACCGCAGGTACAGGGGTCAGAATAAAGGCCTTGTACAGGTACAACGCAGGTACAGGGGTCAGAATAAGGGCCTCCACAGGTACAGGGGTCAGAATAACGCCTCGTACAGGTACAACGCATGTACATTCGTACAGGTACAACGTAGGTACAGGGGTCAGAATAAGGGTCTCGTACAGGTACAACGCAGGTACAGGGGTCAGAATAAGGGCCTCGTACAGGTACAACGCTGGTAAAGGGGTAAGAATAAGGGCCTCGTACAGGTACACCGCAGGTACAGGGGTCAGAATAAGGGCCTCGTACAGGTATAACGCAGGTACAGGGGTCAGAATAAGGGCCTTGTACAGGTACAACGCAGGTACACTCGTACAGGGACAATGCAGATACAGGAGTCAGAATAAGGGACTCATACAGGTACAGGCGTCAGAATAAGGGCCTCGTACAGGTATAACGCAGGTACACCCGTACAGGTGCAACGCAAGTACACTCGTACAGGTAGAATGCAGGTACAGGGGTCAGAATAAGGGTCTCGTACAGGTACAACGCAGGTACAGGGGTAAGAATAAGGGCCTTCTTCTTCTTCTTCTTTTCGTTCGCTGATCATACTGCACGTCCTGTAAGTGACTATCGACATGATCATAAGTGTTAAGTGCGTGGATCCATGGTTTATTAGAGTGCGCCGTGCGGCCTGGAACCTCCGTCTTCAGCACTCGAGGTTTCTGTCAGGGTTACCTCATCCTTACCTCCTTTAGTCGCCTCGTACGACACGCAGAGGATACGGAAGGTGTATTCTAAGCCCCACCTACAGGGCAAAGAATAAGGGCCTCATACACGTACAACGCATGTACACTCGTACAGGTACAACGTAGGTACAGGGGTCAGAATAAGGGTCTCGTACAGGTACAACACAGGTACAGGGGTCAGAATAAGGGCCTCGTACAGGTACAATGCAGGTAAAGGGGTAAGAATAAGGGCCTCGTACAGGTACAGACATCAGAATAAGGGTCTCGTACATGTACAACACAGGTACAGGGGTCAGAATAACGCCTCGTACAGGTACAACGCATGTACACTCGTACAGGTACAACGTAGGTACAGGGGTCAGAATAAGGGTCTTGTACAGGTACAACGCAGGTAAAGGGGTAAGAATAAGGGCCTCGTACAGGTACACCGCAGGTACAGGGGTCAGAATAAAGGCCTTGTACAGGTACAACGCAGGTACAGGGGTCAGAATAAGGGCCTCCACAGGTACAGGGGTCAGAATAACGCCTCGTACAGGTACAACGCATGTACATTCGTACAGGTACAACGTAGGTACAGGGGTCAGAATAAGGGTCTCGTACAGGTACAACGCAGGTACAGGGGTCAGAATAAGGGCCTCGTACAGGTACAACGCCGGTAAAGGGGTAAGAATAAGGGCCTCGTACAGGTACACCGCAGGTACAGGGGTCAGAATAAGGGTCTCGTACAGGTACAATGCAGGTACACTCGTACAGGTACAACGCAGGTACAGGGGACAGAATAAGGGCCTCATACAGGTACAACGCAGGCACAGGGGTTAGAATAAGCGTCCCATACAGGTACAAGGGTCAGAATAAGGGCCTCATAAAGGTACATGGGTCAGAATAAGGGCCTCGTACAGGTACAACGCAGGTATAGGGGACAGAATAAGGGCCTCGTACAGGTACAGGGGTCAGAATAAGGGCCTCATACAGGTACAATGCAGGTACACTCGTACAGGTACAACGCAGGTACAGGGGACAGAATAAGGGCCTCGTACAGGTACAACGCAGGTACAGGGGTTAGAATAAGCATCCCATACAGGTACAAGGGTCAGAATAAGGGCCTCATAAAGGTACAGGGGTCAGAATAAGGGCCTCGTACAGGTACAATGCAGGTACAGAAGTCAGAATAAGGGTCTCATACAGGTACAGGGGTCAGAATAAGGGCCTCGTAACGGTATAACGCAGGTACAGGAGTCAGAATAAGGGTCTCCTACAGGTACAATGCAGGTATAGGGGACAGAATAAGGGCCTCGTACAGGTACAGGGGTAAGAATAAGGGCCTCGTACAGGTACAATGCAGGTACACTCGTACAGGTACAACGCAGGTACAGGGGACAGAATAAGGGCCTCATACAGGTACAACGCAGGCACAGGGGTTAGAATAAGCGTCCCATACAGGTACAAGGGTCAGAATAAGGGCCTCATAAAGGTACAGGGGTCAGAATAAGGGCCTCGTACAGGTACAATGCAGGTACAGGGGTCAGAATAAGGGTCTCCTACAGGTACAATGCAGGTACAGGGGGTCAGAATAAGGGCCTCATATAGGTATAACGCAGGTACAGGGGTCAGAATAAGGGCATTGTACAGGTACAACGCAGGTACACTCGTACAGGGACAATGCAGATACAGGAGTCAGAATAAGGGTCTCATACAGGTACAGGGGTCAGAATAAGGGCCTCGTACAGGTATAACGCAGGTACAGGGGTCAGAATAAGGGCCTTGTACAGGTACAACGCAGGTACACTCGTACAGGGACAATGCAGATACAGGAGTCAGAATAAGGGACTCATACAGGTACAGGCGTCAGAATAAGGGCCTCGTACAGGTATAACGCAGGTACACTCGTACAGGTGCAACGCAAGTACACTCGTTCAGGTAGAATGCAGGTACAGGGGTCAGAATAAGGGTCTCGTACAGGTACAACGCAGGTACAGGGGTAAGAATAAGGGCCTTCTTCTTCTTCTTCTTTTCGTTCGCTGATCATACTGCACGTCCTGTAAGTGACTATCGACATGATCATAAGTGTTAAGTGCGTGGATCCATGGTTTATTAGAGTGCGCCGTGCGGCCTGGAACCTCCGTCTTCAGCACTCGAGGTTTCTGTCAGGGTTACCTCATCCTTACCTCCTTTAGTCGCCTCGTACGACACGCAGAGGATACGGAAGGTGTATTCTAAGCCCCACCTACAGGGCAAAGAATAAGGGCCTCATACACGTACAACGCATGTACACTCGTACAGGTACAACGTAGGTACAGGGGTCAGAATAAGGGTCTCGTACAGGTACAACACAGGTACAGGGGTCAGAATAAGGGCCTCGTACAGGTACAATGCAGGTAAAGGGGTAAGAATAAGGGCCTCGTACAGGTACAGACATCAGAATAAGGGTCTCGTACATGTACAACACAGGTACAGGGGTCAGAATAACGCCTCGTACAGGTACAACGCATGTACACTCGTACAGGTACAACGTAGGTACAGGGGTCAGAATAAGGGTCTTGTACAGGTACAACGCAGGTAAAGGGGTAAGAATAAGGGCCTCGTACAGGTACACCGCAGGTACAGGGGTCAGAATAAAGGCCTTGTACAGGTACAACGCAGGTACAGGGGTCAGAATAAGGGCCTCCACAGGTACAGGGGTCAGAATAAGGGTCTCGTACATGTACAACACAGGTACAGGGGTCAGAATAACGCCTCGTACAGGTACAACGCATGTACATTCGTACAGGTACAACGTAGGTACAGGGGTCAGAATAAGGGTCTCGTACAGGTACAACGCAGGTACAGGGGTCAGAATAAGGGCCTCGTACAGGTACAACGCCGGTAAAGGGGTAAGAATAAGGGCCTCGTACAGGTACACCGCAGGTACAGGGGTCAGAATAAGGGTCTCGTACAGGTACAATGCAGGTACACTCGTACAGGTACAACGCAGGTACAGGGGACAGAATAAGGGCCTCATACAGGTACAACGCAGGCACAGGGGTTAGAATAAGCGTCCCATACAGGTACAAGGGTCAGAATAAGGGCCTCATAAAGGTACATGGGTCAGAATAAGGGCCTCGTACAGGTACAACGCAGGTATAGGGGACAGAATAAGGGCCTCGTACAGGTACAGGGGTCAGAATAAGGGCCTCATACAGGTACAATGCAGGTACACTCGTACAGGTACAACGCAGGTACAGGGGACAGAATAAGGGCCTCGTACAGGTACAACGCAGGTACAGGGGTTAGAATAAGCATCCCATACAGGTACAAGGGTCAGAATAAGGGCCTCATAAAGGTACAGGGGTCAGAATAAGGGCCTCGTACAGGTACAATGCAGGTACAGAAGTCAGAATAAGGGTCTCATACAGGTACAGGGGTCAGAATAAGGGCCTCGTAACGGTATAACGCAGGTACAGGAGTCAGAATAAGGGTCTCCTACAGGTACAATGCAGGTATAGGGGACAGAATAAGGGCCTCGTACAGGTACAGGGGTAAGAATAAGGGCCTCGTACAGGTACAATGCAGGTACACTCGTACAGGTACAACGCAGGTACAGGGGACAGAATAAGGGCCTCATACAGGTACAACGCAGGCACAGGGGTTAGAATAAGCGTCCCATACAGGTACAAGGGTCAGAATAAGGGCCTCATAAAGGTACAGGGGTCAGAATAAGGGCCTCGTACAGGTACAATGCAGGTACAGGGGTCAGAATAAGGGTCTCCTACAGGTACAATGCAGGTACAGGGGGTCAGAATAAGGGCCTCATATAGGTATAACGCAGGTACAGGGGTCAGAATAAGGGCATTGTACAGGTACAACGCAGGTACACTCGTACAGGGACAATGCAGATACAGGAGTCAGAATAAGGGTCTCATACAGGTACAGGGGTCAGAATAAGGGCCTCGTACAGGTATAACGCAGGTACAGGGGTCAGAATAAGGGCCTTGTACAGGTACAACGCAGGTACACTCGTACAGGGACAATGCAGATACAGGAGTCAGAATAAGGGACTCATACAGGTACAGGCGTCAGAATAAGGGCCTCGTACAGGTATAACGCAGGTACACTCGTACAGGTGCAACGCAAGTACACTCGTTCAGGTAGAATGCAGGTACAGGGGTCAGAATAAGGGTCTCGTACAGGTACAACGCAGGTACAGGGGTAAGAATAAGGGCCTTCTTCTTCTTCTTCTTTTCGTTCGCTGATCATACTGCACGTCCTGTAAGTGACTATCGACATGATCATAAGTGTTAAGTGCGTGGATCCATGGTTTATTAGAGTGCGCCGTGCGGCCTGGAACCTCCGTCTTCAGCACTCGAGGTTTCTGTCAGGGTTACCTCATCCTTACCTCCTTTAGTCGCCTCGTACGACACGCAGAGGATACGGAAGGTGTATTCTAAGCCCCACCTACAGGGCAAAGAATAAGGGCCTCATACACGTACAACGCATGTACACTCGTACAGGTACAACGTAGGTACAGGGGTCAGAATAAGGGTCTCGTACAGGTACAACACAGGTACAGGGGTCAGAATAAGGGCCTCGTACAGGTACAATGCAGGTAAAGGGGTAAGAATAAGGGCCTCGTACAGGTACAGACATCAGAATAAGGGTCTCGTACATGTACAACACAGGTACAGGGGTCAGAATAACGCCTCGTACAGGTACAACGCATGTACACTCGTACAGGTACAACGTAGGTACAGGGGTCAGAATAAGGGTCTTGTACAGGTACAACGCAGGTAAAGGGGTAAGAATAAGGGCCTCGTACAGGTACACCGCAGGTACAGGGGTCAGAATAAAGGCCTTGTACAGGTACAACGCAGGTACAGGGGTCAGAATAAGGGCCTCCACAGGTACAGGGGTCAGAATAAGGGTCTCGTACATGTACAACACAGGTACAGGGGTCAGAATAACGCCTCGTACAGGTACAACGCATGTACATTCGTACAGGTACAACGTAGGTACAGGGGTCAGAATAAGGGTCTCGTACAGGTACAACGCAGGTACAGGGGTCAGAATAAGGGCCTCGTACAGGTACAACGCCGGTAAAGGGGTAAGAATAAGGGCCTCGTACAGGTACACCGCAGGTACAGGGGTCAGAATAAGGGTCTCGTACAGGTACAATGCAGGTACACTCGTACAGGTACAACGCAGGTACAGGGGACAGAATAAGGGCCTCATACAGGTACAACGCAGGCACAGGGGTTAGAATAAGCGTCCCATACAGGTACAAGGGTCAGAATAAGGGCCTCATAAAGGTACATGGGTCAGAATAAGTGCCTCGTACAGGTACAACGCAGGTATAGGGGACAGAATAAGGGCCTCGTACAGGTACAGGGGTCAGAATAAGGGCCTCATACAGGTACAATGCAGGTACACTCGTACAGGTACAACGCAGGTACAGGGGACAGAATAAGGGCCTCATACAGGTACAACGCAGGTACAGGGGTTAGAATAAGCATCCCATACAGGTACAAGGGTCAGAATAAGGGCCTCATAAAGGTACAGGGGTCAGAATAAGGGCCTCGTACAGGTACAATGCAGGTACAGAAGTCAGAATAAGGGTCTCATACAGGTACAGGGGTCAGAATAAGGGCCTCGTAACGGTATAACGCAGGTACAGGAGTCAGAATAAGGGTCTCCTACAGGTACAATGCAGGTATAGGGGACAGAATAAGGGCCTCGTACAGGTACAGGGGTAAGAATAAGGGCCTCGTACAGGTACAATGCAGGTACACTCGTACAGGTACAACGCAGGTACAGGGGACAGAATAAGGGCCTCATACAGGTACAACGCAGGCACAGGGGTTAGAATAAGCGTCCCATACAGGTACAAGGGTCAGAATAAGGGCCTCATAAAGGTACAGGGGTCAGAATAAGGGCCTCGTACAGGTACAATGCAGGTACAGAAGTCAGAATAAGGGTCTCATACAGGTACAATGCAGGTACAGGGGTCAGAATAAGGGCCTCGTAAAGGTATAACGCAGGTACAGGAGTCAGAATAAGGGTCTCCTACAGGTACAATGCAGGTACAGGGGGTCAGAATAAGGGCCTCATATAGGTATAACGCAGGTACAGGGGTCAGAATAAGGGCATTGTACAGGTACAACGCAGGTACACTCGTACAGGGACAATGCAGATACAGGAGTCAGAATAAGGGTCTCATACAGGTACAGGGGTCAGAATAAGGGCCTCGTACAGGTATAACGCAGGTACAGGGGTCAGAATAAGGGCCTTGTACAGGTACAACGCAGGTACACTCGTACAGGGACAATGCAGATACAGGAGTCAGAATAAGGGACTCATACAGGTACAGGCGTCAGAATAAGGGCCTCGTACAGGTATAACGCAGGTACACTCGTACAGGTGCAACGCAAGTACACTCGTTCAGGTAGAATGCAGGTACAGGGGTCAGAATAAGGGTCTCGTACAGGTACAACGCAGGTACAGGGGTAAGAATAAGGGCCTTCTTCTTCTTCTTCTTTTCGTTCGCTGATCATACTGCACGTCCTGTAAGTGACTATCGACATGATCATAAGTGTTAAGTGCGTGGATCCATGGTTTATTAGAGTGCGCCGTGCGGCCTGGAACCTCCGTCTTCAGCACTCGAGGTTTCTGTCAGGGTTACCTCATCCTTACCTCCTTTAGTCGCCTCGTACGACACGCAGAGGATACGGAAGGTGTATTCTAAGCCCCACCTACAGGGCAAAGAATAAGGGCCTCATACACGTACAACGCATGTACACTCGTACAGGTACAACGTAGGTACAGGGGTCAGAATAAGGGTCTCGTACAGGTACAACACAGGTACAGGGGTCAGAATAAGGGCCTCGTACAGGTACAATGCAGGTAAAGGGGTAAGAATAAGGGCCTCGTACAGGTACAGACATCAGAATAAGGGTCTCGTACATGTACAACACAGGTACAGGGGTCAGAATAACGCCTCGTACAGGTACAACGCATGTACACTCGTACAGGTACAACGTAGGTACAGGGGTCAGAATAAGGGTCTTGTACAGGTACAACGCAGGTAAAGGGGTAAGAATAAGGGCCTCGTACAGGTACACCGCAGGTACAGGGGTCAGAATAAAGGCCTTGTACAGGTACAACGCAGGTACAGGGGTCAGAATAAGGGCCTCCACAGGTACAGGGGTCAGAATAAGGGTCTCGTACATGTACAACACAGGTACAGGGGTCAGAATAACGCCTCGTACAGGTACAACGCATGTACATTCGTACAGGTACAACGTAGGTACAGGGGTCAGAATAAGGGTCTCGTACAGGTACAACGCAGGTACAGGGGTCAGAATAAGGGCCTCGTACAGGTACAACGCCGGTAAAGGGGTAAGAATAAGGGCCTCGTACAGGTACACCGCAGGTACAGGGGTCAGAATAAGGGTCTCGTACAGGTACAACACAGATACAGGGGTCAGAATAAAGGCCTTGTAAAGGTACAACGCAGGTACAGGGGTTAGAATAAGGGCCTCCACAGGTACAGGGGTCAGAATACGGGCCTTGTTCATGTACAATACATGTGAGAGAGAGAGAGAGAGGGAGAGGGAGGGGACGGAGGGGAGGGAGAGGGAGGGGTGGGAGAGCGAGCGAGAGAGAGATGACTTACGTGTTCACAAGGTGGACAGTACCAATCTCCTTCAGGTATAATCATGAGGGGGGGGGGGGGAAGGGAGGGAGGGAGAGAGAGATGACTTACATGTTCACAAGGTGGGCAGTACCAATCACCCTCTGGTATAATCATGAGAGGGGGTCGCAGACATGCCGTATGATAGCCAGCTTCACACTTGTCACATAACAAGATCTGTAGACAGAAATAAACATTTAACTCAATCTCACCAATTCATTTAATATTTGACACTCAATAAATGAAAATATCAAATGTTATTAGCTTCACCCGATGAACGTGGAACAGGCTGTTGAGCATACCTTGCATGTGCGTGCGTGCGAGCGAGCGTGCGTGTATGCATGCATGCGTATCCAGAAAAGTATCTCATGAAATTCTGATCCAATTTAACTCAAATTTTAACACACCGAAGGAACTTGCCTTGCAAGAAGGCATGGATCGGATCAAAATGTGGATTTTTGCATATCTTGGAAAATATTGGTGTGATTTGGCGTAAATTTTAATACAAGAAAATGTGTGGTCATGCACTAAGATTCCACAACTTTAGGTGTGATCCGAAAGATGAGCTTGTTTGACTAAAACATCTCATATTTACAAACAAGTAGCTGATGGACAAATTTAAATTTAACTTTGAAGATAAAACTCAATAACTCTAAAGATGAACGGTGTTGGTTCACAAATTTGATATTGGTCAATTGGAATAAATTGTCGGCATTTATGCTGTATGCTCAAGAATGCCGGTTATAATGACAGAGTGTTTATATCAGCAGAAGCAATTTTGCCATGGGTAAAGGTAAAAGGCATCCAGAATGGCAAAACAATGCTGGTAATGAACATTGTATGGTTACCAACAACCAAATTAGAAAATTAATGGAGGCATTCTTTCTAGCTAAGCTCTGGCCAATTTATTGCAATCAATTTATATACTAGAACCATCAAATCCCAGTATCCGAATGTCAAGGTAATTATACAGGTAAACTGTTGATTATTTTGAGACTAGCAGCAAGAGGTTCCAAAATAGTTTCAAAATAGTCACCAGAATGTTTATTAAATTGTAAATTCACCAACGACATACAATTCTTTCACTTTTGCGAGACATTGAGTTTCATGGCGGAACTTTCAGATTGTAATGTCAGCTGATGAGCAACGTAATTGAGCAAGACCGCAGTTACTTGACACATTGTATCCTTTCACTGTTGATCTGTTATTTAGTAAACTAGAGGCCTTAACCTACATGTTCCAAGCCTTAGAGACATCTGTGAAGAACTATGCTGGAATAAACTAGAGGCCTTAGCCTACACGTTCTGAGCCTTAGAGACATCTGTGAAGAACTCTACACAGGAGTAAACTAGAGGCCTTAACCTACATGTTCCGAGTCCTAGACATCTGTGAAGAACTCTACACAGGAGTAAACTAGAGGCCTTAACCTACATGTTCCGAGTCCTAGACATCTGTGAAGAACTCTATGCAGGAGTAAACTAGAGGCCTTAGTCTATATGTTCCGAGCCTTAAGAGACATCTGTGAAGAATTCTACGCAGGAGTAAACTAGAGGACTTAGCCTACATGTTCGGAACCTTAGGGACATCTCTGAAGAACTCTAGGCAGGAGTAAACTAGAGGCCTTAACCTACATATTCCGACCCGTAGAGACATCTGTGAAGAACTCTATGCAGGAGTAAACTAGAGGCATTAGCCTACATGTTCCGAACCTTAGGGACATCTATGAAGAACTCTAGGCAGGAGTAAACTAGAGGCCTTAACCTACATATTCCGAGCTGTAGAGACATCTGTGAAGAACTCTAAGCAGCAGTAAACTAGAGGCCTTAACCTACATGTTCCGAGCCGAGGGACATCTGTGAAGAACTCTACGCAGTAGTAAACTCGAGGCATTAGCCTACATGTTCCGAACCTTAGGGACATCTCTGAAGAACTCTAGGCAGGAGTAAACTAGAGGCCTTAACCTACATATTCCGAGCTGTAGAGACATCTGTGAAGAACTCTAAGCAGCAGTAAACTAGAGGCCTTAACCTACATGTTCCGAGCCGAGGGACATCTGTGAAGAACTCTACGCAGTAGTAAACTCGAGGCATTAGCCTACATGTTCCGAACCTTAGGGACATCTCTGAAGAACTCTAGGCAGGAGTAAACTAGAGGCCTTAACCTACATGTTCCGAGCTTTAGAGACATCTGTGAAGAGCTCTATGCAGGAGTAAACTAGAGGACTTAGCCTACATGTTCCGAGCCTTAAGAGACATCTGTGAGGAATTCTACGCAGGAGTAAACTAGAGGCCTTAGCCTACATGTTCCAAGCCTTAGGGACATCTGCGAAGAACTCTCCGCAGTAGGAAACTAGAGGCCTTAGCCTACATGTTCCGAGCCTTAGGGACATCTGTGAAGAACTCTACGCAGAAGTAAACTAGAGGCCTTAACCTACATGTTCCGAGTCCTAGACATCTGTGAAGAACTCTATGCAGGAGTAAACTAGAGGCCTTAGTCTATATGTTCCGAGCCTTAAGAGACATCTGTGAAGAATTCTACGCAGGAGTAAACTAGAGGACTTAGCCTACATGTTCGGAACCTTAGGGACATCTCTGAAGAACTCTAGGCAGGAGTAAACTAGAGGCCTTAACCTACATATTCCGACCCGTAGAGACATCTGTGAAGAACTCTATGCAGGAGTAAACTAGAGGCATTAGCCTACATGTTCCGAACCTTAGGGACATCTATGAAGAACTCTAGGCAGGAGTAAACTAGAGGCCTTAACCTACATATTCCGAGCTGTAGAGACATCTGTGAAGAACTCTAAGCAGCAGTAAACTAGAGGCCTTAACCTACATGTTCCGAGCCGAGGGACATCTGTGAAGAACTCTACGCAGTAGTAAACTCGAGGCATTAGCCTACATGTTCCGAACCTTAGGGACATCTCTGAAGAACTCTAGGCAGGAGTAAACTAGAGGCCTTAACCTACATATTCCGAGCTGTAGAGACATCTGTGAAGAACTCTAAGCAGCAGTAAACTAGAGGCCTTAACCTACATGTTCCGAGCCGAGGGACATCTGTGAAGAACTCTACGCAGTAGTAAACTCGAGGCATTAGCCTACATGTTCCGAACCTTAGGGACATCTCTGAAGAACTCTAGGCAGGAGTAAACTAGAGGCCTTAACCTACATGTTCCGAGCTTTAGAGACATCTGTGAAGAGCTCTATGCAGGAGTAAACTAGAGGACTTAGCCTACATGTTCCGAGCCTTAAGAGACATCTGTGAGGAATTCTACGCAGGAGTAAACTAGAGGCCTTAGCCTACATGTTCCAAGCCTTAGGGACATCTGCGAAGAACTCTCCGCAGTAGGAAACTAGAGGCCTTAGCCTACATGTTCCGAGCCTTAGGGACATCTGTGAAGAACTCTACGCAGAAGTAAACTAGAGGCCTTAACCTACATGTTCCGAGTCCTAGACATCTGTGAAGAACTCTATGCAGGAGTAAACTAGAGGCCTTAGTCTATATGTTCCGAGCCTTAAGAGACATCTGTGAAGAATTCTACGCAGGAGTAAACTAGAGGACTTAGCCTACATGTTCGGAACCTTAGGGACATCTCTGAAGAACTCTAGGCAGGAGTAAACTAGAGGCCTTAACCTACATATTCCGACCCGTAGAGACATCTGTGAAGAACTCTATGCAGGAGTAAACTAGAGGCATTAGCCTACATGTTCCGAACCTTAGGGACATCTATGAAGAACTCTAGGCAGGAGTAAACTAGAGGCCTTAACCTACATATTCCGAGCCGTAGAGACATCTGTGAAGAACTCTAAGCAGCAGTAAACTAGAGGCCTTAACCTACATGTTCCGAGCCGAGGGACATCTGTGAAGAACTCTACGCAGTAGTAAACTCGAGGCATTAGCCTACATGTTCCGAACCTTAGGGACATCTCTGAAGAACTCTAGGCAGGAGTAAACTAGAGGCCTTAACCTACATGTTCCGAGCTTTAGAGACATCTGTGAAGAGCTCTATGCAGGAGTAAACTAGAGGACTTAGCCTACATGTTCCGAGCCTTAAGAGACATCTGTGAGGAATTCTACGCAGGAGTAAACTAGAGGCCTTAGCCTACATGTTCCAAGCCTTAGGGACATCTGCGAAGAACTCTCCGCAGTAGGAAACTAGAGGCCTTAGCCTACATGTTCCGAGCCTTAGGGACATCTGTGAAGAACTCTACGCAGAAGTAAACTACAGACCTTAACTTACATGTTTCGAGCCGTACAGACATCTGTGAAGAACTTTATGCAGGAGTAAAATAGAGGCCGTAACCTACATATTCCGAGCTTTAGAGACATCTATGAAGAGCTCTTTGCAGGAGTAAACTAGAGGACTTAGCCTACATGTTCCGAGCCTTAAGAGACATCTGTGAAGAATTCTACGCAGGAGTAAACTAGAGGCCTTAGCCTACATGTTCCAAGCCTTAGGGACATCTGTGAAGAACTCTACGCAGAAGTAAACTACAGACCTTAACTTACATGTTTCGAGCCATACAGACATCTGTGAAGAACTTTATGCCAAAGTAAACTACAGACCTTAACCTACATGTTCCGAGCCCTAGGGACATCTGTAAAGAACTCTAAGCAGGAGTAAACTAGAGGCCTTAGCCTACATGTTCCGAGCCTTAGAGACATCTGTGAAGAACTAAGCTGGAATAAACCACAGACCATAACCTACATGTTCCGAGCCCTAGGGACATCTGTGAAGAACTCGATGCCGGAGTAAACTACAGACCTTAACCTACATGTTCCGAGCCTATGTAGGAGTAAACTAGAGGCCTTAGCCTACATGTTCCGAGCCTTAGAGACATCTGTGAAGAACTCTATGTAGGAGTAAACTAGAGGTCTTAGCCTACATGTTCCGAGACTTAGAAACATCTATGAAGAACGCTATGCTGGAGGTAAACTAGAGGCCTTAGCCTACATGTTCCGAGCCCTAGGGACATCTGTGAAGAACTCTATGCAGCAGTAAACTAGATGCATCAGCCTACATGTTCCGACCCCTAGGGACATCTGTGAAGAAGTCTATGTAGGAGTAAACTAGAGGCCTTAGCCTACATGTTCTGAGACTTAGAAACATCTATGAAGAACGCTATGCTGGGGGTAAACTAGAGGCCTTAGCCTACATGTTCCGAGCCCTAGGGAGATCTGTGAAGAACTCTATGCATGAGTAAACTAGAGGCCTTAGCCTACATGTTCCGAGCCGTAGCCTACATGTTCCAAGCCTTCGAGACATCTATGAAGAACTCTATGCAGGAGTAAACTAGAGGCCTTAGCCTACATGTTCTGAGACTTAGAGACATCTGTGAAGAACTCTATGCAGGAGTAAACTAGAGGCCTTAGCCTACATGTTCCGAGACTTCGAGACATCTATGAAGAACTCTATGCAGGAGTATAAACCAAATCTAGGATTTCTTTTTTCACGAGAGAGTTGATACTTACCTCCCTAATACTTTTGATATTGCTAAATATCGGCTTTCACTCAATAAAACACTCAGATTAAAAACAGTTAGGTGCCCCTACTGGGCAGGGAGTCAGAGGTAGTCCGGCGGATGCTCGCCCCACCACCGCGCATGCGCCGACTACTACTTCCTCTGGCTCATTTATTGGCTAACACATGCAACTACCAAGAGCCTGAAGACCGAGCCTCTGTGGGGCGGAGAGGCCGGGTCAGTATCTAGGGAGGTAAGTATCAACTCTCTCGTGAAAAAAGAAATCCTAGATTTCGTTTATTTCACATCAAGAGTATACTTACCTCCCTAATACTTTTGATATTGCCAGAATTCGAAAGTGAATCTGGCGGGAGGGAGGCGAGGTCAAAAGACCAGCTCTTCCCTATACGCTTTCAAGCGTTCAAGGCACTTATGACGTCTGAAACTGTGTGAAAACACAGTCAGGATTTGATAAACCATCGGATAACACAACCGATGCCTGAGAGATGACCGATTTGTCATATGCGCTCCCCCCCCTCCCTTGGGAGGAAGATTAAATGACCTCAATGTCCTACACGCTCTCTTCGTACTCGTGCTAAGTACTATAGGACAGAGACGAAAAGGCTCCATTTTCGTATACTCTCTCTAAAGAACCACAACCCACATAAACCATCACCATATTAATAACACTGGGTAACGTGACAATACAAAACAATGAACAACACATGAACAAGACTGACCTTGTTGTACTAGGAAGCTGTCATCATGAATCCAGTAGAGAAGGATGATACAGTCCCGACAAGTGGTTGTCACCGTCGCTGAATGGCGAAGTATATAAGCAATGCGGAGGCACTCTTCACAAACATAAAGCGGTTATTGTTTCAAAATCGACAAGGCCAGAGGGTTAGAGGTGTCACGGAGGTAATGGTCTGTAAAACTTGACTCACAGTGCCACTGAGCCACTGACATAATATCATCCACAGGGACCCCATTAAAAAGGGCAGTGGATGTCACGACACCGCGGACACTGTGAGCCTTGGCCACGTCAACCTGTCGCCCGGTGGCGGATTTGTGACAAAATTGAATACATTCCACAATCCACCTAGAAATGGTGTCCTTAGACGCCCTACCATGGGGTTCAATATATGACAACCATAACGCTGACTGGTCGGTACGCCACTCCGAAGTACGCTGTTTGTACCGGAGCAGCGCCCGTACGGGGCACCATACTTTAGAATTAGGATCATATCTAGTTAAAGATGGCAAAAAAATAGGCTGACCTGGATATTTCAATGACCGATTTTTAGACAAGAAATTAATCCTAGGTAGAAGCTTAAGGCCTTCCCCTGTAACCACAAAACGGTCAACCTCGGCTGATAAGGCGTGAATTTCACTCCTACGCCTCGCCGAGGCCGCAGCAATTAAAAATACAGTTTTAAGAGTTAACATTTTCATAGAAATGGAACTAAGTGGTTCAAAAGGCTTATCACCTAGTACCTGGAGCACCAGTGATAAACTCCAAGACGGAATCAGTGGAGGATTCCTTGGTCTTAGATTGCCCATGCCTTTAATTAATACATTTAATGTACTTACTTCATCACTCCCCCTATTAGCCAAGCAAGGAATAACAGTCATTAAAGCTGACTTATAACCAGCAATAGAGTTAGGCTTGAGGCTATAGGCATCATATAGGTGACAGAGGAAATCAGCCACTACCTGAATAGATGATTCCATTGGATCAATACATCTTTTTGAGCACCATTCTGCAAATCTGTTGATTTTATAATTATATGCTCTGGAGGTTGACCCCCTCCTGGCTTTGGCCATAAACATGGCCGCTTGCTCAGAAAAGCCCTCCTTAATTCTAGATTCCTTGACAACATCCACGCAGTCAATCGGAACATTGACGGATTGTCGTGAAGGGCCTTGCCCTGGAAGATAAGGTTGTCCATCAGAGGCAGCGGAACCGGATTGCAGACCAGAAGGTCCAGCAGATCCGTATACCACGATCGGCTTGGCCAATCCGGGGCGATCAGAAGCACTTGGCACTCCTGCTGCCTGATTTTCTGAAGCACCTTTGGAATCAGGATTGCTGGGGGGAATGCGTATGCATACATTCCCTCCCAGCTGATAGCTAACGCATCTGTTGCGAAAGCGCTTGGGTCTGGAATCGGAGAGACGTACGTCGTCATCTTCGCATTCTTCTTCATCGCGAACAAATCTATGTTGGGTTTCCCCCAATGGTCGAACAGACGATCCGCCACACATTGATTTAGTTGCCATTCCGTGGGTAAAACACTCATCCTTCGGCTCAATGAGTCTGCTAGCAGATTTAACCTCCCCGGAATATGAACTGCTTTCAAGGTGATCCCATGATCCAGGCACCAACAAAGCAGTTTCCATGTCATCATACAGAGACTGGGCGACTTCGTTCCGCCCTGGCGGTTTATGTAAGTCACTACTGTTGAGTTGTCTGAACGAATTAGAACAATCTTGCCCTGAACTTTCTGTAAGAAATGTTCCAGGCCCAGGACTACTGCTCTTAGCTCTAGTAGATTGATATGTTCCTTGGACTGATCCAGATCCCAAAGCCCTGATACTGTGGACTCTTCCAGACAAGCTCCCCACCCCTCCATCGATGCATCTGTATACACAGTCACCTGAGGGTGGGGAGGGGTTAGCAAAACCCCCGGCAAGAGATTCTCTGTATTCAACCACCATTGCAGGTGGTGAATCAGAGGCGCCAATACTGACACGTTCGAGTCCAGCGAACCTGAACTCTGGGTCCACTGTGTCATGAGAAACAACTGGATCGGGCGCCTGCGTAAGGCGGCCTGCGGAATGACTGGTTCCAAAGAAACCATCAAGCCCAGCATTCTCAAGTAAACCCGTGCCAGGACATGACGACTGTCGCACACCGACTGTATTACCGAGATGAGTATTTGAACCCTCTCCTGAGTGGGGTACACATACCCCGTCTCCAGATCGAAGAACATGCCCAGGTAAACAAACTTCTGGGATGGAGTTAGCTCTGATTTCGGGAAATTGATCATCCAGCCCAAGTCCGAGAGAGTTTTCAAAACAATCTCCAGATTGGCTGACAATGATTCCCGGGTGTGTGCTTTCAACAGCCAGTCGTCTATGTACGTGTGGACTGCTATGCTTCTCCTGCGGAGGTATGCAGTGATCGCGAGAACCACACGGGTGAAGACCCGAGGAGCCGTGGAAATCCCGAAGGGTAACACCCTGAATTCCCACCGCCGGCCCTGAAATGCAAATCTCAGGAAGCGACGGAAACTCCTCTCTATGGGAATGTGGAAATAAGCATCCTTCAAATCTATCGACGCTGTCCACATTCCTCGCTCTAACCCCGCCAACACCGAGCGCACAGTCTCCATCTTGAAACTGGGTGTCTCGATGAACTTGTTCAACGGCTTGAGGTTGAGAATCGGCCTCCACCCTCCGGTGTTTTTTGTTACCAAGAACAGGGTTGAATAGAAGCCCGGGCACCTCTGTGCCGGCTGAATGGCTTCTTTTAGTATGAGGGAATTTATTTCCTCCTCTATACACAACCTCTGATCCGGATCCCGTGGAATGGGAGTCCAGATCGGCGCGAGAGACAGTCGCGATGGCGGGCCTGTCACCCAGTCGGGACGATACCCGACCGAAAGCCATCGCAAGACTAAACGGTCCTGAGTCAACCGCTTCCACTCTGGCAAGTGGGCGGCCAAACGGCCGCCCACCGGTCCACCTAGGGATAGAGGTGGACATAAGGAGGGCCAGAGTGGCACTGTTCTCTCGGCCTGAAACACCGGAGTGGTTCCCACCGCGGTAACCAGGCCATCAGGCCCGATTACCGCGACCAGATCCCCGCGCGCCCCGCCCAGCGCCGCGCGCACCACGGTGCGCGGGCGGCTGTCTGGCTGGGTGCGGCTGGGGAGCCTGCGCCCCCCTCGCTGCTGGCCGAATCGCCCGTGGCCTAGGCCTACGTTGCGACGGTGGCTGGCCTCTGACCTGGCCAGCACCACCTCGAGCCTGCAGAGGACGATACGCAGGGGGTGCCGCGCGAACACGCTCCCGCCGGAGCACCTCAAATTGTTCTCGCAGCGCCCTCTGGTTATTAACCAGAGTGACCGTCTCCTGGAGGTGCCTGCATCCCTCACCTCCAAAGAGACCAGGACCTGTCATAGGCGTCCGCAGCAGCCTATTATACAGGTCCTGGGACGGGCACAGATTGTCAAGCGCAAACGTGCGCCTCGCCCGGACACTTCTGGTTACCGCCCGCGTCAAACAGTCCAAAGCCAGGTTGATACCATCCTGAATGGCTCTCTGGACTGTTACCGGGCTTGGTTGGCGTGATGCGGAAGCCGCTACCACCCCCTGTAGCAGCTGGGAGACGTGGGACAGAGCGGCAATCGACGCCCTCCCACTCTCCTCCGCATCCCGCAGCGCGGCATTCGCCGAACGCAACGCGTTCGAGCACAAGACTCCCGTGTCAGAACGGGAGCCCGGCCGCGCATCTTCGCCCAAAGCCGCGCGATCATCAACGCTTGGCTTCGGCACCACACCGTACCGCTGGTAATCCAGGGGCACGATGCGGCACCGCTTCGCCACCTCGCGAGGGGCCTTCGCGAGACGTCCATTCACCTTAATGGACGCCTCTGCCGCTTCGAACATGTCCACGACATGCTCAGCAAGCGGCAGAGATGGCATAGCGGTAGCCGCCGGCCTACCAGCTAACCACGGCCTATGGTCACGCTGGCTAGCCGGCAGCTCCACGGGTAGATCGGGCCGAACACTTACCAGCCACTGGCAAGCATCCGACCAATCCTCCTCCGTGGCTAACTGTGAGCGCTCTACTAGACGAGGGCCTTCGTCTTCCTCCAGAGCACTCGCAGTTGATGTCGACGGCGGGTAAGCTGATACCCCTGGCAAGCCTGGAAAAGCATGCGGGCCCGAGAGAGCAGGCATGCTAAATTCCGCGGCTTGACCAGGAGCAGGCGCCGTGGCAGAGCGTGGGGTAAACACCGCTCTACCACGGGTCTGACCAGCACCAGCAATACCATCGGCAAGCCGAGGTATGCGGTATCCGTGGTCAACAGCACCGCCCGGGGACACCCTCTGGACCGTGAAATCTACTCCTGCGTGAGTAGAACCATGGAACACGTCGCCTGCATTCCCCGCGAGGGGTGCACAGACGTCGTATTCCATGGCCACGTCCTCAGAAGGCGACCCCAGCAGGAGATCCTCTTCTTCCTGGCCAGAAAGATTAGACTCCGGGTCAGCAAAGAGAGCTAACCCGGACTGGCCAGGAAAGGTGCCATAGGAGGGTTTGACACCTTCGGCGCGCGGATACCCGGGGTCTGATGAGCAGACCGCGGGTCCCAGCAACAACCGCTGTCCACGGCCCCTCGGCGCGGCGCTATGCCTGCTGCCAGGGCCTTGGACTGCCCCCAACAAAGGGGCCACCTCTGAATCCACAACCGGACCGGACCTAAAGAGACCGGATTCAGAGGCGGGGATCACCTGCTCGTAAGCAGATGCCGAGGACAACAAAGGAGCTGGCCCAGGGAGCATGCCACGAAGCAACTCTGGGACCAGATCCTTTATTGTCCTCTGCATCTCTTGCAACATTTCGGACCTGAAGGCCTCCATATCCACCGCGGATGAGGCCTTCTTCTTACCCTTCTTACAAACTTTCTCCTTCTTCTTCCTCTCTTCCTCCATCACCTTCTCCCTTGCCTGCAATGCGAGAAAATCAGACATTAATTCGCCCCCCCACTGCTTACATACGTCGCACTTCAGCAACGGTCCACAGGGACTGCAGCTGAAGCACAAGTGCGGAACGAAGCGGCTTTTAAGAAACCTCCCGCAGGACGGGCAACCAGGTCTCTGAAACAGGACAAAGGACAGGGACAATGAGCAAGATAGTTAAGGTTAGCGAACTCAAAACCAACTAAAAAGAGAGGGACAGGATCATCAAGATCGGAAATCAAGAAGAACCAGCCATGGACAAAACGTTAATTGTTAATAAAAGGCCAAGGCCGATTATGACGTCATCACTCTCGTGACCAAATTAATCGATCCGCAACAAGCACCAAGTGCAAGAACGAATTGTATAAGTAACCGGAACATTTCCGTTGAATTGGCATTTCGAGTACACAACAATCAGATATACAGAGATAACTCCTTCCAATTCTAGCATTGGCAAAAAAGGAAATTATCTCCCCTTTTGTTTATTCAATAATTAGATACCTGACCCTTGTATAGACAAACCATCCAACGTGATGAACCGGAGAACTCCACCATAGTACGCCTCTACATCCTCTCCACCTAAGGGGAAGGAATTGGAGCAAGAGGGCAAAGTGAGAAGACCTTTATAACAGGCCTCCAACTCACTGAACATAGATTTTTTTTTGGTTAGATAACCTAACAGTATTAGTAGGAAATGGAACCGTGGTGGAGAGAAAACATATCCTCTTGTGCCGAGAAGTCCATCAAAGCGTCTATGCGATACCTGTGGACAAAACACAAAGAGAAATGAGACATATGAAGCACCATGTTGTAAAAAACCAACATAATCAGGCGCTAATCACGGTAAGCGCGAGTCCCGGAAATACATTAAACCGGGACAAAACACGCTAGCATATCAAAGAATTCACCTGATAAAGAGATCCCGCTCCTTCTAAAGGCAAATCCTCCCTTTCCGACATGCTTCCACCGTACAAGAATCGTCAAATGTGAGTAAAAAACAAGGTAACGCGCAGAAAAGTATAGAGAACACAAAACCGCATGTAACCCTTTGCCAATAAATGAGCAAAGAGGAAGTAGTAGTCGGCGCATGCGCGGTGGTGGGGCGAGCATCCGCCGGACTACCTCTGACTCCCTGCCCAGTAGGGGCACCTAACTGTTTTTAATCTGAGTGTTTTATTGAGTGAAAGCCGATATTTAGCAATATCAAAAGTATTAGGGAGGTAAGTATACTCTTGATGTGAAAAACTAGGGGCATTAGCCTACATGTTCTGAGACTTAGAGACATCTGTGAAGAACTCTATGCAGGAGTAAACTAGAGGCCTTAGCCTACATGTTCTGAGACTTAGACATCTGTGAAGAACTCTATGCAGGAGTAAACTAGAGGCCTTAGCCTACATGTTCCGAGACTTCGAGACATCTGTGAAGAACTCTATGCAGGATTAAACAAAGAACCTTTTGCACATGATCTTCTACCCATGTTTTGCTAATGGAGTGATCTAGTTTTAGCTATGCCCCACCCAAGCTAAGTTCCACCCACACTTCGCCCATGCTGGTATAGATCGAAACCTGCAATTCATGAATCTCAATTTCCAGAGAACAATACAGGTAAGCAGTTGAATATTTTGAAACTAACCTACGGCAGCAACAGTGCCAAGTTAAATTTGTTTCAAAATATTCAACAGAATGGTTATTACATGTAAGTAGTAGACATACAATTCATACAACTTATCGGAATATTAAGTTCCTGACAGACTTAAATACATCATTCATAACATAATTTTTTATACGTTACTCATGACGTATTTTAATTGTGACCTGCAACATAATTGATTGTGATGTCAGCCTACATGTGACATAATTCATTATGATGTCATATATTTGATTGACAGGTTGGATTTCTTTATTACTTACCCACTGTGGTTGGTCGTAACGAAAACATTTACAGCATGGTGTGTCATCATTCACAACCTCCTCTGTTTCTGATAAAATACAAAACACAAACATTTACAGCATGTGTCATCATTCACAACCTCCTCTGTTTCTAATAAAATACAAAACACAATGGTGTGTCATCATTCACAACCTCCTCTGTTTCTGATAAAATACAAAACACAATGGTGTGTCATCATTCACAACCTCCTCTGTTTCTGATAAAATACAAAACACAAACATTTACAGCATGTGTCCTCATTCACAACCTCCTCTGTTTCTAATAAAATACAAAACACAATGGTGTGTCATCATTCACAACCTCCTCTGTTTCTGATAAAATACAAAACAAAATGGTGTATCATCATTCACAACCTCCTCTGTTTCTGATATAATACAAAACACAATGGTGTGTCATCATTCACAACCTCCTCTGTTTCTGATAAAATACAAAACAAAATGGTGTGTTGTCATTCACAACCTCCTCTGTTTTTGATAAAATACAAAACAAAATGCTGTGTCATCAGTCACAACCTCCTCTGTTTCTGATAAAATACAAGACAAAATGGTGTTTCATCATTCACAACCTCCTCTGTTTCTGATAAAATACAAAACAAAAATGGTGTGTCATCATGCACAACCTCTGTTTTTGATCAAATACGAAACACAATGGTGTGTCGTCAGTCACAACCTCCTCTGTTTTTGATAAAATACAAAACAAAATGGTGTGTCATCATTCACAACCTCCTCTGTTTTTGATAAAATACAAAACAAAATACTGTGTCATCATTCACAACCTCCTCTGTTTCTGATAAAATACAAAACAAAATGGTGTGTCAGTCCAGTAAATTATTTCTCAAATAATTCCCACATGTAATATTCAATGAAAGGTTTTCATTGGTTAGGTAATGCCTAATCATCCCACATGCCACATGAATCCATGAATGTTTCCTAGCGACGATGACTGCGAAAATGTCAACACGACAGGATACATACATTATGTTGTTAATTTAAATTTTGTAATTATATATATACACTACCTAGTTATAAAATAGGTTCGTAAATTTGCCTGCCAGACTCAGACATTTTAAAGCTGGTTAAAAGTTCAAGTTCAAAATAAGGATCAAAATCAAAATATCAGTTTATATGATAAATAGAATCTCAAACTCGGTCCCATTTAATATCACTATTTTCAACCTTGTTAAGATTATCGTATTGCACTTGCTAAAGCTATTACAATGTGATAATTCTCGGTTCGGTTGATAATAGTGATATGAGATGGGAACTCGCTTCAGATCCTCTATTTCTGAGTACCACACTGGAAACCTTTCTTTGAGGAATCATTTCATTACTAGACATTTCCCACACATATATCAATATCTACAAATACCGTACATCGCCATGGAAACCAGCAATGAGCGTGAAGGTTCAAAGCCAACAAACAATGCAGATTTTTAACCAATTCAAATCAAACGACGAACTCGTACAGGGTTTAAGTGCATAAAAAGTCAGTAGACCAACAATGGCAACAAACACGTCAAAGTTTTCAAAAGGAAAATGAATATCATATCTGGACAAATAGATATACATTGTGATTCTGAAAATTTAGTCAATCTCATCAACTGTGCCTTTTGCCAAAAACAATACGTTGGTTAAACCAGAAATTTATTTTGAGTTCGCGCAAGAAGCTAGATTTCTCATACAAACACATCAGCAGCCATTACTCAGAATTTCCAACTTTCTAGGTGAGCATCATTTTGAAATCATGCCAAGAGAACAGATTCCATCTCCTGATACGATGAAACATGTTCATTTACACGTAAGAGAATAAGAGGAGGTGACTGAACCAGAACATTATAAACACAAGCACCATTCAGCCCAAGTGCTTAATCATGAATATCGCAAGACAATGCACTACAAGACAATGCACTCATTCAATTCAAACTCATATACAGCAGACATAATGTTGAATTAGGCTTGTGCGATTACGTAATTAAATCGAAAATCGTGATTATGTTTTAAGTCGTGAATTTATATGATTAAGAAATTAAATAATTGAATAATCGTGAATAATTTCTCTGCGCAAAACATTTAAAAACCTGCTTTTTAATTACTCCTTAATGCAATGACTCATGAAATCTGACATTTTGCTTAGAGAAATATGTACATTTGCACACCAAGAGAAGACTACTTTTTGAAAACATATCACTGGAATGACTGGCTCGACCATCGAGGCATTCCAGAAATACATTTTCAAAAACAGTATTTTCTTGGCCTGCAAATGTACATTTCTAAATAGCACTGCAGCTTTCCTCATTGATTTGTCTTTGTTGTTATATCTGGGTAATTTGTATCCAGACTTATTAATTGAGTAATCACGATTATTTTTAAATACTCGATTGTGATCACTCAAAACAATAATCGCACAAGCCTAGGTTGAACTGGCTAAAGTCATGAAAGCTGAGTATGCTCAATTACGAACCAAGCTCGATGGATCAATTAAATCTTACCCAGAAATTGCTTACAAACAAATCCATTTATCTAAAATAATGAAGCCAGATCGAAGTTAGCACCAATATCTGATAACAATAATATTGATTTGTTTCGTCCCCATACATATTTAAAATCATTTATATTTAAATAGAACTTTTATTCATTGAAACAGCTTATTGTTAAGTGCCTTGTTTCTAAGGTAAGGCAGGCAGGCAAACAGAGAGAAATACAGACAGATGGACGGACGGATGGACGGACGGATGGACAGGCAGGCAGGCAGACAGACACGCTGGCAGGCAGGACAAAATGAAATAGCCTCTTCCCTTATAGGGTTGAGGGTAATATATCAGTTACAAACTTTACAATGCAGATATTTTACATAATTTTTGTGTATGCTAAATCTGGCTTAATTGTATTTGAATACTTAATAGAGGCTGACTTAAATACTGACAACTTGTACTTAAGAGGCTGACTTAAATACTGACCACTTGTACTTAAGAGGCTGACTTAAATACTGACCACTTGTACTTAAGAGGCTGACTTAAATACTGACCACTTGTACTTAAGAGGCTGACTTAAATACTGACCACTTGTACGTAAGAGGCTGACTTAAATACTGACCACTTGTACTTAAGAGGCTGACTTAAATACTGACCACTTGTACTTAAGAGGCTGACTTAAATACTGACCACTTGTACTTAAGAGGCTGACTTAAATACTGACCACTTGTACTCAAGAGGCTGACTTAAATACTGACCACTTGTACTTAAGAGGCTGACTTAAATACTGACCACTTGTACTTAAGAGGCTGACTTAAACACTGACCACTTGTACTTAAGAGGATGACTTAAATACTGACCACTTGTACTTAAGAGGCTGACTTAAATACTGACCACTTGTACTTAAGAGGCCGACTTAAATACTGACCACTTGTACTTAAGAGGCTGACTTTCCGTGCCTCTGCACGCCGGGCATTGCGGCCAGATGGAAGGTAGTCAATATCGCCTTCATCATCATCTTCAGTAGCGATGGAAAAGTCTGAGGAACAAGGCTTCAAGGATGAGAAGTCCGACTCTTCATCATCAGATTCTGACACAGAACTTTCCTCTGTCGTGGATTCTGTCATGAAAGCTAGAATACATAATAAACAGCGGAGGTGAGAAGACAATGAAATCACATGAAAGAGACGACCTACATCGGGAAAGCTAGAATACATAGTAAACAGCAGATGTAAGACAATGAAATCACGCAAAAGAGACAACCTACATCGGGAAATTAGTTACCTCTCCAGGATGTAGAAATTGTTTGAGTGTAGCTTTCAGTTAGCGCTGAAGAAGTGACCAAGCTGGTCACCAAAGGTACACGCAAACAATTTTTACGTCCCAGAGAGGCAACTAACTAATTTTTCCTGCGGAGCCAAATTACTAGGTGTGTATTTCCAGGGACCTCTCGATAGAATACGTATCGTTATACACCCATCCCGGTACAATACGTATCATAATACAGATCATCAAATGACTAGAGTGACACAGCCTAGTGAGTAGTGATGACTTACATCTTGTTTGTCCGGATAAAAATGATATGGTGATGACTTGTAGTAAATACAAACATTTGCAGAGTAAAAGTTATGTAAGTAATCACTTCCAGCAAAGGAAAATGTGAAACAAAACATTTTGTCAATATTTTGTCATATCTAACTGTGTGATAAAGTACTGGCAAGCAAAAATCTCAATCTCCATGTATTTGCCAAGATAGTTTGGTATAAAATAAAATTTGTGCTAAAATAAGATGAAAACAAGAGGCCCAAGGGGCCTGTATCGCTCACTTGGACCATAGGCATCTCAACTAGAATGGTCATTAACAACAAGAGGCCCAAGGGGCCTATATTGCTCACCTGGACCATAGGCATTACAACTAGAATGCTCTTTATCAAAAAGATGGCCACAAAACCGTTTATCTGACAGTTTCGAAAATTGCAAATTTGAGATCAGAATACCCAAAAACACATAAATCCAATTTCAGCCTCAAAATCCATCAAATAAAAAAATCCAATATGGCTGCCAAACACGCTATATTTTGATTGACCCACCGCGGCCATGTTTTTTGACGGATCAACTTCCCTTGAACAAACTTTAATGGCCCTTGGTCCCTAATCATATCTGTTAAATTTCGACCCGGTACGTTCAGCGGTTCTGTTATTTTTGCTAATACTAGGTCAACCAAGATGGCTGCCAAACCATTTGACCAATCAAGTTCCCTTGAACAAACTTGGTTCAGCTCTTGCCCTAGATCATATTTCATGAGTTTTGCATCAATCCCCATAACGGTTTCGGAGAAGATTTTTAAAGATGTTTCCTAAAATTGGCCGAAATCCAAGATGGCCGCCCGCCAAATTGGTCGATCGGCTTCGACCAACAAACTTGAATCCCTATGCCCTAAGTATGCTTCCTGCCAAATATAATTGAAATCGGCCCAGTGGTTCTTGAGAAGAAGTCGTTTAAAGAAAAAGTTGACGGATGGACGGATGTCGGATGGATGGATGACGGATGGACACATGACGGACGGTCGTCACGGCATAAGCTCACTTGGCCTTTCAGGCCAGGTGAGCTAATGATAAAACTTTCTTATGTTACCGTTCTCTAAAAATTTATTTTTAAAACAAATTATTTCTGGAAGTTAAAAAATAATTTTCCAATTGATACAAAAATAAAACATACAATTTCTTTTACAGTTTTGTATTCAATTGTTTGACTGACTGCAAGCTTAAAACATTAACCTAAATACTTCATTTACATTGTGACCTAGAGGCCACACAATGAGCCAGCCTAGCATCTTGAAAAACATAATATTCTAATTAATTTAATATTAGACGCCAGATGGCATTCTTATGAAACAATAAGTTGAGACATTCTCCACTTTCTGGACTAGGGACCATTCTCCACTTTCTGGACTAGGGACCATTCTCCACTTTCTGGACTAGGGACCATTCTCCACTTTCTGGACTAGGGACCATTCTCCACCTTCTGGACTAGGGACCATTCTCCACCTTCTGGACTAGGGACCATTCTCCACTTTCTGGACTAGGGACCATTCTCCACCTTCTGGACTAGGGACAATTCTCCACTTTATGGACTAGGGATCATTCTCCACTTTCTGGACTAGGGACCATTCTCCACTTTCTGGACTAGAGACCATTCTCCACCTTCTGGACTAGGGACCATTCTCCACTTTCTGGACTAGTAGCCATTCTCCACTTTCTGAACTTGGGGCCATTCTCCACTTTCTACGCTAGGGCTCGAGAAATTTTTAATTTTTATTTCGCGGATTGAAATGGTAAAATTATCCATACCTTTATTATCATGTCTCCGCTTAGGATCCCAGCCATTTGTCTTCCGTTTGCGACTTGACTTTGACAACTTGCTCTGTTCTTTCTTTGATAACACCGGCTCAGAGTGCTTATGGTGTGACCTTTTGCTATGACCCTTTGTCGGTGTATTGCGTGCAGAACTACATGTATCACTGTCAATCTTCTTTCGCTACAACAAGAAAAACATCTTATCGCGTTAGACATGTCTAGAATGGACACATTCATCGTGAGAAGTGGCTTTTAGCATCACATGGCCATGTATATTAAAGCACCACCATGTTCATGGGTGGTCACATGGCCATGCATATTAAAGCACCACCATGTTCATGGGTGGTCACATGGCCATGTATATTAAAGTACCACCATGTTCATGGGTGGTCACATGGCCATGCATATTAAAGCACCACCATGTTCATGGGTGGTCACATGGCCATGCATATTAAAGTACCACCATGTTCATGGGTTGTCACATGGCCATGTATATTAAAGCACCACCATGTTCATGGGTGATCACATGGCCACACACATTAAAGTAACACCATGTTCATGGGTGGTCACATGGCCACACACATTAAAGTAACACCATGTTCATGGGTGGTCACATGGCCACATATATTAAAGTACCATCATGTCCATGGGTGGTCACATGGCCACATATATTAAAGTACCATCATATTCATGGGTGGTCACATGGCCACATATATTAAAGTACCATCATGTTCATGGGTGGTCACATGGCCATGCATATTAAAGCACCACCATGTTCATGGGTGGTCACATGCCCACACATATAAAAGTACCATCATGTTCATGGGTGGTCACATGGTCACATATACTAAAGCACGACCATGTTCATGGGTGATCACATGCCCACCCATATTAAAGTACCGCCATGTTCATGGGTGGTCACATGGGCACATATACTTAAGACGATACGTATCTACAAACCATGAAACTAAAGAAAATGACGATCCACTTCGTAGCGGCCAACGAAAAAGTAAAATCCTGGGCTCACTGCTTTGCAGTACTGTTGATATTGCTGCATCATGGGGAACATAGCCTTCCAGTCCTTCTGGAAGCTATGGATTTGTCGATCAAAGATGCCTGTGATAAAAAGGCTATGTTTATACAATGCAACAAACGTATCCTTGATGCTGTATAACTGTAACAGCTGGGCAGCTCCAAAGGTAGTTCTAGACAAACTTGATGCTTGCCACCGCAAACACCTACGCACCATCACTGGACACCGATGGTCAGACAGCATAATTTCCAATGGAGCCGTATACAAGATGTGTTACACGTCGACGCTGTCTGTAAAAGTTGCCCAGCAAAGATGGTCCATGTTTGGCCATGTGCTAAGATTTTTTCAAGAAGTGACATTTTACCATTCAACAATGAATATTTCATCAAAATATACATATATTGTTCAAACATTCCAGAGAGCTTTCCTCAGTTAAAGTGCATGAGAATCTAGATTTCAAAATATTCCGAGGGAGGACTTGTGAGTAGGCTCAGGCCATAACATCCAGTAACTGGACTAGTCCTGTGGCCTTCTGCCTTCACTCAAAAACCATAGAATCTGCAAACAGATGGATGGCAAGACAAGATTGGCACTGACTAGTCCTGTGGCCTTCTGCCTTCACTCATATGCCATATATGCACGATGTGTTAATAACATAACACATGTATCTAATCCAAGCAAATTAACTATTTCTCTGAAAAAGTACCTTCTTTACGATGTATAGCATATGCTGATGAATATTTTGAAATTAATGTCTTCCAGTCATATGAATTTCAAACTATTCAACAACTCCCTGTTTGTCCGTGAGATTAAAATATGAGGAATTTGTCAGTGAATGAAGGAAATTTCAATTTCCCTTTCTCCGAGATCTAACAATACTCACCATTCTATTACTTCTGATATACAGCTGGCCCTGACAGCTGGCTCTAGGACTATAGACTTAGAAAGCTTTACTGACTCCTTGGAACCGGGTACTCGGCTCCCAACTGCCGAGTACCCGTCTACCATGAAGCCCATATTGTTTGCATAGACACCAAACAAGAGAAACTCATGGCTTGCCTCGGTGGGGCTGGGAGGCTGGGTCCGTAATAGAACGGTGAGTATTGTTAGATCTCGGAGAAAGGGAAATTAGAATTTCCTTCATTCTCCTTCGATCAATACTCACCATTCTATTACTTCTGATATACACCAGATTTGGTCAGTAACCTGGTGGGAAGGGGCAAGCCATAACTGCTACTTTTGCCCCTTGGAGAAAGAGCTAGACTTAAACTTGACTAATGGATACCTAAAAGGACCATCAAGTTAACGGAACCGAATCACATTCGCATCACTGGCCCCCCCACCGCCCCCCCCCCCCCTTCTATCTCCTAAGAAAAGGGAGAGAACTCACGAACATGCATCTCGCCTGAAAACACAAATATGCCAAGAGGGTTAACTGCTCATTGCATATATTAGCCTGGGAATGAGCATGAATATATAAGATGAATGATCATGATATATAGACATAATACAAAATACTCTCAATCCTGAATTACCTCATATTTGGATTTCAGACCTGGAGCCTCCAACCATTCACTTGTCCGGCCATCAGTGACACAATCTGGTTGATATCCTCTCGCTCGACCATGTCTGCTTCTTAATTCTTTCTTACAAATGCCAAAAAAGGAAGAAGAGTAGTGTGGTCATATAGCTATCGTCTCAAAACAGCTAAAGCGAGTGGATTGGCGAAGTCTGACACATCCCTCATATAGTAATCCGTGAAAGAGGACTCACAGTGCCATTGTGCAACAGCCATGATGTCCTTAAACGTAACACCATTGTAAAAGGGCGGAAGAGGCGGCTATTCCTCTAACATCATGCCCTTGCGCGTTGCACCTGGTGCCCAGTCGTAATCTCACGGGTAGTCTGAATGCATTCGACTACCCAACGAGAAATAGAATCCACGGATGCGGCACCATATGGCTCCTTATGGCAGATCCACAGATGTCTATCATTCGACCGTAACGAGTCTGTCCGTTTTGTACTTAGTCAAAGCACGGACTGGGCACCAGATACTGGCATCACGATCAAACCTACTTAGTTTCGGTATAACGATCGGTTTGCCGGGATATCTCAAAGATTGAATCTTTGACAGAAACTCTGCAGACGCAGACCCCCTCCGGAGACAATAAATCGGTCCCTCTCTGCTGAAAGTGCATGGATCACACTGCGCCTTCTAGCTGAGGAAGCTGTCAATAGAAAGACCGCCTTTAGAGTCAAATGTTTTAACCTAGCCGAACGCAACGGTTCGAATGGGTGCTTGGCCAGTACATTAAGCACTAAAGATAGACTCCAGGCTGTAATGACTACCGGTTGTCTCGGTCGGAGATTGCTCATTCCCTTCACCATCACACTCAACTGGGCCACCTCTGGACTATACCTGTTGGCTAGACAAGGGATAACTGATGCCAAAGCTGACTTGTATCCAGCAATTGTGACAGGAGCTAGTCCTGAAAAGAACAGCTCACAGAGAAAGTCTGCCATTTGCTGAATAGTAGAATGAAAGGTATCAATACCCTTTTCTTCACACCAGTTTGCAAATCCGTTAACCTTGTTGTTATATGACTTGAAGGTTGACCTCCCTCTCGCAGCTGCGATGAGATCTGCAGCATGTCGAGAAAAGCCCTCTGACACAGTCAATAACATTTCGGGACGCTCGTGTAGGAAGCGTCCCTCGGCCTGGGAAATTATGTTCAGAATCTCGGGTAACTGCACTGGATTTTCCACCCGCAGACCTCGAAGATCCGTGAACAACGACCTGCTGGGCCAAATGGCGCTATAGCAGGACCAGGCACGGTTCCTCCCTGATCTTCACCAATATCTTCGGTAGAAGAATGGTGGGTGGGTATGCGTAAGCCTGCATCCCTCTCCAGCTTAACGCCAGAGCGTCTGTATCGACGGCATTAGGATCTGGAATCAGCGAGACATAAGTCATGATTTGAGCATTTTCCCTTGTGGCGAACAAGTCCACGTTGGGTTTGCCCCAATGCTCGAAGATCCTGTGAAGAACTGGAGGGTTGAGAGACCATTCTGTTGGCAGAATTCTCTGTCTGCGAGACAAAGCATCCGCCAAAATGTTCAATCACCCAGGAATATGAGCTGCTTTCAAAACAACCGAGTAATTCCTGCACCATTGAATCAAGTGCCACACTTAGATACATAGTGTGGGTGACTTGGTCTCGCCTTGGCGATTTCTGTATGATACTACTGTCGAGTTGTCCGACTGTATCAATATCGCCTTGCCCCTGACTTTTGGAAGAAACCTTTTCCAATGCCAGTTCCACTGCCATTATATCCAACAGATTGATATGCAGCTGGCTCTCTTGGAGAGTCCATGTGCCCGAGACCTGATGTTCTCCCAGGTAGGCCCCCATCCCTCCAGCGAAGCATCCGTGTACACGGACAGCTGGGGGGTGGGGTAGGTGCAGCGAAAACTCCTAGGAGATTCTGACGCTTTTTCCCACCATAAAAGATGCGACATTATCGGCTCCAAAACTGGCACCAGTTTTGACAGGAGTTCCATTCTCTGTTTCCACAGAGACATCAGATACAACTGGATAGGTCTTCGCATCCGAGCAGTGTACGGGTTTACCTGCTCCATGGAGACCATCATCTGAAGAAACCGCCTCGCCTGAATGTGGTTTCCCAATCGAAACTCTTGAGGATGGCTAACAGAGACACCACTCCGGGCTCTGACGGGTAAAAAACCCTGCCCTCCTCGAGATCGAATCGCATCCTTAAATAAACTAAATGTTGAGTGGTGTGTCAAGTCAGATTTCTCCTTGTTGACTATCCAGCCTAGATCTGAAAGCAACTTCAGAGTCAGAGCAGTATCCACCTCTAACCTGGCTGATGATCAGCCAATCGTCTATGTAGGTGTGAAGCACCACGTTCTCTTTTCTGAGAAACGCTGTCACCACAAGGACCACTCTGGTGAAAAAACCCTTGGAGCTGTCGACAGGCCGAATGGGAGGATTTAAGCTCCCATACTTGATTCTGAAACGCAACTCTCAGAAACCTGTGACAACTCCTGTTCATAGGAATGTGGAAACATGCATCTCTCAGATCGATCGATACACACCACACACCCTTCCTCAATCCTGCCATTACCGACCTCGGAGTTTCCATCTGAAACCGAGGCGTATGGATAAACCAATTCAATGGCCTGAGA
Organism: Chaetoderma sp. LZ-2023a; assembly: GCA_034401795.1. Taxonomy (NCBI): domain Eukaryota; kingdom Metazoa; phylum Mollusca; class Caudofoveata; order Chaetodermatida; family Chaetodermatidae; genus Chaetoderma; species Chaetoderma sp. LZ-2023a. The sequence goes on from CM067368.1 coordinate 2,369,881, forward strand.
CTGAGTATGGGTCTCCATCCCCCTGTGCTCTTGGGGACAAGGAACATGTTTGAATAGAAGCCTGGAGTGTTCCGGTTTGCTGGTTTATTGCTCCCTTCAGAAGCTCCCTCCTGACACTGCATTTTGAATAGCTTCTAACTTGTCTGGTTCCGTTGAACGGGTGTCCAGACATGTGCCAAAGACAGATTCTGTGGTGGAAAGTCCCACCACTCTGGTATGTACCCCTGGGATAACCATCCCAGGACCAGACTGTCTGACGTCACACCTCGCCAAACCTCGACGAAAACGCATGAGCCTTCCACCCACTATAGACGCCTCAACGCCTAATGGGGGTGTCTGGCTCGTGTATCCGCCCCCTCTCTTGACGAGAGAGAGAGAGAGAACCATATTGGTCTTGGCTTGGCCAGTCTAACTGGCACCTCGGTTCCTGTCGCACAGGTGCGGTCCAGGCAGATGCGAAGGGAGCCCTCGTACGATCTGCTCCCTTCTGTCCGCCCTTTGAGGACTTACCCCTCCCCTTCCCCTTCCCGCCTCTCGGCCGATCAGGAGCAACATTGGGGAGGGTAGAGGGCCCCACAACCTTCTAGGCTTTCTTCGCCGAGGCGGCTGAGAAAACCCAGCAGAAAACAGAAGCAGCACTATGTTTTTAGCTTTCACCTTGCTTTTTCTCTGTTGGCCTGGCCACCAAAGATGCTAAGGCCTGTCAGGGGCGTTCCAAGAAGACGCTCCCTGACGGCAGTAGCTGGACGCATATGGTCAAGGACCATCTGCCTCCTGGACATAGTCACACGCGCCTGCACCCTTGCCAATGCGTCCATAGACAGCACCAGGCCATCATTAACGCACGAAAGCGCCACAGGTGGCACAGGGTGGCCTGCCCCCACTTCAGCCCACACCGACTGAAGAAGACGATAAGAGTGGTTGACAGCACTCAGTGCTGTCCTCACACCCCCATCACATAGGGACAGGACTTCATTATGGTGTACCTGAGCTTTGTCCACCAGTGCCGGGGCGGGGCCACCCGCTCCAGCACTCTGGACACCCAGTACCCAGCGGTCATCCTCGGTGACCGACGGGACAACACCATACCTGTCGTATTCCCCCCGTGGAATACGACCCCTCGCCCGCACCTCCCTAGAGGCCGCAAGAAGCTGGCCCATGTTCATGCGTTGTTTGCTATAAATAGCATCAAGCAACACCATAAACCATGGATCCAGTCCAACAGACTGGATCAGGGCTGCTGGCAAGATCCCCGTCCTAATCGATGCAACCGATGGACGGGGTACATCCAGATAAGACGGGTCCACCCTGGCTAGCCAAGCCAGAGCCTCAGACCAATCCGTCTCCGAGGAGGACACTCCCGTGAACACGTCACCCATTGACATGTTCACGGCCCTACCAGCAACGGCCTCCCGGCTAGGAGCCATTGCTGATATGCCAGGAACTCCGGTACCGTACGGTTCCGCCGCCACCCCATGGAACACACCAGTCGATGGAGTAGGCCTGCACGGAAAACCGTGCTGACCCGTAGCGAGATAGGTGAGTAGCATGCCTGGCCGGCCACACCCGTCACCGTGTTGGTTGGCGGCAAACCAACCATCACGGGACCGGTGCCCGGTACCGGAGTGGCCTCAACCACGGGCGGAGCCGCTGCCCTGGCTTGTGCCAGGCCAGACAGATGGAGGACGGTTCCGTCAGGACGGAATCGACCTCCATGCTCTCCACCCGCGGCATCACAGGCCGCAGCAACCTCTCCTCCTCGGCCTCCTCATCTACCGACCCCGAAGAGTCGTCACTAGACAAGGAAAACCGTGGAGCCGTCCTAGCGGACGGCTCCCATGCCTGACGGACCGGCCACCGCTACTGGACCACCCGGAGGTGGCCGCAGAGAGACAGAATCCATCAGGCCGGAGCCCGACGGGACTGCCAGGGGGACGTACGAGACGGCTCCCTCGGTGGCCAGTCCATAACCCTGTCCAACGAATCAAACATGGGGACAGACTGCCCTACAACTTTTGGCAGCAGGGACGACACCAGCGTGGGCAGAATGCTATGCAAGAAACCTTGCCTAGCCAGACCAAACCACGCTGGCGGTGCCATCTCCGCCACCTCCGGTTGCAGACGTGGAACGCCCCCATGGACCAAAACGGACGCTCCACGATTTACTTTCGGACCGCCTGACCCCGTGTCAGAACCTGCCAAGTCCTTCTGGCAAGGAACTTAAGCATTATATCGACCGACCACACAGCGCAAACGTTACACCTATTGTCAAGACTACAATTAGTACAGTGGAAACAGACATGGTCCTTGCATAGAACCCGTACGATATGTGGCACTCGACACATGATGGCGGGGCTGGCTTGGCCTATAAAAAGCCAAACCTACAATAAGCCAGCGGAACGAAACAAAAATGGAAGGCAGACAATTAATTGTCAAATATTTTGACCATAAATTAACTGTCACCCTCCCGCACCCCACCCCGCAACGTTACAGCAAAGATCGCATTGATTATGACGACAACAACGAAGAGGGCAATAATACACCCATACACTGATCCTCAAGGATGTATAACGGAACCAGGAATCATATCGCATAGCATTCGGGGTATATTTACTAATAAATATAAATTATACTCCTACCGAAGGCCAAAACGATATGTGAAGAAACAACAAAATGTAAACAAACTGCTGTAGCACACTGTAAAACCGCAGACCACACATCTAAATCAAGAATTTTGAAACCACTGATCATTGCAAACAGATCGTGATAACACGCAAAACTTGAAAATTCCAAAGTTTTTCTGGTACCAATTAAAGTATGCAGCACCCAGAATCAGATGCGCGAATTAATGAAAGATTTTCTTCACATAAACATCCGAGAAACACGGGTGTGACGTCACCCGCTTGGATCTTACGGAGAACGACGTCAGCCGATAATCGTGTTAAAACACCGATAAGCCAACACAATTTCATATCTGCCGATTGCCTGTTGGGGATTTAAAGGAAGGCGATCATCTGGCATATTTCGTTGTTAACTCACGTCCCCGATTCTTTGGGGTTAGAAATTGGAACATGCGACACAGACGAAATTTTAGAGACCTAAGTCTTTTAACTATGGAATAACATGGAAATATACGACCTGGTTATCATCGGAAGCATCCATATTAATCCAAATATCCTTTTGAGAACGCACAAGCTATCACAATTAATCACAGTAAAAAGACTTAGGCTCAAACAATCTTAAGACTTTCCAACTGCAAAAAGCATGTATTCTCATGTCGCTATGCAAACAAGAATGAGCTTCATGGTAGACGGGTACTCGGCAGTTGGGAGCCGAGTACCTGGTTCCAAGGAGTCGGTAAAGCTTTCTAAGTCTATAGTCCTAGAGCCAGCTGTCAGGGCCAGCTGTATATCAGAAGTAATAGAATGGTGGTATTGATCGAAGGAGAAAGAGTAAAGTTATCTAATGAAAAAAACTGAATCTGCTTACATGCGCAAATGGCCAGCAAGACGCATCATGGACAGACGGATGTACAGGCTATCCCCAGTAAAAATAGCCTTGTTTACAGACTCATGGTCCATCAGTGTCCAGCAACTAATATACTCCAGAAAGCATTAATGTGCACAGGTATGAAAGGTGCATGTGCACGACCTGACCCAAAAGGCATTAATGTGCACAGGTATGACAGGTGTGTGCACGACCTGACCCAGAAAGCATTAATGTGCACAGATAAGACAGGTGCATGACCTGAACCAGAAAGCATTAATGTGCAAAGGTATGACAGGTGCATGACCTGAACCAGAAAGAATTAATGTGCACAGATAAGACAGGTGCATGACCTGAACCAGATAGCATTAATGTGCAAAGGTATGACAGGTGCATGACCTGAACCAGAAAGAATTAATGTGCACAGGTATGACAGGTGCATGACCTGACCCAGAAAGCATTAATGTGCACAGATAAGACAGGTGCATGACCTGAACCAGAAAGCATTAATGTGCAAAGGTATGACAGGTGCATGACCTGACCCAGAAAGCATTAATGTGCACAGGTATGACAGGTGCATGACCTGAACCAGAAAGCATTAATGTGCACAGGTATGACAGGTGTATGTGCGCGACCTAGGGATGGGTGGTATACCGGTTTCACATCGTCTTACGGTTTTTTATGGCGATGGTTTTTAAACCATTATGAAAATAAAAAACCCCGAAAAACTGTCTGTAAGATCGCCATTGCGCAAAATCTGGTGACTGTCCTAAACTAGTTTGTTCTTGACTTGCAGTTTAATATTATCATCTAGTGGGTAACCATTTGCTAAGTGGCTATAAAATACAGTCATCTATAACTATTAGCCGTGGGAAAGCAAGGGTGTTTGTGAAATCCCAACAAATCAGCCGAGGACGACACTCGGCAAATATGATTTGATTTGCCAGCAGTGAATTTTACATGACGTAAGCTCTGCGGTTTTAGGGTAACATTGAATAATTTGAAAATCTATAAATTTCTCCTTTGTAACAAAATAATCCTTATTTCAAATCGTGTTTGTACTATGTTTAATTAGGATTCCAAATGTGACACGATAAAAAAAATTTCAAGAAACGCGTTACGAAAACAACGACGCTATACAATGAACTCCCAATCCAAACATGTTATTATTCCCCTTAGATTTCGACAAACATAAAATGATCCCGCACGGAATAAGAAATACGAGACAAATTGCTTGAACGCCTGAGAAATGAAAACGATTAAGTCGCTTCTTACGTTGGCTGAGCAGTTGCAAGTAAAATAAATTTGAGCAGGTGTAATGTAATTGGTTGTTAATAAATTCCTCAGTGGGGATATTCACTACTATTGATTTTATGAATGAAATTCCTGTAAATCGTAATATTTTTTTTAATACGTTACTTTTTTGCTCGATAAAGTTAGAATCACATTGTTTTGTTTTACGGACTGGCCCGGTCTTTTTCATCTTCCAGACTACAGTGTTGATTTAAGTAGATTTAAGCTAGATTCGCGCGAATCATTGCGTTTATGTTGTCAAATTATCATAGTCTCTTTATTATATGACATATGAACCTTGAAAAATAGTCAAACACAGCTTTTTGTAAGAATTCTTAAGGTGCGATTTCCAGGAAATGACTACCCTTTAGCTACGTGCTGAATGACATTCACCCGCGTGAACGACAGTTTGTTGGGGATATCTCAAGAACACTGAGTACTCAAATACAAACACGTGACATACTAGACTAGAACATACTGTAGGTGGTTATACGAACACTAACCATATCAGCACTACTCTACAAGGAACCTAAACTCGCTCTTATATCCGGGTTCCTACCTACATGCGTTAGATTTTACTACGCTTTCGAAAATAGTGACCTAATAACAGTAGTTTAGTAGTTAGTGTGTTATTTTCACGACATCACATGAACTAGACTTTATTTTATTTATTTTAACTACTATTTTGAGATAGATAGCGTCGAAGTGAACAGTTGTACGTAGTTACCCTTCTAATTTCGTGGCAATTCACGTCAGTTATCAAATCACAAAATACATGTACTGTAGCTAATGAAAACGCCATATTTTCATATTTCAAATTATTTTCGATCATTCTAACCCCGTAAACTGGTATTTCGTTAATACCGGTTTAATTAGTGATACCGTTACCGGTTTTCTTTTAGGCCAAACCGCCCAGCCCTAGTGCAACCTGACCCAGAAAGCATTAATGTGCACAGATATGACAGGTGCATGTGCGCGACCTGACCCAGAAATCATTAATGTGCACAGGTATAACAGGTACATGTGCGTGACTTGACCCACCGGTTAATGCATTTATTAAACAACTTCACGGACATTTTTGGAAATCCACAATGCCCACTAAAAAGATTGACCAATTAGATTTATGTATACAAGTGTCGGACGCCTATTAGGATCTGTTCAGCCAGGTTTGATGTCCAGCCAAGTTTGGTTGAAATCAGTCAATCGGTTAATGACGAGTAGTCTTCTTACAGATTTTGTATAAATTTTTGGAAAACTCAATCTTGCCGCCAGAAAAATTGCACAATTAAACTTCCCGTTATGAGAACACTAATTCAGAAGCCTATAACCATACGGTCCTTTTTAACCAAGTTTCCGTCAGATCAGGCAAATGGTTAACGTGTAATAGTATTTTACCAATTTTCTATAAATACTTGGAAAATCCCAGCTGGTCAATGAAAAAATTGTCCAATAAAAGTTCTGCCTATACATTTGGAAGTCGATTTATATCGCCATTGTAGGCGTACATGTATTTGTGAACTGTAGTTGAAATTGGCCAAACGGTTCATGAGGTACTTGACATACTTTGCCAAACTTACTAAGTCAAACTTATAATAGTGACTTTGACTAAGTAGTCTTTTAAAGCAAAGATGAACCAATCAGAGTCTTGTCTACAAGTAAGCTTATGACTATAGGCTCATTTCAAGCAAGTTGAAATCAGGTCAATGGTTAATGGGTAGTCTTTTTACAGATTTCACACACATTTTGGAAAATCCAAGATGGCCACTGGAAAAATTGACCAATCAAATTTCTCTTTAACCTACCACCATATGATCCTTTAATCCCGGTTTCATTGAAATCAGGTCATTGGCTAAGGAGTAGCATTTAGAAAATCAAAGATAGCCGATGGCAGTATGACGGATATTCTTAATAGACTAGCTTAGGCTGAGCAAATGGCAGCAGTATGGTGGATATTCTAAAGACACTAGCTTAGACTGAGCAAGTGGCAGCGTATAGCCAAAAGGTGCCAACCACCATGATAGAGGACAACTTCCTATGAGGGCCAACCATGGGCAAGGAAAAAATGATTTAAAAAAAAACACTGCATGGATCCAATATCAAACTGGTAGCAAATCAAGTCAATATAGGACCTAAAACCTGATTTGTTTGGTCTGGTTGAGGTCTCCGGTTTACAAGTTAAATTCTCAAGATGCCCAATGGCCTTGAGGCTCTAATCACTTATAGCTTTTTAGGCAACATCTATGACATGTTATTAAATTTAAAGATATGTTATTTGATCCCGATAAATAGCTGAAAGTATGTTAAAATGCACTGATTGAATATTTTATTATTGGTTCTAATTAGGAAACTGTAATCTTAGTAATTCACTGGCTCAGAGAGACAACAACCCCCCCACCCAACACACCCATCTACACCCCACCCCCACCACCCTCAAAACCTACCCGCCCACCTCTCTGAACTATATTTGCCTGTTGTGTAAATCATGAACGATACAGCAGTTTTGATACAGCTTTAGCCTAAGATGCATTCATATGCCAAGTTTGGTGACAATAGCTGGAAGAGTTTTGAGAATGGAGACTGGACAATAAGTTATTCGATGTGCATTGAACTGTGAAAAGTAGGTCACAGTGACCTACTTTTGATACATGATACACCATTAATAGCGAGTTTGGTTATTGCATACGAAAAAACTCTTGAGACAACAATGTCCTATATTAAGTGAGTCATGAAATCTAGGGAATGATGACCTACTTTTGGCATGGGAGACATATTTAGCATACAAGGCATCCATACACCGATGGAGGAATCCAGTTTATCCTTCAGTCATATGAGGTCATAATCAACTACGTCATGTGTAGGCTGAATTCATAATGAATTACGTCATGAATGATGTGGAGTGTTTTTGTATGAATTGTATGTCTTTACTATTTAATAAATATGCTGTTGAATACTTTGAAACTAATTTGACTGGACACAGCAGCACCCAGTCAAATTAGTTTCAAAAAAATTCAAGAGCTTATCTGTATAGTTTTCTGGAAATTGAGATTCAGAGAGTGCAGGGATCATCAATCCCAACACGGGTAATGTGTGGGTGGAGCTTAGCTAGCGATGGGCGGGGCGTAGTTAAAATTGTATTCCTCCTTTCCTGTCCTAGCTGGGCCTTAGATAAACCCTAGATATAACATTTAACATCTCACCTGCATAGTTACCTTGAAATTATGGGACTGCAGGCCTAAGTGTTAAAATCAATTTCAACATGCATAAAGTGGGCAGAACTAGAAATGGGAAGGACATATCTAGAAATGGCTCCCCGTATTGGATGACGAATGACAAACCCAGATCCCATTAGCTCGTCTGTTCTCAGACCCTGTGAGTTAACATGCTCTCTCACCTTCTTCTGTTGTACGGACTGGATATTGGTGGTCTTTTGCTTGGCTCTAATACTCTTCAGCACACCTACTGGACGACCATATTCATCTTCACTTGATATGCTCCCACGATTCTTATGTGCGCTACCTTTCCCACCTTTCTTATGTGCTTTCTTAGCAGAGCTGACTTTATTCCTGGACCTCTCATCCTCATCACTACTACTTTCACTTTCTGAGCTGCTACTACTACTCGTATCGTCATCATCATCTTTAGCACCTTTTCGTTTTTTGGGGGATAATTTACGAGAACCTTTCGGAGGTGTTTTTGTTGGCGTACTCTTTTTACCGCTGTGAGTTGTCTTTTTCCGAACTTGCGCACTTTTAACACGCTTGGCTGCCGGTGCATCCCGGGATTCCTCGGTGTATTGAGACTCAGATTCATTCGTATCATCACCATGTCTATCCTTTTCATCGAAACCACGCTTAGTAACGCGGCCTTTTGTAGGAGTGACTGTAATTCCATTGTACGGGACAGATTGTCGTTGGCCTCTGTTTTGTCTCGTACTGCGTCTCAATGTACGTCCTTCATCCTCCTCAACAGCTGCGACAACGACCTCATCGTTCACAGACTTAACCGATGCGGCATCTATCTTATTATCCTTTAACTCTTTATCATCTAATGTTTCAGACTTCTTTGCTACACAATCATCTGTAACATCACTAACAACCTTTGTCTCATCTGCTGTACTGTCTTTGTGAGATTCAATCTGGCTTTCTGATGCCAGCTTATTATTGCCAATGCTAACATCCTCCTTCTGAGAAACACGGTCTGTACTCTCGCTACTAACTACAGGCAAACTTTGAGATGGAACGGTTTCTGATGCAGGCTTATTATTGCCAATGCTAACATCCTCCCGAGAAACACGGTCTGTACTCTCTTTACTAATCACAGGCAAACTTTGAGATGGAACGGTTTCAATGTCACAATCTTTTGTAGTATTAGTATCATCCATTCGAGCGATAGTACTATTAGGAAGACTTGCTATACTGGCAGATTCATCTTCATTAGATTTAGATTCTGATATAATGGCTTCAGTCTTTTCTACTACATCTTTGCACAGATTTGTTGATTTTTGGTCATCTTTGACAGGTGCGCCTTTACCTGTATCTATAATTAAATTATTACTGTCAACTTCTTTATCATCCTCTTGCGATACACTCTGTGAAATTTCATCTACCTCTGACTTATTAGAAACTAGCTTATTTTTATCACCACCTAGCATAGCATCTATAGCAGTTTTATTATTGCCTAGCGTAGCTTCTATAGCAGTTTTATCACTGTCTAGCATAGTGTCTATAGCAGTTTTATCACTGCCTAGCACAGTGTCTATAGCAGTTTTATTAGCACCAATCACACCATCACATGCCATGTCTACATCATCAGACCCCTGTGGGGAGGAACTATTGTCAGTTTTCTCATGAAGCACAGAATCTGAACTAGCTACAGCACATTCTACATCATGATTGTCCGATTTCACTTTACCAGAAATTAATTCTTCACATGGACTGACAAGAGAGGCTGTCGTTGTTTGTGTTTCAACCTCTGAGGCCGTTGCTATTGGTGATTCAACCGTAGATGTTGCTATTTGTGGTTCAACCTCAGATGTTGCTATTTGTGGTTCAACCTCAGATGTTGCTATTTGTGGTTCAACCTCAGATGTTGATATTTGTGGTTCAACCTCAGATGTTGCTATTTGTGGTTGAACTTCAGAGGCTGTTTCCATTTGTGGTTCAACCTCGGGGCCTTTTGCTATTTGTGGTTCAACCTCAGATGTTGCTATGTGTGGTTCAACCTCAGAGGCTGTTGCTATTTGTGGTTCAACCTCAGAGGCTGTTGCTATGTGTGGTTCAACCTCAGAGGCTGTTGCTATTTGTGGTTCAACCTCAGAGGATGCTGCTATTTGTGGCTCAACTTCCGAGGCTGTTGTTATTTGTGGTTCAACTTCCGAGGCTGTTGTTATTTGTGGTTCAACCTCGGAGGCAGTTGCTATTGGTGGTTCAACCTCAGATGCTGTTACTATTGGTGGTTTAATGTCAGATGCTGTTGCTATTGGTAGTTGACCCTGTGTAAAGGACTTATCCGTCTCATGTTTACCACTATAGTCACAAGGCAGCTCTGTTCTCTCGCATTCCAAACTTTTGCAAGATAAATCTGGGTCCTCATTATCCACCTTACCACTCTCATTTTTAACACACAACTGTTCAGTAGTTTTGCCAATCATTTTATCCGCAGTCTCAACACACACCTCAGCGTCTCTAACTTTGTTAGTCTCAACACACACCTCAGCGTCTCTAACTTTGTTAGTCTCAACACACACCTCAGCGTCTCTAACTTTGTTAGTCTCAACACACACCTCCTCGTCTGTAACTTTGTGAGTCTCAAAACACACCTCCTCATCTCTACCTTTGTTAGTCTCAACACACACCTCCTCGTCTCTAACTTTGTTAGTCTCAACACACACCTCCTCATCGCTAACTTTGTTAGTCTCAACACACACCGCCTCATCTCTAACTTTGTTAGTCTCAACACACACCTCCTCCTCTCTAACTTTGTTAGTCTCAACACACACCTCATCTCTAACTTTGTTAGTCTCTTCTGACTGCTCATTAGGTGTCGGTTCAGTTCTAGACTTCAGCGACGGCGTTTTAAATTCTTGATTTTCACTACCATCTGCAACACTACAACTAGGTTCTGTGTTAGATTTAGTATGTGTCCCTATTTCAGAGTCGCTAACACCATCTAGTTTCGATGACATTTCCTCAGTCACATTTTTCTCTCCATGCACACCTTCAGATGATGGTGTGATTGTAGCGCCACCCGCATCATCCTGCACACCATCTGTTGACTGCGTGATTGTAGCGTCATCAGGGATCGCATCACCCTGCACACCATCTGTTGACGGTGTGATTGAAGCACCACCTGCATCGTGCTGCACACCATCCGTTGACAGTGTGATTGTAGCGACACCCGCATCACCCTGCACACCATCTGTTGACGATGTGATTGTAGTGCCACCTGCATCACTCCCCACATGTTCCGATGACGGTGTGGTTGAAATGACGCCATGACTGTCCACATGATCCTTCCTATCATCACTAACTGATTGAGCAAGCCTATTTTCTAATGTTTCTGTTTCAGAAGCTAAACTAATCGCTATATCAGGTGGCTTTTTCTCTTTCTTTGGCTCATCACAGAGACTAGCATCCTTAAGGCGCCTTTCATCACTTACTACATCATTATCCTTGTGTAAAATCTTATTAGTTTTATCCACAACATCATCATTTTTCTCATCATTAGCCTCATCTCCTTCACACCCTTGTAGTCGCTCACACTCAAGTACAGATGCAGTAGCTGGTGGGTCAGATGTAGCCCTATCATCATCATCATCATCTTTATCCAGTACAGATTGATTAGCTGGTGGGTCAGATGTAGCCCTATCATCATCATCATCTTTATCCAGTACAGATTGAGTAGCTGGTGGGTCAGATGCAGCTCTATCATCATCATCTTTATCAAGTCCAGATGCAGTAGCTCGTGGAGCGGTCTCAGATGTAGCTCTATCATCATTATCATCATCTTTATCTTCCCCCTCCTCATTTTGCACATCTAGCTTATTAGAAGTGTTCATCACAGAATCTGACTGCATCTCCTCACGATTGCATATTGCGCTACCCGCCTTTGGTTCAGCCTCACATTCTACCGTGACTTTAAGTGACACAACATCCGATTTTCTACCAGCCAGAACTATCTCACCCGTTTCATCAAAAGATTTTTGGTCTTTCTCTAATAACGTCACGTCTTTATTTTCTTCTTTATCTAATAAATTATCATCTTTATTTTTGTCTTTTTCTAACAACTTATCAACTTTACTTTTCGCAGAAAGCACACCACTTTCATCGTTTATCGGTTCACGTTTAACAGTCGCCGGCCCAGTTTCACTTATATCTGGCTTGACATCATCTGTGCTGGACTCGGGTTTAACATTGTCACTTTCGCTCGCGGGTTTAACATTGTCACTTTCACTCGCGGGTTTAACGTCGGGCCTTTCATTCGCAGGTTTAACGTCGCCACTTTCACTCGCGGGTTTAACGTTGTCACATTCACTCATGACAGCATCAATCTTTTTGATTCCGCCATCGCCACAAAAGCTATCAGGACTCTCTTCCTTTATCCGTTGCTGGATGTGACGAGGTAACTTTAGATACATGCTGTCATTGCTGTCCTCCGACACTAAAATACAGGAAAGACTAGATGTTAAAACAGTGTCTATAACTATCAGTTTGTGAATGACAGGACACTCAGGAAAGACAGGTACATGTGGTGACTAACGACAAGAGGGGCGCATGATATTTCCCTAAACCATTTCGAGATCGTGCCGAAACATCGTGACATATCGTTTGTTCCAATATTACATTTTCGGAATAAGATTTGGTGGGAGCCTGTAGCATTGCTAACTCTTTAACGCACAAGCCGGCTCCTGTACTGGTCTTGAGAAATGTCCATTCGCAGACCGAGAAGACTACTTTTAAAAATTCAATCACTGGAATGACTGGCTCGGAAAACAAGTTTTCTTGAATAAATTTGAGGATTAAAGGGTTAATAGCTTCAATGAAAACTGGTGCCAATCTGTCTGTTGAATATTTTGAAATTAATTTGACTGGAAGATGTTTCTGCCTAAGGGAGAAACATAGGCAGCAACATCTTCCAGGCAAAGTAATTTCACAATATTCTTTTTTTTTCCCTTTTTTTTTATTTAAAAAAATAAAAATAAATTAAAAAAACAAAATAAAATAAACATAGGCAGCAACATTTTCCAGGCAAAGTAATTTCACAATATTCAACATTTTATTTTAGGCATTATGAATAATCCTCGGATTGGGACCAACAATTTTGAATGCGTTTCCCTTTTTTAGATCAGTATCATCAATCCAGATTTTTAATACAATTACGATATACTGAAATATCATGCAATATCATATACACATCAATATCATGCACCCCTCACATGCTTCCTTAAGTGGTTCAGATTTTCCAGATATCTTGGGACCATGGTGGAATCATAGCGAAGGGTTACATCCTTTCGTGTTAAATTTTGAGGGAAAATCAGCCAGATCAGGTCAATCAGATAATTCATGCAGCCATTTTACCTGAATTGGAACCAATTAGTGCCATCCCGGGTTCTTGGCTCTCAGCCGCGTATGGAGGTATAAGCTGAACTAAATATAGACGTAGTTCAGTGGGAAGTACAAATAATATTCTCTCGAATTGCTAATAATTGCTTTGAAAACTTTGAGATTGAAAGCCACTGTGGGTGATGGCAGCAATGATTTTTAACAAAGATATCGAAATATGCTGCTGGTCCCAGATTATATCAGACAAAAATATCCGCTGAATATTTTGAAATTAGTTTGACTGAAACCACCAACACTGTTCAATTAAATTGTTTTCAAAGTAATCAGTATTTTACCTGTAGCAGGTGCTGGCTTAGTTAATCAGTATTTTACCTGTAGCAGGCGCTAACGTAGTTAATCAGTACTAAAGGAGGTAACACTGACAGAAACCTCGAGTGCTGAAGACGGAGGTTCCAGGCCGCACAGCGCACTCTAATAAACCATGGATCCACGCACTTAACGCTTATGATCATGTCGATAGTCACTTACAGGACTGGCGGTATGATCAGCGAACGAAAAGAAGAAGTATTTTACCTGTAGCAGGTGATGGCTTAGTTAATCAGTATTTTACCTGTACCAGGTGTTGGCTTAGTTAATCAGTATTTTACCTGCAGCAAGTAGTGGCTTAATTAATCAGTATTTTATGTGTACCAGGAGCTGACTTAGTTAATCAGCATTTTACCTGTAGCATGTGCTGGCTTAGTTAATCAATAGTTTACCTGTAGCAGGTGGTGGCTTAGTCAATCAGTATTTTACTTGTAGCAGGTACTGGCTTAGTTAATCAATATTTTACCTGTAGCAGGTGGTGGCTTAGTTAATCAGTATTTTAGGTGTTGGCTTAGTTAATCAATATTTTACCTGCAGCAAGTGGTGGCTTAATTAATCAGTATTTTATGTGTACCAGGAGCTGACCTAGGTAATCAACATTTTACCTGTAGCAGGTGCTGACTTAATTAATCAGCATTTTACCTGTAGCATGTGTTGGCTTAGTTAATCAGCATTTTACCTGTAGCAGGTGCTGGCTTAGTCAATCAGTATTTTACTTGTAGCAGGTACTGGCTTAGTTAATCAGTATTTTACCTGTTGCAGGTGCTGGCTTAGTTAATCAATGTTACCTGTAGCAGGTGCTGGCTTAGTTAATCAATATGTTACCTGTAGCAGGTGCTGGCTTAGTTAATAAATACTTTACCCATAGCAGGTGCTGGCTTAGTTATTTAATATTTTAGGTGCCAGCTTAGTCAATCAGTATTTTACCTGTAGCAGGTGCTGGCTTAGTTAATAAATATTTTACCTGTAGCAGGTGCTGGCATAGATAATCAGCATTTTACCTATAGCAGGTGCTGGCTTAGTTAATCAATATTTTACCTGTAGTAGGTGCTGACTTAGTTAAACAGTATTTTAGGTGCTGGCTTAGTTAATCAATATTTTACCTGTAGTAGGTGCCGGCTTAGTTAATCAGTATTTACCTGTAGCAGATGCCGGCTTAGTTAATCAGTATTTTACCTGTAGCAGGTGCTGGCTTAGTTAATCAGTATTTAACCTGTAGCAGGTGCTGGCTTAGTTAATCAGCATTTTATCTGTAGCAGGTGCTGGCTTAGTTAATCAGTATTTTACCTGTAGCAGGTGGTGGCTTAGTTAAGCAGTATCTTAGGTGCCAGTTTAGTTAATCAGTATTTACTTGTAGCAGGTGCAGGCTTAGTTAATCAGTACTTTAGGTGCTGGCTTAGTTAATCAGTAATTTACATGTAGCAGGTAGTGGCTTAGTTAAGCAGTATTTAACTGTAGCAGGTGTGGCTTAATCAGTATTTTAGCTGTAGCAGGTGGTGGCTTAGTTAATCAGTATTTAACCTGTAGCAGGTGCTGGCTTAGTTAATCAGCATTTTATCTGTAGCAGGTGGTGGCTTAGTTAAGCAGTATCTTAGGTGCCAGTTTAGTTAATCAGTATTTACTTGTAGCAGGTGCAGGCTTAGTTAATCAGTACTTTAGGTGCTGGCTTAGTTAATCAGTAATTTACATGTAGCAGGTAGTGGCTTAGTTAAGCAGTATTTAACTGTAGCAGGTGTGGCTTAATCAGTATTTTACCTCTAGCAAGTGCTGGCTTAGTTAATCAGTATTTAACCTGTAGCAGGTGCTGGCTTAGTTAATCAGCATTTTATCTGTAGCAGGTGCTAGCTTAGTTAATCAGTATTTTACCTGTAGCAGGTGGTGGCTTAGTTAAGCAGTATCTTAGGTACCAGCTTAGTTAATCAGTATTTACTTGTAGCGGGTGGTGGCTTAGTTAATCAGTATTTTACCTGTAGCAGGTGGTGGCTTAGTTAATCAGTATTTTACCTGTAGCAAGTGATGGCTTAGTTAATCAATATCTTACCTGTAGCAGGTGCTGGCTTAGTTAATCAATATTTTAGGTGCTGGCTTAGATAATCAGTATTTTACCTGCAGCAGGTGCTGGCTTAGTTAATCAGTATTTTAGGTGCCAGCTTAGTTAATCAGTATTTACCGGTGGCAGGTGCTGGCTTAGTTAGTCAGTATTTTACCTGTAGCAGGTGCTGGCTTAAATAATCAGTATTTTTCCTGTAGCATGTGCTGGCTTAGTTGATCTGTATTTTACCTGTAGCAGATGCTGGCTTAGTTAATCAGCATTTTACCTGTAGCAGGTAGTGGCTTAGTTAATCAATATTTTGCATGTAGCAGGTGCACGCTTAGTTAATCAGTATTTACCTGTAGTAGGTGGTGGCTTAGTTAATCAGTATTTTACCTGTAGCAAGTGATGGCTTAGTTAATCAATATTTTACCTGTAGCAGGTGGTGGCTTAGTGAATCAGTATTTTAGGTGATGGCTTAGTTAATCAGTATTTACTTGTAGGTGTTGGCTTAGTTAATCAGTATTTACTTGTAGGTGTTGGCTTAGTTAATCAGTATTTTACCTGCAGCAGGTGCTGCCTTAGTTAATCACCATTTTACCTGTAGCAGGTGCTGGCTTAGTTAATCAGTATTTTACCTGTAGCAGGTGCTGGCTTAGTTAATCAGTATTTTACCTGTATCAGGTGCTGGCTTAGTTAATCAGTATTTTACCTGTAGCAGGTGCTGGCTTAGTTAATCAATATTTTACCTGTAGCAGGTGGTGGCTTAGTTAATCAGTATTTTACCTGTAGCAGGTGCTGGCTTAGTTAATCAGTATTTTACCTGTAGCATGTGCCACCTTAGTTAATCAGTATTTTACCTGTAGCAGGTGGTGGCTTAGTTAATCAGTATTTTACTTGTAGCAGGTGCTGGCTTAGTTAATCAGTATTTTACTTGTAGCAGGTGCTGGCTTAGTTAATCAGTATTTTACTTGTAGCAGGTGGTGGCTTAGTTTATCAGTATTTTACTTGTAGCAGGTGCTGGCCTAGTTAATCAGTATTTTACTTGTAGCAGGTGGTGGCTTAATTAATCAGTATTTTACTTGTAGCAGGTGCTGGCTTAGTTAATCAGTATTTTACTTGTAGCAGGTGCTGGCTTAGTTAATCAGTATTTTACTTGTAGCAGGTGGCGGCTTAGTTAATCAGTATTTTACTTGTAGCAGGTGGTGGCTTAGTTAATCAGTATTTTACTTGTAGCAGGTGCTGGCTTAGTTAATCAGTATTTTACCTGTAGCATGTGCCGGCTTAGTTAATCGGTATTTTACCTGTAGCATGTGCCGGCTTAGTTAATCAGTATTTTACTTGTAGCAGGTGGTGGCTTAGTTAATCAGTATTTTACTTGTAGCAGGTGGTGGCTTAGTTAATCAGTATTTTACCTGTAGCAGGTGGTGGCTTAGTTAGTCAGTATTATACCTGTAGCATGTGCCGGCTTAGTTAATCAGTTAATCAGTGACTATATGATCAGTGATAGAGAACAGTATTTTACCTGTAGCATGTGCCGGCTTAGTTAATCAGTATTTTACCTGTAGCATGTGGTGGCTTAGTTAATCAGTATAGTTAATCAGTGCCTATATGATCAGTGATAGAGAACAGTATTTTACCTGTAGCATGTGCCGGCTTAGTTAATCAGTATTTTACCTGTAGCAGGTGGTGGCTTAGTTAATCAGTATTTTACCTGTAGCAGGTGCTGGCTTAGTTAATCAATATTTTACCTGTAGCAGGTGGTGGCTTAGTTAATCAGTATTTTACCTGTAGCATGTGCCACCTTAGTTAATCAGTATTTTACCTGTAGCAGGTGGTGGCTTAGTTAATCAGTATTTTACTTGTAGCAGGTGCTGGCTTAGTTAATCAGTATTTTACTTGTAGCAGGTGCTGGCTTAGTTAATCAGTATTTTACTTGTAGCAGGTGGTGGCTTAGTTTATCAGTATTTTACTTGTAGCAGGTGCTGGCCTAGTTAATCAGTATTTTACTTGTAGCAGGTGGTGGCTTAATTAATCAGTATTTTACTTGTAGCAGGTGCTGGCTTAGTTAATCAGTATTTTACTTGTAGCAGGTGCTGGCTTAGTTAATCAGTATTTTACTTGTAGCAGGTGGTGGCTTAGTTAATCAGTATTTTACTTGTAGCAGGTGGTGGCTTAGTTAATCAGTATTTTACTTGTAGCAGGTGCTGGCTTAGTTTATCAGTATTTTACTTGTAGCAGGTGCTGGCCTAGTTAATCAGTATTTTACCTGTAGCAGGTGGTGGCTTAGTTAATCAGTATTTTACTTGTAGCAGGTGGTGGCTTAGTTAATCAGTATTTTACCTGTAGCAGGTGGTGGCTTAGTTAATCAGTATTTTACCTGTAGCAGGTGGTGGCTTAGTTAATCAGTATTCTACCTGTAGCATGTGCCGGCTTAGTTAATCAGTATTTTACGTGTAGCAGGTGGTGGTTTAGTTAATCAGTATTTTACCTGTAGCATGTGCCGGCTTAGTTAATCAGTATTTTACCTGTAGCAGGTGGTGGTTTAGTTAATCAGTATTTTACCTGTAGCAGGTGGTGGCTTAGTTAATCAGTATTTTACCTGTAGCAGGTGGTGGTTTAGTTAATCAGTATAGTTAACCAGTTAATCAGTGACTATATGATCAGTGATAGAGAACAGTATTTTCATGTTTACATACAGCATCTTAACCCTTTAACACTCATATCATCCAAAAACGGCTTCTGCAGTGGTCTTGAGAAATGTCCATTTGCAGACCACAACTATTTTTGAAAATTTACCACTGGAATTACTGGCTCGATAATCGAGCCAGTAATTCCAGTGGTAAATTTGTCAAAAATAGTCTTCTCTTGGTCTGCAAATGGACATTTTTTATGAGAAAGTTGAATTTTTTAAAACAAAGGCTAAAGATCCGGCTGATGTCATTAACTGGGTCTAATTCCGGCAAAATGGCTGCCCCCCACTAGTCATATCAACAGCGCTTAGATGCCTTTTAAAATAGTATTCTGATTCATCTCATGTTTTATAATCGTAGACAGTAAGCAATGAACAACATTTGATAATGGAGGACTCATTGCCCATGTTGGGATCAACCGATCCCTGCACTCTCTGAATCTCAATTTCCAGAAACTATACAGGTAAGCTGTTAAATATTTTGATACTAATCTGACTGGGTGCTGTTGCTGCCATAGCCCAGTCAAATTAGTTTCAAAATATTCAACAGCATGCTTATTAAATAGCAGACATACAATTCATCCAACCCGTCAGACTATTAAGCGTTTAAGACAGACTAAATCACATTATTCATGATGTAATTGATTATGACATCATCCTACATGCCACATAGTTGATTATGACATCATCCTACATGCCACATAGTTGATTATGACGTCATCCTACATGCCACATAGTTGATTATGACATCATCCTACATGCCACATAGTTGATTATGACATCATCCTACATGCCACATAGTTGATTATGACATCATCCTACATGCCACATAGTTCATTATGATGTCATCCTACATGCCACATAGTTGATTAGGACGTCATCCTACATGCCACATAGTTGATTATGACATCATCCTACATGCCACATAGTTGATTATGACATCATCCTACATGCCACATAGTTGATTATGACATCATCCTACATGCCACATAGTTCATTATGATGTCATCCTACATGGCACATAGTTCATTATGATGTCATCCTACATGCCAGATAGTTGATTATGACGTCATCCTACATGCGACATAGTTGATTATGACGTCTTCCTACATGCCACATAGTTTATTATGACATCATCCTACATGCCACACTGTTGATTATGACGTCATCCTGCATGCCACATAGTTGATTAAGATGTCATTCTGCATGCCACATAGTTGATTATGATGTCATCCTGCATGCCACATAGTTGATTATGACATCATCCTAAATGCCACATAGTTGATTATGACGTCATCCTGCATGCCACATAGTTGATTATGACGTCAGCCTACATGCCAGATAGTTGATTATGATGTCAGCCTACATGCCACATAGTTGATTATGACGTCATCCTACATGCCACGTATTTGATTATGAAGTCATCCTACATGCCACATAGTTGATTATGACGTCAGCCTACATGCCACATAGTTGATTATGACGTCATCCTACATGCCACATAGTTGATTATGACGTCATCCTACATGCCACATAGTTGATTATGACATCATCCTACATACCACATAGTTGATTATGACGTCATCCTACATGCCACATAGTTGATTATGATGTCATATGATTGACTGAGAAAATGGATTCCTCCGCTGTCTGTTCCTTTAACCATTTTACACTCAAGCGACTTCTGTGGTAGTCTTGAGAAATATCCATATGCAGACCAAGAGAAGACTATTTTTAAACATTTACCCCACTTGGAATGACTGGCTCGATAACTGAGCCGGTGATTCCAGTATAAATTTTGTGTAAATCTCTTGGTCTGTAAATGGACTTTTTCAATGAGAAAATTAAATTTTTTAAAACAAATCTGCTGGTTAAAGTGTTAGGACAAGTGTCTTTTAAAGACTGTGTTAACCCGCATGAACTTGATGTTATAATATCCATTGTCAGCATGAGGGAATGGTCTACATTGTGTAAACTATGTTGCTGAAAGCTGTTACTGCCTTAAACACCAACAGCTTTCAGTAACATTGTTTACTAAATGAACACCAGTTATCATTCCAAATGGAACTGCAGCTAGGCATCCAATAATAATTCACCAGCCTACCTGTATAGTTACCTGGAAATTTAGTTTGTGGGAAGTCAGATTTCAAAACATCAAATTGATTAGGAAGCACGCAAAAACATGGGCAGAGTTTAGCTAGAAATGGGTGTGGCATGGCTAGAAATGAGTGTGGCATAGCTAGAAAGTGGTGTGACATAGCTAGAAATGGGTGGCATAGCTAGAAATGAGCGTGACATAGATAGAAATGAGTGTGGCATAGCTAGAAATGGGTGTGGCATAGCTAGAAATGGTGGTGGCATAGCTAGAAATGGGTGTGGCATAGTTATAACTGGGCGCGACATAGCTAGAAATGAGTGTAGCGTAACTAGAAATGGGCGTGGCACAGCTAGAAATGGGTGTGGCATAGCTAGAAATGAGTGTGGCATAGCTAGAAATGGGTGTGGCATAGCTAGAAATGGGTGTGGCATAGCTAGAAATGAGAGGGTCACAGCTAAAAATGAGTGTGGCATAGCTAGAAATGGGTGTGGCATAGCTAGAAATGGGTGTGGCATAGCAAGAAATGGGTGTGGAATAGCTAGAAATGGGTGGTATAGCTAGAAATGGGTGTGGCATAGCTAGAAATGGGCATGACATAGCTAGAAATGTGTGTGGCATAGCCAGAAATGGGTGTGGCATAGCTAGAAATGAGAGGGTCACAGCTAGAAATGAGTGTGGCATAGCTAGAAATGGGTGTGGCATAGCTAGAAATTAGTGTGGCATAGCTAGAAATTAGTGTGGCATAGCTAGAAATGAGAGCTTCACAGCTAGAAATGGGCGTGACATAGCTAGAAATGGGTGTGGTCACAGCTAGAAATGAGTGTGGCATAGCTGGAAATGAGTGTGGCATAGCTAGAAATGGGTGTGGCATAGCTAGAAATGGGTGTGGCATAGCTAGAAATGAGAGGGTCACAGCCAGAAATGAGTGTGGCATAGCTAGAAATGGGTGTGGCATATCAAGAAATGGGTGTGGAATAGCTAGAAATGGGTGTGGTATAGCTAGAAATGGGTGTGGCATAGCTAGAAATGGGCATGACATAGCTAGAAATGGGTGTGGCATAGCTAGAAATGGGTGTGGTATAGCTAAAAATGGGCATGGCAGAGCTAGAAATGGGTGAGGCATAGCTAGAAATGAGTGTAGCATAGCTAGAAATGGTGGTGACATAGCTAGAAATGGGCGTGGCATAGCTAGAAATGGGTGTGGCATAGCTAGAAATTGGTGTGGCATAGCTAGAAATGGGTGTAGCATAGCTAGAAATGGGCATGGCATAGCTAGAAATGGGTGTGGCATAGCTAGAAATTGGTGTGGCATAGCTAGAAATGGGTGTAGCATAGCTAGAAATGGGCATGGCATAGCTAGAAATGGATGTGGCATAGCTAGAAATGGGTGTGGCATAGCTAGAAATGGGTGTAGCATAGCTAGAAATAGGTGTGGCATAGCTAGAAATGGGTGTGGCATAGCTAGAAATGGGCGAGGCATAGCCAGAAATGAGTGTGGCATAGCTAGAAATGGGCATGGCATAGCTAGAAATGAGTGTGGCATAGCTAGAAATGGGTGTGGCATAGGTAGAAATGGGTGTGGCATAGCTAGAAATGGATGTGGCATGGCTAGAAATGGATGTCTCTTACACAACTGACTCGGGAAATGAAACATTCACACATGTATCAATGGTGGGCATTCACTGTGACTTTTTCTCTAATGGTACATAGTTGTTCCAAATATTCCTGTGTTACCTTCCCCTGTACAGTCTGGCTAGAGGTCATTACCATTACTGTGTTACCTTCCCCTGTAGTCTGGCTAGAGGTCATTACCATTACTGTTACCTTCCCCTGTACAGTCTGGCTAGAGGTCATTAACCATTACTGTGTTACCTACCTTCACCTGTCCAGTCTGGCTAGAGGTCATTAACCATTACTGTTACCTTCCCCTGTAGTCTGGCTAGAGGTCATTAACAATTACTGTTACCTTCCCCTGTACAGTCTGGCTAGAGGTCATTAACCATTACTGTGTTACCTACCTTCACCTGTACAGTCTGGCTAGAGGTCATTAACCATTACTGTTACCTTCCCCTGTACAGTCTGGCTAGAGGTCATTAACCATTACTGTGTTACCTTCACCTGTACAGCCTGGCTAGAGGTCATTAACCATTACTGTTACCTTCCCCTGTACAGTCTGGCTAGAGGTCATCAACCATTACTGTGTTACCTTCCCCTGTACAGTCTGGCTAGAGGTCATTAACCATTACTGTTACCTTCCCCTGTACAGTCTGGCTAGAGGTCATTAACCATTACTGTTACCTACCTTCACCTGTACAGTCTGGCTAGAGGTCATTAACCATTACTGTGTTACCATCACCTGTACAGTCTGGCCAGAGAGGTCATTACCATTACTGTTACCTTCCCCTGTACAGTCTGGCTAGAGGTCATTAACCATTACTGTGTTACCTTCCCCTGTACAGTCTGGCCAGAGGAGAGGTCATTACCATTACTGTTACCTTCCCCTGTACAGTCTGGCTAGATGTCATTAACCATTACTGTGTTATCTTCCCCTGTACAGTCTGGCTAGAGGTCATTAACAATGACTGTGTTACCTTCCCCTGTAGTCTGGCTAGAGGTCATTACCATTACTGTTACCTTCCCCTGTACAGTCTGGCTAGAGGTTATTAACCATTACTGTGTTACCTACCTTCACCTGCCCAGTCTGGCTAGAGGTCATTAACCATTACTGTGTTACCTTCCCCTGTACAGTCTGGCTAGAGGTCATTAACCCTCTCATGGCAAAGCTTACCAAACCCGGGATCTGCAGTGGTCTTGAGAGAAGACTACTTTGGAAAATTTACCACTGGAATGACTGGCTCAATAACCGAGCCAGTCGTTCCAGTGGTAAATCTTCAAAAATAGTATTCTTTTGGCTTGCAAATGGACATTCAATAAGGAAATATTTAGACCTCTTGACAAAATTTCATCATCCAAGGGTTAATATTATTGATACATGTACCTGATGCAGACGTCTTATCCTTCAAGTCAAACTTAGACACAGATTCCAGTTGTAAGTTGGTGATGAGGCCGGCCAACTGGTAACGATCACTGTAAGAAATTAACAAATAAATACAATCAGGGATTGCGGCTCTCACCCTCAAGTTTTTGTTTCAGAGATACTGGTCTGTTAAAGACTTGTCCTCTCCTGAAGATATTCCAGCTTTTTTAACACTTGCACACAAACACAGGATCACAACAGAAAATTCATAAACTACTTATGTGATGTCTGTATTATATCAAAATAGGAGAATACATCGATACATTTATCATTGATCGAGACATTAAATAAACAATGTACCGCCTTATAGCACTGAACTGAGAGATTCACTTGTAAACTTCTCTAGCTACATACTTACAATGAAATCACTGATTAAAACTATGGTGGACCAATAAGAGAGTAATAATATCATGGCTGAGAGTGAAAGCAGTGAAAATGTGAAAGGCCATTTTGATAATTCAGACAGATTAAGTAACATGTACAAAGTATTACTTTGAAAAATGGATACAACTGAGCTTTTGAGAGAATCTACATTAGCCCTGTAGGTGGGGCTTAGAATACACCTTCCGTATCCTCTGCGTGTCGTAAGAGGCGACTAAAGGAGGTAAGGGTGAGGTAACCCTGACAGAAACCTCGAGTGCTGAAGACGGAGGTTCCAGGCCACACGGCGCACTCTAATAAACCATGGATCCACACACTTAACGCTTATGATCATGTCGATAGTCACTTACAGGACTGGCGGTATGATCAGCGAACGAAAAGAAGAAGAAGAAGAAGAGAATCTACATTAGTCTTGGCAGTTTAATATGAACATATAATAAATTCCTACAGTACAGCTCACTTAAATAAGCTAACATGTTTGCAAAGAAAAAACATGTTAGTTATGTTTTAACATGATGCAAGAAATGTTCTTCTGAATATTTTGGGACTTGTTAATGTGCTTCAAAGTGATTACAGCTTCCAATCAAATAAAGTATGGAAGAAATGAATCAAAACGAACAAATAGAAGAGTACTTTGGTTAATAGACGTGTGACAGGGGGTTCAGTATTATGACCAGGGGGTTCCGTATTATGACATGGGGTTAAGTATTATGACATGGGTTAAGTATTATGACATGGGTTCAGTATTATGACAGGGGGTTCAGTATTATAACATGGGGCTCAGTATTTTTGTGCAGGGTTCAGTATTATGACAGGGTTTCAGTATTATAACAGGGGGTTCAGTATTATGACAGGGGGTTCAGTATTACGACAGGGATTCAGTATTATGACAGGGGGGCTCAGTATTATGACAGGGGTTTGGTCTTATATGACAGGGGGTTCAGTATTATGACAGGGGTTCAGTATTATGACAGGGGGTTCAGTATTATGACCAGGGGGTTCAGTATTACGACATGAGATTAAGTATTATAACAGGGTTCAGAATTATGACAGGGGGTTCAGTATTACGACAGGGATTCAGTATTATGACAGGGGGGCTCAGTATTATGACAGGGGTTTGGTCTTATATGACAGGGGGTTCAGTATTATGACAGGGGTTCAGTATTATGACAGGGGGTTCAGTATTATGACCAGGGGGTTCAGTATTACGACATGAGATTAAGTATTATAACAGGGTTCAGAATTATGACAGGGGGTTCAGTATTACGACAGGGATTCAGTATTATGACAGGGGGGCTCTGTATTATGACAGGGGTTTGGTCTTATATGACAGGGGGTTCAGTATTATGACAGGGGTTCAGTATTATGACAGGGGGTTCAGTATTATGACCAGGGGGTTCAGTATTACGACATGGGATTAAGTATTATAACAGGGTTCAGAATTATGACAGGGGGGGGGGGGGGGTCGTATTACGACAGGGGATTCAGTATTACGATAGGGTGGTTCAGTATTACAACCAGGGGCCTCAGTATTATGACAGGGAGTTCCACATTATGACAGGGGGTTCAGTATTATGGCATGGGGTTCAGTATTATGACTGGGGGTTCAGTATTATGGCAGGTGGTTCAGTATTAGGCACGGGTTCAGTATTATAGCAGGGGGTTCAGTTTTATAACAGGGGTGGGTCAGTATTATGACAGGGGGGTAAGTATTATAACAGGGGGTGGGGGTAAGTATTATAACAGGGGGTGGGGGTAAGTATTATAAAAGGGGGTGGGGTAAGTATTATAAAAGGGGGTGGGGAGTAAGTATTATAACAGGGGGTGGGGGGTAAGTATTATAACAGGGGGTGGGGGTAAGTATTATAACAGGGGGTGGGGGTAAGTATTATAACAGGGGGTGGGCGTAAGTATTATAAAAGGGGGTGGGGGTAAGTATTATAACAGGGGGTGGGGGTAAGTATTATAAAAGGGGGTGGGGTAAGTATTATAAAAGGGGGTGGGGAGTAAGTATTATAACAGGGGGTGGGGGGGGGGGGGGGTAAGTATTATAACATGGGGTGGGGGGTAAGTATTATAACAGGGGGTGGGGGTAAGTATTATAACAGGGGGTGGGGGTAAGTATTATAAAAGGGGGTGGGGGGTAAGTATTATAACAGGGGGTGGGGGTAAGTATTATAACAGGGGGTGGGGGTAAGTATTATAACAGGGGGTGGGGGGGGGGGGGGGGGGTAAGTATTATAACAGGGGGTAGGGGTAAGTATTATAACAGGGGGTGGGGGTAAGTATTATAACAGGGGGTGGGGGTAAGTATTATAACAGGGGGTGGGGGGGGGGTAAGTATTATAACAGTGAGCTCAGTACTATGACAGGGGGTTCAGTATTGTAAGTTTTCACTGCATATTCCTATTACTACTGCTCACAGACCTGCAGACCAGTTCCCACGTCTCTGCCTCCACATCATCCTGTTCTTCTCTGTACACCAGCAAATTGGATTCCTTATCCTTAAAATACACATTTATATCTTATTACATGCTTACTCATATATTTGTACGAATATTTCACACAGTATTTTATATCAGTTTCAATATTTGCGAGAGTGAGAAGCATGAGGGCCAATATAGAAACGGATATAGAATACCAGGTGAAATATGAGTGCAAATATATGACTAGGCATGTAATAGGGTATTTATTTTATACGTTACATCTTAAAGGTTTAGGTTAACATTAGGCTCTGTGCTGTAATCAAGTCACTGTACCTTAATGTAGGCCTAATAGCAATTCTGACAGCATAATGTCACACTGACCTAATCAAATTAACGCTGATCGCAATTTTGCGATCATCTCCCGAGTAGGCAAAATGTCAATTACTAATCAATTTCATATTGTATGCCTACTTGTTGTTGTCATCTGCTAACAGGTGTTCACAGACCCATCACGTGTTTGATGGCAGAGTTTGTGGTCCAGGGTTGGATTTTGGACTGTCGAAAACTAACTTTAAGCGGACATTGTCCAAAACCTGTCTAAAAGGGTTTAAACCTGTCCAAAACCGTCTAAAACTGTCCAAAACTAATGTGAATATGTTTGTTAAATGGTGTGCTTATTTAATATGGCAATACAACAATTTAAAACAAGCATTCTGTAAGTATTGCTTTGCAATACATGTCCCCTACCTGGTTATATAAATCTTTAGAGATTGAGTGTCAAAAATTTCATTAAAAATTGTCAAAAGCAGCTGAAGCTCGAACTTGATCTGTAACTTCTCATAACATAGCAATAAACCAAGTCTCAGTTATATATGGTGATGGAGAAGGAAAAAGTCTTGACAGCTGATATGTTTGTATTTCATAAGTCGAAAGGGGACATACCTCCTTCAAAAAATGACGCAAACGCCTGAAACCAGAACTTGGTCTGTAGTTTCTCATAATAATGTAATGTACCAATTCTCAGTTGAATATCTTGAAAGATAATATTTTTCGTATTTCATAGGTCGAAAGGGGGGCATATAACTCCATCAAAAATTTATGCATACGCCTGAAACTCGAACTTGGTCTGTAACTTCTCATAACAAAGCAATATAACAATTCTCAGTATAATATCTTGAAAGACTGCGAAAAAAAGTGCGGAAAACTAATATTTTTCATATTGCATAAGTCGAAAGGGGGCATAATTCCATGAAAAATTTACGAAAATGTCTGAAACTCGAACTTGCTCTAACTCTTTACACTAAAGCGATGCACCGATTTTCGCCTAAATATCTTGAAGGAGTAACAATTCTCAGTATAATATCTTGAAAGACTGCGAAAAAAAGTGCGGAAAATGAATATTTTTCGCATTGCATAAGTCCAAAGGGGGCATAACTCCATGAAAAATTGACGAAAATGTCTGAAACTCGAACTTGCTCTGTAACTCCTTACGCTAAAGCGATGAACCGATTTTCACTTAAATATCTTGAAGGAGTGCGAAAAAAAGTGCGGAAAGTTGATATTTTTCGTATTTCTTAAGTCGAAAGGGGGCATAACCCCATCAAAGATTTACGCATACACCTGAAACTCGAACTTGGTCTGTAACTTCTCACAAAAAAGCTATGTAGTAATTGTCAGTATAATATCTTGAAAGGCTGCGAAAAACTAATATTTTTCATATTTCATGTCGAAAGGGGGCATAACGCCATGAAAAATTGACGAAAATGTCTGAAATTCGAACTTGCTCTGTAACTCCTTATACCAAAGCGATGCACCGATTTTCACTCAAATATCTTGAGTGCGAAAAAAAGTGCGGAAAGCTGATATTTTTCATATTTCTTAAGACGAAAGGGGGCATAACTCCATGAAAAATTTATGAAAATGTCTGAAACTCGAACCTGCTCTGTAACTCCTTATGCTAAAGCGATGAACCGATTTTCGCTTAAATATCTTGAAGGAGTGCGAAAAAAAGTGCGGAAAGTTGATATTTTTCGTATTTCTTAAGTCGAAAGGGGCATAACCCCATCAAAGATTTACGCATACACCTGAAACTCGAACTTAGTCTGTAACTTCTCACAAAAAAGCTATGTAGTAATTGTCAGTATAATATCTTGAAAGGCTGCGAAAAACTAATATTTTTCATATTTCATGTCGAAAGGGGGCATAACTCCATGAAAAATTGACAAAAATGTCTGAAATTCGAACTTGCTCTGTAACTCCTTATACTAAAGCGATGCACCGATTTTCACTTAAATATCTTGAAGGAGTGCGAAAAAAAGTGCGGAAAGTTGATATTTTTCATATTTCTTAAGTCCAAAGGGGGCATAACTCCATGAAAAATTGACGAAAATGTCTGAAACTCGAACTTGCTCTGTAACTCCTTACGCTAAAGCGATGAACCGATTTTCACTTAAATATCTTGAAGGAGTGCGAAAAAAAGTGCGGAAAGTTGATATTTTTCGTATTTCTTAAGTCGAAAGGGGGCATAACCCCATCAAAGATTTACGCATACACCTGAAACTCGAACTTGGTCTGTAACTTCTCACAAAAAAGCTATGTAGTAATTGTCAGTATAATATCTTGAAAGGCTGCGAAAAACTAATATTTTTCATATTTCATGTCGAAAGGGGGCATAACTCCATGAAAAATTGACGAAAATGTCTGAAATTCGAACTTGCTCTGTAACTCCTTATACCAAAGCGATGCACCGATTTTCACTCAAATATCTTGAGGAGTGCGAAAAAAAGTGCGGAAAGCTGATATTTTTCATATTTCTTAAGACGAAAGGGGGCATAACTCCATGAAAAATTTACGAAAATGTCTGAAACTCGAACCTGCTCTGTAACTCCTTATGCTAAAGCGATGAACCGATTTTCGCTTAAATATCTTGAAGGAGTGCGAAAAAAAGTGCGGAAAGTTGATATTTTTCGTATTTCTTAAGTCGAAAGGGGCATAACCCCATCAAAGATTTACGCATACACCTGAAACTCGAACTTAGTCTGTAACTTCTCACAAAAAAGCTATGTAGTAATTGTCAGTATAATATCTTGAAAGGCTGCGAAAAACTAATATTTTTCATATTTCATGTCGAAAGGGGGCATAACTCCGTGAAAAATTGACAAAAATGTCTGAAATTCGAACTTGCTCTGTAACTCCTTATACTAAAGTGATGCGCCGATTTTCGCTTAAATATCTTGAAGGAGTGCGAAAAAAAGTGCGGTACGCTGATATTTTTTGTATTTCTTAAGACAATAGGGGGCATAACTCCATCAAAGTTTTAAGCATATGCCTGAAACTCAAACTTGGTCTGTAACTTCTCATACCAAAGCAATGTACCAGTTCTCACTACAATATCTTGAAAGACTGCGAAAAAAAGTGTGGAAAACTAATATTTTTCGTATTGCATAAGACGAAAGGGGGCATAACTCCATGAAAAATTGACAAAAATGTCTGAAACTCGAACTTGCTCTGTAACTCCTTATACTAAATGCACCGATTTTCACTTAAATATCTTGAAGGAGTGCAAAAAAGAAAGTGCGGAAAGTTGATATTTTTCATGTAAATATTTTAAATTTTAAACGATAATAGACAGTTATTGCAGTGGTCAGTTTTCAAAAATGGTTTCATATCCTACAAATGGACATTTTCTAGGAGAAAATTACAATTTTGTTGATTCAATTCAGCCATTAGTGTTAATTAATTACTTATATTATGCACTATGAACAATATGTAAGTTCCACAGCTACAGTGACATTATTGTCAAAAAAAGCAGATTTTATGTAAGGGTACAATAAAATGAAAACACTACTAGGATTCAGAAATGAAATTGTAAAATACAGATTGTTCATCTGTCAAAACTAAATCCACTCCTCATTTGTATTTTATTTGTTTATTTAACATTCTGTCATAGACTAGTCTTACCAGATATGACAGATTACTAAATACTTACAATTTAAGTAAAAATGTAATTTGGTGAACATTTAAAAACACATTTGGCTGAAAAGTATACATAAGGCTGCAACAACTTCCAGTCAAATTATTTAAGATATTTTCAAAACAGATATCATCTGTGCCTGCATTAAATTTAAATTACTAGGATTCAGAAATGAAATAGTCAATCATAGGTCATTATTACTCATTACATGTGTATTATGGTTTAAAACTTGATCAGCATCTAATTACAGACATGTAGGCTGTGTATGTGGCACCATTGATTTGTAAAGAAACTCAGGGTGTGATTGATGGTTATCAGTGATGGTTCAAGCTCCTGTAGGCTGTGTATGTGACACCATTGATTTGTAAATAAACTCAGGGTGTGATTGAGGGTTATCAGTGATGGTTTGAGCTCCTGTAGGCTGTGTATGCGGCACCATTGATTTGTAAACAAAC
This sequence comes from Chaetoderma sp. LZ-2023a, assembly GCA_034401795.1. Lineage (NCBI taxonomy): Eukaryota > Metazoa > Mollusca > Caudofoveata > Chaetodermatida > Chaetodermatidae > Chaetoderma > Chaetoderma sp. LZ-2023a. Next base: position 2,400,681 of record CM067368.1, read on the forward strand.
TCAGGGTGTGATTGATGGTTATCAGTGATGGTTCAAGCTCCTGTAGGCTGTGTATGTGGCAACATTGATTTGTAAAGAAACTCAGGGTGTGATTGATGGTTATCAGTGATGGTTCAAGCTCCTGTAGGCTGTGTATGTGGCACCATTGATTTGTAAACAAACTCAGGGTGTGATTGATGGTTATCAGTGATGGTTCAAGCTCCTGTAGGCTGTGTATGTGGCACCATTGATTTGTAAACAAACTCAGGGTGTGATTGATGGTTATCAGTGATGGTTCAAGCTCCTGTAGGCTGTGTATGTGGCACCATTGATTTGTAAAGAAACTCGGCATGTGATTGATGGTTATCAGTGATGGTTCAAGCTCCTGTAGGCTGTGTATGTGGCCCCATTGATTTGTAAAGAAACTCAGGGTGTGATTGATGGTTATCAGTGATGGTTCAAGCTCCTGTAGGCTGTGTATGTGGCCCCATTGATTTGTAAAGAAACTCAGGGTGTGATTGATGGTTATCAGTGATGGTTCAAGCTCCTGTAGGCTGTGTATGTGGCACCATTGATTTGTAAAGAAACTCAGGGTGTGATTGATGGTTATCAGTGATGGTTCAAGCTCCTGTAGGCTGTGTATGTGGCCCCATTGATTTGTAAACAAACTCAGGGTGTGATTGATGGTTATCAGTGATGGTTCAAGCTCCTGTAGGCTGTGTATGTGGCACCATTGATTTGTAAACAAACTCAGGGTGTGATTGATGGTTATCAGTGATGGTTCAAGCTCCTGTAGGCTGTGCATGTGGCACCATTGATTTGTAAAGAAACTCAGGGTCTGATTGATGGTTATCAGTGAGGGTTCAAGCTACTGTAAGCTGTGTATATGGCACCACTGATTTGTAAATAAACTCAGGGTGTGATTGATGGTTATCAGTGATGGTTCAAGCTCCTGTAGGCTGTGTATGTGGCACCATTGATTTGTAAATAAACTCAGGGTGTGATTGATGGTTATCAGTGATGGTTCAAGCTACTGTAAGCTGTGTATATGGCACCACTGATTTGTAAATAAACTCAGGGTGTGATTGATGGTTATCAGTGATGGTTCAAGCTCCTGTAGGCTGTGTATGTGGCACCATTGATTTGTAAAGAAACTCAGGGTGTGATTGATGGTTATCAGTGATGGTTCAAGCTCCTGTAGGCTGTGTATGTGGCACCATTGATTTGTAAACAAACTCAGGGTGTGATTGATGGTTATCAGTGATGGTTCAAGCTCCTGTAGGCTGTGTATGTGGCACCATTGATTTGTAAACAAACTCAGGGTGTGATTGATGGTTATCAGTGATGGTTCAAGCTCCTGTAGGCTGTGTATGTGGCACCATTGATTTGTAAACAAACTCAGGGTGTGATTGATGGTTATCAGTGATGGTTCAAGCTCCTGTAGGCTGTGTATGTGGCACCATTGATTTGTAAACAAACTCAGGGTGTGATTGATGGTTATCAGTGATGGTTCAAGCTCCTGTAGGCTGTGTATGTGGCACCATTGATTTGTAAACAAACTCAGGGTGTGATTGATGGTTATCAGTGATGGTTCAAGCTCCTGTAGGCTGTGTATGTGGCACCATTGATTTGTAAACAAACTCAGGGTGTGATTGATGGTTATCAGTGATGGTTCAAGCTCCTGTAGGCTGTGTATGTGGCACCATTGATTTGTAAAGAAACTCAGGGTGTGATTGATGGTTATCAGTGATGGTTCAAGCTCCTGTAGGCTGTGTATGTGGCACCATTGATTTGTAAACAAACTCAGGGTGTGATTGATGGTTATCAGTGATGGTTCAAGCTCCTGTAGGCTGTGTATGTGGCACCATTGATTTGTAAACAAACTCAGGGTGTGATTGATGGTTATCAGTGATGGTTCAAGCTCCTGTAGGCTGTGTATGTGGCACCATTGATTTGTAAATAAACTCAGGGTGTGATTGATGGTTATCAGTGATGGTTCAAGCTACTGTAAGCTGTGTATATGGCACCACTGATTTGTAAATAAACTCAGGGTGTGATTGATGGTTATCAGTGATGGTTCAAGCTCCTGTAAGCTGTGTATGTGGCACCATTGATTTGTAAAGAAACTCAGGGTGTGATTGATGGTTATCAGTGATGGTTCAAGCTCCTGTAGGCTGTGTATGTGGCACCATTGATTTGTAAAGAAACTCAGGGTGTGATTGATGGTTATCAGTGATGGTTCAAGCTCCTGTAGGCTGTGTATGTGGCACCATTGATTTGTAAACAAACTCAGGGTGTGATTGATGGTTATCAGTGATGGTTCAAGCTCCTGTAGGCTGTGTATGTGGCACCATTGATTTGTAAACAAACTCAGGGTGTGATTGATGGTTATCAGTGATGGTTCAAGCTCCTGTAGGCTGTGTATGTGACACCATTGATTTGTAAACAAACTCAGGGTGTGATTGAGGGTTATCAGTGATGGTTTGAGCTCCTGTAGGCTGTGTATGTGGCACCATTGATTTGTAAACAAACTCAGGGTGTGATTGATGGTTATCAGTGATGGTTCAAGCTCCTGTAGGCTGTGTATGTGGCAACATTGATTTGTAAACAAACTCAGGGTGTGATTGATGGTTATCAGTGATGGTTCAAGCTCCTGTATGCTGTGTATGTGGCACCATTGATTTGTAAACAAACTCAGGGTGTGATTGATGGTTATCAGTGATGGTTCAAGCTCCTGTAGGCTGTGTATGTGGCAACATTGATTTGTAAAGAAACTCAGGGTATGATTGATGGTTATCAGTGATGGTTCAAGCTCCTGTAGGCTGTGTATGTGGCACCATTGATTTGTAAACAAACTCAGGGTGTGATTGATGGTTATCAGTGATGGTTCAAGCTCCTGTAGGCTGTGTATGTGGCACCATTGATTTGTAAACAAACTCAGGGTGTGATTGATGGTTATCAGTGATGGTTCAAGCTCCTGTAGGCTGTGTATGTGGCACCATTGATTTGTAAACAAACTCAGGGTGTGATTGATGGTTATCAGTGATGGTTCAAGCTCCTGTAGGCTGTGTATGTGGCACCATTGATTTGTAAAGAAACTCAGGGTGTGATTGATGGTTATCAGTGATGGTTCAAGCTTCTGTAGGCTGTGTATGTGGCACCATTGATTTGTAAACAAACTCAGGGTGTGATTGATGGTTATCAGTGATGGTTCAAGCTCCTGTAGGCTGTGTATGTGGCACCATTGATTTGTAAACAAACTCAGGGTGTGATTGAGGGTTATCAGTGATGGTTTGAGCTCCTGTAGGCTGTGTATGTGGCACCATTGATTTGTAAACAAACTCAGGGTGTGATTGATGGTTATCAGTGATGGTTCAAGCTCCTGTAGGCTGTGTATGTGGCACCATTGATTTGTAAACAAACTCAGGGTGTGATTGATGGTTATCAGTGATGGTTCAAGCTCCTGTAGGCTGTGTATGTGGCACCATTGATTTGTAAACAAACTCAGGGTGTGATTGATGGTTATCAGTGATGGTTCAAGCTCCTGTAGGCTGTGTATGTGGCACCATTGATTTGTAAACAAACTCAGGGTGTGATTGATGGTTATCAGTGATGGTTCAAGCTCCTGTAGGCTGTGTATGTGGCACAATTGATTTGTAAAGAAACTCAGGGTGTGATTGATGGTTATCAGTGATGGTTCAAGCTCCTGTAAGCTGTGTATGTGGCACCATTGATTTGTAAAGAAACTCAGGGTGTGATTGATGGTTATCAGTGATGGTTCAAGCTCCTGTAGGCTGTGTATGTGGCACCATTGATTTGTAAACAAACTCAGGGTGTGATTGATGGTTATCAGTGATGGTTCAAGCGCTTGTAGGCTGTGTATGTGGCACCATTGATTTGTAAAGAAACTCAGGGTGTGATTGATGGTTATCAGTGATGGTTCAAGCTCCTGTAGGCTGTGTATGTGACACCATTGATTTGTAAACAAACTCAGGGTGTGATTGAGGGTTATCAGTGATGGTTTGAGCTCCTGTAGGCTGTGTATGTGGCACCATTGATTTGTAAACAAACTCAGGGTGTGATTGATGGTTATCAGTGATGGTTCAAGCTCCTGTAGGCTGTGTATGTGGCACCATTGATTTGTAAACAAACTCAGGGTGTGATTGATGGTTATCAGTGATGGTTCAAGCTCCTGTAGGCTGTGTATGTGGCTCCATTGATTTGTAAACAAACTCAGGGTGTGATTGATGGTTATCAGTGATGGTTCAAGCTCCTGTAGGCTGTGTATGTGGCACCATTGATTTGTAAACAAACTCAGGGTGTGATTGATGGTTATCAGTGATGGTTCAAGCTCCTGTAGGCTGTGTATGTGGCCCCATTGATTTGTAAACAAACTCAGGGTGTGATTGATGGTTATCAGTGATGGTTCAAGCTCCTGTAGGCTGTGTATGTGGCACCATTGATTTGTAAACAAACTCAGGGTGTGATTGATGGTTATCAGTGATGGTTCAAGCTCCTGTAGGCTGTGTATGTGGCACCATTGATTTGTAAACAAACTCAGGGTGTGATTGATGGTTATCAGTGATGGTTCAAGCTTCTGTAGGCTGTGTATGTGGCACCATTGATTTGTAAAGAAACTCAGGGTGTGATTGATGGTTATCAGTGATGGTTCAAGCTCCTGTAGGCTGTGTATGTGGCACCATTGATTTGTAAAGAAACTCAGGGTGTGATTGATGGTTATCAGTGATGGTTCAAGCTCCTGTAGGCTGTGTATGTGGCACCATTGATTTGTAAATAAACTCAGGGTGTGATTGATGGTTATCAGTGATGGTTCAAGCTCCTGTAAGCTGTGTATGTGGCACCATTGATTTGTAAACAAACTCAGGGTGTGATTGATGGTTATCAGTGATGGTTCAAGCTCCTGTAGGCTGTGTATGTGGCACCATTGATTTGTAAACAAACTCAGGGTGTGATTGATGGTTATCAGTCATGGTTCAAGCTCCTGTAGGCTGTGTATGTGGCACCATTGATTTGTAAAGAAACTCAGGGTCTGATTGATGGTTATCAGTGAGGGTTCAAGCTACTGTAAGCTGTGTATATGGCACCACTGATTTGTAAATAAACTCAGGGTGTGATTGATGGTTATCAGTGATGGTTCAAGCTCCTGTAGGCTGTGTATGTGGCACCATTGATTTGTAAATAAACTCAGGGTGTGATTGATGGTTATCAGTGATGGTTCAAGCTACTGTAAGCTATGTATATGCCACCACTGATTTGTAAATAAACTCAGGGTGTGATTGATGGTTATCAGTGATGGTTCAAGCTCCTGTAAGCTGTGTATGTGGCACCATTGATTTGTAAAGAAACTCAGGGTGTGATTGATGGTTATCAGTGATGGTTCAAGCTCCTGTAGGCTGTGTATGTGGCACCATTGATTTGTAAACAAACTCAGGGTGTGATTGATGGTTATCAGTGATGGTTCAAGCTCCTGTAGGCTGTGTATGTGACACCATTGATTTGTAAACAAACTCAGGGTGTGATTGAGGGTTATCAGTGATGGTTTGAGCTCCTGTAGGCTGTGTATGTGGCACCATTGATTTGTAAACAAACTCAGGGTGTGATTGATGGTTATCAGTGATGGTTCAAGCTCCTGTAGGCTGTGTATGTGGCAACATTGATTTGTAAACAAACTCAGGGTGTGATTGATGGTTATCAGTGATGGTTCAAGCTCCTGTAGGCTGTGTATGTGGCACCATTGATTTGTAAACAAACTCAGGGTGTGATTGATGGTTATCAGTGATGGTTCAAGCTCCTGTAGGCTGTGTATGTGGCCCCATTGATTTGTAAACAAACTCAGGGTGTGATTGATGGTTATCAGTGATGGTTCAAGCTCCTGTAGGCTGTGTATGTGGCACCATTGATTTGTAAACAAACTCAGGGTGTGATTGATGGTTATCAGTGATGGTTCAAGCTCCTGTAGGCTGTGTATGTGGCACCATTGATTTGTAAACAAACTCAGGGTGTGATTGATGGTTATCAGTGATGGTTCAAGCTTCTGTAGGCTGTGTATGTGGCACAATTGATTTGTAAAGAAACTCAGGGTGTGATTGATGGTTATCAGTGATGGTTCAAGCTCCTGTAGGCTGTGTATATGGCACCATTGATTTGTAAAGAAACTCAGGGTGTGATTGATGGTTTTCAGTGAGGGTTCAAGCTCCTGTAGGCTGTGTATGTGGCACCATTGATTTGTAAATAAACTCAGGGTGTGATTGATGGTTATCAGTGATGGTTCAAGCTCCTGTAAGCTGTGTATGTGGCACCATTGATTTGTAAACAAACTCAGGGTGTGATTGATGGTTATCAGTGATGGTTCAAGCTCCTGTAGGCTGTGTATGTGGCACCATTGATTTGTAAACAAACTCAGGGTGTGATTGATGGTTATCAGTCATGGTTCAAGCTCCTGTAGGCTGTGCATGTGGCACCATTGATTTGTAAAGAAACTCAGGGTCTGATTGATGGTTATCAGTGAGGGTTCAAGCTACTGTAAGCTGTGTATATGGCACCACTGATTTGTAAATAAACTCAGGGTGTGATTGATGGTTATCAGTGATGGTTCAAGCTCCTGTAGGCTGTGTATGTGGCACCATTGATTTGTAAATAAACTCAGGGTGTGATTGATGGTTATCAGTGATGGTTCAAGCTACTGTAAGCTATGTATATGCCACCACTGATTTGTAAATAAACTCAGGGTGTGATTGATGGTTATCAGTGATGGTTCAAGCTCCTGTAAGCTGTGTATGTGGCACCATTGATTTGTAAAGAAACTCAGGGTGTGATTGATGGTTATCAGTGATGGTTCAAGCTCCTGTAGGCTGTGTATGTGGCACCATTGATTTGTAAACAAACTCAGGGTGTGATTGATGGTTATCAGTGATGGTTCAAGCTCCTGTAGGCTGTGTATGTGACACCATTGATTTGTAAACAAACTCAGGGTGTGATTGAGGGTTATCAGTGATGGTTTGAGCTCCTGTAGGCTGTGTATGTGGCACCATTGATTTGTAAACAAACTCAGGGTGTGATTGATGGTTATCAGTGATGGTTCAAGCTCCTGTAGGCTGTGTATGTGGCAACATTGATTTGTAAACAAACTCAGGGTGTGATTGATGGTTATCAGTGATGGTTCAAGCTCCTGTATGCTGTGTATGTGGCACCATTGATTTGTAAACAAACTCAGGGTGTGATTGATGGTTATCAGTGATGGTTCAAGCTCCTGTAGGCTGTGTATGTGGCAACATTGATTTGTAAAGAAACTCAGGGTATGATTGATGGTTATCAGTGATGGTTCAAGCTCCTGTAGGCTGTGTATGTGGCACCATTGATTTGTAAACAAACTCAGGGTGTGATTGATGGTTATCAGTGATGGTTCAAGCTCCTGTAGGCTGTGTATGTGGCACCATTGATTTGTAAACAAACTCAGGGTGTGATTGATGGTTATCAGTGATGGTTCAAGCTCCTGTAGGCTGTGTATGTGGCACCATTGATTTGTAAACAAACTCAGGGTGTGATTGATGGTTATCAGTGATGGTTCAAGCTCCTGTAGGCTGTGTATGTGGCACCATTGATTTGTAAAGAAACTCAGGGTGTGATTGATGGTTATCAGTGATGGTTCAAGCTTCTGTAGGCTGTGTATGTGGCACAATTGATTTGTAAAGAAACTCAGGGTGTGATTGATGGTTATCAGTGATGGTTCAAGCTCCTGTAAGCTGTGTATGTGGCACCATTGATTTGTAAAGAAACTCAGGGTGTGATTGATGGTTATCAGTGATGGTTCAAGCTCCTGTAGGCTGTGTATGTGGCACCATTGATTTGTAAACAAACTCAGGGTGTGATTGATGGTTATCAGTGATGGTTCAAGCTCCTGTAGGCTGTGTATGCGACACCATTGATTTGTAAACAAACTCAGGGTGTGATTGAGGGTTATCAGTGATGGTTTGAGCTCCTGTAGGCTGTGTATGTGGCACCATTGATTTGTAAACAAACTCAGGGTGTGATTGATGGTTATCAGTGATGGTTCAAGCTCCTGTAGGCTGTGTATGTGGCACCATTGATTTGTAAACAAACTCAGGGTGTGATTGATGGTTATCAGTGATGGTTCAAGCTCCTGTAGGCTGTGTATGTGGCACCATTGATTTGTAAACAAACTCAGGGTGTGATTGATGGTTATCAGTGATGGTTCAAGCTCCTGTAGGCTGTGTATGTGGCACCATTGATTTGTAAACAAACTCAGGGTGTGATTGATGGTTATCAGTGATGGTTCAAGCTTCTGTAGGCTGTGTATGTGGCACAATTGATTTGTAAAGAAACTCAGGGTGTGATTGATGGTTATCAGTGATGGTTCAAGCTCCTGTAAGCTGTGTATGTGGCACCATTGATTTGTAAAGAAACTCAGGGTGTGATTGATGGTTATCAGTGATGGTTCAAGCTCCTGTAGGCTGTGTATGTGGCACCATTGATTTGTAAACAAACTCAGGGTGTGATTGATGGTTATCAGTGATGGTTCAAGCTCCTGTAGGCTGTGTATGTGGCACCATTGATTTGTAAAGAAACTCAGGGTGTGATTGATGGTTATCAGTGATGGTGCAAGCTCCTGTAGGCTGTGTATGTGACACCATTGATTTGTAAACAAACTCAGGGTGTGATTGAGGGTTATCAGTGATGGTTTGAGCTCCTGTAGGCTGTGTATGTGGCACCATTGATTTGTAAACAAACTCAGGGTGTGATTGATGGTTATCAGTGATGGTTCAAGCTCCTGTAGGCTGTGTATGTGGCACCATTGATTTGTAAACAAACTCAGGGTGTGATTGATGGTTATCAGTGATGGTTCAAGCTCCTGTAGGCTGTGTATGTGGCACCATTGATTTGTAAACAAATTCAGGGTGTGATTGATGGTTATCAGTGATGGTTCAAGCTCCTGTAGGCTGTGTATGTGGCACCATTGATTTGTAAACAAACTCAGGGTGTGATTGATGGTTATCAGTGATGGTTCAAGCTCCTGTAGGCTGTGTATGTGGCCCCATTGATTTGTAAACAAACTCAGGGTGTGATTGATGGTTATCAGTGATGGTTCAAGCTCCTGTAGGCTGTGTATGTGGCACCATTGATTTGTAAACAAACTCAGGGTGTGATTGATGGTTATCAGTGATGGTTCAAGCTCCTGTAGGCTGTGTATGTGGCACCATTGATTTGTAAACAAACTCAGGGTGTGATTGATGGTTATCAGTGATGGTTCAAGCTCCTGTAGGCTGTGTATGTGGCACCATTGATTTGTAAACAAACTCAGGGTGTGATTGATGGTTATCAGTGATGGTTCAAGCTCCTGTAGGCTGTGTATGTGGCACCATTGATTTGTAAACAAACTCAGGGTGTGATTGATGGTTATCAGTGATGGTTCAAGCTCCTGTAGGCTGTGTATGTGGCACCATTGATTTGTAAACAAACTCAGGGTGTGATTGATGGTTATCAGTGATGGTTCAAGCTCCTGTAGGCTGTGTATGTGGCACCATTGATTTGTAAACAAACTCAGGGTGTGATTGATGGTTATCAGTGATGGTTCAAGCTCCTGTAGGCTGTGTATGTGGCACCATTGATTTGTAAACAAACTCAGGGTGTGATTGATGGTTATCAGTGATGGTTCAAGCTCCTGTAGGCTGTGTATGTGGCACCATTGATTTGTAAATAAACTCAGGGTGTGATTGATGGTTATCAGTGATGGTTCAAGCTACTGTAAGCTATGTATATGCCACCACTGATTTGTAAATAAACTCAGGGTGTGATTGATGGTTATCAGTGATGGTTCAAGCTCCTGTAAGCTGTGTATGTGGCACCATTGATTTGTAAAGAAACTCAGGGTGTGATTGATGGTTATCAGTGATGGTTCAAGCTCCTGTAGGCTGTGTATGTGGCACCATTGATTTGTAAACAAACTCAGGGTGTGATTGATGGTTATCAGTGATGGTTCAAGCTCCTGTAGGCTGTGTATGTGACACCATTGATTTGTAAACAAACTCAGGGTGTGATTGATGGTTATCAGTGATGGTTTGAGCTCCTGTAGGCTGTGTATGTGGCACCATTGATTTGTAAACAAACTCAGGGTGTGATTGATGGTTATCAGTGATGGTTCAAGCTCCTGTAGGCTGTGTATGTGGCAACATTGATTTGTAAACAAACTCAGGGTGTGATTGATGGTTATCAGTGATGGTTCAAGCTCCTGTATGCTGTGTATGTGGCACCATTGATTTGTAAACAAACTCAGGGTGTGATTGATGGTTATCAGTGATGGTTCAAGCTCCTGTAGGCTGTGTATGTGGCACCATTGATTTGTAAACAAACTCAGGGTGTGATTGATGGTTATCAGTGATGGTTCAAGCTCCTGTAGGCTGTGTATGTGGCACCATTGATTTGTAAACAAACTCAGGGTGTGATTGATGGTTATCAGTGATGGTTCAAGCTCCTGTAGGCTGTGTATGTGGCACCATTGATTTGTAAACAAACTCAGGGTGTGATTGATGGTTATCAGTGATGGTTCAAGCTCCTGTAGGCTGTGTATGTGGCACCATTGATTTGTAAACAAACTCAGGGTGTGATTGATGGTTATCAGTGATGGTTCAAGCTCCTGTAGGCTGTGTATGTGGCACCATTGATTTGTAAAGAAACTCAGGGTGTGATTGATGGTTATCAGTGATGGTTCAAGCTCCTGTAGGCTGTGTATGTGGCACCATTGATTTGTAAACAAACTCAGGGTGTGATTGATGGTTATCAGTGATGGTTCAAGCTCCTGTAGGCTGTGTATGTGGCACCATTGATTTGTAAACAAACTCAGGGTGTGATTGATGGTTATCAGTGATGGTTCAAGCTCCTGTAGGCTGTGTATGTGGCACCATTGATTTGTAAACAAACTCAGGGTGTGATTGATGGTTATCAGTGATGGTTCAAGCTCCTGTAGGCTGTGTATGTGGCACCATTGATTTGTAAACAAACTCAGGGTGTGATTGATGGTTATCAGTGATGGTTCAAGCTCCTGTAGGCTGTGTATGTGGCACCATTGATTTGTAAAGAAACTCAGGGTGTGATTGATGGTTATCAGTGATGGTTCAAGCTCCTGTAGGCTGTGTATGTGGCACCATTGATTTGTAAACAAACTCAGGGTGTGATTGATGGTTATCAGTGATGGTTCAAGCTCCTGTAGGCTGTGTATGTGGCACCATTGATTTGTAAACAAACTCAGGGTGTGATTGATGGTTATCAGTGATGGTTCAAGCTCCTGTAGGCTGTGTATGTGGCACCATTGATTTGTAAACAAACTCAGGGTGTGATTGATGGTTATCAGTGATGGTTCAAGCTCCTGTAGGCTGTGTATGTGGCACCATTGATTTGTAAACAAACTCAGGGTGTGATTGATGGTTATCAGTGATGGTTCAAGCTCCTGTAGGCTGTGTATGTGGCACCATTGATTTGTAAAGAAACTCAGGGTGTGATTGATGGTTATCAGTGATGGTTCAAGCTCCTGTAGGCTGTGTATGTGGCACCATTGATTTGTAAAGAAACTCAGGGTGTGATTGATGGTTATCAGTGATGGTTCAAGCTCCTGTAGGCTGTGTATGTGGCACCATTGATTTGTAAACAAACTCAGGGTGTGATTGATGGTTATCAGTGATGGTTCAAGCTTCTGTAGGCTGTGTATGTGGCACCATTGATTTGTAAACAAACTCAGGGTGTGATTGATGGTTATCAGTGATGGTTCAAGCTCCTGTAGGCTGTGTATGTGGCACCATTGATTTGTAAAGAAACTCAGGGTGTGATTGATGGTTATCAGTGATGGTTCAAGCTCCTGTAGGCTGTGTATGTGGCACCATTGATTTGTAAACAAACTCAGGGTGTGATTGATGGTTATCAGTGATGGTTCAAGCTCCTGTAGGCTGTGTATGTGGCACCATTGATTTGTAAACAAACTCAGGGTGTGATTGATGGTTATCAGTGATGGTTCAAGCTCCTGTAGGCTGTGTATGTGGCAACATTGATTTGTAAACAAACTCAGGGTGTGATTGATGGTTATCAGTGATGGTTCAAGCTCCTGTATGCTGTGTATGTGGCACCATTGATTTGTAAACAAACTCAGGGTGTGATTGATGGTTATCAGTGATGGTTCAAGCTCCTGTAGGCTGTGTATGTGGCAACATTGATTTGTAAAGAAACTCAGGGTATGATTGATGGTTATCAGTGATGGTTCAAGCTCCTGTAGGCTGTGTATGTGGCACCATTGATTTGTAAACAAACTCAGGGTGTGATTGATGGTTATCAGTGATGGTTCAAGCTCCTGTAGGCTGTGTATGTGGCACCATTGATTTGTAAACAAACTCAGGGTGTGATTGATGGTTATCAGTGATGGTTCAAGCTCCTGTAGGCTGTGTATGTGGCACCATTGATTTGTAAACAAACTCAGGGTGTGATTGATGGTTATCAGTGATGGTTCAAGCTCCTGTAGGCTGTGTATGTGGCACCATTGATTTGTAAAGAAACTCAGGGTGTGATTGATGGTTATCAGTGATGGTTCAAGCTTCTGTAGGCTGTGTATGTGGCACAATTGATTTGTAAAGAAACTCAGGGTGTGATTGATGGTTATCAGTGATGGTTCAAGCTCCTGTAAGCTGTGTATGTGGCACCATTGATTTGTAAAGAAACTCAGGGTGTGATTGATGGTTATCAGTGATGGTTCAAGCTCCTGTAGGCTGTGTATGTGGCACCATTGATTTGTAAACAAACTCAGGGTGTGATTGATGGTTATCAGTGATGGTTCAAGCTCCTGTAGGCTGTGTATGTGGCACCATTGATTTGTAAACAAACTCAGGGTGTGATTGAGGGTTATCAGTGATGGTTTGAGCTCCTGTAGGCTGTGTATGTGGCACCATTGATTTGTAAACAAACTCAGGGTGTGATTGATGGTTATCAGTGATGGTTCAAGCTCCTGTAGGCTGTGTATGTGGCACCATTGATTTGTAAACAAACTCAGGGTGTGATTGATGGTTATCAGTGATGGTTCAAGCTCCTGTAGGCTGTGTATGTGGCACCATTGATTTGTAAACAAACTCAGGGTGTGATTGATGGTTATCAGTGATGGTTCAAGCTCCTGTAGGCTGTGTATGTGGCACCATTGATTTGTAAACAAACTCAGGGTGTGATTGATGGTTATCAGTGATGGTTCAAGCTCCTGTAGGCTGTGTATGTGGCACCATTGATTTGTAAACAAACTCAGGGTGTGATTGATGGTTATCAGTGATGGTTCAAGCTCCTGTAGGCTGTGTATGTGGCACCATTGATTTGTAAACAAACTCAGGGTGTGATTGATGGTTATCAGTGATGGTTCAAGCTCCTGTAGGCTGTGTATGTGGCACCATTGATTTGTAAACAAACTCAGGGTGTGATTGATGGTTATCAGTGATGGTTCAAGCTCCTGTAGGCTGTGTATGTGGCACCATTGATTTGTAAACAAACTCAGGGTGTGATTGATGGTTATCAGTGATGGTTCAAGCTCCTGTAGGCTGTGTATGTGGCCCCATTGATTTGTAAACAAACTCAGGGTGTGATTGATGGTTATCAGTGATGGTTCAAGCTTCTGTAGGCTGTGTATGTGGCACCATTGATTTGTAAACAAACTCAGGGTGTGATTGATGGTTATCAGTGATGGTTCAAGCTCCTGTAGGCTGTGTATGTGGCACCATTGATTTGTAAAGAAACTCAGGGTGTGATTGATGGTTATCAGTGATGGTTCAAGCTCCTGTAGGCTGTGTATGTGGCACCATTGATTTGTAAACAAACTCAGGGTGTGATTGATGGTTATCAGTGATGGTTCAAGCTCCTGTAGGCTGTGTATGTGGCACCATTGATTTGTAAACAAACTCAGGGTGTGATTGATGGTTATCAGTGATGGTTCAAGCTCCTGTAGGCTGTGTATGTGGCACCATTGATTTGTAAACAAACTCAGGGTGTGATTGATGGTTATCAGTGATGGTTCAAGCTCCTGTAGGCTGTGTATGTGGCACCATTGATTTGTAAAGAAACTCAGGGTGTGATTGATGGTTATCAGTGATGGTTCAAGCTCCTGTAGGCTGTGTATGTGGCACCATTGATTTGTAAACAAACTCAGGGTGTGATTGATGGTTATCAGTGATGGTTCAAGCTCCTGTAGGCTGTGTATGTGGCACCATTGATTTGTAAAGAAACTCAGGGTGTGATTGATGGTTATCAGTGATGGTTCAAGCTCCTGTAGGCTGTGTATGTGGCACCATTGATTTGTAAACAAACTCAGGGTGTGATTGATGGTTATCAGTGATGGTTCAAGCTCCTGTAGGCTGTGTATGTGGCACCATTGATTTGTAAACAAACTCAGGGTGTGATTGATGGTTATCAGTGATGGTTCAAGCTCCTGTAGGCTGTGTATGTGGCACCATTGATTTGTAAACAAACTCAGGGTGTGATTGATGGTTATCAGTGATGGTTCAAGCTCCTGTAGGCTGTGTATGTGGCACCATTGATTTGTAAACAAACTCAGGGTGTGATTGATGGTTATCAGTGATGGTTCAAGCTCCTGTAGGCTGTGTATGTGGCACCATTGATTTGTAAACAAACTCAGGGTGTGATTGATGGTTATCAGTGATGGTTCAAGCTCCTGTAGGCTGTGTATGTGGCACCATTGATTTGTAAACAAACTCAGGGTGTGATTGATGGTTATCAGTGATGGTTCAAGCTCCTGTAGGCTGTGTATGTGGCACCATTGATTTGTAAACAAACTCAGGGTGTGATTGATGGTTATCAGTGATGGTTCAAGCTTCTGTAGGCTGTGTATGTGGCACAATTGATTTGTAAAGAAACTCAGGGTGTGATTGATGGTTATCAGTGATGGTTCAAGCTCCTGTAGGCTGTGTATGTGGCACCATTGATTTGTAAAGAAACTCAGGGTGTGATTGATGGTTATCAGTGATGGTTCAAGCTCCTGTAGGCTGTGTATGTGGCACCATTGATTTGTAAACAAACTCAGGGTGTGATTGATGGTTATCAGTGATGGTTCAAGCTCCTGTAGGCTGTGTATGTGACACCATTGATTTGTAAACAAACTCAGGGTGTGATTGAGGGTTATCAGTGATGGTTTGAGCTCCTGTAGGCTGTGTATGTGGCACCATTGATTTGTAAACAAACTCAGGGTGTGATTGATGGTTATCAGTGATGGTTCAAGCTCCTGTAGGCTGTGTATGTGGCACCATTGATTTGTAAACAAACTCAGGGTGTGATTGATGGTTATCAGTGATGGTTCAAGCTCCTGTAGGCTGTGTATGTGGCACCATTGATTTGTAAACAAATTCAGGGTGTGATTGATGGTTATCAGTGATGGTTCAAGCTCCTGTAGGCTGTGTATGTGGCACCATTGATTTGTAAACAAACTCAGGGTGTGATTGATGGTTATCAGTGATGGTTCAAGCTCCTGTAGGCTGTGTATGTGGCCCCATTGATTTGTAAACAAACTCAGGGTGTGATTGATGGTTATCAGTGATGGTTCAAGCTCCTGTAGGCTGTGTATGTGGCACCATTGATTTGTAAACAAACTCAGGGTGTGATTGATGGTTATCAGTGATGGTTCAAGCTCCTGTAGGCTGTGTATGTGGCACCATTGATTTGTAAACAAATTCAGGGTGTGATTGATGGTTATCAGTGATGGTTCAAGCTCCTGTAGGCTGTGTATGTGGCACCATTGATTTGTAAACAAACTCAGGGTGTGATTGATGGTTATCAGTGATGGTTCAAGCTCCTGTAGGCTGTGTATGTGGCCCCATTGATTTGTAAACAAACTCAGGGTGTGATTGATGGTTATCAGTGATGGTTCAAGCTTCTGTAGGCTGTGTATGTGGCACAATTGATTTGTAAAGAAACTCAGGGTGTGATTGATGGTTATCAGTGATGGTTCAAGCTCCTGTAGGCTGTGTATATGGCACCATTGATTTGTAAAGAAACTCAGGGTGTGATTGATGGTTATCAGTGAGGGTTCAAGCTCCTGTAGGCTGTGTATGTGGCACCATTGATTTGTAAATAAACTCAGGGTGTGATTGATGGTTATCAGTGATGGTTCAAGCTCCTGTAAGCTGTGTATGTGGCACCATTGATTTGTAAACAAACTCAGGGTGTGATTGATGGTTATCAGTGATGGTTCAAGCTCCTGTAAGATGTGTATGTGGCACCATTGATTTGTAAACAAACTCAGGGTGTGATTGATGGTTATCAGTGATGGTTCAAGCTCCTGTAGGCTGTGTATGTGGCACCGTTGATTTGTAAAGAAACTCAGGGTGTGATTGATGGTTATCAGTGATGGTTTGAGCTATAAAGAGATTTAATTATGTAATAGCCTCTCTCTACACACAGATGTATGGATAGGTGATACATTCTGTAGTTAATCTCATGCTCATTATTTTGACTAAGTCATTGCTTTCCAATGTTTCAGCAGTCTTCATGCATGGTGTAGACCATATTATAAATAAATAACAAAGGAATAATCAATATCCTGTTTTAGAATACAGTCTTGTTAATTTGAAAATTGGTGCTGTTTCAGGTACATGTAGCAATATATTTTAGGCAATATGCGTTTGAAAAATTCACGATGATATTAAACATTACTTTGAAAATAAATTGATTGATTCGCATCTTAAGACACCAAATGGTTTTCTATCAGATTGTTTACAAATTAATCTAAGTATATATGGTAAGTAATGTAATATTACATGGATTTCACTGCACATGGTATGATTAACTTATTGTCATCAGTGTAATAAGGGTTAACATGTCCAAAATAGATAGCGTTGAACATTTCAATGTACATCTGTGTGTTCATATATTAGACTGTGACATATTCCTAGACAAGTGTTGTACATATAGTTTTCAAGGAAATAATTTACTCAGATTTTAGGTCTTAGACAGCTTTGGACATTTTAAGGTGTCCAAAACAGATAGCTATGAACATTGCAATGTACATAGATGTGTACATACACATTATATATATATATATATATATATATATATATATATATATATATATATATATATATATATATATATATATATATATATATATATATACATATATATATATATATATATATATACATATATATATATATATATATATATATATATATATATATATACATATATATATATATATATATATATATATATATATATATATATATACATACATATATATATATATATATATATATATATATTACACATATTCCTAGACAATTGTTGTAGGCATATAAGCTTTCAAAGCTAGGATTTTAGGTTTTGGACAGTTTTGGACATTTTAAAGTGTCTAAAACCTATTTTGATTGGATGGTTTAAACCGCGGTTTAAACCACTAGTGTCCAAAAATTGTGAACACTGGTTTGTACAGCTTTCTGTGTTTGAACTTCCATGACTTTTTCATGACCGGCAAGAATTATTATCTAGGAGATTTGTGTTTATGACGTAGCTCCAAAAATAAGATCTGAGTTATTCTGCAAAATGTCTGAATATTGCCTCTTGCAAAAATAAGTTTTATTTTCTTTTCAGCGAGAAGTGCATTCTTATAAATAGCCACTTTTCGTAGCAGTACTCAGGAATTTATCAATCTCTCTGGCCTTCCAACAATAATTTCGCAGCTGCGGATAAGAAAATGCTAACTGTGGTCGCAAATAAACGAAATCACGGATTTCTTTTTTCATGAGAGAGTTGATACTTACCTCCCTAATACTCTTTGATATTGCTAAATATCGGCTTTCACTCAATAAACACTCAGAATAAAAACAGTTAGGTGCCCCTACTGGGCAGGGAGTTAGAGTGCAGTCCGGCGGATGCCAGCCCCACCACCGCGCATGCGCAGACTAGCACTTCCTCTGACTAATTTATTGGTTGACACACATGCAACTATTAAGAGCCTGAAGACCGAGCCTCTGTGGGGTGGAGAGGCCGGGTCCGTATTAGGGAGGTAAGTATCAACTCTCTCGTGAAAAAAGAAATCCGTGATTTCGTTTATTTCACTTCAAGAGTATACTTACCTCCCTAATACTCTTTGATATTGCCAGAATTCGACAGGGAATTCGGCGGGAGGGAGGCGAGGTCAAAAGACCAGCTCTTCCCTATACGCTTTTCTGCGTTTAAGGCACTTAAACTTCTGAAACTGTGTGAAAACACAGTCAGGATTTGAAAAAACAGCTAACACAAACCGATGGATGAGAGATGACCGAATGTCATATGCGCTCCTCCACCCCCCCCCCCCCCCCCCTTCCTGGGAGGAAGACTCGAATGACCTCAATGTCCCATACGCTCTCTACGTACAAGTGCCATGTACCATAGGAGAGATGAAAAAGCTCCATTTTCGTATACTCTCAATGATGAACCACATAAAACCATGTACCATTACCATATTAATAATGAAGGGTCACAAAAAACCATGGACAACACACACAAGACTCACCTTGTGGAAGATTAGTGCTGTCATCATCTCCCCATTGGTGAAGACTGATGCAGCCCATAAAGGAGATGTTTCCATTGATTAAATGTGAAATATATAAAAAATGAGGATACCTCATCAAAATATGTACACCTAGATTAGCTTTTCAAAATCGATAAGGCGTGAGGATTCGAGGTGTCACGGAGATAATGGTCGGTAAAACTTGACTCACAGTGCCACTGAGTTACTGACATAATGTCATCCACAGGTACCCCATTAAATAGGGCAGTGGAAGCCACTACACATCGGACACTGTGAGCCCTGGCCATGTCAACTTGTTTACCTGTGGCGGATTTATAGCAAAACTGAATACACTCTACAATCCACCTGGAAATGGTGTCCTTTGACGCCCTGCCATGGGGCTCAATATATGACACCCATAACGCTGATGGGTCCGTCCGCCAATCTTGAGTACGTTGTTTGTACCGGATTAATGCTCGGACTGGACACCATAGTTTTGAATTACGATCAAACCTAGTCAAAGCTGGTAAAATTATCGGTTGACCTGGATATTTCAGACTGGTTTTTCGCCATGAAATTTATCCTGGGTAGAAGCCTAAGGCCTTCCCCTGTAACCACAAAATGGTCTGCCTCGGCTGGAGGCCGCAGCAATTAAAAATACAGTTTTAAGCGTCAACATTTTCATAGAAATGGAGCTTAGTGGTTCAAACGGCCTATCAGCTAGCACCTGCAGCACTAGTGATAAACTCCAAGACGGAATCACTGGGGGATTCCTTGGTCTTAGATTGCCCATGCCTTTGATTAAAGTATTTAATGTATTTACTTCATCACTTCCCCTATTAGCCAAGCAAGGGATAACTGTCATTAAAGCTGACTTATAGCCAGCAATAGAGTTAGGCTTGAGGCTATAGGCATCATACAGGTGACAGAGGAAATCGGCTACTACCTGAATAGATGAATCCATTGGATTACTACATCTTTTTGAGCACCATTCTGCAAATCTGTTGATTTTATAATTATATGCTCTGGAGGTTGACCCACTCCTGGCTTTTGCCATAAACATGGCTGCTTGCTCAGAAAAGCCCTCCTTAATTCTAGATTCCTTGACAACATCCACGCAGTCAATTGGAACATTGACGGATTGTTGTGAAGGTTCTTGCCCTGGAAGATAATATTGTCCATCAGAGACAGAGGAACCGGATTGCCGACCAGAAGGTCCAGCAGATCCGTATACCATGATCGGCTTGGCCAATTTGGGACGATCAGAAGCACTTGGCACTCCTGTCTGATTTTCTGAAGAATTTTTGGAATCAGAATTTCTGGAGAGAATGCGTATGCATACATTCCCACCCAGCTGATAGCTAACGCATCTGTTGCGAAAGCGCTTGGATCTGGAATCGGAGAGACGTACGTCGTCATCTTCACATTCTTCTTCGTTGCGAATAAATCTATGTTGGGTTTCCCCCAGTGGTCGAACAGACGATCCGCCACACATTGATTTAGTTGCCATTCCGTAGGTAAAACACTCATCCTTCGGCTCAATGAGTCTGCTAACAGATTTAACCTTCCCGGAATATGAACTGCCTTCAAGGTAATCCTGTGATCCAGGCACCAACAAAGCAGTTTCCAAGTCATCATACAGAGACTGGGCGACTTCGTTCCGCCCTGGCGGTTTATGTAAGTCACTACCTTTGAGTTGTCTGATCGAATTAGAATACTCTTGCCCTGAACTTTCTGTAAGAAATGTTCCAGGCCCAGGACTACTGCTCTTAATTCCAGTAGATTGATATGTTCCTTTGACTGTTCCAGATTCCAAAGCCCTGATATCGTGGATTCTTCCAGGAAAGCTCCCCACCCCTCCATCGATGCATCTGTATACATCGTTAACTGAGGGTGAGGAGGGGTTAACATTAACCCCGCCAGGAGATTCTCTGTCTTCAACCACCATTGAAGGTGATGAATTAGAGGCTCCAACACTGACATGCTTGAGTCCAGTGAACCTGTACTCTAGGTCCATTGTCTTGAGAAATAACTGTATCGGCCGCCTGCGTAAGGCCGCCTGAGGAATGACTGGTTCCAGAGAAACCATCAATCCCAGCATTCTCAGATAAACCCGTGCCAGGACATGACGACTGTTGCACACTGACTGTATTACTGAGATGAGTATCTGTACCCTCTCCTGAGTAGGATAACCATATCCTATCTCCAGATCGAAGAACATTCCCAGGTAAACAAACTTCTGGGATGTAGTCAGCTCTGATTTTTGAAAATTTATTATCCAGCCTAAATCTGTGAGAGTTTTCAAAACTATCTCCAGATTTGCTGATAAACTTTCCTGGTTGTGTGCTTTTAACAGCCAGTCGTCTATGTACGTGTGGACTGCTATGTTTCTCCTGCGGAGGTATGCTGTCATCGCAAGAACCACCCTGGTGAAGATCCGAGGAGCCGTAGAAATTCCGAAGGGTAACACCCTGAATTCCCACTGTCTGCGCAGGAATGCAAATCTCAGGAAGCGACAGAAACCCCTCGCTATTGGAATATGGAAATAAGCATCCTTCCAATCTCTTGAAGCTGTCCACATTCCCTTCTCCAACCCTGCCAACACCGATCTCACAGTTTCCATCTTGAAACTGGGTGTGTCTATGAACTTGTTCAATGGCTTGAGGTTGAGAATTGGTCTCCACCCTCCAGTGCTTTTCGCTACCAAGAACACGGTTGAATAGAAGCCCGGGCAATTTTGCGCCGGTTGAATTGCTTCCTTGTGTATGAGGGAATTTATTTCCTCCTCTATACACAACCGCTGATCTGGATCTCTTGGAATTTGAGTCCAGACCGGCACCAGAGACAGTCGTGATGGTGGACCTGTTATCCAGTCGGGATGATACCCGACTGAAAGCCATCGCAAGACTAAACGGTCCTGAGTCAACCGTTCCCACTCTTGCATGTGGTTGGCCAATCGGCCTCCCACTGGTCCACCTAGGGAGAGAGGTGGACATAAGAAGCGCAAGAGTGGCACTGTCTCCTGGTGCAGATGCACTGGAGTAGCTCTTACTGTGGTAATCACCCTGTCAGGTACGATTACCACGACCAGATCCTCACGCACCACGGCCCGCACCGCGCGCATCACGGTGCACGGGCGGCTGCGTGGCTGGCTGCGCCGGAGGAGCCTGCGCCCCCCCTCGCTGCTGGCCGAAGCGCACGTGGCCGTGGCCGACGCTGCGCCGGTGGCTGGCCTCTGACCTGGCCACCGCCACCTCGAGCCTGCAGGGGATGACACGCAGGGGGAGCTGCGCGAACGCGCTCTCTCCGGAGAACCTCAAATTGCTCCCGTAATGCCCTGGTTATTGACCAGGGTAACCGTCTCCTGGAGATGCCTACATCCCTCACCTCCAAAGAGACCAGGACCTGTCATAGGCGTACGCAGCAGCCTATTATACAAATCCTGGGACGGGCACAAGTTATCAAGAGCAAACATGCGCCTCGCCCGGACACTCCTGGTTACAGACCGGGTTAAACAGTCCAAAGCCAAGTTAATTCCATCTTGGATGGCTCTCTGGACAGTCACCGGACTAGGCTGACGTAATGCGGATGCCGTTACTACCCCTTGTAACAACTGTGAGACATGCGAAAGCGCTGCAATAGATGCCCTCGAACTCTCTTCCGCATCACGTAACGCGGTGTTAGCCGAACGCAACACGTTCGAACACAGTGCTCCCGTGTCAGACCGGGAACCTGGCCGCGTATCTTCACCCAGCGCTGCACGATCATCCGTGCTTGGCTTCGGTACTACACCGTATAGCTGATATTGATCAGCTGTAATACGGCACCGCTTTGCCACTTCGCGGGGGGCCTTCGCTAAACGTCCATGTGCACTAATAGACGTCTCCGCCGCAGTGAACATATCAACAATATGATCAGCTAACGGCAAAGATGGCATAGCGGTAACAGTCGGTTTAGCTGCCAGCCACGGGTGCTGGTCCCGTTGACTGGCCGACTGAACCACGGCAAGATCTGGTCTGACGTTAATTAGCCACTGACAAGCGTCAGACCAGTCTTCCTCCGTGGCCACCTGATAATGCTCTACAAGACGAGGGCCTTCGTCATCCTCCTGAGCAATCACAGGTGTGTATGTAGCTGGAGGAACTGATACGCTTGGCAAGCCAGAGAAAGCGTGCGGGCCTGAAAGAACAGGCATGCTAAACTGACTGGCTTGACCAGGAGCAGGCGCCGTGGTATTGCGTGGGGAAAATGTCGCCATACCACGGCCCTGGCCAGCACCTACTACACCATCGGCAAGCCAAGGTATGCAGTAAAACTGGCCATCAGATCCAGCCCAGGCTACCTTTTGCGCCGTGAACAGTACTCCTGCATGAGTAGTACCATGGACAATGTCGCCCGTGTTCCCCGCGAGGGGTGCACGTACGTCAATGTCTATGGCCATGGCACCAGAAGGAGAACCCAGCAGATAATCCTCTTCTTCCTGGCCAGAAAGATTAGACTCCAGGTTAGTAAAGAATGCTAACCCGGACTGGCCAGGAGAGGTACCATAGGAGGAACTGGTACCTGCAGGGTGCGGATAATCCTGGCCTGATAGGCAGGCAGGTTCCAGCGACACCTGACCACGAACAACCGGCGCGGCAAGCCTGCTGCCAGTGTTTTTACCGTGGATTTCACCCTCTATTAGGGCCACCTCTGAATCATGGTCGAAAAATGATAGGTCCCTAAATAGCACCGATTCAGAGGCGGGGATTATCTGCTCCGGAGCAGATGAAGAGGACAACGAAAGATTTGGACCAGGAAGCATACCAGGAAGCAACTCTGGGACCAAATATTTAATTGTCCTCTTCATCTCTCCCATCATCTCAATACGGAAGGCCTCCATATCCATAGCGGACGAGGCCTTCCTCTTACCCTTCTTACCAGAAGCCTCTTTCTTACTCTTCCTCTCCTCCTCTGGAGCCTTCTTCCTGGTCTGTAATGAGAGAAATTCAGACATTAGCTCTCCCCCCCCCACCTTTTAAAGATCTCACATTTAAGCAAAGGCCCACATGGGCTGCACTGGGAGCATAAATGAGGGAAGAACTTGTCAAGGATAAATCTACCACATGAAGGACAACCAGGCCTCTGAAACACAGCAGAGGACGAAGACAATGAGTATTACAGATATTGAATTAGAACACAACACGAATAAACAAGGAGGAAGGGGCCATAAGACCCAAGCTAATAATGATAATAAATCAGCGTAAACTTATAACTGATAGTAAGGCGCAAGGCTGATTATGATGTCATAACTTCAAAAATAAGAAGTTAAATCGATCCAAAACAAAACCTCCAGGTGTAAGGACGAATTGTAATCATATCATTACACAGACTATACAAACATCAGATAAACAATGATAAATGGCAGTAAGATTTTATAAATATTGTCAAATATAAATGAAATGCCTCGTATCATAACTAGAGTACCTGAGTCTTTAGCATAGACAAACCATCTGATCTGATGAACCGGACGCTCCACCAACCTTATGACCTCTTAACTCTCTCCACCTTAGGGTAAAGGAAGTGGATCAAGAGGGCAAAGTGAGAAGACCTTCATCCGAGGCCTCCAACTCACTGGGAAAAGATTTTTGGTTAGATAACCTTACAATGTTAGTAGGAAATGGAACCTTGGTGGAGAAAAACAAACTCTCTGAAGATGTGATGTCCTAACACTCCTAGGTAGATACCTGTGGACATAAACACAGAGAGAGATTAGTATTTCATAGCGCCATTTCGAAATAAACTAGTTATTTTAGGCGCTTGTTATGATATACGCGAGTCCCGGAAACACATTACACCGGGAAAAACTCGCTAAATTATAATAGAAGTCACCTGATGGCTAGGTCCTGGGTGCTCCACTGGAGTAGTAACACGTTCTGCCATATTAATCCAGGTGAAATAGAACTTCTACACAGCCAAAACTTTCAGAAATTAAGGAAAAGCCTATGAGCATAGAAAACATGAGTTGTCTCTCGGCCAATAAATTAGCAAAGAGGAAGTGCTAGTCTGCGCATGCGCGGTGGTGGGGCTGGCATCCGCCGGACTGCACTCTGACTCCCTGCCCAGTAGGGGCACCTAACTGTTTTTATTCTGAGTGTTTATTGAGTGAAAGCCGATATTTAGCAATATCAAAGAGTATTAGGGAGGTAAGTATACTCTTGAAGTGAAAATATCATTTCAGCATTCGCTTAACGTGCCGCGTTAACGAAGGGCCATCGCTGAAGGTGGCGCGTTAATGAAGAGCCATCGCTGAAGGTGCTGCATTAACGAAGAGCCATTGCTGAAGGTGCCGTGTTAATGAAGAGCCATTGCTGAAGGTGCTGTGTTAATGAAGAGCCATCGCTGAAGGTGTCGCGTTAACGAAGAGCCATCGCTGAAGGTGCCGCATTAATGAAGAGCCATCGCTGAAGGTGCCGCGGTAATGTAGAGCTATCGCTGAAGGTGCCACGTTAATGAAGAGCCATTGCTAAAGGTGCCGCGGTAACAAAGAGCCATCGTTGAAGGTGCCGTGTTAATGAAGAGCCATCGCTGAGGGTGCCGCAGTAACGAAGACCCATCGCTGAAGGTGCCGCGTTAACGAAGAGCCATCGCTGAAGGTGCCACATTAGACAGACTTACTGCTGAATTTTGCTAACGTAAAGCAGATTATCTGCCTAAACCGAATGCTATATATCGGTTAAAATTATGTTATATTTCGATATCAGCAAAATCATATCGACATGACCAATGGTATAGCTATGATACTTGGATTCGATATAATATCAGTATATCATGAAGCCCTATTTGATGGGTAAAATTTACATACCAACAAATACCAATACGCGAGGCCATTTCTATCTCTACCAATCGGCAACAAGCGCAGTTTCTCCGGTGGCCGTTCATTGATACGGTTTTTAAATCCTGTGTTGTTATCAAACTGACATTCCAGCAAGTTCTGGAAAGAGAGACAGAGTTAGACTGCACATATTTACAAATACATCTACAATTCCCACAAAACTATGGGTTACAAATAATGTCTAACATCTTAATGGTCAAACCAACCAAAACTGCGCTCAACAGTGGTACTGAGGAATGTACATTCGCAGGCCAAGAGTAAATTATTTTTGAAAATTTACCACTGGAATGCCTGGCTCGATTATCGAGATAGTCATTCCAATGGTATTGCCATAAAAAGATTCAACAGCAAAAGCATACAGGATCTGCTGCAAAAATGATGCACTGAAAAACAGTGGTTAAGTGCATAAAAAACAGGTCTTGAAAATGTCAGTAAAAAGGGCACGACAATGATGCCTTAACAGCGGGGCATTAACGCAATGTCTCCGGGGCATTAATGCAATGCCTCGGGGGCATTAACGCAATGTCTCGGGCCATTAACACAATGTCTCAGGGGCATTAACGCAATGTTTCGGAGGGGGCATTAATGCAATGTCTTGGGGGCATTTTTGTTTCTCAGGGCATTAACGCAATGTCTCGGGGCATTAACGCAATGTCTCTGGGGCATTAATGCAATGTCTCGGGGGCATTAACACAATGTCTCGGGGCATTAATGCAATGTCTTTGGGGCATTAATGCAATGTCTCTGGGGCATTAATGCAATGTCTTTGGGGGCATTAATGCAATGTCTTTGGGGCATTAATGCAATGTCTCGGGGCATTAATGCAATGTCTTGGGGGCATTAATGCAATGTCTCGGGGGCATTAATGCAATGTCTCGGGGGGGGGGGGGGGGGGGGGGGGGGGGGGCATTAACGCAATGTCTTGGGGCATTAACGCAATGTCTCGGGGCATTAACGCAATGTCTCTGGGGCATTAACGCAATGTCTCTGGGGCATTAATGCAATGTCTCGGGGCATTAACGCAATGTCTCTGGGGGCATTAATGCAATGTCTCGGGGCATTAATGCAATGTCTCGGGGCATTAACGCAATGTCTCTGGGGCATTAACGCAATGTCTCTGGGGCATTAATGCAATGTCTTGGGGGCATTAATGCAATGTCTCTGGGGCATTAATGCAATGTCTCGGGGCATTAATGCAATGTCTCGGGGCATTAACGCAATGTCTCTGGGCCATTAACGCAATGTCTCTGGGGCATTAACGCAATGTCTTGGGGGCATTAATGCAATGTCTTGGGGGCATTAATGCAATGTCTCAGGGGCATTAACACAATGTCTCGGGGGCATTAACGCAATGTCTCTGGGGCATTAATGCAATGTCTCTGGGGCATTAATGCAATGTCTCGGGGCATTAACGCAATGTCTCTGGGGCATTAATGCAATGTCTCGGGGGCATTAACACAATGTCTCGGGGCATTAATGCAATGTCTTTGGGGCATTAATGCAATGTCTCTGGGGCATTAATGCAATGTCTCGGGGCATTAACGCAATGTCTCGCGGGCATTAATGCAATGTCTCGGGGCATTAACGCAATGTCTCGGGGCATTAACGCAATGTCTCTGGGGCATTAATGCAATGTCTCGGGGGCATTAACACAATGTCTCGGGGCATTAATGCAATGTCTTTGGGGCATTAATGCAATGTCTCTGGGGCATTAATGCAATGTCTTTGGGGGCATTAATGCAATGTCTTTGGGGCATTAATGCAATGTCTCGGGGCATTAATGCAATGTCTTGGGGGCATTAATGCAATGTCTCGGGGGCATTAATGCAATGTCTCGGGGGGGGGGGGGGGGGGGGGGGGCATTAACGCAATGTCTTGGGGCATTAACGCAATGTCTCGGGGCATTAACGCAATGTCTCTGGGGCATTAATGCAATGTCTCGGGGCATTAACGCAATGTCTCTGGGGCATTAATGCAATGTCTCGGGGCATTAACGCAATGTCTCTGGGGCATTAACGCAATGTCTCTGGGGCATTAATGCAATGTCTCGGGGCATTAACGCAATGTCTCTGGGGGCATTAATGCAATGTCTCGGGGCATTAATGCAATGTCTCGGGGCATTAACGCAATGTCTCTGGGGCATTAACGCAATGTCTCTGGGGCATTAATGCAATGTCTTGGGGGCATTAATGCAATGTCTCTGGGGCATTAATGCAATGTCTCGGGGCATTAATGCAATGTCTCGGGGCATTAACGCAATGTCTCTGGGCCATTAACGCAATGTCTCTGGGGCATTAATGCAATGTCTTGGGGGCATTAATGCAATGTCTTGGGGGCATTAATGCAATGTCTCAGGGGCATTAACACAATGTCTCGGGGGCATTAACGCTATGTCTCTGGGGCATTAATGCTATGTCTCTGGGGCATTAATGCAATGTCTCGGGGGCATTAACGCAATGTCTCTGGGGCATTAACACAATGTCTCGGGGCATTAACGCAATGTCTCAGGGGCATTGCAGGAAATCTCAATTTCCCTTTCTCCGAGAGCTAACAATACTCACCATTCTGTTACTTCTGATATACAGCTGGCCTTGACAGCGGCTCTAGGATTATAGACTTAGAAAGCTTTACCGACTCCTGGGAACCGGGTACCCGGCTCCCAACTGCCGAGTACCCATCTACCATAGAGCTCATATTGTTTGCATAGCCACCAAACAAGAGAAAACTATGGCTTGCCTCCGTGGGGCTGGGAGGCTGGGTCCGTAACAGAATGGTGAGTATTGTTAGATCTCGGAGAAAGGGAAATTGACATTTCCTGCATTCTCCTTCGATCAATACTCACCATTCTGTTACTTCTGATATACACCAGATTTGATCAGTAACCTGGTGGGAAGGGGCAAGCCATACATGCTAATTTTGCCCCTTGGAGAAAGATTTTAGACTTCAAACTTGACCAACGGAGACCTAAAAGGACCGTCAAGTTCACGGAACCGAATCACATTCGCGTCACAGCCCCCCCCCCCCCTTTTTTCTCCTAAGAAAAGGGAGAGAACTAACGAACATGTATCTCGCCTGAAACACCAATATGCCAAGAGGGTTAACTACTCCCTGCATATCGCTTGTATTAGCCTGGGAATGAGCATGAATATATAAGATGAATGAACATGATACATATACATAATACAAAAAACTCTCACTTGTTGAATTACCTTATGATAACAGGACTTCAGACGTACCGCCTACAACCATTCACCGGTTCGGCCATCAGTGACACAATCTGGTTGACATCCTCTCGCTTGACCATGCCTGCTTTAGGTACTTTTCTTACCAAAGTGAAAAAAGGGGAAAAGCAGTGTGGTCACTAACTATCGTTTCAAAACAGCTAAAGCGAGTGGATTGGCTGAGTCTGACACATCCCTCATATAGTAATCCGTAAATGAGGACTCACAGTGCCATTGTGCAACGGCCATGATGTCCTCTAACGGAACACCATTGTAAAGGGCGGTCGAGGCGGCTATTCCTCTAACATCGTGTGCCCTTACGCCCTGCACCTGGTGCCCAGTCGCCATCTCGTGAGTAGTCTGAATGCATTCGACCACCCAACGAGAGATAGTATCCATGGATGCGGCGCCATAAGGCTTTTTATGGCAGATCCACAGATGTCTATCGTTCGACCGTAATGAGTCAGTCCGTTTCTTGTACTTAGTCAAAGCACGGACCGGGCACCAGACACTGGCATCACGATCAAACCTGGTTAACTTCGGTATAATGATCGGTTTGCCGGGATATCTCAAAGATTGGTTCTTTGACATAAATTCTGCTCTTGGCAGAAGACGCAGACCTTCTCCAGAAACAATAAATCGGTTCATCTCTGCCGAAAGCGCATGGATCTCACTGCGCCTTCTAGCTGAGGAAGCTGCCAATAGAAAGACCGCCTTTAGAGTCAAATGCTTTAGACTAGCCGAACGCAACGGTTCGAATGGGTGCTTGGCCAGTACATTAAGCACTAAAGATAGACTCCAGGCTGGAATGACTACCGGTTGTCTCGGGCGGAGATTGCTCATTCCCTTCAACATCACGTTTAACTGGGCCACCTCTGGACTATCCCTGTTGGCTAGACAAGGGATAACTGATGCCAAAGCTGACTTGTATCCAGCAATTGTGACGGGAGCTAGTCCTGTAAAGAACAGCTCACAGAGAAAGTCTGCTATTTGCTGAATAGTGGATTGAAAGGTATCAATACCCTTTTCTTCACACCAGTCTGCAAATCTGTTAACCTTGTTGTTATATGACTTGAAGGTTGACCTCCTTCTCGCAGCCGCGATGAAATCAGCAGCCTGTCGAGAAAAGCCTTCCGACGTGGAACGTTGTTTGACAACATCCACGCAGTCAATTTGAACATTTCGGGACGCTCGTGTAGGAAGCGTCCCTTGGCCTGGGAGATTATGTTCGGAATCTCGGGCAACTGCACAGGATTTTCCACCAGCAGATCCAGAAGATCCGTGAACCACGCCCTGCTCGGCCAATATGGCGCTATTAGCAGGACCAGACACGGCTCCTCCCTGACCTTCACCAATACCTTCGGAAGAAGAATGGTGGGTGGGTACGCGTACGCGTGCATCCCTCTCCAGCTTATCGCCAGAGCGTCTGTATCGACGGCATTTGGATCTGGAATCGGCGAGACATATGTCATGATTTGAGCATTTTCCTTTGTGGCGAACACGTCCACGTTGGGTTTGCCCCAATGCTCGAAGATCCGTCGTAGAACTGGAGGGTTGAGGGACCATTCTGTTGGCAAGATTCTCTGTCTGCGAGACAAAGCATCCGCCAGAATGTTCAATCGGCCAGGAATATGAGCTGCTTTCAAAACAACCGAGTAATTCCTGCACCATTGAATCAAGTGCCACACCCTGATGCACAGGGTGGGCGACCTGGTCCCTCCTTGGCGATTTATATATGATACTACTGTCGAATTGTCCGACCGTATCAATATCACCTTGCCCCTGATCATCGGAAGGAACTCTTCCAACGCCAGTTCCACTGCCATCATTTCCAACAGATTGATATGCAGCTGACTCTCCGGGAGAGTCCATGTGCCCGAGACCTGGTGTTCTCCCAGGCAGGCACCCCACCCTTCCAGCGATGCATCCGTGTAAACGGACAGCTGGGGGTGAGGTAGGTGCAGCGAAACCCCTATTAGGAGATTCTGACGCTGTTTCCACCATAGAAGATGCGATATTATCGGCTCCAAAACTGGCACCAGTTTTGACAGGGGTTCTGATCTCTGTTTCCACAGAGACATCAGATACAACTGGATAGGTCTTCGCATTAGAGCAGCGTACGGGATAACCTGCTCCATGGAGACCATCATGCCCAGCATCTGAAGGAACCGCCTCGCCTGAATGTGGTTTCCCACTCGAAAACTCCTGAGGATGGCTAACAGAGACACCACTCTGGGCTCTGATGGGTAAACCCTGCCCTCCTCGAGGTCGAATCGCATCCCCAAATAAACGAAATGTTGAGTGGGCGTCAACTCGGATTTCTCCTCGTTGACTATCCAGCCTAGATCTGAAAGTAACTTCAGAGTCAGAGCAGTATCCACGTTCAACCTGGCTGCCGAGTCTGCCTTGAGCAGCCAGTCGTCTATGTAGGTGTGTAGCGCCACGTTCTCTTTTCTGAGAAATGCTGTCACCGCAAGGACCACTCTTGTGAAAACCCTCGGAGCTGTCGACAGGCCAAACGGGAGAACTGTAAACTCCCATACTTGATTCTGAAACGCAAATCTCAGAAACCTGTGCCAACTCCGATTCATCGGAATGTGGAAATATGCATCTTTCAGATCGATCGATACACACCACATTCCTTTCCTCAATCCCGCCATTACCGACCTCGGCGTTTCCATCTGGAACCGAGGCGTATGGATAAACCAATTTAATGGCCTGAGATTGAGTATGGGTCTCCATCCCCCTGTGCTCTTGGGGACAAGGAACATGTTTGAATAGAAGCCTGGAGTGTTCCGGTTTGCTGGTTTTATTGCTCCCTTCAGAAGCAAACCCGACACTTCCTTTTGAACGGCTTCTAACTTGTCTGGGTCCCTTGGTACGGGTGTCCAGACAGGTGCCAAAGACAGATTTTGTGGCGGAAAGTCCCACCACTCCGGCATGTAACCCTGGGATAACCATCCCAGGACCAGACTGTCTGACGTCACACCTCGCCAAGCCTCGACGAAACGCATGAGCCTTCCACCCACCATAGACGCCGCGACGTCTAACGGGGTTGTCCGGCTCGCAGTCCGCCCCCCCCCCCTTTCTTAACGAGAGAGTGAGAACCATTTCGTTCTAGGCACGACGGGTATAACTGGCACCGCTGTTCCTGTCGCACAGGTGCGGTCCAGGCGGATATGAAGGGAGCTTGTGTACCCTCAGGTACGCTTCGGCCCCTTCTGTCCGCCCTTTGAGGCCTTACCCTTACCCTTCCCCTTGCCCTTCCCACCTCTAGGGCGGTCAGGAGCAACATTGGGGAGGGTAGGCGCCTCTACAACCTTCCTGTGTTTCTTCGCCGGCGGCGGCTCCGAAAACCCAGCCGAAACAGACGTCGCAATAGGCCTGGCTTTCGCCTTGCTCTTATGCTTTTTCTGTTTCTTTGAAGGCTGTCCCGTTAGCGGTTTGCCCACAGCCCCTAGTGCGTGCGCTTGCCGCACTAGCTCTAGCTGTAGATTTACCGCTAACCGATTCTGCGCAATACTGGCGGTGTCCTCTAAGATGGCCCGCGCTTGGCCACCAAAGATGCTAGGCCCTGTCAGGGGCGTCCCAAGAAGACGTTCCCTGACTGCCGTAGCCGGACGCATATGGTCAATGACCATTTGCCTCCTGGACTTCGTCACTCGCGCTTGCACCCTTGCCAATGCGTCCATTGACAGCACTGAAGTAGACGATAAGAGTGATTGACAGCGCTCATCGCTGCCCTCACACCCTCATCGCATAGGGCCAGGACTTCTTCCTGGTGTACCTGGGACTTATCCACTAGTGCCGGACCGGGACCACCCGACCCGGCACTCCGGACGCCCAGTACCCATCGGTCATCCTCCGTGACCGACGGGACTACACCATACCTGTCGTATTCACCCCGCGGAATACGACATCTTGCCCGCACCTCCCTGGAGGCCGCAGGGAGCTGACCCTTGGTCATTAGTTGTTTACTATAAATAGCATCCAACAAATCAATGAACCGTGGATCCAGTCCCACTGACTGGATCCGGGCCGCGGGCAAAATCCCCGTCCTAATCGACGCAACCGACGGACGGGGCGCATCTTCATCGGCCGTGGCCTAAACCACAGACGGGTCCACTCTGGCTAGCCACGCCAGAGCATCAGACCAATCTACCTCCGAAGAAGATACCCCCGCAAACACGTCACCCGTTGATGTGCTCACGGGTCTGCCAGCCACGGCCTCCCGGCAAGGAGCCACGGCTGACACGCCAGGCACTCCGCTACCACACGGTTCCGCCGCCACCCCATGAAACACTCCAGTCCATGGGGTAGGGCCGCACGGAAAACCGTACGGACCCGTAACCGTCGCGGAACCATAGCCGGACACGGGCGCCAATGGCACCCCATGTCCGGCTGCCGGACCAGGCGAGATAGGTGAGTACCACGCCTGGCCCGGCACACCCGTTCCCCTGACGGCTGGTGACAAACCAAGCCGCGCGGAACCAGTGCACGGTAACGGATTGGCCTCAGCCGCAGGTGGAGCCGCTGACCTGGCTTGCGCCAAACCAGACAAATGGAAGCCGGTTCCGTCCAGGACGGAATCAACCTCCATATTCTCCACCTGCGGCTTCACGGGCCGCAGCAACCTCTCCTCCTCGGCCTCATCGTCTTCAGACTCCGAAGAGCCGTCACTAGACGATTCAACCGTGGAGCCGTCCTGGCGGACGGCTCCCACACCTGACGGACCGGCCACCGCTACTGGACCACCCGGAGGTGGCCGCAGAGACAGAACCCATCTGGCCGAAGCCAGACGGGCCCGCCAGGGGGCCGTACGAGACGGCCCCCTCGGTAACCAGTCCAGAATCCTGTCCGAGGACAGGATCCGTACCAGGCATGGGGAGAAACTGCCCCCCAACCTTTGGTAGCAGGGACGATGCCAGCGTGGGCAGAACGCTATGCAGAAAACCCTGCATAGCCGGACCAAACCACGCCGGCGGTGCCATCTCCGCCACCTCCAGCTGGGGACGTGGAGCACCCCCACCGGCCGAACCGGGCGCTCCACGATTTCCTCTCGGACCGCCTGACCCCGCGTCAGACCCAGCCAAGTCCTTCTGGGCAAGGAACTTAACCATCGTTTCGACGGACCACACTGCACAAACATTACACCTATGATCTATATTACACAGGGCACACCTAAAACAGACATGGTCCTTGAACATTACACGGACAAACCTATGGCAGTCGTCACATGATGGCGGGGCTGGCTTGGCACAAAACCTACAATAAACAAGCGGAACGAGACACGGATGGAAGGCAGACAATTAATTTTCAAATATTTTGACTCATAAATTAACCGTAACCTCCCCGCACCCCACCCCGCCACGTTACAACAACGATCGCATTGATTATGACGACAAGTACGCGGCGGGCACAACACACCCATAATAGATCCTACAGGATGTGTAACGGCTCCAGGAATCATATCGCATAGCATTCAGGGTATATTTACTAATCAATATAAATTATACTCCTAACGAACGCAGCACGATATGTGAAGAAAACAACAAAATGTTATAACAAAACTGCTGTCTCACACGGTAAAACCGCAGACCACACATCTACTCAAGAATTTTGAAACCACCGATCATTGCAAACCGATCGTGATCGCACGTAAACTTGATCATTCTAAAGTTTCCGGTACCATTTTTAGTACGCAGCACCCAGAATAAGATGCGCGAATTAATGAAAAATTTTTCTTCACATAAACATCCGAGCGACCGTCAGCCGATATTCGTGTTAGAAATACCGTAGCAAACACCTATTTTCATATCTGCCGATCGCCTGTTGGGGTTTAAAGAAGGCGATCGTCTGGCATATATCGTTGCTAGCACACGTCCCAGATTCTATGGGGTCAGAAATTGGAACATGCGACACAACGAAATTTAGAGACCTAAGTCTTTTAACTATGGATAATAAAGAACAATACAACCTGGTTGTCTTGGGCGGTATTCTCCATATTCCTTAGTTAATCCTTTCAGAACACACAAACTATCACTGATTAAAGACTTAGATTATTTTAAAACACTAAAATCCTTAATGCAAAAAGCATGTATTGCTCTTGTTGCTATGCAAACAAGAATGAGCTCTATGGTAAACGGGTACTCGGCAGTTGGGAGCCGGGTACCCGGTTCCCAGGAGTCGGTAAAGCTTTCTAAGTCTATAATCCTAGAGCCGCTGTCAAGGCCAGCTGTATATCAGAAGTAACAGAAAGGTGAGTATTGATCGAAGGAGAATAACGCAATGTCTCGGGGCATTAACGCAATGTCTCGGGGCATTAACGCAATGTCTTGGAGGCATTAATGCAATGTCTCGGGGGCATTAATACAATGTCTCAGGGCATTAACGCAATGTCTCATGGCATTAACGCAATGTCTCTGGGCATTAACGCAATGTCTCGGGGGCACTAACAATGTCTCGGGGCATTAATGCAATGTCTCTGGGGCATTAACGCAATGTCTCTGGGGCATTAACGCAATGTCTCTGGGGCATTAACGCAATGTCTTGGGGGAATTAACACAATGTCTCGGGGCATTAACACAATGTCTCGGGGGCATTAACAATGTCTCAGGGCATTAACGCAATGTCTCTGGGGCATTAACGCAATGTCTCAGGGCATTAACGCAATGTCTCTGGGCATTAACGCAATGTCTCGGGGCATTAACACTATGTCTCTGGGGCATTAACGCAATGTCTCTGGGGCATTAACGCAATGTCTCAGGGCATTAACGCAATGTCTCTGGGCATTAACGCAATGTCTCGGGGCATTAACGCAATGTCTCTGGGGCATTAACGCAATGTCTTGGGGGAATTAACACAATGTCTCGGGGCATTAACACAATGTCTCGGGGGCATTAACAATGTCTCAGGGCATTAACGCAATGCCTCTGGGGCATTAACGCAATGTCTCAGGGCATTAACGCAATGTCTCTGGGCATTAACGCAATGTCTCTGGGCATTAACACAATGTCTCGGGGCATTAACACAATGTCTCGGGGGCATTAACAATGTCTCGGGGCATTAACGCAATGTCTCTGGGGCATTAACGCAATGTCTCTGGGGCATTAACGCAATGTCTCGGGGGCATTAACAATGTCTCTGGGGCATTAACGCAATGTCTCTGGGGCATTAACGCAATGTCTCGGGGGCATTAACGCAATGTCTCTGGGGCATTAACGCAATGTCTCTGGGGCATTAACGCAATGTCTCAGGGGCATTAATGCAATGTCTCGGGGGCATTAACGCAATGTCTCGGGGGCATTAACGCAATGTCTCAGGGGGATTAATACAATGTCTCGGGGGCATTAATGCAATGTCTCGGGGGCATTAATGCAATGTCTCGGGGGGCATTAATACAATGTCTCGGGGGCATTAATGCAATGTCTCGGGGGCATTAACACAATGTCTTGGGGGCATTAATGCAATGTCTTGGGGCATTAACGCAATGTCTCGGGGGACATTAATGCAATGTCTCGGGGGTATTAACGCAATGTCTCAGGGCATCAAGGCAGACTATGCCTCCTGTGGAAGGGCATGAAGGCAACATTTGGGCTTTCTCAAGCAATCAGGATCAAGAAGCCCTTACTACCCTTCTAGAGTATATACATTACAGTCAGAGGTTGTTCAGTATTGCTGTCTATACGTGAATGACACTTATGTTGGATACTTTATTATGATGTAGCAGTGTGTATGGCGGCCATTGAAGGGCACCTAAGGCAGTTGTTGCCCTACATATCTTGCAAAATGGAGAGGCACTAAGGCAAAAGGCTTGTGAAACAAGGCAATTGTCTTAGTTGCCTTGGCTTATTTTCGAGCCCTGTAAAATGAGCCTAAGATTACGTCTAACATATCTCTGTATATAATATATGGAGATATATCAGACTAGTCTTACGAGTTTATAAACACTGGTTCCTAAGAATGCAGAATGAGGTGTGCTATATACATACCTTGAGGATGCGTAGCTTGGTTCCAAGTTTTGCATTTTTATACCCGAGCTGTTCAATTTCCCAGCCATCCACTCCGGAGTATGCATAGCAGAACTGAAAGTTACATAAATGTATATAATGGAGGAATCCAGTTTATCCATCAATCATGTGGTTATAATCAACTAGGTGATACATGTGTAGGATGATGTCATAATAAATTCCAGCATGAATGACTTGATTTAGTCACGCTTCATAGTCAGGTTGTACTAGGCTTGCATGATCTTTGCTTTGAAACGATCGATTTTGTAAAAAATATCGCAATTTTCAATTAAATCCTAGGTCCAAATGCCCAAAAGTTTAAACCGGGGTAACGTGACAAGTACCAAAACCTGGGACTTCGAATTTCTAGAAAAAGTAGAAATAAATCAATAAGAAATAGTGCACAATTTCATGCGACAAATTCTTACCATCCTACGTCTATGCTTAATGTATACCTTATATCCATCATCACGGGATAGAAATTATTAATTGGGATCGCCTCAATATTGCGTATAGTTTAATAAACATCAAAATTTGACATAAAATATCGAGAAAAAATAGAAATAACATGATGTATCGGCTTCCACTTATAGCCTCCTTTTGCAGGATGAGTTTAAGTCATTATCTGAGTAGCGCGAAGATGCTAATATTAGTACCCGGGGAGATACTGCGCAATCCATACATAGGATGGACGGTAGCTTTGAGTAGCTACGAGAGCAACGGCGTAAACTCGTCCTATAGTGCAGTTTATAGTTGATTTCAGAATGTACGATTTACATTTAAGAGTAATTAACAGAATGCACAGTTCAAACTATAACAATCTGGAATGTTGTTGCTTTATTTTCTTTATAAATTAGACATGACAACTGAAATAAAAAGGAAAAATTATTACACAGCCTGACCTTGTTATTAATTGAAATTGCTAACTCTGGAATTAAAAAGAATTATGTTCACTGATTATTGACTAACACTGCAACTAAGTATATACTTGATATTTCGCGACACTGACAGACTCAGGGTCTGCAATGAAAAGAAGAAAATTATATGGCGATTCGACGGGGTAACTAGCTGGTTTTCTCAATGACAAAGGTGTTACCTCGCTATTGTTAGCGTGTTTATCGTAGCACTTTGTGCTGTGATTAGTAATTATTTGACACATGCATGGCACGACGGGATATAAACACAATGTACACATGTGTGAATCAATTATAATTGTAATGTCTCATATACTGCTAAAAGGCGATGGAAAAGTATACACCTCAGATTTTAAACAAACATGAAATTTTTGATGATTTTCCGATTTTTCCTGAATTACATCGTAAAAATCATGATTTTAAAAATAAATCGGAACTTCACGATTAAAACGAAAAATCGTGCAAACCTACGTTGTACCAATTGTATGTCTTACTATTTGATAAATATGCTGTTGAATATTTTGAAACGAATTTGACTGGGCACTGTTGCTGCCTCTTGCACCCAGTCAAATTAGTTGCGAAATATTCAACAGCTTATCTACATAGTTTTCTGGAAACTGAGATTCAAATAGTGCACGGATCGATCGATCCCAACACAGGCAAAGCGAGAGTGGAGCTTAGCTAGAGATGGACAGAGCATAGCTAAAAGTGGATTCATCCATTAATAACAGACAATAGATGAATGAATACATGAATCATATCACATTATTACATGGCTAGATAAGTTCTTGGAATATGCACTCAGTAACCCTCTGTAAGAACTAACCATTCAACTCTTTAACCAACACATTTGTTTAAGAAAATTTATAGATTTCCGCATTGAAAATGTCCATTTGCAGAACAAACGATTATTTTTTTTTAATTTATCACTGTCCTAATGACTAGCTCAGTTAGCGAGCCTGTCATTCCAGTGGTGAATTTTCAAAAATTGTTTTATCTTGGTCTGTAAATGAATATTTCTCATGTCCAGTGCAGAAGGCACTTTTGGCCGGTGTGAGTGTTAAACTGTTAATGGTCACGATTGAAAAACCTGTCTATATTAACCACTGCATGGCCCATTATTCAGTTAACCCCTTAATGGTCAGGACTGTCCAAGATCACCTTCTGATATCAACTTCAACAATGGCCATTTACCACTGAAATGACTAGCTTGATGAACAAATCAATCATTCCAATTAAGGGTGTGCATTTGGAGCAACGCCAGCACACGTGTACACGTTAGCACGTGTACACGTATTTGCCATTCTGCTGTAAAAATGTAGTATTAATATGACATCTATTTAGCCTATTATTAAGCATAGACCGCAGGAAATTCCAATTTCCCTTTCTCCGAGATCTAACAATACTCACCATTCTGTTACTTTCTGATACACAGCTGGCCCTGACAGCTGGCTCTAGGACTATAGACTTAGAAAGCTTTACCGACTCCTTGGAACCGGGTACTCGGCTCCCAACTGCCGAGTACCCATCTACCATAGAGCTCATATTGTTTGCATAGCCACCAAACAAGAGAAATCCATGGCTTGCCTCCGTGGGGCTGGGAGGCTGGGTCCGTAACAGAATGTTGAGTATTGTTAGATCTCGGAGAAAGGGAAATTGAAATTTCCTGCATTCTCCTTCGATCAATACTCACCATTCTGTTACTTTCTGATATACACCAGATTTGTTCAGTAACCTGGTGGGAAGGGGCAAGCCATAAATGCTACTTTTGCCCCTTGGAGAAAGATTTAGACCTAACAACTTGACTAACGGAGACCTAAAAGGACCGTCAAGTTATCGGAACCGATCACATTCGCATCACTGCCCCCCCCCCCCCCCTTTTTCTCCTAAGAAAAGGGAGAGAACTCACGAACATGTATCTCGCCTGAAACACAAATATGCCAAGAGGGTTAACTGCTCTTTGCATATCTTAGCCTGGGAATGAGCATGAATATATAAGATGAATGATCATGATATATAGACATAATACAAAACACTCTCAATCGTGAATTACCTCATCATATTTGGAATTCAGACCTGGAGCATCCAACCATTCACTTGTCCGGCCTCAGTGACACAACTGGTTGATATCCTCTCGCTCGACCAAGCCTGCTTCTAAATTCTCTCTTACAAATGCCAAAAAAGGAAGAAGAGCAGTGCGGTCATATAGCTATCGTCTCAAAACAGCTAAAGCGAGTGGAATGGCGAAGTCTGACACATCCCTCATATAGTAATCCGTGAAAGAGGACTCACAGTGCCCTTGTGCGACAGCCCTGATGTCCGTAAACGGAACACCATTGTCAAGGGCGGAAGAGGCGGCTATTCCTCTCACAACGTGCCCTTGCGCCTTGCACTTGGTGCCCAGTCGTAATCTCACGGGTAATCTGAATGCATTCGAATACCCAACGAGAGATAGAATCCATGGATGCAGCGCCATATGGCTCCATATGGCAGATCCACAGATGTCTACCATTCGACCGTAACGAGCCTGTCCGTTTTGTACTTAGTCAAAGCACGGACTGGGCACCAGACACTGGCATCACGATCTAACCTACTCCGTTTCGGTATAACGATCAGTTTGCCGGGGTATCTCAAAGACCGAGATCTTTGACATAAACTCTGCTCTTGGCAGTAGACGCAGACCCTCTCTGGAGACAATAATCGGTCCCTCTCTGCTGAAAGTGCATGGATCACACTGCGCCTTCTAGCTGAGGAAGCTGCCAATAGAAAGACCGCCTTTACAGTCAAATGCTTTAGACTAGCCGAACGCAACGGTTCGAAAGGGTGCTTGGCCAGTACATTAAGCACTAAAGATAGACTCCAGGCTGGAATGACTACCGGTTGTCTCGGTCGGAGATTGCTCATTCCCTTCACCATCACACTCAACTGGGCCACCTCTGGACTATCCCTGTTGGCTAGACAAGGGATAACTGATGCCAAAGCTGACTTGTATCCAGCAATTGTGATAGGAGCTAGTCCTGAAAAGAACAGCTCACAGAGAGTCTGCTATTTGCTGAATAGTGGAATGAAAGGTACAATCCCCTTTCCTCACACCAGTCTGCAAATCCGTTAACCTTGTCGTTATATGACTTGAAGGTTGGCCTCCTTCTCGCAGCCGCGATGAAATCAGCAGCCTGTCGAGAAAAGCCTCCCGACGTGGAACGTTGTTTGACAACAACCATGCAGTCAATAACATTTCGGGACGCTCGTGTAGGAAGCGTCCCTTGGCCTGGGAGATTATGTTCGGAATCTCGGGCAACTGCACTGGATTTACCACCAGCAGATCTAGCAGATCCGTGAACCACGCCCTGCTTGGCCAATACAGCGCTATTAGCAGGACCAGACATGGTTCCTCCCTGATCTTCACTAATACCTTCGGCAGAAGGATGGTGGGTGGGTACGCGTAAGCGTGCATCCCTCTCCAGCTTATCGCCAGAGCATCTGTATCGACGGCATTTGGATCTAGAATCGGCGAGACATAAGTCATGACTTGAGCATTTCCCCTTGTGGCGAACAAGTCCACGTTGGGTTTGCCCCAATGCTCGAAGATCCTTCGTAGAACTGGAGGGTTGAGGGACCATTCTGTTGGCAGAATTCTCTGTCTGCGAGACAAAGCATCCGCCAGAATGTTCAATCGGCCAGGAATGTGAGCTGCTTTCAAAACAACCGAGTAATTCCTGCACCATTGAATCAAGTGCCACACTTTGATACACAGTGTGGGTAACCTGGTCCCTCTTGGCGATTTATGTATGATACTACCGTCGAATTGTCTGACCGTATCAATATCACCTTGCCCCTGATCATCAGAAGAAACTCTTCCAACGCCAGTTCAACTGCCATCATTTCCAACAGATTGATATGCAGCTGACTCTCCAGGAGAGTCCATGTGCCCGAGACCTGGTGTTTTCCCCTACTAGGAGATTCTGACGCTATTTCCACCCTACAAGATGCGATATTATCGGCTCCAAAACTGGCACCAGTTTTGACAGGGGTTCTGTTCTCTGTTTCCACAGAGACATAAGATACAACTGGATAGGTCTTCGCATTAGAGCAGCGTACGGAATCACTTGCTCCATGGAGACCATCATGCCCAGCATCTGAAGAAACCGCCTCGCCTGAATGTGGTTTTCCACTCGAAAACTCTTGAGGATGGCTAACAGAGACACCACTCTGGGCTCTGAAGGGTAAACCCTGCCCTCCTCGAGATCGAATCGCATCCCCAAATAAACGAAATGTTGAGTGGGTGTCAACTCGGATTTCTCCTTGTTGACTATCCAGCCTAGATCTGAAAGTAACTTCAGTCAGAGCAGTATCCACGTTCAACCTGGCTGCAGAGTCTGCTTTGAGCAGCCAGTCGTCTATGTAGGTGTGTCGCGCCACGTTCTCTTCTCTGAGAAACGCTGTCACCACAAGGACCACTCTTGTGAAAACCCACGGAGCTGTCGACAGGCCAAACGGGAGAACAGTAACCTCCCATACTAGATTCTGAAACGCAAATCTCAGAAACCTGTGCCAACTCCGGTTCATAGGAATGTGGAAATATGCATCTTTCAGATCGATCGACACACACCACATTCCCTTCCTCAATCCTGCCATTACCGACCTCGGTTTTTCCATCTGGA
Organism: Chaetoderma sp. LZ-2023a; assembly: GCA_034401795.1. Lineage (NCBI taxonomy): Eukaryota > Metazoa > Mollusca > Caudofoveata > Chaetodermatida > Chaetodermatidae > Chaetoderma > Chaetoderma sp. LZ-2023a. The sequence goes on from CM067368.1 coordinate 2,442,892, forward strand.
ACCGAGGCGTATGGATAAACCAATTCAATGGCCTGAGATTGAGTATGGGTCTCCATCTCCCCGTGCTCTTGGGGACAAGGAACATAATTGAATAGAAGCCTGGAGTATTCTGGTTCGCTGGGTTTATTGCTCCCTTCAGAAGCAAACCCGACACTTCCTTTTGAACGGCTTCTAACTTGTCTGGGTCCGAGACGCCTCAACGTCTAACGGGGTTGTCCGGCTCGCAGTCCGCCCCCCCCCCCCCCCCCCTTCATAACGAGAGAGAGAGAACCATTTCCGTCTTGGCTCGGCAGGTATAACCGGCACCGCTGTTCCTGTCGCACAGGTGCGGTCCGGGCGGATATGAAGAGAGCCCTCGTACCCTCAGGTACGATCCGCTCCCTTCTTTCCGCCCTTGGAGGGCTTACCCTTACCCCTCCCCCTGCCCTTCCTGCCTCTAGGGCGATCATGAGCAACAGTGGGGAGGGTAGGGCCTCCACAACCTTCCTGGCTTTCTTAGCCGGCGGCGGCTGAGAAAATCCAGACGAAGCAGAAGTCGCAGTAGGCTTAGCTTTGGCCTTGCCTTTCTGCTTCTTCTGCGTCTTCGAAAGTTGGCCAGCTAACGGTTTCCCTACAGCCCCTAGTGCGTGCGCTCCTAGTGCGTGCAGCGCACGCACTCGCTCCAGCTGTAGGCCTACCGCCAACCGATTCTGCGCAATGCTGGCAGTGTCCTCTAGGATGGCCCGCGCCTGGCCACCGAAGATGCTAGGCCCTGTCAGGGGTGTCCCAAGAAGACGCTCCCTGACTGCCGTAGTCGGATGCATATGGTCAAGAACCATTTGCCTCCTGGACTTTGTCACACGCACCTGCACCCTTGCTAGTGCGTCCATAGACAGCACCAAGCCGTCATTGACGCAGGAAAGCGCCACAGGTGGCACAGGGTGGCCTGCCCCCGCTTCAGCCCACACCGACTGAAGGCGATACGATTGGTTGACAGCACTCATAGCTGCCCTCACACCCACATCGCATAGGGACAGGACGTCATCCTGGTGTGCCTGGGACTTGTCCACAAGTGCCGGACCGGGGCCACCCGCTCCAGCACTCTGAACACCCAGTACCCAGCGGTCATTCTCAGTGACCGACGGGACAACACCATACCTGTCGTATTCCCCCCGTGGAATACGACCCCTCGCCCGCACCTCCATGGAGGCCGCAAGAAGCTGGCCCTTGTTCATGCATTGTTTGCTATACATAGTATCAAGCAACACCATAAACCATGGATCCAGTCCAACAGACTGGATCAGGGCTGCGGGCAAGATCCCCGCCCTAATCGATGCACCGATGGACGGGGTACATCCTCCTCGGCCGTGGTCGAAACCAGACGGGTCCACCCTGGCTAGCCAAGCCAGAGCCTCAGACACATCCGTCTCCGAGGAGGACACTCCCGTGAACACGTCATCCGTTGACATGTTCACGGCCCTACCAGCAACGGCCTCCCGGCTAGGAGCCATTGCTGATATGCCAGGAACTCCGGTACCGTATGGTTCCGCCGCCACCCCATGGAACACACCAGTCCATGGAGTAGGCCTGCACGGAAACCGTGCGGACCCGTAGCGGTTAAGGAACCGTGGCCAAACACGGGCGCCAATGGCACCCCATGTCTGACCGCCGGCGAGATAGGTGAGTACCATGCCTGGCCGGCCACACCCGTCACCGTGGCGGTTGGCAGCAAACCAACCATCACGGGACCAGTGCCCGGTACCGGAGTGGTCTCAACCATGGGTGGAGCCGCTGCCCTGGCTTGCGCCAGGCCAGACAGATGGAGGTCGGGTTCCATCAGGACGGAATCGACCTCCATGCTCTCCACCTGCGGCCTCACAGGCCGCAGCACACTCTCCTCCTCGGCCTCCTCATCTTCAGACCCCTAAGAGTCGTCACTAGACAAGGAAAACCGTGGAGCCGTCCTGGCGGACGGCTCCCATGCCTGACGGACCGGCCACCGCTACTGGACCACCCGGAGGTGGCCGCAGAGAGACAGAACCCATCAGGCCGGAGCCCGACGGGACTGCCAGGGGGCCGTACGAAACGGCTCCCTCAGTGTCCGGTCCAGAACCCTGTCCAAGGACAGGGTCCGAATCAAACATGGTGAGAGACTGCCCTACAACTTTTGGCAGCAGGGATGACACCAGCGTGGGCAGAATGCTATGCAAGACACCTTGCCTAGCCGGACCAAACCACGCCGGGGGTGCCATCTCCGCCACCTCCGGTTGCAGACGTGGAACGCCCCCACGGGCCGAAACGGATGCTCCACGATTACTTTCGGACCGCCTGACCCCGCGTCAGACCCTGCCAAGTCCTTCTGGCAAGGAACTTAAGCATCATATCGACCGACAACACCGCGCAAACTTCACACCTACTGTCAAGACTACACTTAGTACAGTAGAAACAGACATGGTCCTTGTATAGAACCCGTACGATATGTGGCACTCGACACATGATGGGGGGGATGGCTTGGCCTATAAACCAAACCTACAATAAGTCAGCGGAACGAAACAAAAGTGGAAGGCAGACAATTAATTTTCAAATAATTTGACCATAAATTAACTGCAAACCCTCCCTCACCCCACCCCGCAACGTTACAGCAAAGATCGCATTGATTATGACGACAAGAACGAAGCGGGCATAAATACACCCATAAATTGATCCTCCAGGATGTATAACGGAACCAGGAATCATATCGCATAGTATTCGGGGTATATTTACCAATCAATATAAATTATACTCCTAACGAAAGCCGACACGATATGTGAAGAAACAACAAAATGTAAACAAACTGCTGTAGCACATGGTAAAACTGCAGACCGCGCACACCCAAGAATTTTGACACCACCGATCATTGCAAACCGATCGTGATCACACGTAAACTTGACCATTCCAAAGTTTTCTGGTACCATTTTTAGTACGCAGCACTCAGAACAAGATGCGCGAATTAATGAAGAAAATTTTCTTCACATAAACATCCGAGCATCACAGGTGTGACGTAACCCGCTCGGACCCTAAGGAGAACGACGTCAGCCGATATTCGTGTTAGAAATACCGTAGCAAACACCTATTTTCATATCTGCCGATCGCCTGTTGGGATTTAAAGAAGGCGATTGTCTGGCATATCACGTTGTTAGCACACGTTCCAGATTCTATGGGGTCAGAAATTGGGACATGCGACACAACGAAATTTAGAGACCTACGTCTTTTAACTATGGATAATAAGGAATAACACCACCTGGTCATCACTGGCGGTATTCTCCATTTTATCCAGTTAGATCCTTTCAAGAACGCACAAACTATCAAATCACAGTATAAAAGACTTAGATTTCTTTTCAAAAACTTTAATCTTTCTCCTGCAAAAAAATGTGGACAGCTCTTGTCGCTATGCAAACAAGAATGAGCTCTATGGTAGACGGGTACTCGGCAGTTGGGAGCCGAGTACCCGGTTCCAAGGAGTCTGTAAAGCTTTCTAAGTCTATAGTCCTAGAGCCAGCTGTCAGGGCCAGCTGTGTATCAGAAAGTAACAGAATGGTGAGTATTGATCGAAGGAGAAAGTGGAATGTGGTGAGGTTGGAAAAAATACAACAATTTATTAACACCCGAATGCCCAGCCACCCCCCCCCCCCCCTCTTGTGTCAACAGCGCTCAGTGATACGCCTTTTGATTAACCGAATACTAAATATTAAATTTTTGACCTCCGTTAATATCTATTTGCAGATCAAGAGGCGACTATTTTGTAAAATTATCACTGGAATTTACAAATAGAGCATTTTAATGTCATTCAAATGGCTGTTTCTCAAGATCACTGTAGATGATGTTTCCATGGTTTTAACATTAAAACGAAAATGAAAATCCTATCTTTGATTGATCAAGGTCCATTTGCATGTCAAGAGACGACTATTTTTAAACATTACCACTGAAATGATTGGCACGGTTACCGAGCCACTCATTGCATTGGTAAATTTACATAACTACTCTCTTTGCTTGCAAATGGAAATTCATAGAGGCCACTTTCGCCGACCTGGCCATAATAGGGTTAATTTGACACACGATTGTGCAACTTGTTTGCCCACTTTTCCACAAAATTCTAATTTGGTTCCTGTCCAGGACAGATAAATATCAAAGCAACAGTGATTCACCCTTTGATGGTCAAGATTGGCTAAGGAAAATAGAAATCTGTCATTACTGAATGTCCATTTGCAGGCAAAGGCAAGATAACTTTTTGAAAATTTACCACTGGAATGACTGGCTCGCTTGATGAGTCAGACATTGCCGCAATAAATTTACAAAAATGGTCTTCTCTCGGCAGGCAAGTAGACTTTCAATAATTCCACATTACTCAAGACCACAAGACACCATTAGGACGCCTTGGCCATTAATGAGTTGACCAAAGGCTGGCGGTGATCAGTCCACTGCAAGATTCGATAAGTGCCACACTCCATGGCACTCATATTGATAATCTGTGTTGATAAGATCACGCTTGAACGCTGAACAGTAATTCACACCTATGTGATCTGAGAAGGAGTGTTGGTTACTCAAAGGAATACCTGCGTACTGTAGTTGATGCTACGCGTGGGTAATTAGTTATGCCAGTTGACTCTCAAAGTGGTTCAAGAAAATTTCAATTTTCTCATAAAAATCACCATGAGCAGACCAAGTGATGATTGTTTTTGAAACCTTACCATAACACTGACTGGAGAGTGGTAACATTTAAAAACAACACCGGTCTCCGCTTGGTCTGCAAATTGACATTTCACAAGAAATGTAGGAGCTATGTTTTGGCAGGCTTGAGTGTTAAAGGGTTAAATCAGGGATCGTACAGCATTGACAATTAGAGAGCGCGGCGGTAAATTCGGAGCATTAATTTTTCAAAAAATAGGCCCTATATCATTTTCTCTGAGGGATATCTTACATATTTCATATAAATATGAATATTTTATAAATTTTTCCCGTGTACACGGTTACAATTTTTGTAAGCGTGTACACGTGCCCAGTCCTAATTCCAATGCTAAATTTGTAAAACGTCTTCTCCTGGCCTGGAAATGAACATCAGTAAGGAAAAATGTAATTAATTAATACAACTCTTTGAATATGATCTATCTACATTAGCATTTGGAGTGGTCAGATGAGGATGGTTGTCGTAAGAAATCTTGTCCTATGAGCACTCACATTAAAGGATGGCTGTCTTCGGCCAGAAAATGGGTGTCAAATATAGACATGTTTGGCTGGACATATTGAGAGCATGTATTAACTGTCTGGCTACTGAAATTCTGTAGACTACCATTTTCATGGAGCTTAACTCTGAATATGCTGAATATTTAAAAAATCATTTGGCTGAAAGTACCAACAACTTTCAGTCAAATTGTTTTCAAAATATTCAGCAGAAACAAAGTTATTGCCCATTGAAATTAATGTCTGGTGGCTTGCAGCAATCAGACAGTTAATGGAGCGATCTGATCTGTCCCTCAAGTATTTGACATCATGTCACGTGTTGTGACCTCACAATCAAAACAAGAGGCCCAAGGTACCTGTGTTGCTCACCTGGAGCACTATACATTTTTGTCAAAATTGTTGGTGGGTGGTTTAGGAGTAGTCTTTTAAATGAGTTTATGGATATTTTTGCAAGTCCAATATGGCCGTCAAAGACGCTACATTTTGATTGATCCACTGTGGCTATGTTTTTGACGTAGTTCCTTCCCGTGATCAAATTTTAATGGCACTCAGTGCCTAATCATATCTCCCAAATTTTGGCCCAATCCATTCAGTGGTTCTGGAGTTGTTTTGGCAAAAAATAGGTTATCCAAGATGGCCGCGAAGTAAGCCCTCAGAATGCTTCCTGCCAACTATACTTGAAATCGGTCCAGAAGTTCTCGAAAAGACATTTTAAATTTCCCATTGCTTTAGTATGGGAGTTTTTAGCAGGAAAAATATCCAAGATGGCCGCCAAACCGTTTATCCAACAGTTTAAAAAATTGCAAATATGAAATCAGACTACCCACAAACATATATAAACCCAATTTCGGCCTCAAAATCCATCAAATAAAAAATACAATATGGCCACCAAATATGTTTCATTTTGATTGGCCCACGGCAGCCATGTTTTCTGACGGATCACCTTCCTTTGAACAAACTTTAATGGCCCTTAGTGTCTAATCATATCTCCCCAATTTTGGCCTGATCACTTCACATGGCCGCCAAACCATTTGGTCAATCAAGTCCTCTTGAAGAAACTTGGCTTACGTCTTGCCCTAGATGACGTTTCATGAGTTTTGAATCCATTCCCCAAGTAGTTTCGGAGAAGATTTTTAAAGACGTTTCCTAAAATCGGCCGAAAGCGAAGCTGGTCTAATCGGGTTCATTTGACCAAACTTGGATCCCGATGTCCTAAGAATGCATCCTGCCACATATAATTGAAATCGGACTAGCAGTTCTCGAGAAGACATTTTAAATTTCCCATTGCTTTAGTATGGGAGCTTTTGGTGGGAAAAAGATCCAAGATGGCCGCCAAACCGCTTATCCGACTGTTTCGAAAATTGCAAATTTGCGATCAGAATACCCAAAAACACGTAAAACCAATTTCAGCCTCAAAATCCATCAAATAAAAAAATCCAATATGGCCGCCAAACACGATATATTTTGATTGGCCCACAGCGACCATATTTTTTACGGTTCAACTTCCCATGAACAAATTTTAATGGCCCTTAGTCCATAATCATATCTGCCAAATTTCGACCCAATCCCTTCAGCAGTTCTGGAGGTTGTTTTCGCTAAAACTAGGTCAACCAAGATGGCCGCCGAACCATTTCACCAGTCAAGTTCCCTTGAACAAACTTGGTTCAGCTCTTGCCCTAGATCATATTTCATGAGATTTGCATCAATCCCATAAACGGTTTCGGAGAAGATTTTTAGACGTTTCCTAAAATCGGCCAAAATCCAAGATGGCCGTCGGTCAAATTGGCAGATCGGCTTCATTTGAACAAAGGTGGATCCCTATGGCCTCAGGATGCTTCCTGCCAAATATAATTGAAATTGGTCTAGTGGTTCTTGAGAAGAAATCGTTTAAAGGAAAAGTTGACGGACGGATGGTTGCCATGACATAAGGTCACTAGGCTTGCGCGATTTTTCGATTTAATCATGAAGTTCGATTTATTTTTAAAATCGCGATTTTTACGATGTAATTGAGGAAAAATCGGAAAATCGTCAAAGATTTCATGTTATTTTAAAATCTGAAGTGTGTACTTTTCCATCGCATTTTATCAGTATATGAACACAATTCAAATCGATTCATGCCCGTGTTCCTTGTGTTTATATCCCGCCGTACTAATCACAACACAAAGCGCTACAATAAACAAGTTAACAATAGCGAGGTAACACCTTTGTCATTGAGAAAACCAGCTAGTTACTCCGTCGAATCGCCATATAATTTTCTTTCTTTCGCTGCAGACCCTGAGTCTGTCGTGAAATGCCAAGTATATACTTAGTTGCAGAGTGTTAGGCAATCAGTGAGCATAATTCTTTTGAATTCTTGAGTTAGCAATTTCAGGCGGTGTAATAATTTTTTCTTTTTGATTCAGTTGTCGTGTCAAATTAAAGAAAATAAAGAAGCAGCATTCCAGATTGTTTGATTTTGAACTGTGCGTTCTGCTGATTACTCTTAAATGTAAATCGTACATTCTGAAAGCAACTATAAACTGCACGAAAGGACGAGTATACGCCGTTACACGCGTACCTACTCAAAGCTAAAGTCCTATGTATGTGGATTTAGGATGGTAAGAATTCGTCGCATGAAAATGTGTTCTAATTTCGTGATATTTTTGTATCATTTATTTCAACGTTTTCAAGAAACAAGTCACGTTACCCCCGTTTATATTTTTGGGAATTTGGACCCACTATTTAATCGAAAATCAAGATTTTTTTTATAAAATCGATCGCGATGTTTCAAAGCAAAAATCGTGCACGCCTAAATGTCACTTGACCTTTCAAGCCAGGTGAGCTAATGATGTAGTTCCCGCTACTTGTCTTTATTTCTCTATTGTTAGCAGGATCATTAACCCTTTAATGCACGAGAAAATTAACATGTTTGCTGAGCGAACGCCAATCTGCATGCCAAGAGAACATTTAAAAATATTTCCCACCGAAATGACTGGCTCGATTATTGAGGCAGTCATTCCAGTGGGAAATTTTTAAAAATAGTCTGGCATGCTAATGGACATTGCCCAAGACCACTACAGAGGCCAATTTTGGCCAGCTTGACCAGCTGTGACCATGTGTGAAAACCTTAACACAACACATTTATCCCTGACTTTCATGGATCTCTATATTTACTTACATTCTTAACAAATCGTTCCCACTTCTCATGACTGGCGCTGGATTTTCCCAGTTTCCGCAGCAAGCGTATGTGAAGGTCTATAAGAGGATGTGCCACTGAAATGCATGCAGAGTTACAATTATTACACTGTAAACAGCAACACTGTTTCCATCATAAACAACAGCTAATGTTCACCCACTGTAAGACTCAGCAACTAAGATATTTGGTGTTCTGCCTGTTTGCACTCCTTGGATTGGCATGTTGAACTGCCCAAATGATTCTATAAAGACAAGAACTTAAAATTTTCGCTCATCTTCAAACCTTGTAACTTTATGCTTCCTCCTCCAATCAGTGTCTGTGTCAAAAGTGCCAAATTTTTATAGAAACTGTTGGATTTCGTCAAGATAGTCAATAAATTCTGAATATTATCTATTTTATTTTGCAAATGAGAATCGCATCAGAATAATATTTGACTTTTCTAAATCTTTACAAGAAAATGTAGAATTTTCCACACATTTGAAGCACCTGGAAATGAGTTTCTTATTACTCCATACTTTCCCAGACTTTCCACACTTATGTATGAACCCTGATTTAATATGTCAAAAAAGTGGTATTCAGGTACCGCGGAGATATGAGCAGCTGAAATTTGGCTAATAAAGGGCAATATCATTCTGTGTGCATGAGACATGTAGCACTATAACGTATTATGTGCATCATCTCATTCCAATACAACATTATATAACCCATTAAAGGTAATGTACACTGCAGTGCTATCAAGAAATAGCAATTTGCTGATTATTTTTGAAAATTTACTCCTGGGATGACTGGCTCAATAAACGGGCTAGTCATTCCAGTGATAAATTTTCGAAAAATGTTTCTTGTTCTACAAATGGATATTTTCTACAAGAAATTTTTTGACAAAACTGGACTATTAAATGGTTAACTTATACCATTTAACTCTTTAACCCTCGAATTTGTTTAAGAAAATTAAAATTTTCTCATAGAAAATGTCAATTTGCAGACCAAGAGAAGACTATTTTTAAAAATGTATCACTGGAATGACTAGCCTGTTTATTGAGCCAGTCATTCCAGGAGTAAATTTTCAAAAATAATCAGCAAATTGCTATTTCTTGATATAGCACTGCAGTGTACATTACCTTTAATGGGTTATATAATGTTGTATTGGAATGAGATGATGCACATAATACGTTATAGTGCTACATATCTCATGCACACAGAATGATATTGCCCTTTATTAGGCAAATTTCAGCTGCTCATATCTCAGCCATGTGAATACCTTTAGCGGTACCTGAGTACCTTTCACTTGGACATTTCTCGAGACCACTGCAGAAGCCGTTATTGGCTGATATGAGGGTTAACAGGTTAAAGACTATATTGCTATAAAGTGTTGCTGTCTAAGACAGAAAAAACTTTTAGCAACATTGTATCTCAAATATACACATCAGCCTTTTTTAGAACTACTTCTCCTGCAAGAACGCTTGAAAGCCCACTCTCTCAGTCTTAGGACAGCTTTACAGGGAAACGGGTCAATATTTCAAAACAAATTTTACTGGAAGCTGTTACTGCCATAGACGGTTCAACAGCTCCCAATCAAAGTAATTTCAGCCTATTCAACAGAGGATTCCTTACAATAGAGAGAAGTTTGAGCTGGGTACCCTACAGCTCATAAATAAGTTTGAGCTGGGTACAGTACAGCTCATAATATGTTTGAGATGGGTACCCTACAGCTCATAAATAAGTTTGAGCTGGGTACAGTACAGCTCATAATATGTTTGAGATGGGTACAGTACAGCTCATAAATAAGTTTGAGCTGGGTACAGTACAGCTCATAATATGTTTGAGATGGGTACAATACAGCTCATAAATAAGTTTGAGCTGGGTACAGTACAGCTCATAATATGTTTGAGATGGGTACCCTACAGCTCATAAATAAGGTTGAGCTGGGTACAGTACAGCTCATAATATGTTTGAGATGGGTACCCTACAGCTCATAAATAAGTTTGAGCTGGGTACAGTACAGCTCATAATATGTTTGAGATGGGTACCCTACAGCTCATAAATAAGGTTGAGCTGGGTACCGTACAGCTCATAAATAAGTTTGAGCTGGGTACAATACAGCTAATAAATAAGTTTGAGCTGGGTAACCTACAGATCATAAATAAGTTAGAGCTGGGTACCCTACAGATAGGGTTGGGCGATTTTTCGATATTATCGTCAATATCGCGATATACCGATACCGAAATCGTCATAATTTCGAAAAATCGTAAATATCGTCAATACCGACAGGACGATATTGCACTTTTAACTGTGAGCATAATATAAATAACTAAGTTAGAAATGTCATACTCTTACCTCTATTCGGCCCAGTAATAGTCTTTAAGTAATAATCCAGTCTTTGTCTAAGGTAATAAAAACTTAATAAACTCCAAAATAATCTGTGTTCATTTAATTCATGGTTTGTTTGCGCTAATAAAATGATTTAAAGTACAAAATAATCCTTTGTAGTTCACTTTTCATAATTACATAAATAGACGACGCCATGTTTTTTCTTGCCTCATTCTGAGTGTTAGTCAGTGGGGAATACCATTTGCACTACCCACATTCCAATCTGATGACGTCATTACTACAGGTCAAGCTATTTATCCATTAGTCATTGATCTGCATGGTTAAACATTCTTCTGACCGTGAAAGATTTAAACTTTAAAACTTTTTAGGTCGATAGGAAACCACACACACTTAATCCCTTATCAATACCACAGCTTGGAACGGTGGGTGAGGGGGAAGTTAATCTCTTGCTTTACCGTTATACGTTTTTATGTAACTTTATACAATATATTTAGCATTTTTAAACGAATCAGATCAAAATTCATTCCACATATAACATTACAGATTTATTCTAAGTGAGAAACAGCCTTAAAATAAATAATGTAGGCCTAATTATTTCCAGTCTTCGATCTGTTGTGGCAGTTTTGGTTGCAGGGTTAATTTCACACATCCCGGCTACGCCTTGAGATCAATGGATAGGACCGCTAAGTAGTGAGCGAATTTGAATAGGTCTACAATGGGGCAAATTAGTATTTAATATTACAGACCAAATAAAATCTGATATAATTGTTTCCAGTCTTCACGCTGGTTCTCGTTCAAAATCATGCAGTGTTATTTTATTAATTTGCATCGTCTACGCTAGCGGTGGGCGTGATAACAGCTGTCGGAATTCTGCAGTGTGAATTCTGATTGACTCAAGTATGATACGGCGGCCAATCAGACTTTGCTCTGCGGAATTCCTTTCTGCGCAATGAAGTTAATGCGTGTTCCTTGCTCAATCTTTTGACAGTTGTCGTGAGGTAAAGATAACACAAAATACAACACAAGAACAGAAGAAAATCCTTTATTTTTCTTATTTGTGATGAATACGGTTAGTTGCATTACATTCGTTGCCTTAAACTGTATATTGAAGGGTGTCAAAGTGTGGAATTTCGTGTATTAAATATGCGGAAATGGCAATCAAGGCGATCTCAATTTACGGTTTCAATGCAACAAATTTAATGAAAATAACTTGTAGACACCACCAATTTGAAATACATGTTATTCTATGTTTACACCCTAACTCCACACCCCACCCAAATGACGATATATTGTGTTACCGCGGTATTTTAATGAGATACCGATATCGTCATGCCTTGAGCAATATCGCCCAACCCTACCTACAGATCATAAATAAATTTGAGCTGGGTATGGTACAGCTCATAAATAAGTTAACATGTTTCAAAACATTAACAGAAACAGATTAGTTAGAACAATTTTGAACACAAGGTAAGAAATGTTCTGTTTAATATTTTGGACTTAAGCAGCAATGGTTTAGATTTTTCTTTGGGAAATATTTTCAATTATTACTGAGCTGTATTGTATGATTGTTTAACCGTTGACCCTTACAGACCAGCAATAACAAATTCTTTCTGTCAGGAATATTTTGTTAAATATTTTGAGACTAATTCGACTGCCAATGTCAATTGTATAGATGTGGAATAGCAAGGCATTATACTTTTGCAGGAATTCACATGTACCTGATCAGTTCTGCTTGTAACACTAATCAACACTTTTAAGTCTTTAACCCCTGAATTTGTTCAAGAAAATTTCAATTTTCTCATTGAAAATGTCCATTTGCAGACCAAGAGAACTATTTTTGAAAATTTACCACTGGAATGACTGGCTCGGTTATCGAGCCAGTCATTCCAGTGATAATTTTCAAAAATAGTCTTCTCTTGGATGATTTGAAGACATTAACCCATTCATGGTCAAAACTGACTTCTGTAGTGGTCTTGAGAAATTCCATTTGAAATCAAGAAGACTAGTTTTGAAAATTACTATTAGAATAGCTGGCTGGATTATCAAAACAGCCATTTAAATTGTAAATTTTCAAACATGTATTATAGTCTTCTCTTGGCCTGAAAATTGGAATTCACTAACCAAACATATCATACATGTCTTTACCAATCCTGAGTTATTGGCCATCAAAGGGTTACTAGCGACATTCACATGTAAGGTCATTCATGATCTGTGAAGACTGCGATTACTAGCGTCTGTCCACTTGTAAGATCATTGATGACCTGCAAACGCAATCACTAGCGACGTCCACTAGCAAAGTTATTCATGATCTGAGATTACCATGGCTGCTCTGGTTCTGGATCGTCTTTCCTGTAAACCAGTGCCGCTCCTAGATGAAACGCTGCCCTAGGCGAGACAAAGCTTTTGGCACCCCTATAGGGGTGGGTGGGTGGGATTTCTGGACACATTTTGAAAGCATACATGTGTGTAGGTTGTGACTGCGGGGGACAGTTAGTATAATCAAAATTATCTATTAAATCATAAAGGCAATTTGTAGAGGTTAAAATCTCTATGAGTGAGTTAACAATAACTTGTAAAAAGACGGAACTCTACTAATGTATATATACATGTTAAAAACAGTCGCGATGAGTGAAGCATGCATCACTTCAGTGTCCACTAACACAGCCGGTGGCATTGAGCGTCAGAGCTAGCTTATCACCACGACATCGGACAAGCAGCAGAAGTGTAAGTGTACCAATCGCCTTCAGGTGTATTTATTGTTTGTTCAATTGCTTGTGGACAATGTTCGCCCATTAAGCACTTTTTAAATGTAAGTGCAAAACTCTAGACCTCTCAGAGACACCGAATTTGACACTTGCCATTTGTTAACCATTGTCATTCTTCATCGTTGACACTCGACAATTGGACAATTGTATGATTGTTCATTAGGTACTAGTGAAATTGAACAGTGATCCTGTAACAGATCAACTTGAAGAATGAAAAACGGTCCGCATATGTTTTTCACAATATCAGTGACAGAATAGAAAGCGAAATAACGTGCATCACACTATTGTTTATCTTGAAATACAAGATTAAATTTACACTCACCAGTTTTCGTGTCTTCTAAATACCGCTGTAAATCGGTAAATGAAACGTGGGTAATTCCTAGGATATCACCATGACGTTGCAAAAATGAGCAAATAATCGCATAATCTGGATGGTTGTGGCACAAGCTTTCCTTAGCTTGCTTTTTACCCGGAATCTTTAGGTTGCTTATCCAAACGTTTTCTTCTTTGGCGGCGGACATTTTGCTTTAGTTGTTGATTATGCTAATAACACAAGGGAGGTAATTATTCAGATTATTATTATTTGGCCGTAACGAGTTGTCTCCCCTACGTCATCGATGAATGGAGTCCGAAAACAAAACGCAGATTTTCGGCGTGAAACAGCGTTGCGATAAGTTTTGATTAAACCCAACGAACATTTGCAGCGTAAATGGTAGCAAAAACGATTTTCTTACACAATTTAGCATTGGTTTTATAAAATTCTAAGAATTTTTTCTATTTCCTTACAATATAGGAATCCCTAAATAACCCCCCACCCCGCCACATTGATTTAACCCTGAATTAATGCATGACCATGACAGTTTATTAAATTGCCCCGGCACAATATGTGTAATGTTGCATTGCATGAAGTCATGTCCTACCCTGACTACATTTCCTTCTACCCTTTCTTCTCTCTTTCATTCTTCATTCCTGCTTCTGCAACTGGAACAAACAGTTTTTCTGGGCAGGGTATCCCCAGCATATCAAACAAATTACTAATATTTGTATTGTAGCTGATAGTCGTGGAATGCAGCGTGAAAGGATTAATGGGTTGAATGTGTTTAACCTAACCAAATGGTTGCGGGTATTAGTCCCATATCTAATAATTAAAACCGGTGTTGTTGGGTAGCGGAGAGGCTCCACATAGCACTAGCAATAAATTTCAATCCAAGATATGGGAGCTGGTCAATGCTGAATCTTTTCAGACTGGGTAGACTGGATGCACCTGCTTCAACCTAAGCAGCAGCCGCTTTCAGGCTGGCTAGTCCTAACATATCCAGTCATTGCATAAGTAAGGAGAATTAATTGATCGGGGCAGAGGCGTCGAAAGTGTCAAATCTAAACCCTTTTCTCACCTAGCAGCCAGATCTCATATTTACTCTGTACCTGTAGTGGGCAATTACTGCCAGTATGAGTCAATCCCAGCCATCCTATATATCCCAATCCTGCGTCAATGCCCTTTATTTATTTCAGATTCTGATTTAATACTCCCCATTTTATCAATCCGACACTACTATAAAATATCTAAGTCACACCTACCAACAGCTTCTCACCCCAAATACTACTGTGGCTTTGTTGAGCACCGCTTTTCTTTCCTGCTTTTTCTTTTCTTCCATTTCCGATCTCTCATTCATTCATTCATTCATTCATTCATTCATTCATTCATTCATTCATTCATTCAATCAGTCAGTCATCTGATCATTCATTCATTCATTCATTCATTCAGTCATTCATTAGTTCACCACCTCCATTCATTCATTCATTCATTCATTCATTCATTCATTCATTCATTCTTCATTCATCCATTCCTAATGCCATCGAAGACCGGTGTGATTATTGTGTTTTGGGTTTTTTCTGTCTGTCTGTCTGTCTGTCCATCCATCTTCATCCATCCATCTGCCTGTCCGTCTGTCCATCCATCTGCCCGTCCATCCATCCGTCTGTCCATCCATCCACCCATCCGTCCACCCATCCGTCCATCCATCCATCCATCCATCCTTCCATTCGTCTGTCTGTCTGGCCGTACATTCATCCATACATCCATCTGTCTGTCTATTCGAGACATATCACAGGAATCCTAGTAGATAGAATCACCAAGTGTTTAGAAAAATTCTTAGTTTGGGGTAAAACGGTAAAAAATCTAGGTCACTGGGTCACTAAGTGCATCCTAAAATACAGATTTTTCGCCATAAGTTGGGAACACAAGTAGGTAGTATCACCAAATTTGGCACACATATTGACATTATGAGTGGCTAGAGAACTTGTTAGTTTGGAGTCAGAAGGTAAAATATCTAGGTCAAGGGGTCACTTAGAGCATACCGGAATACACTTTTCATCAATAACTCTGCAATGCAAAATGGTAGAATCACCAAATCGTTAACATATCATATTGTGGTTGGTTAGAACTAAAATTTTGTTTCAGGTCAAAACTTAAAATATCTAGGACACAGATTCACTAAGTGCATCCCGAAACACACGTCTTTAGCCATACAGCTGGAATGCAAGTAGGTAGAATCACCAAATTTTGCCCATCCTTTCAGTGGCTAGAAGTTCTATGAGTTTCTGGACAAAGCATCAAATACCTAGGTCACAGGGTCACAAAGTGCATGCTGGAATACACAGTTTTCGCCAAAACTCTGGAATGCAAGAAGGTAGAATCCTCAGATTTAGCACACGCTTTCACATTGTGACAGCTTATGATAGCTTTGAGTTTGAGGTCAACGGATCAGCTGCTATCTAGGTCATGGGGGTCACTAAGTGCAGTGTCAAGACAGAGAGCAATGGCGTGAGTCAGCATCTCCATCGATTGCCTTCTAGTTCATTAATTAATTAATTAATTAATTAATTAATTAATTCATTCATTCATTCATTCATTCATTCATTCATGTTTTTAACTCAGTTTCTACCGAAATTTGTTTTATCTGATGTCTGTCTGATTCATCAATTTCATTTGATGTGTACCACCTTCTGGACAGCTCTTTGTCTAAGCTGTGCTCTTGGACAGCTGGTTGATTCGTTGGCGTGGCTTCATATGGCCATGCGTCCCGCATGAGACTACAGTACTCTCCTATGCAGCCACATAATCAATCACTGTTCCTTAATGATTGTTCAATCCTTTCACAACCTTTCCACCACACATTTCTACTGTTATTTTCTAAGTGGCATAATTGACTCTTATAATTTATCTTTTTTAATTCTTGTATATAAACCCTGTAAATATCTGACTTGTTGACCACTCGCACAGTCAGAAAATGTACTTCATTATGGTGTACTAGCAGAGAGCCTGCATGACTACATGCAAATCTCGTAGATCATCTGCAGAGTTAGCGTGGCGTCAGACTAGCATGGTTTGCAGTCGAACTACCAGCAGTTCAGTTCAGTTGAAGGTATTCCTGGCTTTAGGATTAGGCACACCCAGGTCGTCTGGTATCCGTCGAGTTTCCCCAGTCTTCCATTTTTCTTGTGTCATATACACAAGATGTTATTTGGTAGTAGTCAGGATCCACATTCGCACCATAGGGAACGATGCCCTTATAGATAATAATATGGGGCAGATGCCATTCCTGTATCTGCTGGAAATAACTAGGAGACACAATGATCTTATGGTCGCACATCCATCAGTTTGATGTGTATATTGTACATATAGTCATGCCTGCGGCTCTCGACCCATTGTATTATGTCAGATAGGGTATAAGCTTTGTACCTCTCAGCTAGGACTCATGAGTTGTCAATCATTAGCTGTGTCAGCATCGCTGATTCATCTAGCCATTTCTGTATCATATCAGAATCAATCACAGCAGTCAAGAGTTTCACGAGTCTCAATACATACATCTGAGATTGGTCGGCGTAGGCAGAGGACTTTGTTATTAGATGGCAGCATCCTTCAGGATCATCTCCACACATCAGGCATGTAGGATCCACCTTGTATTAAATAAACCTTGCCCGATTGCTTTGTAGGATATATGTCCCTATTAGCAGCTTGATCTTCACTGCTGCTTTCTCAACCTCACTGATGTTAAAGTGCACTATTGTTCACACATGGTGTGCCTGACCCATTTGTACCATGTTTGGGTTTAGGTACTTCAATGATGTTTTCTCACCAACTTCTGTATCACGTAGAATCTGGATAAAGTCGGACACTATGCCTCATTGCCTCTCCAGACAGCATGCCTGTTCTACAGCTCTACTAGTGACACAACTGCTGCCCAGTCTGGTCCAGTGTTCTGGAGATGTCTGTTGTCTCAGGCATGTGGTGCGCAGAAGTATAACCACTGTACCTGAGGTCAATAATCATCATTATCATCATTTACGAGGCACAAGCAATTAGCATGTTGTTGGCTCGGGTTAACGTATTGAAATACATGTAGTTTGACTTGGTCAGGCGAACTTGAATATTCTTTTTTTAAAGTAAATATCTTGTTTGTTCTTGAGTGGTTTGATTGTTGCTGCTCAATTACGTCGCCTTGAAACTGTCCATATTTCCATAACATTGGGTTTACAACATTATGTCTGTTTTGGAAAAGTGCTGTGGTACAGATGAGTGTTCCCTGCCTCAACTGCAGTGTGGTGCCTACAGGCATTGTTGTACCCTGCTGCGCATAGCACTCAGCTACATTGTTGAGTTGTGGAGGCCGTAAATGGATGTGTAAACCTCCATTGCTGTTGTTATCATTTTCTGTGTTCATCGCTACCTGAGTATACTTTTGTATGCTAGTGTCACTTCATCCAGTCCACAAAAAAATGCAGCCGTGGAAAAGCAGTGACATATCTAATTTGAGTTCGATTTAGCCATATCTGAACGAGAGTCCAAATCTGCAAGTGATTTATGCTAGTCTCTTTTCGTGCTACCACAAAAATGGTATCTGTGGAAAGCAGAGTGCTATCTACTGTTAATTGGAATCGCTACCGAGCATTGTCTCACCTTTACACAGTGTACTCCAAGCTCAATCCGCTGTATTGACAGAAATGTACTAAGATTTTCAAAGTCAAATGTTCTTTCTTTGAAGTATATATACATATAATTTGTTCCTGAACGATTCGACTGTTGTTGCCACGGCTATTGTAGTTGGCAGTGAATTCCACTGTAGTACCACTGTATTAGTGAAGACGTGCTTGCGAATATCTTTGTTGCTGCGTTTTATGTTGAGCTTGAACTTATGACCTCTAGTTTGCGTAATACTGGATGGTTTGAAAAAGTAGTCTCCACCAATATTATATAGATCCCTGATGAGCTTGAATGTTTCAAATCTCCTCGAAACCGTCTATATTTCAGTGGCATTAGATTTAATGCGTCAAGTCTTTCCGTGTAAGTATACTCTCTGGTTTCTGGGACAAGTTTTGTTTCTCAGTTTGAACTCTTTTTAATAGCTGTGATTACTTTTTCAGTCTTGGCGACCATGCCGTGTTGCAATATTCAGGAATAGGCCTCACTAGAGACTTGTACACGAACGTGAATGTAGATGGGTCTATGTTGGTAAAGGTTCTTTTGATTAGTCCTATTGTGCTGTTTGCCTTGGATACAATATTACCTATATGTATATCAAAAGAGAGGTTTCTATCAATATTCACTCCCATGGGTTTTTTTACCTCTGATGCTGATACAGGCTGCATATCGGGCGTATCTGTCATATAGTGTATAGATTGTGGGTTATTCCTGCCGAAATGTAGAACATGTGCTTTATCTATGTTGAATGATAGCTGCCATGTCTGCGACCACTTACATACTGTGTCTATGTTGTATTGGATCTTACTGATAGCTGGGTTGCCATGTATGTTTGTGTCATCTGCAATAGCTCTTGGTGTCCACTACAGTGGTGAGCTAACAGTGTAACGTGAAGTCCAGGTGAAGTCAGATGCGCTACTTCGAAAGCATGTCTGTTCTACAGTTCTTCACAACTGCTGGTTAGTGGTGTTTTGAAGATGTCTGTCATCTCGGAGATGTGGTGCCTGACCATATATCTCGTGTTTCCAGTGGTGTGTAACTACTAGCTTGGCTATGGAAGTGAGTGAACAGTGTGACGCACTGGACTCACCCAGATTATCCAGATGAAATCAGCCTGCCATGTGCGGTGGAGATGGTCCAGAATGCCCACCAAGCTACCTGTGCATATTGATAGACGTCACCACAAGTGGCAGTTACCAAAGGCTGCGTTTTTCCTTCTGTCACAATCAAGGGGGTCGCCACTGATGAGAAAACAAAACAACAGCAATGGACGCGAAAAACAACAAAGCAGGTACCAAATACAGGACTTTTCTGAGCTTTAATCCGTTAATGTCACTTCAGTGCTAAAAAAGGCCTTTCTCCGAGCGACATAGATGCGTTCTCACATCTGTCACCGCCAAGGGTGTCGACAGTCGAGTAAACAACAACAACAACAACAACAACAACAACAACAAAAATGGCTACCAGCACGAGCAATAATGCAAGTATTGAAAACGGCAGCCAGGCCTTTTTAGCGCTAAAATGGCTCCTCAGAACCACAGATATCGTAAAATGCATATTTATCGCATGAGTGGGACCTATTTAACAGGGACCCATACTATACTCCAACCAAACCAACCAATCATTGATTTGTTGACCTGATGAAGCGCATTTATGTGTGAAAGCTTGTCGAAAAATAATAATGTTATATTTAAATGTTTTTACCTTCTAAATCCTGTTTGTATTACTTATGCTATCTATCGGTCACATTACCTAAATGACACATGCTGCTATATGGCTTGTTATGATAACATTTGAGATGTTCCAAATATAGGATGTTAACAGCGTTTCGCGAATGTTACAGGAGATACACATTCACAGGGATTAACACTGCAGTCTTTTGGAGATTTTAACATATCCATGTATCCACATTACATGTGTTTATCCCAGGGGGCGGGATGGCAAGTAGATTTCATTCCTCTTGCCAGCAACAGCATGATAGCTGAAATCAATGTGTGGCTGGAATGTAAAAGGGGGCATAGCTAGATGCATGTTTTGAAGTTAAGGCTCTGCAGTTACTTACAGAGATGACCATCCTTGGGATACCTGATTGTTATGACCTGTGTGATGCACTAGAGGAGTGATTATGCAACACAGCAGAAGCATCAACTAGCCGAATGCTACTGCGTATGATGAGGAGAAAACTACAATAAACTCTTCCAGAGCTATCCAGTCCTGCACCGTCTAGTGGCCAGAGCATATGGATCCATAACAGGTGATGCGCAGCAATCCCTCTGTGTGGATACGTTCCTAGAAGCGCTTAAGCGGTCAACCAAACCTTAAAGACTTTATCAGGCAGATCTTGCGATCTGACTGCTCTGACCAATATAACCATACAATCGGAAAGATATCTCATGAGATAATGACACTATGGTTGAGACACTGCATCGGCTTCGGTTAGCAGCAGTCCACTCCTCCTGAGAAGCAACAACCCAAGAAGGAAAATGGAAAGAAAAAGAATGGTAGCAACGCAACTTCTGTGTAGCTGGCACAATGCAAGTTATGCAGAGTAAGCATAAGCAGAATCGTGTAATTATAACAACGCATTCTGTGAGTCATACAGCGATGGACCCCTGTTGGTTTTTGGTATCTCAAGGAGTATTATTGCTGAAAAAACCCACCATGTGCTTATGTGTCCAACTAATTTAGTTTCCCAAAAACTTGCAAAGAATAGAACATCACGATTTTGCTGTTGCTGAAACTAAAGCTAAGATGGAAACGGAACATAAGCCAATGATTATAAATGTTTTCCAGACAAGTTGAATGTCTTCAGTGTCATGCAGAATGTTAAAATTTGAAGTCATAATTTCATATCATCTGGATTACAGTAATTCTTTTAATGTTGAATTACTGTTACCATTGTACATTATCACATTACTATTGTAGTACCGAAAAGCTAACGTACAAGACCTGGTTAATATTTTGCAGTTGAGAATAGCCAATGCCGTTCAGAAATTTCACCGTATCGTTTTCTATATCTGGGCCGGAACCTGCGACCTTAACGAGAAATGAGGCAACAGTTTTGTCTATTTAAGAACGGCCGATGATGAACTCGCGGTAGACCGCATTTGCCAACACTATCAATGTGCGATAGACATAGTAAGGCATTACGGCCAAACAGTGAGATTTATCGATATCCCGGCATATTCTCTGGTCCTGTATAATGAGCAACTTCACCATTTAAATCGCTGTTCCTTCAAAGACCAAGAGCTGCAACTGCATGACCAACTCTCTCTTCTCAATGATAGAATTGAGAAAATTAATGCAGATATTGGTGTACACACCATCAAATGCAGTGTAGAGTTAATACTCCGTAAAAAAAATCTAGTGCACGTAAACGTGTCCGTTATCATTATACTTTCGAGTTTTTGAAGGATGGTTTGCATGTAGGTATGCTGCTGAATCTGGTTTGGCTTCAGAAGATCCATTTAGATGTTCTCCGGAGTTGCACCACCATCACTACTCAGTGAGTTATATTTTTCAGTAAGCATATGCTCACAACTTATTTCAGTAAGTGATATTACTTTTTAGCGAATATTAATTTTGCTTTCCTGATATAAATCAACAGGTGACCCATAATGCCGAAACCGTTATGTATTAACACTGCAACCGTGGAGGACTCTCCATAATATTGGTAAAATTCAAGCTGCTGGCATAGTAAGTTTCCGTGAGTCCCGAGGAGGTTCCATAACTCTGGCCGACATTATGGCAGATCCTGATCTGCCTGCCACAGCTACAGTCCTTGAACGATTGCTCCATGCTGGGGACGTCGTATTCGACATCAATGATGAAGGCGCTGTTGGTGGGGGTCGACTCGCACCCAAGGGAAGAATCCCTGGAAGAGCAAGTAGCTAGACTGAACATGGAACTGCTAGCTCAAGGTATCAAATACAAGGCACTCTTTAACCCAACTAGTCGACAAAGGGGTGATCAGACCCTAGTTGATAACCTGGCTCTTAGGGGGTTATATACCCCTAGAGAACCTAAGAGGGAGTCGCAATCAGTTTCTCACCATGACACTAGGACGTCATCACCAGTTCGTAGAGCTTACTTGGATGGCTCTTCGTACAATGACTAGAATGTCATCACCCGGTCATAGAAGCTACTCTGATGGTCCTCCTCCACCTAAAATGTAAACTTTTGATGGAAAATGTGAGTGGAAACCATTTTTCATACAGTTTGAGCATACTGCTTCAAGGTACCGTTGGTCTGATACATATAAATTAGACATGCTCATCTCAGCTTTAAGGGACAAGGCTTAAAGTGTTACTGCATCTGTTCTGTGCATGTCCAGAATGATTACTTCAGTTTATGCGACAAATTACGGTTGCGATTCGGGAAGAAAGATCTGCCCCACATCATCAGGAAAAAAATGCAAGACATTCGACAAGAGGGTAACTCTTTAGAAGAATTTGCAGATATCATTCAGGAGCTCACTTTAGATGGCTACCCTGATGCCTCAGAGAGTTTGGGCGAGAGAATTGCCATTGATGCATTCCTACGGGGTGTTGAGCATGAACGAGCCGCTCTGACAGCTATGGATAAAGATCCGAGCACCCTGGAGGAGGCTGTACAAATGGTCAATGCAGCTATCCATAGTCAAAGATTGATCATGGGTTCCAGAAGACCTGAGGTTCGAAAGGTCCATTTTCCAGACGATGCTTCTGGTTTGATGGAGGCAGATAATCCTGATCAGTTGAGAGGCATAACGGCTCCAAGCAGGATAGATAAATTAGAGAAAGATGTCGAAGGACTTAGGAAGGATATGGCGGAGATGAAGGTAGATGTTGCTAAGATTTTGAATCTTATATCTGGTCAATTCGGTCGATGTCGGTCTCCTCCAAGAGGGAAGGTCGTTCCATCGCGTTCCCCTTCTCCTCCTCTCAGATCGGGAAAGTGCTTTAATTGCAATTTGGAGGGCCATTTTTCCTGTGAGTGTCCAGAGCCGAGGCGTACACAGTCGCCATGACCTTCTGCTTCACTGAGATCTTCGCCTGTGCGATCATATGATGTTCGCATGTATGAGTTTAATCGTGACCCTATGACACTAGTCATTCCTATTAAAGTAAATGGTGTTTCCGTTGATGCAGTGGTGGACACTGCGGCACAAGTGACAGTAATTGGCAATTTCTTTGCAAATAAATTACCTTACCCTTTAAAGAAGTTGGAGTCTATTTCATTGAAAGGTGCAGGTAGAGACAATATTATCCCTGCGGAAAGTGTTGAGCCAGTCACAATTGCATTAGACTCTATGATGTTCAACTTGCCAGTCCTTCTTGCCAATATTAATGATCCGATTATATTAGGCCTGGATTTCTTGAAGGCACACAAGGCCACCATTGATCTGACTAGACTGTGTCTGACAATTAATGGAGAACCTGTTCAGGCATCAATGTTGAGAGCTCATGGGAAGGAAGCCCAAGTAGCTCAGGTAACATTGAAGCAGAAAGTGGTCGTTGGTCCTTTTGAGGCCGTGAAGACCACAGGCGTTCTGGATCGGGAGGTACAGAACGTTGTTGTGCGCCTGCCCTCATCTAAACTGGAGGGTCTGGTAACACCACATACAGTGGCCACTGGCAAAGATTCGCAGATTCCTATTTTGTTAAGGAACCTGTCAGCCCAATATTTACTCTGGTACAAAACCACAACCTTGGTATTGTCACAGAAATCGAGGAGGTTTTAGACCCTAGAACAGAATTTCAACTTGCTTGTAATCCCACAAACCAGGACGGTTTACAGACTTCTACAGCCACTGAGGTGCACATCCCCTGTGTTCTTACAGGATATGTATGAGAGGGCGACATCGGGTTTATCGGAGACGCAGTCTTTGCAAGTTAAATCCATGTTAATCGAGTATCAGGATGCATTTGCAAAAGATGATCTTGATTTAGGTTTGCTCAAGGGGATAAGACATAAGGTTGACACAGGTAATGCACAACCTGTTCGTTCTAAACTTAGATGAACTCCTCTTGGTTTTGAGAATGAGGAAGAGAAACACCTTGCGGAAATGTTAGAGAAAGGTATCATAGTTCCGTCAAAATCTGAGTGGTCGCCAGCCCCGGTATTAGTTCGGAAGAAAGACGGTACCGTGCGGTACTGCGTCGATTTTCAAGCTCTGAACAGTCTAACTCCCAAAGACCTTTACCCCCTACCAAACATTGAGACATGTCTGGATGCACTTGGTGGTGCTAAATTCATCAGCACACTTGATATGGCAGCCGGGTATTGGCAGGTCGAGGTTGACCCAGAGGACCGCCACAAGCTCGCATTTATCACAAGATATGGGCTCTTTGAATTTGTCCGGATGCCATTTGGTATGTGCAACAGCCCGACTACTTTTCAGAGGGTTGTTCAGCTGGTGTTGCAAGGTCTTAACTTGTGCGTGTGTCTTGCGTATTTAGATGATTTGGTAGTGACAGGGACTGACTTTGTCAGTCATATGAGCAACTTGAAAGCTGTCCTTTCCAGATTCCTGTCGCACAACCTTAAATTAAAACCTAAGAAGTGTAATTTGTTCCGTACAGAACTCTGTTTCTTAGGTAAGTTGATGAGTGGTAAGGGAATCGCTGTTAAGCCAAACAATATGGAAAGTGTCGCTAATTGGCCTGTTCCTAAGACCATGAAAGAGCTGGAATCTTTCCTAGGGTTCTTGGATTACCACCGAGAGCACACACAGGGTTTTGCTGGTATTTTTGCTCCTCTCTCTGCACTTACCAGTTCCAAAGTAGAGTATGACTGGACTCTAGAGCATCAGGTAGCTTTCGAACACTTCAGGGTGCTATGGTCAACCCTGCAGTGTTAGGTTATTCAACACCGGATGGTACCTTCATACTGGATACTGATGCTTCAGAGGCTGCTATTGGTGCAGAGTTATCCCAAATGCAGAATGGGAAAGAGGTGCTTATTGGTTTTGCGAGCTGAACGTTGGCACCGGCTCAGCATACATATTGTGTTACACGCAGAGTTGCTAGCCATGGTAGCATTTACTAGGCAGTACCGTATGTACTTGCTAGGATGGTAATTTATTGTGCGGACTGATCATCACAGTCTCACGTGGCTGCTCAGTTTCAAGCACATCGAAGGACAACTAGCTAGATGGCTAGAAGAACTGTCCCAATATAATATGACGATGCAGTACAGGCCCGGTAAACATGAGTTCCAAGTGATTCTTCACCTTGCCACTGTTATAAAGCTGGCCAATCTCTTAGTTCATTACCATGTGGTGGGTGCAAATATTGTACCAAGCTTCAGCAGCAATGGTCTCAATTTGAACAAGATGTTGATGATGTAATTCCTTTGGCTTTTCAAACCATAAGGGCCCTTCAACTGAGTAATAATGACAGCGACACAGACGGCAATGATCCAGATGGACTGCTGGGTGGTGTCCCCCAAACAGACCAGGCTATCGGAAGGTCAAACTGGTTAGACGCATTCTCTTTGGAAGATCTAATGGAGCGTCAGTTGGAGGATCCTGATCTGAAGACGGTTGTATCATGGATTGAGCAGTCACACACACCTTCTGACGTGGAGCTATATTTAGCTAGTCCAGCTGTCAAGTTTTGGTGGGCTCGTTGTGATCAATTGATTTTTGTCGATAGCATTTTGCACTATCTCTGGGTAGAAGCAAATAGTCACATGGGTGAGCAGAAGACATTAGAGAGAGTGAAGGCTAAATATATCTGGCACGGATACTCTCGTGATGTGGTGGCATATGTGAAATCCTGTCGGATTTGTAGCTGTAGCAAAAAAGCTTCCATCCGACCTAGAGCTGCTCTGGGCGAGTTCCATGCTGGTTTTCCCCTGGAACGGGTACATATGGACATTTTGGGCCCCTTTATCACATCTGCACTGGGAAATAGATATGTGTTGATGATCATAGATCAGTTCACTAAATGGGTTGAGTGCTATGCGCTCCCTGAACAAGGGGCAGAACTGGTAGCCAAAACATATGTGGAGCGTTTTGTCACCACATTTGGCTGTTCATATTTCTTACACACCGACCAGGGTCATAACTTTGAGAGCAGCCTATTTAAGGAACTGTGCCATCTACTGGAGATTTCAAAAACACGCACCACAGCTTATAGACCATGTTCGAATGGACAGATTGAACGTATAAACCGTACTGTCTTGCAGTGTATATGGTGTTACCTGCAAGAGCATGACAAACAGAAAGATTGGGACAAGTGTATTCCTTTCATCGCTGGAGCTATACGATCTACTGTAAGCCGCCAGACAGGTTATACTCCCAATATGATGATGCTTGGTCGAGAAGTGCTACAGCCTATTGACATAATGTGCAAATGCCCTGTGTCTGTGACTAGAGAGGATGCCCCTTCAGATGCCAGTGACTTCGTCCAACAGTTACAGCAAACATTGCACGTGGCTAATGAGATAGCACGGGATAACCTTAAAATGGCTCAGAAGCGCCAGGAAAAAGAGTATGATCTACGTTTGCATGAGCGTGCCTATCATGTTGGTGATGTAGTTTATCCTGCTAATTCTGCAACTAAAATAGGTCAGTCCAATAAACTACAACCTCCTTAGACTGGTCCATTTATTATTTATAAAAAGCTGTCAGAAGCACTGTTTAGTATAAAAAACCAACACCGGGAACTAGTTGTTCACCATGATAGATTAAAGCTATGCAGAGATCGTGATTTACCTCTCTGGATATTGCGAATGAGACGTGCTATAAGCTCTGAAGATCATGGCGATGATGATGACTTATTATCCCCCCCCCCCCCGCCCCCCCCCCCCCCCCGATAATGGCCGTAGGTTATCTAATGATAACCGTGTTTCCATATTTGAAGAGGATTTGGATGAAACCATTCCATATGGTATTGATCATCCTCATCAATTCTGCATAATGATCTAGATGCTGTTTTGACAGATGACCTGGATATCGACTCTGTTTTACCCGTCCCACAGACACAGCATCACTCTCCTAGGCGCATGAGGTGTCAGGTCCGAGGAGAAATGCATAACACTTCCCGTAGGCACATGAGGTGTCAGGTCCGAGGGGAATCGCATCACACTTTTTCCCCTAGGCGCATGAGGTGTCAGGTCCGGGGGGGGGGGGGGGGGGGAATACATCACACATCTCCTAGAGATAACCAACTCCAAACTCACACCATTCAGAGTCGAACAGGAAGGAAGTGCCATCTTCACAACAGGTTCCTAGATTATGAACTGTATTAGAATGCTCTTTAAGCATTCGTGAATTAGATTATGTAAGTGTTCATGGACCCTACTTGTCCACCTGCATAAATCTTCCTCTGGTTTCGTCTTATTTCGGATTCATTTGGTCATGGTACTGTTGCGGTAAATCACGATCTCTGCATAGCTTTAATCTATTGATGAGGATGATCATTGTTGGGACAATGTCCATCCCAACAAATCAGGAATAAATCTCCTATCCACTAACATCCAAGATTACATAAATTATTACCTTTTACAGGATTTTCGAAATGGAAGGACATGGAGGTGCTAGTTTTACCATCTTGCGATCAATCCGGTACACGGCCAGTCATATATAAACAAGTACCAATACAACTATCAAACCATTTCAGTTTATTACACAACGAGTCCATAGCCACTCCAGATGATGAGCCATACATAGACACTATCAACAGCAATACAAACACAAATACTGAACTGCATGTACATTCCCAGGCAGAAATTAGCACAAATCAATTGCCAAAACATTTACAATCAAACAACAATGGAAATTCTAAAACAGTAACGAACACATGTATATACACAAATGCAGTTAGTTTGATTAATAAAAAGGCTGAGCTCGAAACACTAGTACAGAATATTCACCCTGCAATCATATTAATCACGGAAGCCTTACCTAAAAACACAACCATCAACATTAGTGAACTACAGATTGATGAGTACCAACTATCACTGAATAATAAACCATCAAGGGGAGTTATTATATATACACATGTATCACTAAATGCTCAATCCTGTGACATCTTGAATGACGATGACTTTACCGAATCAGTGTGGAGTACATGGACGACACAACAAAAGGAAAGAATTATCATTGGTTGCATCTACAGAAGTCCCAGCTCAGATGGCTCAAATAACAAAAACCTCTTAAATCTACTACAGAAAGTTGATGCAGCAAATACAGACCATATTCTTATAGTAGGGGACTTCAACTACCCATCGATAAATTGGAACACAGGCTTTTCTCCAAAAGAAGAAGAAGACGCTTTTCTTAATACTACCAGCGATATTTTTCTACAGCAACTAGTTACTAATCCGACTCGACATAGAATAAATCAGACTTCAAATCTTTTGGATCTAGTTTTAACAAACAACGAAAACATCGTCCATGAAATAACTCACCTACCGCCGCTAGGTAAAAGTGATCATGACATTCTACAAATATCACTACATCCTGACATCTTAAGCACAAGCAAACAAATAGCTAAGCCAAAACTACTGTTGAACAAAGGACGATATAACGAACTGCGAAGAGACTTAGGAACGACTGACTGGAATCATCTACACCAACTTAATGCATCAGAAGCTTGGAACTTCCTACACAAAACATTGAACACAGTGAAAGAACACTATATACCTACAACAAAAAACCATGGCAAGAAAAAGCACCTCTGGATTGATCGGGCAGCAACAGATTCACTCAATAGCAAAAAGCGTGCATACAAAAGATACAATGAAACTAAGAAAACTACAGATTACACACTCTACAAAATTGCTAGAAACAAAGCAACAGCATGCATCAGAAAATCAAAACAGACATTTGAACGTAAAGTGGCAACTGAAAGTAAGAAAAATCCTAAAGCCTTTTGGAACTATGTCAAGAGTAAAACAGTTCTACGTGAATCAATTAGCAAGCTACGTAACACTGCAAACGACACCATGACCACAGATGATACAGAAAAAGCAAACATTCTCAACACATTTTTCTCAAACATGTTCACTCCAGAAAATCTTCTTTCTACACCAATCATTAACCCCAGAAACAATGGTACCATACTAAAAGACATATTAATAACACCTATTGCCATCGAAAATAAACTAAAAGGACTCAACCCCAACAAAAGCAATGGCCCGGATGAAATACCAGTGAGAATACTAAAAGAAGCTGCTAAAGAAATTAGTACACCACTATGCATAATTTTCAACAAGTCTCTTGAAGAAGGCATTTTACCCGACATTTGGAAAATGGCAAATGTATGCTGCATACACAAAAAAGGCTCCAAGAATGACCCAATCAACTACAGACCAATCAGTCTCACTTCTACATTATGCAAGGTCCTAGAATCTTTTATAAGAGACAGTATTGTAAATTTCCTGGAAACGGCTAATCTATTTACCAAGTGTCAGCATGGATTTAGACGTAAAAGATCATGTAAAACTCAACTACTAGAATACCTGGAGGATTTAACAGCCATGCTTGACTCAAACGAACCTGTCGATGCAATATATTTAGACTTTTCAAAAGCTTTCGATACTGTGCCACACCAACGACTCCAAACAAAACTGAGAAGCTATGGTATTGGCGAAAATTTAGTAAAATGGATAGGGAACTACTTAAGCAACAGGAGCCAGAGAGTTAGAATTAATGATGCATCATCGGACTGGATTGAGGTGACCAGCGGCGTGGCACAAGGAAGTGTTCTAGGACCTATACTTTTTCTGATATATATAAATGACCTACCTGATCGATTAACCTGCCACTGCAAAATATTTGCAGATGATACAAAGATGTACGGCAACCCAGCTACCAGTCAGATTCAGGAAAACATAAATAAAGTATGTAAATGGTCGCAGACATGGCAACTATCTTTCAACACAGACAAAACGCATGTCATGCACTTCGGCAGAAATAACCCTCAAACCAAATACTATATGACAGATACACCTGATCCACATCCTGTATCAACATCAGATGTAGAAAAAGATTTGGGGGTTCATGTCGACAGAAACCTCTCCTTTGACATACATATAGGGAACATTGTATCCAAGGCAAACAGTACAATAGGACTAATCAAGAGAACATTTACCAACATTGATCAATCTACTTTCACGCTACTATACAAATCACTTGTGCGACCCATTCTTGAATACTGCAACTCAGCATGGTCTCCAAGACTGAAAAGGCAATCGCAGCTATTAGAAAGAGTACAACGCAGAGCAACAAAACTTGTCCCACAAATCAGAGAGTATAGCTACACAGAAAGACTTGAAGCCCTAAATCTAATGTCACTGAAATATAGACGGTTTCGTGGAGATTTGATTGAAACATTCAAACTCATCAACGATCTATATAATATTGATAAGAACTACTTTTTCGAACTGTCCAATGTTACACGGACCAGAGGTCATAGGCTCAAGCTCAACATAAAACGTAGCAGCAAAGGTATTCGGAAGCACTCCTTCGCAAATAGAGTGGCACCACATTGGAATTCACTGCCAACAACAATAGTCGAAGCAACCACAGTCGAAATATTCAAGGGCAAACTAGACATCTTTTTCAAAGAAAGAAAATTTGAATTCGACTGAACACAATTAATTGTGGTGTGGCTTTGGACGTTGCTGTTACACATATGCTTATACAACATATGTGAGCCGTCAATTCCCAAAGTCATAATACAATTATTACATCACAGTGGACTAATCTTGAAACAGCCTGTGCATCTACATGAACATGCACACATGAAGATAGCTACACGTGTTGTATCCAGACCAGGGTTGCCTGCCCTACCAGTTTAGCACTGAGGCAATAACAAGCCAATGGCTTATGCCTTGTAAATTGATGATGATGATGATGACTGCAGTTAGCTTTTCGGTCGTAGTACAGTACTACAATAGTAATGTGATAATGTACAATGGTAACAGTAATTCAACATTAAAAGAATTACTGTAATCCAGATGATATGAAATTATGACTTCAAATTTTAACATTCTGCATGACACTGAAGACATTCAACTTGTCCGGAAAACATTTTTAATCATTGGCTTATGTTCCGTTTCCATCTTAGCTTTAGTTTCAGCAACAGCAAAATCGTGATGTTCTATTCTTTGTAAGTTTTTGGGAAACTAAATTAGTTGGACATATAAGCACATAGTAGCTTTTTCCAGCAATAATACTCCTTGAGATACCAAAAACCAACAGGGGTCCATCGCTGTATGACTCACAGAATGCGTTGTTATAATTATAACTATAGCCGATTCGAGACCTCTGTTGGGTGAGTAACATTTTATATGTAGCTAAGTTACTACATAAGTTTGACTTAAAGCTAGTGCTGGCTATACCGCCACCGACGTTCCTACAAATTGTTTTCAAAATATATGGAGTATAGGACAGGCACCTACATTTTCTTGTTTCGTTCTATAACTCAATTTTATTCTTACTTATTCAAGATCTTTATTGTCTTCCAGTCTTCGGCTATGGGTGAAGTTGTATTTGGGAAACTGGAGCTCTTACGTTTGATCCTCGCCCATAGCGAGGCATTTTCTCACCTTTCCTGCTTACAGCCAAAACGTTTGTCTCTTGATGCCCAGAGGGACATTACAGGTAATTGGTGATGCTGAAGTTCTCACTTCAAATGACCGCCTGTCAGATGTTAGGGGATATTCATGACTCCTCGAGCGGTATTGCTCATACTAAGTTTGTTTATTAAAAACCTTGGCAATGGCTTCATTCGGTTGAAGCTGCATCCAGGAATAGCAAACTCAACCTTCAGCTGGAATCATTGGCTTAAATATCGTCTCTTTGTACGGGCTTTGTCAAAACTGTA
This sequence comes from Chaetoderma sp. LZ-2023a, assembly GCA_034401795.1. Classification (NCBI taxonomy): domain Eukaryota; kingdom Metazoa; phylum Mollusca; class Caudofoveata; order Chaetodermatida; family Chaetodermatidae; genus Chaetoderma; species Chaetoderma sp. LZ-2023a. The sequence continues at coordinate 2,475,157 of CM067368.1, forward strand.
AGGTAACCATTCTCACTCTCATCTCTCAATATTGAGAATAGAATATCCATGGCTAGGACTTGCTACAGCCTTTGCGGGACTGGGCTTCATTGTTCTAATGGTCTTGCACCAAGAGTAAGGTTAAAAATAGTCCATGCCTTCTCTAGTATGGGCTAGAGATATTTACACTCCAAAAAAGAGAGAATTGCAGTTTTCCTTCTGCCTAGGATCAGGCCTATCACTGCTGACATCGCTGACAGTTAACATTTCTTAGCAACATTATAAGATGTCAAAACACTACCTTATATGATATCAAGCTACACCAGTTAACTACAGCTTCCAGTACATCCAGAAGCTGGTTGTTATACTGAAAAGCTATCCTAATGATACTTTCCATCCATATCTCAACTTCAAGTGCCCGTTAAAGAGGCATGGAAATCCACCGTAACATCTGCGATTGATGACTACTGGAATGCTAGCCTTCAGGATGAGTGTAACCGAAAATGACTGGATTCTTTTAATTTTACAAGACTAGCTCATCGGTAAATTCCATATGTCCATTGAAACCGTCTCATACAACACTAAAGATGCCAAGTGATGCTTTTCTCAATCTCGTCTCTTAACCGGCATATACTTAGAACAAATGATTCTCCATGGATTTATCAAACTCAAAGTTGAGAAAATTTGTCAACAGTGTCAGAGTGAAGCATGTCAGAGCGCCATCAATGACTGCATGCATATGCTTACCTTATGTCCTGCTCCCCTTAGATATAGAACAGACAGTCAGAACCAAACAAATCAAACAGATTGTTATTACCTCATTAAATATATCAGTATGGAATATGATAGCCTCCGAGAATGGCCACCAAATTGATCCCCGGTTTCAAGGACGAGCTACAAGGAGTCGAGGACAGGCTAAAGCGACTGAAGCCACCATCGTTGACCTACTGTTGGCTGCGAGGTGATATGATTTAGACATACAAGATGTTGACAGGGGTGTATGGCAGTGATGTGTGCCCACATCAGAGTCCAGTACCACCCGAGGCCACAACCTTAAGATCTTCAAGCAGAGAGCAAAGACCAGACTAAGACAAAAGTTTCTGTATCAGGGTGTCTGAACCATGGAATAGTCTGCACGAGGCAGTCGTAAAAGCACTGACAGTGAAGGCCTTCGAAGCACGCATGGATAGACAGTGGTCGACCCAGGAGATGATCTATAACTTCGAGGCACCTCTGGAAATATTGGCTTCGAGACACAATGCAGCAGTTTTACTATCGAGAATTGAAGATGGGGATCTAAACTCATAGGCTAAGCCCTTTTGTCCAGTAACAACATACGGTAACTGATTTAAAGCTACTAACTCAGCTTATCATTGACTGTACTGTGCTAACAGATTCTGGTTTCCTTCCTGATGACCATACTTTGCTCTGCAACATTGAAAATCATAGCAGATTATGTTACAGTATACACTGTGGCAGAGCATACATTTCTAACCCGCCATCATAGTTATCCATATTCTCAATCTCTCATTCATGTACTGTGCTTCTTTGATTTTAATACATCTGTGTATATGTGTATATAATCATCCTAATCATGTGTTGTGTATTTTAATTGTCTAATCATTTAACTTTGAATGTTACTTTATTTTTATGTATCGTGTCTAGTTCTCTCCTCCACTAGTAGTTTTTGTAATTTTACCACTGCTGTGGGTACTCCATGTTATTGTGTGATTATCCTCTCACACAACAATATAGTTGAATCCAGGCAATTAACTAGCCATTAATGACAGACCATCACCCAAACGCTGATTGGTCAAATACTCTATGATGCGCATGCGTAATAGCACAACTATCCAACTTAGAAAAAAATGAAATTCAATTTAATTCTACACAATTCAAATAAAATTTTTTAAATTGAATAGTTATCACGAGGTAAATGCACCAGTTTCCATGATCTCCCAGCTATCATGGAGTCTAGATGAATTTTTTCAAAGTTGGATAATCACGGATTATGCATCACTTTGGGCCAATCATCGTTTGGGTGATGGTCTGTCATTAATGGCTAGTAGGCAACTGCCTCTATCTGATCCATCTTTTCCGCTGTACTTCTTTAAATATTACTTCTGATGCCAAAATTAAAAATATTCAAATTAATTAAAAAGATAAACTGGGCCGAGTTCGGGAGTCCGTTTGCCGAACAATTGTTAGGTCACGTGATATGTTCACCCGCAACCCCCCCCCCCCCCGCACGAGATGTTCGCCGTACGTTTTGTGGCGAGTCAAAAAACTTTATAGGTGACTCGCCATGATTTGCCGTGAAAACCAAGATGCCGGCAAAATATACAGCATCGTCAATTGAGACACGTTGATTGTCAATTTAACCATAAATAATGTATACCAATGCATTCTTAGCGATCTTAGTATTATGTTAGTCTTCCCCCAATATGTGTATATGCTTGTGGATTGTTTCTGAGACTGTGACACGCATTATGATGTAGTAAATATGACATCATAATGCATCGCATCTGACAAAAAGTTAACCCTCATAACTATCATGTGACGTCGTAAAAGAATGCTCGTCGAAGTTACATGTGACAACTCGTTCAGGAAGGTGAATATACCACAGGCCCTAACAATTGTTCAATGAACGGAAAATATTCGAGCTCCTGAACGGATGCCTGGTGTTCATTTTTCAACAAATTTGGTGGAAGATGCTGCCGTCTACTTTGACTAAAATTGTTGAAAATTGTACACCAGTTTCTTCGCTATTGACACAGTAAAGGACAGAATATTGACATCAGAGTGTTAAGTGTTACAGTTTGCCTAAATTTTGGTTAATCTGATGACCAGACTTGTTTCCAAGATACTTGTCACTTCCTGATTCAAACATCCTCTCCGCATCACTCCGACTGATCAGGCTTTGATTGTGTTCTTATATATGTGTGTGTGTGTGTAATAAAAATAAATTGAATTTGAAGTTTCGTTAAAATCGGTCCAGTCGTTCGAGAAGACATTTTAAATTAAATACTGCCTTAGTTTGGGAGTTTTTGGCGGGAAAAAGATCCAAGATGGCCACCAAAATGTTTATCAGACAGTTTCGAAAGTGGAAATTTGAAATCAGCATCCTCAAAAACCAACATAAAAATGAGTTCTGCTTCAAAATCCATCAAATAAAAAATTCTAATATGTGCCCAAACACACTACATTTTGATTGGTCTTCGGCGGCCATGTTTTTCAAAGTATCAGCTTCCCGTGAACAAACTTTAATAGTTCTTTGTCCCTAATCATATCTCCCAAAGTTTGGCCCAATTGATTCAGTGGTTCTGGAGAAGTCACTTTAATGAAAACTAGGTCATCCAAGATGGGTGCCAAATCACTTGACCAATCAAGTTCCCTCGAACAAACTTGGTTCTGCTCATGCCCTAGATGATATTTCATGAGTTTTGAGTCAATTCCCCCACCCCATCCCCTCGAACGGTTTTGGAGATTTTTAAAAACGTTTCCAAAAATTTGTCAAAATCTAAGATGGATCTCGATGCCTTAAGAATGCTTGCTGCTAAACATACAAATATAATTGAAATCGGTCCAGTGGTTCACGAGTTGTTTAAAGAAAAAAATGACAGACAGATGACGGACAGATGGACGACGGACGGTCACCATGGCATAAGCATACTTGGCCATTCTAGCCAGGTGAGCTAAAAACAGAGGGATCTGATTTGTCACTCAAGTATCTTGACGTAATAATCAAATAGGTAACATGCCAGCTGATGTTACAATCGAAATGACGCATAGATCCATCACAAAAATCAAACAGTCTGTCACAGCTGTATGAATGGTATCTCTCTAATGAATTTACAATTTGATAAACATTCTGCTGAATAATTTGAAACCAATTTGACTGGGAGCTGTTGCTGCCATAGAATTCTGTAAGCTAGAGAAATAACTACTGGTATGCCCAAACTCATTAAACTAGAAATAGCTGCTATCGTGTACAATACCTATAAATCTCAAGAATATAATAACAAGTGAAACACAAAAGAGTTGTGATATAGCCAGATTTTATTGAGTTCTTTAATCACTTGACAAAATATTTGAGACAGGCGGGCAGGCAGGCAGGCAGGCAAACAGACAGACAGACGTATACTGGTTATAAGTTATGAGTAAATAAACTCATTCTGTTTAAGTCTTTAATAGTCATGATTGATTAATAGCAATAGAGCGGCATGGGGCAATAGAGCGTCAATAATAAAAAAAAAAATTTTCGAAGGTTGTCACAAGTGTACAAATTGTATGTCTTTGATGAATTTATAATTTATTAAAGTCTGTGGAATATTTTGAAACTAGTTTGACTGGGAGCTGTTGCAGGACATAAAAAGGTCAGACTGAGGTGAAAATATTGCATTAATTATGAATATGGCGTGTTGACAGCATATATGATGACAGTCATGGTGCAATAGAGCGTCACGGGGCAATAGAACATCATGGTGCAATAGAGCGTCACGGGGCAATAGAGCGTCATGGTGCAATAGAGCGTCACAGGGCAATAGAGCATCATGGGGCAATAGAGCGTCACGGGGCAATAGAGCATCATGGTGCAATAGAGCGTCACAGGGCAGTAGTGTCATGGGGCAATAGAACATCATGGAGCAATAGAGCGTCATGGGGCCATAGAGCATCATGGGCAATAGAACATCAAGGGGCAATAGAGCGTCATGGTGCAATAGAGCGTCATGGTGCAATAGAGCATCACGGGGCAATAGAGCATCACGGGGCAATAGAGCATCATGGGCAATAGAACATCATGGGGCAATAGAGCGTCATGGTGCAATAGAACACCATGGGGCAATAGAGCGTCATGGTGCAATACAGCATCACGGGGCAATAGAGCATCACGGGGCAATAGAGCATCATGGGCAATAGAACATCATGGGGCAATAGAACATCATGGTGCAATAGAACATCACGGGGCAATAGAACATCACGGGGCAATAGAGCATCACGGGGCAATAGAACATCATGGGGCAATAGAACATCATGGTGCAATAGAGCGTCATGGGGCAATAGAGCATCATGGTGCAATAGAACATCATGGGGCAATAGAACATCATGGGGCAATAGAGCGTCATGGTGCAATAGAGCGTCATGGTGCAATAGAGCATCACGGGGCAATAGAGCATCATGGGCAATAGAACATGGTGCAATAGAGCATCATGGGGCAATAGAGCATCATGGGCAATAGAACATCATGGGGCAATAGAACATCATGGGGCAATAGAACATCATGGGGCAATAGAGCGTCATGGTGCAATAGAGCGTCATGGTGCAATATAGCGTCACGGGGCAATAGAGCATCACGGGGCAATAGAGCATCACGGTGCAATAGAACATCATGGGGCAATAGAACATCATGGTGCAATAGAACATCATGGTGCAATAGAACATCATGGGCAATAGAACATCATGGTGCAATAGAACATCATGGGGCAATAGAACATCACGGTGCAATAGCGCGTCATGGTGCAATAGAGCGTCATGGTGCAATAGAGCATCACGGGGCAATAGAGCATCACGGTGCAATAGAACATCACGGGGCAATAGAGCGTCATGGTGCAATAGAGCATCATGGTGCAATAGAGCATCATGGTGCAATAGAGCATCATGGTGCAATAGAGCATCACGGTGCAATAGAACATCACGGGGCAATAGAGCATCACGGTGCAATAGAACATCACGGGGCAATAGAGCGTCATGGTGCAATAGAGCATCACGGTGTAATAGAGCGTCACGGTGCAATAGAGCATCACGGGGCAATAGAGCATCACGGGGCAATAGAGCATCATGGGCAATAGAACATGGTGCAATAGAGCATCACGGGGCAATAGAGCATCATGGGCAATAGAACATCATGGGGCAATAGAACATCATGGGGCAATAGAACATCATGGGGCAATAGAGCGTCATGGTGCAATAGAGCGTCATGGTGCAATATAGCGTCACGGGGCAATAGAGCATCACGGTGCAATAGAACATCATGGGGCAATAGAACATCATGGTGCAATAGAACATCATGGTGCAATAGAACATCATGGGCAATAGAACATCATGGTGCAATAGAACATCATGGGGCAATAGAACATCACGGTGCAATAGCGCGTCATGGTGCAATAGAGCGTCATGGTGCAATAGAGCATCACGGGGCAATAGAGCATCATGGTGCAATAGAACATCACGGGGCAATAGAGCGTCATGGTGCAATAGAGCATCATGGTGCAATAGAGCATCACGGTGCAATAGAGCATCACGGGGCAATAGAGCATCACGGTGCAATAGACCATCACGGGGCAATAGAGCATCATGGTGTAATAGAGCGTCACGGTGCAATAGAGTGTCATGGTGCAATAGAGCGTCATGGGGCAATAGAGCATCACGGGGCAATAGAGCATCACGGGGCAATAGAGCGTCACGGGGCAATAGAACGTCACGGTGCAATAGCGCGTCATGGTGCAATAGAGCATCATGGGGCAATAGAACATCATGGGGCAATAGAACATCACGGTGCAATAGCGCGTCATGGTGCAATAGAGCATCACGGGGCAATAGAGCGTCACGGTGCAATAGAGCATCATGGGGCAATTGAGCGTCACGGTGCAATAGAGCGTCATGGTGCAATAGAGCGGCATGGGCAATAGAACACCATGGGGCAATAGAGCATCACGGGGCAATAGAGCGTCACAGGGCAATAGAGCGGCATGGGCAATAGAACACCATGGGGCAATAGAGCGGCATGGGGGCAATAGAGCGTCACGGGGCAATAGAGCGGCATGGGGCAATAGAGCGTCACGGGGCAATAGAGCATCACGGGGCAATAGAGCGTCACGGGGCAATAGAACATCATGGGCCAATAGAGCAGACCGTTTGACTGTGAAGGATACAAATGTAAGTCTTGAGCAATAGCTGCAAAACTATACTCTACATGCAGTTCTTAAATAAGATCCCAAATGAGAATTAGAATTTAATTTAAACAAGAGGCCTGTGGCGCTCACCTGGACCATTGGCATTTAAACCATTATAATTTAAATAGACATGATGGATGATTTTCGGAAAATCCAAAATGGCCACCAAAAAATTTACCAATCAAGATTCTCGTTTAATATGTTGAAGCCTACCGTCCTAGAATCGTTCCAACCAAGTTTTGTTGAAATCGGGCTATTGATTGAAGGAGTACCATTTTTAAATGGTTCCAGAAAACTTTCAGAAAATCAGATTGCTGCCAAAACATTGACCTATCAAAATTCTGAATATAACTTCTAGAGGCTATGACAATAGGATTCTTCCAGACAAATTTGGTTGAAATTGTCCAAGCGATTAATGAGGAGTGGCATTTTAAACAAATTCCCATTTTTGGAAAATCCAAGATGGCCACCATCAAAATCAGGCCGTCAAAATTCAGTATACAAGTTCTGTAGCGTACCGGCCTAGGGTTCTTCCAGCTAAGTTTGGTTGAAATGAGCCAAGCGGTTAATGAGTAGCCTTTTAACTGATTTCCCAAAATGTTCAGAAAATTCCAGATGGGCGCCGAAAAAAATGAACAATCAAAATTCTGTATGCAACTTCTGACGCCTACGCTTGTAGGCTCGTTCCAGCCAGCTTGATTATTGTCGCCCAAGCAGTTAATGAGTAGACGATTTTCAGCCATTTTTCGGAAAAGTCAAGATGACCACTGAACAAATTGTCCAATCAAAATTTTGTATACAAGCTCTGAAACATACCACTTTAGGGTTCTTCCAGCCGAGTTTGATTGAACTGGTTCAAGCGGTTAATGAGTAGCCTTTTAACTGATTTCCCGAAAGTTTCAGAAAATCTTGGCCAGGTGAGCTAAAAACACCAAAAATAAGTTTTCATATTTTATGAACTAAAATTTTTTTTTTTTAATTTTCACACCCTCCAATATTACAATTTCCATTAATTGTTTGTGAGGTCACTGATTGTGAGGTCCCATAAAACACATAGTATGACGTCATCGTGTGATTCATTAATTATATAGGTTCATTGTTCAGATTATGCGACAGGTGTTTTCAGATTAGTAGATGGCATCTAATGGATGAAACCACTAGTAGCTATTTACCTATTCCCCAACCATTTCTAGCTAAGCTTCACTCATGCTTTGCGTGTGCTGCGATCAATTTATATATAATTTGAATCCTGAATTCCCAGAATCTCAATTTCATAGTAACTATACAGCTAACCTGTTGAATGTTTTGAAACTAATTTGACTGCGTGCTGATCAGCACCCAGTCAAATTAGTTTCAAAATATTCAACATGTTTAGTAAGTAGTAGACATACATTTCGTATAATTTGACGCACTATTCCAGGTTTATGACAGAGCACTTCTGTCAATCATGTTGTGTGTCCTATAGTAGTTGATTATGATGTTAATACTTGAGTGACAGATGGGATTCATCAATTCTACTACAAAGCAGTACATCATCTCACATTCCAGTTGTATTTTAACCCTTACCACACAGGTCAAAATTTAACATTTTAAAATTAAATTAAAAGATGAACTTGTGTTCTTCTTTCAACAAATTTGGAAGTAGTTGGTGTCGTCCATTAAAATAGTTGAAAAACGTACACCAGTTTCTTTGTTATTGACACAGTAAAACATAAATATTTACATCAATGTAGTACGGGTTAAAAAACACTAGAGTAGTGTTTTTCCTTTATCTTGGTTGTGCCTGTTGAGTGGTATCAACAACACTGGATCATTCACACAATGACATCATTCCATGATTCTCATGGAATTTGAAGAAAGTGAAAATCCATGATGAAATTTATTACATAGAAATTCGATCTGCACATATTTAATTTTAATTAAATAATACAAAAGCCTGAGCATGTGGCCTGCTTTGATGCTTTACTGAGTGTGCTCCTCTCTCGTGTCAGCCGCTCCTCAAAGCGCTTGAGATGTGACTGATGCTTCACTGACCTCTCATATCAGCCGCTCCTTAAAGCGCTTGAGATGTGACTGATGCTTCACTGACCTCTCATATCAGCCGCTCCTTAAAGCGCTTGAGATGTGACTTGGATGCTTCACTGACCTCTCATGTCAGCCGCTCCTCGAAGCGCTTGAGATGTGACTTTTATGCTTCACTGACCTCTCATGTCAGCCGCTCCTCAAAGCGCTTGAGATGTGACTCATGCTTCACTGATAGTGCTCCTCTCTCGTGTCAGCCGCTCCTTAAAGCGCTTGAGATGTGACTTTGATGCTTCACTGACCTCTCATGTCAGCCGCTCCTTAAAGCGCTTGAGATGTGACTTTGATGCTTCACTGACCTCTCATGTCAGCCGCCCCTCAAAGCGCTTGAGATGTGACTGATGCTTTACTGATTGTGCTCCTCTCTCGTGTCAGCCGCTCCTCAAAGTGCTTGAGATGTGACTTTGATGCTCCACTGACCTCTCATGTCAGCCGCTCCTCAAAGCGCTTGAGATGTGACTTTGATGCTTCACTGAGCTCTCATGTCAGCTGCTCCTCAAAGCGCTTGAGATATGACTTTGATGCTTCACTGATCTCTCGTGTCAGCCGATCCTCAAAGCGATTGAGATGCGACTTAAAAAACAATTAACCCTTTAACCCCTTCAATGACAAATCCCTGAAACGCTTTACAATATAGTTTATTCTGTTGAATATTTTGAAATTAAATTGACTGGAAGACGTTGCTGGCTATGGCAGCAACGGCTCCGTCAAATTAATTTCAAAGTATTCAACAGTTTTCCTGTCTTGAGAACGAGATATGAGAAATTCATCGGTAAAGGGGTAATAATCAAGGTTTTCCAAGAAATTTTAAACACTTTTTAATGAATCTCTATTTGCAGACCAAGGGATGACTATTTTTGTAAATTTACAACTGGAATTTATCAAAATAGAGTTCTCTTGGCCCCAAATGGATATTTCTTGTTATCACTGTCGAGGATGGCTGGACCATTAAAGGGCTAATGGTTAAGAAAATCCAAACTTTGGCTTGATCAAACCAAAAGAATATTTTTGAAAATTTAACATCGGAATAATGCTCATTTGCAGAAGAGAAGACTATTTCTGAAAATTTACCGCTAGAATGATTTGTTTAAGAAGTCTTCTGTTGGTCTGTAAATGTACATTTCTCAAAACCACACTGCATACGCTGTTTCTGACGGGCTTGACCATAAAAGCGTTAAGTTGACACAAGAGGGTGTTAACATGTAAAAAACAGGAATGATAACGGAAATAATATTACACATAAATGCAAACAGCGTGATGCCATAGATAGACTAGATTATCTTTAACAGACATAATATTACACATAAATGCAAACAGCGTGGCTGCCATAGATAGACTAGATTATCTTTAACAGACATAATCTCAGAACTGTACCATGTTTATATGTCTTTACAAGTGGCCAGCGAATAACATCCGCAATAATGAATTTGATGAAAATTTGACAATCAACATTATCAACCGATCGAGTTGAACCATCCTGCGTCTGTCACACGATCTAGTCGGCTCTAGTTAAGTATCTACCATGTCATGAGTCGAAGTTGCACTCATTGAACAGTCTTATGATAAGCAGTTCTGTGACACTCATCCCCGACACCTCATCTTGTATGCGTATCTGATGAGTACGATGACAATGTGCTAGTCGACTCCGTTTCACTGATGAGTACACGGCTATGGTGATGACATGCTAGATGGCTCCATTCCATCATACTTGGTCCCGGTAATAGCTAGCTTTCCATCAAGCTATCTTCATGAATTTTTCCATTACTTCTGAAAAATTGTAGGTGAAGGGATGAAGGCGATGCATTTATAATTTAATTTAAATTACGTAATAATTAATATTTAATGGTCAAGCCAGCCAACAACAAGCTCTGCAGTGATTGAGAGGACTGTCTATATACATGACTAGCCAACAACAAGCTCTGCAGTGATTGTGAGGACTGTCTATTTGCAGGACTAGCCAACAGCAAGCTCTGCAGTGATTGTGAGGACTGTCTATTTGCATGACTAGCCAACAACAAGCTCTGTAGTGATTGTGAGGACTGTCCATTTGCATGACTAGCCAACAACAAGCTCTGCAGTGATTGTGAGGACTGTCCATTTGCATGACTAGAAAACAACACACAAGCTCTGCAGTGATTGTGAGGACTGTCCATTTGCAGGACCAGCCAACAACAAGCTCTGCAGTGAATGTGAGGGCTGTCCATTTGCAGGACCAGCCAACAACAAGCTCTGCAGTGATTGTGAGGACTGTCCATTTGCAGGACTAGCCAACAACAAGCTCTGCAGTGATTGTGAGGACTGTACATTTGCAGGACCAGCCAACAACAAGCTCTGCAGTGATTGTGAGGACTGTCCATTTGCAGGACTAGAAAACAACAAGCTCTGCAGTGATTGTGAGGGCTGTACATTTGCAGGACCAGCCAACAACAAGCTCTGCAGTGATTGTGAGGACTGTCCATTTGCAGGACCAGCCAACAACAAGCTCTGCAGTGATTGTGAGGGCTGTCCATTTGCATGACAAGCCAACAACAAGCTCTGCAGTGATTGTGAGGACTGTCCATTTGCAGGACTAGAAAACAACAAGCTCTGCAGTGATTGTGAGGACTGTTCATTTGCAGGACCAGCCAACGACAAGCTCTGCAGTCATTGTGAGGACTGTACATTTGCAGGACCAGCCAACAACAAGCTCTGCAGTGATTGTGAGGACTGTCCATTTGCAGGACTAGAAAACAACAAGCTCTGCAGTGATTGTGAGGACTGTCCATTTGCAGGACCAGCCAACAACAAGCTCTGTAGTGATTGTGAGGGCTGTCCATTTGCATGACTAGCCAACAACAAGCTCTGCAGTGATTGTGAGGACTGTCCATTTGCAGGACCAGCCAACACGCTCTGCAGTGATTGTGAGGGCTGTCCATTTGCAGGACCAGCCAACAACAAGCTCTGTAGTGATTGTGAGGACTGTCCATTTGCAGGACCAGCCAACAACAAGCTCTGCAGTGATTGTGAGGACTGTCCATTTGCAGGACCAGACAACAACAAGCTCTGCAGTGATTGTGAGGACTGTCCATTTGCAGGACCAGCCAACAACAAGCTCTGCAGTGATTGTGCGGACTGTACGTTTGCAGGACTAGCCAACAACAAGCTCTGCAGTGATTGTGAGGACTGTCTATTTGCATGACCAGCCAACAACAAGCTCTGCAGTGATTGTGAGGGCTGTCCATTTGCAGGACCAGCCAACAACAAGCTCTGCAGTGATTGTGAGGACTGTCCATTTGCAGGACCAGCCAACAACAAGCTCTGCAGTGATTGTGAGGACTGTCTATTGGCATGACTAGAAAACAACAAGCTCTGCAGTGATTGTGAGGACTGTACATTTACATGACTAGAAAACAACAAGCTCTGTAGTGATTGTGAGGACTGTCTATTTGCATGACTAGAAAACAACAAGCTCTGCAGTGATTGTGAGGACTACCCATTTGCAGGACCAGACAACAACAAGCTCTGCAGTGATTGTGAGGACTGTACATTTGGAGGACCAGCCAACAACAAGCTCTGCAGTGATTGTGAGGACTGTACATTTGCAGGACTAGAAAACAACAAGCTCTGCAGTGGTTGTGAGGACTGTCCATTTGCATGACTAGCCAACAACAAGCTCTACATTGATTGTGAGGACTGTCCATTTGCAGGACCAGCCAACAACAAGCTCTACAGTGATTGTGAGGGCTGTCCATTTGCAGGACCAGCCAACAACAAGCTCTGCAGTGATTGTGAGGACTATCTATTTGCATGACTAGAAAAGAACAAGCTCTGCAGTGATTGTGAGGACTGTACATTTGCATGCCTAGAAAACAACAAGCTCTGCAGTGATTGTGAGGACTGTCCATTTGCAGGACCAGCCAACAACAAGCTCTGCAGTGATTGTGAGGACTGTCTATTTGCATGACTAGAAAACAGCAAGCTCTGCAGTGATTGTAAGCACTGTACATTTGCATGACTAGAAAACAACAAGCTCTGCAGTGATTGTGAGGACTGTACATTTGCATGACTAGAAAACAACAAGCTCTGTAGTGATTGTGAGGACTGTCTATTTGCATGACTAGAAAACAACAAGCTCTGCAGTGATTGTGAGGACTGTACATTTGCATGACTAGCCAACAACAAGCTCTGCAGTGATTGTGAGGACTGTACATTTGCAGGACTAGAAAAGAACAAGCTCTGCAGTGATTGTGAGGGCTGTCTACTTGCAGGACCAGCCAACAACAAGCTCTGCAGTGATTGTGAGGACTGTCTAATTGCATGACTAGAAACCAACAAGCTCTGCAGTGATTGTGAGGACTGTACATTTGCAGGACTAGAAAAGAACAAGCTCTGCAGTGATTGTGAGGGCTGTCTACTTGCAGGACCAGCCAACAACAAGCTCTGCAGTGATTGTGAGGACTGTCTAATTGCATGACTAGAAACCAACAAGCTCTGCAGTGATTGTGAGGACTGTACATTTGCAGGACCAGCCAACAACAAGCTCTACAGTGATTGCAAAGACTGTACATTTGCAGGACTAGAAAACAACAAGCTCTGCAGTGATTATGAGGACTGTACATTTGCAGGACCAGCCAACAACAAGCTCTGCAGTGATTGTGAGGACTGTCCATTTGCAGGACTAGCCAACAACAAGCTCTGCAGTGATTGTGAGGACTGTACATTTGCAGGACTAGAAAACAACAAGCTCTGCAGTGATTGTGAGGGCTGTCCATTTGCAGGACCAGCCAACAACAAGCTCTGCAGTGATTGTGAGAACTGTACATTTGCAGGACCAGCCAACAACAAGCTCTGCAGTGATTGTGAGAACTGTACATTTGCAGGACCAGCCAACAACAAGCTCTGCAGTGATTGTGAGGACTGTCAATTTGCATGACTAGAAAACAACAAGCTCTGCAGTGGTTGTGAGGACTGTCCATTTGCATGACTAGCCAACAACAAGCTCTGCAGTGATTGTGAGGACTGTCCATTTGCAGGACTAGCCAACAACAAGCTCTGTAGTGATTGTGAGGGCTGTCCATTTGCAGGACCAGCCAACAACAAGCTCTGTAGTGATTGTGAGGGATGTCCATTTGCAGGACTAGCCAACAACAAGCTCTGTAGTGATTGTGAGGGATGTCCATTTGCATGACTAGCCAACAACAAGCTCTGCAGTGATTGTGAGGGCTGTCCATTTGCAGGACTAGCCAACAACAAGCTCTGCAGTGATTGTGAGGGCTGTCCATTTGCAGGACCAGCCAACAACAAGCTCTGCAGTGATTGTGAGGGCTGTCCATTTGCAGGACTAGCCAACAACAAGCTCTGCAGTGATTGTGAGGGCTGTCCATTTGCAGGACTAGCCAACAACAAGCTCTGTAGTGATTGTGAGGGCTGTCCATTTGCAGGACCAGACAACAACAAGCTCTGCAGTGATTGTGAGGGCTGTCCATTTGCAGGACTAGAAAACACAACTTTTTGCACATTTACAACAAGAATGATGGTCTTTGCAATGAGCCAATGATTCCAGTGGTACATTGTGGAAAATAATCTCTTGGCCTGTTTTCTTGACCAATCTTGAGCAAAGATAACTACATGTATTTATTATTGATTTATTGCAAGTAATTTTAAAACCTCGTAATCATTGCTTTCCATTTATAAATGTTCGCCGGGAGAGACAATAGGCTTCTGTACTGGCCTTGAGAAATATTCCTTTGCAGGCAGGCCAAGAGAATGCTATTTTTTAAAGTTTATCACTTGAATGCCTGCATTGACCCAGTTAGTCTACTGGTAAATTTTGCAATAGTTTTCTCTTGACGTCTAAATGGACATTCCCTAAGCAAAAGATTGTATTTTCTTGAGCAATCTTCCAGTGATAAATTTCTAAAATAGTCTTCCTTTCACCTGGCACTGATTATCTCACAAAAGCGAGCACTGAGATACTAGACCTTTCCAGAGTATTCATCTATCAATCTGATGTCATAATCCGCTAAGTGGCGTGTAGGATGACGTCATAATCATTACGTCATAAATGATTCTATTTAGCCCATCTTTAACTCTTAATAGTCCAACACGTTGTATGAATTGTATGTCTACTTTTTAATAAACATGCTGTTGAATATTTTGAAACTAATTTGACTGGACGCTGTTGCTGCCATAGCCCAGTCAAATTAGTTCCAAAATATTCAATAGCTTATCTGTATATTTTTCTGGAAATTGATAGTCAGGGAGTTCAGAGAGGTGTGGGTGGAGCTTAGCTTAGCTAGAGGTGGGCGGGGCATAGGTAAAAATGGAAAGGTCCCTTGGCTGATCAGACCGGTTAACACTTTCTTTATCATGTATGAAAAAGCTGGTTGAATATTGACAGGAAATTGTTACTATAATGGAGGGATCAGTGATGTAGTCAGGTTTTCACGTCAGGGAGAGCGAGGTCTAAAAAGGCGCCACCCCACTTGAGCGAGGACTTAAAAGGCGCCACCCCGCATACCAATTAGGCATCGGAATCTGCTTAAATTTCTTTAACAAAGAGAAAACAGCATCTGAGCGTCGCCAATTATTTTATTCTACCGAGAAAGTAGCGTGTATTCTACTATTCTTTGTCTTGATGTAGCGTAATTAAAACAAAGGTCTCAGCATAGCGATGAACAAGCATGACAAGAAAACATTAACAAGTTGTAAATTCAAATAGTTCTAATTTTTCAATGTAGATTAACTTGTTAAAGGTGGCTTAGATGTTGGGAAGTCCAGAATTTTGTATGTGTTACGGACATGATTTAGGCTCCACATTTGGGAAGATTGGTCCAGGTCCCTGCGCTACTGGGAGGGATCTAATCAGTCACTTAAGTATCTGATGTCATAATCAATTATGTCACTAGCTAGTCGATGTCACAATCAATTATGTCACTAGTTAGCCTTCACAATCAATTACGTCACTGTTAGCCGACATCACAATCAATTACGTCATTAGTTAGCTGATATCATAATCAATTGTCACCAGTTAGTCGATGTCGCAATCAATTACATCACTATTTAGATGACATCACAATCAATTATGTCACTAGTTGGCTGACATCATAATCAATTACATCACTAGTTAGTCGACATCACAATCAATTACGTCACTCATTAGCTGATATCATAATCAATTACACCACTCGTTAGCTGACATCATAATCAATTACGTCACTAGTTGGCCAACATCACAATCAATTGTCACTAGTTAGCTGACATCACAATCAATTACATCACCAGTTAGCCAACATCACAATCAATTACGTCACTCGTTAGCTGACATCTTAATCAATTACACCACTTGTTAGCTGACATCATAATAAATTACGTCACTAGGTAGCTGACATCACAATCAATTACGTCACTAGTTAGATGACATCATAGTCAATTACATCACTAGTTAGCTGACATCATAATCAATTACATCACTAGTTAGCTGACATCATAATCAATTGTCACTAGATAGCCAACATCCTAATCAATTATGTCACTAGACAGCTGACATCATAATCAATTACGTCACTAGTTAGCCGACATCATAATGAATTACGTTGCTAGTTAGCTGACATCACAATCGGTTACGTCGCTAGTTAGCTGACATCACAATCAATTACGTCGCTAGTTAGCTGACATCACAATCAATTACGTCACTAGTTAGCTGACATTCCAATCAATTACGTCGCTAGTTAGCTGACATCACAATCAATTGTCACTAGTTAGCTGACATCATCACAATCAATTACATCACTAGTTAGCTGACATCATCACAATCAATTACATCACTAGTTAGCTGACATCATCACAATCAATTACATCACCAGATAGCTGACATCCCAATTAATTACATCACTAGCTAGCTGACATCATAATCAATTACACCACTCATTAGCTGACATCACAATAAATTACGTCACTAGTTAGCCGACATCACAATCAATTATGTCACTAGTTAGCCGACATCACAATCAATTGTCACTAGTTAGCTGACATCATAATCAATTACATCACTAGTTAGCTGACATCATAATCAATTACATCACTAGTTAGCTGACATCATAATTAATTACACCACTCGTTAGCTGACATCATAATCAATTACGTCACTAGTTAGCTGACATCATAATCAATTATGTCACTAGTTAGCCGACATCACAATCAATTACATCACTAGTTAGCTGACATCACAATCAATTACATCACTAGTGAGCTGACATCACAATCAATTACACCACTCGTTAGCTGACATCATAATCAATTATGTCACTAGTTAGCTGACATCACAATCAATTACGTCAATAGTTAGCTGACATCACAATCAATTGTCACTAGTTAGCTGACATCGCAATCAATTACCTCACTAGTTAGCTGACATCATAATCAATTATGTCACTAGTTAGTCAATGTCATAATAAATTACATCACTAGTTAGCGGACATCATAATCAATTATGTCACTAGTTAGCCGACATCACAATCAATTATGTCACTAGTTAGTCGATGTGACAATCATACTAACATACAGCTCCATCAAGAGTATTGCAGTCTGTCAAGTGTACGAATGTCTTTGATGAATTTACAATATAATAAACATTGTTGAATATTTTGAAAGTAATTTGACCGGGAGCGGTTGCTGACATAGCCTAGGCAGTAACAGGCCCCAGTTAAAATAGTTTCCAAATATTCAACTTACCACAAAATTTAGATTCTGGGAATTCAGTTTAAATCAATTCCAACATACGTAAAAAGTGGGAGGTGCTTAGCTAGAAATGGGCGGGGCATAACTAGAAATGTACTCATCTATTAAGCAAAGATTACGTGAAATTGTTGTCATCATCTGCCTTGATGTTTATCATCATCATCATTGCTTCTGTCTTGAACATCAACAGACATTTCTGAATCAGAAAACCTGCAAAAAGAAGTAAATCAAAAATTTAATAATTTCCTTTTTAGAATTACAATAAAATAAACGAAATCAAGGATTTCTTTTTTCACGAGAGAGTTGATACTTACCTCCCTAATACTTTTGATATTGCTAAATATCGGCGTTCACTCAATAAACACTCAGAATAAAAACAGTTAGGTGCCCCTACTGGGCAGGTAGACAGAGGGTAGTCCGGCGGATACCAGCCCCACCACCGCGCATGCGCCGACTACTACTTCCTCTGACTAATTTATTGGCTGACACACATGCAACTATTAAGAGCCTGAAGACCGAGCCTCTGTGGGGTGGAGAGGCCGGGTCCGTATCTAGGGAGGTAAGTATCAACTCTCTCGTGAAAAAAGAAATCCTTGATTTCGTTTATTTCACTTCAAGAGTATACTTACCTCCCTAATACTTTTGATATTGCCAGAATTCGACAGGGAATTCGGCGGGAGGGAGGCGAGGTCAAAAGACCAGCTCTTCCCTATACGCTTTTCCGCGTTCAAGGCACTTAAACTTCTGAAACTGTGTGAAAACAGTCAGGATTTGATGAACATCGGCTTAACACCAACCGATGGATGAGATGACCGAATGTCATATGCCCGCCCCCTTCCTGGGAGGAAGACTACAATGACCTCAATGTCCCATACGCTCTCTACGTACCAGTGCCATGTACTATAGGACAGAGACGAAAAGGCTCCATTTTCGTATACTCTCAATGATGAACCACATCAAAACACAAACCATCACCATATTAATAACAAAAAGTAACGTGACAATACAATCAATAACGAACAACACATGAACAAGACTGACCTTGTTGAACTTGGCAGTTGTTATCATCTTCCCAGTGATGAAGACTGATGCAGTCCCAAAAAGTGGTTGTTTCCATTAATTAATTGTGAAGTATATAAGCAATGAGGAAACCCTCATCAAAAATCATACAAGCGATTATTTTTTCAAAATCGACAAGGCGAGAGGATTCGAGGTGTCACGGAGATAATGGTCTGTAAAACTTGACTCACTGAGCAACGGACATAATGTCATCCACAGGGACCCCATTAAATAGGGCAGTGTAAGTCACCACGCCGCGGACACTGTGAGCCTTGGCCATGTCAACCTGCTTACCAGTGGCGGATTTATGACAAAATTGGATACACTCTACAATCCACCTGGAAATGGTGTCCTTAGACGCCCTGCCATGGGGTTCAATATATGACACCCATAACGCTGACTATCGGTCCGCCACTCCGAAGTACGCTGTTTGTACCGAAGCAGCGCCCGAACGGGACACCATGCTTTAGAATTAGAATCATATCTAGTTAAAGCAGGCAAAAAAATAGGTTGACCTCGATATTTCAAAGACTGATTCTTAGCCAAGAAATTAACCCTAGGTAGTAACTTAAGGCCTTCCCCTGTAACCACAAAACGGTCCTCCTTGGCTGATAAGGCATGAATTTCACTCCTACGCCTAGCCGAGGCCGCAGCAATTAAAAATACAGTTTTAAGAGTTAACAGTTTCATAGAAATGGAACTAAGTGGTTCAAAAGGCTTATCACCTAGTACCTGAATCACTAGCGATAAACTCCAAGATGGAATCACCGGGGGGTTCCTTGGTCTTAGATTGCCCATGCCTTTAATTAATACATTTAATGTACTTACTTCATCACTTCCCCTCTTAGCCAAGCAAGGGATAACAGTCATTAAAGCTGACTTATAACCAGCAATAGAGTTAGGCTTGAGGCTATAGGCATCATACAGGTGACAGAGGAAATCAGCTACTACCTGAATAGATGAATCCATTGGATCAATACATCTTTTTGAGCACCACTCTGCAAATCTGTTGATTTTATAATTATATGCTCTGGAGGTTGACCCCCTCCTGGCTTTAGCCATAAACATGGCTGCTTGCTCAGAAAAGCCCTCCGTAAGTCTAGATTCCTTGACAACATCCACGCAGTCAATCGGAACATTGACGGATTGTTGTGAAGGGCCTTGCCCTGGAAGATAATGTCGTCCATCAGAGGCAGAGGAACCGGATTGCAGACCAGAAGGTCCAGCAGATCCGTATACCATGATCGGCTTGGCCAATCTGGGGCGATCAGAAGCACTTGGCACTCCTCCTGTCTGATTTTCTGAAGAATTTTTGGAATCAGGATTGCTGGAGGGAATGCGTATGCATACATTCCCGCCCAGCTGATAGCTAACGCATCTGTTGCGAAAGCGCTTGGATCTGGAATCGGAGACGTACGTCGTCATCTTCGCATTCCTCTTCGTTGCGAACAAATCGATGTTGGGCTTCCCCCAATGGTCGAACAGACGATCCACCACACATTGATTTAGTTGCCATTCCGTCGGTAAAACACTCATCCTTCGGCTCAATGAGTCTGCTAGCAGATTTAACCTTCCCGGAATATGAACTGCTTTCAAGGTAATCCTGTGATCCATGCACCAGCAAAGCAGTTTCCATGTCATCATACAGAGACTGGGCGACTTCGTTCCGCCCTGGCGGTTTATGTAAGTCACTACTGTTGAGTTGTCTGAACGAATAAGAACAATCTTGCCCTGAACTTTCTGTAAGAAATGTTCCAGGCCCAGGACTACTGCTCTTAGCTCCAGTAGATTGATATGTTCCTTTGACTGTTCCAGATCCCACAGCCCTGATATCGTGGATTCTTCCAGGCAAGCTCCCCACTCCTCCATCGAGGCATCTGTGTACACAGTTACCCGAGGGTGAGGAGGGGTTAGCATCACCCCCACCAGGAGATTCTCTGTCTTCAACCACCATTGCAGGTGGTGGATTAGAGGCGCCAACACTGACACATTC
The DNA here is from genome assembly GCA_034401795.1 of Chaetoderma sp. LZ-2023a. Taxonomy (NCBI): domain Eukaryota; kingdom Metazoa; phylum Mollusca; class Caudofoveata; order Chaetodermatida; family Chaetodermatidae; genus Chaetoderma; species Chaetoderma sp. LZ-2023a. Next base: position 2,495,941 of record CM067368.1, read on the forward strand.
GAGTCCAGTGAACCTGTACTCTGGGTCGATTGTGTCATGAGAAATAACTGGATCGGCCGCCTGGGTAAGGCGGCCTGAGGAATGACCGGTTCCAACGAAACCATCAACCCCAGCATTCTCAAGTAAACCCGTGCCAGGACATGACGACTGTCGCTCACTGACTGAATCACTGAGATGAGTCTCCGAACTCTCTCCTGAGTAGGATAAACATATCCTGTCTCTAGATCGAAGAACATCCCCAGGTAAACAAACTTCTGGGATGGAGTCAGCTCTGATTTTTGAAAATTTATCATCCAGCCTAAATCCGTGAGAGTTTTCAAAACAATCTCCAGATTGGTCGATAAACTTTCCTGGGTGTGTGCTTTTAACAGCCAGTCGTCTATGTATGTGTGGACTGCTATGCTTCTCCTGCGGAGGTATGCTGTAGACGGAAACTCCTCGCTATGGGAATGTGGAAATAAGCAACACCGAGCGCACAGTCTCCATCTTGAAACTGGGCATCTCTATGAACTTGTTTAACGGCTTGAGGTTGAGAATTGGTCTCCACCCTCCGGTGTTTTTTGTTACTAAGAACACGGTTGAATAGAATCCCGGACACTTCTGTGCCGGCTGAATAGCTCCTTTTTGTATGAGGGAATTTATCTCCTCCTCGATACACAAGCTTTGATCTGGATCTCTCGGAATTGGAGTCCAGATTGGCACTAGAGACAGTGGCGATGGCGGGCCTGTCATCCAATCGGGATGATACCCGACTGAAAGCCATCGCAAGACTAAACGGTCCTGAGTCAACCGTTCCCACTCTTGCGTGTGGTCGGCCAGCCGGCCTCCCACCGGTCCACCTAGCGAGAGAGGTGGACATAAGAAGTGCAAGAGTGGCACTTTCTCCTTCGCCAGAAACACCGGAGTGGTTCTCACCGCGGCAACCGGCCCATCAGGCACGATTACCACGACCAGATCCTCGCGCGCCACGCCCAGCACCGCGCGCACCTCGGTGCACGGGTGGCTGCCTGGCTGACTGCGCCTGAGGAGCCTGCGCCCCCCTCACTGCTGGCCGAATCGCACGCGGCCTAGGCCGACGCTGCGATGATGGGTGGCCTCTGACCTGGCCACCTCCACCTCGAGCCTGCAGGGGACGATACGCATGGGGTGGGGCGCGAATGCGCTCCCGACGGAGCACTTCAAACTGCTCGCGCAGTGCCCTCTGGTTATTGACCAGAGTAACCGTCTCCTGGAGGTGCCTACATCCCTCACCTCCAAAGAGACCAGGACCCGTCATAGGCATATGCAGTAGCCTATTGTACAGGTCCTGGGACTCGGTTGGCGTGATGCGGATGCTGTTACTACCCCCTGTAACAGCTGGGAGACGTGGGACAGAGCGGCAATCGAAGCTCTCCCACTCCCCCTCCGCATCACGCAACGCGGCATTGGCCGAATGCAACGCGTTTGAACACAAAACTCCCGTGTCAGAACGGGAGCCTGGCCGCGCATCTTCACCCAAAGCCGCGTGGTCATCCACGCTAGGCTTGGGTACCACACCGTACCTCTGGTAATCCAGGGGCACGATGCGGCAACGCCTGGCCACCTCGCGAGGGGCCTTCGCGAGACGCCCATTCACCTTGATGGACGTCTCCGCCGCCGCGACCATGTCGACGACATGCTCTGCTAACGGCAGAGATGGCATAGCGCTAGCAGTAGCCTTACCAGCTAACCACGGCCTGTGATCACGCTGGCTAGCCAACTGCTCCACGGGGAGATCTGGCCTAACACTTACCAGCCATTGGCAAGCGTCAGACCAATCCTCTTCCGTGGCTAGCTGCGAGCGCTCTACAAGACGGGGGCCTTCGTCTTCCTCCTGAGCGCAAGCAGCAGAGCTTGACGGCGGACAAGCTGATACCCCTGGCAAGCCAGGGAAAGCATGCGGGCCCGAAAGAACAGGCATGCTAATCTGACTGGCATGACCAGGAGCAGGCGCCGTGGTAGAGCGCGGGGCAGATACCGCCCCACCACGGCCCCGGCCAGCGATACTCTCGGCAAGCCGAGGTATGCGGTATAGCTGGCCATCAGCACCGCCCAGGGCCACCTTCTGAGCCGTGAACTCTACTCCTGCGTGAGTAGAGCCATGGAATATGTCGCCTGTATTCCCCGCGAGGGGTGCACAGACGTCATAATCCATGGTCACGTCCCCAGACGGCGACCCTAACAGGTAATCCTCTTCCTCCTGGCCAGAAAGATTAGACTCCGGGTCAGCAAAGAGAGCTAACCCGGACTGGCCAGGAAAGGTGCCATAGGAGGTCTGGCACCCGCGGCGTGCGGATACCCCTGGACTGACAAGCAGCCCGCGGATTCCAGCGACAGCCGTCCACGACCCCTCGGCGCGGCACCAAGCCTGCTGCCAGGGTCGTGGAATGCCCCCACTAATGGGGCCACCTCTGAATCTTCGAACAACGGAAACGGCCTACGGAAAGGTGATTCAGAGGTGGGGATTACCTGCTCTGAAGCAGATGCCGAGATGCGACAAAGGATCTGGTCCAGGAAGCATGCCACGAAGCAACTCTGGAACCAAATCCTTTATCGTCCTCTTCATCTCTACCAACATCTCACTCCGGAAGGCCTCCATGTCCACCGCGGACGAGGCCTTCCTCTTACCCTTCTTACTTACACCCTCTCTTTTCTGCTTCCTCTCCTCCTCCACCACCTTGTCCTTTGCCTGCAAAGACAAAAACTCGGCCATTAGCTCGCCCCCTCCCCCCCCCCCCCACTGCTTGCATACCTCACACTTGAGCAATGGCCCACAGGGACTACAACTAAAACACAGGTGAGGAACGAACCTATCCTTAAGGAACCGTCCACAGGACGAGCAACCAGGGCTCTGAAACAGGACAAAGGGCGAGGACAATGAGTAATTTTGTTAAGGTTAGAAACTCAAAACCAAACTAAAAGAGAGGGAAATGATCATAAAGATCAATAATCATCTGAAACCAGCGTTGGACAAAACTTTAATTGTTAATAATAAGGCTGATTATGACGTCATGAATCCCATGACAGTAAATTAATCGATCCGACCAACAACCAGGCGTGCGGACGAATTGTATTCATAACCAGAACATCTTTCGAACGGTTATTCAGACTACACAACCATCAGATACACAACGATAACAATGGCAATTACAGTTAATTTTCTTAAATAATTAACCTCACCTCATATCATTACTTAGATACCTGACACTTTGTATAGACAAACAATCCAACGTGATGAACTGGAGCACTCCACCAACTGTACGCCTCTCAACTCTCTCCACCTTAGGGGAAGGAATTGGATCAAGAGGGCAAACATGATAAATAAAGTAGCCACAGCAATGCAGGGGGCCATAAGCACATATCATTCCTATAAACATGATAAATAAAGTAGTCACAGCAATGCAGGGGGCCATAAGCACATATCCTTCCTATAAACATGATAAATAAAGTAGCCACAGCAATGCAGGGGGTCATAAGCACATATCACTCCTATAAACATGATAAATAAAGTAGCCACAGCAATGCAGGGGGTCATAAGCACATATCATTCCTATAAACATGATAAATAAAGTAGCCACAGCAATGCAGGGGTCACAAGCACATATCACTCCTATAAACATGATAAATAAAGTAGCCACAGCAATGCAGGGGGTCATAAGCACATATCATTCCTATAAACATGATACATAAAGTAGCCACAGCAATGCAGGGGGCCATAAGCACATATCATTCCTATAAACATGATAAATAAAGTAGCCAAAGCAATGCAGGGGGTCATAAGCACATACCATTCCCATAAACATGATAAATAAAGTAGCCACAGCAATGCAGGGGGCCATAAGCACATATCATTCCTATAAACATGATAAATAAAGTAGCCACAGCAATGCAGGGGGTCACAAGCACATATCATTCCTATAAACATGATAAATAAAGTAGCCACAGCAATGCAGGGGGCCATAAGCACATATCATTCCTATAAACATGATAAATAAAGTAGCCACAGCAATGCAGGGGGCCATAAGCACATATCATTCCTATAAACATGATAAATAAAGTAGCCAAAGCAATGCAGGGGGTCATAAGCACATACCATTCCCATAAACATGATAAATAAAGTAGCCACAGCAATGCAGGGGGCCATAAGCACATATCATTCCTATAAACATGATAAATAAAGTAGTCACAGCAATGCAGGGGGTCATAAGCACATATCACTCCTATAAACATGATAAATAAAGTAGCCACAGCAATGCAGGGGGCCATAAGCACATATCACTCCTATAAACATGATAAATAAAGTAGCCACAGCAATGCAGGGGGCCATAAGCACATATCACTCCTATAAACATGATAAATAAAGTAGCCACAGCAATGCAGGGGGCAATAAGCACATATCATTCCTATAAACATGATAAATAAAGTAGTCACAGCAATGCAGGAGGCCATAAGCACATATCATTCCTATAAACATGGTAAATAAAGTAGCCACAGCAATGCAGGGGGTCATAAGCACATATCATTCCTATAAACATGATAAATAAAGTAGCCACAGCAATGCAGGGGGCCATAAGCACTTATCACTCCTATAAACATGATAAATAAAGTAGTCACAGCAATGGGGGTCATAAGCACATATCATTCCTATAAACATGATAAATAAAGTAGTCACAGCAATGCAGGAGGCCATAAGCACATATCATTCCTATAAACATGATAAATAAAGTAGCCACAGCAATGCAGGGGGCCATAAGCACATATCATTCCTATAAACATGATAAATAAAGTAGCCACAGCAATGCAGGGGGCCATAAGCACATATCATTCCTATAAACATGATAAATAAAGTAGCCACAGCAATGCAGGGGGCCATAAGCACATATCATTCCTATAAACATGATAAATAAAGTAGTCACAGCAATGCAGGGGGTCATAAGCACATATCACTCCTATAAACATAAATAAAGTAGCCACAGCAATGCAGGGGGCCATAATCACATATCACTCCTATAAACATGATAAATAAAGTAGCCACAGCAATGCAGGGGGCCATAAGCACATATCACTCCTATAAACATGATAAATAAAGTAGCCACAGCAATGCAGGGGGCAATAAGCACATATCATTCCTATAAACATGATAAATAAAGTAGTCACAGCAATGCAGGAGGCCATAAGCACATATCATTCCTATAAACATGATAAATAAAGTAGCCACAGCAATGCAGGGGGTCATAAGCACATATCATTCCTATAAACATGATAAATAAAGTAGCCACAGCAATGCAGGGGGCCATAAGCACTTATCACTCCTATAAACATGATAAATAAAGTAGTCACAGCAATGGGGGTCATAAGCACATATCATTCCTATAAACATGATAAATAAAGTAGTCACAGCAATGCAGGGGGCCATAAGCACATATCATTCCTATAAACATGATAAATAAAGTAGCCACAGCAATGCAGGAGGCCATAAGCACATATCATTCCTATAAACATGATAAATAAAGTAGCCACAGCAATGCAGGGGGCCATAAGCACATATCATTCCTATAAACATGATAAATCAAGTAGCCACAGCAATGCAGGGGGTCATAAGCACATATCATTCCTATAAACATGATAAATAAAGTAGCCACAGCAATGCAGGAGGCCATACGCACATATCACTCCTTTAAACATGATAAATAAAGTAGCCACAGCAATGCAGGAGGCCATAAGCACATATCATTCCTATAAACATGGTAAATAAAGTAGCCACAGCAATGCAGGAGGCCATAAGCACATATCATTCCTATAAACATGATAAATAAAGTAGTCACAGCAATGCAGGGGGCCATAAGCACATATCATTCCTATAAACATGATAAATAAAGTAGCCACAGCAATGCAGGGGGCCATAAGCACATATCATTCCTATAAACATGATAAATAAAGTAGCCACAGCAATGCAGGGGGCCATAAGCACATATCATTCCTATAAACATGATAAATAAAGTAGCCACAGCAATGCAGGGGGCCATAAGCACATATCATTCCTATAAACATGATAAATAAAGTAGCCACAGCAATGCAGGAGGCCATAAGCACATATCATTCCTATAAACATGATAAATAAAGTAGCCACAGCAATGCAGGGGGCCATAAGCACATATCATTCCTATAAACATGATAAATAAAGTAGCCACAGCAATGCAGGGGGCCATAAGCACATATCATTCCTATAAACATGATAAATAAAGTAGCCACAGCAATGCAGGAGGCCATAAGCACATATCATTCCTATAAACATGATAAATAAAGTAGCCACAGCAATGCAGGAGGCCATAAGCACATATCATTCCTATAAACATGATAAATAAAGTAGCCACAGCAATGCAGGGGGCCATAAGCACATATCATTCCTATAAACATGATAAATAAAGTAGTCACAGCAATGCAGGGGGTCACAAGCACATATCATTCCTATAAACATGATAAATAAAGTAGCCACAGCAATGCAGGGGGCCATAAGCACATATCATTCCTATAAACATGATAAATAAAGTAGCCAAAGCAATGCAGGGGGTCATAAGCACATATCATTCCTATAAACATGATAAATAAAGTAGCCACAGCAATGCAGGAGGCCATAAGCACATATCATTCCTATAAACATGATAAATAAAGTAGTCACAGCAATGCAGGGGTCATAAGCACATATCATTCCTATAAACATGATAAATAAAGTAGCCACAGCAATGCAGGAGGCCATAAGCACTTATCACTCCTATAAACATGATAAATAAAGTAGCCACAGCAATGCAGGGGGCCATAAGCACTTATCACTCCTATAAACATGATAAATAAAGTAGCCACAGCAATGCAGGAGGCCATAAGCACTTATCACTCCTATAAACATGATAAATAAAGTAGCCACAGCAATGCAGGGGGTCATAAGCACATATCATTCCTATAAACATGATAAATAAAGTAGCCACAGCAATGCAGGGGGTCATAAGCACATATCATTCCTATAAACATGATAAATAAAGTAGCCACAGCAATGGGGGTCATAAGCACATATCATTCCTATAAACATGATAAATAAAGTAGCCACAGCAATGCAGGGGTCATAAGCACATATCATTCCTATAAACATGATAAATAAAGTAGCCACAGCAATGCAGGGGGCCATAAGCACATATCATTCCTATAAACATGATAAATAAAGTAGCCACAGCAATGCAGGGGGTCATAAGCACATATCATTCCTATAAACATGATAAATAAAGTAGCCACAGCAATGCAGGGGGTCATAAGCACATATCATTCCTATAAACATGATAAATACAGTAGCCACAGCAATGCAGGGGGCCATAAGCACATATCATTCCTATAAACATGATAAATAAAGTAGCCACAGCAATGCAGGAGGCCATAAGCACATATCATTCCTATAAACATGATAAATAAAGTAGCCACAGCAATGCAGGGGGCCATAAGCACATATCATTCCTATAAACATGATAAATAAAGTAGTCACAGCAATGCAGGGGGCCATAAGCACATATCATTCCTATAAACATGATAAATAAAGTAGTCACAGCAATGCAGGGGGCCATAAGCACTTATCACTCCTATAAACATGATAAATAAAGTAGCCACAGCAATGCAGGGGGCCATAAGCACATATCACTCCTATAAACATGATAAATAAAGTAGCCACAGCAATGCAGGAGGCCATAAGCACTTATCACTCCTATAAACATGATAAATAAAGTAGCCACAGCAATGCAGGGGGCCATAAGCACTTATCACTCCTATAAACATGATAAATAAAGTAGCCACAGCAATGCAGGAGGCCATAAGCACTTATCACTCCTATAAACATGATAAATAAAGTAGCCACAGCAATGCAGGGGGTCACAAGCACATATCACTCCTATAAACATGATAAATAAAGTAGCCAAAGCAATGCAGGGGTCATAAGCACATATCATTCCTATAAACATGATAAATAAAGTAGCCACAGCAATGCAGGGGGTCATAAGCACATATCATTCCTATAAACATGATAAATAAAGTAGCCACAGCAATGCAGGGGGTCATAAGCACATATCATTCCTATAAACATGATAAATACAGTAGCCACAGCAATGCAGGGGGCCATAAGCACATATCATTCCTATAAACATGATAAATAAAGTAGCCACAGCAATGCAGGGGTCATAAGCACATATCATTCCTATAAACATGATAAATAAAGTAGCCACAGCAATGCAGGGGGCCATAAGCACATATCATTCCTATAAACATGATAAATAAAGTAGCCACAGCAATGCAGGGGTCATAAGCACTTATCACTCCTATAAACATGATAAATAAAGTAGCCACAGCAATGCAGGGGGCCATAAGCACATATCATTCCTATAAACATGATAAATAAAGTAGCCACAGCAATGCAGGGGGCCATAAGCACATATCCTTCCTATAAACATGATAAATAAAGTAGCCACAGCAATGCAGGGGGCCATAAGCACATATCACTCCTATAAACATGATAAATACAGTAGCCACAGCAATGCAGGGGGCCATAAGCACATATCATTCCTATAAACATGATAAATAAAGTAGCCACAGCAATGCAGGGGGCCATAAGCACATATCACTCCTATAAACATGATAAATAAAGTAGCCACAGCAATGCAGGGGTCATAAGCACATATCATTACTATAAACATGATAAATAAAGTAGCCACAGCAATGCAGGGGGTCATAAGCACATATCATTCCTATAAACATGATAAATAAAGTAGCCACAGCAATGCAGGGGGCCATAAGCACATATCATTCCTATAAACATGATAAATAAAGTAGTCACAGCAATGCAGGGGGTCATAAGCACATATCATTCCTATAAACATGATAAATAAAGTAGTCACAGCAATGCAGGGGGCCATAAGCACATATCATTCCTATAAACATGATAAATAAAGTAGCCACAGCAATGCAGGGGGCCATAAGCACATATCATTCCTATAAACATGATAAATAAAGTAGCCACAGCAATGCAGGGGGCCATAAGCACTTATCATTCCTATAAACATGATAAATAAAGTAGCCACAGCAATGCAGGGGGCCATAAGCACATATCATTCCTATAAACATGATAAATAAAGTAGCCACAGCAATGCAGGAGGCCATAAGCACATATCATTCCTATAAACATGATAAATAAAGTAGCCACAGCAATGCAGGGGGCCATAAGCACATATCATTCCTATAAACATGATAAATAAAGTAGCCACAGCAATGCAGGGGGCCATAAGCACATATCATTCCTATAAACATGATAAATAAAGTAGCCACAGCAATGCAGGGGGCCATAAGCACATATCATTCCTATAAACATGATAAATAAAGTAGCCACAGCAATGCAGGGGGCCATAAGCACATATCATTCCTATAAACATGATAAATAAAGTAGCCACAGCAATGCAGGGGGCCATAAGCACATATCATTCCTATAAACATGATAAATAAAGTAGCCACAGCAATGCAGGGGGCCATAAGCACATATCATTCCTATAAACATGATAAATAAAGTAGTCACAGCAATGCAGGGGTCATAAGCACATATCATTCCTATAAACATGATAAATAAAGTAGCCACAGCAATGGGGGTCATAAGCACATATCATTCCTATAAACATGATAAATAAAGTAGCCACAGCAATGCAGGGGGTCATAAGCACATATCATTCCTATAAACATGATAAATAAAGTAGCCACAGCAATGCAGGGGGTCACAAGCACATATCATTCCTATAAACATGATAAATAAAGTAGTCACAGCAATGGGGGTCATAAGCACATATCATTCCTATAAACATGATAAATAAAGTAGTCACAGCAATGCAGGGGGTCATAAGCACATATCATTCCTATAAACATGATAAATAAAGTAGCCACAGCAATGCAGGGGGTCACAAGCACATATCATTCCTATAAACATGATAAATAAAGTAGTCACAGCAATGGGGGTCATAAGCACATATCATTCCTATAAACATGATAAATAAAGTAGCCACAGCAATGCAGGGGGTCATAAGCACATATCACTCCTATAAACATGATAAATAAAGTAGCCACAGCAATGCAGGGGGTCATAAGCACATATCACTCCTATAAACATGATAAATAAAGTAGCCACAGCAATGCAGGGGGCAATAAGCACATATCATTCCTATAAACATGATAAATAAAGTAGCCACAGCAATGCAGGGGGTCATAAGCACATATCATTCCTATAAACATGATAAATAAAGTAGTCACAGCAATGCAGGGGTCCATAAGCACATATCATTCCTATAAACATGATAAATAAAGTAGCCACAGCAATGCAGGGGGTCATAAGCACATATCACTCCTATAAACATGATAAATACAGTAGCCACAGCAATGCAGGAGGCCATAAGCACATATCATTCCTATAAACATGATAAATAAAGTAGCCACAGCAATGCAGGAGGCCATAAGCACATATCATTCCTATAAACATGATAAATAAAGTAGCCACAGCAATGCAGGAGGCCATAAGCACATATCATTCCTATAAACATGATAAATAAAGTAGCCACAGCAATGCAGGGGGTCATAAGCACATATCATTCCTATAAACATGATAAATAAAGTAGCCACAGCAATGCAGGGGTCATAAGCACATATCATTCCTATAAACATGATAAATAAAGTAGCCACAGCAATGCAGGGGGCCATAAGCACATATCATTCCTATAAACATGATAAATAAAGTAGTCACAGCAATGCAGGGGGTCATAAGCACATATCATTCCTATAAACATGATAAATAAAGTAGCCACAGCAATGCAGGGGGTCATAAGCACATATCACTCCTATAAACATGATAAATAAAGTAGCCACAGCAATGCAGGAGGCCATAAGCACATATCATTCCTATAAACATGATAAATAAAGTAGCCACAGCAATGCAGGAGGCCATAAGCACATATCATTCCTATAAACATGATAAATAAAGTAGCCACAGCAATGCAGGGGGCCATAAGCACATATCATTCCTATAAACATGATAAATAAAGTAGCCACAGCAATGCAGGGGGCCATAAGCACATATCATTCCTATAAACATGATAAATAAAGTAGCCACAGCAATGCAGGGGTCATAAGCACATATCATTCCTATAAACATGATAAATAAAGTAGTCACAGCAATGCAGGAGGCCATAAGCACATATCATTCCTATAAACATGATAAATAAAGTAGCCACAGCAATGCAGGGGGTCATAAGCACATATCATTCCTATAAACATGATAAATAAAGTAGCCACAGCAATGCAGGAGGCCATAAGCACATATCATTCCTATAAACATGATAAATAAAGTAGCCACAGCAATGCAGGGGTCATAAGCACATATCATTCCTATAAACATGATAAATAAAGTAGCCACAGCAATGCAGGGGGCCATAAGCACATATCATTCCTATAAACATGATAAATAAAGTAGCCACAGCAATGCAGGGGGCCATAAGCACATATCATTCCTATAAACATGATAAATAAAGTAGTCACAGCAATGCAGGGGGCCATAAGCACATATCATTCCTATAAACATGATAAATAAAGTAGTCACAGCAATGCAGGGGTCATAAGCACATATCATTCCTATAAACATGATAAATAAAGTAGCCACAGCAATGCAGGGGGCCATAAGCACATATCATTCCTATAAACATGATAAATAAAGTAGCCACAGCAATGCAGGGGGTCATAAGCACATATCATTCCTATAAACATGATAAATAAAGTAGCCACAGCAATGCAGGGGGTCACAAGCACATATCATTCCTATAAACATGATAAATAAAGTAGCCACAGCAATGCAGGGGGTCATAAGCACATATCATTCCTATAAACATGATAAATAAAGTAGCCACAGCAATGCAGGGGGCCATAAGCACATATCATTCCTATAAACATGATAAATAAAGTAGTCACAGCAATGCAGTGGGGGTCATTAATCATTTAATGATTAAATTTGGTCCAGAAAATGTTAATATTTTCTTATTGCATCTCCACTTGCAGGTCAAGATTGGTCAAGGAATTAAAATTATCTCCTTGTTCAAAGTCCAGTTGTGGACCAAGAGAACACAATTTCTTTAAGATTTACCACTGGATTGACTGGCTCGGTTATTGCACCTGGCATACTAGCAGGAAAATCTTTTTAAAATAGCTTGTCACGAAGTCATCCTACATAAATTTGGGACATCATTCGGATCACATCGAGCCATCTTCCTATTCTGTAGGGATTTACAAAAATGTCTGGCAATGCAATGTGGAACCGTCTGGAAATCTTGCTACAACTCGGTGACAAATAATCCCATGTCACGGTTGAAATGAATCCACGATGAATGAAATCATGTGATTTAGATCAATACGTGAATTGACATTGAGTTGATGGAATGGTGGATCCCAGTTCATCCATCAATCATATGATGTCATAATCAACTACGTGACATGTATGTTGACGTCATAATCGATTACCTCATCACTGGCGTAATCCGGTTCATCGCGAAAACTTAATTGATGACAGACAAAGCATTGTTGTACGAATTGCATGGCTTTACTATTTAACAAACATGCTGTTGAATATTTTGAAACTAATTTGAATAGGTGTCACCCAGTTAAATTTATTTTCAAAAAATATTCGACTGCTTACCAGTATAGCTTTCTAGAAATTGAGATTCAGAGTGGTGGGATCAAATGATCTCAACACAGGCAAAGCATGGGTGGAGCTTAGCTAGAGATGGAAGGGGTATGGCTAAAACAGGATTTCTTCATTCTCTCACCTGTGATGAGAGCTGGTTGTAGCAACATCTTAAAAGTAAATATTAACAAGTGGCCTAACACTAACCTGTGATGAGAGCTGGTATGTTGTAGCAACATCTTAAGAGTAAATATTAACAAGTGGTCTAACGCTCACCTGTGATGAGAGCCGCTTGTAGCAACATCTTAAAAGTAAATATTAACAAGTGGCCTAACTCTCACCTGTGATGAGAGCTGGTATGTTGTAGCAACATCTTAAAAGTAAATATTAACAAGTTGCTTAGCGCTCACCTGTGATGAGAGCTGGTTGTAGCAACATCTTAAAAGTAAATATTAACAAGTGGCCTAACAGTAACCTGTGATGAGAGCTGGTATGTTGTAGCAACATCTTAAGAGTAAATATGAACAAGTGGTCTAATGCGCACCTGTGATGAGAGCCGCGTGTAGCAACATCTTAAAAGTAAATATTAACAAGTGGCCTAACTCTCACCTGTGATGAGAGCTGGTATGTTGTAGCAATATCTTAAAAGTAAATATTAACAAGTTGCTTAGCGCTCCCTGTGATGAGAGATGGTTGTAGCAACATCTTAAAAGTAAATATTAACAAGTGGCCTAATGCGCGCTCACCTACAACATTAGCATTAGAAATGCTTCATACTTCATAAAAACTAGAAAACCTTGTTTGACTCAGAGGCCCCGCAATCACTGAGAATACCTTTTTCTATGTAGTAGGTAGCAATTTTATACAAAGCAATCATATTAAAAAAATGTTTTAATAAAAAAAATAAAAACTAAAACTAAAAGAAGATAAGGAAATTAACCAAAATTTTATGTTTTTGCATTAAAACGCATATTTTCACCCAAAATTGTGGACTTATTGCAGACCAAGAGAAGACTAACTAAAATTTACCACTGGAATGACTGTTTCAGTTATCGATCCAGTTATTCGTGGTAAATTAAAAAAAAGTCTTCTCTTGGTCTATAAACAGACATTACTGCAGAAGCAGTTTTTGGTTGATATGAGTGTCAAAGGCTTTAGTGAGTGAGATTCAGGTCTCCTTACTCCTTCCCTCATTGTAAAAATTGTTATCATTTTGAAAAGTAGAGCCAGCTAACCTAAACATGAATAATAAATGCGTAGACTCCTCCTCAAGAAGAAACACGTACCTAACTTTGGGCAGAGAATGTTTTGAAAGTAGCATCTAGAAACATGTTAGACCACCGACATGATTATACCAACACGCCTAAAGTACCATACTGACACACTAGAAACATGTTAGACCACCGACATGATTAGGCCAACACACCTAAAGCACCATACTGACACACTAGAAACATGTTAGACCACCGACATGATTAGGCCAGCACGCCTAAAGTACCATACTGACACACTAGAAACATGTTAGACCACCGACATGATTATACCAGCACGCCTGAAGTACCATACTGACACACTAGAAACATGTTAGACCACCGACATGATTAGGCCAACACACATAAAGCACCATACTGACACACTAGAAACATGTTAGACCACCGACATGATTAGGCCAGCACCCTTAAAGCACCATACTGACACACTAGAAACATGTTAGACCACCGACATGATTAGGCCAGCACGCCTAAAGTACCCTACTGACACACTAGAAACATGTTAGACCACCAACATGATTAGGCCAACACACCTAAAGTACCATACTGACACACTAGAAACATGTTAGACCACCGACATGATTATACTAGCACGCCTAAAGTACCATACTGACACACTAGAAACATGTTAGACCACCGACATGATTATACTAGCACACCTAAAGTACCATACTGACACACTAGAAACATGTTAGACCACCAACATAATTAGGCCAGCACGCTTAAAGAACCATACTGACACACTAGAAACATGTTAGACCACCGACATGATTAGGCCAGCATCCTTAAAGCACCATACTGACACACTAGAAACATGCTAGACCACCGAAATGATTAGGCCAACACACCTAAAGTACCATACTGACACACTAGAAACATGTTAGACCACCGACATGATTAGGCCACCACACCTAAAGTACCATACTGACACACTAGAAACATGTTAGACCACCGACATGATTAGGACAGCACCCTTAAAGCACCATACTGACACACTAGAAACATGTTAGACCACCGACATGATTAGGCCAGCACGCCTAAAGTACCCTACTGACACACTAGAAACATGTTAGACCACCAACATGATTAGGCCAACACACCTAAAGTACCATACTGACACACTAGAAACATGTTAGACCACCGACATGATTATACTAGCACGCCTAAAGTACCATACTGACACACTAGAAACATGTTGGACCACCGACATGATTATACTAGCACACCTAAAGTACCATACTGACACACTAGAAACATGTTAGACCACCGACATGATTAGGTCAGCACGCCTAAAGTACCCTACTGACACACTAGAAACATGTTAGACCACTGACATGATTAGGCCAGCATCCTTAAAGCACCATACTGCCACACTAGAAACATGTTAGACCACCGACATGATTAGGCCAGCACACCTAAAGCACCATACTGCCACACTAGAAACATGTTAGACCACCGACATGATTAGGCCAGCACCCTTAAAGCACCATACTGACACACTAGAAACATGTTAGACCACCGAAATGATTAGGCCAACACACCAAAAGCACCATACAGACACACTAGAAACATGTTAGACCATCGACATGATTATATTAGCACACCTAAAGTACCATACTGACACACAAGAAACAAGTTAGAGCACCGACATGATTATACCAGCACCCTTAAAGCACCATACTGACACACTAGAAACATGTTAGACCACCGACATGATTATACCAACACACATAAAGCACAATACTGACACACTAGAAACATGTTAGACCACCGACATGATTATACTAGCACACCTAAAGTACCATACTGACACACTAGAAACATGTTAGACCACCAACATGATTAGGCCAGCACACCTAAAGTACCATACTGACACACTAGAAACATGTTAGACCACCGACATGATTAGGCCAACACACCTAAAGCACCATACTGACACACTAGAAACATGTTAGACCACCGACAAGATTATACCAACACACCTAAGTACCATACTGACACACTAGAAACATGTTAGACCACCAACATGATTATACTAGCACACCTAAAGTACCATACTGACACACTAGAAACATGTTAGACCACCGACATGATTAGGCCAGCACGCCTAAAGCACCATACTGACACACTAGAAACATGTTAGACTACCGACATGATTAGGCCAGCATGCCTAAAGTACCATACTAACACACTAGAAACATGTTAGACCACCGACATGATTAGGCCAACACAACCTAAAGCACCATACGGACACATTAGAAACATGTTATAACACCAACATGATTATACTAGCACACCTAAAGCACCATATTGACACACTAGAAACACGTTAGACCACCAACATGATTAGGCCAGCACACCTAAAGTACCATACTGGCACAGAATGGACACCTGATGTTAAAATTCTATAGGTATACTTAT
The DNA here is from genome assembly GCA_034401795.1 of Chaetoderma sp. LZ-2023a. NCBI lineage: Eukaryota > Metazoa > Mollusca > Caudofoveata > Chaetodermatida > Chaetodermatidae > Chaetoderma > Chaetoderma sp. LZ-2023a. The sequence goes on from CM067368.1 coordinate 2,512,384, forward strand.
AGCGCCATCATGACAGTCGAAAAGTCTGCCATCAACTACACAAATTGTATGTCTGATCAATTTACAATTTAATAAACATTCGCTAAATATTTTGACACTAATTTGAATGGGATTTGTTGCTCTCATAAGATTAGTTTCAAAACATTCAACAACTTAACTGTATAGTTATCTTGAAATTTATGGTCTGTGAATTCAGGTGTCAAAGCTTCAAATCGGTTCCAACACTCGTAAAGAGTGGGTGGGGCTAGAAATGGCTCCCTGTATTTTGTGATACAGGTGACAAAGTACGTAGTTGTTAATCACAGCTAGTGTAAGTCAATGATCTGTCTGTCTGTCTGCCTGCCTATCTATCTGTGTCTGTCTGTCTGCTAAATTTCTTACAAATCTGCATATGTCGCAGCTAGAGAGTATACTACTAACCGGTTTATTTGTACCTTGTTTTGTCTACATCAGATATGCTGCGATAGCCACGATTAGACCCTCTGCTGTTATCATCAATGGCCACATCATCATCACTATATAGCATCTGTTTAGCAGATTTGACTCTGGATACAGACTTCTTCCTGTTAGCATGATGATAATCTTCGTCCCTGTCATCACTATCGCTATCATCATCACCATTCACCGATTCATGATAGTTCACCATCTTGCGAGTTCTGTCGGAGCGTATGGGTAAAACTGGTTCATGTTTAGTCGATTTCTTGATATTAGACACAGATTTCTTTGTTTTACTGTGATGTTGATCATCGTTACTATCACCATTATCATCAACTGAAGGACTAGAATCACTGTCTACATCACTGTTACTAGCTTTACTGTACCATATGCTTTTGACATTTTTATGCTTTCTGCCTGAACCTGGTGCACGATTCGCCAATCTCCTGACATTAGCCATTGATTTTTTACTATTATTTTGATAACCATGGTTACTGTCGTCAGCAGTATTATCATCATCATCAGAATCTGCAATATTCGGAGATTCAGAATTACCGACATGAACACGCTTTCTACATGACCATGAAGCTGGCGCTAATCGCGCTTTATGCTTGGATGATTTCACTTTGGCTGCACACTTCTGGTTAGAATGACGATCACATCCATTGCTGTCATCCGTCTCACTTTTAGTACCATCATCCCCATTCACAGCTTCACTATAATTTATCTTCTTGACATTAGTCCGAGTTCTGCTGCCAGAGCGTGTTGGCAAAACTGGTGCAGGCTTTGTTGATTTCTTGACATTTGGTGCAGTCTTCTTCGATTTACACGGACGCTGATGTTTAGTCGATTTCTTGCTATTTTGTACAGACTTCTTTGTAACATGATATTCATCTCCACTGCTCTCAGCAATATCATCAGCATCGGAAGGATCTGAACTATTATCGTCACTCGCATTATTATCGTCACTAGCTTCCGATTCACTCGTATCTGCTTTACTAGTTTTAGTACGCTTTCGGCATGAATGCGGTGCATGCTTAGCAGATTTCTTGATCTTAGATACAGATGTCCTCTTGTTAGCTCGCCCATTAAAACCATCGCTGTCATCGGTATCGATATTCATACTACCATTTCCCTTTGAGCGATTTCTGCTGGAAACTGGTGCAGGCGTTGTCGATTTCTTGACATTGCGTGCAGTCTTCTTCGCCTTACTGCGATCACTCGATTTCTTGATATTTTTTACAGACTTCTTTTTAGCACAATATTCATCACCACTGCCCTGAGAAATATCATCGTCGTCGTCGGACGTATCTGAACTAGTATCGTGACTTGCTCTATTATTGTAACTTGCATCTGATTCATTCATACCTGTGGTCCTAACTTTAGGCCACTTTTGGCGTGAATGTGGTGCTGAATCTTGCACATCTTTACCAGATTTCTTGACAGATGTCTTCTTTGTAATTCTGCCATCATAACGTTCACTGTCATCGGTATTGATAGTCAAAATACCATTTACCTTCGAGTGATTGCTATCTGAACCTGAAACTGATCCATGTTTTTTGCCTTTGTGTACTGACTTCTTGTTGTTGGCATGACTACCAGCATCATCTGAATCTGAATCATTAGAATCATCTTCACTCTCACTTGTTTTTGATTCTTTGTAATTTATTTTATCAACGGTATAATGCATTCGCGCTGCTGCTGACCGTTGTGGTCTGTTATAATCTGACCGGGGATTCATTGATTTCTTATCTTTGACCTTCTGACCCTGTTCACTTTCACGGTTCATGTCCTCCATGTCTGTATCGGTGTCATCATCACTCTCAGCAGTGTCTGACTCAATATAACGTTCTCGCTTCTGAAAAACATGGTTAATTCAAACTGTGTCATCTAAACCGTCCGCCTACTGAATTTCTGCAGATTGCATTTTCCATGGGGTTTACTTGTGAACCTGCTGAATATTTTGAAAACAATTTGACAGAGTTGTTGGTGGCTTAACTTCCTACATCTAGTGCTCTATAAATCTTTTGTAGAAATACAATAATTCTGCTCAGAAACAGAAAATGTATCTGCAAGCCACGACAATAATTTTAATGGTCAATAACTCTGGACCTGCTGGATATTTTGAAACAAAATTGACTGAAAGTTGCCAGCCACCAACAACTTTCAGTCAAATTGATTGATCCAATCCAGGTTCCTTTATCTGAATCACAGTGAATGTCGGGAAATTCGCTTGCATGGCACGTTCCTTCATTGTTAAAATTTGAGCCAAATTTCACTAGTAATTTTTTAGATACAGGTAAGAATTAATTTTTGTAGTGTGACTGACAGACGAACAGACTAACTAAGGGATATGGCAGTTTATTGAGCTGTTACTCAGAGCTCTAAATCCGACAACAAGAGGCCCAAGGGCATGTGGCGCTCACCTGGACCATTGGCATTTAAACAATTTGCGCTTAAATAGATGATGATTTTCGGAAAATCCAAGATGGCCACCAAAAAAATTATCCAAATCAAGACTCTCGTTTTGCCCTGTAGGTGGGGCTTAGAATATACCATCCGTATCCTCTGCGTGTCGTAAGAGGCGACTAAAGGAGGTATGGGTGAGGTAACCCTGACAGAAACCTCGAGTGCTGAAGACGGAGGTTCCAGGCCGCACGGCGCACTCTAATAAACCATGGATCCATGCACTTAACGCTTATGATCATGTCGATAGTCACTTACAGGACTGGCGGTATGATCAGCGAACGAAAAGAAGAAAGAAGAAGACTCGTTTAATATGTTGATGCCTACAGTCATAGGATCATTCCACCTAGGTTTTGTTGAAATCGGGTTATTGATTGAAGGAGTCCCGTTTTTAAATGGTTCCGGAAAACTTTCAGAAAATCAGAGATTGCTGCCAAAGGATTTACCTATCAAAATTCTGAACAGAATTTCTAGAGGCTAGCTATGACAATAGCATCCTTCCAACCAAAATTGTTGAAATTGCCCAAGCGATTAATGAGTAGCACTTTATATGAATTCCCATTTATTGGAAAACCCAAGATGGCCATCATCAAAATCAACCCGTCAAAATTCTGTATACAACTTCTGACGCGTACAGGCCTAGGGCCTAGGGCTCTTCCAGCTGAGTTTGGTTTAAATCGGGCAAGCGGTTAGTTAATGAGGAGTAGCCTTTTAACTGATTTCCCAAAATATTCAGAAAATCCAAAATGGCTGCAGGAAATTCTATATGCAACTTCTAAAGCCTACCGCCCTAGGCTCGTTCCAGTCAGTCTGGTTGAAAACGCCCAAGTAGTTAATAAGTAGACAATTTTCAGCCATTTTTCGGAAAATTCAAGATAGACACCGAATAAATTGCTCAATCAAAATTATATATACAAGCTCTGAAGCATAGCACTTTAGGGGTCCTTCCAGCCGAGTTTGCTTGAACTCGTTCAAGTGGTTAATGAGTAGTCTTTTAACTGATTTCCCACAATTTTCAGAAAATCAAAGATGTCCGCCATAAAAATGAACCAATCAAAATTCTGTATACAAGTTCTGAAATCTACCAGCCTAGTGCCCTTCCAGCCATGTCTGGTTGAAATTGCTCAAGCAGTTAATGAGTAGCGTTTTAAACGATTTCCCACCATTTTCCAGAAAATCCAAGATGGTTGCCAGAAAAATTGACCAATCAAAATTCTGTATACAAGCTCTGAAGTATACAAGGCTAGGGTTCTTCCATCATTTAAATCGGCCAAGTGCTTATCAAGGAGTAGTAGGCTTTTAAGTGATTTACAATTTTCAGAAAATCCAAGATGGCGCCGGAAAAATTGAACAATCAAAATTCTGTATAAAAGTTTTGAAACCTACTGGCCTAGTATCCTTGCAGCCAATACTGGTTGCAATTCCTCAAGCATAATGAGGAGTAGCGTTTTAAACAATTTCCCGCCATTTTTTTTGGAAAATTCAAGCTGGCCGCCGGAAAAATGGACCAATCAAAATTCTGTATAGAAGTTTTGAAGGATACCATGCTAGCGTTCTTTCATCCAAGTTTGATTGAAATCGGCCCAGCGGTTATCGAGAAGTAGGCTTTTAAGTGATTTCCAGAAAATCCAAGATGGGCGGCGGAAAGATTGACCAATCAAGATTCTGTATACAAGTTCTGAAACATATGAGCGTACTATCCTCCCGACTAAGTCTAGTTTAATTGTCCAAGTAGTTAATGAGGAGTAGCGTTTTGAATGATTTCCTGCAATTTTTTTGGGAAATTCAAGATGGCCACCGAAAAAATGGCCCAATCAAAATTCTGTATAAAAGTTCTGAAGCCTACCCCCATGTGGTCCTTCCAGCCAAAATAGGTTGAAATCCACCAAGCGGTTAATGAGGAGTAGCGTTTTTAAGCAAAAGTTGACGGCCGGATGGTCGCCATGCCATAAGCTCAGGTGAGCTTAAAATGGATGCATTTGAATATTATATGTCCATACCTTTGATCAATATTTATTATGTATACAAGTGCTAGGCATCAAAGTAGATCGAAGATCTCTGATCTTGGGTTGGGCGCAGGGGTGTAACACTTTATCTGGGTACCAAGCCAGGTATTTGGAGCAAGTGGCCAACCATAGCACTAAACAACTCATCTTTCATGACAGTTAATATGAATTAACATTGTTATGAATTTTATATCGGTACTCACACACCTCCCTATCTCTTCTCTTCCCCCCCCCCCCCCCCCCCGTGGTAAAGTTTGCAGACCTTGGAGAAAAAGGAAGACGGTTGTCCAACCTAAAGAACAAGTAAGCAAACCGCTGACTATCATGCAATGGAATGCTGAAGGAGAAAGGCGTAGATGTCGCGTGTATCCAAGAAACTCATCTAAATGCCAACAGAAGATTCAGTGTAAGAGGATTTCAGTGCTTCAGATCTGACAGGGATGAAAGACATTAAGGAGGAGTCATAACCCTGGTCCGGAATAACCTAAACGCCATTGAAGTTCAGAGAAACATGGAAGGACCTGAAATTCTCACAATCAAGATAATTCCAGAGAAACATCCTATCATTGTTGTCAACTATTACTGCCCTAATAATCAACCATTGAATCTCGGAAAAATCCCAGTTCACCCAGATTCAACTATCGTTGCTGGTGACCTCAACAGTCATTCTCAGTTATGGGGCTATCATTCTACTGATAGGAGGGGTGAGGACATTGAAAATTGGATGGATAAGCAGAAGCGGATTCTCTTGAATAAGGCAGATGACACCCCCCCCCCACACCCTACATTCTACTCAAGACGAGGGCATACCTCAAGTTCTCCTGATCTAGCATTTTCGACAGAAAATCTACATCAAGAATCAATGCCCTGTTTTCATTACCCTTAACATGGATGTTGAGATTGACCGAAATCAGACCCCTCGATGGAACTATAAGAAAGCAGACTGGGACAGATATCAGAAAGAGAGTGCCAGATTGGTAAAAGACATTGATGTCAAAAACCAAAACATCAATAAAGTTATTAAAGAGCTTAACTCTGCTTTACTCTCTGCTGCTGCTAAACGCGTTCCTAGGGGATCCAGGAAAAATACAGACCTTACTGGAGTACATCTCTGCAAAAGTTACACGAAGAAATGTCCAACGCAAGGGAAATTGCAGAGAATCTCCCAACAGAAGCCAACCATGTGAGACTCCAACAATCCAAGGCAAAGTATCTAAAAGCCAAAATCAGAGCCACCAGAGAATCGTGGAGAGAAAAAACTTCAAGCTTAAATCTTGAAAAGGATACGAACAAACTCTGGAGGTTTGTGAAGCAGCTTAATGATGAAAACACCAGAGTACCGAACATAACGCTTGAAGAGGATTGTGACATTAAAACAGGAGAGGCTGCTGCTGAACACTGCTTCTATGTTTCAGAAAGTAAGCAATCTAGATGTGCCAGTGAGTTGTAAAAAAGCTGCAATAAAGTCTGCAAAGGGGAGCGGAGAGACACAAATACATGCCGCAGGAATGGATGGGCTTCTGACCATCAGCAAGTTGGAGAAAAGCTTGAAAGTTCTGAAAAGCAGGAAGTCTCCAGGACCAGATGGAATAACCAATGAGATGTTGAGGAATCTGGGTACTATTGGAAAGCACAAGCATTTGGAGATTTTCAACCACAGTTGGTACACAGAAGTTCCCCAGTCTTGGAGAGGCCAACATGATTCCTGTACTGAAGAAAGGCAAGAATAAATCCAAAGGGGCAAGTTATCGACCCATCAGTCTGACTAGTTGCACTGTTAAAGCCATTGAAAGAATCCTCAACATAAGACTTCTTCGACATCTTGAAAGTGACAATCTCTAAGCGGATGAACAAAATGGCTTCAGAAAGTGTAGATCTACTGGGGATCAAACAATGTATCTGACACAGTCTATTGAGGAGGTGTTCCAACAGAAAAAGCATACCATCACTGTGTGGGTTGATCTGCAGAAGGCATTTGATAGAGTATGGAAGCATGAACTCCTCCAAAAGCTCAGGACCAGTGATATCTCTAGAAAAATGTACAGCGGGATATGTCAGTATCTCCACAACCGAAAGGCATCAGTACAGCTGAATGGGACGAGCAGCAAGAAAGTCCTGCTACGACATGGTGTACCTCAGGGTGTTGTAGTCTCTCCCCCCCCTCTTCACAATATTCATCAATGACCTGGTGAAGAACCTTCCAATGGGAGTCAAAGCTGCATTGTATGTTGACGATCTTGTGATGTGGAGCAGTGAGTGTGTCAACAGCCAAGTACCGCATGCAACTCGCAATTGATCACCTCAATTCTTGGGTTATAAGACGGTTTGTCCAGATCAACAAAGAGAAGACAGTCACAACTCTATTAACACTATCCACTAAAAAGGAACACAAGACAAGTCTGAAATTTGGTGACTCAGTTCTGCACTTTGAGGATGAAGTAACTTATCTTGGTCTGATATTTGACAAAAGACTAACCTGGAAGGCACAAATCCGAAAGGCTGAAGGGATAGCCAAGCGAAGACTGGCAGTTATGCGGAACTGGAACAAAATGGGGAGCTAACATGAAAATTCTGAAACAGGTTTACTCTGGATCAGTTAGGCCAATCATCGAATACGGCTCATCATCATGGATGACAGCTGCTACAAGCACCCTTCAGACATTGGATAAGGTACACAATTAGGCTCTTCGTATCATAACAGGGTCTATGAAGACCACTCCAATAGCAGCGATGGAAGAACTTACCAATATCCAGCCATTCCAGCAGAGACGAGAAATCAAGGCCGAGATTCAATACGAGAAAATTCAAATTGATGCCTCACCAGCCAATGCAAATGCTTTTCACTTCAAGAGTATACTTACCTCCCTAATACTTTTGATATTGCTAAATATTGGCTTTCACTCAATAAACACTCAGATTTAAAACAGTTAGGTGCCCCTACTGGGCAGGGAGTCAGAGCGTAGTCTGGCGGATGCCAGCCCCACCACCGCGCATGCGCAGACTAGCACTACCTCTTTGCTAGATTATTGGCAGAGAGTTCACACATGTCTTTTTGTTGCAATAGCTTTTCCTTAATATTAGACTGTTTAAGTGGTGTTTTTTGGAGTGATAGTCACTGATTTGGATGGCAGGACGGAACGATTCGCCAAAGGGGGACTTAGGACCTTTAAATCAGGTGACTTCTAGTAAAATTAGCGAGTTTTCTTCCCGGTGTATTGTGTTTCCGGGACTCGCGGTTACCGTGATAAGCGCCTGGGTTAGTTGGTTTATGTCAACTCGGTGCTACCTATGACTAATTTCTCTTTCTGTTTATGTCCACAGGTCTGTATGACGCTAGGTGGTCGCATCACAGTAGCAGAGAGTTAGTTTTCTCTCCACCATGGTTCCATTTCCTACTAACACTGTTAGGTTATCTAACCAAATGAAAAATATGTCCAGTGAGTTGGAGGCCTAGTATAAAGGTCTTCTCACTTTGCCCTCTTGATCCAATTCCTTCCCCATGAGGTGGAGAGAGTTAAGAGGCGTGCAGATGGTGGAGTTCTCCGGTTCGTCACGTTGGATGGTTTGTCTATACAAAGTGTCAGGTATCTAGTTATTGATAATGTGGTGATGTTAATTATTGTAAACAAACAAAGGGAGATAATTAACATTTTTGCCAGAAAAGAGTTATCTATATGTATCTGATGGTTGTGTAGTCGACTTATCCATTCAGCATACAATTCGTCCTTGCACTTGGATGTTTTGTTGGGATCGAATTTTTCCTGTCACGGGATTAATGACGTCATAATCAGCCTGGCTATGTGTTTATCAGCAATTCAAGCGCTATGCTGGTTTCTGATGTATATTGATCTTTATGATCGTTTTCCTTCTCTTTGAGTTGGATTGAGTTTCTAAGCTTAACTAGTTGCTCATACTCCTTGTCCTTTGCCGTTTCAGGGACCGGGTTGCGCGTCCTGTGGTCGTTCTCTTAATGAAAAGTTCTGGCCGCATCTGTGCTATCAATGTAGCCCTTGTGGTCCATTGGTTAATTGTGACATATGTAAGCACTGGGGGGGCGAGTTAATGTCCGAATTCTTGTGCTGCTTACAGGCGACGGACAAGGTGGTAGAGGAGGAGAAGAAGAAGAAGCGGAAACGAGAGGTTGTAAGTAGGAAGGGTAAGGGGAAGGTCTCGTCCGCGGTGGATATGGAGGCCTTCCGGACCGAGATGTTGGGAGAGATGAAGAGGACAATAAAGGATTTGGTTCCAGGGTTGCTTCGTGGCATGCTTCCTGGACCAAATCCTTTACTGTCCTCATCATCGGCTTCGGAGCAGGTAATCCCCACCTCTGGATCGATTTTCCTTAGTCCGCTTCCGTTGTTCGACGATTCAGAGGTGGCCCCATTAGAGGGGGCGTTCCACGGCCCTGGCAGCAGGCTTATTGCCGCGCCGATAGGGGACCGTGGACGGTTGTCGCTGGAACCCGCGGGCTGCTTATCAGTCCAGGGGTATCCGCACGCCGCGGTGGCCAGTACCTCCTATGGCACCGTTCCTGGTCAGCCCGGGTTAGCTCTCTTTGCTGACCCGGGGTCTAATCTTTCTGACCAGGGTAATGAGGATTACCTGCTAGGGTCGCCGTCTGACGACGTGGACATGGATGAAGACGTTTGTGCACCCCTCGCGGGGAATACAGGCGCCTTATTCCACGGCTTTACTCACCCTGGAGTAAAGTCCGCGGCTCAGGTGGTGGCCCAGGGCGCTGCTGATGGCCAGCGGTACCGCATACCTCGGCTTGCCGAGGGTGTTGCTGGTGCTGGCCGGGCCCGTGGTGAGACTATATATACCCCGCGCTCTGCCACGGTGCCTGCTCCTGGTCAAACCAGTGATATTCTCATGCCGGTGCTGTCAGGCCCGCGTGTTTTCCCTGGCTTGCCAGGTGTATCAGCATACCCGCCGTCAAGCTCTACTGCTTGCGCTCAGGAGGAAGACGAAGGACCCCGTCTTGTAGAGCGCTCGCAGTTAGCCACGGAGGAGGATTGGTATGACGCTTGCCAGTGGTTGGTGAGCGTTAGGCCTGATCTGCCCGTGGAGCAGTCGGCTAGCCAGCGTGTTCACACGCCGTGGTTAGCTGGGAAACCGACTGCTAACGCTATGCCTTCTCTGCCGCTGGCGGAGCATGTCGTTGACATGTTCAAGGCGGCGGAGTCGTCCATTAAGTCGAGTGGACGTCTCGCGAAGGCCCCTCGCGAGGTGGCCAGGCGTTGTCGCATCGTGCCCCTGGATTACCAGCGGTACGGTGTGGTACCCAAGCCCAGCGTGGATGACCGCGCGGCTTTGGGTGAGGATGCGCGGCCAGGCTCCCGTTCTGACACGGGTGTCTTGTGCGCGAACGCGTTGCGTTCGGCGAATACCGCGTTGCGTGATGCGGAGGAGAGTGGGAGGGCTTCGATTGCCGCTCTGTCCCACGTCTCCCAGCTGTTACAGGGGGTAGTAACGGCATCCGCATCGCGCCAGTCAAGTCCGGTCACTGTCCAGCGAACCATCCAGGATGGTATTAACCTGGCGCTGGACTGTATGACTCGGGCGGTGACCAGGAGTGTCAGGGCAAGACGCACGTTTGCCCTGGACAATCTGTGCCCGTCTCAGGACCTGTACAATAGGCTACTGCGTACGCCTATGACGGGCCCTGGTCTTTTTGGAGGTGAGGGATGTCGCCACCTCCAAGAGACGGTCACCCTGGTGAATAACCAGAGGGCGCTGCGCGAGCAGTTTGATGTGCTGCGTCGTGCTAACGCTCGCGCCGCGGCCCCGGCGTATCGTCCCCTGCAGGCTCGAGGTGGTGCTGGCCAGGTCAGTGGCCAGCCACCGTCGCAGCGTCGGCCTCGGCCGCGTGCGATTCGGCCAGCAGCGAGGGGGGCGCAGGTTCCTCAGGCGCCGTCAGCCAGGCAGCCGCCCGCGCACCGAGGTGCGCGCGGGGCGGGGCGGGGCGCGCGAGGATCTGGGCGTGGTTATCGGTCCTGACAGGACGCTTACCGCGGTAAGAACCACTCCGGTGTGTATGGCGACGGAGACAGTGCCGCTCTTGCATGCCTCGTGTCCACCGCGGTCCCTAGGTGGGCCGGTGGGAGGCCGGCTAGCCGGCCACATGCAAGAGTGGGAACGGTTAACTCAGGACCGTTTAGTCTTGCGATGGCTTTCCGTCGGGTATCATCCAGAGTGGGTGACAGGCCCGCCGTCGCGACTGTCTCTGGTGCCAGTCTGGACTCCCATTCCGAGAGATCCAGAGCAAAGGTTGTGTATCGAGGAGGAGATAAATTCCCTCATACAAAAGGGAGCTATTCAGCCGGCACAAAGGTGTCCGGGCTTCTATTCAACCCTGTTCTTAGTAACAAAACGCACCGGAGGGTGGAGACCGATTCTCAACCTCAAGCCATTGAACAAGTTCATCGAGACGCCCAGTTTCAAGATGGAAACGGTGCGCTCGGTGTTGGCGGGGTTGGAGAGGGGGATGTGGACGGCGTCGATAGATTTGAAGGACGCTTATTTCCACATCCCCATCCACGGGAGTTTCTGTCGCTTCCTGAGATTTGCATTCCAGGGCAGACAGTGGGAATTCAGGGTGTTGCCCTTCGGAATTTCCACGGCTCCTCGGGTTTTCACCCGTGTGGTTCTTGCGATCACAGCATACCTCCGCAGGAGAAGCATAGCAGTCCACACGTACATAGACGACTGGCTGTTGAAAGCGCACACCCGGGAAAGTTTGTCCGCCAATCTGGAGATTGTTTTGAAAATTCTCACAGACTTGGGCTGGATGATCAATTTCCCAAAATCAGAGCTGACTCCATCCCAGAAGTTTGTTTACCTGGGGATGTTCTTCGATCTAGAGACAGGATATGTTTATCCTACTCAGGAGAGAGTTCAAAAACTCATCTCGTTGATTCAGTCAGTGTGCGACAGTCGTCATGTCCTGGCACGGGTTTACTTGAGAATGCTGGGGTTGATGGTTTCGTTGGAACCAGTCATTCCTCAGGCCGCCTTACGCAGGCGGCCGATCCAGTTGTTTCTCATGACACAATGGACCCAGAGTACAGGTTCGCTGGACTCGAATGTGTCAGTGTTGGCGCCTCTGATTCACCACCTGCAATGGTGGTTGAATACAGAGAATCTCTTGCCGGGGGTTTTCCTAACCCCTCCCCACCCTCAGGTGACTGTGTATACAGATGCATCGATGGAGGGCTGGGGAGCTTGCCTGGAAGAATCCACGATATCAGGGCTTTGGAATCTGGAACAGTCAAAGGAACATATAAATCTACTGGAGCTAAGAGCAGTAGTCCTGGGCCTGGAACATTTCTTACAGAAAGTTCAGGGCAAGATTGTTCTTATTCGTTCAGACAACTCAACAGTTGTGACTTACATAAACCGCCAGGGCGGAACGAAGTCGCCCAGTCTCTGTATGATGACATGGAAACTGCTTTGTTGGTGTCTGGATCACCAGATTACCTTGAAAGCAGTTCATATTCCGGGAAGGTTAAACCTGCTAGCAGACTCATTGAGCCGAAGGATGAGTGTTTTACCCACGGAATGGCAACTAAATCAATGTGTGGCGGATCGTCTGTTCGACCATTGGGGGAAACCCAACATCGATTTGTTCGCAACGAAGAAGAATGCGAAGATGACGACGTACGTCTCTCCGATTCCGGATCCAAGCGCTTTCGCAACAGATGCGTTAGCTATCAGCTGGGGGAGAATGTATGCATACGCATTCCCTCCAGCAATCCTGATTCCAAAAATTCTTCAGAAAATCAGACAAGAGGAATGCCAAGTGCTTCTGATCGCCCCGGATTGGCCAAGCCGATCATGGTATACGGATCTGCTGGACCTTCTGGTCTGCAATCCGGTTCCTCTGCCTCTGATGGACGATATTATCTTCCAGGGCAAGGCCCTTCACAACAATCCGTCAATGTTCAGATTGACTGCGTGGATGTTGTCAAGGAATCTAGAATTAAGGAGGGCTTTTCTGAGCAAGCAGCCATGTTTATGGCCAAAGCCAGGAGGGGGTCAACCTCCAGAGCATATAATTATAAAATCAACAGATTTGCAGAATGGTGCTCAAAAAGATGTATTGATCCAATGGATTCATCTATTCAAGTAGTAGCTGATTTCCTCTGTCACCTCTATGATGCCTATAGCCTCAAGCCTAACTCTATTGCTGGTTATAAGTCAGCATTAATGTCTGTTATTCCTTGCTTGGCTAAGAGGGGAAGTGATGAAGTAAATACATTGAATGTATTAATTAACGGCATGGGCAATCTAAGACCAAGGAATCCACCTGTGATTCCGTCTTGGAGTTTATCGCTAGTGCTTCAAGTACTAGGTGATAAGCCTTTTGAACCACTTAGTTCCATTTCTATGAAACTATTAACACTGAAGACTGTGTTTTTAATTGCTGCGGCCTCGGCTAGGCGTAGGAGTGAAATTCATGCCTTATCAGCCGAGGATGACCGTTTTGTGGTTTCAGGGGAAGGCCTTAAGCTGCTACCTAGGATTAATTTCTTGGCTAAAAATCAGTCGTTGAAATATCCAGGTCAACCTATTTTTTTGCCTGCTTTAACTAGATATGATCCTAATTCTAAAGCATGGTGTCCCGTCCGGGCGCTGCGCCGGTACAAACAACGTACGGCGGCATGGCGCACCGACCAGTCAGCGTTATGGTTGTCATATATTGAACCCCATGGGAGGGCTTCTAAGGACACCATTTCCAGGTGGATTGTGGAATGCATTCAGTTTTGCCATAAATCCGCCACCGGGAAGCAGGTTGACGTGGCCAAGGCTCACAGTGTCCGCGGCGTAGTGACATCCACGGCCCTATTTAATGGGGTCCCTGTGGATGATATTATGTCGGTGGCTCAGTGGCACTGTGAGTCAAGTTTTACAGACCATTATCTCCGTGACACCTCTAATCCTCTCGCCTTGTCGGTTTTGAAAAAATAAATCGGTTTATATTTTTTGAGGAGGTTTTTCCTCATTACTTATATATTTCACAATTAATTTATGGAAACACCCACTTTTTTGGGCCTGCATCAGTCTTTACCAATGGGAAGATGATGTCAGCAGCCATTTTCAACAAGGTCAGTCTTGTTCATGTGTTGTCCGTTGTTGATTGTATTGTCACGATTACCCGTTATTAATATGGTGATGGTTTGTGTATTTGTGTGGTTCATGGTTGAGAGTTACGAAAATGGAGCTTTTTCGTCTCTATCCTGTAGTACATGGCACTTGTACGTAGAGAGCGTATAGGACATTGAGGTCAGTCGACTCTTCCTCCCAGGAAGGAGGGGGGGGAGCGCATATGACATTCGGTCATCTCTCATACATCGGTGGTGTTATCCGATGGTTAGTCAAATCCTGACTGTTTTTCATACAGTTTCAGAAGTTTAAGTGCCTTAAACGCAGAAAAGCGTATAGGGATGAGCTGGTCTTTTGACCTCGCCTCCCTCCCGCCAGATTCACTTTCGAATTCTGGCAATATCAAAAGTATTAGGGAGGTAAGTATACTCTTGAAGTGAAATAAACGAAATCTAGGATTTCTTTTTTCACGAGAGAGTTGATACTTACCTCCCTAGATACGGACCCGGCCTCTCCACCCCACAGAGGCTCGGTCTTCAGGCTCTTAATAGTTGCATGTGTGTCAGCCAATAATCTAGTCAGAGGAAGTGCTAGTCTGCGCATGCGCGGTGGTGGGGCTGGCATCCGCCAGACTACGCTCTGACTCCCTGCCCAGTAGGGGCACCTAACTGTTTTAAATCTGAGTGTTTATTGAGTGAAAGCCAATATTTAGCAATATCAAAAGTATTAGGGAGGTAAGTATCAACTCTCTCGTGAAAAAAGAAATCCTAGATTTCGTTTAGACTCACCAAATGTCTAGAGGAAGACGCAAAAGGAATAATTTCTTATTAACTCCAAAGAAAATTGAAAGAAACAGTCGGACATCTTCCTCAGATGTACAAACATAACTGCTATCTCTGAGCGGGAATCATGGAAAGCTTCTGAAATAGAAAACACAATTTCAATCTGGCCTTCGATTCCAGGGATTGAAAGCAAGGGAGATCAAGCAGAGGTGACAAACAAAGTTCTTGCATTGAGTCATATTGCAGAAAACTACCCTGAGGAAGAGTGGATACATGTTTATACAGATGGATCAGCTATCCAGGCTGTCATGAATGGAGGGGCAGGTGCTCACATTCGGTTTTCATGTGGAGATATAACAGACTCATGCTTGCCAACAGGGAAGCACTGTAGCAATTACACTGCAGAAATCCAGGCACTAGAAGCTTCTGGCTTATTTAAGTATCTTTTGAAGAGATCAGAGGAGACAGAGACAGTTTGATGACCACTTCAGCTTTCATGCACCAAATAGGGAAAACAGCCTAAGATTACTGTCATGAGAAAGATGAATGCAAGAAGAAGATTATGCATTAGATTCTCTGATGCTATGTATGCATCAACCACTTACAGTTAAACTTTTAATTGTCAAATTTCAACAAGAAAATACCACTGTTTGCTTACTGAATGTTTGTTGGCCAAGAAGACTTTTTATGTAAACTACCATTGGAATGATTGGCTCAGTTAACTAGCAAAGCATTCCAGTGGTCAATTTGCAAAAATAGGCCTTTCTACATGCAAATCATCATCCTATCGCACGGTTTCGCCCTCACACTACGCTCTTGTATCAAGTCTCGTGCTTGCATGCTTTTGATATCTGTGCTAAGTTCACTAAACTTCATAAATGAGGTCAGTCAACTACACTTGACATTCGTGTCTCGCAAACTCCATTGATTTGGCATGAAGCGATGCCTCTCTTTTTAGATTGATAGCTCAAAGTGAAGTAGGTAGAAAAGGCGAAGCGATGTGAGTGGGCGTATGTTAGTATGATGCATGTACATGTGCATTCATCAAGATGCCCTTTTGACTGGCTTGTCGTAATTCAAGTAACATAAATTATTTAATTTTGTGGAAATAATTTTTAACCCTTCCTATGCTGAAGTCACAAAAAAATTAACTTTGATATTTGTTAACTAATTCAACTGGAACCTGTTGTTACTTTTAGCAATACGCGCTACATAACTTTAAGTAGATATAAACTGACACACGCACACTGTCAAGCTAATGAATTTGAGACAATAGCTACACACCTTTCTTGGAACTTTAGCAGCGCCACTGTTTGTTGTGTTACTAGCTTTACTGAAAATAAAATATAAAATATCATCATCATAATTAGCAGCAGTAGGTAGTAGTAATTAGCACTAGTGGTGGTGGTGGTTGTGGCAGCGGCGTAGTAGTAGTAGTAGCAGTAGCAGTAGCAGCAAGTGGTAGTAGTGGCGGCGGAAGCAGACAATGTATTTCTACTATCCTTAGGAATTCATATATTCTTCTCATAAAGCGAGTCTACACAATAGCCAAATGACTGTCTTTTGTAGATATGAGTTTGTGTGCAATGTGTGGGGGGGGGAGAAGGGGGAGGGAGAGGGGGGAGAAGGGGGGGGGGAAGAGAAGAGATAGGGAGGTGTATGAGTACCGATATAAAATTCATAACAATGTGACTAAGTATGTACTAACATCTATACATTTACTAGGTATGATTGTATTTATATTGTATTTTCTAGAATATGTGGATAAATCCCAATAAATGAGAAGTAGTTGCTTTGTTTCTAGGCAGATAGAATGTTGCATTAAGCTGGAGGCTCAGAAGCATATATTGTCATAAGCATCCTGCATCCGACACTGACAATAGATGTTATACAAACAGACAATAGTAACCCGTTATAGCTGCAACATAGGTGACTGTCTGAAATGTTACACACACGGATTTAACACTACTTGCAATTAAAACCCAGTAACATATTAGGCTAGCTAGATTAAAAGAAATTGATGGCCTGCCACAGAATCCTCATAGATTTAGATGCCCTTGTTATGTGTGTATTTGCACTTGTTTTTACCACATGTTCTCTATCAGTTATTAGTCTGACCACGAACACTTGTAATAGTAGTGTGTGTTTGCGTGCGTGCGTGCCTTGGCATCACGAAGAAATATCTCTGGTTTGGTGGCGAAAGGTCAAAGGTCCTGTAAAAGGTTGGGTTTGTGGTATTTGGAATTCTATGGAATACTTGTTATATTTATACTCATACATAACACATATGGAGATCTACACACGTAAGCATACCGACAAGGATCCCGATCCTTTTCTATGCTGGAAGACATCATCTACCATCAAGAAACAGTAAACCTTCTAGACAAAATGCCTCCATAGAATTAGGAAAATCTTTTGTCCAAACACTATTTCAAATACAGAAATTAAAACAACATCAATAGTCCTGAAAACTGCATCACTGGCCAGCTCAAGGCATTTTGACCAAATTTGCAGAATGAAACTATCCACGCAGAGAAGCCGTCAGATGGATGTGTAATAGAGGTCAGTCACAGTGGCCTTAGCCTTTGTCCTTCTGACCTCAATATCATCACGCTGATTCCTAACAGTGCATGCAGTCAACCATTTATCCAATCTTAATTCACAGTAGTGATAGTGACCTTTGACCTTGCAATATTGTGACCTCATGACTTTTGACTTTGTGATCTCACAACCATCATGCACATTCCGACCAGCTGTGGAAAATTCAAGCTTACTTCTCATAGGCTTAACCCTTTTAGGTCAAGCCGGCCAAAACTGCCCTCTACAGTGGTCTTGATAAATGTTCATTTGCAGAACAAGGCTATTTTTGAAAATTTACCACTGGAATGACTGGCTTGATAAGTTTAAAAAAACAGTCTTCTCACCTGCAAACGAAGCATCCAATGAGTAAATACTTTAATTTTTTAAAACAATTTTGATCATTAAAGGGTTAACCAAGCCTGAAATATAAACCAGTGATTTTCTAAATGCTAAACTTAGTCGATGACGATGATGTCATCACCATCGTCAGGACACTGAAACTGTAGTCGATGACGATGAAGTCATCACCATCGTCAGAACACTGAAACCTTAGTCGACGACGATGAGGTCATTACCATCGTCAGAACACTGAAACCTTAGTCGACGATGATGAGGTCATCACCATCGTCAGAACACTGAAACCTTAGTCGATGACGATGAGGTCATCACCATCGTCAGAACACTGAAACCTTAGTCGATGATGATCAGGTCATCACCATCGTCAGAACACTGAAACCGTAGTCGATGACGATTCAAAAAAGCATCCGCTTTTGTTTCTACGAGAATTCTTAATACTTACCAGATGTACTATTATGGTAATGTCTATTATCTAGTCTAGCTCAAAATAAACAATTAAAACTCCGCACTCTCCTGGTACTGCCCATACTGTGTCCCGGAATTACCATAGACGCAGGTACCGAGTCAATTCCCAATCACAGTCAGATTCGTCTTATATTTGCCTTGACAAACAGCGAAAGCAGCTCAGCCTCACCTCAGTGGGGCGGCTGAGGCAGGGCCATAGTACATCTGGTAAGTATTAAGAATTATCGTAGAAACAAAAGCGGATGCCTTTTTGATTCTACTTCGAATAATACTTACCAGATGTACTATTATGATAAACTCCGGATTTCGACAGCCAGGAAATACCGGTGGGAGGAGGTGAGGCTCGAACCAGCACTCATCTACCATCCAACAGAGAAGGTTGTGAAGAGACTAGAACCCTGGCATACGCTTGGGTTCTGCCATCTGACTCATAAAGTGCTAAACTTCCATGGTCTAGACC
This sequence comes from Chaetoderma sp. LZ-2023a, assembly GCA_034401795.1. Classification (NCBI taxonomy): domain Eukaryota; kingdom Metazoa; phylum Mollusca; class Caudofoveata; order Chaetodermatida; family Chaetodermatidae; genus Chaetoderma; species Chaetoderma sp. LZ-2023a. The sequence goes on from CM067368.1 coordinate 2,531,040, forward strand.
GCGCTCCCCAACCCCCCCCCCCCTCTTTTGTCCGCAAAAAATTCAGAGGGCTGTCAATGGGGATGCAACACCCACCAGACCCGTGTCAGCCCCAAGTCTCAGCTAGGGCAGTCCAGTAGAGTGCAAAGAAGCTACTACAACTTCAAATTTTGAACAAATATCAGTATATCGATTAGATTTTCAAATTGGAATGAGTCTAATGTCTGTTTGAGAGGATAAGTATACTCTTGTACCAGACTATTTACCTAAGCAGTCTGGTATTTCGACTGTAAGTAAATATATTTATAGTCACTTAAATAATGTAAACACTCACCATTTTGAGTGCTTGATCTTTTCTTGTTCATCACAGGAGCTCGGCCCAATCCACGGTCGTACTCAAGTCATGTGCATAGCCATTGTTCAGTGTAAGTGGAAGACTTTGTGATGTGTGCGAAGTAGTGGTCGGATGTGGCTTAGTTTAGATTCGATAAATTGGCGACGGCTACCGGATTAAGTGCGCTGGAGATGTCGCGAAGGTAGAAATCAGTGAATGACGACTCGGCATGCCATTGTGCTACAGACATCACCTCCTCTAATGAGACACCCGTATAAAGGGCCGATGATGCTGCTAGTGCTTGGACCTGATGGGCATTCGCACGATCAATCTGCTTTCCTGTAGTGATTTTGTGCGACATCTGAATAGCGTCAACTATCCAACAAGAAATAGTATCTTTCGAGGCGCGTAAATGAGGAGGAGCTTTGAGACATAACCAGAGATTTCGGGTCATCTCTCCACTCCTCAGTACGTTTCTTATACATTTTCAGACATCTGACAGGACACCAAGCAGAAGAGTTTGGGTCATGTCTGGTTAAACTTAGCAAATTGATCGGCTGTCCTGGATATTTAAGTGACTGATTCTTTTCCAGGAAACAAAGACGTGGAAGTAGTCTTAAACCATCACCCGTGATGACAAAACGGTCTTGTTCGGCAGAAAGCGCATGTATTTCGCTTCTCCTTCTCGCCGACGCTGCTGCAACCAAGAAAACTGATTTAATAGTTAACAGTGTAATGTCTATAGATCTAATTGGTTCAAAGGGAGCATGCCCTAAAACCTGTAGAACAAGATAGATTCCATGCTGGGATAGGAATTGGCTGTCTAGGTCGTAGATTGCTCATTCCTTTAATAACTTCATTCAAGGTGTCATTCTCCACTCCTTCAATGGCCAGACTGGGAATGACTGAAGCTAATGCAGACTTATATGCTGCTAGGGTTGAAGGTACAAGTTTGTCAACTTCGTATACATGACAGATAAAATCTGCTACGTGTTGAACAGATGCAGAAAAGGGATCGATATCTCTTCCCTTACACCACTCTGCAAATTTGTTGATTCTATAATTATATGTTTTCGTGGTTGAACCTCTTCTGGCTGAAGCAACAAACTTCGCTGCTTGCTCAGAAAAGCCACCCTCAATTGCACGCTGCTTGATAACATCCATGCAGTCAATTTGAACATTTCTGGTCTGTCGTGAAGGTACAGACCCTTGTTCTGAGAGATTAGATCTCTTCTGTCTGGAAGAGGGATTGGATTGCAGACCAGAAGGTCCAGCAGATCCGCAAACCATGATCGGCCTGGCCAATAAGGGGCGATCAGTAGCACTTGGCACATTCCCTCTCTTATCTTTGCCAGAACTTTTGGGATGAGAATTGTTGGAGGATACGCATACGCGTACATTCCCTTCCAACTTATCGCCAGTGCATCTACCGCTAGAGCTAGCTGGTCCGGGATCAGTGACACGTAAGTGACCATCTTTGCGTTTTGTTTCATCGCAAACAGGTCGACATTTGGCTTGCCCCAATGTTTGAATAGAACCTCCGCTACCGACTGGTTGAGCTGCCATTCCGTCGGACGACAAACCGTCCTTCGACTGAGAGCATCCGCTAGGATGTTCAATTTTCCTGGAATGTGTGCTGCCCGAAGAAAAACATTCCTCTCTTTGCACCACAGCAGAAGGTTCCAAATCATCATACACAACTCTGGTGATCTCGTCCCGCCTTGGCAGTTCAAATAAGACACCACTGTTGAGTTGTCTGTCCTTATTAGGACAATCTTGTCTTGAATTACTCTCGAACTTTCGAAGTGCCAATACCACCGCTAATAGTTCGAGCACATTGATATGTTTCTGCGCATTGGTCTGATCCCATTCCCCTGACACTGACTGATCGTCCAATACTGCTCCCCAACCCGTTGTCGATGCATCTGTGAAGATGGACATCTGAGGTTGAGGAGGTTGTAGAGGAACACCTCGCAGGAGATTCTGTTCCGATAACCACGATTGAAGGTGGAATATCAATGGTTCTTTCACTGGTATCCTCAGAGATAACGGATCCGTTTTCTGAGACCAGAATGACATTAGATACATCTGAATTGGCCTGCGCCTGAGTGCCGCATACGGAACCACCTTCTCCAGAGATACTAGGAAACCCAGTATTCTGAGAAATTGACGCGCCGTCAGATAGGCTCCTAGAGAAACCGACTCCAAAACTGCAATCAGGCTCTTGATTCTGCTCTCCGCCGGAAAAGCTACGCCGTCCCTGAGATTGAAAAAGATTCCCAGATAAACAAACTCCTGGGATGGAGTCAATTCTGATTTCTCTAGATTCACAACCCATCCTAGATCCTTTAATAAGGCTAGGACTACCTGCAGATCATTGCGCAGAGTGACTGGGTTACCCGCCTTTAGCAGCCAGTCGTCTATGTAAGCATGAACAGCTATGTTTCTCCTGCGAAGGAAAGAAGTCATGGCGAGAACCACTTTGGTGAAGACCCTCGGTGCTGTGGTCAGGCCGAATGGAAGCGCATTGATTTCCCAAACATTGTCTTGGAATGCAAAGCGCAGGTATTTCTGAAAAGGAATTGACATTGGAATATGAAAATAAGCATCCTTCAGATCTATCGACACTGCCCACATGCCTTTTCTCAGCCCTGTCATTACCGCTGCTACAGTCTCCATCTGAAATTTGGAAGAAAGAATAAATTTGTTCAACGGTTTGAGATTGAGAATTGGTCTCCATCCTCCGGTATGTTTCGGAACGAGGAACATCATTGAATAGAAGCCTAGAGATGATTGATTGCGGACTAGATGAATCGCATTCTTCTGATGAAGGGATTCTATTTCTGAGCAAATGGCATCTAGACGATCGGATTCCCTTGGAACGGGAGTCCATATTGGAGTCGATGTTAACGGAACTAACGATTGATGGATGAGCCAGTCCGGTTCGTAGCCGTTTCTTATCCATTGACAGACTAAACAATCTCGCACGACCTGTTCCCATTGGCTTAAGAACAGTTGAAGTCTGCCTCCGACGGAAGGAATCTGCACACAGCTGGCGGTCAAGATTGCACGTGAAGACGCTAAATCGTTTGGGTGAAGATTCTCGACTCCCTTCGTTCCTGACATCACCGGAACTGGTCCCGCCGGAAACCCGTCAGGACCGACACCCATGGCCGCCCCACGGCTTCTTGGAATATGACGGTCCGGTAACCGCCGTGGCCCGAACTGCCACCCTTCCTGCCTTCTTTATACGGCCTCTTATTAGAGGATTTGTATGAAGATGAATGGCCAGGTCCTTGAGAGCCGGATGGCCGATGGGCATCACGACCTGAAGGGAGATCTTGGACGCTGTCTCTGCTGCTCCTGGCGATGTTGCCTGTAGGACTGCTGCGGCTGTGTCCTTTTAGTCGACTTCCACGACTTGCCGACTGCCTCCTGCTCTGCAACCATTGACGCGACCTTGGAGAGAGCTGGCCGTGCCGAGCCGCCGAACAAGCCTGGACCGATGAAAGGCGCAGACGACAACGCAGCCCTCATCTCTGGTCCTGGTTCTACGCAATCGAGAACCATTCTCCATCGCTCTGCCAATGTCCTGGTGATCACCCTGGCCAGGCAATCTTGAGATAGGCGCATGGTGTCCCGAATAACTCCGGGAACAGCCTCTGGCACCTGCCCACCCTCCTCCGCGCAGGACAGCATTCCCTGCAGGAGGGTACATCCATGCGAGAGCGCAGCCATGGCTGCCCTCGCCGCATCTTCAATGAGCGTAAGCTCATTAAACGGATCTTTATTGGTCTGGGAAACCAAAGGACGAGAACGCCCCTTAGACTTCCCAGCCAATGGCCTGTTCAGCGCCTCTCGCTCCCCGACGGAAAGCCGTGGAACCCGGGCATACTGATGGTAGGCCTGCTCCGGAAAACGGATCATACTCCTCACCCTCTTGGGGGCTTTGGGCAGTGCATACTCCGGCTGAACCAGACGGTATGTTGCAACCTCCAGCATGTCGGAAGTCTGCGTGTTCAACGGGAGTGTCGGCATGGCAGAAGAGCCACTTGACAGAGCGCTAGCCGCTCGCTCTGACATCCGTTCCATCGCCGGATCGCGCTGAGATCCAAGCTCAGATGCCAACCCGAGACGGTCAGACATCCAGCCAAGGACCTGCACCCATTCAGCTTCGGTACAGAAAATGGATTCGTCCATTAAAGAACTACCGTTCTCATCTTCCCTCTCTCCCTTGGATGAGAAGGCCACCGACGATCCATGCTGTGAACTATGGGACGCACCTCTACCAACATAGGGTGCATCCATAGCCCGACCACCAGTGGCTCCGGTGTCCAGCGAATCGCCAGACACGGATTCCCCGCAGTCCATTGGCTCCAACACAGGAGGTGGGACCACGACCGCTTTGCCTGTGGCAGGCGACTGCAATCTGATAGGAGCCGCACCTAACGCCGCCGGGATGCCGGTAGGAACCGCAAAACACGGCTCCACCGACACCACGGGTTGCACAAACCCCGGATGGAAAATGCCCGATGGAACGTCGACATCACCATCCGCCTGGCAAACCCGTACAAATCCCGAGGGAGACCCCTGGGAAGTACTGGGCATTGCCGTCATCGAAATATCTGGCATGCCGGAATCTTCCATGAGAAGAAGATCTTCCTCCTCCACCGTCGGCTCTTGAGCCAAGGATAGAGAAGGGGCAGGTGCGTGTCCCTCCGTAGAACTAGCCGGACCACCTAAAGATTGCCCTGCACCAGCCTGCATCGACGGGACCGTGGACTGCAATGAGTCGAACATTGCCTTGAACTGAGCCGCCCATACGCCCAGTGCTGAATCCATACGAGTATTCAGATGACCTTCCAGTCCTCTCAACGACGCCTGATCCAGCTTGGCCGCCTTGTCCCTCGCGATCCTCTCCAAGCGCGCACGTCGATCCCGATCAAATTCTGCCACCATCTCCGACGACCACTTGGCGCACACATCACATGGGCTTCCCACTTTACACTACAGTGATGACCAGAGTATTTGCGCTTCATGAACCTGTTGCACTTCTGACATAGTGTCCTGGTTCTTGGCTTTCGGCGAACACAAAGAAGAATTAAAACGCTGCACATGACTGATGACGAGCAATACGCACAATAGACCTGATAGTAAAATTGAATTACTAGGAAAACATTAACTTTCTCTTAATTAATGATAATCAAGCCTCAGGCAGGAAATATTTGAAACTTTTTTGCGTGAAAAATTTAAAAACACAACCTAGACGTTAACTAACGTTAAAATGACCAGGAAATAACCGCCGATCGCTACAAACACCCTCGACAATGAAGCGAGAGCTAAAAATCGGCATAAATAGAGTGCATAGACACGCGAAGCCAAGCGGAATAAACATCATGGGCGCCGCCATCTTGGCTAAGAGCGCATCCATCTTAGAAAGAACCGAGTCGCAGAGAGAAAGAACCGAGTACCCGGATTAACACTAATAAGCTAACGGGTACCGGGCGACTCCAACAATGGCTACCATTTTAGAATAATGTGCCAATTTAAGGAAATTTCAAACAGTCATTATGGCACGAATGTATAAATTCTAGGTTGATACAACCTGCCCCTGTGATGATTTCCCTTTGTCTTCCATGATGCCAACAGTAATGCACTCCAACAACGCTTAAATTCAGTTAAAATTGAAAATTTTAAGAGCTTGAAAAAATGTGACTTTCTCAAGTCGCAAAATAGATGAATCTGACTGAGATTGGGAATTGACTCGGTACCTGCGGCTATGGTAATTCCCGGACACAGTATGGGCAGGAGAGTGCGGAGTTTTAATTGTTTATTTTGAGCTAGACTAGATGATAGACATTATCATAATAGTACATCTGGTAAGTATTATTCGAAGGAAAAGAGGTCATCACCATCGTCATTGCCCTGTAGGTGGGGCTTAGAATACACCTTCAGTATCCTCTGCGTGTCGTAAGAGGCGACTAAAGGAGGTAAGGGTGAGGTAACCATGACAGAAACCTCGAGTGCTGAAGACGGAGGTTCCAGGCCGCACGGCGCACTCTAATAAACCATGGATCCACGCACTTAACGCATATGATCATGTCGATAGTCACTTACATGACTGGTGGTATGATCAGCGAACGAAAAGAAGATCACCATCATCAGAACACTGAAACCGTAGTCGATGACGATGAGGTCATCACTATCGTCAGAACACTGAAACCTTAGTCGATGACGATGAGGTCATCACCATCGTCAGAACACTGAAACCTTAGTCGACGACGATGAGGTCATCACCATCGTCAGAACACTGAAACCCTAGTCGATGACGATGAGGTCATCACCATCGTCAGAACACTGAAACCTTAGTCGATGACGATGAGATCATCACCATCGTCAGAACACTGACACCTTAGTCGACGACGAGGACATCATCACCAGACCACTGAAACCTTTGTCTCACATCTGCATCCCACATCTGCTTCACTGGTGAGACAAAAACATTTAGGCACTTACTATTGTCATCGATGTTTCAGCATGGAGACAGACAAAAACATATAGGCACATTGTTAAGACAAAAAAATATAGGCACTTACTATTGTTCACAATGTTTTTGCTTGGACAGACAAAAACATACAGGCACTTACTATTGTTCTCTATGTTTTTGCTTGGAGGCAGACAAAAACATATAGGCACTTACTATTGTTCTCGATGTTTTTGCTTGGAGACAGACAAAAACATATAGGCACTTACTATTGTTCCCTACATTTTTGCTTGGAGACACACAAAAATATATAGTCACTTACTATTGTTCTCTATGTTTTTGATTGGAGACAGACAAAAACATATAGGCACATACTATTGTTCATGATGTTTTTGCTTGGAGACAGACAAAAACATATAGGCACTTACTATTGTTCTCTATGTTTTTGCTTGGAGACAGACAAAAACATATAGGCGCTTATTATTGTTCACAATGTTTTTGCTTGGAGACAGACAAAAACATTTAGGCACTTACTATTGTCCTCAATGTTTTTGCTTGGAGACAGACAAACACATATAAGCACTTACTATTGTTCACAATGTTTTTGCTTGGAAACCGACAAAAACGTCTAGGCACTTACTATTGTTCTCTATGTTTTTGATTGGAGACAGACAAAAACATATAGGCACATACTATTGTTCTCGATGTTTTTGCTTGGAGACAGACAAAAACATATAGGCACTTACTATTGTTCTCTAGGTTTTTGCTTGGAGACAGACAAAAACATATAGGCACATACTATTGTCCTCGATGTTTTTGCTTGGAAACAGACAAAAACATATAGGCACTTACTATTGTTCACAATGTTTTTGCTTGGAGACAGACAAAAACATATAGGCACTTACTATTGTTCTCTAGGTTTTTGCTTGGAGACAGACAAAACATATAAGCACTTACTATTGTTCACGATGTTTTTGCTTGGAAACAGACAAAAACATCTAGGCACTTACTATTGTCCTCAATGTTTTTGCTTGGAAACAGACAAAAACATATAGGCACTTACCATTGTTCACAATGTTTTTGCTTAGAGACAGACAAAACATATAGGCACTTACTATTGTTCACAATGTTTTGCTTGGAGACAGACAAAAACATATAGGCACTTACTATTGTCCTCGATGTTTTTGCTTGGAAACAGACAAAAACATATAGGCACTTACTATTGTTCACAATGTTTTTGCTTGGAGACAGACAAAAACATATAGGCACTTACTATTGTTCTATATGTTTTTGCTTGGAGATTCTTTTAAGTTCTTCATCGAGGTCCTTCAAACTTTTTGTCAGCTTTCTGATCAACATTTTCTGGTGATAATGGAAATTATTATAATAAGTACACATGACTATAGATTAACACTTTATCGGTTAACCCACAAATTTGTTCACGAAAATTTCACTTTTCTCATGGAAAATGACCATTTGTAGACCAAGAGAAGAGTATTTTTGAAAATTTACCATTGGAATGACTGGCTCGGTTATCGAGCCAGTCATTCCAGTGGTAAATTTTCAAAAATACTCTTCTCTTGGTCTGCAAATGAACATTTTTCAAGACTACAACAGAAGCCGTTTTTGGCTGATAGGAGTGTTAAAGGGTCAAATTTGGTCAAGAAAACGCTTAATGGATGATGGAATAAGCGTTGCTGTACGAATTGTATGGCTTTACTATTTAATAAACATTCTGTTGAATATTTTGAAACTAAGCAGATTGGTGACTGGGAGGTGGTGGGTGGATAAGTGAATGGGTGGATGGATGGATGGGTGGGTGAGTGTGTCGGTAGGTGGTTGGGTGATGAGGTATGTATGTCATCAAGTAGGTAGGTATGTGTTGTGTAGGTAGGTAGAAAGCAGGTAGGTAGGCAGGTAAGTAGGATGGCTGGAATGTATGAAAGATGTATGGATGGAAGGACGATGGACACAGACAGACAGATGGATGGATGGATGGATGGATACAAAGAAGAGTAGACAATGGATAAGACAGGCAGGTAGAGATGATTTACGTGTTCACAAGGTGGGCAGAAGCCATCTCCCTCAGGTATAATGATGAGAGGGGGGGGGGGGGGTCGTAGACACGCCGTGAGAGAAAGCAGGCCATGAGAGAGAGAGAGAGAGAGAGAGAGAGAGAGAGAGAGAGAGAGAGAGAGAGAGAGAGAGAGAGAGAGAGAGAGAGAGAGAGAGCTAGAGAGATGGCTTACGAAGCCCTCAAAATTTGGCACGAATGATCGTTTCGTTAGCGTGTCGGTTACGTGAAGTAAAATTACTGTGAACGAAAAAATGGTCGCGTAAGTGACAAAGCCCAGAAAGGTAGTAATCTCTGATCGTGGAAAACAGAAAACAACTTTTCGATATGAAGCAAGCTATTTACAACGGAATTTAGCATTTTCAAACATCTAAAAGATCGATAACATCTGTCTGTCAAATTCTATAAATAAGCGATAGCGCGCATGTGTCAGAGACAAACTTCCGTTGTATTTCCGCTAGCATTACTACATAGGCCGGGAACTAGTCTCGCTACACGTTATGCATCAACAACGGACTGTTCAATTATAAACCGTTGAATGCAAGTACATGCAATAGTCGGCTGGCATGTTCCCAATGTATTATTTTATATACGCGATTGGATCCTGATATAACATAGGAAGACATGCATTGTTGAGTCAGTGTGTATGTGTCCATGACACACAATAATTCAGGCCTCGAAATTCGACGGGATTCTCGTAATATTCCCAAAATTGAAAAATATGGGAATCCAACTGGATTCTCGTAAATAAATGCTTCCAAAAATGTAAACATTCCATTCTTACAGAACGCCAGGATCCCAGTTACTAATTTCAACAATAAAAATTATGTCACGAATCAGCCTAGAGGGGGGTCTGCTAATACACCGGTAATGAGAAATGTCTCGCGCGACTGCACAGTCGTAGTTAATAACAATCGATAATGCGCACTCATAGTTTCTGATTGGCTCGCGGGATATCCGATTTCAATAGGCAAATATGAAAATTACCATCGTAGTAAAATTTTGATCACATGCCTCATTGTCATTCATAACGAATTAATCACATGATTTATTTCAACCAATCTCTGTGCGACTCTCACGATTAATACTGATGGCTAATGGCGAACAAAAAATCTAGTCACTGTGCCGCTTTTAAACGCAGTAAAGCAATATGTTAGCGCCCACTTTGACGGGTTATATGACCCAATATATACACCTGTGCAAATGTTAAGCACCAGCAAAAACAATAGAACGTAGAAACATGATGGTACAACTAGGCTGCCATACTTTTTGTCCCCGCGTTAGCTGACATAATTCCAAGTACGAAATGCACATGCATGCATGACTTCACGCCGCTTGATGTCCGTGCGTGGCGGGAAACAGCACACGTGTTCAGTTATGTAAAAGTCCAGTTTGAGGTGTAGAACATTACATACAGATTTAGGCGACAAGATTAGGAATTTTGTGTTCATGACTGTGGTTTATTTGTACAGAGAGAATTAGCTCTTGATTGTGAACCGCTATGGCAAGACGAAGGTTAAGTGATCGTGTGAAATGGCAAATCATAGGCATGCATACCACTGGTATGTCATGCAGAGAGATTGGCAAACAGCTGAACATTAACCATACTGTAATCAGTCGTTTGATTGCAAAACATGGGCAAACTAACGAGGTGAAGGACAGGCCTAGATCTGGAAGACCGAAGAAGACTACTGCCCGTGATGATCGAGCCCTAGTACGCCTTGTTAGGAGATCTCCATTCACCAACAGCAGAGTGCTCAGCCAGCAATGGGAAACGCGCAATAGAGTGTCAATGTCTACCGTCAAAAGGAGACTGTATGCTGCTGGCATGAAAGCTAGGAGACCTGTCAGACGTCCTCTCCTCACTGCACACGACAAAGAGGAGCGTCTGAGGTGGTGCAACGAAAGAAGACACTGGAACATGAGATCCTGGAGACGGGTACACTGGTCCGATGAAAGCCACAGATGGTCGAACTCGTGTATGGAGGTCCAGACGCACGGCGTACGACCAACGTAACATCATGGAAGAAGTTCCATTTGGTGGAGGTTCCGTTATGATATGGGGGTGCATCTCATTTGATTGTAAGCTGGATCTGTTGACTGTACCTGGAACACTAAATGGACAAAGATATCAAGATTCCATACTGGATAGAGTTGTGGTCCCTCATTTTGTAAATCATGCACCTGGAACCCACCCTATATTCATGGATGACAACGCCCGACCACATCGTGCTAGAGCTGTGCATGAATACCTCCGCCAGAATGCCATCGAAACCCTACCATGGCCAGCAAGGAGCCCTGACATGAACCCTATTGAGCATATCTGGGACATTCTGGGAAACATGGTGAGAAGGAGGGATCCTCCTGTGCAGAACCTACAGGAATTAACAGACGCACTCCATCTTGAATGGCAACGAATACCACAATGGCGTATCAGTCGGTTGGTGACCAGCATGAGACGTCGTGTCCAGGCCGTCATCCAGGCACAAGGTGGATATACCCGGTATTAATAATGACAGTCTCAAACTCGTGCACAGATGTTAAACTTCGTTTTCAGACACCATTAATGACAATCTAGCCACGTGTGTCAACTGTAGGGCAATAGTTGTCAGTTGTGTCAACGTAACCATATTCAGGCCTCGTTTTCAAGTTCAAACAAAAACATACAGTGTTTCCCCACCATCATAATCAGCATTCCTCTAGTTGCATTATTACCTCTTGCACTAAGATGGATGGGTACATAAATGTTTATGCTATTGCTTTCTTCATAGCACATGAATATACCCTCGCATGTGCGTAAAAATAGGGTGGTGCTTAACTTTTGCACAGGTGTATATTATTATTGGAAGGTTCTGACAGTAATATCACCCGATATTTAAGTGGTTCATTGCTTTGGAGCGACCGAGAAAACAGGACTATATGTCAGGAAAACCGGTGCGTAGTAACTCTTATTTTCAAGTAAATCGCATTTGCACTAAATTGTCAGTTTAAAGTGTACAAGTTAAGAAGGGTCAAGCTATCTATTAAATGCCTTAGAGCTGGTTACGCTTTTTATTGTGGCGGACTTGCGGGTTATTGATTTATATTAGAAATGTACGCTGCTTGTACAAGTACAAATATTTGGTAACAGTTACAAAAAAATCTACCCGTCACAGGGACAATTTTATAAACATTTCAACCCTGTTGGTTTTGGGGCAATTAAGATGGTAGTTCTTTGATACAGGTGGAATTCTTTTCAAATTAAAGCATTCTTTAAAATATTTTGAAAATAATATGACTGAAAGCCATTGCTTTCAAGGTGGTGGTGGGTGGGCTGGAGAGGGTTGCTCAACTAGGTAAGCCACAACAATGTAAGATATTCAATTCTTTGTTTTTGTAGTGGGGTTTATGGCTGTGGTGGGAGGAGGGTGTTAAGATATTTATAAATATTGGGTCATTAGTCACTAATTATTATAGTGGGTCTGGAATTTTGAAATATATGTTTGGAAAAAGTATGGAATCTTATTGTGCCCAAGGTGTATGAACACTGAAATTGTTGCAAGCTGGAAAGATGTTACCAATGAGTGTTGTCATACAAATACTGATATTTTGGCAGAGAAAATGTACATTTGCAGACCAAAGGAGTATTGTTTTTGGAGACTTAACACTGAATGACTGGCTCGGTTATCGAGCTTGTAATTTCAGGGGTAAATTTTCCAAAATATTCTTCTTGAAATGGAGCGAATGAATGGACATAAAACAAAAACTCAATCTGCTTTTTGACAAATTTACTTGAGAAATATTACAGTACTTATATCACAATGGATGAATCCACTTTTAGTTATTCCCCCCCCCCCCCCCCCCCCCCGCCATCTCTAGCTAAGCTATTCTCCAAGTTTTGTCCCAGAATAAACGAAATCAAGGATTTCTTTTTTCACGAGAGAGTTGATACTTACCTCCCTAATACTTTTGATATTGCTAAATATTGGCTTTCACTCAATAAACACTCAGATTAAAAACAGTTAGGGTGCCCCTACTGGGCAGGGGGTCAGAGCGTAGTCTGGCGGATGCCAGCCCCACCACCAACGCATGCGCAGACTAGCACTTCCTCTGACTAATTTATTGGCTGATACACATGCAACTATAAAGAGCCTGAAGACCGAGCCTCTGTGGGGTGGAGAGGCCGGGTCCGTATCTAGGGAGGTAAGTATCAACTCTCTCGTGAAAAAAGAAATCCTTGATTTCGTTTATTTCACATCAAGAGTATACTTACCTCCCTAATACTTTTGATATTGCCAGAATTCGACAGTGAATTCGGCGGGAGGGAGGCGAGGTCAAAAGACCAGCTCATCCCTATACGCTTTTCTGCGTTTAAGGCACTTAAACTTCTGAAACTGTATGAAAAACAGTCAGGATTTGACTAACCATCGGATAACACCACCGATGTATGAGAGATGACCGAATGTCATATGCGCTCCCCCCCCCCTCCTTCCTGGGAGGAAGAGTCGAATGACCTCAATGTCCTATACGCTCTCTACGTACAAGTGCCATGTACTACAGGACAGAGACGAAAAAACTCCATTTTCGTATACTCTCAACAATGAACCACATAAATACACAAAACCATCATCATATAAATAACGGGTAACGTGACAAGACAATCAACAATGGACAACACATACACAAGACTGACCTTGTTGAAATGGCTGCTGACATCCTCTTCCCATTGGTGAAGATCGATGCAGTCCCAAATTAGTGGTTGTTTCCATAAATTAATTGTGAAATATATAAGCAATGAGGAAACCCCATCAAAAATATATGCCTAGTTATTTTTTCAAAATCGACAAGGCGAGAGGATTAGAGGTGTCACGGAGATAATGGTCTGTAAAACTTGACTCACAGTGCCACTGAGCCACCGACATAATATCATCCACAGGGACCCCATTAAATAGGGCAGTGGATGTCACTACGCCGCGGACACTGTGAGCCTTGGCCACGTCAACCTGCTTCCCGGTGGCGGATTTATGGCAAAACTGAATGCATTCTACAATCCACCTGGAAATGGTGTCCTTAGAAGCCCTGCCATGGGGTTCAATATATGACAACCATAACGCTGACTGATCGGTGCGCCACTCCGCCGTACGTTGTTTGTACCGGCGAAGCGCCCGGACAGGACACCATGCTTTAGAATTAGGATCATATCTAGTTAAAGCAGGCAAAATAATAGGTTGACCTGGATATTTCAACGACTGATTTTTAGCCAAGAAATTAATCCTAGGTAGCAGCTTAAGGCCTTCCCCTGAAACCACAAAACGGTCATCCTCGGCTGATAAGGCATGAATCTCACTCCTACGCCTAGCCGAGGCCGCAGCAATTAAAAACACAGTCTTCAGTGTTAATAGTTTCATAGAAATGGAACTAAGTGGTTCAAACGGCTTATCACCTAGTACTTGAAGCACTAGCGATAAACTCCAAGACGGAATCACCGGTGGATTCCTTGGTCTTAGATTGCCCATGCCTTTAATTAATACATTTAATATATTCACTTCATCACTTCCCCTCTTAGCCAAGCAAGGAATAACAGACATTAAAGCTGACTTATAACCAGCAATAGAGTTAGGCTTGAGGCTATAGGCATCATAAAGGTGACAGAGGAAATCAGCTACTACCTGAATAGATGCATCCATTGGATCAATACATCTTTTTGAGCACCATTCTGCAAATCTGTTGATTTTATAATTATATGCTCTGGAGGTTGACCCCCTCCTGGCTTTGGCCATAAACATGGCTGCTTGCTCAGAAAAGCCCTCCTTAATTCTAGATTCCTTGACAACATCCACGCAGTCAATCTGAACATTGACGGATTGTTGTGAAGGGCCTTGCCCTGGAAGATAATATCGTCCATCAGAGGCAGAGGAACCGGATTGCAGACCAGAAGGTCCAGCAGATCCGTATACCATGATCGGCTTGGCCAATCCGGGGCGATCAGAAGCACTTGGCATTCCTCTTGTCTGATTTTCTGAAGAATTTTTGGAATCAGGATTGCTGGAGGGAATGCGTATGCATACATTCTCCCCCAGCTGATAGCTAACGCATCTGTTGCGAAAGCGCTTGGATCCGGAATCGGAGAGATGTACGTCGTCATCTTCGCATTCTTCTTCGTTGCGAACAAATCGATGTTGGGTTTCCCCCAATGGTCGAACAGACGATCCGCCACACATTGATTTAGTTGCCATTCCGTGGGTAAAACACTCATCCTTCGGCTCAATGAGTCTGCTAGCAGGTTTAACCTTCCCGGAATATGAACTGCTTTCAAGGTAATCTGGTGATCCAGACACCAACAAAGCAGTTTCCATGTCATCATACAGAGACTGGGCGACTTCGTTCCGCCCTGGCGGTTTATGTAAGTCACAACTGTTGAGTTGTCTGAACGAATAAGAACAATCTTGCCCTGAACTTTCTGTAAGAAATGTTCCAGGCCCAGGACTACTGCTCTTAGCTCCAGTAGATTTATATGTTCCTTTGACTGTTCCAGATTCCAAAGCCCTGATATCGTGGACTCTTCCAGGCAAGCTCCCCAGCCCTCCATCGATGCATCTGTATACACAGTCACCTGAGGGTGGGGAGGGGTTAGCATAACCCCCACCAAGAGATTCTCTGTGTCCAACCACCATTGCAGGTGATGAATCAGAGGCGCCAACACTGACACATTCGAGTCCAGCGAACCTGTACTCTGGGTCCATTGTGTCATGAGAAATAACTGGATCGGCCGCCTGCGTAAGGCGGCCTGAGGAATGACTGGTTCCAATGAAACCATCAACCCCAGCATTCTCAAGTAAACCCGTGCCAGGACATGACGACTGTCGCACACTGACTGAATTAATGAGATGAGTTTCTGAACTCTCTCCTGAGTAGGATAAACATATCCTGTCTCTAGATCGAAGAACATCCCCAGGTAAACAAACTTCTGGGATGGAGTCAGCTCTGATTTTGGGAAATTGATCATCCAGCCTAAGTCTGTGAGAGTTTTCAAAACAATCTCCAGACTGGCCGACAAACTTTCCCGGGTGTGCGCTTTCAACAGCCAGTCATCTATGTACGTGTGGACTGCTATGCTTCTCCTGCGGAGGTATGCGGTGATCGCAAGAACCACACGGGTGAAAACCCGAGGAGCCGTGGAAATTCCGAAGGGTAGCACCCTGAATTCCCACTGTCTGCCCTGGAATGCAAATCTCAGGAAGCGACGGAAACTCCTGTGTATGGGGATGTGGAAATAAGCGTCCTTCAAATCTATCGACGCTGTCCACATTCCCCTCTCTAACCCCGCCAACACCGAGCGCACAGTCTCCATCTTGAAACTGGGCGTCTCTATGAACTTGTTCAATGGCTTGAGGTTGAGAATTGGTCTCCACCCTCCGGTGTTCTTTGTTACTAAGAACAGGGTTGAATAGAAGCCCGGACACCTCTGTGCCGGCTGAATAGCTCCTTTTTGTATGAGGGAATTTATTTCGATACACAACCTTTGATCTGGATCTCTCGGATTTGGAGTCCAGATCGGCACTAGAGACAGTCGCGATGGCGGGCCTGTCATCCAATCGGGATGATACCCGACTGAAAGCCATCGCAAGACTAAACGGTCCTGAGTTAACCGTTCCCACTCTTGCATGTGGTCGGCTAATCGGCCTCCCATCGGTCCACCTAGGGATAGAGGTGGACATAAGGAGTGCAAGAGCGGCACTGTCTCCTTTGCCAGAAACACCGGCGCGGTTCTCACCGCGGTAACCGTCCCATCAGGAACGATTACCCCGCCCAGATCCTCGCGCGCCACGACCAGCACCGCGCGCACCTCGGTGCGCGGGCGGCTGCCTGGCTGCCTGCGCCTGAGGAGCCTGCGCCCCCCTCGCTGCTGGCCGAATCGCACGCGGCCGAGGCCGTCGCTGCGATGGTGGTTGGCCTCTGACCTGGCCACTACCACCTCGAGCCTGCAGGGGACGATACGCAGGGGGTGCGGCGCGAACGTTGGCACGACGAAGCACCTCAAACTGTTCGCGCAGCGCCCTCTGGTTATTGACCAGAGTAACCGTCTCCTGGAGGTGTCTACATCCCTCACCTCCAAAGAGACCAGGACCTGTCATAGGCGTACGTAGTAGCCTATTGTAGAGGTCCTGGGACGGGCACAGATTATCCAAGGCAAAAGTGCGCCTTGCCCGGACACTCCTGGTCACCGCCCGCGTCATACAGTTCAGAGCCAGGTTGATACCATCCTGGATGGCTCGCTGGACTGTGACCGGACTTGGCTGGCGCGATGCGGATGCTGTTACTACCCCTTGTAACAGCTGGGAGACGTGGGACAGAGCGGCAATCGAAGCCCTCCCACTCTCCTCCGCATCACGCAACGCGGCATTTGCCGAACGCAACGCGTTCGAACACAAGACTCCCGTGTCAGAACGGGAGCCTGGCCGCGCATCCTCACCCAAAGCCGCGCGGTCATCCACGCTCGGCTTTGGTACCACACCGTACCGCTGGTAGTCCAGGGGCACGATGCGGCAACGCCTGGCCACCTCGCGCGGGGCCTTAGCGAGACGTCCACTCGCCTTAATGGACGTCTCCGCCGCCTCGAACATGTCAGCGACATGCTCTGCCAGCGGCAGAGAAGGCATAGCGTTAGCAGTAGGCTTACCAGCTAACCACGGCCTGTGTTCACGCTGGCTAGCCGACTGCTCCACGGGCAGATCTGGTCTAACACTCACCAACCACTGGCAAGCGTCAGACCAATCCTCCTCCGTGGCTAGTTGCGAGCGCTCTACAAGACGGGGGCCTTCGTCTTCCTCCTGAGCACAAGCAACAGAGCTTGACGGCGGATACGCTGATATCCCTGGCAAGCCAGGGAGAGCATGCGGGCCTGATAATACCGGCATGCTAATCTCACTGGTTTGACCAGGAGCAGGCGCCGTGGTAGAGCGCGGGGCATATACCGCCCCACCACGGCCCCGGCCAGCACCAGCTACACTCTCGGCAAGCCGAGGTATGCGGTACCGCTGGCCTTCAGCGCCCAGGGCCACAGTCTGAACCGTGGATTCTACCCCTGGAAGAGTAGAACCGTGGAAAAAGGCGCCTGTATTCCCCGCGAGGGGCGCACAAACGTCATATTCCATGGCCACGTCTTCAGACGGCGACCCCAACAGGTAATCATCATCCTCCTGGCCAGAAAGATTAGACTCCGGGTCAGCAAAGAGAGCTAACCCGGACTGGCCAGGGAAGGTGCCATACGAGGTACTGGCAGCCGCGGTGTGCGGATACCTCTGGACTGATGAGCAGCCCGCGGGTTCCAGCGACGACCGTCCACGGTCCCTATTGGGCGCGGCAATAAGCCTGCTGCCAGGGCCGTGGAACACCCCCTCTAATGGGGCCACCTCTGAATCTTCAAACAACGGAAGCGTACTAAGGAACGTTGATTCAGAGGTGGGGATTACCTGCTCCGAAGCAGATGATGAGGTCAATAAAGGATTTGGTCCAGGAAGCATGCCACGAAGCAACTCTGGAACCAAATCCTTGATTGTCCTCCTCATCTCTCCCAACATCTCGGTCCGGAAGGCCTCCATGTCCACCGCGGACGAGGCCTTCCTCTTACCCTTCTTACTTACGACCTCTTTTTTCAGCTTCTTTTTCTCCTCCTCCAACTTGTCCTTCGCCTGCAAGCACAAGAATTCGGACATTAGCTCGCCCCCCCCAGTGCTTACATATCTCGCAATTAAGCAAGGGACCACAGGGGCTACACTGAAAACATAGATGAGGGCCAAACTTGTCCCTCAAAAATCGTCCACAGGACGCACAACCAGGTCTCTGAAAAAGGCCAAAGGACGAGGAGTATGAGCAAACTAGTTAAGCTTAGAAACTCACCAACTCAAGAGAAGGAAATGATCATAAAGATCATAATTTTTATCAGAAACCAGCTTCGGACAACTTTAATTGTAAATAAAGAGCAAAGCTGATTATGACGTCATTAATCCTATGACAGGACAAAATCGATCCCAACAAACATCCCAGTGCAAGGACGAATTGTATCTCTAACCAGAACATGTGCAGAATGGACATTTCGACTACACAAGCATCAGATAAATACTGATAACAATGGCAAATAGTGTTAATTATCTCCCTTTCTCATATCAATAATTAATACCTGACACCTTGTCTAGACAAACCATCCAACCTGATGAACTGGAGAACTCCACCACTGAACGCCTCTTAACTCTCTCCACCTCAAGGGGAAGGAATTGGATCAAGAGGGCAAAGTGAGAAGACCTTTATAATAGGCCTCCAACTCACTGGGCATAGAACTTTTTGGTTAGATAACCTAACAGTATTAGTAGGAAATGGAACCATGGTGGAGAGACACAAACCCTCTGCTGATGTCATGTCCTTATTTCTCCTTCACACAGACCTGTGGACATAAACACAAAGAGAGATTAGTCTTATATAGCACCTAGTTGAAAAAACCCAACTAATTAAGGCGCTTATCACGTTTAGCGAGAGTCCCGGAAACACATTACAACGGGACAAAACTCGCTAATTTTACTAGAAGTCACCTGATTTAAAGGTCCAAGGCCCTCCTGTGGCGAAGTCACTCTCTCAGCCATCTTTGTCAGCGGTAAACTTCTATCTAATAGTCTTAAAAAGCTTTGAAAAGAGTATAGAAAGATTCTATCATGAAAGCATGTGTTGTCTCTCAGCCAATAAATTAGCAAAGAGGAAGTGCTAGTCTGCGCATGCGCGGTGGTGGGGCTGGCATCCGCCAGACTACGCTCTGACCCCCTGCCCAGTAGGGGCACCTAACTGTTTTTAATCTGAGTGTTTATTGAGTGAAAGCCAATATTTAGCAATATCAAAAGTATTAGGGAGGTAAGTATACTCTTGATGTGAAATCTCAATTTCATGGTAACTATACAGCTAACTTGGTGAATACTTTAAAACAAACTTCCCCTCAAAACAATCAACAGAATATTTATTAAATCGCAGACATACAATTAATACTTACTGACAGACTACTATGAGAGTTAGTATTGTCTGTCAATTATAATAGTTACTGGTGACATCAACCTATATGTGATGTAATTGATTATGAGGTCAATAGTTGAGTAACTAAACATATTTTATCTGTAAATTAGGTCGTTGGTGGAAAAGTCCATGCTGTAATCAACATGCTAATGATAATTCAGCAACATGCACTTTAAATTCATTATTAACTTAATATACAGATGAAATATGTTCAGATAAAGCAGGGTTGGATAAAAAATGGCGTAACCAATTTGCGCAACCAATTGGTTACAAACTGATTTTGCGCAACCGAACAATTTGTTACGCAGACCTGAAAACACAGGACCCAAAATGGGTCTCACAAATATTTGAAATTTTGAGGGCTGCTTACGTGTTCACAGGGTGGGCAGTACCAATCTCCCTCTGGGATAATCATGAGAGGCGGTCGCAGACATGCTGTGTGATAGCCAGCATCACACTTGTCACATAACATGATCTGTAAACAGAAGAGAAAGCTACATGAGTCAAACTCACAAAGAATTAGGAGTGTGTATTTCCAGGGACCTCTCAATACAATATGTATCGTGATACACCCATCCCGATACAATACGTATCACAATACAGATCATCAAATGACTAGAGTGACACAGCCTAGTGAGTAGTGATGACTTACATCTTGTCTGTCTTGTGCTAAAATAAGATGACAATAATGCAATAATGCATCCTATTAAGTTCTAACAGTATATAATTTTAAAATCTAATGGCTGACCAGTGTACCTCCGTATTGCGATACACAGGTGCTGATGTGGTACACGATATGTAGTGCGTGATTCATGGGTAACACTTTAATGGTCAAGCCGACCAGAAATTGCAGCAATAGCGCCATATCCAATTAGTTTCAAAATAATCAACAGCTTACCTGTATGGCTACCTTGAAATTTAGATTCTGGTCATTCAGGTTTCAATGTTTCAAATCGATTCCAACACATACAAAAAGTGGGTGGAGCTTAGCTAGAAATGAGCGGGACATGGCTAGAAATGGATACCTAGCAGAACATCTCAGTAAAATAGCACACTTTGAGATAAGTTTCTGAACTTACCCATTCTGGTCGGTCTGGCTGCTCACATTCATAGCATATCCCAGCATCCTCTACTACGCCATTATCAACATCAGCTGGTCATAAAAATACTCATTAACCCGTAATCATTCAAACCCGCCGATAACTGCTTCTGTGCTGGTCTTGAGAAATGTACATTTGTATAGCAAGAGACAACTATTTTTGAAAATATACCATTGGAAGGACAGGCTCGATAACCGAGACAGGTTAATCCAGTGGTAAATTTTCAAAAATAGTCTCTTGATCTGCAAATTGACATTTTCAATGAGAAAATTTTAATTTTTTAAAACTAACACACATCGGCCAAAGATGGCTCCTGCGCTGGTCTTGATAAACGTACATTTGCAGACCAAGCGACAAATACATTTTTTAATTTACAACTGGAATGAACGGCTCGATAACTGAGCCAGTCATTCCAGTGATAAGTTTTCAAACAAGAATGCTGAAGCGTACAATGTCTCGCCTGTAAAAGCATGGATAGCGTTGATTGGCAAAGCAAACTTGGCATGGTTTGTAATACACATATTCAGTAGTGCACCACCAAACAAGTGTAACCAATTGAACATGGAATTTTTTTTTACCAAACTGCGGGTAGTCTGATCTGGAAATTCTTTTCCAAATGAAACTAGTAATGATGCAGATAGTATTCTTGCATAGTATATAACTCTGCTGTAAAACTTTGTTGATATCTGGTGAACCATTGTTGAAAATGAATGAATGGTCCATAAAAACTACAACAAAACAAACATGAAAATGTGTCATCATACCGAAAGCTTCAAGTTTCTATCTGAAATTGTCTAGGAGTTGCGTTACTATCGACTGGTGGCCACTTTTGACCCCACCCCCTACCCTCAGTTTGACCTAAGATCAAAATAATTCCTTGTACTGTAGACTACTTATCATTGGCTTGAAAATGATATGCGACATGACAACCTTTGGAAAAATTTCATCTTTGACCCCACATTTCCCACCTCCCTGCCCCTGGGGTCAAGCTAATATTTCAGAAGTGTCATGCACATCCCTGTCCATATGTGCAATCATCCCCAAAGTTTCAAGTTTCTATCTGATATGGTCCAAGTTGCATTACAATCGTTAATTATTGGCCAATTTTTATCTTTTGACACCTGGGCCCAGCCCCGGTTGGAGGGGGGGGGGGGGGGGGTTGGTGTCAGAAGAAAATTTCAAAAGTGTCATGTAGTATATGTCCCCAAGGTTTCAAGTTTCAAAAGCAAGTCTTTGCTGATTAAATTGTTATTTGAAAAAACATTAACCAAAACATAATGAGTACAACCTGGATGCAAATCAGGCCTAAAATTATCAAAGTCCAAACACCATAAAAGATATTGATACAAAATTTGAAAATCAATTTCCTTTTGATGTGGGCTAGGCATATGCATGGTATAGAACAAATCTGCGAAGTTTTACTGAAATTCGACAAACCCTTGTGGGTGCAAATGTCATTTTAAAAAACCTTAACCAAAACTGCACTGGGAAAATACATGAAAAAAGTCAAGTCCAAAACCATGAAAAAAAGAGTTAAAATGCCCCCAAATGAAATTGGATGTTATGTAGATCACATCTGTGTATAGTATAGATCACTTCTGTAAGGTTTCATTGAGATTGGATGAGCCAGTGTTGAAAAATAAGTTGATTAAAAAGCCTTACCCAAAACTGCACAAATGATGGCCGCCATCATAAAACTTAAAACATCTTAACCATAAAATCATGTAAGATATTATATGTCGAAAACCATGGAAAATTCTGCAAAAGATTTTCAAACTTTAAAGAAATAAAAAATAATGACGGAACCACCAGATACAGTCTCATCTTGTAAGCAAGCTACTTAATAATAATAATAATAAGTGAATTTATAACGCGCCAAACTCCACGCAAGCATGCTCGTAGCGCAAGACAATGAAATGATAATATAAACATTAATTTAAATTCTGGTACGCTTGTTTAAAGAGATGAGTTTTAAGATTTGATTTGAATGTTGTAAGATTTTTTGACAATTTTAGATGAATAGGGAGGTTGTTCCATTCAGTGGCGGCCGAGAAAGAAAATGTTCTAAAGCCGTATGAATTCATTTTGTATTTTGGGATTTTGAGCATTTGCTTGTTTAGGGATCTAAGTGACCGGGTTGGTTGGTATGGCTCGACTAATGCAGAAAGGTATGTAGGTGCAGTTCCTGAGACACACTGGTAAGCTAGACAGAGGATTTTAAATTGGATACGTTGAGCAATTGGCAACCAGTGAAGCTTATGGAGAATCGGAGTGATGTGTGCATCTTTTGCCTGGCGTGAGATTATTCGTGCTGCTGTATTCTGAATAGTTTGGAGCTTGTGGATGTTTTCTTTTGCCATACCAATACAGAGACTATTGCAGTAGTCCAACCTAGACATTACCGTCATGATCACTAATTTTGTGGTAGCCTCTGTGGTAAGATAATTCCTGATGTGTGCAATGTTCCGCAGCTGCAAAAAGCACACTCTGCGCAGATAGTTTATATGTTTATCCATGCACAACTCGCTATCCAGTATCACGCCGAGGTCTTTAACCGTGTTGGAGATCGGAATTATATTTGTACCAATGACTAGACTACTTAGTTCTGTTTTGTCTCGTCTGATAGATGGACCCACCAACATACATTCAGTCTTTTCTTCGTTCAGCTTTAGCATGTTGGTTGTCATCCATGCTTTTATGTCCGCACAACAATCTGTTAGCTGTTTGGTTGCTAGAGATGCAGATGCCGCTGGAGGAGGAAATGTATTAATGAGCTGCGTGTCATCCGCGTAAAAATGGTGACACAAACTATGAGAATCGATAACGGATCCTAGCTGTTTGGTGTAGAGCGTAAATAGAACCGGTCCCAATATCGAACCTTGAGGGACACCGCATGTAAGTTCAATGGGCGCAGATTGCGTACCATTAATGTAAACGGACTGGAATCTTTGTGATAAATAAGATTGGAACCAGTTCCACGCACTGTCAGTTATGCCAAACTCAACTTTTAGTCGTGTCAACAGCTTTAGGTGGTCAATGGTGTCGAACGCGGCGCTTAAATCGAGCAAAAGCAAGAGTGATACGTTTCCTTCATCCACACCACAGCGAAGGTCATTTAGAACTCTAAGAAGAGCTGTTTCAGTACTATGTCCTTGACGATAGGCGGACTGAAATGGTTCGTACAGACCATTACAATGCATGTGATTTGCCAATCTCTTACTGACTGCCTTTTCAACAACCTTGGATATAAAAGGTAAATTAGACACAGGCCGATAATTTTTTAAAGTGTCCTGATCAAGGCCCGATTTTTTAATCAGCGGGTTAATCAGAGCAGTCTTAAAGGGCTTAGGCATAATACCGGATGTAAGGCTAGAATTGACGATAGCAGTGATGATTGAAACGAAAATATCAATATGTTCATATATGAGCTTAGTTGGAATCGGATCTAATGCACAGTAGGTAGGTTTTAAGTCTTTCAGCAATGATAGAATCTCGTCTTCACAGAAAAGATGAAGCTGGTTCAGATGATCATGACAGGCTGTGGGTATGTTGGGCGGTGGCTGATCTGTATCCTGTAAATCATTTAGCTGATTGCGAATCGCCCTTATCTTATCATGGAAATATTCAGAAAATGAGTTGGCCATGAGGTCTCGGTCGTCAATATTTGGAAGCGTGGGACTGCTGTTTTTGCCCATTAGCTTGGACATTATATTGTACAGAGCCTTAGGTTCGGATGACGTACTCTGAATTTTATCGGTGAAGAATGATCGCTTCGCATCATCAATTGCCATGGTAACCGAATTTCTCGCGGCCTTGTAAATTTGTCGATGTATTTCCAATTTTGACTTTCTCCAACTTCGCTCCGCTTGTCGTCTCGTAGCTTTTGCTTTGCTAATCTCAGGTGTAAAGAGCCACAATGACTCCGGTCTCTGCGGAATTGACTTTAGTTTTGCAGGGGCATGCTTATTAAGGAGTTCTGACAGCTCAGTGTTATACAGATTTGCCAGCGTTTCACAATTCGACGGTGGCGATTGTTTTAGGCTAGACTGTATGATATCATCGCGAAAGGCTGCTTTATCCATTTTGTTAATATTTCTGCATAGCACTGACACCACAGGAGATGGCGGTTTGTTGACATTCAGGCTAATTAATATCAGATGATGATCGGACATTTGCAAGTCTTTCACCATGACATTCTTGACACAATTGTCAGAGTCGCGAGTGATTACCCAGTCGAGGATGTGACCATTCGTGTGCGTTGTTTCATTGACATGTTGATGGCAATTGTGAGCTGTTAAGAGGTTCATCATCTTCTTAGTGTCACCATGGTCCTTCATATCGTAATGTACATTTATGTCGCCTAGTATGACCAGTTTATTATTACTGACACTAAGATGATCCATTAAACTGGAGAA
This sequence comes from Chaetoderma sp. LZ-2023a, assembly GCA_034401795.1. NCBI lineage: Eukaryota > Metazoa > Mollusca > Caudofoveata > Chaetodermatida > Chaetodermatidae > Chaetoderma > Chaetoderma sp. LZ-2023a. Next base: position 2,556,460 of record CM067368.1, read on the forward strand.
GTCTTCATGGAACATTGAGTTTTTCAGTTTATTTCTCTTAGATGGTGGTGGTCTATATAGGCATATGAAACGAACAGATGTCGGGCCATGCGTCAACAGAAATTCGAGCGACTCGATTGATTGGAACTCCGGAATGGAACTCTCACCCAGTCTGATTGGTAGATAGTCTCTATGAATGACAGCGATGCCGCCGCCACGGGATGATCTAGGCTTATGTTTCAACACATATCCATCCGGAGTGATGCTCGAAATTTTGGATTCGTCACCACATTGCTGTAGCCACGACTCAGTCACAATAAAAATGTCAATGTTCTCGTCCATAATCGTATCGACAACCTCAGTGCATTTATTTCTGCACGACTGTGCATTCCATAGGCATACATTTAATACTGGAGAATACTGTTTACGGACATGTGTGTTCGGTTTACTATGTGATTTAGTTGTTGATCTGGCAGTGGTTATTTTCGATCGAATGCCTGCTCGACACCCACGCTTAGTTGAGTTGATTCCGCGTAGTTTGAGCATATGGAATGTATTGCTCTCAACCCAACGCAGTGAGCGATCGCTCAGTACAGTTTCCTGAATAGACTTTAAATCACTGGCAGTATAGCTAATCATAGTTAGATACACACACGTATTCACAGAGCACTTGAATGACTTGATTAGTGAACAGTTCTCATTCAACCAACTTGCCACTAATGGCTGACAGTGCGTAGCAATGGAAGTATCATAGTCAGAAATCCCAACACAATTTATGAATAATCCATACGTAATAAAGCACAGCAAATATGCTAATCTTGGTCCAAAACCGATTAAACACATACTACCGAATTTACTTTTTGCAACTTTTGACTAAAACAGTAAAAATTTGGAAAAACGTTTAAGAGAGAATTTCAGTGCAGCCGATACTGGCGCATGCGTACTAACTTCCAGAACAAGATACCCATGGTATTAGCCAATGGGGAGGCCATAAGGATATAGCCTCAAGACTGAACCGCAGTCTACCTGCTTACTGTCCCTGAAGTGCAAGATTGCACGACAATCAATTACATTTTCTATGTCGAAAACCATGGAAAATTCATCAAAAAGCTCCCAAAATTAAAAAAATATATTGATGGAGTATGCTTCCCTATATTATAGAGAACATGTCTGTAAAGTTTCAGCAAGATCTGATGGGTCAATGCTGAGAAATAATGATCTCTAAAAACCTTAACCATAAGTACAGATATGGTGATGCCGACGACAACACCAATGACGACGACGGAAATAGTGATCCCTGTCTCGCTTGCGAGACAAAAATAGTACTATCTGCAAATGAACATTTTCTGAGAATTAATTTTTTCAAACAAATATCCGGGTTAAAGGGTTAATCCCTTTTCACACTTCTTGTCAATCATTCTGGAAACGTGAATGTTATATGGAAACACATTTCATTTGAAAGACATGATAACATTACCTATATTAATCGTCTAACCCATACAAGCACGACATGAGAAATTCATTCTGATGTAAGGAATATTCTGTTGACTATTTAGAAATTAATTTGACTTCATGCAACAGGTTCCCGTAAAGTTAGTTTCAAAATATTGAACTAATCTCCTGGAGTTTCCTTGAATTTGAGAATTAGAGACACAAGACTGCTAATACCCGTTTTCAGTAAGACAGACTTTAGAATTTTACAATAAAACAGGTAAAACTGGCTCATTATATTTTGTAGATATTAACTATGTCCCTGATGAATTTCTGCACACACATATTTCACAGGGTTTAACTCAAGACCTGCAGAATAGTTTGAAAACAATTTGACTGAAAGTTGTTGGTGGCTAAGCCACCAACAACTTTCAGTCAAATCATTTTCAAAATATTCAGCAGGTCCAGAGTTATTGCCCATTGAAACTAGTGTGGTGGTTTTCAGCAGTCAGACACTTAGTACACCTTAATAACAACATCAGAGATCGCAGACTGTCAACATCATATTTTTATTTCTTTTTCTTAAATTTCAATTTTCCAGATTTTTTCTTCGGTTCTCGACAAAAATTGGTGATCACAGCAAACGTCAAGAAACCCTATTCATGCTATTTCAACAAAAACCTTTCTTAGGTTAATACTACGAATGCCGTTTTTGGCCCGCTTGACCAAATCTGTCAGCAAAAACCAGTGCCAGGGCAAGTGGACCATCAAGTCTTCATCCTCGGGTAACCAATGCCATTTCACATGGCAACAAATGTGCCTGTCAAACACAAGGCAATGAGTGAGTCACAACTGAAACAAGAGTGCTGCCTAGCGAAACAAAAGCACTGCCTAGCGGGGCGTAATACGCTCATCTTTGACTAATTTTAAGTTTATCAGGGGCGATAACTCTGGAAAATAGGGATGGATCTCTCCGAAAACTAAATTATGACACTTTGTTTCCACCTAGTATGTCCAGTGAAAAAATAATTTCAAATGAAGGGTCAAGGGTCATTGAGATCTGGTGCGGTCAAGAAATTTGGCCAAATTTTAAGCTTTTCAGGGGGGATAACTCGGCAAAATAGGGACAGATCTTTACAAAATAAAATCATGACACTTAATGTCCATGTAATATGACCACTAAAACGAAGTTCAAATGTAGGTTCTAAATTACGAGACATCATTGGTCCAGACACAAATTTGCTAACAGGTAGATGGCCAGATAGATGCAGGCAGACAGACAGACAGACAGACACATACACAAATAACCTGCACCATTACATAATATGACTAATCTTATGATGGGTGTATAAAAACAAATATTTTAATACTTACCACCTATGTCTGCAGCACGGCAAGCATTACGTCCAATCATAACATGAACCTTATCACCCTCATCTTCTGTCGCAATGGAGTAGCCATCTGATGAACATGGCTCCAATGACGAATATTCAGACTCCGCAGAACTGGGAGAACTTTCATGACTTTCCTCGCTTGGTGAGTATTCTTCTATGTAAACTAATGAAGAGACAAAAGGATACCAAACACGATAGGCTTAACCCTTTCAACGACAAATTCCTGACAGTAAATTCTTTACAATTCATAGCTTATTCTGTTGAATATTTTGAAATTAATATGACTGAAGCCATTGCTGTTATATTAATTTCAAAATAGTCAACAGCTTTCCTGTTTGCCTGCCCTGAGATTGAGAAACCGGGAATTTATCAGTGAGGTTAATTCCTAAATGATCACGGTTAGTCAGGGAAATCCTAAATTTTTGCTTATTAAATGTCCATTTCCGGGCCAAGAGAAGACTGTTTTTGGAAATTATTACTGGAATGGCTGGCTGACTTGATTATCAGTCTTTTTTGGCCTGCAGTGCAAGTGGACATTTCCCAGGATCACTATAGAGTAGGGATTTCTTGAAATTTTTTTGGAAAATCCAAGATGGACACCAGAAAAATTGACCGATCAAAATTCTGTATAAAATTTGAAATGCTTGCAGTTAATGAGGACTACTCTTTTAAGTGATTTCCAGAACATTTTTTGGGAAATCCAAGTTAGCCTCTTGGAAAAATTGACCAATTAAAATTCTGTATACACATTCGGAACACTACCATACAAGGGTCCTTCCAGCCAAGTTTGGTTGAAATAGATCCAGTGGTTAATTAGTACGCCTGATTTCACTGATGGCCAGACAGCATAATTTCCAACGATGCACTATATAAGATGTGTAATACGTCGCCGCTGTCTGTAAACGTCGCCCAGCAAAGATGGTCCATGTTTGGCCATGTGCTAAGGATGCCAGAAGGGACATCAGCAGAGAGCCTTGGAATTCGCCCTACTAGGAGCCAGCAAATACAAAGCCAGGAGAGGATGTCATTGCATAAATCTGCTAAGCGTGCTATGAGGTGACCTAAAGAAAGCAGGACTCAGTACACTCAAGTCAAGAATAGACCTAAGGAAGCTAAGGATTATGGCTGAGGACAAGACAGTGGGCGATTGCAGCTGTAGGATGTTTCTACTACTACAGCCGCAGAATACAGTAATCATACATACAGATTTCTCAAAGATTTGGCCGCAGAAAAAAAAATCGAAAAATGTAAATTCTGTTACATACACATAGCCCCATAGGGTTCTTCCTGCTAAATTAGGTTTAAATCATCCTAGCGGTTAATGAGGGGGTAATACTTTAAAGCAAGTTGATGGACGACAGATGACGGATGGATGACAGATGACAGATGACATATACATGACAGATGACGGATGCATGACATATGACAGATAGATGACAGAAGACGGATGGATGACAGATGAACAGATGATGGATGGAAGAAAGATGACGGATGGAAGATAGATGACGGATGAATGACAGATGACGGACGGGTGACAGATGACAGATGGATGATAGATGACAGACGACGGTTAGACGGACGATAATTGATGGATGGACGACAGATGATGGATGGATGACAGATGGACAACAGATGATGGATGGACAACAGATGATGGATGGATGATAGATGAACAACAGATGATGGATGGAAGACAGATGACAGATGGCTGACAGAAGACGGATGCATGACAGATGACGGATGGATGACAGAAGCCAGATGGGCGACATATGACAGATGGATGATAGATGATGGATGGATGACAGATGATGGTCAGACGAGATGGACGATAATTGACGGATGGATGGCAGATAACGGATGGATGACATATGATGGATGAATGACAGATGACGGATGAACAACAGATCATGGATGGACAACAGATGATGGATGGACAATAGATGAACAACAGATGACGGATGGAAGACAGATGGCTGACAGAAGACGGATGCATGACAGATGACGGATGGATGACAGAAGACAGATGAACAACAGATGACGGATGGAAGACAGGTGATGGATGGGTGACAGATGATGGAGGGATGACAGATGAATGACAGATGATGGATGGGTGACAGATGATGGATGGATGACAGATGATGGATGGACGACAGATCAGACCATGGGGCAATTACATTGCCAATGTAATTAAGTACAATTACAATTACTTTGCAAAATGGTCAATTACATTATAATTACTGCATTTTGTGAATGTAATTAATTACAATTACTTTGCAAAGTAATTAATTACAATTACTTTTTACCAATATGTGTGTATGAACTGGTTTCTAAGCAATGGCAAATGTGTGAATGTGCCTGTGCATGCTGAATAAATACACAAAGAATTTTATGCACTCATATTTTACATTGAAATAAACCAACATCTTCATTTTTAATCAATGCATGCATATATGTACTAGCAAAATGGTAGCTGCAGTGGTTTTGATAAATGTCCATTTGCAGACAAAGAGAAGGCTATGTTTGAAAATTTATCAAGTCTAGAATAACTAACTCGATAACGGAGCCAGTCATTGCAGTGGTAAATTTTCAAAAATAGTCCTCTCTTGGTATGCAAATGGGTATATTCTGTGAGAAAATAATCTGTCTCTGGTCTGCATGCACTCTTTCATTAACCCGTAACCTGTATCATCCTGATGTCAAAATTTTAAAATTTCAAACTAAATTAAAAGATGAACTGTTGTTCATTTTTCAACAAATTTGGTGGAAGATGTTGCTGTCATAGTCTCATAGACAGCAATATCATCCACGAATCTTGCAGAAGAATCTACGCCAGTTTCTTTTGCTATCGATATAATAAAAGATAGAATATTGACCCTGAAGAGGCCATTAAATGGCCGGTATGTAGTCAATCCATACCCTAGCAAATCTGGCTTGAGCAGTCCAATTGCAGGGTAAGAAGACTTTTTCTTAAATTTACCACTGGAATGACTGGCTCCCACCCAAGCCACTCATTCCACTGTTGAATTTTTTTTAAATAGTCTTCTGTTGGCCTGCATATGGACAATCACTGAGCAGAAGATTTTCAATTGACAAATCTTGAGCGTTAAAGAATTAATGTACTGCACCCTATAGAAAATAGACCAGGAGGTATTAAGCCTTTTCCAGGAGAAAATTCTTTAGGATGTCTGACATATTCAGTTTAATATTTTGAAAATAATAAAGACTGAGAGCTCTTGCTACCTACATGTATGCAACCAGCGACATTTAGTTACGCTATTTTCAAAATATTCAACCGTATAATTCTTAAAACATGAACAGAATTTGTAATATCTAATCTGTATAGTTGAAAGGGTGTCTACAAAACCATCAATAAAATCAACAACAGACTTTTGTGAATGGATAAAATCAGACCTCTGAGGGGATTGTTGACCACTGGTGAAGTTAACCCTATCAATAATACTCATCCACAGTGGTAAAGTAAATATAGGCGTACTCAGTTAGAATTACTATAAGAACTACTTTCCTTAGAATAATTTGTTTGCATGTTTGTTGATTTATGTTAAACAGCTACAATTTCTCACTTATTTTCAAAATAGTGTGCAACTCTCCTTAGACATGTCAGAGCACATTCCTGAAATTTAGAGTTAAAGATATTAGGCTGATCTAGAAAAACAGGCACTGAGGATATGAAATTTTTGTATGCATTTTAAAAGCACATTTATAAAGGACACCATGTGTCAAAAAACACAGGTGTCATAATTGTCATTTAGGAATTAAACCTTTCAATGAGATGGTCTGAAAAATTTGGTTGACTATTTTGATAGTAATTTGACTGAAAGCTGTTGTTGTCTAAGGGACCTTTGATTTCCAGTGAAATTATTTTCAAATTTCAGTAGCTTTCTTAACCATTTGAACGTGAAAGAGCAAATATGAAAAAGCACATGCATTTTACCAAATATCCTGTTTATTATTTTGAAACTAATTTAACTGGAATCAGTTGCTGCCTAAACCAACAACAGAGTAAGGCAGCAAAGATTTCCAGTCAAATTAATGTTACTTATGCCTAAGTTTGAGCTCAAAGAACAAATACTATAAATCACATGTACATTCTTTATAAATATGTGTTTAATATTTAGAAACTAATTTGACAAGAGCAGTACAACAGTTGTTATTACACCACAAAAACATCCATTACCGTTCAATCACTACTTGCTAAACAATTATTTGCATTTTGCTATCAGAATAAGATTTTTATGCCTGCATACACACCTCCCCATGCCTAATCCTATTCCTATGGACCCTCAACCAGGCTACTGGTTGAGTCCCATCTCCAGCCTACCATCAGGTATAGACTGGCACCAGTCTATACTCACCTCATAGTGACGCTTGTCGCTAAGCGCGCTCGCGCATGCGCATTAGGGCCCGAATAGGAAACAGATTCACTTTTCAATTATTCTGCAGGCAGAATAGTTGTCTAAAAATATTTGTATAAGTTTTTGTGTTTTGCGCTGTGTCAGTGATACCTTTTGACTTTATATCTCGGAATAATATGCCCAATATGAAGTCAATCCTCCCTAAGTTACGTCTAGGAAGTATAATTGTGTTTATATGGTATCTTATAGACGAATTTTTATATATTACCGGTTTTCGCGAAGATCGTTTTGCTTCGTGGTATCTTGATTATTATGCCTATCCTTACTTCATCATCATCATTAATAATGTCCAGTCCATTTCTAGAGCCTGTAACGAATTGTCAGATAAGGCAAAGTGTTCATCGTCAAAATGTGATCGTCATCACTCTATCGAGTTCGCCGGGCACATCTGTGCGAAGTGTACATCCGGTACACCCAATTCTATGTGTGGAATTTGTAAAGGGTGGCCGGTTTCGGTAGCGAAAGCATTTTGATTTGATTTTTAAAGATTTGTCTCACAATCGCTGCCCTCTGGTCGTCCGTCCCCTTCCTCCGTTGCTAGCAAGGCAAAGGCTGTTTCCTTTGCTCAATCTTCGGTTCCTTTATTGGTAGCAACGGAGGGGGGAAATTCGTCGGGAAATTCTGACGCCGTGTTGGCGCTTTTTGCGAGGTTCAAATCTTTTGCCTCGGTGCTGACTAAATCTCTCGATGAGCAAATATCTTCTGTTATTAAGGAGGCCAAATAAGCAAGAAAGTTCTTCAAGTTCGGAGGATAGCCCGAAGGCTAGCGGGAATTCCCGCCAATGGGGAAAGTCGGCCCCTCTAACCTCGAGGCAGGTTAGTGTCACCAAAGCAGAAGTCAAGAGCATCCAAGCTCTTGAAGGTGTGCTCGATGCAGTGCACCAGATAAAATCCACATAAGACTTGAGGGTGACGGGCATAACCCTCAAGCCGTGGTGGCGTCGGCTGAAACCGGCGTCCATAAGGCCAGTCCTTATGAGAATGCCAGTTTTACGGTGGTTCCGGTCGTTAAGTTCTGTTGTGGTGGACTCGGGTTTACTTCCGTTTTCCGCATCTCAGTCTTTTTCCGTCCGAACTTCCGGTCTAGCAAGACATCCGGGTCTTCAAGATTCGGTTCCTTCTTCGGTGGTTTCCGTTTCCGGTAGGACTTCCGGTTTAGTGGGTAATCCAGGTCGGTAAGATCCGGTTACCACTTCCGTTCGGCCACTTCCGGTCTGTCTTCCGGTTATGTAGGACATCCGGGTCCTAGAGATCTGGTACCTACTTCCGTTTCCGGTTCTATTAGCGCTTCCGGCCATTCCGGATATCCGGAGTCTGAGGACTCCTTTTATTTTCGAATTCTGGCAGAGGCGTTTCCGTTTCCGGTTTGGACGCTAGTCAGTACACTTCCGCTTCCGGTCTTAAGGGTGTACTTCCGGGTCGTCCAGACCTGGATAGACTTCCGATTTCCATTTCCGGTTTCAGGAGAGCTTCTGGAAGAATGCATATCCGGGTCTGTTGGACCCGGCATTGCATTGTTCATCAATTTCCGGTTCCGTTTTTTCAGTTTCCTCTTCCGGTTATTCTGTACAGCAGGGTTGTAGGATCTTGATCAGTTTCCGGTAGTCTACTTCCGGTTTTATCCATTTCCTTTTCCTTTTTTCCACATCCGGATTTCGTACAGCCGGGGATAGGGTCATTTCCGGTTTTACCCGGCATTTCATTGTTCATCCATTTCCGGTTTTTCAGCTTCCTCTTCCGGTAATTTTGTACATCCGGGTTGTAGGATTTTGATCAGTGTCCGGTAGTATACTTCCGGTTTATGCATTTCCGTTTCCCTTTTTCCACATCCGCTTTCCTAGAATCTAGTCATCTTCTTGCCTAAGAATTAGTCTTATTTCCTTATTTGTTTAATATTAGGAATGTTTAATGGCTGAAAATATTCATACCAAGTCATTGCCAGTCTTGTAGTCTCTCTTGGAATTGTAGTCTATTCAGACATTTATTCGTTTATCAGGGACAATTTTCAACGTAATTAAAGACTCTCCTGACTGGTTACCGTATGGGATTTTGTTGCAGATTATTTTATATGCGCATTTCATTAGCCGATAAGTCAGTGTGTATTTTACGCATTATTTCGAGATACGATTTTTGCTTTCATCCAACTTTAGATGGCCAGTTGTCTTCGGGCCATTCAGCCTTTTTTCTCGCTCCTTTTACCTCTTATGTCGGCAGGTTGACATATTTATTTAACCAAAGCGAGTTTATTTGTGGATGGGATAACCCTGATTTTTAAGTAAATCGTAGTATAATTTTGTCAGTCGCTGAAAAGAATTAGATTCAATAGAGGTTTCATAGGATCATTATGAGTACAGGATTAATGTCTACAAGTACATTATTCGCTTAGAAAAGATAATCAATCGGATAAGGGGGCAGGAAGGAGGAATATGAGTCGGATTCTTCTTCTGCATTGACATAGTTTCGGTGAGTTCGTTTTGTTTTCGTTTTTTCCAGATTTTGTTTGTTTTTCCTTTTATAGCGTAATTTTTGTTCTATTTGGACTGGGTTGCTGCAGGCTTTGGACGGTGGTTCGGGGCGGGGCTCGGGATTTGCTGGGTATTTTGGGTGCAGTTTGGCTGAGGGTTATTGGTGATGCCACCGGCAATTTTCGGTCGGATTATTCCCGGACTATTCGGTGAGTATTGGGTTTTTGCTCGTTGAGATTGTTGTCTGGGGGCTGGCGGCAGGCCGGTTGGAGTGGGGTTGGGGTTGCGTTGGAGGGGGGGGGGGGGGGGGAAGAGCGGACGAGAATCTTTGGATTTAAGCATCCACCAACTATTTTCGGTCAAAATGTTTTCTAAATCTTTGCAAGTCCAGAGATATTACAGTTGTAATATATCGTCTGCAAAATCCAGTATTCAATCAGTTAATATCTAGTATCAGTGTTCAATCTTTCCTTTCTTTGGGATTCTAACACAATGTCATTTCTTAGTACAAAGATGAATTTATTGATGCTAAGACTATAAATATAAGAATCAATAAATTTAGTAAAATCTTTTAAGTTTCTGCCTCTTGGCATAAATATCGAATTGTTTAGATCTTATTTATCAGCAAGCCCGAGCGCCTAGGCAACCGTTGATGTATTCAATACAAATTTTTATTAAATCTCCATTGTTATACGATGGTTAAATTAGATAGTCTAATGTTGGCCATAGTTCTCTTATCAGGACCTTGTCATGTATTCTTTTCATAGAATTGTGATGACGGTCATCACTAGTAACTTTCCCGTAGTTCATGTAGATCTCGGGCACATGATTTGGCTATATCTTGACTATAATCACTCCCATAGACTTACTATGGGGTTTTGGTTTGCCACAATCTCTGGTTAAATCTCTGTAAATAATATTATCTATAATTTTTGCAGAGTCTTTAGCATTATTAATAAGTTAGGCTATACTGATATGACCCTTTTTGGTCTCCATTCAGAGTAAGCGGTATTATTAAAATATCCATAATAAACGTGAGTTATCTATTTAGTGAGGACTAAGCATTATGATATAGCCCAGGATTTTTGGCATATGTAATCTAGGTGTTTTCTATGAGCAGTCCTCTTTAGCATATAGTAAGTTTGACACTTCTTTAAGGGGGGCCTTATTAAAAGGGACTAGATATTCTTGGATCTAGAATCCTTCTATGTAGTCTCTTCTTCCAAAATGGTCTTCTGTTCCTTATTATTATAAGCTATTAGCTTTAGAGGGGTTGTTGCTTGTCTATGATTGGCAAGGAGTCTAGAGAAGAGGCTATTCATTGGAAAGTAGATCCAGGCTTCTGTGCATTGGTTGGATTGTCTGTTAGGCTTCTAAATCTCGATTCGTTCAGTCATTGCCATGGGGTTTTTCTTTCATTTTTAGAAGGAGGAATGAGGTTTAGTCTTATGGATTGTCCTTTAGTAGAGCTGTTCGCGGTCTCTCAGAATGCTCAGATCTTCTCTTACATGTATCCTTTTCTGGACAGTCAAGCCCTGGGGGTGGATGCTCTGTCTCAGTAGTGGACAGGAATGTTCGCCTATGCCTTCTCTTGAACGATTTTGATTCAGTTAGTTTGGAAGAGGGTCAAGGATCAGGTTTGCGAAATTCTTCTGATAGCTCCCTTTTGGCCAGAGGATTTGGTTTTTAGACCTTCTAGATTTTCTGGTAGAGTTCCCTCTTCTTCTTCCAGTATACTAGGATACTAAGACTTTTAATGACTTTATTAGAGGTCTAAGTAATATTCGTCCTCAGATTGCTAAGCCTGTACCTTCCTGGAGTTGGGCTTTGGTTCTTCAAGTTTTGGCAGGTCGCCATTTTGAACCTATTTATTCTACCAGTAGTAAGCTTGGTTTTGTTTTTAATTGTCAAAGCTGTTTTTTCTTGTTGCTACAGCCTCTGCTAGAAGGCGTTCAAGAGATTCATGCTCTTTCTGCTGAAAAGGACAGATTTATAGTTTCAGGAGACGGCTTGGTTTGATATCCCAGAAGGAATTTTTTTATCTAAAACTCAAACTAACTGCTATCCCGCTAGTCCGATCATTTTTTAAATCGTTTTCGTCTGTCGCTATCCGAAAAATTTTGGTGTCCTATTAGGGCATTAGGAACATTCAATCAGCGATCAGAGGTTATAAGAGTCGATCCATCTCATTTATGTTTTTCCTACGAGGAAGCGTTATCTAAGCCGGTCTCAAATTCTTCGATTGACAGATGGATTTTTGAGAGAATAATTAAGCCTTGTTATGAGATAGCCTCACCGGATCAAGTTAATCTCTCCCTTATTAAAGCCGATGACGTTAGAGGTAGGGCTAATTCTTTCGCTCTTTTTGAGGGTTCGTCTTCAGATGAGATCATGCAGGTGGCAGGAGGGAAATGTGAATACACCTTTACATCCTTTTATCTCAAGTACCAGAGTGCAGCAGCTTCCTTCTTTCATAACATTTTCACTTTTAACTAAAAAAGCCGAAGACTATTTACCAAGCACTTCCCACCATTTTCGTTAGGACTGGTGAGTCTTCTGTTGGTTTTTATTGATTTCTTTAAGTTCAAGTTGTTCTTATTTGCTAATCATGGTGTGATTGAGCTAAATGCACTATTAGGTTATGTTATTAGCATTTGGATAAGATTGGTTTAATTTTATCCTTGTTTGTTAAATAAAAAAGCCGAAGACTATGTACCAAGCACTTCCCACCATTTTCGTTAGGACTCTGCATCTGTGAGAAATGGTGAGAGTCTTCTGTTGGTTTTTATTAATTTTTTTACGTTCAAGTTGTTCTTATTTGCTAATCACGGTGTGATTGAGCTAAATGCACTGTTAGGTTATGTTATTAGCATTTGGATAAGATTGGTTTAATTTTATCCTTGTTTGTTAACTAAAAAAGCCGAAGACTATTTACCAAGCACTTCCCACCATTTTCGTTAAGACTCTGCGTCTGTGAGAAATGGTGAGAGTCTTCTTTTGGTTTTTATTTATTTCTTCAAGTTCCAGTTGTTCCTATTTGCTAATCACGGTGTGATTGAGCTAAATGCACTATTATGTTATGTTATTAACATTGGGATAAGATTGGTTTGATTTTTATCCTGGTTTATTAATTCTCTAATCTCCTCCCACCTTATGTGGACAGGGGGCACTGACCAAATCTACGGGTTTAGCAAGTAGTGATTGAACGGTAATGGATGTTTTTGTGGTGTAATAACAACCCCCCACAGACCCCCCTTGCGGGTTGGTCTGTTGTTTTATTAACCACTATAAAAACATACTTACCGTTCAATCACTACGACCCGGCCTCAACCACCCCGCGTGGTAAGATTTGAGAATCAGACTTTAAATATTTTGCACTTAAATTTAGAAAAGTGAATCTGTTTCCTCTTCGGGCTCTAATGCGCATGCGCGAGCGCGCTTAGCGACAAGCGTCACTATGAGGTGAGTATAGACTGGTGCCAGTCTATACCTGATGGTAGGCTGGAGATGGGACTCAACCAGTAGCCAGGTTGAGGGTCCATAGGAATAGGATTAGGCATGGGGAGGTGTGTATGCAGGCATAAAAATCTTATTCTGATAGCAAAATGCAAATAATTGATTTAGCAAGTAGTGATTGAACGGTAAGTATGTTTTTATAGTGGTTAATAAAACAACAGACCAACCCGCAAGGGGGGTCTGTGGGGGGTTTTCACTCAAATTATTTTTACTTCAACCATTTGAACCTGAAAGAGCAAATATGAAAATACATACATTCTCCCAAATATCCTGTTTAATATTTTGAAGTGCTTGCTGTATGACACAGTTGCTGTCTTAGATAGCAACGGCTTCCAGTCAAATGTGCCATGCAGCAAACACTTCCAGTCAAATTAATGTTAATAAGCCTTTGAGTTTGAGCCAAAAGAATAAATACAAAAAAATCACATGTGCATTTTTAACAAATATTTCTGTTTAATATTTTGAAACTAATTTGACTGGAGCAGGAAGGCAACAACAACTTCCTGTTAAATTAATGTAAAAAAATTAAATTAGTAGGTATGATAATGTGATTTGTAATACATTGTGCACCTTCCTAATGCATTGTGGTTTGTTGTGAAGAATTAAGAAAAGATATTAATTTATAGTGTCAGTATCAAACAGACCTTCAATTTTTGTATGTAATTGATAAAGTAATTGAAATTACCAATTACAAACTTTTCAAATGTAATTAATTACAATTCACTTACAATTACTTTTTAGCTACTCAATTACAATTACAATAAATTACTTGAAAAATGTAATTGAATTACAGCCAATTACAATTACAAATTGCAATTACCCCATGTCTGCGACAGATGATGGACGGACGACAGATAATGGATGGATGACAGATGGACGATGATGACGGTTGGACGATCGATAATGGATGGATGACAGATACCAGATGACGGATGGATGACAGATGACGGACGGATGACTGATGATGGTGGATGGATGATGGATGGATGACAGATGATGGATGAACGACTGATGACGGAGGGGCGACAGATGATGGATGGATGCTAGATGACGGATGGACGACAAATGATGGATGGATGACAGATGTCGGATGGATGACAGATAATGGATGGATGACAGATGATGCAAAGTTATTTTTAAAATGTGTGAATCACCATATCATCATCAGCAGACCAACATGGCTACCAAAACTTCATATGAAAGGAGAACTGTATAAGAAAGTGTGAATTCTATGAATGGATTACGTAGCAGAGCTGTATGAGTGTCCAGACACATCAGCCTTCAAAGCTGCCTTTAAACATTTACTGGATGAATTTGGTCAAGAAAATCTAAATATTTCCTTACTGAAAGGCCATCTGCAGGTAAAGCAGAGTAGTTTTGAAAATTTACCACTGGAATGACTGGCTCAATTATGGAGTCAGCCATTCCAGTGGTAGATTTTCAAAAATACTCTGCTCTTTACCTGCAGATAGACATTCCTCAAGACTACTGCAGAGGCCGGTTTTGGCCGGCTTGAGCATTAAAGGGTTAAACTTCAACGAAATATATTGTATTATGTTATGGGAATGAAAAAGGGAAGATATTATGATTGAAAGTCACTGTCTATGGTGGAAGCAACGAGTTTCGGTCAAAATATTTTCAAAATACTCTGCTGATTTCCAGGGTTGTAACTTGACACCTACTGAATATTTTGAAATTCCATTGAATGAAAGCAGGCACTGTCGCTGGAAACAACAGCTTTCAGTCAAATTGTTTTAATTCTGTTGACTGAAAGCAGGCCCTGTCGCTGGAAATGAGTTTCAGTCAAATTGTTTTAAAACTAAACTATTACCTGCAGGACATAGTGGCTAATTGGCTAAGCACAAATGGTCGGATATAGAGGATATTATATAGTGCAAAAGCCCACCACCATCACTAATTGGTTACAGCCCAAGTGACATTAATGGTATCTACCTTTTTCAAATTATTCTGATATATTTATGGTTTTACTGGTGTTTATAGTTTGATTATTATATAAAGTTATCATTCAACAGCATTTCTTATTTCCCATGTCCTTTCTTTTTTAAACAAGAGGCCCAAGGGTCCGTGGCGCTCACCTGGACAATTGGCATTTAAACCATTTGCATTTAAATAGACATGATGGATGATTTTCAGAAAATCTGAGATGGCCACCAAAAGAATTGACCAATCAGAAGCCTACCCACGTAGGGTCCTTTCAGCTGAGTTTGATTGAAATCTGCCAAGCGGTTAATGAGGTGTAGGCTTTTAACTGATTTACCAATTGGAAAATCCAAGATGGCCACCCAAAAAATGACCAATCAAAATTCTGCAGACAAGATCTGAAGACTGCTACCATAGGGACCTTCCATCCAAGTATGGTTGAAATTGCCCAAGCAGTTAATGAGAAGTAGCGTTTTAATCGATAGTCAGTAAATTTTCATAAAATTCAAGATTTTCACTCAAAAATTTACCAATCAAAATTCTGTATACATGTTCTGAAACCTACTCTCATAGGGTCCTTCCAGCCAAACTATGCAATAATGTCGAAATCCGCCAAGTGGTTAGTGAGGAGCAGCGCTTTGACAATTTCCGGTAATTTCTTTTACAAAATCAAAGATTTTCACCCAAAATATTAAGCAATCAAAATTCTGAATAGACGTTCTTGAGCATACCACCATAGAATCTGTCTAGTCAAATTTGGTTGAAGTATGTCAAGAAGCTATGGAGGAGTAGCATTTTGCCCATTTCTGGTAGATTTTTAATAAAATCTAAGATTTTCACCCAAAAAATAGAAAAATCAAAATTCTGAAAAAAGGTCTGGAGGATACCAGCATAGGATCCTTCAAATTTGGTTGAAATTGGTCAAACCGTTAAGGAGAAGCGATTTGACGGACGACCGCTATGGCCTTTCAGGACAGGTGAGCTAATAATGTCTTTTTTCAAATGAAATCTTGAGACACCAATACCAACTCAAAAACTATCCTACTGTAGCCATATGCATGAGAATGGATGGGGCTGATCACTCACTCACTCAAGCATATGATGTCATAATCATTTATGTCACATTTATGTCACATGTAGGCTGATGTTATAATCATAATGATGTATTATAACTCATGAAACTCACAAAGTCACTCAAGTGAACGCATTGTATGTCTTTGATGAACTTACTATGTAATAATTCTGTTGAATATTGCCATAGGCATTAACAGCCCCAAGCCCAATTAGTTTCAAAATATTCAACAGCCTACCTGTATACTTACCTTGAAATTAGGATTCTGAGAGAAATCAGTTAAAATATTCAATGTTCAAAGTATATAAATCGACCCCAAGACACACAAAATGTGGGCGGAGCTTAGCTAAAAATGGACGGGGTATAGCTAGAAATGGACGGGACATAGCTAGAAATCGGCGGGTATAGCTAGAAATGGATGGGTATAGCTAGAAATGGATAGCTCTACTAGGCCAGTGTTCACGATTCTACATACCCTTATTAGAACTCTTTAGCTTAGGTTCACTAGTCACATTAGATGTCTCATTGGACTTGTCATTAGATGTTCCATTAGACTTCTCTTTCTGTGAATGAAACACAATCATTATATATTATAGTAATGTAACTTGGGACTCCAAAATTTGTGGTAGTGGGTCCCATGGGACCCCTGAAAATCTTGTATGATTGTTAATATTTACTCTTTAGTTTTGTAGATTTTTGCACAAACATACCCACACAATCTAGCATGGGACCCCTTAATTCATAGCTGTGCATCCATGGTACTCTCTAACATTAGCATGGATGAGAAAAACTACATGGGAATGTCAAATTTCATTTTGGGACCCTCAGATTTCAGGTTGGGACCCCCAGTTATCTAGGTGTGGTGTCCCTCGGACTACCAAAATTTAGATGCCATGAGAAACGCTGCATCCACATCAGTTGATGTCACTTATTTTCTGAAAATTACGTCAGCAACTGGCTGCTGGTTAATAAACTGATTGTGTGTGCTGCAACCCAGATACCCATTATTTGCAAAATCGGTGTGGATCTCCTCAGCAGTTTCACACTATACAAATATAAAAGGTTTATTCACCTTTCCAGAGAATGCATCTATCAATCTGACACTATATGACATCATAATCAGCTAAACGGCGTGTAGGATGACATCATAATCATTACGTCATAAATGATTCTATATGGCCAGTCTTTAACTCTTAATAGTCTGACACACTGTACGAATTGTATGTCTCTACTATTTAATAAACATGCAAAAATATTCAATAGCTTACCTGTATAGTATTCTGGAAACTGAGAGTCAGGGAGTTCAGAGATTGATCGATCCCAACACGAGCCAGGTGTGGGTAGCGATTAGCTAGAGATGTGCGGGGCATAGCTAAAAATGGATAGGTTTATTGGATAGCCTAGAAGTTGATTCTATACATCGGTCACACGCAGATATTTATCTTGATCCGTAAATGACTTCTGATGAGAGGCAGAACTGAATTGGACAACAAGAAAGGAGATAATGGATATATCCAATCTGTCACTCAAGTATTGTATCTGACATCATAATCAAATGTGTCACATGTTAGCTGATGTCACAATCAAAATGACATATAGCCGTCATGAACATCCAAAAGTCTGTCACAAAAGTGTATGAATTGTTCATCTTTGATGAATTTACAATTTATTAACCTCTTGACACTCATATCAGCCAAAAACGCCTTCTGCAGCGGTCTTGAGAAATATCCATTTGCAGACCGAGACTATTTTTGGAAATTTGAAATTCCAGTGGTAAATTTTCAAAAATATTCTCTCAAATGGATGTTTTCTTTGAGAAAATTGAAATTTTCTTGAACAAATGGTCAGTTCTGCACTTGTAGAGGTCTAACATTAAAATACCTTTGGCATCCACTTGCAGCAGACATTGTCACAATTTGTGCAGCCACCGCTCTTAACACAGATACATGCTGCACATTTGCCCCGGTTTAAACAAGGACAGCAACCCTGCAAGATAGAGATTATCCCAGCATATAACACGATAATATACTCCACCTGATGCACCCGCAAGCGCCAGACATTCATGAAACCATGTTTAGCCCCCCCCCCTTAAGGGATTGACAGATAAACTGTACTGGTAGACATTCACACAACCATATTTGCCTCCACAGAGATTGACAGATAGATTGTACTGGCAGACATTCACAAAACCATGTTTGCCACCACAGAGACTGAGATAGATTGTACTGGCAGACATTCACAAAACCATGTTTGCCCCCACAGGGATTGAGATAGATTGTACTGGCAGACATTCACAAAACCATGGTTGGCCCCACAGGGATTGAGATAGATTGTACTAGTCGACATTCACAAAACATGTTTGCCCCCACAGGGATTGAGATAGATTGTACTGGCAGACATTCACAAAACCATGTTTTCCATCACAAGGATTGAGGTAGATTGTACTAGCAGACATTCACAAAACCATGGTTGCCCCCACAGGGATTCAGATAGATTGTACTAGTTGACATTCACAAAATATGTTTGCCCCCACAGGGATTGAGATAGATTGTACTGGCAGACATTCACAAAACCATGTTTGCCATCACAAGGATTGAGGTAGATTGTACTGGCAGACATTCACAAAACCATGTTTGCCCCCACATGGATTGAGATAGATTGTACCGGCAGACATTCACAAAACCATGTTTGCCACCCACAGGGATCAAGATAGATTGTACTGACAGACATTCAGTAAACCAGGTTTGCCTCCCACCAGAGATTGACAGATAGATTTTACTGACAGACATTCACAAAACCATGTTTGCCCCCATAGGGATTGACAGATAAACTGTACTGGTAGACATTCACAAAACCATATTTGCCCCACAGGGATTGATATATACACCTGTGCAAAAGTTAAGCACCAGCAAAAACAATAGAACGTAGAAACATGATGGTACAACTAGGCTGCCATACTTTTTGTCCCCGCGTTAGCTGACATAATTCCAAGTACGAAATGCACATGCATGCTTGACTTCATGCCGCTTGATGTCCGTGCGTGGCGGGAAACAGCACACGTGTTCAGTTATGTAAAAGTCCAGTTTGAGGTGTAGAACATTACATACAGATTTAGGCGACAGGATTAGGAATTTTGTGTTCATGACCGTGGTTTATTTGTACAGAGAGAATTAGCTCTTGATTGTGAACCGCTATGGCAAGACGAAGGTTAAGTGATCGTGTGAAATGGCAAATCATAGGCATGCATACCACTGGTATGTCATGCAGAGAGATTGGCAGACAGCTGAACATTAACCATACTGTAATCAGTCGTTTGATTGCAAAACATGGGCAAACTAACGAGGTGAAGGACAGGCCTAGATCTGGAAGACCGAAGAAGACTACTGCCCGTGATGATCGAGCCCTAGTACGCCTTGTTAGATCTCCATTCACCAACAGCAGAGTGCTCAGCCAGCAATGGGAAACGCGCAATAGAGTGTCAATGTCTACCGTCAAAAGGAGACTGTATGCTGCTGGCATGAAAGCTAGGAGACCTGTCAGACGTCCTCTCCTCACTGCACACCACAAAGAGGAGCGTCTGAGGTGGTGCAACGAAAGAAGACACTGGAACATGAGATCCTGGAGACGGGTACACTGGTCCGATGAAAGTCGGTTCCTGTTTCATGCCACAGATGGTCGAACTCGTGTATGGAGGTCCAGACACACGGCGTACGACCAACGTAACATCATGGAAGAAGTTCCATTTGGTGGAGGTTCCGTTATGATATGGGGGTGCATCTCATTTGATTGTAAGCTGGATCTGTTGACTGTACCTGGAACACTAAATGGACAAAGATATCAAGATTCCATACTGGATAGAGTTGTGGTCCCTCATTTTGTAAATCATGCACCTGGAACCCACCCTATATTCATGGATGACAACGCCCGACCACATCGTGCTAGAGCTGTGCATGAATACCTCCGCCAGAATGCCATCGAAACCCTACCATGGCCAGCAAGGAGCCCTGACATGAACCCTATTGAGCATATCTGGGACATTCTGGGAAACATGGTGAGAAGGAGGGATCCTCCTGTGCAGAACCTACAGGAATTAACAGACGCACTCCATCTTGAATGGCAACGAATACCACAATGGCGTATCAGTCGGTTGGTGACCAGCATGAGACATCGTGTCCAGGCCGTCATCCAGGCACAAGGTGGATATACCCGGTATTAATAATGGCAGTCTCAAACTCGTGCACAGATGTTAAACTTCGTTTTCAGACACCATTAATGACAATCTAGCCACGTGTGTCAACTGTAGGGCAATAGTTGTCAGTTGTGTCAACGTAACCATATTCAGGCCTCGTTTTCAAGTTCAAACAAAAACATACAGTGTTTCCCCACCATCATAAACAGCATTCCTCTAGTTGCATTATTACCTCTTGCACTAAGATGGATGGGTACATAAATGTTTATGCTATTGCTTTCTTCATAGCACATGAATATACCCTCGCATGTGCGTAAAAATAGGGTGGTGCTTAACTTTTGCACAGGTGTATAGATTGTACTGGCAGACATTCACAAAACCATGTTTGACAGATATACTTTAGACAGAATTGCAACAAGAACAATGATGTCTTACAAAATTTTGCTAAAATCGGTCCAGTGTTTCAGACATTTAAAATTCCCCACTGCTTTACTATGGGAGTTTTTGTCCGGAAGAAATCCAAGATGGACACCAAATTGTTTATCTGACAGTTTTGAAAGTAGAAAATTTGAAATGACCATACTCAAAGGCCTAAATAAAACCAATTTTGGCACACAAAAAAAATTTCAGTATGGCCGCCAAAATGCAAAAATCTCATTGGCCGAGGTGGCCACATTTTTTAACATACTAGCTTCTCTTAAACAAACTAAAATTGCGTTTTGTCCCTAATCATACTTTCCAAATTTTGACCTGATCCCTTCCATTTAACGGTCTGGGAATTGTTTTTGTGAAAATTAGGTCATTCAACATGGTCGCTGAAGCATTTGGCCAATCAAGTTCCCTTGAACAAACTTGGTTCAGCAGTTGCCCTAGATGTTTCATGTGTTTCAAATAAATCCCCTAAGCGGTTTCGGAGAGAATTTTTAAAGACGTTTCTACAAATCAGCCACAATCCCAGACATGGCACATGTCGGCCTACAAATTGACTGATCGCCTTCATTTTAACAACCTTTGATGCCTATGAGCCAAGCGTGCTTCTACTACTAAAGTTGGTTAAAATTGTTCGAGAAGGCATAAAATTTTTTTTATTACTTTACAATGGGGACTTTTTGCATGAACAAAATCCAAGATGGCTGCCAAATCATTTATTCAACAGTTTCCAGTGCCAAACTTGAAACCAGAATACCTTTTTAAAACAATTTCATCTTCAGAGTACATTAACCATTGCCACTCTGAGGTCAATATTCTATCTTTTACTGCACCAATAGCAAAGAAACTGGTGTACATTTTTCAACAATTTTGGTGGATGATGATGCTGTCTACGACAGCACCATCTTCCACCAAATTTGATAAAAAATAAACATCAGTTCATCTTTTAATTTAATTTGAACAAGAGGCCCAAGGGCCTGTGGCGCTCACCTGGTCCATTAGCATTTGGACCATTTGCATTTAAATAGATATGATGGATAATTTTCGGAAGATGGCCACCCAAAATTTAGCAATCAAAATTCTGAATAGAAATTCTAGTCTACCTTGATAGGGTCACTCTAGCCAAATTTGTTTAAAACATGTGAAGCAACTAAGGAGAAGCAGTGTTTTGACAATTTCTTGTAAATGTTTCATAAAATCTAAGATCTTCGTGCAAATAATTCATAAATCAAAATTCTGAATAGAGGTACTAGAACCTATCACAATAGAATCCTTTCAGTCCAATTTGGTTGAAATCTGTCAATATGGTAAGGAGAAGTAGAGATTTGACAATTTCCGGTAAATTTTTAATAAAATCTAAGATTTTCACTCAAAATATTTATGAAACAAAATTCTGAATGGAGGTTCTAGAGCCTATGACCATAGGATTCTTTCAGCCCAATTTGGTTGAAATCGGTCAAAATTCTAAGGAGAAGAAGCAATTTGACAATTTGCAGGAAATTTTTTCACCCAAAGTATTTAAGAATCAAAATTCTGAATGGAAATTCTATAACCTATGACCATAGGATCCTTTCAGCCAAATTTGATCGAAATCGGTCAAACGGGTAAGGAGAAGAAGCAATTTAACAATTTCCGGTAACTTTTTAATAAAATCTAAGATTTTCACTCAAATATTTATGCAACAAAATTCTGAATGGAAGTTCTAGAGCCTATGACCATAGGATTATTTCAGCTCAATTTGGTTGAAATCGGTCAAAATTCTAAGGAGAAGCAATTTGACAATTTGCAGGAAATTTTTTCACTCAAAATATCTACGAATCAAAATTCTGAATGGAAGTTCTATAACCTATGACCATAGGATCCTTTCAGTCAAATTTGATTGAAATTGGTCAAAAGGGTAAGACGAAGAAGCAATTTAACAATTTCCGGTAAATTTAAAATTAAATCCAAGATTTTGACACAAAATATTTATGAATCAAATTTCCAAATGGAAGTTCCGGATCCGAGCACATAGCATCCTTTGACCAAAATTTAGTTAAGATTCGGCTATTGGTTAAGGAGTAGCGTTCTAAAGCAAAAGCTGACAGACGACGGATGGCCGCTACGGCATAAGCTCACTTGGCCTTTCAGGACAGGTGAGCTAAAAATTAAAGTTTTGACAGTTAAATAAATCCAGAAATGTGGTTGCAATGCAACCGTGAAGCTCGACTTTACGACCTTGCAATGAACTATGAAGCTTGACTTTAAACATAAAAAATAAATATAGAAGGCCTTATCACTAAAAGGCCCAAGGGCCTGTAACGCTAACCTGGACCATTAGGATTTGAACCATTTGCATTTAAATACCAGTAGACGTGATGGATAATTTTCGGAAAAATCCAAAATGGCAATCAATCAAAATTCTGTGTATATGTTCTGAAGCATATCCCCATAAGGCCCTTTCAGCCAAAGTAAGTTGAAATCTGACGAGCAGTTAATAAACGGCGTTTTGACAATTTCCGGTTAATTTTTCACAAAACGTACGGTTTTCACCCCAAAAAATGACCCATTAAAATTCTGTAAATAACTTCTGAAGCATAGCTCAATATGGTCGTTCCAGCCAAAGTAGGTTGAAATCTGCCAAGCAGTCAATAAGTGGCGTTTTGATATTTTCCAGTGAAATTTTCATAAAATCAAAGATTTTGACACAAATAAATTGACCAATCAGGATTCTGGATACATGTTCTGAAATAAACGAAATCTAGGATTTCTTTTTTCACGAGAGAGTTGATACTTACCTCCCTAATACTTTTGATATTGGTAAATATTGGCGTTCACTCAATAAACACTCAGATTAAAAACAGTTAGGTGCCCCTACTGGGCAGGTAGACAGAGGGTAGTCCGGCGGATGCCAGCCCCACCACCGCGCATGCGCCGACTACTACTTCCTCTGACTAATTTATTGGCTGACACACATGCAACTAATACGAGCCTGAAGACCGAGCCTCTGTGGGGTGGAGAGGCCGGGTCCGTATCTAGGGAGGTAAGTATCAACTCTCTCGTGAAAAAAGAAATCCTAGATTTCGTTTATTTCACATCAAGAGTATACTTACCTCCCTAATACTTTTGATATTGCCAGAATTCGACAGGGAATTCGGCGGGAGGGAGGCGAGGTCAAAAGACCAGCTCTTCCCTATGCGCTTTCACGCGTTCAAGGCACTTAAACGTCTGAAACTGTGTGAAAACACAGTCAGGATTTGATGAACATCGGCTAACACCAACCGATGGATGAGATGACCGAATGTCATATGCGCTCCCCCCCCTCCTTCCTGGGAGGAAGACTAGAATGACCTCAATGTCCTATACGCTCTCTAGGTACCAGTGCCATGTACTATAGAACAGAGACGAAAAGGCTCCATTTTTGTATACTCTCAATGATGAACCACATCAAAACACAACCCATCACCATATTAATAAAAACAGGTAACGTGACAATACAATCAACAATGAACAACACATGAACAAGACTGACCTTGTTGAACTTGGCAGCTGTCATCCTCTTCCCAGTGGAGAAGACCGATGCAGTCCCAAAAAGTGGATGTTTCCATTGATTAATTGTGAAGTATATAAGCAATGAGGAAACCCTCCTCAAAAACATATAAGCGATTATTTTTTCAAAATCGACAAGGCGAGAGGATTCGAGGTGTCACGGAGATAATGGTCTGTAAAACTTGACTCACAGTGCCACTGAGCAACGGACATAATGTCATCTACAGGGACCCCATTAAATAGGGCAGTGGAAGTCACTACGCCGCGGACACTGTGAGCCTTGGCTATGTCAACCTGCTTACCAGTGGCGGATTTGTGACAAAATTGGATACACTCTACAATCCACCTGGAAATGGTGTCCTTAGACGCCCTGCCATGGGGTTCAATATATGACAACCCTAACGCTGACTGATCGGTCCGCCACTCCGAAGTACGCTGTTTGTACCGAAGTAGCGCCCGAACGGGACACCATGCTTTAGAATTAGGATCATATCTAGTTAAAGCAGGCAAAAAAATAGGTTGACCTGGATATTTCAAAGACTGATTTTTAGCTAAGAAATTAATCCTAGGTAGTAACTTAAGGCCTTCCCCTGTAACCACAAAACGGTCATCCTCGGCTGATAAGGTATGAATCTCACTCCTACGCCTAGCCGAGGCCGCAGCAATTAAAAATACAGTTTTAAGAGTTAACATTTTCATAGAAATGGAACTAAGTGGTTCAAAAGGCTTATCTCCTAGCACCTGAAGCACTAGCGATAAACTCCAAGACGGAATCACCGGGGGGTTCCTTGGTCTTAGATTGCCCATGCCTTTAATTAATACATTTAATGTACTTACTTCATCACTTCCCCTCCTAGCCAAGCAAGGAATAACAGTCATTAAAGCTGACTTATAACCAGCAATAGAGTTAGGCTTGAGGCTATAGGCATCATACAGGTGACAGAGGAAATCAGCTACTACCTGAATAGATGAATCCATTGGATTAATACATCTTTTTGAGCACCACTCTGCAAATCTGTTGATTTTATAGTTATATGCTCTGGAGGTTGACCCCCTCCTGGCTTTGGCCATAAACATGGCTGCTTGCTCAGAAAAGCCCTCCTTAATTCTAGATTCCTTGACAACATCCACGCAGTCAATCTGAACATTGACGGATTGTTGTGAAGGGCCTTGCCCTGGAAGATAATGTCGTCCATCAGAGGTAGAGGAACCGGATTGCAGACCAGAAGGTCCAGCAGATCCGTATACCATGATCGGCTTGGCCAATCCGGGGCAATCAGAAGCACTTGGCATTCCTCCTGTCTGATTTTCTGAAGAATTTTTGGAATCAGGATTGCTGGAGGGAATGCGTATGCATACATTCTCCCCCAGCTGATAGCTAACGCATCTGTTGCGAAAGCGCTTGGATCTGGAATCGGAGAGACGTACGTCGCCATCTTCGCATTCTTCTTCGTTGCGAACAAATTGATGTTGGGTTTCCCCCAATGGTCGAACAGACGATCCGCCACACATTGATTTAGTTGCCATTCCGTCGGTAAAACACTCATCCTTTGGCTCAATGAGTCTGCTAGCAGATTCAACCTTCCCGGAATATGAACTGCTTTCAAGGTAATCCTGTGATCCAGGCACCAACAAAGCAGTCTCCATGTCATCATACAGAGACTGGGCGACTTCGTTCCGCCCTGGCGGTTTATGTAAGTCACAACTGTTGAGTTGTCTGAACGAATAAGAACAATCTTGCCCTGAACTTTCTGTAAGAAATGTTCCAGGCCCAGGACTACTGCTCTTAGCTCGAGTAGATTGATATGTTCTTTTGACTGTTCCAGATTCCAAAGCCCTGATATTGTGGATTCTTCCAGGCAAGCTCCCCACCCCTCCATCGATGCATCTGTATACACAGTCACCTGAGGGTGGGGAGGGGTTAGCATAACCCCCACCAAGAGATTCTCCATGTTCAACCACCATTGCAGGTGGTGAATCAGAGGCGCCAACACTGACACGTTCGAGTCCAGCGAACCTGTACTCTGGGTCCATTGTGTCATGAGAAATAACTGGATCGGCCGCCTGCGTAAGGCGGCCTGAGGAATGACTGGTTCCAATGAAACCATCAACCCCAGCATTCTCAAGTAAACCCGTGCCAGGACATGACGAATGTCGCACACTGACTGAATTACTGAGATGAGTTTCTGAACTCTCTCCTGAGTAGGATAAACATATCCTGTCTCTAGATCGAAGAACATCCCCAGGTAAACAAACTTCTGGGATGGAGTCAGCTCTGATTTTTGGAAATTGATTATCCAGCCTAAGTCAGTGAGAGTCTTCAAAACAATCTCCAGATTGGCCGATAAACTTTCCTGGGTGTGTGCTTTCAACAGCCAGTCGTCTATGTACGTGTGGACTGCTATGCGGTGATCGCAAGAACCACACGGGTGAAAACCCGAGGAGCCGTGCAAATTCCGAAGGGTAACACCCTGAATTCCCACTGTCTGCCCTGGAATGCAAATCTCAGGAAGCGACGGAAACTCCTGGCTATGGGGATGTGGAAATAAGCATCCTTCAAATCTATCGACGCTGTCCACATTCCCCTCTCTAACCCCGCCAACACCGAGCGCACAGTCTCCATCTTGAAACTGGGCGTCTATGAACTTGTTCAATGGCTTGAGGTTGAGAATTGGTCTCCACCCTCCGGTGTTTTTTGTTACTAAGAACATGGTTGAATAGAAGCCCGGACACCTTTGTGCCAGCTGAATAGCTCCTTTTTGTATGAGGGAAGTTATCTCCTCCTCGATACACAACCTTTGATCTGGATCTCTCGGATGGATTCGGAGTCCAGATCGGCACGAGAGACAGTCGCGACGGCGGGCCTGTCATCCAATCGGGATGATACCCGACTGAAAGCCATCGCAAGACTAAACGGTCCTGAGTCAACCGTTCCCACTCTTGCATGTGGGCGGCCAGCCGGCCTCCCACCGGTCCACCTAGGGAGAGAGATGGACATAAGGAGTGCAAGAGTGGCACTGTCTCCTCCGCCAGAAACACCAGAGTGGTTCTCACCGTGGCAATCAGCCCATCAGGCACGATTACCACGCCCAGATCCCCGCGCGCCACGCCCAGCACCACGCGCACCTCGGTGCGCGGGTGAGGTGCGCGGGTGGCTGCCTAGCTGGCTGCGCCTGAGGAGCCTGCGCCCCCCTCACTGCTGGCCGAAGCGCACGCGGCCTAGGCCGACGCTGCGATGGCGGGTGGCCTCTGACTTGGCCACCTCCACCTCGAGCCTGCAGGGGACGATACGCAGGGGGTGCGGCGCGAACGCTCGCATGGCGGAGCACTTCAAACTGCTCGCGCAGCGCCCTCTGGTTATTGACCAGGGTCACCGTCTCCTGGAGGTGCCTGCATCCCTCACCTCCAAAGAGACCAGGACCTGTCATAGGCGTACGCAGTAGCCTATTGTACAGGTCCTGGGACGGGCACAGATTGTCCAAGGCAAACGTGCGTCTCGCCCGGACACTCCTGGTCACCGCCCGCATCATGCAGTCCAGAGCCAGGTTGATACCATCCTGGATGGCTCTCTGGACTGTGGCCGGGCTCGGCTGGCGCGATGCGGATGCTGTTACCACCCCTTGTAACAGCTGGGAGATGTGGGACAGAGCAGCAATCGAAGCCCTCCCACTCTCCTCCGCATCACGCAGCGCGGTATTTGCCGAACGCGTTGCGTTCGAACACAGAACACCCGTGTCAGAACGGGTGCCTGGCCGCGCATCTTCACCCAAAGCCGCGCGGTCATCCACGCTCGGCTTGGGTACCACACCGTACCGCTGGTAGTCCAGGGGCACGATGCGGCAACGCCTGGCCACCTCGCGAGGGGCCTTCGCGAGACGCCCATTCGCCTTAATGGACGACTCCGCCACCTCAAACATGTCAACAACATGTTCAGCCAGCGGCAGAGATGGCATGGCGTTAGCAGTAGCCTTACCAGCTAACCACGGCCTGTGGTCACGCTGGCTAGCCGACTGCTCCACGGGCAGATCTGGCCGAACACTTACCAGCCATTGGCAAGCGTCCGACCAATCCTCCTCCGTGGCTAGCTGCGAGCGCTCTACAAGACGGGGGCCTTCGTTTTCCTCCTGAGCGCACGCAGCAGAGCTTGACGGCGGATATGCTGATACCCCTGGCAAGCCAGGGAAAGCATGCGGGCCCGAAAGAACAGGCATGCTAAACTCCCTGGCTTGACCAGGAGCAGGCGCCGTGGTAGAGCGCGGGACAGACACCGCCCCACCACGGTCCCGGCCAGCACCAGCGACACGCTCGGCAAGCCAAGGTATGCGGTAACCCTGGCCATCAGCACCGCCCAGGGCCACCTTCTGGACCGTGAATTCTACTCCTGCGTGAGTAGATCCATGGAATACGTCGCCCGTATCCCCCGCGAGGGGTGCACAGACGTCGTACTCCATGGTCACGTCCCCAGACGGCGACCCTAGCAGGAAATCCTCTTCCTCCTGGCCAGAAAGATTAGACTCCGGGTCAGCAAAGAGAGCTAACCCGGACTGGTCAGGGAAGGTGCCATAGGAGGTACTGGCACCCGCGCGTGCGGATCCCCCTGGACTGATAAGCAGCCCGCGGGTTCCTGCGACAGCCGTCCACGGCCCCTCGGTGCGGCACCAAGCCTGCTGCCAGGGTCGAGGATCGCCCCCACTAATGGGGCCACCTCTGAATCGTCGAACAACGTAACCGACCTATGGAAAAGTGACTCAGAGGTGGGGATCACCTGCTCTGAAGCAGACGCCGAGGACAACAAAGGATCTGGTCCAGGAAGCATGCTACGAAGCAACTCTGGGACCAAATCCTTTATCGTCCTCTTCATCTCTCCCAACATTTCGGACCGGAAGGCCTCCATATCCACCGCGGACGAGGCCTTCCTCTTACCCTTCTTACTCACACCCTCTCTCTTCTGCTTCCTCTCCTCCTCCACCACCTTGTCCTTAGCCTGTAAACACAGAAACTCAGACATTAGCTCGCCCTCCCCCCACCCCCCCATTGCTTACAGACCTCACACTTAAGCAGTGGTCCACAGGGACTACAGCTAAAGCATAAGTGGGGGATGAAACGATCCTTTAGGAACCGGCCACAGGACGGACAATCAGGTCTCTGAAACAGGACACAGGACCAGGACAATGAGCAAGTTAGTCAAGGTTAGAAAAAACTCAAAACCAACTAAAGAGAGGGAAAAGATCATAAAGATCAGTAACCATAAGAAACCAGCGTTGGACAAAACTTTAAATGTAAATAAAGAGCAAGGCTGATTATGACATCATCAATCCCATGACAGAAATTAAATCGGTCCGCAACAAGCATCTAAGTGCAAGAACGAATTGTATTCCTAACATAACGTCC
The DNA here is from genome assembly GCA_034401795.1 of Chaetoderma sp. LZ-2023a. Taxonomy (NCBI): domain Eukaryota; kingdom Metazoa; phylum Mollusca; class Caudofoveata; order Chaetodermatida; family Chaetodermatidae; genus Chaetoderma; species Chaetoderma sp. LZ-2023a. Next base: position 2,586,228 of record CM067368.1, read on the forward strand.
TCACCTGGCTATTCAGACTACACACCATCAGATACACAATGATAACAATGGTAAATACAGTCATTATTTTTTTCAAATAATTAACATCACCTCATATCATTAGTTAGATACCTGATACCTGGTATAGACAAACCATCCACCTGATGCACTGTATCACTCCACCAAGACCACGCCTCTTAACTCTCTCCACCTTAGGGGAAGGAATTGGATCAAGAGGGCAAAGTGAGAAGACCTTTATACTAGGCCTCCGACTCACTGGACATAGACTTTTTGGTTAGATAACCTAACAGTATTAGTAGGAAATGGAACCAAGGTGGAGAAAAACAAACTCTCTGATGCTGTGATGTCCATTACATATCCTCACCTAGACCTGTGGACATAAACACAAAGAGAGATTAGTATTATATAGCACCTAGTTGAAATAAACCAACTAAACAAGGCGCTTATCACGGTAAACGCGAGTCCCGGAAACACATTACAACGGGAAAAACTCGCTAGAATATATTTGAAATCACCTGATATAAGGATCCTGCGCCCTCCTCCGGCGAAGTAGCTCTCTCAGACATAATCCAGGTGATATACTCTCACACAACAAGACTAAATAAGCCCAGAACGAGTGAAAACTTTGCACAAGCACAAAAAGCATGTGAACCCTCTGCCAATAAATTAGCAAAGAGGAAGTAGTAGTCGGCGCATGCGCGGTGGTGGGGCTGGCATCCGCCGGACTACCCTCTGTCTACCTGCCCAGTAGGGGCACCTAACTGTTTTTAATCTGAGTGTTTATTGAGTGAACGCCGATATTTAGCAATATCAAAAGTATTAGGGAGGTAAGTATACTCTTGATGTGAAATCAAAAGCATTAGGGTCCTTCCAGCCAATTAGGTTGAAATCTACTAAGTGGTTAATGACCAGTAGTGTTTTGAGAATTTTTGGCAAACTTTTCATAAGCTTTTAACTCAAAAAATTTACCAATCAAAATTCGGTACACAAATCCTGAAGCCTACCCCCATAGGGTCCGTCCTGCCAAATTAGGATGAAATCTGCCAAGCAGTTAATAAGGAGTAGCGTTTTTAAACAAAGGTTGATGGATGGATGACAGATGGTCGCCATGCATATCAGTGACCTTGACCGTTTGACCAAAACATCATTGTGTGATGCCGCGCCATAAGGAGGCATATGTCCAAGTTTGAGTCCAGTATGATTAACAAAGCCTGAGACATAAACAGAAAAGTTGAGCTAAACGCAAATTGGATGATGCCGCTAACACCGCCGCCACCAGACGACATGCAGGGTATCGCAATAGCTCTTCGTAAAGTCGAGCTAAAAATCCTTTGCTGTATTAAAATTGGAGCCAAATTGGGTCAGTAGTTTTTAGCCAACCTGGGTGAGCTCATACAATGATTTGTCTCATGATTTGTCTGTCTGTCAACAATTGTGCCATGTTTCAACATTTGTTATTGGATTAAAACCAAAGTGTAACCATGTTTACAAATCCTCATCAGACAGGTGAGCCCTATGATCCTTGGGCTATTTGGTAGATATAACACACGCACGCACGCACGCACGCACGCACGCACGCACACACACACACACACACACACACACACCTGTACACATGTATGCACAGATATACAGACATATACATCCAGACCTGATTACAAAATAACTCTTCCTGCTACGGGGCAGAGGGTAATCTTACCAGTTTTGGCTGAACATTTGCCAGTATCATCTCCAAACGCTTGATCCCTGACACGTCACTGTCACTATCATCACTGTCTGAGGTGCTGCTTGTCAAATCCGCTTCGGCGCGTCTGCGTCTTTTCTCGGTTAATTTAGTTTTATCAATGCCCTCAGAGACTGGATATGCTGGAGGGGAAAGAGCACAATGGTGTGAATATCTCTCGTTGTGAAGGCAGGGAGGACAGGAAGAGGAAGAGGAGGAAGAGGAGCAGGAAGATGGGAGGATATGCTGGAGGGGAAAGAGAACAATGGTATGAATATCTCTTGTTGTGAAGGCAGGGAGGAAGAGGAAGAGGAAGAGGAGCAGGAAGAGGGGAGGATATGCTGGAGGGGAAAGAGAACAATGGTATGAATATCTCTTGCTGTGAAGGCAGGGAGGAAGAGGAAGAGGAAGAGGAGCAGGAAGAGGGGAGGATATGCTGGATGGGAAAGAGAACAATGGTGTGAATATCTCTTGTTGTGAAGGCAGGGAGGAGGAGGACAGGAAGAGGAGGAGGAGCAGGAAGAGGGTAGGATATGCTGGAGGGGAAAGAGGACAATGGTGTGAATATCTCTTGTTGTGAAAGCAGGGAGGAGGACGAGGAGGACAGGAAGAGGAGGAGGAGCAGGATGAGGGGAGGATATGCTGGAGGGGAAAGAGAACAATGGTGTGAATATTTCTTGCTGTGAAGGCAAGGAGGACAGGAAGAGGAGAGGGAGGAAGAGGAGGAGCAGGAGGAGGGGAGGATATGCTGGAGGGGAAGAGCACAATGGTGTGAATATCTCTTGTTGTGAAGGCAGGGAGGAGGACAGGAAGAGGAGGAGGAGCAGGATGAGGGGAGGATATGCTGGGGGTGGGTGGGAAAGAGAACAATGGTGTGAATATTTCTTGCTGTGAAGGCAGGGAGGAGGACAGAAAGAGGAGCAGGAAGAGGGGAGGATATGCTGGAGGGGAAAGAGAACAATGGTGTGAATATCTCTTGTTGTGAAGGCAGGGAGGAGGAGGAGGAGGACAGGAAGAGGAGGAGGACATGAAGAGGAGGAGCAGGATGAGGGGAGGATATGCTGGAGGGGAAAGAGGACAATGGTGTGAATATTTCCTGCTGTGAAGGCAAGGAGGAGCAGGAAGAGGGGAGGATATGCTGGAGGGGAAAGAGGACAATGGTGTGAATATTTCTTGCTGTGAAGGCAAGGAGGAGGACAGGAAGAGGAGAGAGAGGAAGAGGAGGAGCAGGAAGAGGGGAGGATATGCTGGAGGGGAAAGAGGACAATGGTGTGAATATTTCTTGCTGTGAAGGCAAGGAGGAGGACAGGAAGATGAGAGAGAGGAAGAGGAGGAGCAGGAAGAGGGAAGGATATGCTGGAGGGGAAAGAGCACTATGGTATGAATATCTCTTGTTGTGAAGGCAGGGAGGAGGACAGGAAGAGGAGGAGGAGCAGGATGAGGGGAGGATATGCTGGAGGGGAAAGAGAAAAATGATGTGAATATTTCTTGCTGTGAAGGCAAGGAGGACAGGAAGAGGAGGAGCAGGAAGAGGGGAGGATATGCTGGAGGGGAAAGAGTACAATGGTGTGAATATCTCTTGTTGTGAAGGCAAGGAGGGGAGGAGGAAGAGAGAGAGGAGGAGGAGCAGGAAGAGGGGAGGATATGCTGGAGGGGAAAGAGGACAATGGTGTGACTATCTCTTGTTGTGAAGGTGAGGAGGCGGAGCAGGAAGAGGGGGGGGGGGTTAAGCGGAGAGAGGAGGAGGAGCAGGAAGAGGGGAGGACATGCTGGAGGGGAGAGACAACGGTGTGAATATCTCTTGTTGTGAAGAGGAGAAGGGGAGGAGTAAGAGGAGAGGAGGGGCAAGAAGAGGGGAGGAGTAAGAGGATAGAGAGGAGTAAGAGGAGCAAGAAGGGGGGAGGAGGAGAAGAGTAAGAGGAGAGAGGAAGAGGGGAGGACATGCTGGAGGGGAGACAACGGTGTGAATATCTCTTGTTGTGAAGGCGAGGAGGGGAGATGAGTAGTAAGAGGAGTAAGAGGAGCAAGAAGGGAGGAGGAAGAGAGAGGAGTAAGAGGAAGAGGGGAGGACATGCTGGAGGGGAGAGACAATGGTGTGAATATCTCTTGTTGTGAAGACGAAGAGGGGAGGAGGAGTAAGAGGAGAGAGGAGCAAGAGGGGGAGGAGGACTAAGAGGAGAGGAGCAAGAAGGGAGGAGTAAGAGGAGAGGAAGAGGGGAGAGACAACGGTGTGAATATCTCTTGTTGCGAAGGCGAAGAGAGGAGTAGTAAGAGGAGAGGAGTAAGAGGAGAGAGAGGAAGAGGGGAGGACATGTTGGAGGGGAGAGAACAATGGTCTGAATATCTCTTGTTGTGAAGGCGAGGAGGGGAGGAGAGGGGAGAGTAGTAGTAAGAGGAGAGGAGCAGGAAGAGGGGAGGATATGATGGAGGGGAATGAGACAATATTGTGAATATCTCTTGTTGTGAAGATGAGGGGAGACGGAGGAGGAGTAAGAGGAGGAGTAAGAGGAGGAGGATGAGTAAGAGGAGAAAGTAGGAGCAGGAAGAGGCAAGGATATGACGGGAAAGAGACAATGGTGTGAATATCTCTTGTTGTGAAGATGAGGGGAGACGGAGAAAGTAGGCGCAGGAAGAGGCGAGGATATGCTGGAGGGGAAAGAGACAATGGTGTGAATATTTCTTGCTGTGAAGGCAAGGAGGATGACAGGAAGAGGAGGAGAGAGAGGAAGAGGAGGAGCAGGAAGAGGGAAGGATATGCTGGAGGGGAAAGAGGACAATGGTGTGAATATTTCTTGCTGTGAAGGCAAGGAGGAGGACAGGAAGAGGAGAGAGAGAGGAAGAGGAGCAGGAAGAGGGGAGGATATGCTGGAGGGGAAGAACACAATGGTGTGAATATCTCGTTGTGAAGGCAGGGAGGACAGGAAGAGGAGGCGGAGCAGGATGAGGGGAGGATATGCTGGAGGGGAAAGAGTACAATGGTGTGAATATTTCTTGCTGTGAAGGCAAGGAGGACAGGAAGAGGAGGAGGAGCAGGAAGAGGGGAGGATATGCTGGAGGGGAAAGAGAACAATGGTGTGAATATCTATTGTTGTGAAGGCAGGGAGGAGGACAGGAAGAGGAGCAGGATGAGGGGAGAATATGCTGGAGGGGAAAGAGGACAATGGTGTGAATATTTCTTGCTGTGAAGGCAAGGAGGAGGACAGGAAGAGGAGAGAGAGAGGAAGAGGAGGAGCAGGAAGAGGGGAGGATATGCTGGAGGGGAAGAACACAATGGTGTGAATATCTCGTTGTGAAGGCAGGGAGGACAGGAAGAGGAGGCGGAGCAGGATGAGGGGAGGATATGCTGGAGGGGAAAGAGTACAATGGTGTGAATATTTCTTGCTGTGAAGGCAAGGAGGACAGGAAGAGGAGGAGGAGCAGGAAGAGGGGAGGATATGCTGGAGGGGAAAGAGAACAATGGTGTGAATATCTATTGTTGTGAAGGCAGGGAGGAGGACAGGAGGAGGAGGACAGGAAGAGGAGCAGGATGAGGGGAGAATATGCTGGAGGGGAAAGAGCACAATGGTGTGAATATTTCTTGCTGTGAAGGCAAGGAGGGGAGGAGAGAGGAAGAGGAGGAGCAGGAAGAGGGGAGGATATGCTGGAGGGGAAAGAGGACAGTGGTGTGAATATCTCTTGTTGTGAAGGTGAGGAGGAGCAGGAAGAGGGGGGGGGGGAGGAGTAAGCGGAGAGAGGAGGAGCAGGGAGAGGGGAGGACATGCTGGAGGGGAGAGACAACGGTGTGAATATCTCTTGTTGTGAAGACGAGAAGGGGAGGAGTAAGAGGAGAGAGAGAGGAGGGGCAAGAAGAGGGGACGAGGAGTAAGAGGAGAGAGAAGAGTAAGAGGAGGAGCAAGAAGGGGGGAGGAGGAGGAAGAGAGGAGAGGAAGAGGGGAGGACATGCTGGAGGGGAGACAACGGTGTGCATATCTCTTCTTGTGAAGGCGAGGAGGGGAGGAGAGGGGAGATGAGTAGTAAGAGGAGGAGCAAGAAGGGAGGAGGAAGAGAGAGAGAGGAGAGGAGTAAGAGGAGAGAGGAAGAGGGGAGGACATGCTGGAGGGGAGAGACAATGGTGTGAATATATCTTGTTGTGAAGACGAAGAGGGGAGGAGTAAGAGGAGAGAGGAGCAAGAGGGGGAGGAGTAAGAGGAGAGGAGCAAGAAGGGAGGAGTAAGAGGAGAGGAAGAGGGGAGGACATGATGGAGGGGAGAGACAACGGTGTGAATATCTCTTGTTGTGAAGGCGAGGAGAGGAGTAGTAAGAGGAGGGAGGAGTAAGAGGAGCAAGAAGGGAGGAGGAAGAGAGAGGAGAGAGAGGAAGAGGGGAGGACATGCTGGAGGGGAGAGACAACGGTGTGAATATCTCTTGTTGTGAAGACGAGGGGAGAAAGAGGAGAGAGGAGCAAGTAGAGGGGGAGGAGGAGCAAAAAAAAGGGAGGAAGAGAGAGGAGAGGAGTAAGAGGAGAGAAAGGTAGAGGGGAGGACATCGTCTGAATATCTTTTGTTGTGAAGGCGAGGAGGGGAGGAGAGGGGAGAGTAGTAGTAAGAGGAGAGGAGCAGGAAGAGGGGAGGATATGATGGAGGGGAATGAGACAATATTGTGAATATCTCTTGTTGTGAAGATGAGGGGAGACGGAGGAGGAGGAGTAAGAGGAGAAAGTAGGAGCAGGAAGAGGCGAGGATATGCTGGACGGGAAAGAGACAATGGTGTGAGTATCTCTTGTTGTGAAGATGAGGGGAGGAGGAGTAAGAGGAGGAGGATGAGGAGTAAGAGGAGAAAGTAGGAGCAGGAAGAGGCGAGGATATGCTGGACGGGAAAGAGACAATGGTGTGAGTATCTCTTGTTGTGAAGATGAGGGGATACGGAGGAGGAGTAAGAGGAGAAAGTAGGAGCAGGAAGAGGCGAGGATATGCTGGAGGGGAAAGAGACAATAGTGTGAATATCTCTTGTTGTGAAGATGAGGGGGGATTACGAGGAGTAGAAGAAGAGGCGGAGCAGGAAGAGGGGAGAGGAGAGGAGAGAAGCAAGAGAAGAGCAGGAAGAGGGGAGGATATGCTGGAGGGGAAAGAGACAATGGTGTGAATATCTCTTGTTGTGAAGATGAGGGGGGATTAAGAGGAGTAAGAGAAGAGGAGGAGGAGCAGGAAGAGGGGAGAGGAGCAAGAGAAGAGCAGGAAGAGGGGAGAGACAATGGTGTGAATATCTCTTGTTGTGAAGATGAGGGGGGATTAAGAGGAGTAAGAGAAGAGGAGGAGCAGGAAGAAGGGAGAGGGGAGGAGAGGAGCAAGAGAAGAGGAGAGGAGCAGGAAGAGGGGAGGATATGCTGGAGGGGAAAGAGAAAATGGTGTGAATATCTCTTGTTGTGAAGATGAGGGGGGATTAAGAGGAGCAAGAGAAGAGGAGGAGGAGCAGGAAGAGGGGAGAGGAGGGGAGAAAAAGAGGAGAGGAGCAGGAAGAGGGAGGATATGCTGGAGGGGAAAGAGACAATGGTGTGAATATCTCTTGTTGTGAAGATGAGGGGGGGATTAAGAGTAAGAGGAGCAAGAGAAGAGGAGCAGGAAGAGGGGAGAGGAGAGGAGCAAGGGAAGAGGAGCAGGAAGAGGGGAGGATATGCTGGAGGGGAAAGAGAAAATGGTGTGAATATCTCTTGTTGTGAAGATGAGGGGATACGGAGGAGGAGTAAGAGGAGAAAGGAGGAGCAGGAAGAGGCGAGGATATGCTGGAGGGGAAAGAGACAATGGTGTGAATATCTCTTGTTGTGAAGATGAGGGGGGATTAAGAGGAGTAAGAGAAGAGGAGGAGCAGGAAGAGGGGAGAGGAGCAAGAGAAGAGCAGGAAGAGGGGAGAGACAATGGTGTGAATATCTCTTGTTGTGAAGATGAGGGGGGATTAAGAGGAGTAAGAGAAGAGGAGGAGCAGGAAGAGGGGAGAGGAGCAAGAGAAGAGCAGGAAGAGGGGAGAGACAATGGTGTGAATATCTCTTGTTGTGAAGATGAGGGGGGATTAAGAGGAGTAAGAGAAGAGGAGGAGCAGGAAGAGGGGAGAGGAGAGGAGAAAGAGGAGAGGAGCAGGAAGAGGGGAGGATATGCTGGAGGGGAAAGAGACAATGGTGTGAATATCTCGTTGTGAAGATGAGGGGGGGGGGATTAAGAGGAGTAAGAGAAGAGGAGCAGGAAGAGGGGAGAGGAGAGGAGCAAGGGAAGAGGAGCAGGAAGAGGGGAGGATATGCTGGAGGGGAAAGAGAAAATGGTGTGAATATCTCTTGTTGTGAAGATGAGGAGAGGAGGAGGAGGACGAGGGGAGGATATGCAGGAGGGGAAAGAGACAATGGTGTGAATATCTCTTGTTGTGAAGGCGAGGAGGGGATGAGTAAGAGGAGAAGAGCTTTAGTACATGTGAGCGAAACTGATCCAAGATGGCCGCCAAACCGCTTATCCGACAGTTCCAAAAATGGCAAATTTGAAATCAGAATACCTCAATACATATATAAAACCAATTTTGGCCTCAAAATACATCAAAAAAAAAAATCCAATATGGCCACCAAACACGCTACATTTTGATTGGTCAACAGCAGCCATTGAAGAAATTTTAATGGCCCTTGGTCCCTAAGCATATCTCCAATATTTCCGCTTGATCTCCTCAGTGGTTCTGGAGAAGTAATTTTCACGAAAACTAGCTCATCCAATATGGCCGCCGGACTACTTGGGCCAATCAAGTTCCCTTGAACAAACTTGGTTCATCTCTTGCCCTAGATGATATTTCATGAGTTTTGAATCGTTCCCCCAAGCGGTTTCGGAGAAGATTTTTAAAGACATGTCTAAAAATCAGCCAAATCCAAGATGGCCACCAGCCAAATTGGCTGATCGGCTTCCTTTGACCAAGACGGAATCTTTATACCCTAAGCATGCTTCCTGCCAAATATAATTGAAATCGGCTCTTTGGTTCTTGAGAAGGCGGATAAAGCAAAAGTTGATGGACGGATGACGCCATGGCATAAGCTAACTTGGCGTTTCAGACTAACAGTGGCCATGTTGCTTTACGCATCAACTTCAAATGAACAAATTTTACAATGTCCCTCCTTACATTGAGTCAGCCAGTCCTGTGGCAAATTTTCAAAAATAGTCTTCCCTTTCTGGAAAAAGACATCGACTAAGAGAAAGATTTTGCAAGAAAATATCAAGACCAAGAGACTATTTTTGAAAACTTAACACTGGAATGACTGGCTCGGTTATCAAGCCAGCCATTCCAGTGATATATTTTCAAAGTCTTCTCTTGGTCTGCGCTACAATTGGACATTTCTCAAGACCACTGTGCAGCAGCTGTTTTTGGATGACTTGAGTTCTAAATGATTAACGGATTTCATATAAACCCTGTTATACCTAGTGTTTATGATATTATAATTGATGAATCCAGTTTCTCTGTCAATCACATGTCATAATCAATTACGTCACATATAGGCAGATGTCATAATCGATTATGTCATGAATGATATAACTAAGTTCGTCATGAACTAAGCCTTGATGACAGACTATGGGTTGTTTTACGAATTGTATGTCTATTATTTAACAAACATTCTGTTGAATATTTTGAAACAAATTTGACTAGGTGCTCTTCAACAGCTTACCTGTATAGTTTTCTGGAAATTGAGATTCAGTGTGCAGGGATCGATTGATCCCAACATGGAAAAACCGTGGGTGGAAGTTAGCTAGAGATGGGCAGGGCATAGTTAAAAGCGGATTTCTCCATTACCTCGGTTCATGCCCAGAGACAGGCATTTCATATAGCGACAGTATCTACATTTGCTTTTCCGTTTTACATCAACACAACAATTTTTGCGACAGCGGCATATGTACGTTAAATCTTTGCAGACTGTGCGCTTCATGAAACACATACATGCTTTACAGCTGCAATTAAAAAACAAGGCAAATCTGAAATCTGATGGATACTTCCCTAATGCATACTCGGCAGGGAGAGGTTTGAAACTATGAGCCAGACAAAGACAAAAGAATGGATGGATAAATGGATGGATGGGTGAATGGACGAACGAATGGATGGATGAATAAATGGATGGATGAGTTTGTTTTCGGATGAGTGAATGGATCGACTATCTAATTTTGATGCATTCTTACCGTCTCCCTAAGATGTATCCACATATACCTAGTTTCACGAATGGACGGAGGCCCGGGCGAATAGACGGACTGACAAAGCAACGACTATATGCTGACCAGAAATCTTTTGGGGACCACCCTGTAATGGCAGTGTCTGCATAGACTGACCACCCTGTAATGGCATTGTCATGCACAGACTGACCACCCTGTAATGGCATTGTCATGCACTGACCGACCACCATGTAATGGCAGTGTCATGCACGGACTGACAACTAGTCTACCAGCCAAATCTGAAGAGGCCTAATTAAGGAGTTAGCACAAATCGTCTGGTAGAAAAATGCCAAGGATACCAGCTATTAGGGTGGTCTATGTGGGTTATCACCAGGGTGGATGTAGGGGCTGAGTGGTGCCAAAATTTTTTACAGGCCGTTTCCATGGTAACCAAGAGAAATTATCACAAATATATAAGTTTGTTCTAACGCGAATAACTTTCTTCACACGACAGCTAGAAACATGCTTCTGGTGTTGAATGAAAGGTATAATTCCACTCTAATTGGTCATGCCAGTTACTCATTTGTGAGATCACTTATTCTACAATTATGATGTCACAAACATGGAAAATATACTTTTTCTAGGAATTCGAACGTTTTCCATTTTCCCTGTAATGTCCGGGTGTGTACTAGCACCTCAATATTAGGTATTTTAGTAGCAATGCTATCTAGCTTATTGAAAATATACGTAGTACGTGATATAGGCCCTGTAAAATAGGGATTAACCCATAATTTCTATGATAACCTTTATCGCGATTTTGAAAAATAACGAATGGTCCCTGCCTCAGCAGCTGAGTTCACCACTGTGTATACCATGATGAAGTATCTGCAGTCTGCATTTCGCTCACTCGGTTAGAATTGGACATACACAGTGTATGATGAAGCTATATAATGCAAGGCTCAGATGATTAAGTGGAGAAACCCAGATGAATTTGACAGTGATCATATTGAAATGGGAGGCATGCACCGTGCATTGAATTTTATGGGTGACATAGGTCGTTTTTTGCAGGAAAGTGGTTTTAAGGACATTCTTGTGGAAGCGAACGTGTATGGATTAGCAACAATTAGCCATGCTATGAAGGGCAAAGCATACAATTGAGGTGTTAGAATTCATAAGCTGATGAATGAAGCACTGAGTCGGCTTAAATAGATGGCATTTGCTGATGCCATTGAAGCAACAGAAGTTTCACAACTTGAAAGGAATATGATCATGGAGAAAGCGGAACATTGCACCACAGCATTCGAGGCCAAAAAGGCACTAGAAGATTTCTCACATTCTGTGCAAAATCTGCATTATCTAATGGAGAAATTTGTGAAGAAAGGTAAGAAATGTTCAGACACTTGTCTTCTGGGAAAACTATGTTTCAGATTTGTCACAGCTGCTTTTGGATTACATTGCCGCAAAGTATGATGATAACAAGTCCTTGGAAATAGAAACCTTTGGGGAGATAATTCCAATTGACCTTCAGTGCGGCAATGTAAACTATGCGCCCTGGGGTTGCGTTGACGTTGCTGAAGCAAGACGTCTGAGGGAGGAGAAGCCGGAAGTGCATCAAACTCTAGTCGACGGCCAAGGTGCCGTTTACAGGACTGGACGACCTTTCAGTGGAGTTTGGCATGACATGGCTATTGAACAATCTCTAAACAAAGACTGCGGCAAGCACAGACAACTGTGTGCTAAAGATGAAACGCTTGCAAAATACTATTTGACTGCTCATCTAAAAGCAACAGTAACCGCTAACACAAAACAACTTAGTGGGTTACATCAGACTGATAGTGGTGACCTCGACAAAAAGGCTACAACGAGACGCATTTCTGCTGATGAAGCTGCAATCCAGAAAATCATCAGTGTTATTAATGAAAGAATGGTGAACCCTTTCATGATAATCACAGGTCATTATGGCTCCCACGTCATACACACTAAATATGTAGACTATCCGAGTCATGTGTTATGTGATGAGGATAATCACGGGTCATTATGGCTCCCACACTATACACACTAAATATGTAGACTATCCAAGTCATGTGCTATGTGATGAGGATAATCACAAGTCATTATGGCTCACACATTATACACACTAAATATGTAGACTATAGGAGTCATGTCTTATGTGATGAGGATAAGCACAGATGACTATGGCTCCCACATTATACACATTAAATATATAGACTATCCGAGCCATGTGTAATGTGATGAGGATAATCACAGGTGACTAAGGCTCCCAAATTATACACACTAAATATGTAGACTATACGAGTCATGTGATGAAGATAATCACAGGTCATTATGGCTCCCACGTCATACACACTAAATATGTAGACTATACGAGTCATGTGTTATGTGATGAAGATAATCACAGGTCATTATGGCTCCCACGTCATACACACTAAATATGTAGACTATCCGAGTCATGTGTTATGTGATGAGGATAATCACGGGTCATTATGGCTCCCATGCTATACACACTAAATATGTAGACTATATGAGTCATGTGTTATGTGATGAGGATAATCACAGATGACTAAGGCTCCCACGTTCTACACACTAAATATGTAGACTATACGAGTCATGTGGTATGTGTTGAGGATAAGCACAGGTGACTATGGCTCCCACATTATTCACACTAAATATGTATACTATCCGAGTCATGTGCTAAGTGATGAGGATAATCACAGGTCATTATGGCTCCCACATTATACACACTAAATATGTAGACTACCCGAGTCATGTGTTATGTGATGAGGATAATCACATGTCATTATGGCTCCCACATTATACACACTAAATATGTAGACTACCCGAGTCATGTGTTATGTGATGAGGATAATCACAGGTCATTATGGCTCCCACGTCATACACACTAAATATGTAGACTACCCGAGTCATGTGTTATGAGATGAGGATAATCACAGGTGACTATGGCTCCCACGTCATACACACTAAATATGTAGAGTCATGTGTTATGTGATGAGAATAATCACAGGTGACTATGGCTCCCACATTATACACACTAAATATGTAGACTATCCGAGTCATGTGTTATGTGATGAGGATAATCACAGGTGACTAAGGGGCCCACGTCATACACACTAAATATGTACACTATTCGAGTCATGTGTTATGTGATGAGGACAATCACGGGTCATTATGGCTCCCACGTTATACACACTAAATATGTAGACTATCCGAGTCATGTGTTATGTGATGAGGATAATCACAGGTCATTATGGCTCCCACGTTATATGCACTAAATCTGTAGACTATCCGAGTCATGTGTTATGTGATGAGGATAATCACAGGTAGAGTCATGTATTATGTGATGAGGATAATCACAGGTAGAGTCATGTGGTATGTGATGAGAATAATCACAGGTAGAGTCCTGTGTTATGTGATGAGGATAATCACAGGTAGAGTCATGTGTTATGTGATGAGGATAATCACAGGTGAGGATAAAATGTGACATTCGTGATGAATGAAGCAGTCTATAACTCTTTCACATTCAAAGCGCCCAAAAAACAGCTCCTGCAGTCATCCTGAAAAATGTCCATTTGCAGACCAAGAGATTAGTTTTGAAAATTTATCACTGCAATGACTGGCTCGATAACCGAGCCAGTCATTCCAGCGATAAATTTTCAAAACTAATCTTCTCTTGCTCTGCAAATGGATATTTTCTATGAGAAAATATAAATTTCTTTGAAAAAATTTAATGGTTATTAGGGTAAATAGATACCTGTATACACCGTAACACTTCCCAAGCCCAATACCTCCGCAGATAGTACAGCTCCCTTCAGGTAGTGCTAAGTCAGTATTACTAGCTGTGGATATAGCTGTCACGGTTGGTGTCAGGTTTGCCACGGCTGATGAGGGAGGACCATTACCCAATGATGACGCTCCAGGAACCACATCGTGAGATACTGATGTGTCCATATTCTTTGATGTATCCATTGCAGAAGAATCTACAAAATAACATTGGATAGTGTTACAAGTTAGGTAATTAATATATAAGAGTGACAATCAGAGACGCATGAAAGCTAAACCATGCCCCAAAATTACCGAACAGCAGGGGTCCCAGCCTACATTCTTAAAAAACCCATAAAATACTGCTAAACCTGCTCTAGCAATCAGCTGGATTAAGTGAACATTTTTGCTCAAATCAGCTAATCAGCTTAGTAATCTTTCAAGTGAGTTAATTTGGAGATTTCCGAAAATCCAAGATGGTCACAGACTGAATTAATCAATCAGATTGCTGCACATATAAGATCGGGAGGCTAACTCCATATATCTATGTCATTTCCTCCAAGTTTGATTCAAACAAGACAAGCACTTAATGTGCACAAGTAGGTCTCTAATAAAATTTATCAGATGAAAAAAAATTCATGTTGGCCACCAAAGAAATTGACTAGTCATGTTTTTAATACAAGCTTGGAGGTTTACCGCTATTATGAATGTATGTGTAATTACATAGTATTAATGATTGGGACCATATTACCGGATAGCTTCAATAGCACCGTGGGGAATTGGATCCTCCACTCCACATACCGCCACACATTCCCTGCTTCCATCATTTTCATCTTATTAATTTCTGGATCAAATCCAGAGAAGTGGATTACTAGTTTAACGCAATCCACATTCTAGCATCAAAGAGAGTCAACTCTCTTTTGAGACATGATAATGATGGTGTACTTTGTTCTGCGACTGTAGAGTAGAAACATCCCACAGCTGCAATCAGTCGTTCTTCGCTTTTGACCACTGTGTCTTGTCCACGGTCAAGATTATTAGCTTCTTCAAGTTCATTCTTAATTTGACTGTACCGAGTCCTGTTTTCTTGAGGTCACCTCGTAGCACACTTAACAGGTTTATGCAATGACATCCTCTCCTGGCTTTGTATTTACTTGCTGCCAGTAGGGAGAATTCCAAAGACTCTTTGTGCTGGTATGTCTTCTGGCATCCTTAGCACATGGACAAACATGGACTATCTTTACTGAGCAACCTTTATAGACAGCAGCAATGTATTACACATTTTGCATAGTGCATCATTGGAAATTATGCAGTCCTGCCATCGGTGTTCAGTGATAGTGCAGAGGTGTTTGCGGTGGTAGGCATCAGTCTTGTCTAGAATTGCTTCTAGAGATGCCCGGCTGTTACAGTTTTTCAGCATCAAGGAGACGCAGGTTGCGTTTTACAAACATAGTCTTTTTATCAAGTGCATCTTTAATCTCGTAATCCACATATTCCAGAAGGATCACAAAGCTATGTTTCCCATGATGCAGCGTGCAGCTTGGTTGGGAGCCAGGACAATGGGCAGCAACTTGACTGGCGGACCAACACAATGGGCAGCAACTTGGCTGGGGGATGAGGACAATGGGCAGCAACTTGGCTGGGGGATCAGGACAACGGCAGCAGCTTGGCTGCGGGACCAGCACAATGAGCAGCAACTTGACTGGGGGACCAGGACAATGGGCAGCAACTTGATTGGGGACCAGCACAATGGGCAGCAACTTGGCTGGGGGACCAGGACAATGGCAGCAGCTTGGCGGGGGGACCAGGACAATGGGCAGCAGCTTGGCTGGGGGACCAGGACAATGGCAGCAGCTTGACTGGGGGACCAGGACAATGGGCAGCAGCTTGGCTGGGCGACCAGCACAATGGGCAGCAACTTGATTGAGGGACCAGCACAATGGGCAGCAACTTGACTGGGGGACCAGCACAATGAGCAACAACTTGACTGGGGGACCAGCACAATGGGCAGCAGCTTGGCTGGGGGACCAGGACAATGGCAGCAGCTTGACTGGGGGACCAGGACAATGGCAGCAGCTTGACTGGGGGACCAGGACAATGGGCAGCAGCTTGACTGGGGGACCAGCACAATGGGCAGCAGCTTGACTGGGGGACCAGCACAATGGGCAGCAACTTGACTGGGGGACCAGCACAATGGGCAGCAACTTGACTGGGGGACCAGGACAATGGGCAGCAACTTGACTGGGGGACCAGTACAATGGGCAGCAACTTGACTGGGGGACCAGTACAATGGGCAGCAGCTTGACTGGGGACCAGGACAATTGGCCACAGCTTGGTTCGGGTGGGGAACCAGCACAAGGGGCAGCAGCTGGACTGGGGGACCAGGTGGCTACTTGAGATTGGGTGCCTTGGCCTACAGCGTCAATGGGAAGATAGTGCATAAATCCTGAGTTAAATAGGTGCATGGTCCGTTTTGAGATAATGTCTCTTGCATATTTCAATAGTTAGTTGCTCATCTGCCGTTTCAATTTGTGTTAGTAATGGGCTGGGATCACCTGAAAATATATGAAAGGTCTCATCATCGTGGTCAGTGAACTGTTCCTTGAACCATTCCCTGATTGTCTCTACTTTACCCTCGTCATTCTAGCTGGAGATCTAGCTTGGAAAAGACCGACCGACTGACCGACCGATCAGCAGGTAGGCAGGCAGGCAGAGATGTAAATGCAATATCCTCTCTCATATCGGGGAGAGGTGGTTGGGAGATTAACCCTTTAATGGTGATGCTAGCTGAATCCAACCTCTTCAGAAATACCCATTTGCTGACAAAATGAGGAGCAATTACTGGCTTGACAACCAAACCAGTCATTTCACTGGTAAATTCTAAAAATAGTAACGGACATCAACTAAGAGATTATCATTGCAAGTTATTTTTACCAATCTTGACCATTAATTAAAAGAACGGGATAGTGTTTATGAGAATATAATTACCTCCTCCAATCATACCCGCAGACAGGCATTTCAGGTAGCGACAATACTTGCACACGTTTTTGTGCCGTACATCGATGATACACTTTCTGTCGCAGAGAGATTCGTATCTCATATTTTTGCCGACTGTGCGGTTGGCGAAACTTTTACATCCAGAACAGCTGCAAGCATATAACAATTAAAGGTGCATATTCACAGCAAAATGACTGAAAATAAAATTGTTTTAATTGTATACTTTTAAAGGCTTAAAGTGTGGGTCTAGATGGAATGAAACAAAATGAAATTGAAAATGTTAACATTGGTTGAAGGCGCATATTCACACCAAAATGCTTGAAAATAAGTGTGAAAATGGTATATTTTTACAGTCTTAAATTGTGTGCCTCGATGGAATGAAACCAAATAAATCTTAACATATGATGATTTCACTACGTATAAATTAATAAAACTTATAAGTTGTGAATTTGAATTAGGGACTCACGTCTCTATTTCAAATTCACGACTAAAAATAAAAAATTAATTTATACGGAATGAAATCATCATACATGTATGATAAGATTTATTTTGTTTCATTCCATCGAGGCACACAATTTAAGACTGTAAATTTTAAGTATACAATTTTCACACTTATTTTCAAGCATTTTGGTGTGAATATGCACCTTCAACCAATGTTAACATTTTCAATTTTTATTTTGACAACAAGATATAAGACAACTGCGGCTGCTCTTACGTCTAGGTTACCTTAGCAACCAAAATACTCACTCACTCTAATGGCGATGTTTGAAGAGTTTCCCAGACTGTTAGATAGTTACATAGCTAATTCTTTAATGACCAAATTTGGTCAAGAAAGTCCGAATATTTCTATTGAAATTTCAAAAATACTCTTCTCTTGACCTGCAGATGGACAACATTCCTGAAGCCTACTGCAGAAATGTTCATTTGCAGACCAAGAGAAGACTATTTTTGAAAATTTATTACAGGAATGACTGGCTCGATAACTGAGCCAGTCATTCCAGTGGTAAATTAAAAAAAATTATCTCTCGGTCTGCAAATGGACATTTTCTATGAGAAAATTGAAATTTTCTTGAACAAATTCAAGGGTTTAATTTAGGGTTAATGATCAGGGCTTAGCTTAGTGCAGTAGCTCACCAGAGTCATGGCAGTGAAGGAGCCAGAGCAGAAGCAGTACATACTATAAAATCTAATCGACAACTAATATATTGCTACCCGTGTCGCTAGACGCATGGGTTAGTGCAAACGACACATGGGTTAGTGTAAGCATGGAGTGCTGGATGTTTTTGTTGTGATATAAGTCAATATGTTGAACTAAACACAAAACTTAACTGTAGAAAAGTTTTATACCAAAGTCACAGTAATTTCAATTCATTGTGCTCCATCCTGTTGATATAAGGAGGCATGTGTCCAAGTTTAGTCCCAATAGGGTGAAGCGATGCCGAGATATAAGACGATATGTTGAGTTAAACGCAAAACTTACCCTGGCCGTAAAAAGTAATTTTATATTATGCCATAAACATATCGCGGAAAGGACACTGGGCTAAAGCATTTTTTTAAAACATTTTCTTTAGTATAGAATAGTTTTTGTTAGAGACCGCTCTAAAAGAGCGACCTTTTGAAACTATTTTTTACACGTCCTAATTAACAGGCTCCGGGATTCATCAATTGCCCTTTCCAAAATATTCACCCATCATATGATGTCATAATCAACTATATGACGTGTAGAATTACGTCATAATCATTACGTCATGAATGACTCGATTTAATTCATCTTAAACGCTTAACAGTCCATCAGTTGTATGAATTGTATGTCATTACTATTTAATAAACATGCTGTTGAATATTTTGAAAATAATTTGACTGGGCGCTGTTCTGCCATTGATAATTAATAGTAATCAATTGGTAATAATCAAATACATCGCATGTTAGCTGATGTTAGAATCAAAATAATGTATAGCTTTGTAGTGAAAATCGAAAAGCCAGTCATTACACACCTTCAGATGAACCATCTCTACGTAATGTATAACAGCAATACCATACAAGAGGGTAGAGTCACCTACAACCTACCCAAGCTCATCAGCGACACCGACACTCAAATGTCATACAAAAAGGCTCTCGGGGAGCAAATAGCTAACAACGATGTTAGTTCCGATCCAAATGAAGCCCTAACCAAAATACTGATATCTATGTAGTCATCAGCTACTAGCACCATAGGTGTTCTAAACAAGAGGCCCAAGGGGCCTGTCGCTCACCTAGAGCACCACAACATTTTGTCAAAATTGTTGGTGAGGGGGTTTTAGTAGTCTTTTAAATGATCGAGTTTGTGGACATTTTTGCAAGTACAATATGCCCACCAAACATGCTACATTTTGATTGGCCCATGTTTTATTGACGTATCAACTTCCCTTGAACAAATGTTAATGGCCCTTAGCCCATAATCATACTGCCCAAATTTCGGCCTGATCCCTTCAGTGGTTCTGGAGGAGTCGTCTTCAGGAAAACTAGGTCATCCATGATGGTCGCCGAACCATTTGGTCAATCAAGTCCTCTTGAAGAAACTTGGCTTACCTCTTGGCCTAGATGAAGATTCCCAAAGCAGTTTCGGAGATTTTTTAAAACGTTTCCTAAAATCGGCCAAAATTCAAGATGGCCAAATTGGCCGATTGTCTTCATTTGAACAAACTTGGATCCCTAATCCCTATGGATGCTTCCTTCCAAATATAATTGAAATTGGCCTAGTAGTTGTAGAGAAGACATTAAAAATTTCCCATTGCTTTAGTATGGGAGTCTTTGGCGGGAAAATAATCCAAGATGGCCACCAAACCGTTTATCCAACAGTTCGAAAATGGCAAATTTGAGCACAGAATACCCAAAAACATATATAAAACCAATTTCAGCCTCAAAATCCATCAAATAAAAAGAACCCCAATATGGCTGCCAAACACGCTACATTTTGATTGGCCCACGACGATCATGTTTTTTAATGGATCAACTTCCCTTGAACAAACTTTAATAGCCGTTAGTCCATAACCAAATTTCGGCCCGATCCCTTCAGCAGTTCTGGAAAGGGCGTTTTCGGTAAAACTAGGTCATCCAAGTTGGAAGCTGAACCATTTGGTCAATCAAGTCCTCTTGAACACACTTGGCTTACCTCTTTCGCTAGATGATGTTTCATGAGTTTTGAATCAATTCCCCAAGTGGTTTCGGAGAAGATTTTTAAAGACGTTTCCTAAAATCGGCCAAAATCCAAGATGGCCGCTGGCCAAATTAGGCGATCGGCTTCATTTGAACAACCTTGGATACCTATGCCTTAAGGATGCTTCCTGCCAAATATAATTAAAATCCCAGTGGACAAGGCTCTTCCAGTCATCAAGAGAGTTCTGGACTTAGACCCCTCATTGAAAGACCGGACCAGCCTCTCTCCAACCCAGATTATCAGCCTCTTGACGATCATGTTAGACACCACCTATTTCGCTCAGAATGGCTACTTCTACCACCAAATTCATGGAGTAGCTATGGGCTCGCCAGTGATCGCAAATCTTTATATGGAATCCTTCGAGCAACAAGCACTTAGCACAGCCACAGACCCCCCCAAATTTCTGGTACCGATATGTGGATGACACTTTCACATGCCTGCACCTCTACAATATCCAACCTTTCACTGATCACCTCAACATCATCGACCAATGCATCCAATTCACCAGCGAAGTCGAAGAAGATGGCCAGATTGCCTTCCTGGATGTCTTGGTACATGTTAGTTTTTCCGGAACCACCAAACTTACCGTGTACAGAAAACCCACACACACACACACACTTCCAAGATCGAATGTGACCAATGTGAGGGGACATACATAGGTGAAACCAAAAGGCCTCTCAGCACCAGAGTCAAAGAACATCTTCAAATCAATTCCAACTCAGCTGTGGCAGAACATACAGAATCCACTGGCCATGTCATCCCCGCCAGCAGTGCCTCGGTCATCAACATTGAGACCAACTTATTCAAAGGGAAGGTTAAAGAGGCCATAGAAATCTACAAGCATCAACCAACCATGAACAGAGATGAGGGCTACCATATACCAGCAGTCTACCAGTCCATGCTGTCACGTGACTCCACAAGAACTGACCAGAGTGACGTTGCCAGCGACCGTCAGTTAGTGCTGAAGAAGTGACCGAGATGGTCATGAAAGCTACACTCAAACAATTTCTATATCCCGGAGGTAACTAATTTTTCCGTATTAAATTAAAATCAGCCTAGTGGTTCTTGAGAAGTCGTTTAAAGGAAAAGTTGACGGACGACGGATGACAGACGACGGATGGACGGTCACCATGGCATAAGCTCACATGGCCTTTCAGGCCAGGTGAGCTAAAAACAACAGAACTAGGTATACTGACGACCCTCTCGTAGTAAACTGACAGAACAGAAAGCATTACGACCGCGCATCTATCAAAATGGCCAAAGTGAAGATCGCACCAAACTACGCCAGGAACGCAATAACATTTTGCGCCACATTAGCGAACGCTTAAAAGATCTTGCTATCCAACAAGCAGACTCCGAGGCAGATAAGATCACTGCCACGGATGACTGCCACAAAATGTTTCGGCCAGTCCGAGCCCTGAGAGTTACTGACTACACACCATGACTCACTGTACACAACTCTGAAGGACACTTTATCGGGACTGACCAGGGCAAAGCTGAGGCAATTTGAGAATGGTTCAAGGAACAGTTCACTGACCACGATGATGAGCCCTTGCAATCATTCTCAGGAGACCCCAGGCCATTACTAACACCAATTAATACAGCAGGAGTTGAGAAGGCACTTAAAGCCCTGAAAAATGGACATGCATCTGGACTTGATGGCATGAGCAATGAACTATTCAAATATGCAAGTGACATGATGCACACACCCTCCCATCGACGCTGTAGGCCAAAGCACCCTTATCGCGCTACCAAAGCCCAAGATGCCACCTGCACCACCCCCCCACCCCCAACTAATTTGCGGCCCATTGTGCTTCTTAACAGCATATAGAAATTCCTATCCGATGTTACTCTATGCCGCATCCAAGACAAGATCGATAACTTCACCGGATCATGTCAAAGTGGCTTCAGATGTGGACGCACCTGCGCAGACATTGTATGGGCTCAACGCATGCTTGTCTCGGTAGTCACGTCCAAACACTGGGATTTCCACAAAATGGGCATTGACATGTCGCGAGCCTTTGACACAATTAAGCGCTCAAAGATGTACTACGCCAGGCCAGTTCCAATGAAGATGAGCTACAATTAGTGAGACCTGCTTGCAGACACCAAGCTGAGACTACGAGTCAAGGTCAGTGAAGTCTGTAGAGTTTGAGACATCAATCAGCTCCCCACAGGGAGATGGTCTATCCCCTGTGTTTTTCACCTGTTACCTGGCTGCTGCATTGAAATCTGTGCAGGAAAATTCCACAAGACCAAACCCTCCGGTGTCAATACTGGGCATGCTGCTGGAGATGGAATATGCCAACGATGTGGACTTCATAGACGAGGAAAAGAAACCTCTTGATGAACTTCTCCCAATAGCTGTAAGCAAGTTAAAAATTGAGAATCTCTATGAATGAATCCAAAACAGAGTTCACCCACATATACCTATCTACAAAGCATGAAATTAAAGAAAATGATGATCCACTCAGTGGCGGCAAACCATGGAGGAAAAGTAAACTCCTGGGCTCACTGCTTTGCAGTAGTGCTGACATTGCTGCACGCTGCATCATGGGGAACATAGCTTTCCAGGCCTTCTCGAAGCTATAGAGTCATGGATCAAAGATGCCCTTGGTAAAAAGACTATGCTTATACAATGCAACCTGCGCATCCTTGATGATGTATAACTGTAACAGCTGGGCAGCTCCAAAGGCATCTCTATACAAACTTGAAGCCTGCCACCGCAAACACCTACGCACCATCACTGGACACCGATGGCCAGACAGCATAATTTCCAACGATGCACTATACAAGATGTGTAATACGTCACCGCTGTCTGTAAGTCGCCCAGCAAAGATGTTTGGCCATGTGCTAAGGATACCAGAAGACACACCAGCAGAGAGCCTTGGAATTCGCCATACTCGGAGCCAGCAAGTACAGAGGACGTCATTACATAAATCTGCTAAGCGTGCTATGAGGTGACCTCAAGAAAGCAGGATTAGGTACACTCAAGTCAAGAATGGACCTGAGGAAGCTAAGGATTTTGGCTGAGGACAAGACACAGTGGACAAAAGCGCAGAAGGACTGATTGCAGCTGTAGGATGTTTCTACTATTACAGCCGCAGAATACAGTAATCATACATACAATGTCGTCTGCAAAAAGTCAGCAGTCAGACGCTTGATACATAGCTGTATACACCAAAACTTGTGATCAGTCAGACACTTGATAAATACCCGTATACACCAATACATGTCAGCAGCAGTCAGACGCTTGATATATACCTGTATACACTAAAACATGTCAGTAATCAGACGCTTAATACATACCTGTACACACCAAAACATGTGAGCAGTCAGACGCTTGATACATACCTGTACACACCAAAACTTGTCAGCCATCAGACGCTTGATACATACCTGTATACACCAGAACATGTCAGCCATCAGATGCTTGATACATACCTGTATACACCAAAGCATGTCAGCAGACAGACGCTTGATACATACCTGTATACACCAAAACGCTTGCCGTGAGCGTGATCCCCACATACAGCACAGATGTTTGCAATTCCATTTGATGCATCCACTGTACCTACAAAATAACATTGGATAGCTGTACAAGTCAGGCATACACTAAGTGACCAGTTTTGCTCAAATCAGCTGACAGTTTTGCTCAAATCAGCTGACCAGTTTAGTTGGCTTTCAGAGGTGCAACTTTGGAGATTTCTGAAAATCCAAGATGGTGAGTGACTGAATTAACCAATCAGATGTCTGCATATATAGAATTAACAGGCTAACACCGTATATATGTCATTTCAGTGATGTTTGATTCAAACCAGATAAGTAGTTAATAATGAATAAATGTGCACACAAGTAGGTCTCTTAGTAAATTTGCGGGGTTTAAAAAAATTCATGATGGCCACTAAAAAATTTGTAACAAGAGGGCCACAGGGCCTGTATCGCTCACCTGGAACATAGGCATTGCAACTGGAAAGGCCATCGCCTATAAACAGAACCGTAAGATTTGGTCAGAGCTGCAACACGCTGGTCGCCAAAGCATTTAACCTATCAAGTTCCCTCGAACACATTTATTTCAGCTGTTGTCCTAGATGATGTTTCATGAGTTTTTTACTCGATCCTGAAGCGGTTTCAGAGATTTTTAAAGACGATTCTAAAAATTAGACAAAATTCAAGATGATCGCCGGCCAACTTGGCCAATCAGCATGATCAGCTTCATTTAAAGAAACTTTGATCAAAATGTGCTAAAGACTCTTCCTGCCAAGTGCCAAATATAATTGAAATCAGTCCAGTGGTTCTTGAGATATTTTAATTTTCCTACTGCTTTATGATGGGAGTTTGGGGCTGGAAAAAGATCCAATATGGCCGCCTAACTGATTATCCGACAGTTTCGAGTGGCAAATTTGAAACTACCATACCCAAAAACCTATATAAAACCAGTGTCAGCTTCAAAATCCATCAAATAAAATAATCAAATATGGTTGCAAACCACGCTGCATATTCACTGGTCCACGGCGGCCAACTTCCCTTGAACAAACTTTAATTCCTAATCCTAACTCCCAGATTCCGGCCTAATCAATTCAGCGGTTCTGGAGAAGACATTTTTGAGAAAACTAGGTCATCAAAGATGGCCGCCAAAGCATTTGACCAATCAAGTTCTCTTGAACAAACTACGAGTGCGCGATTTTTGCTTTGAAACATCGCGATCGATTTTGTAAAAAAAAAATCACAATTTTCTATTAAATCGAGGGTTGCACGATTTTTAGATTATTCTATTAATCGCGATTATAATTCAAAATGATCGTGGACGATTATAAAATTAAATAATCGTATAATTGACATGTTGAAATTTTGTCGACACTTTTACGCTTGTGAAACTCTGCTCGCATTACCAATCATGGAAACAAACATCCAGCGATCGGCCGAATGTTGAATGATTAAACTAAATAAAGAACTGATTTGTTTGTATATTAACTAAGTCAATACTTAGGGAGAAAATGCGTTGAATTTCCGTGGTATTTTGCCTAATTGAAGCCTAGGCTTCCATTAGGACAAGAGGTGTTCAATTTCCAACCCAACATCTCTGAGAAAGGGGTGGGCTTATATTAGTTTTCCCAAAAAAGTTTTCTAAAACTGATACCACGGAAATTCAACGCATTTCCTCCCATAAAAATTCCCACTGCCTGCGCCTATGTTTAATATATACCTCAAAACATCACCGGGGAAGTCAAATTATTTGATTTGAGTGCCTAAATATTGCGTATCCTTTGAAAAAGGTCATTTATTAAATCAAAATTAATCCACAATTTGATATAAAATGGCGTCGCGAAAAAATACAAATCATGTGATTCGCCTCCAATTGAAGAGTTTATTTTAGAGCGAGTACTCGGATATAAATATTCCGGAATCGGGGACTCGGAACTCGGGTATTTCTATATATATTATATATGCGCGATAGGAACTGAGTATTATACTGATCTGAATAACGGGTACGTACCCGTTTGATAAAATCCCGTTAGCGTATAATATCTCGGTAGAAGACACCGCCTCCCATCGCAAAAGAGCCGCTGGCTCGCCAACTTAAGAAGCCGGCTATATTGTCATTCGTCATAATTCAATTTGGATCATTTAATGTTACAAAATTGATGCACATTTTCTCCCGTGCTTGTTTGGTACATAAATTTGGTCTTAAAATATATTTATATAAGGTATTTAATCATGCAAAGACCTTTTTAAGCGCATTTTGACTACAAGAGTGTGGAATAAACTTTATTATATCTTGAACATACGTGGCCTACTATTAATATTAATCTAATAGGTGGTCGAGATTTACAAATCCAAGGCCTGTATTGACTTCTAGAGGCGCCGGATATGTATCAGGGCAGCGATCGGTCTTAAGTCGACACACCCTGTGTGACACGATTGTTATTATTATACATGCTATTCTTACAAATTTGCTCTTAAAAAAATTTTTCCTATACAATCTGCTGAGTTAGGGGATGGGCTTCTAATACAGTTTTGCCATTTTGAAACTGCTAATCATCGCGATTATGAAAATTAAATAATCGTGCAACCCTAATTAAATCGTAGGTCCAAATTCCCAAAAGTATAAACCGGGGTAACGTGACAAGTCACCAAAACTGGGACTTGGAATTTCTAGAAAAAGTTGAAATAAATTATACAAAAAAATAGCACAAAATTAGAACACAATTTCATGCGACAAATTCTTAGCCTTTATCCTACGTCTATGCTTAATGTATACCTTATATCCATAATCGCGGGAGTGAAATTATTAATTGGGACAGCCTAAATATTGTGTATAGTTTCAAAAACATTGTTTATTTCATCAAAATTTGACATAAAATGCTGTCGAGTAAAAATATAAACCCCGCTTCCGCTTATAGCCTCCCTTTGTAGTTTGAGCGTACGTCATTACCCGAGTAGTGCAAAGACGCTAATATTAGTACCCCGGGAGATATTGCGCAATCCATATGCATAGGACCGTAGCTTTGAGTAGCTACAATAGTAACGGCGTAAACTCGTTCTATAGTGCAGTTTATAGTTGCTTTCAGAATGTACGATTTACATTTAAGAGGCATCAACAGAGCGCACAGTTCAAAATACAACAATCTGGAATGCTGTTGCATTATTTTCTTTAATTAGGCATGACAACAGAATCAAAAAGGAAAAATTAGTACACAGCCTGAAATTGCGAAAAGAATTAAAAAGAATTATGTTCAGTGATTATTGCCTAACACTCTGCAACTAAGTATGTATTTGGTATTTCACGACAGACTCGGGGTCTGCAGTGAAAGAAAGAAAATTATACGGCGATTCGACGGAGTAACTAGCTGGTTTTCTCAATGACAAAGGTGTACCTCGCTATTGTTAGCTGGTTTACCATAGAGCTTCATGTTTTGATTAGGACTTAGTGAACACATGCGTGAAGCGATAAAAAACCCCACAATGGATACATGTGCGAATGGATTATAACTATTCTTTTACTGCTGAATGATGAGTTTTAAAATCTTATAGTCTGCTCAATTTTTTCACGATTTTTAGATTTTTTTCAATTACACGGTAGAAAATTGTGATTTTTTTCAAAATCGCGATTTTCGATTAAATTGTGATATCGCGCAAGCATAGAACAAACTTGCTTCAGGTCTTTGCTATAGATGATTTGTCATGAGTTTTGAATCCATCCCACAAGCGGTTCCATAGATCTTTAAAGACATTTCTAAAATTCAGTCATAATCCAAGATGGCCACCAGCCAAATTGACTGATCGGCTTCATTTGAACAAACATGGATCTTGATGCTCTTAGAATGCTTCCTGACAAATATAATTTAAATCGGCTAATTGGTTCTCAAGAAGACATTTTAAATTCTCTATTACTTTAGTATGAGTTTTTCACTGGAAAGATCCAAGATAGCCACCAAACCGTTTATCCGACAGCTTCGAATGTGGCAAATTTAAAATCGGCATACTCAAAATTTTTTATAAAACCAATTTCAGCCTCAAAATCCATAAAAGTACAAAAATCCAATATGGCCGACAAGCACGCTACATTTTGATTGGCGGCCATGTTTTTTTAAAGTATCAACTTCACATGAACAAACTTTAATGTCCCTTAGCCCCTAATGATATTTCCCAAATTTCGGCCGGAACCATTCACCGGTTCTGGAGAATTCATTTTCTCGAAAACATGGTCATCTAAGATGTCTGTCAAAGCATTTGGCCAATCCAGTTTGCTTGAAAAAACATGTTTCAGCTGTTGCCATAGACGATGTTTTATGAGATTTGAATAGATCCCCCAAGTGGTCTTGAAAACGATTTTTAGACATTTCTAAAAATCAGTTAAAATCCAAGATGGGCGCCAGCCAAATTGGCTGATCAGCTCCCTTTGAACAAACTTGGATCGCTTATTCCCTAAGGATGTTTCCTGCCAAATATGTTTGAAATCAGCCAAATAGTTCTCGTGAACTTTTAATTCTCCTATTGCTTTACTATGGAAGTTTTTGGCGGAAAAACGATCCAAGATGGCGACCAAATCATTTATCCGGCAGTTTCGAAGGTGGCAAATTCGAAATCAGCATACCCAAAAACCTATATAAACCCAATTTCTGCTTCAAAATCCATCAAATAAAAAAATCAGATATGGCCAGCAAACACGCTACATATTGACTGGTCCAACGTGACCATGTTTTTTACATATCTACTTCCCTAGAATAAACTTTAATGGTCCTTAATCCCCAATCGTATCTCCAAAATTTATGCCTGATTCGTTCAGCGCTCCTGGAGAAGAAATCATTTTCATGAAAACCAGGTCATCCAAGATGGCCGCCAACTTGAACAAACTTCTATCTCCATGCCCTAAGGATGCTTCCTGTCAGATATAATTGAAATGGGCCTAGTGGTTTTTAGCAGTTGTTTAAAGAAAAGTTGTCGGACAGATAGACGAACAGATGGTCACCACGTCATAAGCTAACTTGGCCATTCTGGCCAGGTGAGCTAATCCCATAGTAGTACGCCATTATACCCTAGTTGCATATTTCAACCCTTTAACCCTCAGATTTGTAAAAAGAAATTTCAATTTTCTCATAGAAAATGTCCCTTTACAGACCAAGAGAAGACTATTTTAGAAAATTTACCAATGGAATGACTGGCTCGACAGATATTCATGGTAAATTTCCTAAAATAGTCTTCTCTTGGTCTGCAAATGAACATTTCTCAAGACCACTGCAGAAGCCATTTTTCGATGATATGAGTGTTAAAGGGTTAATTTCATTCCAGCCATACAGATAATGTGCTAAGTAGTTTATAAGCCAATTAGACAGGAACTATATTGACCGTGTCCTACATCTTGAGCCCATTTTCTGCATATCACACATTATGTGTGGCAGTGTCGCAAAATTAGGATTTCACAAAATAGTATACCCCCTTAATGAATCAAGTCTATTAAAAAACTCAAACATTCATCAAATTTTTTTTTAATTTTGCTGCAATAATGATATAGAACAAATCTGCAAAGTTTTGTTGGGATCAGATAAGCCCTTGATAAATTAAGACCATTAACATTCTGGGCATAAGCAAGACATAAGTCTAAATCCAGTAAAAATAAGGAAAAAATTTAAAAAATCATATTCATTTAGACTGAATGCACTGATGGTATAAAACAAAACTGCAAAATCTTAATGGGATCGGACTGAAGTCATTGATTAATTAAATGTCAACTAAAAAACTTTAACATTCTTCTAATTCTTGGCTTAACCTCGATATAAATCACACAAAGATATTCTAAGTCAAAACCCCGTAAAAGTATGGATAAATGTGAAAATCACAATGATTATGATGGAGACTGGATGCAATGATAGTATAAAACAAATCTTTAAAGTTTTATTGACATCGGTTAAGCCCTTGATAAATTAAATGTCCATGGAAAAACTTTAACATTTACCTAATTCTTGATGAAATGGAAAAAACTTTAACATTTACCTAATTCTTGGTGAAATGGAAAAACTTTAACATTTACCTAATTCTTGATGAAATGGAAAAACTTTAACATTTACCTAATTCTTGATGAAATGGAAAAACTTTAACATTTACCTAATTCTTTGTGAAATGGAAAAACTTTAACATTTACCTAATTCTTGATGAAATGGAAAAACTTTAACATTTACCTAATTCTTGATGAAATGGAAAAACTTTAACATTTACCTAATTCTTTGTGAAATGGAAAAACTTTAACATTTACCTAATTCTTGATGAAATGGAAAAACTTTAACATTTACCTAATTCTTGATGAAATGGAAAAACTTTAACATTTACCTAATTCTTGGTGAAATGGAAAAACTTAACATTTACCTAATTCTTGGTGAAATGGAAAAACTTTAACATTTACCTAATTCTTTGTGAAATGGAAAAACTTTAACATTTACCTAATTCTTGTTGAAATGGAAAAACTTTAACATTTACTTAATTCTTGGTGAAAAATAAGATAAATCCAAACCTCCTTAAAATATGGAAGAATTGTGAAAATCATTTCAACTATGATGGAGACTGGGGACTAGATGCAATGATAGTATAGATCAAACCTGTAAAATTTTATTAAGATCTTTTAAGTCCTTGATGAATTCAATTTCCATTGAAAAACTTTAACATTTACCTAATTCTTGTCAGGACGGATGGCAAACGTCATTTGGATCACTAATCCGAGATCTGCTCCTTCGCTATGGGCTCCACAAAAATTACATCCCAGATAACTGACTGAGCTATATCCTAGTGCCAGCATGTCCTTAATGACAGGGTTCATAGCACTAATGATTGACAGTAATGAGACATACATGAGAGTGAATAGTGATATAGGAGGGATCGCAGAAACGTAAAGTAAAATATCTGCAATCTACAGCACCATCAGTTAAAGTACTCACTACAGGGATTGCCCGAGTTCGATCCACGTTCAGGTCGAAAACTTTAAAAGGTAAAAGTTACATCCATCCCAGATGACTGACTGAGCTATATCCTAGTGCCAGCTTGTCATTAATGACAGGGTTCATAGATCTAATGATTGACAGTAATGAAAGCCATACATGAGTGACTAGATCGCAGAAACGTAAAGTAAAATATCTGCAATCTATAGCACCAACAGTTAGAGTACTCGCTACAGGGATTGCCCGAGTTCGAACCATGTTCAGGAAAAAACCTGAAAAAGGTAAAAGTAGTAGTAGTGTCGGAATTAAAATGATACCACCTCCCTCAACTGGCTGCCGTTCGGCGATCCGTGGCCCCCACCGCCCTCTCAATCCATGGGGCATAAGTTGTTGAGACATGTGGTTGGTGTATGCCTCTAGATGGAGCCCCGCAGGGTTGTTGAGACAGGTGGTTGGTGTATGCCTCTAGATGGAGGGCCCCAGGGATTGAGAGGGCGGTGGAGGCAACCACGGATTGCCAAACGGCTGCCAGTTGAGGGAGGTAGTATCATTTTAATTCCGACACTACTACTACCACACATAAGAGGGTCTGAACGCCCATTTAGAGACAAGGTCTTGATGTGATGTCATGCTTCTCGGGTAATGGGTAAAGAGTAATACTGTCATGAAACAAAAACTAAAAAAACAAAACAAAACACTATAAAACTCCCGCCCCCGCTACTCTTCGGGAGAACCCCCGCATTACTGCTCGCGCTCTCTCTCTACGGGTTTTTTTAGGTGGTTCCCCGTTGCTCCTATTTTTTGTACCATTTTGAACTTGGTACCATCTAGCTTTTTGAGAGATTTGAACCATGTTTTTTTTTATTAGAATTCAGCGCTGTTATCAACTGAGCCAACGGGGAACCGATAATTAGATTACAAATAATGATACTTATTTGTTGTGCAATAATAGCAAACAAATCAATTGGACTGATAACACACTGGTAACTACTAAATTACAGTCTATAATACATACGTTATCTCGAAGTGACGTCAAGATCTAGAGGTCGTGTAGTTAATGCGTTGGTTCAGATCCTCGTTTTGTGTTATTAGCAAACTTAAAATCACAGGTTCAAATCTCACTATTAGCATTTGTGGATAACTCGGCCATTTCTGGTCAGATTGTAAAGTGGTAAACAGTTTTGAAATTCTCGCTTCATTCCGGTCCGAATGACGAGAATGAAGTGATTTAAAGAAATCCCCAGTACCAAGTCGGTACAATATAAGCATACACTCTCTCGCAATACTGACACGTGTTGCCAGGGAAGATGACACGTGCGCATGCATGCTACGCATTCTTACAGACTTAGCCATACCTCTCTCATAGGGCTTTATACACGCGTACTATCCTATCAAGGGGGGCATGCTTGGAACGCACCCGGAGCGGTCGTCCCATACCCGGCCTAACTGGGACGGCCCGTACCCGTCCAGCCGATCGGCGCTACATGATCACGTGATTCCATGTCTACAATTACTCTTTACCCGCACAGTCACATAAAACCCATGATTGCAGACCACAGACCCTCGACTGGGCCAAAGTCAAGAATAGTAGTTCATTTGGCCCACCTGCTATGCGGTAACACCCAATTAGACACAGCATCGATAATGGTATACCACATGTGAACGCACAACAATACATTACGTGTAAACACTCAAAACACTCAACTACGTGTAAACGCTCATCTACAAACAATATTACACACAAAGGGCCTGAGCGCCTTGTGATCAACCCCACACACATCTGAACGCCCATTAAAAGAGACAAGCATCCACTATCACATCGACACGACGGACCCCCCACAGGTTCCAGGTACTGATCGCCTTGTGAGCACCACACATAATAGGGTCTGAACGCCCATTTAGAGACAGACATCCACAGTGATATACACCATGATTACTGTTGCACAGCTTCGCACTATTGCAAAGCAATTCGGCCTTAGAGGCTACTCTAAGGTCAAGAAAGCCGACCTGCTCCAGATGATCGGACAGGCCTGTGCCGAGGAGTCACAGAAGCGACTCTCCCGAGCAATGAAGACGGGAAGGTTTCCAGCGCTTACCAAAGATGATCCTTGGAATCCCCACAAGAATGCGCAGCGGATACGTGGGCTTCGTCAGTTGGACGAGGAGGTGACTGCTAGCTTGCGAGCCAAGACTGTAGCGAGGCGGATGGCGGACCATCCACTGGAGCGCTTACCTCCCCTACGCAGGATCACTAAGCGAGTGATGAGGGGGCCGAGGTCTGAACCCTTAGCCTGGAGCATGAGGCGAGAAGGCGAACACATTCTCGACCAGCATCTCGGCGAAAGGGAGACAGAGGATAGAGGACGCCGGTCAGTATGCTGGACACTCTCCAGAGGTTTAGAAGGATACCTCACAGGCCAGATCATGCAAAAGATCCAGCAGACTGTCCAGAACGCCTTCTACCTCCGCTACACCCACAAGAATGCTCCAGGGAGCCTGTGGCTGAACACGATAGGAGCAGCTCAGGACTGGGTGGCAGCAAGAGAGCAAGCCCGCCTCGACACAGACAATATCAATCGACCCAACACCAAGTGGGCTTTTGTTCAATCTATCAACGTTGAGGTCAGGGCTGTCATCGACCGCTAACCACTGCTTGGGACAGGCCCCCTCCCAGACTGGCTATGACAGAAGAGTATGACTGCCCTCGACACCTACAGGGACAATATGTGACTCTGGAGATGTCTAGCAGTCCACCGAGGAGCGAGAGCTGATAGAAGTACAGCTCCTGCATGAGAGCGTGCCACACAGTTCTATGGCAAGACAGTGACAGTACCTGATGTCTGCAAGACCTCGCTGGATCAGCTGGACAAGATAGAGTTCTTCGCCAAGAGCGGGATTCGCGTGTATGAACCAACCGAAGAGGGCACCTGGCACTTGATCAGGCAAGCGGCTCACTACCGTGACACCATGACCATCGGAGTATGGGACCACCACGCCTTCTACATCAAGAACATCTCCAAGCTGGCACATACACTAGTCTGCAGTCATTGTCAGCAGAGGTTTACACAGGCATGCAATCTTCAATGCCACGCTGATCACTGTACAGGCGGCAAAACAACAATTGTGTGTCCTGGCGAGAAGGTTGAGGCGCCACAGTCTGCGTATGAGAAAGCCTTCTATCCGCCCCAACCATCCAGTTCAGCGGCTACTCGTTGGATCGAGTATGAGTCGAGAAACAGAGGCGTACACATACACCATGTAGAGTGTGGGCACGGTGGCGAGCGTTGGATCGAGGGCGCTCCCGTAGATGGTTATGATCCGACCACCAACACCGTTTACCAGTTCCATGGCTGTTACTGGCACGGGTGCTCACAACACCAGCTAGGTGAGGATGCCGAACAAAGATACCGCAAGACAGTCCTGAGAGAGAAGCTGAGAGCATCCCAAAGCAACAGCAGCGACTGATGAACGAGTGGTGTGACCAAGTGCCTGTACTGGGGTTCAACTCTGGGTGGTATGACTTGAACTTCATCAAGAAGTACTTTGTCGATGGGCTGACTGACAGTACGGGTACAGTGAGTCGCCAAGAAGGCTAGTCAGACCATGTTCCTCATAACACCTGAGCTACGGTTTCTCGATGTGCTGAACTACCTCGGCCCAGGAGTCTCGTATGAGGTATGGGTCAAAGCTTACGGGTGTACACGGCAGAAGAGTGTGTTCCCGTATGAATGGTTTGACACTCATGAGAAGCTCAACTATCCAGGGCTTCCTGACTACTCAGCATGGACATCTAAGCTCAAGGGCGGCTACATCTTGATGTGATCAGAGTGGGAACAGTGTAACCAGACATTCAGCGAGCATGGAATGCGGGCATTCGCCGACTGGCTGAGATACTACAACAACCTGGACGTCAGTCCATTCATCGAAGCCCTAGAGCGGATGCGGGAGTTCTACACAGAACGAGAAATAGACATCCTCAAAGATGTGGTGTCTCTCCCAGGTGTGTCACTGCAGTACCTCCTACATGGAACCGCTCAGCACATGCCGGATGTTAGCCTCTATTCACTGGGCAAGGAAGCCTATGAGATGCTGAAGGGTGCTGTTGTTGGAGGTCCCAGCATCGTGTTCACCAGATACCACAAGGCCGGTGTGACTCGAATACGCCAGAGTGAGCGTGTCTGCCAACGTCTACTCGGCTACGATGCAAATGCTCGGTACCTGTCAACGATGGCCAAAGAGATGCCATGTGGTAAGGAGACAGTGCGCCATTGGTCTGGTGCTAGTGGTGTAGCTAGCTTTAAGAAGGCTCTCCTAGCAGACAGCTGGTTTGGGTTTGCTGAGGTGGATATAGAGGTACCCAAGGCTCTGTGGGCAAAGTTCGAGGAAATGCCTCCTCTCTTCTATAACCACGAGATCCCGGTAGAGGCAATCTCTTGTGAGATGCTGGCATATCTAGGGCGAACAGGGAGGAAGCGCCCACCACCCAGAAGCTGGTCGGTGCCCTCTCTGGCAAGAAGCGGCTGCTGTACGGCGCAACACTCAAGTGGTATATAACCCCTGGCCTGGAGATCACTGCTGTATACCGCACCATAGACTATGAGGCCAAGCGCCCATTCGAGTGGTTCGTGGAGAATGTTACGGAGGCCCGCCGCTCAGGAGATGTAGATAAGAGCAAAGCGCTCTTGGCAGATCTCTTCAAACTCCTCGGCAACAGTGCCTACGGGAAGCTCATTGAGGCCCTAGAACGTCATAGCAACACCAGCTTCACGAAGGATGAACGCGTGGTAGACAAGGCCCTACGTAGTGCATGGTTCGAAGATCTCGAGGAGATCGGTGAGTCATACGAGCTCCAGAGTCGCAAGCTGAGAATCACAATTCGAAGGCCCTTCCAGGTGGGGATAGCTTGTGAAGCTGCGAATGCTGGAGTTCTACTACGACTTCCTCGATCGCTACGTAGCTCGTGACAGCGTTGAGTACCTGCAGATGGACACTGACTGCGCGTATATCGCTATAGCAGGCCCCAACCTCGACGACGTCATTCGCCCTGAGAGGTGAGCAGAGTACCAGGCTCATAAGCGGGACTGGCTAGCTTGGGACAAATCGTCTGGACGGACACCGGGACTGTTCAAGCTCGAGTTTGAAGGTTCTCGTGGTATCGCTCTCTGCTCCAAATGCTACTACGTGGAGCGCGCAGCTGCAAGTAAGTGCTCGGCTAAGGGAATGTCAAAGCAGCGGAATGAGGTTCTACAGCGCCCTACATGGCGGGGTGCACAGAGCTAAAAACCGAGGCCTACGCATGCGCAACCAGGGTATGGTGACGTATGAGCAGGAAAGACTCGGACTCTTACTATGATAAGCGCCATGTGCTGCCAGATGGTGTCCATACCGAGCCCATCGAGTATCATGTTAGCACCCTAGGTGGTGGTAGCTGCGTGTCTGCAGGGACTAGCTGAAGCTCTTCTATGACAAATGGTCGCCTAGGCACCCAGTGCTGGCGTGACAGGTAGTACAGTGTAGGCTGCCCCTCCGCCTCCACATACCTGTCAAGCCTGTGAACATCTATCGACCAGTTAGGATCTGTTGCATGCCGTCGACCACCTTCCAGCTCCCCAGGCTCATACAGGTACCGAACCAGAGCATCAGGTGGTAGGCACTCCTCTCCCTTGTTCGCTCCTCTAGAGCTGTGACCAGCAGTGTCTGCTAGCCTCTACCGGCTTCTTCCCGATTAGCCTAGTAACCTCAGCATTGGATCTCTCCACCACAGCAGGCAGCCCTCTCACCCATACTTTAGAACGTTCACCCGGCGCGGCCATTTCCTGGGCGTATTGGTGTGGGAACAGTCTCTCTGCCAGTGTCCGATCCACCGCTCAACGATAGCCTGGGCACGGTGATGCCCTACCTCGCCTCGCCTCGCCTAACCGCCACACCATGTTTCCGGCTGCAGTCTCACCTCTGAACTCCTTACCATCATCCACCTGCAACAATTCCGGCCACTGGAGGGAATTTTCCGTAGCCTCGTAGACACCCTGGAATGCCTGGGCCACCTGGCTAGCTGACTTGTCTGTGAGCAGTACTGCCGCCTTGTACCTGCTGGCGACATCGACGATGGTGAGGGCATACTTGTAGGTCTTACGACCAACCGAGTAATGCAGAAGGAATAGAACATCTGCCTGGTGAACTCTGTTCGGGACAGTTTCATCGAAATGGGCATGCCTGATGTGCCGTGGATAAGGTCTGTATATCTGCCACATCGCCTGGCGGCTGAGCCACTGGCTAACTTTCTCCAATGGGAAGTTGTGGCCCTTGCGATGTGCAGCCTCGAGTAGTTGAGGGGGCTCACGGTAATATCCACCAGTAAAATAGTAGAGTTCCTCAAGAAAGACGGTTGATAAACTCCCGGATTTCATTACTGACGTCCACTCCCGTCCTGTCACGCACGGCCTGGGTGAACTCTAAACAGATGAACAGACGGCCGTCATTCATTCGACCATCACTGAAGACCTCCTCAAACACCTCCGTACACTGGCGTCTAATCTCTGCTGGATCCTCACTGAACAGTAGTTTATCGACCAACCCTCGGAAGTTAAGGGACTTGACCAGGTCGTACAGAGACGCCATCCTTATATAGTACGGCTTAAATGTTCGGCGGACCAGATGGCCGCGAGCGCTGTGGCAACGTACAGTAGCCAAGGGCCTGCGACTCTGAAGAACATAACTTCTCCTGAGGCAATGGCACGTATGGCTTCAGACACCATGGAGAGCATTGTTGGCGATCTTGCGGACCGTCTCACCAGCCTTCGTTGTGAACAGAGCGATCAGAGCCCCAACTGCTGCCAGCGGAACAATAGAACCTTTTACGTAAGTGCGATAGAGTCCTTTCGCTTTGTGTACTAGCTTGCGGGATTCAGGCTCTACATCATCATACTCACCACCAACATCGTAGTCTGCATCATAATCCTCCTCATCATAGTCCTCGTCATCTATATACGCGACTGGATCAGCCTCTGGTTCATACATCGCTCTGGGGATCCGTCGCTGGGGCATCTATATAGTAGCTTAAAACTGTAGTCTATAGCATGGCATCCGCAATCTTGAATGCGGGCGTGTTTGCCTTAGCGAACTGGGGACTCAGCTTTGCCGACAAGAAGGCGGCAGAGGTCGAGCGTGAGCATCATAACCAGGCGATGGAGAAGCTGTCTAAGGAGAAGTTTGAGTACAGTAAAGCACTCGAGCATATGCGCTAGAGGGAGACACGCCGACGACAACTCCGAGCTCAGGCCAACCAGAGCATCAAAGAGGCAGATGAGTCTCAATGAGTACTACGAGGCTGTAAAGATATCTGAGCCAACGCTCGACTATGAAACATCGACAGGTCAGAAGACAGCAGAGCTTATAGTAGTGATGGCAGCTGCAGCTGTGACGACAGGAGTCATGCTCTACGCACGCTCAAGCTGAATACCTGATGTGTTCGACACGCATACCTTAGCATAGCCAAAGTAAAGTACCGTCACACCTAATGAGCGAGTCCCAGCTATGAGGTTTCCGATGTTGAAGCTGAGCCAGTTGCCCTGATTAGGTGGGATGTCCCTGCTCCCGAGGTGGTGACGGCCCTCGAGTGCCGACTCGCGGTCGTCGCTTCCACTGGTTAGTCGCAGAAGTGCATATGACACATTTTTTTGTCTGTAGAGTTGGCAAGCAGCCAGCTCGCGTACCTCACCAAGAACATTGGTCCCAGCAACCAGAAGCTTGAAGTCGTCTAGCTTATCCACCTGCTGGATGGCTCCTCCCTTCTGAACCAGGACCGCAACAGCGACACAGTCCGATGCACCACGATGCAATGTCAGCTCTACCCATTGGTTAGCTGTGGCTTGGACCTGGTGTTCCCGCTCCACATGCACGATCCGCTGTTTGGAACCAGTTTGCTTCAGCTCCTGGTCATTCTCGTCATGCCAGACATGAACCCGGAGGAACAACCTATCCTGCATGGCAGCCGGATTCACGTGTGTGTTCTCAAGGAGGGTTGAGAGTGGAACTGCCACGGGCTTCTCGACGCCTTCCCGTAGTTTGAATTCCGTGAACCCCTTATTGCACCCCACAGCGTAGTACCCCTTTCCCTTCGCATAGGTTGGTCCATGAGCCAGCGGACCTAGGACTCGGTACTCATCGTTGGCATAGGTGGTGTCCACGATGCTGCTGCTGTGCACGATCTCCCATCTGTTCAGAACCTGCAGGAGCTCTACCGTCTGTTCTATTGTGCTCTGAAGCTTGAACTCGAGTGTCATGCTCTTGATCTCATGGATCTGTGCCGAGATTGCAAAGTCAATGTACTTCCCAGCAGCGGACAACGGGTTCTCATCATGTATACTGGGTCGAATGACCGTCAGGCAGTCATTCCGAGGATCAGTGCGGTGCGATGTCGCGGGTTCAATGGCCCCATCTGGATGTTGCACATACTGCAGCATGTTTACGGTCTGGGTATATAGAGGTTTTAAACGGCTGCCATGTTTGGTAAAGTTCTCCAGCAGATAGTCTATAGGCAGCAGGACAAGTCGGCACAACAGTCACAGCCACGGCGTGCACTGTCCCACTGTGACATGGTCCGAGGACTGCTTCGTGACATCAACATTATCTACGAGCGAGCCAAGGTTACACCTCCGTCTGATGCGAAGATACTGGCCACCATAGAGGAAGGAGCGCCAGCTCGTAGTACAAAAGAACTCCTGACTCGGATACTCTACCGGAAGTCTGACAGCACCCAGGGCAAGTTACTACCCAACCTACCTGTGGCCCCAATCAACAGTCCTGTTATTCTAGCTCTCCAAAGGGTGAGGGTCGAACCCAAAGATATACTAACGGTCAGGAAGTGGGCTGCCGTATTTAGCCTCCATCGCCAGGAAGAGCGAGAGATGCTGGATAGACTCCAGTCTGGAGCAAATAACTACTTCAGGGAGGTCAGTGCCGCTGTAGCGGAGAGCCACGACACCGGTCATGGAGAAGGTACTCAGGAGGCTGTTGAGCACATCTTCAACGAAAGAGGGCGCAGGAGATTGGCCAGTAATCTGCCAGCATTTACAAAATTCCCAGATAACTACCAGGACTACCTCATCAAATCCACTCGCAAGTCAGATGCTAGGTGCACATGGCTAAAGTGGATCTTCCGTGAGAGGTTCCAGAAGACGAGAGTTCCAGACAAGGACCCTCGGTGGCTAGAGTTTCGGCAACAGTACACACCTGACGAAGTAGCTTCTGACGAAGGTTCTCAAGCCTCTGACGAAGTAGCGGAGACTGCGGACGAAGTTCCTCAGCCTTCTGAGATTGCTTGAAGTGTGACAGCTCACCTGTCTCCTTGTTGCTGAAGATGAAGCGGTACAGATCAGCTGCCCTCTGTACACCTGCGATGGCTAAAGTGGGTCTTCCGTGAGAGGTTCCAGAAGAAGAGAGTTCCAGACAAGGACCCTCGGTGGCTAGAGTTTCGGCAACAGTATGCACCTGACGAAGTAGCTTCTGACGAAGGTTCTCAAGCCTCTGACGAAGTAGCGGAGACTGCGGACGAAGTTCCTCAGCCTTCTGAGATTGCTTGAAGTGTGACAGCTCACCTGTCTCCTTGTTGCTGAAGATGAAGCGGTACAGATCAGCTGCCCTCTGTACACCTGCGATGGCTAAAGTGGGTCTTCCGTGAGAGGTTCCAGAAGAAGAGTTCCAGCCAAGGACCCTCGGTGGCTAGAGTTTCGGCAACAGTACGCACCTGACGAAGTAGCTTCTGACGAAGGTTCTCAAGCCTCTGACGAAGTAGCGGAGACTGCGGACGAAGTTCCTCAGCCTTCTGAGATTGCTTGAAGTGTGACAGCTCACCTGTCTCCTTGTTGCTGAAGATGAAGCGGTACAGATCAGCTGCCCCCTGTACACCTGCGATTAAGTCCCCTTTTGTCTCCTTGAGGGTTAGGCTGTCGTATATGGTCTCGAGCAGGGCATGTCCACACTTGGAGCTGAAGTATAGCAGCCGGGCATTGTGGCGGATGTCTGGTGAGATCTCGCAGGTGTACTTCTGAAAGAGGATGAAGACAGTTATCTTTGTGTGCCGGATGCGCCTGGTGATGTTGCTGAGGTAGGTGACTGTCTTCTGGTCCATTGCAGGGTCATCGATAACTTGAACAAGTGGTTCTGTCAGTCGGGCTGTCAGCAGCTTCTCCATCAGTGCTTGCAGGTTCTGCGTCTTGGTGATTGGGCCATTGTACCATTGATCATTACTGTCAACCGCCTCAGCGGTGGAGTCAGACACCAGAAGTATGTATTGAGTGTAGATGTTCGGCCAGGAAAGCCTGCAGCAAGATGTTTTTCCCGTGTCCTGATGGGGCAATGATCAGCACCGGCCAGCCTACTGTCGAATGGTACAGACATGCGTGCGAAGGATGGTTAGCACTTGGTCAGCGGTAGCCTCGTCTATATCTGGGCGACTAAACAGCAGTACTTTCTGCACCAGCTCTTTCGCCTGCAGAGCGGGGAATCCTGCACCTCCGGCGGATACGGAGGATGCGATGGAGGCGTCAAGCATGAAATCCCAGCGAAATCCCAGCAGCAGCTGAGAAGATAGCGTAGAGGGCCTGTGTCAGCACCCACAGTGTCTAGTACATCCAGTATCTGTATGATACATGCACGGGAAGCCATGACTATCCTGTGGTCTTAAACGGCAAACCAAAGAACCCTGACTTCTTCACCTCTGGTAGCTGGAGGTAGCACCTTTTTTGCCATCGACAGTGATACTGCTCAGGCCGAGGGTGCCTATCTTGAGATTCTCCTGTGCAAAGGACTCAGCCATAACCTCGTAGAGCTGCCATGGGAAGTGGTGTCGTGTCGACTGGCTGCAGTGTCGGGGTCGGAACGCCTGGAGCTGCCGTGTCGACTGGCTGCAGTGTCAGGGTCGGAACAACTGTATGCCTGTATTACAC
Organism: Chaetoderma sp. LZ-2023a; assembly: GCA_034401795.1. NCBI lineage: Eukaryota > Metazoa > Mollusca > Caudofoveata > Chaetodermatida > Chaetodermatidae > Chaetoderma > Chaetoderma sp. LZ-2023a. Next base: position 2,627,456 of record CM067368.1, read on the forward strand.
GTAGGTGCGTTGATGTCAGTGTTGAAGCCGAAGTGGACACCGGGGGAACTCCCCTCGACTATCATGTTGCTATAGGCCCTGACTTGGAGGTCCTCGATGTTCACGATCAGGTTGCTCGGAATCAACCGTAGGTGTGGTGAAATAGCAAAGTCAAGTTTGCGACGGGCCTTCTGCAACCCCTGCTGGAACTTGGCAATAAGACTACTGGGGTCTGCCACGATGATCATATCCTCAACGAGACAGATGAACATGGCCTGGACCTCTGCTCTGCTGACACCATCTATGGAATGCCGCAGCTGGGTCTGTGCTGTAAGGAGGCAGTAGCAGAGTGCTTCCAGGGACTGGTTGATCCGAACGATCCCTGCTGGTGTGAGGCCTGAGGTGGTGTGTGGGACAAAGTACTTCCACACATCTGGATAGTTCTGCCGCAAGCCAGTGATGTGCCTATTTTGCACCAGCGCTCCAGGGTCGGAGTCTTCCGACGGCCTACTCGTCGGGGTGTTCGATAGGGGAATCCTGAGTAGTTACGTCTCGGGTCACCGCACATAACCCCTAGACCGCTGTTGTCACCACCATGCCACCGATAGTCTGGGTGAGCGCTGAACTCTCTCTGTAGTCTGCTGGCCGCTGAGACGCTATGACTGTTGAGCTGTGGGTCGAAGTCGTTTGTATCAGGGAGGCTTGCACCCAGCTCATGGAGGATTCGTCGCACCGTGAAGTACACGTGGAATCTGAGACAGCTGGCGATGAGCACAGCTTCAGGAGTACCAGAATAGGAGTGAAACTTACTCCACATCCTGCCATGGCACACCACACGGCAAAGTTCAGCTGCTGATTCTAGTATGAGAGGCTTGGAGCAGCCATCCAAGTATGAGCTTGCTTCGCATCCTTGATGGTGATGGGGTGGTTGGTCAGCGGTCATGGGTTGACGGAGAAGCTGGTTCGGGACCGTCCATCCAGTGATGGAGAACGGTGTTAGCTCTGGTATATCATCCAGTAGGCCTCTCAGGCCAGTCAAGGGTGTACCCAGGAGGGGCGGTTGGCTCCGGATGACTGTCGTGAGGTTCAGTGGGAAGGCCATCTATACAGGTGTTCTTAAAGCTACCGTACAGGCAGCACACTATTTGTAGTCGTCTCGACTCCAGAGCCCAGCGAGGCGACCTCGCCGTAACATCTTGTTTTTAGCTCCTCCATATCAACCCGCCCGCTGGAGCCTTTGAGGTATTGCTGTCGCACTTTAGGTTTCTCCGTGCGGTACAGGGCTTGGACCTTCAATATATGATGGTACTCTTCATCGGTGACCTGGCCATCCTCGAGAGCTTTGCTGACAGACTCATCGATAGTCCGTAGCATATTCTGTGCCAGTGTCACGTACTTAGCATGTTTCTCCAGCCTCCTTGTGATCTGCCGCTGTCCCACCCCCAAGGCCAAGACAGTGGCGGCTAGTGTCACTCCACCCAGCGGGATGGCGACGATGGCACCCACCCCTGTAGCGAGAGAGGCCACAGCTGCCACACCAGCACTGGCTCCAATCACACCTGCAGCAGTGGGTGTACGCGAGAGGACGTTGTAGGCTGTCTTATATCGCCTGCGCGTTCTGCTGTACTTTTCTGCCTCATGGACGAGATTCTGCCTGATGATATCTATCTGCTGGAGTCACCAGCCGTGGATGGTACCACCCTCGTCAGCCGTCAGGGAGGGGTATAGTTCTGGTTGCTTCCGCCACTCTGATTTTGCCATAGTATACCTGGAGATTAAACCTGCATTACCTGCAGAATCTGCTCATGAGTCATAGAAGGGTTCATTTTGGAGAGCCTGGCGAACCGTACCAGCTTGCTGGTGTCGAGACAGACGTCTCTTGACAGTGGGCATCCAGCATTATGTCGGGTGCCAGTAGCTTTCTGTGACGTGACATCTGGAATGTCACCTTATGACCAAGATAGTACGTCCACCGCTGGATGGCTTTCTTGGTCTTACACTTCTGCGCCATCTCCTCTTCCCACTGTATGACATCTGGTCCATCCCCATCTGCGACATCGTCATAGACATCTGGCTCATCGTCGTATGTGAAGACAACTGGCTCATCGTCATCTGTCAAGACTCCTGCGTCTCGCTTACTCGCCTTCAGGAGGGCCTGCCAGTATTGGGAACCTTCACTGTTCGTTCCCCTCCTTGCAATGCTGGCAGCTTGTTGATACCAGCTCTCCCGCTGTAGTCGCTCTCCTTCTTGTTGACAGATCTGTTGCTGTGCGAGCATCTGTGCGGCCTTTGGGCAACCCTCTATCGGGTTCATCATCTCGGCAAAGGTCAGATATTCCTGGTGTGATATCATCTTGTCGTCAGGTCAATGAGTAATAAGAGTGTAAACTCTAAATGGGCATCCGATATCCCATCCATGCTGGCATTTATGTTAATGGAGGGGCTGTCAAACAGGTGATTTACAGGTGTGAACAGGCTAGGACTGATAGCTTTCCATAGGTTGTTGTTGGCACCTGGGAGATACTCTATCACGTCCCAGCCGACTTTTACCAGTGAGCTGCTGTGTGCACTGCCCGGAGGTTGATGTAGCACATCGGCGTGTATGTATGTTGTGCCCCACTGGGGCACCTCGAAGAGGACCCATTCTACACGGTACTGTACCACCCATCTCCCCTCTAGAGAGGGTGAGATTACATTCTCACCACCAGAGAGCAGCATGTTTAAACCCCTCCTATAGCATGCTATGGAACCCATATTTGCTCACTCAACTGGTCTTGCTGACCTGGCAGATGTGTACGCAGTTGATGCTGCCACGGTAGAAGAGAACGATGGCAAGTCATTCGCCCTACAGTACGAAGCAAGCTCAAAGGCATTCTCCCTCCACCCCATTGGTGGTGATGGGGTGGAGCTGCTCACAGACCTCAAGGATGTGTCGAAGGAGCACCTGGGTCGCAACATAGATGGCCACAAGATCATGTTTCGGTACGATTTCCTGAAGAGGAAGCACATCCTCGAGCCGTTGATTGAGCTCTCGGATACAGAGATGGCAGACATCAACACCCTAAATAACGACCTCAGCTTTCATCTGGTCAAACCCTATTCGAGCGGTGCCCTGGCGATGACCCATGACGGTCTGCTATTGACCCTGGGAAAAAAACCTGCAGTTCATATTTGAGAAGAATGAAGTGTGGTACCGCGCTGGACCTGGGGGTGACTGGCAAACATGGTTGCCCCTATATAGGCCTCCCGCAGTCATTGACATAGAGGTTACTCCCCTCTCCACTGTTGTGGAAAAGGATGGGACAGTTCGAAAGCTCTACAATCTGGGATCATCCTTCCTCACCTACATAGGTGAAGGTGTCTCCCTGACGAGGGTGGGTCACCGGATCGGGGTTACAGGTGGAAACCTCCTGCTGTGTCGTCCATTCGATGGACCAGAAGAAGCTGTTAACCTCCAGGAGGGCATCCTAAGGGTAGATGGTGTGTCACATGTCTCCAAAGCCAAGTGTGCTGTTAAACTACTTCAGCGAGTCGGACTCACTAGCCCGCAAATGACTCATATAGTCCTAGAGCTACGTTTCTTAGCCGGCGGCAGAGTGAAGCAGCTAGACCCACTTCCGGGATGACCACCCCCCACCCCCCCTACAATCCTTGGGTCAACCCCTTGCTGAGAAACATTTACGACCGCTTTCACCCACGTGAACAAATCGAGTCTAACTGCCACGTCTATGGGGTGGAGAGGATAGGACGTGGTCGTCTGCTGGAGACCCCTGCTCAGCACCAGATTCTCCGCGTAACATGTGAACATACCAGAGTCTGCCGTGGTGCAAATGCTAATCACTTTAGCATCCTACCAGGTGAGCGTTGTCAAGGTAGATGGAAGACACTATGGGTGGTCCCATCATGCCGATGTGACTATGGCAGAGACTACGTGTTTGTCTGAGCCTACACAGAATAGAGGCCGGCCCTTCTGGTGTGGTTGATCACAAGGCGATCAGTGGTGTATATCACTGTGGAGGCTTGTCTCTAATTGGGTGTTCAGACCCTATTATGTGTGGTAGTAGTAGTGTAGGAATTAAAATGATACTACCTCCCTCAACTGGCAGCCGTTCAGCGATCTGTGGTGGCCTCCACTACCCTCTCAATCCCTGGGGGCCTCCATCTAGAGGCATACACCAACAACCTGTCTCAACAACCCTGGGGGGCTCCATCTAGAGGAATACACCAACCACATGTCTCAACAACCTATGCACCATGGATTGAGAGGGCGGTGGGGGTCACGGATCGCAGTTACATCCAAGATGACTGACTGAGCTATATCCTAATGACAACGCATCATCAATGACAGTCATTCAAGTGGTAAGTTTTCAAAAACAGTCTTCATTTTTCTCATATAAAATGTCCATTTGCAGAACAAGAAGACTATTTTTTTTAATTTATCACTGGAATGGACTGGAATGACTGGCTTGGTTATTGAGCCAGTCATTCCCGTAGTAAGTTTTCAAAGGTATTCTGTTTTGGAAATGGATGTCAAGTAAGATAGTTTTCTTGCCCAATGCTGCCGGCCACCAGATAATAATTTTAATTGGCAATAATTCTGTTGACTGAAAGTTGTAGGTGGGTTAGCAAGAGTTATACCTCATGGAAGATGTATATTTTCAAAACCTCGGTGCTGATACTGGTTATATATGACTGACGCTTTCTAAGGTTTTAGAAGAGTCTGGATGCTGATGGCCAGTTGTGGCTTGCCTTTATGTTTCGAGTGCGGGTAACAGTGCTACATGTGATCTTGCATGAGGTAAATGTGGGATCCATACGTGTCTAACCTGTATGGAAAATGTAGTCTGCAGAAATACAACAGGCAAACAATAAACTCAATAGTGTTTAAATGATATGATAATTACCTTTTCGTTTCATTCCAACAGACAGGCATTTCATGTAGCGACAATACTTGCACGCGTTTTTGTGTTGTATCACGATGGCACAATTTTTGTCATTGAGACATTCGTATGTTAAATTGTTGCTGATTGTGCGTTTGACAAAGCCTTTACATCCAGGACAGCTGAAACAAGGATGACAATTAAACATTTACATCCATGACAGCTGAAAACAGGATGATAATTAATAAAACTAAGTTGTGAATTTAAATTTGGGACTCGTGTCTCTATTTCAAATTCACGACTAAAAATACAAAATTTATTTATACGGAATGAAATCATCATATGTTAAGATTTATTTCGTTTCATTCCATCGAGGCAAACAATTTAAGACTCTAAATTTTAAAGCAGGGTTGGCAAGTTTTGGACACTAGTGGTTTAAACCGCGGTTTAAACCATGGTTTAAACCGTCCGCACAAAATAGATTTTGGACACCTTAAATTGTCCAAAACTGTCCAAAACCTAAAATATTGATATAAAAAATATTTTTCTGAAATGTAATTTTCTTAAAACAACTATATAGCATTTAGACACATACAGGTACATGTACATATTGATGGATGGTTATCTACATGTATTTTTGGATACTTTATTGCTATATAATAATAATAATAATAATAATAATAATAATAATAATCTAAAAGGACACATATGATTTCAATAAATTAGGAGTCTTATTTGCTTCTTTCTATAACACAGGGGTTAATTTTTTTTCAACTTTTGTTTGTCTTAAATGTTTTAACTCTGTATATTTCGACCAGTTGTGTTAAACCCACAGAAACCCTATTTAATCAATAATGTAAACATATTTTAGACTACCTATCTACAGCTAGATGTTTATATTATTGAGAACTGTCTCGGTGTCTAAATCTATTTCTTGCAAAATGTTCATGGCCTATGGAAGAATCTTAAACTCATAGAGAAAATATAGTCTGCTAAGATGTTGTTTCAACAATTAACTGATGACCCTTGCTCTCTAAGGCTATTTTAGAATGCACTACTCAGTACACACATTAGCTATGTTTACGTAAGATCTTATGCAAATTTGGGATTAAGGCATTAAGCTGATAGAATATAAATTAGATTCTTCATGTTTTCATCTATCCTCAGTTAATGCTAGATATCAATTAGACAATTAGTAAAAAGATATCCTTGTGCTACATTAATCTTTGAATTCTTCTGTTGTCCTGAATATTTATGTGTTGATGGTATTTGAAATAGTTAATATGTATTTCAAAGGTGGTAGGCCTAAGGATCCAATTTGGAAGCACTTTTTGGAAGTTAGGATTAATGGCAAACAAATGGCTAAGTGTAGAGAGTGTGAGTACACAGTTGTCAACAAGGTAGCAAGGATGAAAATACACTATGAAAAGTCTACTGAAAGTCCTGTTGAACAGGCAGATACAGACAGTGCAGACACACATATCAACAAAGACATCAAGATTTTGAAGATAAATAAAATTAATGCTTAAACCCTTGCCCTCTAATGACAATAATTAAAAATTCCATATTTTATTGTGACTATACCAAGGAAACTGGTTTTAATTTTTCAACAATTTTGTTGGGCGATGACAAATTTGTTGAAAATAAAAAAAAAAGTTTATCTTTTAATTTTATTTGAAAAATGTTTTTTGTTGACATTGGAGTGCTAGGAGTCCAATATATCTAATACATGCCTTAACACTTTCACCGATGAATTCCTCAGCTATCATTTTCAAGGACACTATGCGGGAAAACTGCAGAATATTTTGAAACTAATTTGACTGGAAAACAAATTTACTCGTGAAATGACTGCCGCTTTTACTAAGCCAGTCATTTCAGTGAAAAATTTTCAAAAATTTGTGATAAGTTGTGTTTAAAAGTCATAATGTACAATGTAGGTAAGGTTACTATTCACTGTAATTGTCTTGGCCGCATAGGGGTTATCAACAGGATGTCTCACCTTTAGTTCAGATACCTGAGTTAATTATTCTCTTTGCCATGCTAGTAATAGAGCCAGGTCTGATAATCTCTGATAACCACAATCACATGCTGAGCCTCTTTACAATTCAATGGTATAGGTGTGATAATTGGCCTGTGAGGGCGCTGGCTTAAGATTAGAAATAACACACAATGATCTGCTTAGCCCTATACTTTCTGCAACCCAGGGTTTTCAGAAATACTCTTGCCTGAATACCTTTACTACAGTAATATTATAAAAACAATTTGGCATAGCACACTAACACCCTTCAGATAGACTGATGCAAACAGTCAAACTAATATTCAGCAAGTCCCAAAGTTTTGAAAATAAATAAAAACATGCATTTATTTGACAGAAGGGTGGTCTATCTTTAACTCTATCCATTCCAAATTTTAAATGTATTGAATTATGACATAAAATTAATTACTTTTGAAAATTCAACATAGGAATGACTGATTTTGTTTCAATGACAGTCATTTCAATGTAAATTTTTAAAAAGATTATCATATCTTGTCCCCAAATGGCTTGGACCAGGTAGGGTGTATATCTACATTTGGCTTATATAGCACATGTAATATCCCTTTTCTTTGTTTCAGCTGGACAAACCATCAGCTGCACCATGCACAAAGCGACTAAGAGAAGAATTGCCATCACAATCAGCACCACCCTCACCAACCTGTCCAGTTCAATTCTCAATTCAACCCGATCTGAGCCGACATTGTATCACTACCACCTCAGCGATGAAGTCAGCAATAGATATAGAAGTCGCGAGGTTGTTTTATGCTTGTAACCTTCCATTTTCAATGGCTGAACATCTGCAGTTCATAAAAGTTGTTAGTATGCTACGCCCAGGATATAAACCCCCTTCACGTAAACTGATTGGTGGAAAGCTTCTAGATGCTGTGCATGATCAGGTGACAGAGGATATGAAGGTGATTCTTGATGGCAAGACAGCAACATTAGTGGAGGATGGGTGGAGTAACATTCACAATGAACCTATCATAGCATCCTGCTTGCAAGTAGAAGGAAAGAGCTTCCTAAACAGCTTTGACACTGGTTCTATGACTAAAAGTGCTGAAAACTGTAAGGTGAAGTGTCAAGAGACAATACAATATGCTAAGACATAATACAACTGTACAGTTAAGAGCATTGTCACAGATAATGCAAAGAACATGGAAGAAATGTGTGATGGTTTGAAGGCTGATGACAATGATCTTATTGTCTATGGCTGTTCTGCACACTGGCTAAACTTACTAGGGCAAGACATAACACCGGATACACTAATTAAGCATGTAGTTGAGATTCAAAAATATTTCAGGAATCACCACAAGCCACTATCCTGGCTCTCGGAATGTATTGGTAGTGTTAAGCCACAGCTTCCTTGTGACACTAGATGGAAGTCAACTCGTGTGTATTGACTCCTTCATTCACAACCGACCATGAAGGAGAAATAGATAATTCTATAGTCAAGAAGATAATGGACTTTAACCTGTTTAGAAATGCAAGAGACTTAGCCGAACAACTTCGGCCAATTTCAATAGCAATTGACACATGTCAGAGTGACACATCAACACTAGCCGATGCATGCCATGTTTGGCTTGAATTACTAAACAACACTCTGCTAGAACCACACAAGAAAACTCTGTTAGCACGTTTCAGCAAGGCAATCCTGCCAGAGCATCTTGTCGCATACACATTACATCCAAAGTTTCAGGGCGAGATGCTGGTAGCAAAACAGTTTGAAGAAGTGAACAATTGGATAATAGCTAAGAACCCTAGCTTTATAGCAACATTTATTGCATACCAGGCTAAAAGCAGCCCATTTCCTGCATCATATTTCTGTGATGCTGCAGTTCAAGTGCCTTCAGTGACATGGTGGAAGGCCTTGAAAACACTAGGTGTGCCAGGTGATTTTATTGATATGGCTATTCAGCTGCTTGAAGCACCAGCATCATCAGCATCGATTGAGAGAATTTTTTGCAATTTTAGCTATATCCACACTAAAATCTGTAATAGGCTTGGAGTAGAGAAAGCGTCAAAGCTAGTGTTTTGCTACAGGATGTTGAGAGGGCTGTCTGATTTGGACTACTAATTAAACCTAATTAAGCCTTTTAAGTTTTAATTGTATGTATTTGATAAAAATGTAATAATAACTCATATAATAAATGGATTTGTTTAATATAGTGCTTTTGATGCAATCTCTGATTTCTTGTTATTTTTTAATAGGATTATGATGCATAAGAGTATGGTGATATGTCCAACATAGTTTTGGACAGTTTTGGACAGTTTTGGACTGGTTTAAACCATTTAAGACAGGTTTTAGACAGGTTTTTGACAATGTCTGCTCAAAGTTAGTTTTGGACTGTCCAAAACCCAACCCTGTTTTAAAGCATACAATTTTCACACTTATTTTCAAGAATTTTGGTGTGAATATGCACCGCCAACCAATGTTAACATTTTCAATTTTTATTTTGACAAGATATAAGACAACTGCGGCTGCTCTTATGTCTAGGTTACCTTAGCAACCAAAATACTCACTCACTCTAATGGCGATGTTTGAAGAGTTTCACAGACTGTTAGATAGTTACATAGCTAACTCTTTAATGACCAAATTTGGTCAAGACAGTCCAAATATTTTTCTTATTGAAATTTCAAAAATACTCTTCTCTTGACCTGCAGATGGACAGTCCTGAAGCGTACTGCAGAGGGTGGTTTGACTGACTTTACCATTAGCCCTTTAACACACATATCAGTCAAAAACGGCTTCTGTAGTGGTCTTCAGAAATAATCAGTCATCGCAGATTTACAGTTACTTCAGCAAATGTGTTCTAGTTTTAATTGATTTTTAGTTTGTCCAGATGTTAATTAATTTAGTTTGGCCACATCAGAATATTTTCACATAAATGTGAAATAAGGGCTGTGGCTTTAATGCTAAGAAGCTTTGCATTCTTAAAATCAGATTTGAATCCCTGATAGAATTTTACTATAGATACAATTAATTTCCCTAAAACTTAATCCATGTTAAAAATGAGAGATTTGACAGTAGGACCCGACTCAAATCTCCGACCATATCATAGGTGCCACTGACTCTCTTGTCCCAAGTTTGGTCTACACAGACATTGTGCTAGGAAACCGTCAATACTAAGGCAATATGCATGTTATTAACCTGCTGACAGACATGGCAGAGTTTACATCTCTGAAGGGTTCTCATGCTGATTGTTTATTGATTGAGCATAAAAGGTTATTGATGTTGATAACTTGAACATGACACTGGGTGAATTGGCTCAGCCACACTCGATCAGTAAGCCAATTTAAAGCTTTCAATAGAGGAATCCAGTTTTAGCTACGCCAAGCCCATCTCTAGCTAAGCTCCACCCACACTTTGCCCATGTTGGGATCCCCTGCACTCCTTGAATCTCAATTTCCTGAAAACTATACAGTTAAGTTGGTGAATATTTTGAAAATAATTTGAATGGGTGCTGTTGCTGCACATGGCAGCAACAGCGCACAGTCAAATTAATTTCAAAATATTCAACAGAAGTTTTATTAAATAGTAAAGACATGCAATTCGTACAACTTGATGGACTATTAAGCACTTAATACGGACTAAATCGCGTCATTTATGATGTAATTGATTATGACATCACTATACATGTGACATAGTTGATTACGACATCATATGATTGACTGAGAAACTGCCTTACGTTCAGTAAGAAAAACTTTGCAGAGTGCTCTGCGAGATTAGAATGGAAAATGGTTTCTCCTATTGAATGATACGCTTTGTTATAGTGCTCTACTAATTCGCACAAAATGTTTGGTGAATCGCGAAAACAAAACATTAAATTGCACGTCGAACAACGTCATATGCATATATAATGCCATAAGCATATCACGCAAAGGACACTGGGATAAAGCATTTTAAAAACATTTTCGTTCAGTATAGAATAGTTTTTTGTTAGAGACTGTGCTAAAACAGCGACCTGTTGAAACTATTTTTTCCACCTCCTAATGAACAGGTTCAGTCAGAGCCTTGATACATGTACCTGTATACACCAAAATATGTGAGCAGTCAGACGCTTCATACATACCTGTATACACCAAAAGATGTGAGTAGTGAGACACTTGATATATGTGCCTGTATACACCAAAACATGTCAACAGTCAGACACTTGATACATACCTGTATACACCAAAACATGTCAGCCATCAGACGCTTGATACATACCTGTATATACCAGAACATGTCAGCCATCAGACGGTTGATACATACCTGTATACACCAAAACATGTCAGCCATCAGATGCTTGATACATACCTGTATACACCATAACATGTCAGCCATCAGACCCTTGATTCTTACCTGTATACACCAAAATATGTGGGCAGACAGACGCTTGATACATGCCTGTACAGACCAAAACATGTCAGCCATCAGACCCTTGAAACATACCTGTATACACCAAAACATGTCAGCCATCATACCCTTGAAACATACCTGTATACACCAAAACATGTGGGCAGACAGACGCTTGATACATACCTGTATACACCAAAACATGTCAGCCATCATACCCTTGAAACATACCTGTATACACCAAAACATGTGGGCAGACAGACGCTTGATACATACCTGTACACACCAAAACATGTCAGCAATCAGACCCTTGAAACATACCTGTATACACCAAAACATGTGGGCAGACAGACGCTTGATACATGCCTGTACACACCAAAACATGTCAGCCATCAGACCCTTGATACATACCTGTATACACCAAAACATGTCGGCCATCAGACCCTTGATACATACCTGTATACACCAAAACATGTGGGCAGACAGACGCTTGATACATGCCTGTACACACCAACACATGTCAGCCATCAGACCCTTGATACATACCTGTATACACCAAAACATGTTAGCCATCAGACCCTTGATACATACCTGTATACACCAAAATATGTGGGCAGACAGACGCTTGATACATGCCTGTACACACCAAAACATGTCAGCCATCAGACCCTTGATTAAACGAAATCTAGGATTTCTTTTTTCACGAGAGAGTTGATACTTACCTCCCTAATACTTTTGATATTGCTAAATATTGGCTTTCACTCAATAAACACTCAGATTTAAAACAGTTAGGTGCCCCTACTGGGCAGGGAGTCAGAGCGTAGTCTGGCGGATGCCAGCCCCACCACCGCGCATGCGCAGACTAGCACTTCCTCTGACTAGATTATTGGCTGACACACATGCAACTATTAAGAGCCTGAAGACCGAGCCTCTGTGGGGTGGAGAGGCCGGGTCCGTATCTAGGGAGGTAAGTATCAACTCTCTCGTGAAAAAAGAAATCCTAGATTTCGTTTATTTCACTTCAAGAGTATACTTACCTCCCTAATACTTTTGATATTGCCAGAATTCGAAAGTGAATCTGGCGGGAGGGAGGCGAGGTCAAAAGACCAGCTCATCCCAATACGCTTTTCTGCGTTTAAGGCACTTAAACTTCTGAAACTGTAAGAAAAAACAGTCAGGATTTGACTAACCATCGGATAACACGACCGATGTATGAGAGATGACCGAATGTCATATGCGCTCCCCCCCCCTCCTTCCTGGGAGGAAGAGTCGACTGACCTCAATGTCCTATACGCTCTCTACGTACAAGTGCCATGTACTACAGGACAGAGACGAAAAAGCTCCATTTTCGTAACTCTCAACAATGAACCACACAAATACACAAACCATCACCATATTAATAACGGGTAATCGTGACAATACAATCAACAACGGACAACACATGAACAAGACTGACCTTGTTGAAATGGCTGCTGACATCATCTTCCCATCGGTAAAGACTGATGCAGGCCCAAAAAAGTGGGTGTTTCCATAAATTAATTGTGATATATATAAGTAATGAGGAAATCACCTCAAAAAATATAAACCGATTTATTTTTTCAAAACCGACAAGGCGAGAGGATTAGAGGTGTCACGGAGATAATGGTCTGTAAAACTTGACTCACAGTGCCACTGAGCCACCGACATAATATCATCCACAGGGACCCCATTAAATAGGGCCGTGGATGTCACTACGCCGCGGACACTGTGAGCCTTGGCCACGTCAACCTGCTTCCCGGTGGCGGATTTATGGCAAAACTGAATGCATTCCACAATCCACCTGGAAATGGTGTCCTTAGAAGCCCTCCCATGGGGTTCAATATATGACAACCATAACGCTGACTGGTCGGTGCGCCATGCCGCCGTACGTTGTTTGTACCGGCGCAGCGCCCGGACGGGACACCATGCTTTAGAATTAGGATCATATCTAGTTAAAGCAGGCAAAATAATAGGTTGACCTGGATATTTCAACGACTGATTTTTAGCCAAGAAATTAATCCTAGGTAGCAGCTTAAGGCCTTCCCCTGAAACCACAAAACGGTCATCCTCGGCTGATAAGGCATGAATCTCACTCCTACGCCTAGCCGAGGCCGCAGCAATTAAAAACACAGTCTTCAGTGTTAATAGTTTCATAGAAATGGAACTAAGTGGTTCAAAAGGCTTATCACCTAGTACTTGAAGCACTAGCGATAAACTCCAAGACGGAATCACAGGAGGATTCCTTGGTCTTAGATTGCCCATGCCTTTAATTAATACATTCAATGTATTTACTTCATCACTTCCCCTCTTAGCCAAGCAAGGAATAACAGACATTAATGCTGACTTATAACCAGCAATAGAGTTAGGCTTGAGGCTATAGGCATCATAGAGGTGACAGAGGAAATCAGCTACTACTTGAATAGATGAATCCATTGGATCAATACATCTTTTTGAGCACCATTCTGCAAATCTGTTGATTTTATAATTATATGCTCTGGAGGTTGACCCCCTCCTGGCTTTGGCCATAAACATGGCTGCTTGCTCAGAAAAGCCCTCCTTAATTCTAGATTCCTTGACAACATCCATGCAGTCAATCTGAACATTGACGGATTGTTGTGAAGGGCCTTGCCCTGGAAGATAATATCGTCCATCAGAGGCAGAGGAACCGGATTGCAGACCAGAAGGTCCAGCAGATCCGTATACCATGATCGGCTTGGCCAATCCAGGGCGATCAGAAGCACTTGGCATTCCTCTTGTCTGATTTTCTGAAGAATTTTTGGAATCAGGATTGCTGGAGGGAATGCGTATGCATACATTCTCCCCCAGCTGATAGCTAACGCATCTGTTGCGAAAGCGCTTGGATCCGGAATCGGAGAGACGTACGTCGTCATCTTCGCATTCTTCTTCGTTGCGAACAAATCGATGTTGGGTTTCCCCCAATGGTCGAACAGACGATCCGCCACACATTGATTTAGTTGCCATTCCGTGGGTAAAACACTCATCCTTCGGCTCAATGAGTCTGCTAGCAGGTTTAACCTTCCCGGAATATGAACTGCTTTCAAGGTAATCTGGTGATCCAGACACCAACAAAGCAGTTTCCATGTCATCATACAGAGACTGGGCGACTTCGTTCCGCCCTGGCGGTTTATGTAAGTCACAACTGTTGAGTTGTCTGAACGAATAAGAACAATCTTGCCCTGAACTTTCTGTAAGAAATGTTCCAGGCCCAGGACTACTGCTCTTAGCTCCAGTAGATTTATATGTTCCTGTGACTGTTCCAGATTCCAAAGCCCTGATATCGTGGATTCTTCCAGGCAAGCTCCCCAGCCCTCCATCGATGCATCTGTATACACAGTCACCTGAGGGTGGGGAGGGGTTAGCAAAACCCCCGGTAAGAGATTCTCTGTATTCAACCACCATTGCAGGTGGTGAATCAGAGGCGCCAACACTGACACATTCGAGTCCAGCGAACCTGTACTCTGGGTCCATTGTGTCATGAGAAACAACTGGATCGGCCGCCTGCGTAAGGCGGCCTGAGGAATGACTGGTTCCAACGAAACCATCAACCCCAGCATTCTCAAGTAAACCCGTGCCAGGACATGACGACTGTCGCACACTGACTGAATCAACGAGATGAGTATTTGAACTCTCTCCTGAGTAGGATAAACATATCCTGTCTCCAGATCGAAGAACATCCCCAGGTAAACAAACTTCTGGGATGGAGTCAGCTCTGATTTTGGGAAATTGATCATCCAGCCCAAGTCTGTGAGAATTTTCAAAACAATCTCCAGATTGGCGGACAAACTTTCCCGGGTGTGCGCTTTCAACAGCCAGTCGTCTATGTACGTGTGGACTGCTATGCTTCTCCTGCGGAGGTATGCTGTGATCGCAAGAACCACACGGGTGAAAACCCGAGGAGCCGTGGAAATTCCGAAGGGCAACACCCTGAATTCCCACTGTCTGCCCTGGAATGCAAATCTCAGGAAGCGACAGAAACTCCTGTGGATGGGGATGTGGAAATAAGCGTCCTTCAAATCTATCGACGCCGTCCACATCCCCCTCTCCAACCCCGCCAACACCGAGCGCACCGTTTCCATCTTGAAACTGGGCGTCTCGATGAACTTGTTCAATGGCTTGAGGTTGAGAATCGGTCTCCACCCACCGGTGCGTTTTGTTACCAAGAACAGGGTTGAATAGAAGCCCGGACACCTTTGTGCCGGCTGAATAGCTCCTTTTTGTACGAGGGAATTTATCTCCTCCTCGATACACAACCTTTGATCTGGATCTCTCGGAATGGGAGTCCAGACTGGCACCAGAGACAGTCGCGACGGCGGGCCTGTCATCCACTCTGGATGATACCCCACGGAAAGCCATCGCAAGACTAAACGGTCCTGAGTTAACCGTTCCCACTCTTGCATGTGGTCGGCTAGCCGGCCTCCCACCGGTCCACCTAGGGACCGCGGTGGACACAAGGCATGCAAGAGCGGCACTGTCTCCGTCGCCATACACACCGGCGTGGTCCTTACCGCGGTAAGCGCCCTGTCAGGAACGATAACCACGCCCAGATCCTCGCGCGACCCGCCCCGCCCCGCGCGCACCTCGGTGCACGGGCGGCTGCCTGGCTGACGGCGGCTGAGGAGCCTGCGCCCCCCTCACTGCTGGCCGAATCGCACGCGGCCGAGGCCGGCGCTGCGACGGCGGCTGGCCTCTGACTTGGCCAGCACCACCTCGAGCCTGCAGGGGACGATACGCAGGGGCCGCGGCGCGAACGTTAGCACGACGCAGTACCTCAAACTGTTCGCGCAGCGCCCTCTGGTTATTCACCAGGGTGACCGTCTCCTGGAGGTGGCGACATCCCTCACCTCCAAAAAGACCAGGACCCGTCATAGGCGTACGGAGTAGCCTATTATACAGGTCCTGAGACGGGCACAGATTGTCCAGGGCAAATGTGCGTCTTGCCCTGACACTCCTGGTCACCGCCCGCGTCATACAGTCCAGCGCCAGGTTAATACCATCCTGGATGGTTCGCTGGACCGCGAGCGGGCCTGGCTGGCGCGATGCGGATGCCGTTACTACCCCCTGTAACAGCTGGGAGACGTGGGACAGAGCGGCAATCGAAGCCCTCCCACTCTCCTCCGCATCACGCAACGCGGTATTCGCCGAACGCAACGCGTTCGCGCACAAGACCCCCGCGTCAGAACGGGATCCTGGCCGCGTATCCTCACCCAAAGCCGCGCGGTCATCCACGCTGGGCTTGGGTACCACACCGTACCGCTGGTAGTCCAGGGGCACGATGCGACAACGCCTGGCCACCTCGCGAGGGGCCTTCGCGAGACGTCCACTCGTGTTAATGGACGCCTCCGCCGCCTTGAACATGTCAACGACATGCTCCGCCAGCGGCAGAGAAGGCATAGCGTTAGCAGTTGGTTTCCCAGCTAACCACGGCGTGTGAACACGGTGGCTAGCCGACTGCTCCACGGGCAGATCAGGCCTAACGCTCACCAACCACTGGCAAGCGTCATACCAATCCTCCTCCGTGGCTAACTGCGAGCGCTCTACAAGACGGGGTCCTTCGTCTTCCTCCTGAGCGCAAGCAGTAGAGCTTGACGGCGGGTACGCTGATACACCTGGCAAGCCAGGGAAAACATGCGGGCCTGACAGCACCGGCATGAGAATATCACTGGTTTGACCAGGAGCAGGCACCGCGGTAGAGCGCGGGGTATATATAGCCCTACCACGGGCCCGGCCAGCACCAGCTACACTCTCGGCAAGCCGAGGTATGCGGTACCGCTGGCCATCAGCAGCGCCCTGGGCCACCACCTGAACCGCGGACCTTACTCCAGGGTGAGTAATACCGTGGAAAAAAGCGCCTGTATTCCCCGCGAGGGGTGCACAAACATCTTCATCCATGTCCACGTCGTCAGACGGCGACCCTAGCAGGTAATCCTCATCACCCTGGTCAGAAAGATTAGACCCCGGGTCAGCAAAGAGAGCTAACCCGGGCTGACCAGGAACGGTGCCATAGGAGGCACTGGCCACCGCGGCGTGCGGATACCCCTGGACTGATAAGCAGCCAGCGGGTTCCAGCGACAACCGTCCACGGTCCCCTATCGGCGCGGCAATAAGCCTGCTGCCAGGGCCGTGGAACGCCCCCTCTAATGGGGCCACCTCTGAATCGTCGGACAACGGAAGCGGACTAAGGAAAATCGATCCAGAGGCGGGGATTACCTGCTCCGAAGCCGATGATGAGGACAATAAAGGATCTGGTCCAGGAAGCATGCCACGAAGCAACCCTGGAACCAAATCTTTTATTGTCCTCTTCATCTCTCCCAACATCTCGGTCCGGAAGGTCTCCATATCCACCGCGGACGAGACCTTCCCCTTACCCTTCTTACTTACAACCTCTCTTTTCCGCTTCTTCTTCTTCTCCTCCACTACCACCTTGTCCGTCGCCTGTAAGCAGCACAAGAATTCGGACATTAACTCGCCCCCCCAGTGCTTACATATGTCACAATTAATCAATGGACCACAAGGGCTACATCGATAACACAGATGCGGCCAGAACTTCACATGCATAAAACGTCCACAGGACGCGCAACCCGGTCCCTGAAACAGGGCAAAGGACAAGGAGTATGAGCAACTAGTTAAGCTTAGAAACTCAATCCAACTCAAGGAGAAGGAAAACGATCATAAAGATCAATATACATCAAAAACCAGCCTAGCGCTTGAATTGCTAATAAATACATAGCCAGCTGATTATGACGTCATTAATCCCGTGACAGGAAAAATTCGATCCCAACAAAACATCCAAGTGCAAAGACGAATTGTATGCTGAATGGATAAGTTGACTACACAACCATCAGATACATATAGATAACTCTTTTCTGGCAAAAATGTTAATTATCTCCCTTTGATTGTTTACAATAATTAACATCACCACATTATCAATAACTAGATACCTGACACTTTGTATAGACAAACCATCCAACGTGACGAACCGGAAACTCCACCATCTGCACGCCTCTTAACTCTCTCCACCTCATGGGGAAGGAATTGGAACAAGAGGGCAAAGTGAGAAGACCTTTATACCAGGCCTCCAACTCACTGGACATAATTTTTCATTTGGTTAGATAACCTAACAGTGTTAGTAGGAAATGGAACCATGGTGGAGAGAATACTAATTCTCTGGTACTGTGACGTCACCACCTAGCGTCATACAGACCTGTGGACATAAACAGAAAGAGAAATTAGTCCTAGGTAGCACCGAGTTGATATAACCCAACCAACCAAGGCGCTTATCACGGTAAACGCGAGTCCCGGAAACACAATACACCGGGAAGAAAACTCGCTAATTTTACTAGAAGTCACCTGATTTAAAGGTCCTCCGTCCTCCTGTGGCGACGTATTCCTATCCGCCATCCAAAAAAGTGACTAACACTCCAAACAAACACCACTTAAACAGTTTAAGAGAGCGAAAAAGCTATTGAACAAAAAAACATGTGTGATCTCTTTGCCAATAATCTAGCAAAGAGAAAGTGCTAGTCTGCGCATGCGCGGTGGTGGGGCTGGCATCCGCCAGACTACGCTCTGACTCCCTGCCCAGTAGGGGCACCTAACTGTTTTAAATCTGAGTGTTTATTGAGTGAAAGCCAATATTTAGCAATATCAAAAGTATTAGGGAGGTAAGTATACTCTTGAAGTGAAAACATACCTGTATACACCAAAACATGTCAGCCATCATACCCTTGAAACATACCTGTATACGCCATAACATGTGGGCAGACAGATGCTTGATACATGCCTGTACACACCAAAACATGTCAGCCATCAGACCCTTGAAGCATACCTGTATACACCATAACATGTGGGCAGACAGACACTTGATACATGCCTGTCCACACCAAAACATGTCAGCCATCATACCCTTGATACATACCTGTATACACCAAAACATGTCAGCCATCAGACGCTTGATACATACCTGTATACACCAAAACATGTCAGCCATCAGACCCTTGAAACATACCTGTATACACCATAACACGTGGGCAGACAGATGCTTGATACATACCTGTACACACCAAAACTTGTCAGCCATCAGACGCTTGATACATACCTGTATACACCAGAACATGTCATCCATCAGACGCTTGATACATACCTGTATACACCAAAGCATGTCAGCAGACAGACGCTTGATACATACCTGTATACACCAAAACGCTTGCCGTGAGCATGATCCCCGCATACAGCACAGATGTTTGCAATTCCATTGGATGCATCCACTGTATCTAGAAAATAACATTGGATAGCTGTACGAGTCACCAATACACTAAGTGACCAGTTTTGCTCAAATCAGCTGACCAGTTTAGTTGGCTTTCAGAGGTGCAACTTTGGAGATTTCTGAAAATCCAAGATGGTGAGTGACTGAATTAACCAATCAGATGTCTGCATATATAGAATTAAAAGGCTAACACCGTATATATGTCATTTCAGTGATGTTTGATTCAAACCAGATAAGTAGTTAATAATGAATAAATGTGCACACAAGTAGGTCTCTTAGTAAATTTGCGGGGTTTAAAAAAATTCATGATGGCCACTAAAAAATTTGTAACAAGAGGGCCACAGGGCCTGTATCGCTCACCTGGAACATAGGCATTGCAACTGGAAAGACCATCGCCTATAAACAGAACCGTAAGATTTGGTCAGAGCTGCAACACGCTGGTCGCCAAAGCATTTAACCTATCAAGTTCCCTCGATCACATTTGTTTCAGCTGTTGTCCTAGATGATGTTTCATGAGTTTTTTCAATCAATCCCGAAGCGGCTTCAGAGATTTTTTAAGACATTTCTAAAAATTAGACAAAATTCAAGACAACCGCCGGCCAACTTGGCCAATCAGCATGATCAGCTTCATTTGAAGAAACTTTGATCAAAATGTGCTAAAGACTCTTCCTGCCAAGTGCCAAATATAATTGAAATCAGTCCAGTGGTTCTTGAGATATTTTAATTTTCCTACTGCTTTAGGATTGGAGTTTGGGGCTGGAAAAAGATCCAATATGGCCGCCTAACTGATTATCCGACAGTTTCGAGTGGCAAATTTGAAACTACCATACCCAAAAACCTATATAAAACCAGTGTCAGCTTCAAAATCCATCAAATAAAATAATCAAATATGGTTGCAAACCACACTGCATATTCACTGGTCCACGGCGGCCAACTTCCCTTGAACAAACTTTAATTCCTAATCCTAACTCCCAGATTCCGGCCTAATCAATTCAGCGGTTCTGGAGAAGACATTTTTTAGAAAACTAGGTCATCAAAGATGGCCGTCAAAGCATTTGACCAATCAAGTTCTCTTGAACAAACTACGAGTGCACGATTTTTGCTTTGAAACATCGCGATCGATTTTATAAAAAAAATCACGATTTTCTATTAAATCGAGGGTTGCACGATTTTTAGATTATTCTATTAATCGCGATTATAATTCAAAATGATCGTGGACGATTATAAAATTAAATAATCGTATAATTGACATGTTGAAATTTTGTCGACACTTTTACGCTTGTGAAACTCTGCTCGCATTACCAATCATGGAAACAAACATCCGGCGATCGGCCGAATGTTGAATGATTAAACTAAATAAAGAACTGATTTGTTTGTATATTAACTAAGTCAATACTTAGGGAGAAAACGCGTTGAATTTCCGTGGTATTTTGCCTAATTGAAGCCTAGGCTTCTATTAGGACAAGAGGTGTTCAATTTCCAACCCAACATCTCTGAGAAAGGGGTGGGCTTATATTAGTTTTCCCAAAAAAGTTTTCTAAAACTGATACCACGGAAATTCAACGCATTTCCTCCCATAAAAATTCCCACCGCCTGCGCCTATGTTTAATATATACCTCAAAACATCACCGGGGAAGTCAAATTATTTGATTTGAGTGCCTAAATATTGCGTATCCTTTGAAAAAGGTCATTTATTAAATCAAAATTAATCCACAATTTGATATAAAATGGCGTCGCGAAAAAATACAAATCATGTGATTCGCCTCCAATTGAAGAATTTATTTTAGAGCGAGTACTCGGATATAAATATTCCGGAATCGGGGACTCGGAACTCGGGTATTTCTATATATATTATATATGCGCGATAGGAACTGAGTATTATACTGATCTGAATAACGGGTACGTACCCGTTTGATAAAATCCCGTTAGCGTATAATATCTCGGTAGAAGACACCGCCTCCCATCGCAAAAGAGCCGCTGGCTCGCCAACTTAAGAAGCCGGCTATATTGTCATTCGTCATAATTCAATTTGGATCATTTAATGTTACAAAATTGATGCACATTTTCTCCCGTGCTTGTTTGGTACATAAATTTGGTCTTAAAATATATTTATATAAGGTATTTAATCATGCAAAGACCTTTTTAAGCGCATTTTGACTACAAGAGTGTGGAATAAACTTTATTATATCTTGAACTGTGGCCTATTATTAATATTAATCTAATAGGTGGTCGAGATTTACAAATCCGAGGCCTGTATTGACTTCTAGAGGCGCCGGATATGTATCAGGGCAGCGATCGGTATTAAGTAGACACACCCTGCGTGACATGATTGTTATTATTATAATTGCTATTCTTACAAATTTGCTCTTAAAAATTTTTTTCCTATACCATCTGCTGAGTTAGGGATGGGCTTCTAATACAGTTTTGCCATTTTGAAACTGCTAAGAAATCATTGGAGCTCATATGTCAAAGTTAGGGGGGGTGGGGGTAGTTCATGATTAATCATATGATCGCGATTATTTGTATTAAATCATCGCGATTATGAAAATTAAATAATCGTGCAACCCTAATTAAATTGTATGTCCAAATTCCCAAAAGTATAAACCGGGGTAACGTGACAAGTCACCAAAACTGGGACTTGGAATTTCTAGAAAAAGTTGAAATAAATTATACAAAAAAATAGCACAAAATTAGAACACAATTTCATGCGACAAATTCTTAGCCTTTATCCTACGTCTATGCTTAATGTATACCTTATATCCATAATCGCGGGAGTGAAATTATTAATTGGGACAGCCTAAATATTGTGTAGTTTCAAAAACATTGTTTATTTCATCAAAATTTGTAATAAAATGCTGTCGAGTAAAAATATAAACCCCGCTTCCGCTTATAGCCTCCCTTTGTAGTTTGAGCTTACGTCATTACCCGAGTAGCGCAAAGACGCTAATATTAGTACCCCGGGAGATATTGCGCAATCCATATGCATAGGACCATAGCTTTGAGTAGCTACAATAGTAACGGCGTAAACTCATTCTATAGTGCAGTTTATAGTTGCTTTCAGAATGTACGATTTACATTTAAGAGGCATCAACAGAGTGCACAGTTCAAAATACAACAATCTGGAATGCTGTTGCATTATTTTCTTTAATTAGGCATGACAACAGAATCAAAAAGGAAAAATTAGTACACAGCCTGACATTGCGAAAAGAATTAAAAAGAATTATGTTCAGTGATTATTGCCTAACACTCTGCAACTAAGTATGTATTTGGTATTTCACAACAGACTCGGGGTCTGCAGTGAAAGAAAGAAAATTATACGGCGATTCGACGGAGTAACTAGCTGGTTTTCTCAATGACAAAGGTGTACCTCGCTATTGTTAGCTGGTTTACCATAGAGCTTCATGTTTTGATTAGGACTTAGTGAACACATGCGTGAAGCGATAAAAAACCCCACAATGGATACATGTGCGAATGGATTATAACTACTCTTTTACTGCTGAATGATGAGTTTTAAAATCTTATTGTCTGCTCAATTTTTTCACGATTTTTAGATTTTTTTTCAATTACACGGTAGAAAATTGTGATTTTTTTCAAAATCGCGATTTTCGATTAAATTGTGAAATCGCGCAAGCATAGAACAAACTTGCTTCAGGTCTTTGCTATAGATGATTTGTCATGAGTTTTGAATCCATCCCACAAGCGGTTCCATAGATCTTTAAAGACATTTCTAAAATTCAGTCATAATCCAAGATGGCCACCAGCCAAATTGACCGATCGGCTTCATTTGAACAAACATGGATCTTGATGCTCTTAGAATGCTTCCTGACAAATATAATTTAAATCGGCTAATTGGTTCTCAAGAAGACATTTTAAATTCTCTATTACTTTAGTATGAGTTTTTCACAGGAAAGATCCAAGATAGCCACCAAACTGTTTATCCGACAGCTTCGAATGTGGCAAATTTAAAATCGCCATACCGTTAAATTCCGTGTATATTGCACACTTTTTTGCTCAAATTACATGTTATAAAAAGCTCCTGCGCACTATATACAAGGATAAATATTTGTCCCATTTTTTTCCTCAGAATTTTTCGTCAGAATCACAAAATTCAGAGCAGATTTTATGGATTGGGAATCAGTCGGGAATAACGATCGCATTCTAACATGTCTATAATGGTACTAATAGATCGTTGAAATGCCTTACTACTGTCTAAATACTGTGTTATACCTTTATTAAATATCATAGTGTTGTAAAATGATCAAATAAACCATCATTCAACTTTTTTACAACGCCATTGTTTCCTGTAATTTGTTCTAAGTTATATATATAAGGGGAGGTTACTCTTGTCTTCCCAAGTTGAACATAGAGATGTTTAAAATCCATAGATTGCTACACAGGTACAGACATAAATGTGTTAAAAAAAT
Source organism: Chaetoderma sp. LZ-2023a (assembly GCA_034401795.1). Classification (NCBI taxonomy): domain Eukaryota; kingdom Metazoa; phylum Mollusca; class Caudofoveata; order Chaetodermatida; family Chaetodermatidae; genus Chaetoderma; species Chaetoderma sp. LZ-2023a. The sequence goes on from CM067368.1 coordinate 2,651,412, forward strand.
AATGATAGGGCCGATGTTTTTCAAGGCGATCTAGCATTTACATAGATATAGAAAGGAACCGAGTATTGAAACCACTCATCTACTGCGTCGCCATATGTGATTGATCAAAATCTCATGGGCTCACCTTTGATATAATTATCAAAATAATTACCGGCACTGTTAGTGAGCCAAAATGGATTTGAGTAGGTTTTTTTTATTAAAATAGATTTTATTCTCTCAAGTATCAGCGCACAACTCATATTTTATGAATTGAAACAAAATAAATATGCAATTTTTATGTTCTAACGACCATTTATGTTAATGAGCACTGCTCAAATCAAATTCGGATTCTAACCTGTTCTGATGGAAATTATATTTGTATTTTTATATCGTTTTATATCGTTCAATAAAGTTTAATACAAAATATTTGCTAAAAGTGTATGCAAATGATATTCCCATGATTAAACAACAGAGTAACGCACGCCACAAATGGGATTTTATAAGGAAAGCGTATTCGACACGCAGTAAGTCATTGATTCTTTTGTTACCAGTTTTCGTTCACATGTCTCTCAATCTTACTGCGCACTATACACGGAAAGAAGGTTTTTTCAGGCCGATTTTGGTCAAATTTAGGGGTGCGCACTATCCACGATAGCGCAATATACACGGAAATTAACGGTACTCAAAATTTTTTATAAAACCAATTTCAGCCTCAAAATCCATAAAAGTACAAAAATCCAATATGGCCGACAAGCACGCTACATTTTGATTGGCGGCCATGTTTTTTTAAAGTATCAACTTCACATGAACAAACTTTAATGTCCCTTAGCCCCTAATGATATTTCCCAAATTTTGGCCGGAACCATTCACCGGTTCTGGAGCATTCATTTTCTCGAAAACATGGTCATCTAAGATGGCTGTCAAAGCATTTGGCCAATCCAGTTTGCTTGAAAAAACATGTTTCAGCTGTTACCATAGACGATGTTTTATGAGATTTGAATAGATCCCCCAAGTGGTCTTGAAAACGATTTTTAGACATTTCTAAAAATCAGTTAAAATCCAAGATGGGCGCCAGCCAAATTGGCTGATCAGCTCCCTTTGAACAAACTTGGATCACTTATTCCCTAAGGATGTTTCCTGCCAAATATGTTTGAAATCTGCCAAATAGTTCTCGTGAACTTTTAATTCTCCTATTGCTTTACTATGGAAGTTTTTGGCGGAAAAACGATCCAAGATGGCGACCAAATCATTTATCCGGCAGTTTCGAAGGTGGCAAATTCGAAATCAGCATACCCAAAAACCTATATAAACCCAATTTCTGCTTCAAAATCCATCAAATAAAAAAATCAGATATGGCCAGCAAACAGGCTACATTTTGACTGGTCCAACGTGACCATGTTTTTTACATATCTACTTCCCTAGAATAAACTTTAATGGTCCTTAATCCCCAATCGTATCTCCAAAATTTATGCCTGATTCGTTCAGCGCTCCTGGAGAAGAAATCATTTTCATGAAAACCAGGTCATCCAAGATGGCCGCCAACTTGAACAAACTTCTATCTCCATGCCCTAAGGATGCTTCCTGTCAGATATAATTGAAATGGGCCTAGTGGTTTTTAGCAGTTGTTTAAAGAAAAGTTGTCGGACAGACAGATGAACAGATGGTCACCACGTCATAAGCTAACTTGGCCATTCTGGCCAGGTGAGCTAATCCCATAGTAGTACGCCATTATACCCTAGTTGCATATTTCAACCCTTTAACCCTCAGATTTGTAAAAAAAAATTTCAATTTTCTCATAGAAAATGTCCCTTTACAGACATGATATGAGTGTTAAAGGGTTAATTTCATTCCAGCCATACAGATAAGGTGCTAAGTAGTTTATAAGCAAATTAGACAGGAACTATATTGACCGTGTCCTACATCTTGAGCCCATTTTCTGCATATCACACATTATGTGTGGCAGTGTCCCAAAATTAGGATTTCACAAAATAGTATACCACCTTAATGAATCAAGTCTATTAAAAAACTCAAACATTCATCAAATTTTTTTTAAATTTTGCTGCAATAATGATATAGAACAAATCTGCAAAGTTTTGTTGGGATCAGATAAGCCCTTGATAAATTAAGACCATTAACATTCTGGGCATAAGCAAGACATAAGTCTAAATCCAGTAAAAATAAGGAAAAAATTTAAAAAATCATATTCATTTAGACTGAATGCACTGATGGTATAAAACAAAACTGCAAAATCTTAATGGGATCGGACTGAAGTCATTGATTAATTAAATGTCAACTAAAAAACTTTAACATTCTTCTAATTCTTGGCTTAACCTCGATATAAATCACACAAAGATATTCTAAGTCGAAACCCCGTAAAAGTATGGATAAATGTGAAAATCAAAATGATTATGATGGAGACTGGATGCAATGATAGTATAAAACAAATCTCTAAAGTTTTATTGACATCGGTTAAGCCCTTGATAAATTAAATGTCCATGGAAAAACTTTAACATTTACCTAATTCTTGATGAAATGGAAAAACTTTAACATTTACCTAATTCTTGGTGAAATGGAAAAACTTTAACATTTACCTAATTCTTGATGAAATGGAAAAACTTTAACATTTACCTAATTCTTGATGAAATGGAAAAACTTTAACATTTACCTAATTCTTTGTGAAATGGAAAAACTTTAACATTTACCTAATTCTTGGTGAAATGGAAAAACTTTAACATTTACCTAATTCTTGGTGAAATGGAAAAACTTAACATTTACCTAATTCTTGATGAAATGGAAAAAACTTTAACATTTACCTAATTCTTGATGAAATGGAAAAAACTTTAACATTTACCTAATTCTTGATGAAATGGAAAAACTTTAACATTTACCTAATTCTTGATGAAATGGAAAAAACTTTAACATTTACCTAATTCTTGATGAAATGGAAAAACTTTAACATTTACCTAATTCTTGATGAAATGGAAAAACTTTAACATTTACCTAATTCTTGGTGAAATGGAAAAACTTTAACATTTACCTAATTCTTGATGAAATGGAAAAACTTTAACATTTACCTAATTCTTGATGAAATGGAAAAACTTTAACATTTACCTAATTCTTGGTGAAATGGAAAAACTTTAACATTTACCTAATTCTTTGTGAAATGGAAAAACTTAACATTTACCTAATTCTTGATGAAATGGAAAAACTTTAACATTTACCTAATTCTTGATGAAATGGAAAAACTTTAACATTTACCTAATTCTTGGTGAAATGGAAAAACTTTAACATTTACCTAATTCTTGGTGAAAAATAAGATAAATCCAAACCTCCTTAAAATATGGAAGAATTGTGAAAATCATTTCAACTATGATGGAGACTGGGGACTAGATGTAATGATAGTATAGATCAAACCTGTAAAATTTTATTAAGATCTTTTAAGTCCTTGATGAATTCAATTTCCATTGAAAAACTTTAACATTTACCTAATTATTGTCAGGACGCATGGCAAACGTCATTTGGATCACTAATCCGAGATCCGCTCCTTCGCTATGGGCTCCACAAAAATTACATCCCAGATAACTGACTGAGCTATATCCTAGTGCCAGCATGTCCTTAATGACAGGGTTCATAGCACTAATGATTGACAGTAATGAGACATACATGAGAGTGACTAGTGATATAGGAGGGATCGCAGAAACGTAAAGTAAAATATCTGCAATCTACAGCACCATCAGTTAGAGTACTCACTACAGGGATTGCCCGAGTTCGATCCACGTTCAGGTCGAAAACTTTAAAAGGTAAAAGTTACATCCATCCCAGATGACTGACTGAGCTATATGCTAGTGCCAGCTTGTCATTAATGACAGGGTTCATAGAACTAATGATTGACAGTAATGAAAGCCATACATGAGAGTGACTAGATCGCAGAAACGTAAAGTAAAATATCTGCAATCTATAGCACCAACAGTTAGAGTACTCGCTACAGGGATTGCCCGAGTTCGAACCATGTTCAGGAAAAAAACTGAAAAAGGTAAAAGTAGTAGTAGTGTCGGAATTAAAATGATACCACCTCCCTCAACTGGCTGCTGTTCGGTGATCCGTGGCCCCCACCGCCCTCTCAATCCATGGGGCATAAGTTGTTGAGACATGTGGTTGGTGTATGCCTCTAGATGGAGCCCCGCAGGGTTGTTGAGATAGGTGGTTGGTGTATGCCTCTAGATGGAGGCCCCCAGGGATTGAGAGGGCGGTGGAGGCAACCACGGATTGCCAAACGGCTGCCAGTTGAGGGAGGTAGTATCATTTTAATTCCGACACTACTACTACCACACATAAGAGGGTCTGAACGCCCATTTAGAGACAAGGTCTTGATGTGATGTCATGCTTCTCGGGTAATGGGTAAAGAGTAATACTGTCATGAAACAAAAACTAAAAAACAAAAAAAAAACACTATAAAACTCCCGCCCCCGCTACTCTTCGGGAGAACCCCCGCATTACTGCTCGCGCTCTCTCTCTCTACAGGTTTTTTTAGGTGGTTCCCCGTTGCTCCTATTTTTTGTACCATTTTGAACTTGGTACCATCTAGATTTTTGAGAGATTTGAACCATGGTTTTTTTTATTAGAATTCAGCGCTGTTATCAACTGAGCCAACGGGGAACCGATAATTACAAATAATGATACTTATTTGTTGTGCAATAATAGCAAACAAATCAATTGGACTGATAACACACTGGTAACTACTAAATTACAGTCTATAATACATACGTTATCTCGAAGTGACGTCAAGATCTAGAGGTCGTGTAGTTAATGCGTTGGTTCAGATCCTCGTTTTGTGTTATTAGCAAACTTAAAATCACAGGTTCAAATCTCACTATTAGCATTTGTGGATAACTCGGCCATTTCTGGTCAGATTGTAAAGTGGTAAACAGTTTTGAAATTCTCGCTTCATTCCAGTCCGAACGACGAGAATGAAGTGATTTAAAGAAATCCCCAGTACCAAGTCGGTACAATATAAGCATACACTCTCTCGCAATACTGACACGTGTTGCCAGGGAAGATGACACGTGCGCATGCATGCTACGCATTCTTACAGACTTAGCCATACCTCTCTCATAGGGCTTTATACACGCGTACTATCCTATCAAGGGGGGCATGCTTGGAACGCACCCGGAGCAGTCGTCCCATACCCGGCCTAACTGGGACGGCCCGTACCCGTCCAGCCGATCGGCGCTACATGATCACGTGATTCCATGTCTACAATTACTCTTTACCCACACAGTCACATAAAACCCATGATTGCAGACCACAGACCCTCGACTGGGCCAAAGTCAAGAATAGTAGTTCATTTGGCCCACCTGCTATGCGGTAACACCCAATTAGACACAGCATCGATAATGGTATACCACATGTGAACGCACAACAATACATTACGTGTAAACACTCAAAACACTCAACTACGTGTAAACGCTCATCTACAAACAATATTACACACAAAGGGCCTGAGCGCCTTGTGATCAACCCCACACACATCTGAACGCCCATTAAAAGAGACAAGCATCCACTATCACATCGACACGACGGACCCCCCACAGGTTCCAGGTACTGATCGCCTTGTGAGCACCACACATAATAGGGTCTGAACGCCCATTTAGAGACAGACATCCACAGTGATATACACCATGATTACTGTTGCACAGCTTCGCACTATTGCAAAGCAATTCGGCCTTAGAGGCTACTCTAAGGTCAAGAAAGCCGACCTGCTCCAGATGATCGGACAGGCCTGTGCCGAGGAGTCACAGAAGCGACTCTCCCGAGCAATGAAGACGGGAAGGTTTCCAGCGCTTACCAAAGATGATTCTTGGAATCCCCACAAGAATGCGCAGCGGATACGTGGGCTTCGTCAGTTGGACGAGGAGGTGACTGCTAGCTTGCGAGCCAAGACTGTAGCGAGGCGGATGGCGGACCATCCACTGGAGCGCTTACCTCCCCTACGCAGGATCACTAAGCGAGTGATGAGGGGGCCGAGGTCTGAACCCTTAGCCTGGAGCATGAGGCGAGAAGGCGAACACATTCTCGACCAGCATCTCGGCGAAAGGGAGACAGAGGATAGAGGATGCCGGTCAGTACGCTGGACATTCTCCAGAGGTGTAGAAGGATACCTCACAGGCCAGATCATGCAAAAGATCCAGCAGACTGTCCAGAACGCCTTCTACCTCCACTACACCCACAAGAATGCTCCAGGGAGCCTGTGGCTGAACACGATAGGAGCAGCTCAGGACTGGGTGGCAGCAAGAGAGCAAGCCCGCCTCGACACAGACAATATCAATCGACCCAACACCAAGTGGGCTTTTGTTCAATCAATCAACGTTGAGGTCAGGGCTGTCATCGACCGCTAACCACTGCTTGGGACAGGCTCCATCCCAGACTGGCTATGACAGAAGAGTATGACTGCCCTCGACACCTGCAGGGACAATATGTGCCTCTGGAGATGTCTAGCAGTCCACCGAGGAGCGAGAGCTGATAGAAGTACAGCTCCTGCATGAGAGCGTGCCACACAGTTCTACGGCAAGACAGTGACAGTACCTGATGTCTGCAAGACCTCGCTGGATCAGCTGGACAAGGTAGAGTTCTTCGCCAAGAGCGGGATTCGCGTGTATGAACCAACCGAAGAGGGCACCTGGCACTTGATCAGGCAAGCGGCTCACTACCGTGACACCATGACCATCGGAGTATGGGACCACCACGCCTTCTACATCAAGAACATCTCCAAGCTGGCACATACACTAGTCTGCAGTCATTGTCAGCAGAGGTTTACACAGGCATGCAATCTTCAATGCCACGCTGATCACTGTACAGGCGGCAAAACAACAATTGTGTGTCCTGGCGAGAAGGTTGAGGCGCCACAGTCTGCGTATGAGAAAGCCTTCTATCCGCCCCAACCATCCAGTTCAGCGGCTACTCGTTGGATCGAGTATGAGTCGAGAAACAGAGGCGTACACATACACCATGTAGAGTGTGGGCACGGTGGCGAGCGTTGGATCGAGAGCGCTCCCGTAGATGGTTATGATCCGACCACCAACACCGTTTACCAGTTCCATGGCTGTTACTGGCACGGGTGCTCACAACACCAGCGAGGTGAGGATGCCGAACAAAGATACCGCAAGACAGTCCTGAGAGAGAAGCTGAGAGCATCCCAAAGCAACAGCAGCGACTGATGAACGAGTGGTGTGACCAAGTGCCTGTACTGGGGTTCAACTCTGGGTGGTATGACTTGAACCTCATCAAGAAGTACTCTGTCGATGGGCTGACTGACAGTACAGGTACAGTGAGTCGCCAAGAAGGCTAGTCAGACCATGTTCCTCATAACACCTGAGCTACGGTTTCTCGATGTGCTGAACTACCTCGGCCCAGGAGTCTCGTATGAGGTATGGGTCAAAGCTTACCGGTGTACACGGCAGAAGAGTGTGTTCCCGTATGAATGGTTTGACACTCATGAGAAGCTCAACTATCCAGGGCTTCCTGACTACTCAGCATGGACATCTAAGCTCAAGGGCGGCTACATCTTGACGTGATCAGAGTGGGAACAGTGTAACCAGACATTCAGCGAGCATGGAATGCGGGCATTCGCCGACTGGCTGAGATACTACAACAACCTGGACGTCAGTCCATTCATCGAAGCCCTAGAGCGGATGCAGGAGTTTTACACAGAACGAGAAATAGACATCCTCAAAGATGTGGTGTCTCTCCCAGGTGTGTCACTGCAGTACCTCCTACATGGAACCGCTCAGCACATGCCGGATGTTAGCCTCTATTCACTGGGCAAGGAAGCCTACGAGATGCTGAAGGGTGCTGTTGTTGGAGGTCCCAGCATCGTGTTCACCAGATACCACGAGGCCGGTGTGACTCGAATACGCCAGAGTGAGCGTGTCTGCCAACGTCTACTCAGCTACGATGCAAATGCTCGGTACCTGTCAACGATGGCCAAAGAGATGCCATGTGGTAAGGAGACAGTGCGCCATTGGTCCGGTGCTAGTGGTGTAGCTAGCTTTAAGAAGGCTCTCCTAGCAGACAGCTGGTTTGGGTTTGCTGAGGTGGATATAGAGGTACCCAAGGCTCTGTGGGCAAAGTTCGAGGAAATGCCTCCTCTCTTCTATAACCACGAGATCCCGGTAGAGGCAATCTCTTGTGAGATGCTGGCATATCTAGGGCGAACAGGGAGGAAGCGCCCACCACCCAGAAGCTGGTCGGTGCCCTCTCTGGCAAGAAGCGGCTGCTGTACGCCCCAACACTCAAGTGGTATATAACCCATGGCCTGGAGATCACTGCTGTATACCGCACCATAGACTATGAGGCCAAGCGCCCATTCGAGTGGTTCGTGGAGAATGTTACGGAGGCTCGCAGCTCAGGAGATGTAGATAAGAGCAAAGCGCTCTTGGCAGATCTCTTCAAACTCCTCAGCAACAGTGCCTACGGGAAGCTCATTGAGGCCCTAGAACGTCATAGCAACACCAGCTTCACGAAGGATGAACGCGTGGTAGACAAGGCCCTACGTAGTGCATGGTTCGAAGATCTCGAGGAGATCGGTGAGTCATACGAGCTCCAGAGTCGCAAGCTGAGAATCACAATTCGAAGGCCCTTCCAGGTGGGGATAGCTTGTGAAGCTGCGAATGCTGGAGTTCTACTACGACTTCCTCGATCGCTACGTAGCTCGTGACAGCGTTGAGTACCTGCAGATGGACACTGACCGCGCGTATATCGCTATAGCAGGCTCCAACCTCGACGACGTCATTCGCCCTGAGAGGTGAGCAGAGTACCAGGCTCATAAGCGGGACTGGCCAGCTTGGGACAAATGGTCTGGACGGACCCCGGGACTGTTCAAGCTCGAATTTGAAGGTTCTCGTGGTATCGCTCTCTGCTCCAAATGCTACTACGTGGAGCGCGCAGCTGCAAGTAAGTGCTCGGCTAAGGGAATGTCAAAGCAGCGGAATGAGGTTCTACAGCGCCCTACATGGCGGGGTGCACAGAGCTAAAAACCGAGGCCTACGCATGCGCAACCAGGGTATGGTGACGTATGAGCAGGAAAGACTCGGACTCTCCGCTTACTATGATAAGCGCCATGTGCTGCCAGATGGTGTCCATACCGAGCCCATCGAGTATCATGTTAGCACCCTAGGTGGTGGTAGCTGTGTGTCTGCAGGGACTAGCTGAAGCTCTTCCATGACAAATGGTCGCCTAGGCACCCAGTGCTGGCGTGACACGTAGTACAGTGTAGGCCGCACCTCCGCCTCCACATACCTGTCAAGCCTGTGAACATCTATCGACCAGTTAGGATCTGTTGCACGCCGTCGACCACCTTCCAGCTCCCCAGGCTCATACAGGTACCGAACCAGAGCATCAGGTGGTAGGCACTCCTCTCCCTTGTTCGCTCCTCTAGAACTGTGACCAGCAGAGTGTCTGCTAGCCTCTACCGGATTCTTCCCGATTAGCCTAGTAACCTCAGCATTGGATCTCTCCACCACAGCAGGCAGCCCTCTCACCCATACTTTAGAACGTTCACCCGGCGCGGCCATTTCCTGGGCGTATTGGTGTGGGAACAGTCTCTCTGCCAGTGTCCAATTCCACCGCTCAACGATAGCCTGGGCACGGTGATGCCCTACCTCGCCTCGCCTAACTGCCACACCATGTTTCCGGCTGCAGTCTCACCTCTGAACTCCTTACCCTCATCCACCTGCAACAATTCCGGCCACTGGAGGGAATTTTCCGAAGCCTCGTAGACACCCTGGAATGCCTGGGCCACCTGGCTAGCTGACTTGTCTGTGAGCGGTACTGCCGCCTTGTACCTGCTGGCGACATCGACGATGGTGAGGGCATACTTGTAGGTCTTACGACCAACCGAGTCGTGCGGAAGGAATAGAACATCTGCCTGGTGAACTCTGTTCGGGACAGTTTCATCGAAATGGGCATGCCTGATGTGCCGTGGATGAGGTCTGTATATCTGCTACATCGCCTGGCGGCTGAGCCACTGGCTAACTTTCTCCAATGTGAAGTTGTGGCCCCTGCGATGTGCAGCCTCGAGTAGTTGAGGGGGCTCACGGTAATATCCACCAGTCAAATAGTAGAGTTCCTCAAGAAAGACGGTTGATAAACTTCCGGATTTCATCACTGACGTCCACTCCCGTCCTGTCACGCACGGCCTGGGTGAACTCTAAACAGATGGCCGTCATTCATTCGACCATCACTGAAGACCTCCTCAAACACCTCCGTACACTGGCGTCTAATCTCTGATGGATCCTCACTGAACAGTAGTTTATCGACCAACCCTCAGAAGTTAAGGGACTTGACCAGGTCGTACAGAGACGCCATCCTTATATAGTACGGCTTAAATGTTCGGCGGACCAGATGGCCGCGAGCGCTGCGGCAACGTACAGTAGCCAAGGGCCTGCGACTCTGAAGAACATAACTTCTCCTGAGGCAATGGCACGTATGGCTTCAGACACCATGGAGAGCATTGTTGGCGATCTTGCGGACCGTCTCACCAGCCTTCGTTGTGAACAGAGCGATCAGAGCCCCAACTGCTGCCAGCGGAACAATAGAACCTTTTACGTAAGTGCGATAGAGTCCTTTCGCTTTGTGTACTAGCTTGCGGGATTCAGGCTCTACATCATCATACTCACCACCAACATCGTAGTCTGCATCATAATCCTCCTCATCATAGTCCTCGTCATCCATATACGCGACTGGATCAGCCTCTGGTTCATACATCGCTCTGGGGATCCGTCGCTGGGGCATCTATATAGTAGCTTAAAACTGTAGTCTATAGCATGGCATCCGCAATCTTGAATGCGGGCGTGTTTGCCTTAGCGAACTGGGGACTCAGCTTTGCCGACAAGAAGGCGGCAGAGGTCGAGCGTGAGCATCATAACCAGGCGATGGAGAAGCTGTCTAAGGAGAAGTTTGAGTACAGTAAAGCACTCGAGCATATGCGCTAGAGGGAGACACGCCGACGACAACTCCGAGCTCAGGCCAACCAGAGCATCAAAGAGGCAGATGAGTCTCAATGACTACTACGAGGCTGTAAAGATATCTGAGCCAACGCTCGACTATGAAGCATCGACAGGTCAGAAGACAGCAGAGCTTATAGTAGTGGTGGCAGCTGCAGCTGTGACGACAGGAGTCATGCTCTACACACGCTCAAGCTGAATACCTGATGTGTTCAACACGCATACCTTAGCATAGCCAAAGTAAAGTACCGTCACACCTAATGAGCGAGTCCCAGCTATGAGGTTTCCGATGTTGAAGCTGAGCCGGTTGCCCTGATTAGGTGGGATGTCCCTGCTCCCGAGGTGGTGACGGCCCTCGAGTGCCGACTCGAGGTCGTCGCTTCCACTGGTTAGTCGCAGAAGTGCATATGACACATTTTTTTGTCTGTAGAGTTGGCAAGCAGCCAGCTCGCGTACCTCACCAAGAACATTGGTCCCAGCAACCAGAAGCTTGAAGTCGTCTAGCTTATCCACTTGCTGGATGGCTCCTCCCTTCTGAACCAGGACCGCAACAGCGACACAGTCCGATGCACCACGATGCAATGTCAGCTCTACCCATTGGTTAGCTGTGGCTTGGACCTGGTGTTCCCGCTCCACATGCACGATCCGCTGTTTGGAACCAGTTTGCTTCAGCTCCTGGTCATTCTCGTCATGCCAGACATGAACCCGGAGGAACAACCTATCCTGCATGGCAGCCGGATTCACGTGTGTGTTCTCAAGGAGGGTTGAGAGTGGAACTGCCACGGGCTTCTCGACGCCTTCCCGTAGTTTGAATTCCGTGAACCCCTTATTGCACCCCACAGCGTAGTACCCCTTTCCCTTCGCATAGGTTGGTCCATGAGCCAGCGGACCTAGGACTCGGTACTCATCGTTCGCATAGGTGGTGTCCACGATGCTGCTGCTGTGCACGATCTCCCATCTGTTCAGAACCTGCAGGAGCTCTACCGTCTGTTCTATTGTGCTCTGAAGCTTGAACTCGAGTGTCATGCTCTTGATCTCATGGATCTATGCCGAGATTGCAAAGTCAATGTACTTCCCAGCAGCGGACAACGGGTTCTCATCATGTATACTGGGTCGAATGACCGTCAGGCAGTCATTCCGAGGATCAGTGCGGTGCGATGTCGCGGGTTCAATGGCCCCATCTGGATGTTGCACATACTGCAGCATGTTTAAGGTCTGGGTATATAGAGGTTTTAAACGGCTGCCATGTTTGGTAAAGTTCTCCAGCAGATAGTCTATAGGCAGCAGGACAAGTCGGCACAACAGTCACAGCCACGGCGTGCACTGTCCCACTGTGACATGGTCCGAGGACTGCTTCGTGACATCAACATTATCTACGAGCGAGCCAAGGTTACACCTCCGTCTGATGCGAAGATACTGGCCACCATAGAGGAAGGAGCGCCAGCTCGTAGTACAAAAGAACTCCTGACTCGGATACTCTACCGGAAGTCTGACAGCACCCAGGGCAAGTTACTACCCAACCTACCTGTGGCCCCAATCAACAGTCCTGTTATTCTAGCTCTCCAAAGGGTGAGGGTCGAACCCAAAGATCTACTAACTGTCGGGAAGTGGGCTGCCGTATTTAGCCTCCATCGCCAGGAAGAGTGAGAGATGCTGGATAGACTCCAGGACTACCTCATCAAATCCACTCGCAAGTCAGATGCTAGGCGCACATGGCTAAAGTGGGTCTTCCGTGAGAGGTTCCCGAAGAAGAGAGTTCCAGACAAGGACACTCGGTGGCTAGAGTTTCGGCAACAGTACACACCTGACGAAGTAGCTTCTGACGAAGGTTCTCAAGCCTCTGACGAAGTAGCGGAGACTGCGGACGAAGTTCCTCAGCCTTCTGAGATTGCTTGAAGTGTGACAGCTCACCTGTCTCCTTGTTGCTGAAGATGAAGCGGTACAGATCAGCTGCCCTCTGGACACCTGCGATGGCTAAAGTGGGTCTTCCGTGAGAGGTTCCAGAAGAAGAGAGTTCCAGACAAGGACCCTCGGTGGCTAGAGTTTCGGCAACAGTATGCACCTGACGAAGTAGCTTCTGACGAAGGTTCTCAAGCCTCTGACGAAGTAGCGGAGACTGCGGACGAAGTTCCTCAGCCTTCTGAGATTGCTTGAAGTGTGACAGCTCACCTGTCTCCTTGTTGCTGAAGATGAAGCGGTACAGATCAGCTGCCCTCTGTACACCTGCGATAAAGTCCCCTTTTGTCTCCTTGAGGGTTAGGCTGTCGTATATGGTCTCGAGCAGGGCATGTCCACACTTGGAGCTGAAGTATAGCAGCCGGGCATTGTGGCGGATGTCCGGTGAGATCTCGCAGGTGTACTTCTGAAAGAGGATGAAGACAGTTATCTTTGTGTGCCGGATGCGCCTGGTGATGTTGCTGAGGTAGGTGACTGTCTTCTGGTCCATTGCAGGGTCATCGATAACGTGAACAAGTGGTTCTGTCAGTCGGGCTGTCAGCAGCTTCTCCATCAGTGCTTGCAGGTTCTGCGTCTTGGTGATTGGGCCATTGTACCATTGATCATTACTGTCAACCGCCTCAGCGGTGGAGTCAGACACCAGAAGTATGTATTGAGTGTAGATGTTCGGCCAGGAGAGCCTGCAGCAAGATGTTTTTCCCGTGTCCTGATGGGGCAATGATCAGCACCGGCCGGCCTACTGTCGAATGGTACAGACATGCGTGCGAAGGATGGTTAGCACTTGGTCAGCGGTAGCCTCGTCTATATCTGGGCGACTAAACAGCAGTACTTTCTGCACCAGCTCTTTCGCCTGCAGAGCGGGGAATCCTGCACCTCCGGCGGATACGAAGGATGCGATGGAGGCGTCAAGCATGAAATCACAGCAGCAGCTGAGAAGATAGCGTAGAGGGCCTGTGTCAGCACCCACAGTGTCTAGTACATCCAGTATCTGTATGATACATGCACAGGAAGCCATGACTATCCTGTGGTCTTAAACGGCAAACCAAAGAACCCTGACTTCTTCACCTCTGGTAGCTGGAGGCAGCACCTTTTTTGCCATCGACAGTGATACTGCTCAGGCCGAGGGTGCCTATCTTGAGATTCTCTCAATCCTGTCGGAATGAGGTTTCAGGAGATCCTTAACCAGGTCCTGTGCAAAGGACTCAGCCATAACCTTGATGGCTCCAGCCTCATCGACTCCGAGCATCGTTGCCCTCTCCTTGATGCCCATCCCATTGTATAGCCTTGGCCTTGTTAATGGCCGATTGTCCTACCGTATCAGTGTTCCCGATGCGATCTCGGGCTCGGATGGTACCTCGATCTCCGGTGGGTCTCCCTTCTCATCGAAGTCTAGGAAGGAGATAGGGGCAACAGTGACCTCTGAACCGAGTCGTGCCTCGCCCAAGTGAGCAAGATCGCCTAGCTCTTTGCTTTCTAGGTCTGTGAGTGAAAGAGTCATAGTGCTATATACAGACGGCTTAAACCTACTAGTCATACCCCCAGTGAAATAGTTGGGCATAGGAGGACCACGCAGTCGGCCAAGGGAATAGGTAGCAGTGCTCAGGGTACTGGCCCTCTCTGCAGGGGCATGCCTTGTCGGCGGTCCACCATTCCCAGGCATTGGCAATCCTCAGTCCGCGTGCTCGACTATGGGCTCCACACCGCCCTCCGGCTCGCTATGACTCATATGCTGCAGGGGTCTCGTGATCAATCTCTCACTATTCAGAGGTTTTAAACGTAGGCGACGATGATCTCAGCCATTGCACTCGTTGCTAGCCCTAGAACCACGGCCTCTATTAGTGTAACACGTTCACCCATGATCTTGGTGGCAACAGTGTAGGAGGCACCACTAAGGGCGATCTTTGGGATGGGGCGAGTTATTCCGAGCCAGTGCCCGGCCACCTCACTCACCACTGTAGCGAGGACAGCTGCAGTGGCCGCAGGAAGAACCTCATTTCCCCCTGTCATCTTCACCACGGCCACATTCGCCGCCACGTTACTGGCGACATGGACCGCCAGAGGTTTTGCTTTGGTCAGTAACTTCTGTGTCTTGGGTTGCAACAGGTTCTCCACCTTATGAAGACTCACCTGGCTCTCGGGCAGTTGCTTCACGATGTGTACCGTTGATGTCATTGTTTATGCACTGAGTATACAACGCGGTTAAACGTCTGCGTCCCCTATCGAGAGAGCTAATAAGATCTTCCCAGTCTGCGTCTGCCAGGTGTCCGGGTTGGTACTCAGGAATATTCATCTCTCTATTGAGACATCTTAAACATGTCCGGGCTCACGCTATGCGAGAAGTACTATGATGTCTTCCGGAGGGAGCTGAAAGACTACAAGAAGAAGACACCAGATGAGCTCGCTCAGCTCTCCGGTGCTGAGCTGACAGAGGAGCTGACAGCTGTGAAGCTCTATCTAGGATTTGGTATGGGACAGATCTGCTTCCTCGATTACCTTGTCATGGGCGGGAGTATCGTCGAGCAGCTCCTGCGAGCTAAAGGTTTCTACAAGGATCGCGAGTATCTGTCAGATGTGTTCCAGCAGTTGCAGACGGCCATGGCCTCACTGGACAGTTCTGCGATACTACAAACTGTAAAAAGGATGCACTGCAGAACCCTCCAGCCCTTGGATGTGCATGTTGGCAGAGTCTATAGGGGCTGTAGGGCATGCCAAACTGGCTCAGTGTCTCACTGTAGTCCCCCACTGCTACTGTAGAGAGTCAGAATAGTCTTATAGCTGATTTGTTAGCGGCGGAGTAGGCTGATCCCGAGCGCCACGACAGCTAGACCTGACAACACTCGTAGAGCTGCCATGGGAAGTGGTGTCGTGTCGACTGGCTGCAGTGTCGGGGTCGGAACGCCTGGAGCTGCCGTGTCGACTGGCTGCAGTGTCAGGGTCGGAACGACTGTATGCCTGTATTACACGTAGGTGCGTTGATGTCAGTGTTGAAGCCGAAGTGGACACCGGGGGAACTCCCCTCGACTATCATGTTGTTATAGCCCCTGACTTGGAGGTCCTCGATGTTCACGATCAGGTTGCTCGGAATCAACCGTAGGTGTGGTGAAATAGCAAAGTCAAGTTTGCGACGGGCCTTCTGCAACCCCTGCTGGAACTTGGCAATAAGACTACTGGGGTCTGCCACGATGATCATATCCTCAACGAGACAGATGAACATGGCCTGGACCTCTGCTCTGGTGACACCATTTATGGAATGCCGCAGCTGGGTCTGTGCTGTAGGGAGGCAGTAGCAGAGTGCTTCCAGGGACTGGTTGATCCGAACGATCCCTGCTGGTGTGAGGCCTGAGGTGGTGTGTGGGACAAAGTACTTCCACACATCTGGATAGTTCTGCCGCAAGCCAGTGATGTGCCTATTTTGCACCAGCGCTCCAGGGTCGGAGTCTTCCGACGGCCTACTCGTCGGGGTGTTCGATAGGGGAATCCTGAGTAGTTACGTCTCGGGTCACCGTACATAACCCCTAGACCGCTGTTGTCACCACCATGCCACCGATAGTCTGGGTGAGCGCTGAACTCTCTCTGTACTCTGCTGGCCGCTGAGACGCTATGACTGTTGAGCTGTGGGTCGAAGTCGTTTGTATCAGGGAGGCTTGCACCCAGCTCATGGAGGATTCGTCGTTCCGTGAAGTACACGTGGAATCTGAGACAGCTGGCGATGAGCACAGCTTCAGGAGTACCAGACTAGGAGTGAAACTTACTCCACATCCTGCCATGGCACACCACACGGCAAAGTTCAGCTGCTGATTCTAGTATGAGAGGCTTGGAGCAGCCATCCAAGTATGAGCTTGCTTCGCATCCTTGATGGTGATGGGGTGGTTGGTCAGCGGTCGTGGGTTGACGGAGAAGCTGGTTCGGGACCGTCCATCCACTGTGATGGAGAACGGTGTTAGCTCTGGTATATCATCCAGTAGGCCTCTCAGGCCAGTCAAGGGTGTACCCAGGAGGGGCGGTTGGCTCCGGATGACTGTCGTGAGGTTCAGTGGGAAGGCCATCTATACAGGTGTTCTTAAAGCTACCGTACAGGCAGCACACTATTTGTAGTCGTCTCGACTCCAGAGCCCAGCGAGGCGACCTCGCCGTAACATCTTGTTTTTTATCTCCTCCATATCAACCCGCCCGCTGGAGCCTTTGAGGTATTGCTGTTGCACTTTAGGTTTCTCCGTGCGGTACAGGGCTTGGACCTTCAATATATGGTGGTACTCTTCATCGGTGACCTGGCCATCCTCGAGAGCTTTGCTGACAGACTCATCGATAGTCCGTAGCATATTCTGTGCCAGTGTCACGTGCTTAGCATGCTTCTCCAGCCTCCTTGTGATCTGCCGCTGTCCCACCCGCAAGCCCGTGGCCAAGACAGTGGTGGCTAGTGTCACTCCGCCCAGCGGGATGGCGACGATGGCACCCACCCCTGTAGCGAGAGTGGCCACAGCTGCCACACCAGCACTGGCTCCAATCACACCTGCAGCAGTGGGTGTACGCGAGAGGACGTTGTAGGCTGTCTTATATCGCCTGCGCGTTCTGCTGTACTTTTCTGCCTCATGGACGAGATTCTGCCTGATGATATCTATCTGCTGGAGTCACCAGCCGTGGATGGTACCGCCCTCATCAGCCGTCAGGGAGGGGTATAGTTCTGGTTGCTTCCGCCACTCTGATTTTGCCATAGTATACCTGGAGATTAAACCTGCATCACCTGCAGAATCTGCTCATGAGTCATAGAAGGGTTCATTTTGGAGAGCCTGGCGAACCGTACCAGCTTGCTGGTGTCGAGACAGACGTCTCTTAGCCAGTGGGCATCCAGCATTATGTCGGGTGCCAGTAGCTTTCTGTGACGTGACATCTGGAACGTCACCTTATGACCAAGATAGTACGTCCACCGCTGGATGGCTTTCTTGGTCTTACACTTCTGCGCCATCTCCTCTTCCCACTGTATGACATCTGGTCCATCCCCATCTGCGACATCGTCATAGACATCTGGCTCATCGTCGTATGTGAAGACAACTGGCTCATCGTCGTCTGTCAAGACTCCTGCGTCCCGCTTACTCTCCTTCAGGAGGGCCTGCCAGTATTGGGAACCTTCACTGTTCCTTCCCCTCCTTGCAATGCTGGCAGCTTGTTGATACCAGCTCTCCCGCTGTAGTCGCTCTCCTTCTTGTTGACAGATCTGTTGCTGTGTGAGCATCTGTGCGGCTTTTGGGCAACCCTCTATCGGGTTCATCATCTCGGCAAAGGTCAGATATTCCTGGTGTGATATCATCTTGTCGTCAGGTCAATGAGTAATAAGAGTGTAAACTCTAAATGGGCATCCGATATCCCATCCATGCTGGCATTTATGTTAATGGAGGGGCTGTCAAACAGGCGATTTACAGGTGTGAACAGGCTAGGACTGATAGCTTTCCATAGGTTGTTGTTGGCACCTGGGAGATACTCTATCACGTCCCAGCCGACTTCTACCAGTGAGCTGCTGTGTGCACTGCCCGGAGGTTGATGTAGCACATCGGCGTGTATGTATGTTGTGCCCCACTGGGGCACCTCGAAGAGGACCCATTCTACACGGTACTGTACTACCCATCTCCCCTCTAGAGAGGGTGAGATTACGTTCTCACCACCAGAGAGCAGCATGTTTAAACCCCTCCTATAGCATGCTATGGAACCCATATTTGCTCACTCAACTGGTCTTGCTGACCTGGCAGATGTGTACGCAGTTGATGCTGCCACGGTAGAAGAGAACAATGGCAACTCATTCGCCCTACAGTACGAAGCAAACTCAAAGGCATTCTCCCTCCACCCCATTGGTGGTGATGGGGTGGAGCTGCTCACAGACCTCAAGGATGTGTCGAAGGAGCACCTGGGTCGCAACATAGATGGCCACAAGATCGTGTTTCGGTACGATTTCCTGAAGAGGAAGCACATCCTCGAGCCGTTGATTGAGCTCTCGGATACAGAGATAGCAGACATCAACACCCTAAATAACGACCTCAGCTTTCATCTGGTCAAACCCTATTCGAGCGGTGCCCTGGCGATGACCCATGACGGTCTGCTATTGACCCTGGGAAAAAACCCTGCAGTTCATATTTGAGAAGAATGAAGTGTGGTACCGCGCTGGACCTGGGGGTGACTGGCAAACATGGTCGCCCCTATATAGGCCTCCCGCAGTCATTGACATAGAGGTTACTCCCCTCTCCACTGTTGTGGAAAAGGATGGGACAGTTCGAAAGCTCTACAATCTGGGATCATCCTTCCTCACCTACATAGGTGAAGGTGTCTCCCTGACGAGGGTGGGTCACCGGATCGGGGTTACAGGTGGAAAGCTCCTGCTGTGTCGTCCATTCGATGGACCAGAAGAAGCTGTTAACCTCCAGGAGGGCATCCTACAGGTAGATGGTGTGTCACATGTCTCCAAAGCCAAGGGTGCTGTTAAACTACTTTAGCGAGTCAGACTCACTAGCCCGCAAATGACTCATATAGTCCTAGAGCTACGTTTCTTAGCCGGCGGCAGAGTGAAGCAGCTAGACCCTGCCCTGAGGGGACAAAGATCACTATCGATCCGGATGGAACAGGGCTCGATCTGGCACAGATATTTCTTGAGGGGTTCACTCTGTTCAGTTTAACACTTCATATATAGCCATGATTCTCATCATA
The DNA here is from genome assembly GCA_034401795.1 of Chaetoderma sp. LZ-2023a. Classification (NCBI taxonomy): domain Eukaryota; kingdom Metazoa; phylum Mollusca; class Caudofoveata; order Chaetodermatida; family Chaetodermatidae; genus Chaetoderma; species Chaetoderma sp. LZ-2023a. The sequence goes on from CM067368.1 coordinate 2,671,037, forward strand.
CTGCTCGTGCTGGCGTCTACAGCAGTGGCACAGGGCGCTGAGACTGCCATGACATTGGATGCCAAGTGGGCCCCCACTTCCGGGATGACCACCCTCCCCCCCCCTACAATCCTTGGGTCAACCCCATGCTGAGAAACATTTACGACCGCTTTCACCCACGTGAAGAGATCGAGTCTAACTGCCACGTCTATGGGGTGGAGAGGATAGGACGTGGTTGTCTGTTGGAGACCCCTGCTCAGCACCAGATTCTCCGCGTAACATGTGAACATACCAGAGTCTGCCGTGGTGCAAATGCTAATCACTTTAGCATCCTACCAGGTGAGCGTTGTCAAGGTAGATGGAAGACACTATGGGTGGTCCCATCATCCCGATGTGACTATGGCAGAGACTACGTGTTTGTCTGAGCCTACACAGAATAGAGGCTGGCCCTTCTGGTGTGGTTGATCACAAGGCGATCAGTGGTGTATATCACTGTGGAGGCTTGTCTCTAATTGGGCGTTCAGACCCTATTATGTGTGGTAGTAGTAGTGTAGGAATTAAAATGATACTACCTCCCTCAACTGGCAGCCGTTCAGCGATCTGTGGTGGCCCCCACTACCCTCTCAATCCCTGAGGGGCCTCCATCTAGAGGCATACACCAACAACCTGTCTCAACAACCCTGGGGGGCTCCATCTAGAGGAATACACCAACCACATGTCTCAACAACCTATGCACCATGGATTGAGAGGGCGGTGGGGGGTCACGGATCGCAGTTACATCCAAGATGACTGACTGAGCTATATCCTAATGACAACGCATCATCAATTCCAGTCATTCAAGTGTTAAGTTTTCAAAAACAGTCTTCATTTTTCTCATATAAAATGTCCATTTGCAGAACAAGAAGACTATTTTTTTTAATTTATCACTGGAATGGACTGGAATGACTGGCTTGGTTATTGAGCCAGTCATTCCCGTAGTAAGTTTTCAAAGATATTCTGTTTTGGAAATGGATGTCAACTAACCTGTATGGAAAATGTAGTCTGCAGAAATACAACAGGCAAACAATAAACTCAATAGTGTTTAAATGATATGATAATTACCTTTTCGTTTCATTCCAACAGACAGGCATTTCATGTAGCGACAATACTTGCACGCGTTTTTGTGTTGTATCACGATGGCACAATTTTTGTCATTAAGACATTCGTATGTTAAATTGTTGCTGATTGTGCGTTTGACAAAGCCTTTACATCCAGGACAGCTGAAACAAGGATGACAATTAAACATTTACATCCATGACAGCTGAAACAAGGATGATAATTAATAAAACTAAGTTGTGAATTTAAATTTGGGACTCGTGTCTCTATTTCAAATTCACGACTAAAAATACAAAATTTATTTATACGGAATGAAATCATCATATGTTAAGATTTATTTCGTTTCATTCCATCGAGGCAAACAATTTAAGACTGTAAATTTTAAAGTATACAATTTTCACACTTATTTTCAAGAATTTTGGTGTGAATATGCACCGTCAACCAATGTTAACATTTTCAATTTTTATTTTGACAAGATATAAGACAACTGCGGCTGCTCTTATGTCTAGGTTACCTTAGCAACCAAAATACTCACTCACTCTAATGGCGATGTTTGAAGAGTTTCACAGACTGTTAGATAGTTACATAGCTAACCCTTTAATGACCAAATTTGGTCAAGACAGTCCAAATATTTTTCTTATTGAAATTTCAAAAATACTCTTCTCTTGACCTGCAGATGGACAGTCCTGAAGCTTACTGCAGAGGGTGGTTTGACTGACTTTACCATTAGCCCTTTAACACACATATCAGTCAAAAACGGCTTCTGTAGTGGTCTTCAGAAATGATCAGTCATCGCAGATTTACAGTTACTTCAGCAAATGTGTTCTAGTTTTAATTGATTTTTAGTTTGTCCAGATGTTAATTAATTTAGTTTGGCCACATCAGAATATTTTCACATAAATGTGAAATAAGGGCTGTGGCTTTAATGACATGACACTGGGTGAATTGGCTCAGCCACACTCGATCAGTAAGCCAATTTAAAGCTTTCAATAGAGGAATCCAGTTTTAGCTACGCCAAGCCCATCTCTAGCTAAGCTCCACCCACACTTTGCCCATGTTGGGATCCCCTGCACTTCTTGAATCTCAATTTCCTGAAAACTATACAGTTAAGTTGGTGAATATTTTGAAAATAATTTGAATGGGTGATGTTGCTGCACATGGCAGCAACAGCGCACAGTCAAATTAATTTCAAAATATTCAACAGAAGTTTTATTAAATAGTAAAGACATGCAATTTGTACAACTTGATGGACTATTAAGCACTTAATACGGACTAAATCGCGTCATTTATGATGTAATTGATTATGACATCACTATACATGTGACATAGTTGATTACGACATCATATGATTGACTGAGAAACCGCCTTACGTTCAGTAAGAAAAACTTTGCAGAGTGCTCTGCGAGATTAGAATGGAAAATGGTTTCTCCTATTGAATGATACGCTTTGTTATAGTGCTCTGCTAATTCGCACAAAATGTTTGGTGAATCGCGAAAACAAAACATTAAATTGCATGTCGAACAACGTCATACGCATATATTATGCCATAAGCATATCACGCAAAGGCCACTGGGATAAACCATTTTAAAAACATTTTCGTTCAGTATAGAATAGTTTTTTGTTAGAGACTGTGCTAAAACAGCGACCTGTTGAAACTATTTTTTTCACCTCCTAATGAACAGGTTCAGTCAGACGCTTGATACATGTACCTGTATACACCAAAATATGTGAGCAGTCAGACGCTTCATACATACCTGCATACACCAAAAGATGTGAGTAGTGAGACACTTGATATATGTGCCTGTATACACCAAAACATGTCAACAGTCAGACACTTGATACATACCTGTATACACCAAAACATGTCAGCCATCAGACGCTTGATACATACCTGTATACAGCATAACATGTCAGCCATCAGAGGCTTGATACATGCCTATACACACCAAAACATGTCATCCATCAGACCCTTGATACATACATGTATACACCAGAACATGTCAGCCATCTGACGCTTGATACATACCTGTATACACCAAAACATGTCAGCCATCAGACCCTTGATACATACCTGTATACACCAGAACATGTCAGCCATCAGATGCTTGATACATACCTGTATACACCATAACATGTCAGCCATCAGACCCTTGATACTTACCTGTATACACCAAAATATGTGGGCAGACAGACGCTTGATACATGCCTGTATAGACCAAAACATGTCAGCCATCAGACCCTTGATACATACCTGTATACACCAAAACATGTCAGCCATCATACCCTTGAAACATACCTGTATACACCAAAACATGTGGGCAGACAGATGCTTGATACATACCTGTATACACCAAAACATGTCAGCCATCATACCCTTGAAACATACCTGTATACACCAAAACATGTGGGCAGACAGACGCTTGATACATACCTGTACACACCAAAACATGTCAGCCATCAGACCCTTGAAACATACCTGTATACACCAAAACATGTGGGCAGACAGACGCTTGATACATGCCTGTACACACCAAAACATGTCAGCCATCAGACCCTTGATACATACCTGTATACACCAAAACATGTCAGCCATCAGAACCTTGATACATACCTGTATACACCAAAACATGTGGGCAGACAGACGCTTGATACATGCCTGTACACACCAACACATGTCAGCCATCAGACCCTTGAAACATACCTGTATACACCAAAACATGCCAGCCATCATACCCTTGAAACATACCTGTATACACCATAACATGTGGGCAGACAGACGCTTGATACATACCTGTACACACCAAAACATGTCAGCCATCAGACCCTTGAAACATACCTGTATACACCAAAACATGTCAGCCATCAGACCCTTGATACATACCTGTATACACCAAAATATGTGGGCACACCAGACGCTTGATACATGCCTGTACACACCAAAACATGTCAGCCATCAGACCCTTGATACATACCTGTATACACCAAAACATGTCAGCCATCAGACCCTTGATACATACCTGTATACACCAAAATATGTGGGCAGACAGACGCTTGATACATGCCTGTACACACCAAACATGTCAGCCATCAGACCCTTGATACATACCTGTATACACCAAAACATGTCAGCCATCATACCCTTGAAACATACCTGTATACGCCATAAGATGTGGGCAGACAGACGCTTGATACATGCCTGTACACACCAAAACATGTCAGCCATCAGACCCTTGAAACATACCTGTATACACCATAACATGTGGGCAGACAGATGCTTGATACATGCCTGTACACACCAAAACATGTCAGCCATCATACCCTTGATACATACCTGTATACACCAAAACATGTCAGCCATCAAGACGCTTGATACATACCTGTATACACCAAAACATGTCAGCCATCAGACCCTTGAAACATACCTGTATACACCATAACATGTGGGCAGACAGATGCTTGATACATGCCTGTACACACCAAAAATGTCAGCCATCATACCCTTGATACATACCTGTATACACCAAAACATGTCAGCCATCAAGACGCTTGATACATACCTGTATACACCAAAACATGTCAGCCATCAGACCCTTGAAACATACCTGTATACACCATAACACGTGGGCAGACAGATTCTTGATACATACCTGTACACACCAAAACTTGTCAGCCATCAGATGCTTGATACATACCTGTATACACCAGAACATGTCATCCATCAGACGCTTGATACATACCTGTATACACCAAAGCATGTCAGCAGACAGACGCTTGATACATACCTGTATACACCAAAACGCTTGCCGTGAGCGTGATCCCCGCATACAGCACAGATGTTTGCAATTCCATTGGATGCATCCACTGTATCTAGAAAATAACATTGGATAGCTGTACGAGTCACCAATACACTAAGTGACCAGTTTTGCTCAAATCAAGTGACCAGTTTTGCTCAAATCAGCTGACCAGTTTAGTAGGCTTTCAAAGCTATAACTTTGGAGATTTCTGAAAATCCAAGACGGTCAGTGACTGAATTAACCAATCAGATGTCTGCATATATAGAATTAACAGGCTAACGCCGTATATATGTCATTTCAGTGATGTTTGATTCAAACCAGATAAGTAGTTAATAATGAATAAATGTGCACACAAGTAGGTCATTTAGTAAATTTGTGGGATTTAAAAAAATTCATGATGGCCACTAAAAAATTTGTAACAAGAGGGCCATAGGGCCTGTATCGCTCACCTGGAACATAGGCATTGCAACTGGAAAGGCCATCGCCTATAAACAGAACCGTAAGATTTGGTCAGAGCTGCAACACGCTGGTCGCCAAAGCATTTAACCTATCAAGTTCCCTCGAACACATTTGTTTCAGCTGTTGTCCTAGATGATGTTTCATGAGTTTTTTTAATCAATCCCGAAGCGGCTTCAGAGATTTTTAAAGACATTTCTAGAAATCACACAAAATTCAAGACAACCGCCGGCCAACTTGGCCAATCAGCATGATCAGCTTCATTTGAAGAAACTTTGATCAAAATGTGCTAAAGACTCTTCCTGCCAAGTGCCAAATATAATTGAAATCAGTCCAGTGGTTCTTGAGGTATTTTAATTTTCCTACTGCTTTAGGATTGGAGTTTGGGGCTGGAAAAAGATCCAATATGGCCGCCTAACTGATTATCCGACAGTTTCGAAAGTGGCAAATTTGAAATTATCATACCCAAATACCTATATAAAACCAGTGTCAGCTTCAAAATCCATCAAATAAAATAATCAAATATGGTTGCAAACCACGCTGCATATTCACTGGTCCACGGCGGCCAACTTCCCTTGAACAAACTTTAATTCCTAATCCTAACACCCAGATTCCGGCCTAATCAATTCAGCGGTTCTGGAGAAGACATTTTTTAGAAAACTAGGTCATCAAAGATGGCCGCCAAAGCATTTGACCAATCAAGTTCTCTTGAACAAACTAGGAGTGCGCGATTTTTGCTTTGAAACATCGCGATCGATTTTATAAAAAAAATCACGATTTTCTATTAAATCGAGGGTTGCACGATTTTTAGATTATTCTATTAATCGCGATTATAATTCAAAATGATCGTGGACGATTATAAAATTAAATAATCGTATAATTGACATGTTGAAATTTTGTCGACACTTTTACGCTTGTGAAACTCTGCTCGCGTTACCAATCATGGAAACAAACATCCGGCGATCGGCCGAATGTTGAATGATTAAACTAAATAAAGAACTGATTTGTTTGTATATTAACTAAGTCAATACTTAGGGAGAAAACGCGTTGAATTTCCGTGGTATTTTGCCTAATTGAAGCCTAGGCTTCTATTAGGACAAGAGGTGTTCAATTTCCAACCCAACATCTCTGAGAAAGGGGTGGGCTTATATTAGTTTTCGCAAAAAAGTTTTCTAAAACTGATACCACGGAAATTCAACGCATTTCCTCCCATAAAAATTCCCACCGCCTGCGCCTATGTTTAATATATACCTCAAAACATCACCGGGGAAGTCAAATTATTTGATTTGAGTGCCTAAATATTGCGTATCCTTTGAAAAAGGTCATTTATTAAATCAAAATTAATCCACAATTTGATATAAAATGGCGTCGCGAAAAAATACAAATCATGTGATTCGCCTCCAATTGAAGAGTTTATTTTAGAGCGAGTACTCGGATATAAATATTCCGGAATCGGGGACTCGGAACTCGGGTATTTCTATATATATTATATATGCGCGATAGGAACTGAGTATTATACTGATCTGAATAACGGGTACGTACCCGTTTGATAAAATCCCGTTAGCGTATAATATCTCGGTAGAAGACACCGCCTCCCATCGCAAAAGAGCCGCTGGCTCGCCAACTTAAGAAGCCGGCTATATTGTCATTCGTCATAATTCAATTTGGATCATTTAATGTTACAAAATTGATGCACATTTTCTCCCGTGCTTGTTTGGTACATAAATTTGGTCTTAAAATATATTTATATAAGGTATTTAATCATGCAAAGACCTTTTTAAGCGCATTTTGACTACAAGAGTGTGGAATAAACTTTATTATATCTTGAACATACGTGGCCTACTATTAATATTAATCTAATAGGTGGTCGAGATTTACAAATCCGAGGCCTGTATTGACTTCTAGAGGCGCCGGATATGTATCAGGGCAGCGATCGGTCTTAAGTAGACACACCCTGTGTGACACGATTGTTATTATTATACATGCTATTCTTACAAATTTGCTCTTAAAAAAATTTTTCCTATACAATCTGCTGAGTTAGGGGATGGGCTTCTAATACAGTTTTGCCATTTTGAAACTGCTAAGAAATCATTGGAGTTCATATGTCAAAGTTAGGGGGGGGGGTGGGCTTCTATTAGAGTGCAGGCTACAACTAAGCGAAATATGGGTAGTTCATGATTAATCATATGATCGCGATTATTTGTATTAAATCATCGCGATTATGAAAATTAAATAATCGTGCAACCCTAATTAAATCGTAGGTCCAAATTCCCAAAAGTATAAACCGGGGTAACGTGACAAGTCACCAAAACTGGGACTTGGAATTTCTAGAAAAAGTTGAAATAAATTATACAAAAAAATAGCACAAAATTAGAACACAATTTCATGCGACAAATTCTTAGCCTTTATCCTACGTCTATGCTTAATGTATACCTTATATCCATAATCGCGGGAGTGAAATTATTAATTGGGACAGCATAAATATTGTGTATAGTTTCAAAAACATTGTTTATTTCATCAAAATTTGTAATAAAATGCTGTCGAGTAAAAATATAAACCCCGCTTCCGCATATAGCCTCCCTTTGTAGTTTGAGCTTACGTCATTACCCGAGTAGCGCAAAGACGCTAATATTAGTACCCCGGGAGATATTGCGCAATCCATATGCATAGGACCGTAGCTTTGAGTAGCTACAATAGTAACGGCGTAAACTCGTTCTATAGTGCAGTTTATAGTTGCTTTCAGAATGTACGATTTACATTTAAGAGGCATCAACAGAGCGCACAGTTCGAAATACAACAATCTGGAAGGCTGTTGCATTATTTTCTTTAATTAGGCATGACAACAGAATCAAAAAGGAAAAATTAGTACACAGCCTGAAATTGCGAAAAGAATTAAAAAGAATTATGTTCAGTGATTATTGCCTAACACTCTGCAACTAAGTATGTATTTGGTATTTCACGACAGACTCGGGGTCTGCAGTGAAAGAAAGAAAATTATACGGCGATTCGACGGAGTAACTAGCTGGTTTTCTCAATGACAAAGGTGTACCTCGCTATTGTTAGCTGGTTTACCATAGAGCTTCATGTTTTGATTAGGACTTAGTGAACACATGCGTGAAGCGATAAAAAAACCCACAATGGATACATGTGCGAATGGATTATAACTATTCTTTTACTGCTGAATGATGAGTTTTAAAATCTTATAGTCTGCTCAATTTTTTCACGATTTTTAGATTTTTTTCAATTACACGGTAGAAAATTGTGATTTTTTTCAAAATCGCGATTTTCGATTAAATTGTGAAATCGCGCAAGCATAGAACAAACTTGCTTCAGGTCTTTGCTATAGATGATTTGTCATGAGTTTTGAATCCATCCCACAAGCGGTTCCATAGATCTTTAAAGACATTTCTAAAATTCAGTCATAATCCAAGATGGCCACCAGCCAAATTGACCGATCGGCTTCATTTGAACAAACATGGATCTTGATGCTCTTAGAATGCTTCCTGACAAATATAATTTAAATCGGCTAATTGGTTCTCAAGAAGACATTTTAAATTCTCTATTACTTTAGTATGAGTTTTTCACAGGAAAGATCCAAGATAGCCACCAAACCGTTTATCCGACAGCTTCGAATGTGGCAAATTTAAAATCGGCATACTCAAAATTTTTTATAAAACCAATTTCAGCCTCAAAATCCATAAAAGCACAAAAATCCAATATGGCCGACAAGCACGCTACATTTTGATTGGCGGCCATGTTTTTTTAAAGTATCAACTTCACATGAACAAACTTTAATGTCCCTTAGCCCCTAATGATATTTCCCAAATTTCGTCCGGAACCATTTACAGGTTCTGGAGAATTCATTTTCTCGAAAACATGGTCATCTAAGATGGCTGTCAAAGCATTTGGCCAATCCAGTTTGCTTGAAAAAACATGTTTCAGCTGTTGCCATAGACGATGTATTATGAGATTTGAATAGATCCCCCAAGTGGTTTTGAAAACGATTTTTAGACATTTCTAAAAATCAGTTAAAATCCAAGATGGGCGCCAGCCAAATTGGCTGATCAGCTCCCTTTGAACAAACTTGGATCGCTTATTCCCTAAGGATGTTTCCTGCCAAATATGTTTGAAATCAGCCAAATAGTTCTCGTGAACTTTTAATTCTCCTATTGCTTTACTATGGAAGTTTTTGGCGGAAAAACGATCCAAGATGGCGACCAAATCATTTATCCGGCAGTTTCGAAGGTGGCAAATTCGAAATCAGCATACCCAAAAACCTATATAAACCCAATTTCTGCTTCAAAATCCATCAAATAAAAAAATCAGATATGGCCAGCAAACACGCTACATTTTGTCTGGTCCAACGTGACCATGTTTTTTACATATCTACTTCCCTAGAATAAACTTTAATGGTCCTTAATCCCCAATCGTATCTCCAAAATTTATGCCTGATTCGTTCAGCGCTCCTGGAGAAGAAATCATTTTCATGAAAACCAGGTCATCCAAGATGGCCGCCAACTTGAACAAACTTCTATCTCCATGCCCTAAGGATGCTTCCTGTCAGATATAATTGAAATGGGCCTAGTGGTTTTTAGCAGTTGTTTAAAGAAAAGTTGTCGGACAGACAGACGAACAGATGGTCACCACGTCATAAGCTAACTTGGCCATTCTGGCCAGGTGAGCTAATCCCATAGTAGTACGCCATTATACCCTAGTTGCATATTTCAACCCTTTAACCCTCAGATTTGTAAAAAAAAAATTTCTCATAGAACATGTCCCTTTACAGACCAAGAGAAGACTATTTTAGAAAATTTACCAATGGAATGACTGGCTCGACAGATATTCATGGCAAATTTCCTAAAATAGTCTTCTCTTGGTCTGCAAATGAACATTTCTCAAGACCACTGCAGAAGCCATTTTTCGATGATATGAGTGTTAAAGGGTTAATTTCATTCCAGCCATACAGATAAGGTGCTAAGTAGTTTATAAGCAAATTAGACAGGAACTATATTGACCGTGTCCTACATCTTGAGCCCATTTTCTGCATATCACACATTATGTGTGGCAGTGTCCCAAAATTAGGATTTCACAAAATAGTATACCCCCTTAATGAATCAAGTCTATTAAAAAACTCAAACATTCATCAAATTTTTTTTAAATTTTGCTGCAATAATGATATAGAACAAATCTGCAAAGTTTTGTTGGGATCAGATAAGCCCTTGATAAATTAAGACAATTAACATTCTGGGCATAAGCAAGACATAAGTCTAAATCCAGTAAAAATAAGGAAAAAATTTAAAAAATCATATTCATTTAGACTGAATGCACTGATGGTATAAAACAAAACTGCAAAATCTTAATGGGATCGGACTGAAGTCATTGATTAATTAAATGTCAACTAAAAAACTTTAACATTCTTCTAATTCTTAGCTTAACCTCGATATAAATCACACAAAGATATTCTAAGTCGAAACCCCGTAAAAGTATGGATAAATGTGAAAATCACAATGATTATGATGGAGACTGGATGCAATGATAGTATAAAACAAATCTTTAAAGTTTTATTGACATCGGTTAAGCCCTTGATAAATTAAATGTCCATGGAAAAACTTTAACATTTACCTAATTCTTGGTGAAATGGAAAAACTTTAACATTTACCTAATTCTTGGTGAAATGGAAAAACTTTAACATTTACCTAATTCTTGATGAAATGGAAAAACTTTAACATTTACCTAATTCTTGATGAAATGGAAAAACTTTAACATTTACCTAATTCTTGGTGAAATGGAAAAACTTTAACATTTACCTAATTCTTGGTGAAATGGAAAAACTTTAACATTTACCTAATTCTTGGTGAAATGGAAAAACTTTAACATTTACCTAATTCTTGGTGAAATGGAAAAACTTTAACATTTACCTAATTCTTGATGAAATGGAAAAACTTTAACATTTACCTAATTCTTGGTGAAATGGAAAAACTTTAACATTTACCTAATTCTTGATGAAATGGAAAAACTTTAACATTTACCTAATTCTTGGTGAAATGGAAAAACTTTAACATTTACCTAATTCTTGATGAAATGGAAAAACTTTAACATTTACCTAATTCTTGGTGAAATGGAAAAACTAACATTTACCTAATTCTTGATGAAATGGAAAAAACTTTAACATTTACCTAATTCTTGGTGAAATGGAAAAACTTTAACATTTACCTAATTCTTGGTGAAATGGAAAAACTTTAACATTTACCTAATTCTTTGTGAAATGGAAAAACTTTAACATTTACCTAATTCTTGGTGAAATGGAAAAACTAACATTTACCTAATTCTTGATGAAATGGAAAAACTTTAACATTTACCTAATTCTTGGTGAAATGGAAAAACTTTAACATTTACCTAATTCTTGGTGAAATGGAAAAACTTTAACATTTACCTAATTCTTGATGAAATGGAAAAACTTTAACATTTACCTAATTCTTGATGAAATGGAAAAACTTTAACATTTACCTAATTCTTGGTGAAATGGAAAAACTAACATTTACCTAATTCTTGATGAAATGGAAAAAACTTTAACATTTACCTAATTCTTGGTGAAATGGAAAAACTTTAACATTTACCTAATTCTTGATGAAATGGAAAAACTTTAACATTTACCTAATTCTTTGTGAAATGGAAAAACTTTAACATTTACCTAATTCTTGTTGAAATGGAAAAACTAACATTTACCTAATTCTTGGTGAAATGGAAAAACTTTAACATTTACCTAATTCTTGATGAAATGGAAAAACTTTAACATTTACCTAATTCTTTGTGAAATGGAAAAACTTTAACATTTACCTAATTCTTGGTGAAATGGAAAAACTTTAACATTTACCTAATTCTTTGTGAAATGGAAAAACTTTAACATTTACCTAATTCTTGATGAAATGGAAAAAACTTTAACATTTACCTAATTCTTGGTGAAATGGAAAAAACTTTAACATTTACCTAATTCTTGGTGAAATGGAAAAACTTTAACATTTACCTAATTCTTTGTGAAATGGAAAAACTTTAACATTTACCTAATTCTTGATGAAATGGAAAAACTTTAACATTTACCTAATTCTTGGTGAAATGGAAAAACTTTAACATTTACCTAATTCTTGATGAAATGGAAAAACTTTAACATTTACCTAATTCTTGATGAAATGGAAAAAACTTTAACATTTACCTAATTCTTGATGAAATGGAAAAAACTAACATTTACCTAATTCTTGGTGAAATGGAAAAACTTTAACATTTACCTAATTCTTGGTGAAATGGAAAAACTTTAACATTTACCTAATTCTTGATGAAATGGAAAAACTTTAACATTTACCTAATTCTTGGTGAAATGGAAAAACTTTAACATTTACCTAATTCTTGGTGAAATGGAAAAACTTTAACATTTACCTAATTCTTTGTGAAATGGAAAAACTTTAACATTTACCTAATTCTTGATGAAATGGAAAAACTTTAACATTTACCTAATTCTTGATGAAATGGAAAAACTTTAACATTTACCTAATTCTTGATGAAATGGAAAAACTTTAACATTTACCTAATTCTTGATGAAATGGAAAAAACTTTAACATTTACCTAATTCTTGATGAAATGGAAAAAACTAACATTTACCTAATTCTTGGTGAAATGGAAAAACTTTAACATTTACCTAATTCTTGGTGAAATGGAAAAACTTTAACATTTACCTAATTCTTGATGAAATGGAAAAACTTTAACATTTACCTAATTCTTGGTGAAATGGAAAAACTTTAACATTTACCTAATTCTTGGTGAAATGGAAAAACTAACATTTACCTAATTCTTGATGAAATGGAAAAACTTTAACATTTACCTAATCCTTGTCACGACGGATGGCAAACATTATTTGGATCACTATGCCGAGATCCGCTCCTTCGCTATGAGCTCCACAAAAATTACATCCCAGATGACTGACTGAGCTATATCCTAGTGCCAGCATGTCATTAATGACAGGGTTCATAGAACTAATGATTGACAGTAATGAAAGCCATACATGAGAGTGACTAGTGATATAGAAGGAGGGATCGCAGAAACATAAAGTAAAATATCTGCAATCTACAGCACCATCAGTTAAAGTACTCGCTACAGGGATTGATTGCCCGAGTTCGAACCACGTTCAGGTCGAAAACTGAAAAAGGTAAAAATTACATTCCACATGATGACAGAGCTATATCCTAGTGCCACCACATCATCAATGACAGTCATTCCAGTGGTAAGTCTTCATTTTTCTCATAGAAAATGTCTATTTACAGAGCGTTTTCAAAAGTATTCTGTTTTGGAAATGGACGTCAAGTAAGATAGTTTTCTTGCCCAATGCTGCAGGCCACCAGATAATAATTTTAATTGGCAATAATTCTGTTGACTGAAAGTTATTGGTGGGTTAGCAAGAGGTATACCTCATGGTAGAGCTGCGCGATATACCGATACCATATTTAAAACCGATATCCTGCACTGACGGTTTTATAACCGATTATAAAAAATAAATATCGAAAAACCGAATATGAACATATTTTCGGTTTTTCGTATCAGGATTGTTAAAAATAAAAGATACTAACGAGTATGAAAATCGTAATGAATAATAATGGCCATACTTTCCATTAAGCTATGTTCGGGGCAACTAATAATTGAACGTGGCCCCAATTGCGCATATTGTGTAACTCCATGTAACTCGCTGCACGCCGAGAGAAATCAAGCAGCGAATTAATTAAATAAATATCCACTCGTCTTTTCTCTGGTAGTCTCAGATAAATTTGCAATATAAAACACAATACTAATGTGGGAATTTGTCATTAAAATTTGTATGGGGAAAACCTTTCTAAACAACGGCATCCATTTTATTTACGTCACCGGCTAATTAACATAATGCAAAGTCGTCCCAACACTAAATCGCCAGATTGCATCAAAATCTCGCCAATAACTATAATGCTGATTAGGATATAATTTTAAATAAAATTATTACTCAAACCGTTTTTAAAACGTTGTCTTCTATACACAATATCATATTAACTTATGAAATTCGCGATCGCAATATTACAGTTAATATTTTCTTCAAGGCATGATTTCGTTCTCGGGTCGAATTGGAAATGAAAGAAGAAAGGGAGATAATTACATCATAATTAATTACAATCGCGTGATTTACGTCTTTTCGCAACCTGTTTTGCTGATTTATGATTAATTTGGACAAAATAAACGATGTTTATTTAACTGTGCGTAATATTTAGGCGGTCTACTTAATAATTTCACTCCCGCGATGATGGATATTATAAGGTATGTTAAGCTTTAAAGGCGTAAAACGTTACGAATGTATCAGGGCATGAAAATACGCTCTGTTTTCGTGCTAATTTTTATCATTTAAATTTTTTGTTTCATGTCCATAAAACCGATATTCGGTTAAAACCGATATGAAAAGTCATATCGAAACCGATATGGCTGTAAGCCAAACCGCGCAGCCCTACCTCATGGAAGATGTATATTTTCAAAAGGTCGGTGCTGATACTGGTTATATATGACTGACGATTTCTAAGGTTTTAGAAGAGTCTGGATGCCGATGGCTAGTTGTCGCTGGCCTTTATGTTTCCAGTGCGGGCAACAGTGCTATGTGTGATCTCGCATGAGGTAAATGCGGGATCCATGTGTCTAACCTGCATGGAAAATGTAGTCTGCAGAAATACAACAGGCAAACAATAAACTCAATAGTGTTTAAATGATATGATAATTACCTTTTCGTTTCATTCCCACAGACAGGCATTTCATGTAGCGACAATACTTGCACGCGTTTTTGTGTTGTATCTCGATGGCACAATTTTTGTCATTGAGACATTCGTATGTTAAATTGTTGCGGAATGTGCGTTTAACAAAGCCTTTACATCCAGGACAGCTGAAACAAGGATGATAATTAAAGATTTTTGATCTATAGCAACCCCCCCACCATTATCAGTCTTAAATTGGCCTATTTCTTGAAGTGGGTCACCATGACTTTCACCTCCAACTTTTGACCACTAAATCGATAGGGTTTTTCGAACCACCAAGGACAAGCTCCCACACCAGATTGGTAAAGATACCTTCAATAGAAGATAGACTAAAACCCGAGAACCTTTGCTTGACGCTTTCTTTGTTTAAGAAGTCTGGATGCCAATGGTCAAATTCTGACCCTTTATATGTTGCCAGTGCGGATAACAATGCTCCATCCAATCTGGGTGTGGCTAATGCGGGTATGTGATATTGCCCGCCATTGCCGTAGTTGCCCGCATTTAGCTGCATTTGCCGCAACTGTGGGGTCCCTCTTTCAAGAGGGCGGTTAGATAGTCGCCCATGCCCGCCATAGCCGCATACTGTCTATGAAGGCATGATTCGGCATTAGTTGCCGTCTGTGTGCGGCTATTTGTTTAATGGCGGTGTTGTTTTTACTTTTCATTTTTAAAAAAAAATTAAATTTAAATTTAAGTCCTCCTTATGGTTTTAGAGGAGGTTTGAAGGTTGGTGTGTAGACAAATAGGTTCAATTCCCCAGTGTGTGCGTGTGTACCCATGCATGCGCTACATGTACACTGTCATCCTTCACGTCCGCAGGTGATATAAAATCTAGGGCATAATATAATGAGAGTTGGGATGAAGAACGCACTACTTTAACCCGTTCCAAAATCAGCTTTTACAATGGTCTTGAGGTATGTTCATTTGCAGGCCAAGCAACTACCTTTGAAAATTTACCACTAGAATGACTGGCTCGGTAACCTGTGGTAAATTTTCAAAAATAGTCTTGTCATGGCCTGCAAAGGAACACTCAATAAGGAACTACTTAGATTTTCTTGAATAACTTTAGCTATGATAGTGTTAATAGATACCTGTATACACCAAAATGTTTGCCGCGAGCGCCATCCCCGCATACAACACACAGGTGTGTAATCTCGGTTTCTGTCTCTGGCAAAGCAGAAGCACTAGCTGTTGACAGAGTTGATAGGGATAGCATCGGATCAGGCACAGTTGTTGAGGGAGGAGCATCACCCACTGACAACGCTTCAGGAGCCATATTGTGAGATATTGATGTGTCCATATAACTTGATGTTTTCATGACAGAAGAACCTACAAAATAACATTGGCTAACTTTACAGGTCAGGTAATTAATACAAGAATGACGATCAGTGATTGCTGAAAACTAAACCATGCCCCAAATTACCCAGATAGAACTTCCAGATATTTATGTAAACCGTAACCTGATATGTTTAACACTTACCACTCTGATGTCAATATTCTATCTTTTACCGTGGTAAGTGCATAGAAACTGGTGTACATTTTTCAACCGCAACATTTTCCACCAAATTTGTTGAAAAAATGAGCACCCTTAACTTAATTTGAAAATTAAATATTTTGACATCAGAGCGGTAAGGGTTAACGTGTGCTTAGCATTTTCAGGTTATCTAGCGAAACTATAAATTTTTTTTTAGGTTTATCAGGTTTGGTAACTCTGGCAAACACAGATTTCCATCTACCTCTGATATATCCACTGAAAGGGAGCTACAAATGTATTTACAAAACTCAAACTTTCAATTAATTTTAGATTTTGTCAACTGAGATATTTCTAGTGAATACCGTTTTTATGCGTGTATAGGACGGGAAATTTTACGCCTAGTCAAGAGGTCCAGAAGGTTCAATATATGAGTACATAGACTTGAGACATTTTTTCACTGAAGTTTCCAAGTCAAAAACGACCAAAAACCAAGAAATTACCACAAAAATAGAACCTCATTTGGTTGGGAAATATTTCGCTCACCGGAGCATAAATAACAAGCATTCTGTAAGTATTGCTTTGCAATACATGTCCCCTCTACCTGGTGATATAAATCGTTAGAGATTGACAGTCAAAAACTTCATTAAAAATTCTCAAAAGCAGCTGAAACTCGAACTTGATCTGTAACTTCTCATAACATAGCAATAGACCAAGTTTCAGTTATATATGGTTAAGGAGAACGAAAAGGTCTTGAAAGCTGATATGTTTGTATTTCATAAGTCGAAAGGGGAGATAACTCCATCAAAGATTTACGCATATGCCTGAAACTCCAACTTGGTCTGTAACTTCTCATAAGAAAGCTATGTAGCAATTCTCAGTATAATATCTTGAGACTGCAAAAAAAAAAAGGTGCGGAAAACTAATATTTTTCGTATTTCATAGGTCGAAAGGGGGGCATAACTCCATAAAAAATGTACGCATACGCCTGAAACTCGAACACGGTCTGCAACTTCTCATAACAAAGCAATGTAGCAATTCTCAGATTAATATCTTAAAGACTGCGAAAGAGTGCGGAAAACTATTATTTTTCGTATTGCATAGGTCGAAATGGGGCATAACTCAATGAAAAATTGACGAAAATGTCTGAAACTCGAACTTGCTCAGTAACTCCTTATACTAAAGCAATGCACCGATTTTTGCTTAAATATCGTGAGGGAGTGTGAAAAAAAGTGTGGAAAGCTAATATTTTTCGTATTTCTTAAGTCGAAGGGGGGGGGGGGGGGGGCCATAACTCCATCAAAAATTGATGCATACACCTGAAACTCGAACTTGGTCTGTAACTTCTCATACCAAAGCAATGTCGCAATTCTCATTATAATATCTTGACTGCGAAAAAAAATGCGGGAAACTAATATTTTTCGTATTTCATGTCAAAAGGGGGCATAATTCCATGAAAAATGTACGAAAATGTCTGAAACTCAAACTTGCTCAGTAACTCCTTATATTAAAGCGATGCACCGATTTTCGCTTAAATATCTTGAAGGAGTGCGAAAAAAGGTGTGGAAAGCGGATATTTTTTGTATTTCTTAAGTCGAAAGGGGGCATAACTCCATAAAAAATTGACGCATATGCCTGAAACTCGAACTTGGTCCGTAACTTCTCATAACAAAGCAATATACCAATTCTCAGTTGAATACCTTGAAGGACTGCGAAAAAAAGTGCCGACAGACGGACAGACAGAGTGCAAACCTATAGTCCCCCGGTAGGCGACTAATAACCAATATTGTGGCTATAATAGCTAGATGTATCATATTATGTAATGAACCTATTATTTGTAACCATAATCTCTGTAATTGCATCTCGTATCAATTGTAAAATGAGGAATAAAACTTCCAAACACCATTTTCTACGTCTTTATTATCATTCATCCTTGATCACGTGATGCCGACGTGGGCATGTTCGATTGGCAAACTATAACAACGAATATATTGACTGTTTGCCTGTCGAAGACCCGATTCTCTGACTGGCAAACACTCAATTTCTGTAGTATAGTCAACAGTCAAACACGTTGACGCTCTGGAATGTAAGGGACAAGCGAATGACAGATGAAAGCAATGTCCTGATTGGTAAATCATTGTGAGATTCTGAGAACTGACAAAGAGTAACCAATGAAAAATCAGGTAAGGCACAGAGGTTTCTGGCTTCTGACATTCACTTGACAACGATCTTTAACTCAATTGTAATTTTAAAAAACAAGTCAGAGAAATAAATTTGTACATTTTATTAAACATTTTAAATCGATTTTATTTTACATATAGTCATGTATATAGTGTAGTATCTTATATTATATTATATTATTATACAGTATAGTATAGTATTGCATATTATATTATGGTAGACTATATTATCATGACTATCTATAGGCCAAGAGATGCATATTTTTGAAAATTTACCATTTGACTGACTGGAGGAGCTTTTTCAAAAATATGCTTCTCAGAGAAAATCTCCATTTGCAGTGGTCTAGAGAAGTGGTCATAATTGAAAATTTGAAAACTGGCCTGTCATTCCAATGGTAGATTTTCAAATATGAACAGATCTCAAGACCACTGCAGACGCCGAGTTTTTGCCAGCCTATGTATTCAATGGACCTTTACATTTTTATCTATGCCCCGCCCATCACTAGCTAAGCTCCACCCACACCTCGCCGTGTTGGATTTATCGATCCCCAAATACCCTAGCTATCAATTCCTTAAAAACCATACAGGGAAGCTGTTGAATATTTTGTAACTAATTTGACTGGGTGCTGTTGCTGCCTATGGCAGCAACAGCGTCCAGTCAAATTAGTTTCAAAATATTCAACAGAATATTTATTAAATAGTAAAAGCAAACAATTTGTACAACAACGCATTGACCGTCTTCAAATATGCGTTCGTGACGTACTTATCGACATCATTCATGACATCATTCATTATGATGTCATTGTACACATCATGCAGTTCATTATGATGTCATATGATGGGTGGGTACTCTGGAAAGGTGAATTAGAGCACTAAATTACAATAAGTCACAATTATCAAAAGCACTATTACCAGTAAGCACAATACCACTATGATCACACAATAAAGTCCATTGTAGGCCTAGTCTAAACACACGTTAATCATGTCCATTGGAATGTTGTCCTCAGTAAACCCATGGAACTCTTTGTCCTCGTCGTGTAAGTAGGCGTCACGGTCGTCTTCAAGCTGGGGGGTGGGGGTGGTGGTGTCTGTCTCTGGCTCCTTATCGTCCTTGTCATCCCATAACACGTCATCCTCTGTACTGTCTAATGCATTGCTAATTGAACATTTCTTGAACGATTTGATTATGATGGCTGGATCAAGTTCTGTCCAAGCGGTGAGCAACCATTGGCAGATGGTTGCCATCTCTGGCTTACGCATGTGTCCCCCGGCAGTGAAATGTGTGGCTACCTATCATGAGCCATTCATTCCAGTACTTCCTCACACAGTCTTGATCGGCTTATTGATAGATACATCTAGCGGCTGGAGCATGGACGTCATGCCACCGGGAATGATCGTGATGTCGGTATTATGCTTCTGTCTGCATGTCTTCTTCAGGGCCTCTGATCTGTGGCAACGGAAAGTATCTAGCACGAGTAAACTACGTTTCTTGAGAAGGCCGCCTGGTCGCTTGCTCCATACTGTGTTTACCCAGTCCTTTGTGTTCTCATCATCCATCCATCCATCCTTTAGGGTGTACGCGCACGATTACGAATTTCTCTCTATGCATGGTCTTGCATCGGAAAATGATGTAAGGAGGCAGTTTAGTACCGTCTTCTAGGCAGCACAACATGACAGTGAATCTGTTCTTCTCGGCACCGGTTGTCTTTAATGTCACGGTTTTACTCCCGATCTTGTCTACGGTGGTGTTGTACGGCACGTCAAACGTCACTGGTGTCTGGTCGGTATTTCCGATGCAGTAATATTCGTTCTGTCGTCTTATCTTGATAATGTACTTCTGAAAATTGAGGAGCTTCTCGTCTAAGTCACTGGGTAGTTTCTGAGCGATGTGTTCCGCGGCGTACGGATAAGTGATGGCGAGCCATAACTGTCCCCAGACCAGTGATGCTTTGAACTCTGTGGGGAGGATCTTCATCTCTTTGGCGATGATTCTGGCTGTAAGTCTGATTTCTGTGGTGCTAACTCCGGCGCCTCACCTTTCTTCGTTCTTCTATCCAGGCGACCACCTTCTGTTCTAGCTCTGGGAAGGCTGCAGATTTCCCGCGATTTGAACATTTCTGCTTAGGCATCGATTCCAGCTTGTCTTTCATCTTGCGCCATTTACCGATGTTACACTCGTTGATTGTAAAATGACGCTCAGCAGCACGATTGCCATTCTCTTCTGCGTATTTAATAATCTTCAATTTGTCTCCGCGGTGTAAGATTTGCGTGACAAGATTGCAACGATTAACGATGTATAAAGTAGACACAAAATTTCCCAGTATATATAAGTCCAGTCCATTGTTCGGTGATTTAATTTCAAGGTATTAATAGAGGAGTAAAGGCTTCATATCAAATGGTACCGCTAAGTAAACTATTATTAATAAATAAAACTAATTAAACTATTATTAAAATAATAACAGCTCATGTATTGGCTTTACAGATTACTGATAATCCACCACCCACCACACCCTCTCTGGACAGCCGATGATCATGTTCCGACAAGCCTTGACTCCAAAACAATAGCGTGAGGAGAGGCGGTGATGATAGAGCACTGTTCACTAGTCAGCCAGTTGAACACATCTGGTCTCGCGAGATTTTGTGAGATTTCGCGATAGTAGGAAAACAAAATGTCAGTTTGTAAAGAAAGTTGAATAAAAATTGTGATTCCATTAAATATCTCTCTTCAAACAATAATGCATAATTGGATTATGATACGGACGACGTTCCCGCTATGAAAATATTCCAGAAAGGTACATGTTATTACGTGAAACATTCTTTTTGTTCATTTATATGCGTTTTATGGTACCAGTTTTTGTTATTGTTAAAATTATATCCGTGGCAAAATTTCACAGCGTCTAATACACAGGTTTAAGGATTTTTGGGCCCATTTTAGGCCCAAATTTAGGGTGCGTCCAATACAGAGGTGCGTCCAATAGTCACATAAAGACGGTACAAACAGATTTTGCTGAAACACGATCTCAACTGAACACCTCTCAAACAGAATGCTTGTACCAAGATTAACCTGAATATGTCTAAGCATTTTCAAGAACTTCCTAATGCAATATGGTGGTCAGGGAAGCACTTCCTAATGCAATATGGTGGTCAGGGAAGCACTTCCTAATGCAATATGGTGGTCAGGGAAGCACTTCCTAATGCAATATGGTGGTCAGGGAAGCACTTCCTAATGCAATATGGTGGTCAGGGAAGCACTTCCTAATGCAATATGGTGGTCAAGGAAGCACTTCCTAATGCAATATGGTGGTCAGGGAAGCACTTCCTAATGCAATATGGTAGTCAGGGAAGCACTTCCTAATGCAATATGGTAGTCAAGGAAGCACTTCCTAATGCAATATGGTAGTCAGGGAAGCACTTCCTAATGCAATATGGTCGTCAGGGAAGCACTTCCTAATGCAATACGGTGGTCAGCGAGATTAACCCTTCAGGGATGTGCCCACTCATCAGTGTCCGCCCGGCATATATATTCGGCGTGAACTCAATAACAACCAAAGAATTCATTGTTTATTACTCCAAAATTCGTCATAAAAGAAAAATTGAAAAAAAAATGATACAAAAAAATAACATGAAATTAGAACATATTCAATTTTTCATGCTAGAAACTCCTACAATCTTAAGCTTATGCTTAATGTATACCCTATATCCATCATCGCGGGAGTAAAATTATTAATTAGGACCGCCTAAATATTGCGCATATTTTAATAAACATTGTTTATTTCATCAAAATTAATCCGAAGTTTGACATAAAATGGTGTCGAGAAAAAATAGAAATCACGTGGACGAATTTAGGTTGTTACCCGAGTACCGCGAAGACGCTAATAGTATTACACGGTTAACGTTGCGCAATCCACAAATAGGAGGGGAGCTTAGAGTAGACATAAACTCGTCATTTAGCTGATTAGTAATTTAAACAAGTCGGCCGGGACGAAAATCACCCAACTAAACAAAAATCTCGCCAGTAAATATACTGCTATTACTGATAATACTATATTATTAATTTGAGGGATTGGCATTTGCGATGTCGCAAAATCGTTTTTTAATTGGGAGCGCTCCTTCTAGTCCAGATAAAGTTCAGTGGAATGCCTCCAATCACAAAAGAGCTTTAATTTGGTCGTCCAACTTAAGAAGGGATCTAACCTCATTTTATTTCTTATGTTGTTTTAGGTCATTTTATGTTGGTTTACGACAATACATGTACAATGACATGTCAATTTGAGTTTTATTTCATCATTTAAGAATGCTACACATAAGATTGTTATTGCAATACAGCAAGAGGAAATAGCGGTTTCCCTTTGATGATACCGGTTCCATGCCTTTAAAAAGGGGGGGGGGGGAGTGATGGGGTGAGACAGGCTGTATGCTTTTTCAACTTTCAGAATGCAGTTAATGGCTTCTAAGACTATCTTTGTTCAGATTCTTTTTGGAAGGATTCTATCCCAACCACACATGGACTTCGCCCTGATTTTCATGCATTCTGAAGGTGGGAAAATTGGACAGATTCTCCTCAAAATGCAGGAAATGGCTTCTCAGAGCATCTAGTTTTCAAAATTTTTGGCCCCCAACCCCCCCCCCCCGCCCCGCTAAAGACTGGGATTGACCGGCACTCATATTTTTCTGGCCACATCCCTGACCATTCAATGGTCATGTTTGCCAAACCCCAAAACTGGCCTCTAGAGTTGGCTTCAGAATTTCCCGTTTGCAAGGCGAGGACAATTTTTGAAAACATACCACTGGAATGTCTGGCTTGATAACCCTGCCAGTCATCCCACTGGTAAATTTTCGTATTTCCCAGGAAATGGACGGGACAAAGTGAAAAATGTATGTTCTTTACCAGTGTTGATCATTAACTATTTGCCTGCTGAATTTCTGCAGACGACATTTTCCTTGAGGTTTAACTCTGGATATGATGTATATTTTAAAAACAATTTGACTGAAAATTTTCAGTCAAATTGTTTTTAAAATATTCAGCAGATCCAGAAATATTACCCATTAAAATTATTGTCTGGTGGCTAGCAGCAGTCGGAGTAAAAGACACTGTAATGTTTAATGACATTATAATTACCTCCTCATTATGTTTAATGATATTATAATTACCTCTTCGTAATGTTTAATGATATTATAATTACCTCCTCGTAGTGTTTAATGCTATCAGAATTACCGCCTCGTAATGTTTAATGACATTATAATTACCTCCTCGTAGTGTTTAATGCTATCAGAATTACCGCCTCGTAATGTTTAATGATATTATTATTACCTCCTCGTAATGTTTAATGCTATCAGAATTACCGCCTGGTAATGTTTAATGATATTATAATTACCTCCTCGTAATGTTTAATGCTATCAGAATTACCTCCTCGTAGTGTTTAATGATATTTTAATTACCTCCTAGTAATGTTTACTGATATAATTACCTCCTCGTAATATTTAATGCTATTTTAATTACCTCCTCGTAATGTTTAATGATATTATAATTACCTCCTTGTAATGTTTAATGATATTATAATTACCTCCTCGTATTGTTTAATGCTATCAGAATTACCTCCTCGTATTGTTTAATGCTATCAGAATTACCGCCTCGTAATGTTTAATGATATTATAATTACCGCCTCGTAATGTTTAATGCTATCAGAATTACCGCCTCATAATGTTTAATGCTATTATAATTACCTCCTCGTAATGTTTAATGATATTATAATTACCTCCTCGTATTGTTTAATGCTATCAGAATTACCGCCTCGTAATGTTTAATGATATTATAATTACCTCGTAATGTTTAATGATATTATAATTACCTCCTCGTAATGTTTAATGCTATTATAATTACCTCCTCGTAATGTTTAATGATATTATAATTACCTCCTCGTAATGTTTAATGATATTAAAATTACATCCTTATAATGTTTCCTGATATTATAATTACCTCCTCGTTTCATTCCAGCAGACAGGCATTTCATATAGCGACAATATTTACACACGCTTTTGTGTTGTGCATTGATAAGGCAATTTTTGTCATGGGCACAGGTGAACATAACATGTTTACCAAAGGTACGCTTTGCAAAACTGTTACATCCATGGCAGCTGCAATTATATAACAATTAATACAATGACACATGCATCATAGCGGGTCCGTGAAAAAAGGAGGGAACCTTTTAGAAAGTAGAATGGGTTCTTTTCTTTTTCTGCATATTCCACATCAAATCTGGCAGTATCGGAGATGTCTTCAGTGGAACTAAATCTCTTCCCAGTCATGCTGTCAAGAAATTGTGCTTTTGTGACCTTGACCGTTGACCCCCAACATTATTCTGGGTGCCATGTCATTATAAGGTAGCATGTGTCCATGTTTGGCTTCAGTATGCTTAACCAAAGATGAGATATAAACTGATAAGTTGAGCCAAGCGGAAAATGTTAATATTGAAAACAAGAGCTCCGCAAAAGCGCATAATACCCCGCCATGATGACAAACCAATGA
Organism: Chaetoderma sp. LZ-2023a; assembly: GCA_034401795.1. NCBI lineage: Eukaryota > Metazoa > Mollusca > Caudofoveata > Chaetodermatida > Chaetodermatidae > Chaetoderma > Chaetoderma sp. LZ-2023a. Next base: position 2,696,347 of record CM067368.1, read on the forward strand.
ATGAGAGCTTTCAGAAAATATTTATTTCTTCCTCAGACCCATCCGACCAGTCATCCTTATGAAGTGTTAAAGCAATTCGTTAAACGGTCAAGGATGTATCGTCTGGAAACCAATTTTCAAGATGGCTGCCGTTGACTGGTGGCCATATTGGATTTGGATTATCGTAAATTTCAATAAGTTTCTTCACTAGACATATTCCAATGACCCTAGGAAGTGAACCGATAAATGGTAACGAAGATATGATCCAGAAACCAACTTTCAAGATGGCAGCCATTTTGGAGTTTGGATCATCATCAATTTCGATAGGTTTTTCTCCAGACCTAGTCCAACCACCCTATGAAGTTTCAAAGCGATCCGATAAACGGGAACGAAGCTATCATCCGGAAAACAATTTTCAAGATGGTGGCTGGTGGTCATCTTGAATTTCAGAACAACTCCGCTAAACGGTAACAGAGTTATCATCTGGAAACCAATCTTCAAGAGGGTCACTGGTGGCTGGCAGCCATCTTGGAGTTCGCATCATTGTCAATCTCGATAGGGTTCTTCCCCAGAAGTAGTCGAACGACCCTATGACGTTTTATAGCGATCCGATAAATGATAATAGAGTTATCATCTGGAAACCAATTTATGATGTATGATTACTGTATTCTGAGGCTGTAGTAGTAGTAGAAACATCCTACAGCTGCAACCAGTCCTTCTTCGCCTTTGCCCACTGTGTCTTGTCCTCAGCCGAAATCCTTAGCTTCCTCAGGTCCATTCTTGACTTGAGTGTACTGAGTCCTGCTTTCTTGAGGTCACCTCGTAGCACGCTTAGCAGATTTATGCAATGACGTCCTCTCCTGGCTTTGTTTTAGCTGGCTCCGAATAGGGCAAATTTCAAGGCTCTCTGTGCTGGTGTCTCTTCTGGCATCCTTAGCACATGGCCAAACATGGACCATCTTTGCTGGGCGACTTTTACAGACAGCGGCGACGTATTACACATCTTGTATAGTGCATCATTAAAAATTATGCTGTCTGGCCATCGGTGTCCAGTGATGGTGTGTAGGTGTTTACGGTGGTAGGCATCCAGTTTGTCTAGAGTTGCCTTTGGAGCTGCCAAGCTGTTACAGTTATACAGCATCAAGGATACGCAGGTTGCATTGTATAAATGTAGCCTCTTTATCAAGGGCATCTTTGATCTACGAATCCATAGCTTCCAGAAGGACTGAAAAGCTATGTTCCCCATGACGCAACGTGCAGAAATGTCAGCAGTACTGCAAAGCAGTGAGCCCAAGATTCTACTTTTCCTCCATGGTTCGCCGCCACGAAGTGGTTCGTCATTATCTATAGTTTCATGGTATGTCGATAGGTATATGTGGGTGAACTCTGTTTTGGATTCATTCATACAGATTCTCAATTTTTAGTTTGCTTGCAGCCATTGGGAGAAGTTCGTCAAGGGGTTTCTTTTCCTCGTCTATGAAGTCCACACCGTCGGCATATTCCATCTCTAGCGGCATGCCCAGTATTGACACTGGGGGTAAGGGTTTGGTCTTGTGGAACTTTCCCGCACAGATTTCAATGCGGCAGCAAAGTAGCAGGTGAAAAGCACCGGAGATAGACCATCCCCCTGTGGGGAGCCGATTGATGTCTCAAACTCTACAGACTTCACTGACTTGACTCGTACTCTCAGCTTGGTGTCTGCAGGCAGTAGTCTCACTAGTCGTAGCTCATCTTCATTGCAACTGGCCTGGCGTAGTACATCTAGGATCTTTGAGCGTTTAATTGTGTCGCAGGCTCGTGACATGTCATAGCCCATTTTGTGGAAGTCCCAGTGTTTGGACATGACTACCGACACAAGCATGCGTTGAGCCCATACATTGTTTGCGCAGCTGCGTCCACGTTTGAAGCCACTTTGACATGATCCAGTGAAGTAATCGTTCTTGTCTCGGATGCGGCATAGAGTAACATTGGATAGGATTTTCCGTATGCTGTTGAGGAGCACAATGGGCTACAGATTGGATGGGGGCCCAGGTGGCTTCTTGGGCTTGGGTAGTGCGATAAGGGTGCCTTGGCCTACAGCGTCAATGGGAAGGTGGTGCATAAAAGCTGAATTGATTAGGTGCATGGTCGGTTTTGAGATTATGTCACTTGCCTATTTGAATAGTTCATTGCTCATGCCGTCAGGTCCAGATGCATGTCCATTTTTCAGGGCTTTAAGTGCCTTCTCAACTCTCCTGAGAATGGGTACAAGGGCTCATCATTGTGTTCTCAATGAACTGTTTCTTGAACCATTCTCGGATCGCCTCGGCTTTTCCCTGGTCAGTCCCGATAAAGTGTCCTTCAGAGGTGTGTACAGTCAGTGGTGGTGTGTAGTCAGTAACTCTCGGGGCTTGGTCTGCCCGAAACATTTTGTGACAGTCATCCATGGTAGTGATTTCATCTGTTAGGGAGTCTGCCTGTTGAATAGCAAGGTCTTTTAAGCGTTCGCTAATGTGGCGCAGAATAATATTGCTCTCCTAGCGTAGTTTGGTGCGGTCTTCACTTTGGCCACTTTGATAGATGTGTAGCCGTAATGCTTTTTGCTCTGCTGACAGTTTTACTACTAGAGGGTCGTCAGTATACCTAGTTTGGTTGTTTTTAAGAACACCTATGGTGCTGGTAGCGGATGATTCCATAGATTTCAGTATTTTGGTTAGGGCTTCGTTTAGATCGGAGCTGACATCGATGTTAGCTAACTGCTCCTCGAGGGTTTTTTTGTATGACATTTGAGTGTCAGTGTCGCTGATGAGCTTGGGTAGGTTGTAGGTGACTCTACCCTCTTGCCTGGTATGGTGTTTATATATTAGGTAGAGATCATTCATCTGAAGGCGTGTAATGACTAGCTTATGGTCAGAATTGAGGTCTGTGACTCCATATGAACGAGCGTTCCGGAGTAAGGGTTTTGCTTCTGTCTTGCATAGTATGAAGTCTATTTGGTTGAAGACAACTGTTGTAGCCTTAAAACCTTTTGGAGCTTTGCGATCAGTACTGTGTCCAGTCCATGTTGTCCGGTGATGGCATGGGTGTTTGAAAGCCGTATCTGTCCTATTCCAACCACTATATGAAGTTTCAAAGTGATACAATATACGCTAATGGAGTTATCATCCGGAAACCAATTTTCAAGATGGCCACCGGTGGCTGGTGGCCATCTTGGATTTTGGATCGTTGTCAATTTCAATAGGTTTCTTCCCCAGACCTAGTCCAACCACTCAATGAAGTTTCAAAGCGATATGATATACGCTAATGGAGTTATGATCCATAAACCAATTTTCAAGATGGGCACAGATGGCTGGCAGCCATCTTGGATTTCGGATCATCGTCGATTTCGATAGGTTTCTTCCCCAGACCTTGTACAACCACCCTATGAAGTTTCAATGTGAATCGATAAACGGTAACAGAGTTATCATCCGGAAACCAATTTTCAAGATGGATACCGGTGGATGGTGGCCATCTTGCATTTCGAATCATCGTCGATTTTGATAGGTTTCTTCCCCAGACCTAGTCCAACCCACCTATGACGTTTCAATGCGATCCTACAAACGGTAACGGAGTTATCATCCGGAAACCAATTTTCAAGATGGCCACCGACCATCTTGGATTTTGGATCATCGTCGATTTCGTTAGGTTTCTTCCCAAGACCTAGTCCAACAACCCTATGAAGATTCAATGCGATCTGACAAACGGTAACAGAGTTATCATCCAGAAACCACTCTGCCGCCCGCACCCCCGCCTGCCTGGATGGCGCCATTACATAATACGCCGCCAAACTTTTTGGCGGGGTATAAAAACAAGGCCACAGTGAACTTGACCTTTGACTTTAAAACACCCAAGATGATTGTAACATGCCGTGTCATTATAAGGAGGCATGTGTTCAAGCTTGGGTCCAGTATGATTAACCAAACATGACATATAAACAGAAAAGTTGACCTAAAGGAAAAATGTTAATGTTGAAAAAAACAAGGGTTTTACGATGGCCACAGTGACCGTGACCTTTGACCTTTAGACACCAGTCATTGTGTGATGCCATGTCATTATAAGCAAGCATGTGTCCAAATTTGGGTCCAGTATGATTAACCAAACATGACATATATATATAACAGCTGGGCTAAACGCAAACTGGCCGACGACGACATGCAAGGTATTACAAAAGCCAGCTAAAAATGAAACTCGTGATGACATAATAATAAAAGATAGAAACTGGAATTATGAATTATGTTCAGACGCTATCTTTTATTATGTCATAATGAGTTTCATTAAGTGTTTAAGACTGATTAAATCGTGTCATTCATGATGTAATTGATTATGACATCAGCCTACATGTGACATAATTGATTATGGCGCCATATTATCGACATAGAAACTGGAATTATGAATTATGTTCAGACGCTAAGTCAATAATATAACGTCAAAATGAACATGTAAGCGGACGTCACATCTTAAACGCTTAATAGTTCATCAAGTTGTATGAATTGTATGTCTCTATTATTTAATAAACATTCTATTGAGTATTTGGAACTAATTTGACTGGGTGCAGCAACAAGTCAAATTAGTTTCAAAATATTCAACAGCTTACCTGTATAGCTTTCTGGAAATTGAGATTCAGGGAGTGCAGGGATCGATTGATCACATGGGCAAAATGTGGGTGGAGCTTAGCTAGAGATGAGTGGGGCATAGCTAAAACTGGCTTCCTCCATTGAAAGAGAATGTATGACGACATTTCTGATAAATGAAGTACCCCTTTAATAGATACCTGTAAACACCGAAACACTTCCCAAACGCACCATCCCCGCAAATAGCACACACATCTTTACTGTCAAGTGCTTCTGTTGATATTGTTGACTCACATGACATCGCATTTGGCATGGTTGATGACGGAGCACTATCACCCATTAAGGGAGCACCATCACCCATCAACGACGCTCTAGGAACCATATTCACGTCTTTATTTACAACTGTTTTTTGTGGTGATTCAGGATTACTAGCTGTTATAGCTGATCCTGATGGCGTACAGTTTGGCATGGGTGATGAGGGAGGACCATCACCCATTAATGACGGTCCCGGAACCATATTCACGTCTTTATTTACAAGTGTTTCTTGTGGCGATTCAGGATTACTAGCTGTTATAGCCGATCCAGATGGCGTCACGTTTGGCATGGGTGATGAGGGAGGACCATCACCCATCGAGGGAGGTCCATCACCCACTGATGACGCTCCAGGAACCAGATCGTGAGATATTGATGTGTCCATATCCTTTAATGTATCCAGCATGTCCAGTGCAGAAGGACCTACAAAATAACATAGGGTTATAAGCCAGGTAATTAACCCTTTAACTGTTTCTGCAGTAGTCTGAGAAATGTCCATTTGCAGACCAAGAGAAGAGTATTTTTGACAATTTACCACTAGAATGACTGGCTCGGTTGTCGAGCCAGTCCTTCCTGTGGCAAATTTTCAAAAATACTCTTCTCTTGGTCTGCAAATGGACATTTTTCGTGAGAAAATTAAAATTTTCTTGAACAAATTTGAGGGTTAAAGGGTTAATACAAGAGTGACAGTCAGAGATTGCTGAAACATATGCCATCCCTGCATACAGTATTACCCAATGACAGGACATCCTTGCATACAGTATTACCCAATGACAGGACATCATGCATACAGTATTACCCAATGACAGGACATCCTTGCATACAGTATTACCCAATGACAGGACATCCATGCATACAGTATTACCCAATGACAGGACATCATGCATACAGTATTACCCAATGACAGGCCATCCTTGCATACAGTATTACCCAATGACAGGACATCCAGCATACAGTATTACCCAATGACAGGACAGCCTGCATACAGTATTACCCAATGACAGGACATCCCTGCATACAGTATTACCCAATGACAGGACATCCTGCATACAGTATTACCCAATGACAGGACATCCTGCATACAGTATTACCCAATGACAGGACATCCCTGCATACAGTATTACCCAATGATAGGACATCCTGCATACAGTATTACCCAATGATAGGACATCCTGCATACAGTATTACCCAATGATAGGACATCCTGCATACAGTATTACCCAATGATAGGACATCCTGCATACAGTATTACCCAATGACAGGACATCCCTGCATACAGTATTACCCAATGACAGGACATCCTGCATACAGTATTACCCAATGACAGGACATCCTGCATACAGTATTACCCAATAACAGGACATCCCTGCATACAGTATTACCCAATGATAGGACATCCTGCATACAGTATTACCCAATGACAGGACATCCTGCATACAGTATTACCCAATGACAGGACATCCTGCATACAGTATTACCCAATAACAGGACATCCCTGCATACAGTATTACCCAATGATAGGACATCCTGCATACAGTATTACCCAATGATAGGACATCCTGCATACAGTATTACCCAATGATAGGACATCCTGCATACAGTATTACCCAATGACAGGACATCCTGCATACAGTATTACCCAATGACAGGACATCCTGCATACAGTATTACCCAATAACAGGACATCCCTGCATACAGTATTACCCAATGATAGGACATCCTGCATACAGTATTACCCAATGATAGGACATCCTGCATACAGTATTACCCAATGATAGGACATCCTGCATACAGTATTACCCAATGATAGGACATCCTGCACACGTTGCTGAATAAATTATATTAAATAAGCATTCCAGGTTTTCTGGGTTTTAGCTTTTAGTTGCCCATGACCTTCGACCTCTTGATCTCAAAATCAATATATGCACGCATGCATACATGGTTGTCTAAATAGTCACGGGACACACTGTTGAAAGAGGAAATATTTATTAAACTCTGAACCTAACATGTGCTTTTGCATAGCATCCTGGTATGACAACAAACTGCTTCAGTTATTAAGATGTGCTTACCCTTGATTCATGTTACCACCATGTAGGCAGAACTTGTTAGCCATGACAGGCAATCTGCCTAGGACACGGAAAATTCTAAATTAAACCCCCACTGCCATGTGGTGAGTTCTTGGTTGACCAAGGGTTAATTAATGCCAGGGTCCCTAAAAGAACCCCTGATTCTGAACCAGTCATATTATAATATTAGTTACCTCCCTCTATATTTAACCCTTAAATGGTCAAGATCTGTCAAGAAAATTTGATTATTTGCTTAGTAAGTGCTTTGCCGAGAGAGGACTAATTTTGAAAATCAGGAATAACTGGCTCAGTTACCGAGCCGGTAAATTCAGTGGTAAAATTAGTGATGACGCCACAGGCATCGTAGCCATCGGAATAGTGATACCTGTCTCGCTTTCTTCAAAAACCATTTTGATTAATTTTAATAGAAAGCTTGGAAATTTTAAAACGAACAATTAAAAATAATTTAAGAATTGAGATAATAAGATGCTGCATTTGTAACTATATTGTGTTGCGTTTTTGTCTTAGCTCGCGGTAGTGAAGCGCTTCAGTGAGAGCGAAGAGATATTGTCCAATGGCAGGGAAATATTCAGAATCAACGTGAAAATTGGAAGTAATAGCTTAAGTGACAAATAGAATCTTACACTCATTGCCATTTTGTACCAAATTTATCACACCTGTTTAGTAATATCTCATTTGGAGCTCGCTAAAGCTGGTTTCAAATGTTCCAAACTCGTCAAATTTGATACAAAATGTCAACTATTGCGAGATCGCTAAAGCTGGTTCCAAACTCGTCAAATTTGATACAAAATGTCAACTATTGCGAGATCGCTAAAGCTGGTTCCAAACTCGTCAAATTTGATACAAAATGTCAACTATTGCGAGATCGCTAAAGCTGGTTCCAAATGTTCTACTCATGTCATAAATTTGATACAAAATGTCAACCTTTGTGAGATCGCTAAAGCTGGTTCCAAATGTTCTAAACTCATGTCATAAATTTGAGACAAAATGTCAACTATTGTGAGATCGCTAAAGCTGGTTCAAAATGTTCCAAACTCATATCATAAATTGGATACAAAATATCAACTTTTGTGAGATCGCTAAAGCTGGTTCCAAATGTATGTCATAAATTTGATACAAAATGTCAACTTTTGTGAGATAACTAAAGCTGGTTCCAAATGTTCCAAACGGATGTCATAAATTTGATACAAAATGTCAACTTTTGTGAGATCGCTAAAGCTGGTTCCAAATGTTCTAAACTCATATCATAAATTTGATACAAAATGTCAACTATTGTGAGATCGCTAAAGCTGGTTCCAAATGTTCTAAACTCATATCATAAATTTGATACAAAATGTGAACTTTTGTGAGATCGCTAAAGCTGGTTCCAAATGTTCCAAACGGATGTCATAAATTGGATACAAAATATCAAATTTTGTGAGATCGCTAAAGCTGGTTCCAAATGTATGTCATAAATTTGATACAAAATGTCAACTTTTGTGAGATCGCTAAAGCTGGTTCCAAATGTTCCAAACGCATGTCATAAATTTGATACAAAATGTCCACTTTTATGAGATCCTCTATACATTAGCCCTTTAATGGTCAAATTTGGTCAAGAAAATGTAGACATTTGCTTATTGAATGGCCATTTGCAGGCCAAGAGATTATTTTTGAAAATTTACAACTGGAATGATTGGCTCGGTTATCGAGCCAGTCATCGCCGTGGACAAAAAAAAAAAAAAGTCTTGTTGGCCTGGAAATGGACATTCGTCAAGACCACTGCAGAGGCTGGTTTGACCATTAAAGCGGTGGGGTGTGGAGGTTTGAGGGAGATTCACACTTTAATGGCTATGTCAACCAAAACTGGCCTCAGAGATTGTCTTCAGAAATGTTAAAAGAATATTTCGAAAATTTACCATGATTACTATTTGTCGATAACCAAGCCAGTCATTCCACTAGTAAATTTTCAAAAACAATCTCTTTGCCTGTAAGTGTACATAGACTAATCGAAGAATATCTTTTTTTACAAGTCTTGATGATTGAAGAACAAAGTAGTGTTTATGATGTTATAATTACCTCCTTGTCTCATTCCCATAGACGTTATAATTACCTCCTCGTCTCATTCCCATAGATGTTATAATTACCTCCTTGTCTCATTCCCATAGATGTTATAATTACCTCCTTGTCTCATTCCCATAGATGTTATAATTACCTCCTTGTCTCATTCCCATAGATGTTATAATTACCTCCTTGTCTCATTCCCATAGACGTTGTAATTACCTCGTCTCATTCCCAGACGTTATAATTACCTCCTTGTCTCATTCCCATAGACAGGCATTTCATATAACGACAATACTGACATCCACTTTTCTGTTTGGCATTGATACGACAATCTTTTTCATAGTGACACGTGTACCTTAAATCTCTGAGGAACGTGCGTTTGAAGAAACTGCTACATCTTTGACAGCTGCAATCATATAATGATTAACCCTTTGACTGATAACTCCTGGAACAAATATACTCTTTACGATATAAAACTTCTTCTTTGACTTAGGCAGCAATATCTTCCAGTTAAGTTAATTTCAAAATATTCAACAGTTTTACTATATAGTTGACTTGAAAATGAGATGTGAGGGAATCATCGGCCGATAGTCCCATACAGGAGAGCTATAGGGCATTATGAAAAACTCTAACATTCAACATACTGTGTCTGTGATGCAGTTACTATTAATAAACATTCTGTTGAAAATTTTGAAATTAATTCGATCTGGCTCTGTTGTTGCCTTAGACAGCAACAGCACCATGTTAAATTAGTTTCAAAATATTTGAAAGCTTGCCTGAACAGTTACCTTGATATTGGGATTCTGAGAATTCAGGGTTTGATCGATCCCAACACGGGCAAGGCGTGGATGGAGATAAGCTAGAAATAGGCGGGGCATAGCTAAAAGTGGATTCATCCATTCTCAAACACTGGATGATATTCTGATCACTAAGTCAAGCCATCCTCAACTTCACATATGTCACGACAAACCTCAAGCCATCCTCCACTTTACATATCTCAGGACAAACCTTGAGCCATTCCCCACTTCTTATATGGCTGGAAACACCTCAAGCCATCCTCCACTTCTCATATGTCAGGACAAACCTCAAGCCATCCTCGACTTCTCACATGGCTGGAAATACCTCAAGCCATCCTCCACTTCTCATATGGCAGGACAAACCTCAAGCGATCCTCGACTTCACATATGCCAGGACAAACCTCAAGCCATCCTCGACTTCTCATATGGCTGGAGAAACCTCAAGCCATCCTCGACTTCTCATATGGCAGGACAAACCTCAAGCCATCCTCCACTTCTCATATGGCAGGACAAACCTCAAGCCATCCTCCACTTCTCATATCGCTGGACAAACCTCAAGCCATCCTCCACTTCTCATATGGCAGGACAAACCTCAAGCCATCCTCCACTTCTCATATGGCTGGACAAACCTTGAGCCATCCTCCAATTCTTATATGTCAGGACAAACCTCAAGCGATCCTTGACTTCTCACATGGCTGGACAAACTTCAAGCCACCCTCCACTTCTCATATGGCAGGACAAACCTCAAGCCATCCTCCACTTCTCATATGCCAGGACAAACCTCAAGCCATCCTCCACTTCTCATATGGCTGGAGAAACCTCAAGCCATCCTCCACTTCTCATATGGCTGGACAAACCTTGAGCCATCCTCCAATTCTTATATGTCAGGACAAACCTCAAGCGATCCTTGACTTCTCACATGGCTGGACAAACTTCAAGCCATTCTCCACTTCTCATATGGCAGGACAAACCTCAAGCCATCCTCGACTTCTCATATGGCTGGACAAACCTCAAGCCATCCTCCACTTCTCACATGGCTGGACAAACCTCAAGCCATCCTCCACTTCTAACATGGCTGGACAAACCTCAAGCCATCCTCCACTTCTCACATGGCTGGACAAACCTCAAGCCATCCTCCACTTCTCACATGGCTGGAAACACCTCAAGCCATCCTCCACTTCTCATATGGCTGGACAAACCTTGAGCCATCCTCCACATCTCATATGCCAGGACAAACCTCAAGCCATCCTCGACTTCACATATGGCAGGACAAACCTCAAGCAATCCTCCACTTCTCACATGGCAGGACAAACCTCAAACCATGCTCCACTTCTCATATGCCTGGACAAACCTCAAGCCATCCTCCACTTCTCATATGGCAGGACAAACCTCAAGCCATCCTCAACTTCTCATATGGCTGGATAAACCTCAACCCATCATCCACTTCTCATATGGCTGGACAAACCTTGAGCCATCCTCCACATCTCATATGCCAGGACAAACCTCAAGCCATCCTCGACTTCACATATGGCAGGCCAAACCTCAATCCATCCTCCACTTCTCATATGGCTGGACAAATCTCAAGCCATCCTCCACTTCTCACATGGCAGGACAAACCTCAAGCCATCCTCCACTTCTTATATGGCAGGACAAACCTCAAGCCATCCTCCTCTTCTCATATGGCTGGAAACACCTCAAGCCATCCTCCACTTCTCACATGGCAGGACAAACCTCAAGCCATCCTCCACTTCTCACATGGCAGGACAAACCTCAAGCCATCCTCCACTTCTTATATGGCAGGACAAACCTCAAGCCATCCCCCACTTCTCATATGGCTGGAAACACCTCCAGCCATCCTCCACTTCTCACATGGCAGGACAAACCTCAAGCCATCCTCCACTTCTCACATGGCAGGACAAACCTCAAGCCATCCTCCACTTCTTATATGGCAGGACAAACCTCAAGCCATCCTCCACTTCTCATATGACTGGAAACACCTCAAGCCATCCTCCACTTCTCATATGGCAGGACAAACCTCAAGCCATCCTCCACTTCACATATGGTTGGAGAAACATCAAACCACCCTCCACTTCTCATATGGCTGGACAATCCTCAAGCCATCCTCCACTTCTCATATGGCTGGACAAACCTCAAGCCATCCTCCACTTCTCATATGGCTGGACAAACCTTGAGCCATCGTCCACTTCTTATATGGCAGGACAAACCTTAAGCCATCCTCGATGTCTCACATGGCTGGAAACACCTCAAGCCATTCTCCACTTCTCACATGGCAGGACAAACCTCAAGCCATCCTCCACTTCTCACATGGCAGGACAAACCTCAAGCCATCCTCCACTTCTCATATGGCTGGACAAACCTTGAGCCATCCTCCACATCTCTTATGCCAGGACAAACCTCAAGTCATCTTCGACTTCACATATGGCAGGAGAAACCCCAAGCCATACTCCACTTCACATATGGCAGGACAAACCTCAAACCATCATCCACTTCTCATATGGCTGGACAAACCTCAAGCCATCGGCCACTTCACATATGGCTGGACAAGCCAGAAATTTGGTTTTTGTTTTAAACATATTTTATTGTCAATTTATAACAATGGGATTGAGTCACAAGTCAAACTGACTTATATTTGACTCTTTACCTAGAAACTTCACTGCTGTAGCATAAATGATTTTGTATGTCTCACTTAGACAGAATCTATGTGTGCATACTGGTCATTTGTGTCCATCAAAGCTTGTGTGTGTGTGTGTGTGTGTGTGTGTGTGTGTGTGTGTGTATATATATATATATATATATATATATATATATATATATATATATATATATATATATATATATATATATATATACACACCTGTGCAAAAGTTAAGCACCAGCAAAAACAATAGAACGTAGAAACATGATGGTACAACTAGGCTGCCATACTTTTTGTCCCCGCGTTAGCTGACATAATTCCAAGTACGAAATGCACATGCATGCATGACTTCACGCCGCTTGATGTCCGTGCGTGGCGGGAAACAGCACACGTGTTCAGTTATGTAAAAGTCCAGTTTGAGGTGTAGAACATTACATACAGATTTAGGCGACAAGATTAGGAATTTTGTGTTCATGACCGTGATTTATTTGTACAGAGAGAATTAGCTCTTGATTGTGAACCGCTATGGCAAGACGAAGGTTAAGTGATCGTGTGAAATGGCAAATCATAGGCATGCATACCACTGGTATGTCATGCAGAGAGATTGGCAGACAGCTGAACATTAACCATACTGTAATCAGTCGTTTGATTGCAAAACATGGGCAAACTAACGAGGTGAAGGACAGGCCTAGATCTGGAAGACCGAAGAAGACTACTGCCCGTGATGATCGAGCCCTAGTACGCCTTGTTAGGAGATCTCCATTCACCAACAGCAGAGTGCTCAGCCAGCAATGGGAAACGCGCAATAGAGTGTCAATGTCTACCGTCAAAAGGAGACTGTATGCTGCTGGCATGAAAGCTAGGAGACCTGTCAGACGTCCTCTCCTCACTGCACACCACAAAGAGGAGCGTCTGAGGTGGTGCAACGAAAGAAGACACTGGAACATGAGATCCTGGAGACGGGTACACTGGTCCGATGAAAGTCGGTTCCTGCTTCATGCCACAGATGGTCGAACTCGTGTATGGAGGTCCAGACGCACGGCGTACGACCAACGTAACATCATGGAAGAAGTTCCATTTGGTGGAGGTTCCGTTATGATATGGGGGTGCATCTCATTTGATTGTAAGCTGGATCTGTTGACTGTACCTGGAACACTAAATGGACAAAGATATCAAGATTCCATACTGGATAGAGTTGTGGTCCCTCATTTTGTAAATCATGCACCTGGAACCCACCCTATATTCATGGATGACAACGCCCGACCACATCGTGCTAGAGCTGTGCATGAATACCTCCGCCAGAATGCCATCGAAACCCTACCATGGCCAGCAAGGAGCCCTGACATGAACCCTATTGAGCATATCTGGGACATTCTGGGAAACATGGTGAGAAGGAGGGATCCTCCTGTGCAGAACCTACAGGAATTAACAGACGCACTCCATCTTGAATGGCAACGAATACCACAATGGCGTATCAGTCGGTTGGTGACCAGCATGAGACGTCGTGTCCAGGCCGTCATCCAGGCACAAGGTGGATATACCCGGTATTAATAATGACAGTCTCAAACTCGTGCACAGATGTTAAACTTCGTTTTCAGACACCATTAATGACAATCTAGCCACGTGTGTCAACTGTAGGGCAATAGTTGTCAGTTGTGTCAACGTAACCATATTCAGGCCTCGTTTTCAAGTTCAAACAAAAACATACAGTGTTTCCCCACCATCATAATCAGCATTCCTCTAGTTGCATTATTACCTCTTGCACTAAGATGGATGGGTACATAAATGTTTATGCTATTGCTTTCTTCATAGCACATGAATATACCCTCGCATGTGCGTAAAAATAGGGTGGTGCTTAACTTTTGCACAGGTGTATATATATATATATGTGTGTTTGTGTATGTGCGTGCGTGTGCGTCTGTGTGTCTATGCATGCATATGTGCGTATGTGTGTGTATGCGAGGGATCTGTTATTAGATACAAAAATGACGGAACTGATTTATGAAGCCTAAGTATTTAAAAACGCAGACCCAGGTATTTACATAGTTACCTATGCATACCTGCCAGTCTGCAAACTTCCGTCAAACCTCCTATGTGTGAGTGAGTGAGTGAGTGAGTGAGTGGGTGGGTGGGTGGGTGGGTGGGTGGGTGAGTGAGTGAGTGAGTGAGTGAGTGAGTGAGTGAGTGAGCGAGCGAGCGAGCGAGTGTGGGTGAGTGAGTGAGCGAGCGGGCGGGTGGGTGGGTGGGTGGGTGGGTGGGTGGGTGTGTGAGTGAGTGAGTGTGTTATGCTTTTTTGTTTATTCCAAACGGGTGAATCGTTTTGAGTTCTTTGATCCAGTAGTGTTCTCTGTTTAATCTTAGTTTTTTGTTATCTGTAAAAATTCTTTCAATTGGTCTTATCGTGATGTCTTTCATACAATGTCTTGGTTGGTTGAAATGCCATGAGATTCTCGTGTCTGTTTGGTGTCGGATTGCATGGATATGTTGTGTGAGTCGTTTGCTGAGTGTTTGACTTGTTTCTCCTATGTATTGAGAGCTGCATTGTTTGCATTCTATGAGGTAAATAACGTTGGTGGTATTGCAGCTCATTTGTGTGTTGATTTTGTAGTCTTTACCAACGACGTAACTAGTGAATTTGTCAGCAGTGTTCATGTATTGTTTGCATGTGATGCAATTGCTGTTGTTGCATTGTTGGAGTGTCCCTACTATGTCGTGAGTGTCATCTGGTGTCGGTACGATCTTATTGTTAGCATCTGGATTTTTTATTTTAATTAGGCTAGAGTGGACTAGGTGGTCCCTAATGCTTTTATTTTTCTTGAATGCTACTACTGGGTAGTTGGGAAAAATTGGTGCTAAGATTGGTGAAGACAAGATGTACTTTTCCCAGTAGGTCCGAATGGATTTGCCTATGTGTTCTAATGATGGGTGGTATTGTAGTATGCAAGCTGGCCTAGGCTGTTTTTGTGTGGGTTGTTTGTAAAGAATGTCTTCTCTCTGTGTGTTCTCGGTTTTTTCTATGATGGCTTTAATTTCTGTCTCTTTGTATCCCCGGTGGATGAATGCATCTGTGAGTTCCTGTGTGCGTTGTTTTAATCTAGTGGGATCTGTGATGATGCGTTTGTATCTTAATGCTTGGCTGTAGATTATGGAATGTTTTGTGTTTTTAGGGTGGCTTGATTGTTTGTGAAGATACTGTTGTTTGTCTGTAGGTTTTCTGTATAGGTCCAATTTAAGCTTGTTATCTTCTTTGTATACCATTGTGTCCAAAAATGCGATTTTTTCTGTTGAATATTCCAAGGCAAATTTTATTGTGGGATGCTCTTTATTCATGTGTGCGTGAAATTCAAGTAGTTCGTTCTCACTGGTGTTCCAAATGAAAAATATGTCATCTATGTATCTAACTAAGTGAGATGGAGTGCTGCCCATCCATGTTGATAACATTCTGCTTACTATGGTGTACACGTAAATGTTAGCATATATTTGACAGCAAACTTGGCTCATTCATTCACTCATTCATTCACTCATTCATTCACTCACTCACTCACTCACGCCCCCACCCACCCACCCACCACCCACTCACTCACTCACTCACTCACTCACCCACACTCTTGTTCGTTCGTACATAGGCTCGTTCATTCGTTCGTAGGCTCGTTCGTTCATACATTCATTCATTCTCCCGGTCGTTCGTCCGCTCGTTCACACGTCCGTTTTTTAAATTGTCCAAAACATTGGCAAATTAGCTAAAATAATTTTAAAATCATCCATAATGGTTTTAAAATTATCCAAAACATTTTTTTAATTTAAAAATTATCCATAATATTGTTAAATTTATCCAAAACATTTTTAATTATCCAAAAAATTGTTTTAAGTTTAAAAGAATTTTTCAAAGCCCACAAATTTAGAAAAAAGATCAGCCCATCAAACAAATAATGTTTAATCATTTTCGAGTCTAACCTATTCAACTACAAGCATAATCAATATGAATTCCAATCCCTTAGAACATAGCCGCCCGATCACCACCATCACCACCAAAGGCGGTTAATCCTTTCCAAATTAGTTTTGAATCCTTATCGACCCCTTTGTATTATGAACCCATACCAGGTGTTAATCACTCCATGGCGAATAATAGTACTTTGAACGCTATAAACATCCTTTGATGGCCAACCCACATTCACTCCATGGCGAATAATAGTACTTTGAACTCTATAAACATCCTTTGATGGTCAACCCACATTCAATCCAACTAATAATTTCCCCTCCCCCCTCACCCCACCTCACCCTAGAACCTCCCCTATAAATACCATGTTTAAACACAGCATTAGTCATGTCCTCTGACGAAGGTAACAACAGCCGAAAGGATCCTAAGGACCACCTTATTATAAGTTTTGATAATAGTTTAGCCAGATTAGTGTTTTTATAATAGTTTTGCCAGATTAGTGTTTTATAATAGCTTAGCCACTTTAGGACCACCGTATTATAAGTTTTGACAAAAGTTTAAGCCAGATTAGTGTTTTATAACAGTTTTGCCAGATTAGTGTTACATAATAGCTTAGCCACTTTAGTGTTTTAGTGCAAATAATCTAGGAAATATGGCCTCCAACAGAAATCAACAAACATAAGTTTTTATTGTAATATATATACTGTAATAATGTTTTTGTTTTGCTTTCAATATAATATATCTTCGTAAACAGACACCATATCTTCCAATCTTGTTTTTTAACCACACACATGCACCAAGCGCACACGCAGCGCGCGCACGCACCTGTCCACTATGAATCCAGAGGATAACAGGCCACAAACCAGGAGCCAGACAGAGTTACACCCAAAGTCCACACCCCACACCAATACAAACCACACAATCAGTCAACCCTACAGAAGAACACACAACTACAACGCACAACCCAACAGCAACCACCCCGCCGTCACCACCACCACCACAACAATCGGCCACCTCTGCAGCCACTACTAACACCACCACATTAACAACAAAAGCACACACGGATGCAGAAACACAGACACGCCTACCACCAATCTTCAGCAAAGCCGATTTAGAGCACCCTGTCAACCAACAGCACGAAACACATTTCAGCAACTATACAAATCCCTATACAAAACAGAACAACTGCAGCACCCACATACAGAACATAGAACATGCCATCAAGAACAACACACATATCGTGTAACAGCATCCAACACGCAATCCTAGAACATTACTACAAAAAACTACACTACCACAAACAGCAAGCACACATAATTGAAGGGAATCTGTTAGACTCACACACATACGAAGCGGACAGAGCTGTTGCTAAGGCACACAGGATAGCTGCTAAGTTCGCCACAACCAGCATAAAGACACACAAAACAAACACAAACAGGACACACAATGACACACACAAACAAAGCACACAAAACCCAGTCATGCGAAAGGCAAACATCCCGCCTTTGATGGATCTACAACATCAAATAAACCACACGCAGAAGCAAGCCCGCCCCAGCACAACACGCACCAACAGAGAGACGCCACAGACCACCGCTGTTGCCAACACCTCAACCAGCACAAAGACAACACACAAAGCAAAACCCACATACATACACAAGACCCACAAACACCACAGAACAACCAAACCACAACTCAATGGTTTAGACCTACACAGCTCAAACAGCAACCACAGATCAACACAGAGAGACAACCGAGGAGTAACCCACTTCCCCTGCCAAAAAACAGGGGAGCACCACATATACAGAACAAACCACATTCACCACAAACCACCTTCAAACCAGGGCAAGTTGGACCAAAACAAACATCACAAACCAACCGCCACTACACAAACAACCGACACTTTATAATACCCTACTCAAGACAACCACCTCCCATCCACCACGCACATCCATCACCACCAAGAGAAGCAGATGTACCTTCCCAGAACACAACCTATTACACACTCAACACACCAACCCAGAACCCAACCCATCCAAACAACATCACAGACAAGTACAAGCACACCACAAACCAAATCATATGCCGAAGCCATAAAACAATCCAAAAACGAAAATGTGAAAAAACTACTCTTAGAAATAATCGGCCAATTAGACGTTTAACATCAGGTACACAACTACAAAAACGCAGAAAACAACGGCATCATCAACAAACAAAAAACAACACCAGATATTGTCGTTAACCTGTCCAACCAAACATACCAAAACAGAAAATTCCATTCTAAACAAAGGCCTTTCATTTGTACCCACACCACACCACATATCACCAGACACACAAATACATTGCATAGATCAATTCATCAGGAAGTTAGAATGCAAATACTACTTTTACAGCAACAACCTTGAAAAACCCACAGCACCATCCAAATTCAAACTACCCTCAGAATGGAGACCAAGCACAACACCCAATGCCATCAACAAACTCCGGTCATCACTCACCAAGCTTATCACCAAACCACCCGACAAGTCACCACGATCCAACATCACACACCATGAGAAAACAGCCCTCAAAACATTAGCTAATAACACAAACATAGTCATCAGACCAGCAGACAAAGGCTCCGCAATAGTCATTCTCAACAAAACAGACTACATTGCAGAAGTACACAGACAACTTACAGATGTCGCATACTACACCAAACTCAGTGAAAATCCCACTTTAGAATATAAAGACACCATAGATGCATACATTAACGAACTTCTAATCACCGGAGCCATCACAGGACAGACACACAGATATCTCACCGAATTCAAAGTCAGAACTCCACGCATCTACATTAACCCTAAGATACACAAAGGCAAAATATCACCACCCCGGACGCCCGATTGTATCCAACTGCGATGGCCCCAACGTCACAGCATTAATGAATTCACAGACCACCTACTAAAAGACACGGAAAATGATATCCCAAATCTACTACAAGACACCACTGCATTCATCCAACATATAGAAAACACTACAGTGGATGCTGGCTCAATCCTATGCACAATGGATGTCAGATCACTATACACAAACATCCCACACGAAGAAGGCATACAGATTGTCACAGAACATTACAGACATACACTTGAAAAAACAAACACAAACAACAATAACCACACACCTGCACACATCTACCCAGACGAATTGGCCCAAATAATGAGATACATTCTTACAAAAAACAGCTTCAATTCAATGAAGACTACTACATACAAACACATGGAACAGCCATGGGAGCCAAGTTTGCTGTCAAATATGCTAACATTTACGTGTACACCATAGTAAGCAGAATGTTATCAACATGGATGGGCAGCACTCCGTCTCACTTAGTTAGATACATAGATGACATATTTTTCATTTGGAACACCAGTGAGAACGAACTACTTGAATTTCACGCACACATGAATAAAGAGCATCCCACAATAAAATTTGACTTGGAACATTCAACAGAAAAAATCCCATTTTTGGACACAATGGTATACAAAGAAGATAACAAGCTTAAATTGGACCTATACAGAAAACCTACAGACAAACAACAGTATCTTCACAAACAATCAAGCCACCCTAAAAACACAAAACATTCCATAATCTACAGCCAAGCATTAAGATACAAACGCATCATCACAGATCCCACTAGATTAAAACAACGCACACAGGAACTCACAGATGCATTCATCCACCGGGGATACAAAGAGACAGAAATTAAAGCCATCATAGAAAAAACCCAGAACACACAGAGAGAAGACATTCTTTACAAACAACCCACACCAAAACAGCCTAGGCCAGCTTGCATACTACAATACTACCCATCATTAGAACACATAGGCAAATCCATTCAGACCAACTGGGAAAAGTACATCTTGTCTTCAACAATCTTAGCACCAACTTTTCCCAACTACCCAGTAGTAGCATTCAAGAAAAATAAAAGCATTAGGGACCACCTAGTCCACTCTAGCCTAATTAAAATAAAAAATCCAGATGCTAACAATAAGATCGTACCGACACCAGATGACACTCACGACATAGTAGGGACACTCCAACAATGCAACAACAGCAATTGCATCACATGCAAACAATACATGAACACTGCTGACAAATTCACTAATTACGTCACTGGTAAAGACTACAAAATCAACACACAAATGAGCTGCAATACCACCAACATTATTTACCTCATAGAATGCAAACAATGCAGCTCTCAATACATAGGAGAAACAAGTCAAACACTCAGCAAACGACTCACACAACATATCCATGCAATCCGACACCAAACAGACACGAGAATCTCATGGCATTTCAACCAACCAAGACATTGTATGAAAGACATCACGATAAGACCAATTGAAAGAATTTTTACAGATAAGAAAAAACTAAGATTAAACAGATAACACTACTGGATCAAAGAACTCAAAACGATTCACCCGTTCGGAATAAACAAAAAAGCATAACACACTCACTCACACACACCCCCCGCCCGCCCGCCCCCCCCCCCCCCCCCCCCACCAACCCACCCACTCACTCACTCACTCACTCACTCACACATAGGAGGTTTGACGGAAGTTTGCAGACTGGCAGGTATGCATAGGTAACTATGTAAATACCTGGGTCGGCGTTTTTAAATACTTAAACTTGCTTGATTGCAACATGGAACTTGGCTTTATGACTTTACAATGAACTATGAAGCTTGAATTCAAAATTTAATTCTACTTACATAGCTCATAACTCTCATTATAGGGGAGGGGGGCATGTGACCCAAGTTTTGGTGTCGTATGATTAACACAACATGAGATATGAACAACTAAGTTGAGCTAAACGCAAAATGTTAGTGCTGAAAAGAAAACAACCAACATTTTCATCAAGGTCACAAAGGCCACCAACAACTTTGAGTCAAATTGTTTTCAAAATATTCAGCATATCTGGAGTTACTGTTCCTCGACATTATTGTTCGGTGGCTTGCAGCAGTCAGACAGTTAATTGATCTGTACCTGTATACATTATAATGCTTGCCAGACGAGCGATCTCCACATATAGAGCAGATGTCTTGGGGAAGCGCTGTGCCGCCAAAAGAACCTGCAAAATAACATTAGCTAGCTTCACAGATCAGGCAATTAACTGTCTACTAGCTCAATCTCTGCAGATCACATTTTCCATGCAGGGTTTAACTCTAGATATGCTGAATATTTTGAAAACAATTTGACTGAAAGTTGTTGGTGGCTTAGTCACCAACATCTTTCAGTCAAATTGTTTTCAAAATATTTAGCAGCTCCAGTTATTGCCCATTGAAATTGCTGTCTGGTCGCTTGAAGCAGTCAGGCAATTAAAAACAAGTGACAGCTAGGGATTGCTGAAGCCTAGTTCCAAGCCCACGCACTCACCACTGTTTCGCCACAACCTTACTTAATGGCAAGAGTCCCAGCTCACATTGTTGAAAAACAAGTATAGCGAGCTATAGTTGCAACTAAGACCGATTTGTCAGAAATGTAAAAAATTTGACAAGAAGAATGTCTAACACTGAAGTGTCAAAGGAAATTGAAACAGCATACTGTGTTGATGCTTATTTATGTGTGCAAGTATGTATTCACTCAGACATAAAGGGAATATTATTAGAATTAAAAATCATCCCAATTTCCTTATTTGGGTGACCAAGGCATTGTCCTTTTGATGCAAAAATGAATAGGGTTCTTTGAACTCCCCCCTCCCCCCCCACCCGAATGGCAACACACCGGCTAAGGTTGATGAAGATGTCTTCAGTAGAACTAAAGTTATCATCAGAAAATGCAACCCAATTTCCTTAATTTGGTTACTGTGACCTGGAGGCTTGACCTTTCGATCACAAAACTTAATAGAATAGATCTTTCCACTTTAGCCACCCATCATAATCAACTATGTGACGTGTTGAATGACATCATAATGAATGACGTCATTATGACATCATGAATGATGTAGATAAGTACGTTACAAATACATATTTGAAGACGGACTATGCGTTGTTGTACGAATTGTATGTCTTTAATATTTAATAAATATTCTGTTCAATATTTTTAAACTAATTTTACTATGGCAGCAACAGCGCCCAGTCAAATTAGTTACAAAATATTCAACAGCTTACCTGAAGTTTTCAGGAAATTGATAGTTAGGGCGTTCGGGGATCGATCAACCCCAACATGGCGAAGGGGGGGGGGGGCCCTTCACTAGAACTTGACTTAAGATCCAGAAAAGCAACCCAATTTGATTTATTTGCTTACCGTGGCGTTGACATTTTCCCTTTCAACACTAAAATTAATAGGGTTCTTGGGACTCCCAATGGCAAACCACAAACCAAATTTAGTGAGGATCCCTTCAGAAGGACGTGAGTTAGCATTCAGACGCAAACAAATTTTCTTAATTTGGTCACCACAACATTGTCCTTTCAATGCCAAATTTGAGAGGGGTTCTTCGGACACGCAAGGACAATGCACAGGTCGAGTCTGATAACGCTCCCCATAAGCCAAAAATTCAACCCTGCATCTCCCAAGCAAATTACTTTTAAAATATGTAAGAACTAATCTGTGTTCAACTAGATATGTAGGTGCTTCAGAGCTTGAAACATTTTAAACGAAATCAAGGATTTCTTTTTTCACGAGAGAGTTGATACTTACCTCCCTAATACTTTTGATATTGCTAAATATTGGCTTTCACTCAATAAACACTCAGATTAAAACAGTTAGGTGCCCCTACTGGGCAGGGAGTCAGAGCGTAGTCTGGCGGATGCCAGCCCCACCACCGCGCATGCGCAGACTAGCACTTCCTGACTAATTTATTGGCTGATACACATGCAACTATAAAGAGCCTGAAGACCGAGCCTCTGTGGGGTGGAGAGGCCGGGTCCGTATCTAGGGAGGTAAGTATCAACTCTCTCGTGAAAAAAGAAATCCTTGATTTCGTTTATTTCACATCAAGAGTATACTTACCTCCCTAATACTTTTGATATTGCCAGAATTCGACAGTGAATTCGGCGGGAGGGAGGCGAGGTCAAAAGACCAGCTCATCCCTATACGCTTTTCTGCGTTTAAGGCACTTAAACTTCTGAAACTGTATGAAAAAAACAGTCAGGATTTGACTAACCATCGGATAACACCCCCGATGTATGAGAGATGACCGAATGTCATATGCGCTCCCCCCCCTCCTTCCTGGGAGGAAGAGTCGAATGACCTCAATGTCCTATACGCTCTCTACGTACAAGTGCCATGTACTACAGGACAGAGACGAAAAAACTCCATTTTCGTATACTCTCAACAATGAACCACATAAATACACAAAACCATCATCATATTAATAACGGGTAACGTGACAAGACAATCAACAATGGACAACACATACACAAGACTGACCTTGTTGAAATGGCTGCTGACATCCTCTTCCCATTGGTGAAGCACGATGCAGTCCCAAATTAGTGGTTGTTTCCATAAATTAATTGTGAAATATATAAGCAATGAGGAAACCCCATCAAAAATATATGCCAAGTTATTTTTTCAAAATCGACAAGGCGAGAGGATTAGAGGTGTCACGGAGATAATGGTCTGTAAAACTTGACTCACAGTGCCACTGAGCCACCGACATAATATCATCCACCGGGACCCCATTAAATAGGGCAGTGGATGTCACTACGCCGCGGACACTGTGAGCCTTGGCCACGTCAACCTGCTTCCCGGTGGCAGATTTATGGCAAAACTGAATGCATTCTACAATCCACCTGGAAATGGTGTCCTTAGAAGCCCTGCCATGGGGTTCAATATAAGACAACCATAACGCCGACTGGTCGGTGCGCCACTCCGCCGTACGTTGCTTGTACCGGCAAAGCGCCCGGACGGGACACCATGCTTTAGAATTAGGATCATATCTAGTTAAAGCAGGCAAAACAATAGGTTGACCTGGATATTTCAACGACTGATTTTTAGCCAAGAAATTAATCCTAGGTAGCAGCTTAAGGCCTTCCCCTGAAACCACAAAACGGTCATCCTCGGCTGATAAGGCATGAATTTCACTCCTACGCCTAGCCGAGGCCGCAGCAATTAAAAACAGTCTTCAGTGTTAATAGTTTCATAGAAATGGAACTAAGTGGTTCAAACGGCTTATCACCTAGTACTTGAAGCACTAGCGATAAACTCCAAGACGGAATCACAGGTGGATTCCTTGGTCTTAGATTGCCCATGCCTTTAATTAATACATTTAATGTATTTACTTCATCACTTCCCCTCTTAGCCAAGCAAGGAATAACAGACATTAAAGCTGACTTATAACCAGCAATAGAGTTAGGCTTGAGGCTATAGGCATCATAGAGGTGACAGAGGAAATCAGCTACTACCTGAATAGATGAATCCATTGGATCAATACATCTTTTTGAGCACCATTCTGCAAATCTGTTGATTTTATAATTATATGCTCTGGAGGTTGACCCCCTCCTGGCTTTGGCCATAAACATGGCTGCTTGCTCAGAAAAGCCCTCCTTAATTCTAGATTCCTTGACAACATCCACGCAGTCAATCTGAACATTGACGGATTGTTGTGAAGGGCCTTGCCCTGGAAGATAATATCGTCCATCAGAGGCAGAGGAACCGGATTGCAGACCAGAAGGTCCAGCAGATCCGTATACCATGATCGGCTTGGCCAATCCGGGGCGATCAGAAGCACTTGGCATTCCTCTTGTCTGATTTTCTGAAGAATTTTTGGAATCAGGATTGCTGGAGGGAATGCGTATGCATACATTCTCCCCCAGCTGATAGCTAACGCATCTGTTGCGAAAGCGCTTGGATCCGGAATCGGAGAGACGTACGTCGTCATCTTCGCATTCTTCTTCGTTGCGAACAAATCGATGTTGGGTTTCCCCCAATGGTCGAACAGACGATCCGCCACACATTGATTTAGTTGCCATTCCGTGGGTAAAACACTCATCCTTCGGCTCAATGAGTCTGCTAGCAGATTTAACCTTCCCGGAATATGAACTGCTTTCAAGGTAATCTGGTGACCCAGACACCAACAAAGCAGTCTCCATGTCATCATACAGAGACTGGGCGACTTCGTTCCGCCCTGGCGGTTTATGTAAGTCACAACTGTTGAGTTGTCTGAACGAATAAGAACAATCTTGCCCTGAACTTTCTGTAAGAAATGTTCCAGGCCCAGGACTACTGCTCTTAGCTCCAGTAGATTTATATGTTCCTTTGACTGTTCCAGATTCCAAAGCCCTGATATCGTAGACTCTTCCAGGCAAGCTCCCCAGCCCTCCATCGATGCATCTGTATACACAGTCACCTGAGGGTGGGGAGGGGTTAGCATAACCCCCACCAAGAGATTCTCTGTGTCCAACCACCATTGCAGGTGATGAATCAGAGGCGCCAACACTGACACATTCGAGTCCAGCGAACCTGTACTCTGGGTCCATTGTGTCATGAGAAATAACTGGATCGGCCGCCTGCGTAAGGCGGCCTGAGGAATGACTGGTTCCAATGAAAC
The DNA here is from genome assembly GCA_034401795.1 of Chaetoderma sp. LZ-2023a. Taxonomy (NCBI): domain Eukaryota; kingdom Metazoa; phylum Mollusca; class Caudofoveata; order Chaetodermatida; family Chaetodermatidae; genus Chaetoderma; species Chaetoderma sp. LZ-2023a. The sequence goes on from CM067368.1 coordinate 2,722,272, forward strand.
CATCAACCCCAGCATTCTCAAGTAAACCCGTGCCAGGACATGACGACTGTCGCACACTGACTGAATTAATGAGATGAGTTTCTGAACTCTCTCCTGAGTAGGATAAACATATCCTGTCTCTAGATCGAAGAACATCCCCAGGTAAACAAACTTCTGGGATGGAATCAGCTCTGATTTTGGGAAATTGATCATCCAGCCTAAGTCTGTGAGAGTTTTCAAAACAATCTCCAGACTGGCCGATAAACTTTCCCGGGTGTGCGCTTTCAACAGCCAGTCGTCTATGTACGTGTGGACTGCTATGCTTCTCCTGCGGAGGTATGCGGTGATCGCAAGAACCACACGGGTGAAAACCGAGGTATGCGGTGATCGCAAGAACCACACGGGTGAAAACCCGAGGAGCCGTGGAAATTCCGAAGGGTAGCACCCTGAATTCCCACTGTCTGCCCTGGAATGCAAATCTCAGGAAGCGACGGAAACTCCTGTGTATGGGGATGTGGAAATAAGCGTCCTTCAAATCTATCGACGCTGTCCACATTCCCCTCTCTAACCCCGCCAACACCGAGCGCACAGTCTCCATCTTGAAACTGGGCGTCTCTATGAACTTGTTCAATGGCTTGAGGTTGAGAATTGGTCTCCACCCTCCGGTGTTCTTTGTTACTAAGAACAGGGTTGAATAGAAGCCCGGACACCTCTGTGCCGGCTGAATAGCTCCTTTTTGTATGAGGGAATTTATTTCTTCCTCGATACACAACCTTTGATCTGGATCTCTCGGATTTGGAGTCCAGATCGGCACTAGAGACAGTCGCGATGGCGGGCCTGTCATCCAATCAGGATGATACCCGACTGAAAGCCATCGCAAGACTAAACGGTCCTGAGTTAACCGTTCCCACTCTTGCATGTGGTCGGCTAACCGGCCTCCCACCGGTCCACCTAGGGATAGAGGTGGACATAAGGAGTGCAAGAGCGGCACTGTCTCCTTTGCCCGAAACACCGGCGCGGTTCTCACCGCGGTAACCGTCCTATCAGGAACGATTACCCCGCCCAGATCCTCGCGCGCCACGACCAGCACCGCGCGCACCTCGGTGCGCGGGCGGCTGCCTGGCTGACTGCGCCTGAGGAGCCTGCGCCCCCCTCGCTGCTGGCTGAATCGCACGCGGCCGAGGCCGGCGCTGCGATGGTGGTTGGCCTCTGACCTGGCCACTACCACCTCGAGCCTGCAGGGGACGATACGCAGGGGGTGCGGCGCGAACGTTGGCACGACGAAGCACCTCAAACTGCTCGCGCAGCGCCCTCTGGTTATTGACCAGCGTAACCGTCTCCTGGAGGTGCCTACACCCCTCACCTCCAAAGAGACCAGGACCTGTCATAGGCGTACGTAGTAGCCTATTGCAGAGGTCCTGGGACGGGCACAGATTATCCAATGCAAAAGTGCGCCTTGCCCGGACACTCCTGGTCACCGCCCGCGTCATACAGTCCAGAGCCAGGTTGATGCCATCCTGGATGGCTCGCTGGACTGTGACCGGACTTGGCTGGCGCGATGCGGATGCCGTTACTACCCCTTGTAACAGCTGGGAGACGTGGGACAGAGCGGCAATCGAAGCCCTCCCACTCTCCTCCGCATCACGCAACGCGGCATTTGCTGAACGCAACGCGTTCGAACACAAGACTCCCGTGTCAGAACGGGAGCCTGGCCGCGCATCCTCACCCAAAGCCGCGCGGTCATCCACGCTCGGCTTCGGTACCACACCGTACCGCTGGTAGTCCAGGGGCACGATGCGGCAACGCCTGGCCACCTCGCGCGGGGCCTTAGCGAGACGTCCACTCGACTTAATGGACGTCTCCGCCGCCTCGAACATGTCAACGACATGCTCTGCCAGCGGCAGAGAAGGCATAGCGTTAGCAGTAGGCTTACCAGCTAACCACGGCCTGTGCTCACGCTGGCTAGCCGACTGCTCCACGGGCAGATCTGGTCTAACACTCACCAACCACTGGCAAGCGTCAGACCAATCCTCCTCCGTGGCTAGCTGCGAGCGCTCTACAAGAAGGGGGCCTTCGTCTTCCTCCTGAGCGCAAGCAACAGAGCTTGACGGCGGGTACGCTGATATCCCTGGCAAGCCAGGGAGAACATGCGGGCCTGACAATACCGGCATGCTAATATCACTGGTTTGACCAGGAGCAGGCGCCGTGGTAGAGCGCGGGGCATATACCGCCCCACCACGGCCCCGGCCAGCACCAGCGACACTCTCGGCAAGCCGAGGTATGCGGTACCGCTGGCCTTCAGCGCCCAGGGCCACAGTCTGAACCGTGGATTCTACCCCTGGGAGAGTAGAACCGTGGAAAAAGGCGCCTGTATTCCCCGCGAGGGGTGGACAGACGTCATAATCCATGGCCACGTCTTCAGACGGCGACCCCAACAGGTAATCCTCATCCTCCTGGCCAGACAGATTAGACTCCGGGTCAGCAAAGAGAGCTAACCCGGACTGGCCAGGGAAGGTGCCATACGAGGTACTGGCACCCACGGTGTGCGGATACCCCTGGACTGATAAGCAGCCCGCGGGTTCCAGCGACGACCGTCCACGGTCCCTATTGGGCGCGGCAATAAGCCTGCTGCCAGGGCCGTGGAACGCCCCCTCTAATGGGGCCACCTCTGAATCTTCAAACAACGGAAGCGTACTAAGGAACGTTGATTCAGAGGTGGGGATTACCTGCTCCGAAGCAGATGATGAGGTCAATAAAGGATTTGGTCCAGGAGGCATGCCACGAAGCAACTCTGGAACCAAATCCTTGATTGTCCTCCTCATCTCTCCCAACATCTCGGTCCGGAAGGCCTCCATGTCCACCGCGGACGAGGCCTTCCTCTTACCCTTCTTACTTACACCCTCTTTTTTCAGCTTCTTCTTCTCCTCCTCCACCTTGTCCTTCGCCTGCAAGCACAAGAATTCGGACATTAGCTCGCCCCCCCAGTGCTTACATATCTCGCAATTAAGCAAGGGACCACAGGGGCTACACTGAAAACAGAGATGAGGGCCAAACTTGTCCCTCAAAAATCGTCCACAGGACGCACAACCAGGTCTCTGAAAAAGGCCAAAGGACGAGGAGTATGAGCAAACTAGTTAAGCTTAGAAAACTCACCAACTCAAGAGAAGGAAAATGATCATAAAGATCATAATTTATCAGAAAACCAGCTTCGGACAACTTTAATTGTTAATAAAGAGCAAGGCTGATTATGACGTCATTAATCCTATGACAGGAAAAAATCGATCCCCAACAAACATCCCAGTGCAAGGACGAATTGTATTTCTAACCAGAACATGTGCAGAATGGACATTTCGACTACACAAGCATCAGATATATACTGATAACAATGGCAAATAGAGTTAATTATCTCCCTTTCCTCTAAATAATTAACATCACCTCATATCAATAATTAGATACCTGACACCTTGTCTAGACAAACCATCCAACCTGATGAACTGGAGCACTCCACCACTGAACGCCTCTTAACTCTCTCCACCTCTAGGGGAAGGAATTGGATCAAGAGGGCAAAGTGAGAAGACCTTTATAATAGGCCTCCAACTCACTGGACATAGAATTTTTGGTTAGATAACCTAACAGTATTAGTAGGAAATGGAACCATGGTGGAGAGACACAAACCCTCTGCAGATGTGATGTCCATTATATTTCTTCACACAGACCTGTGGACATAAACACAAAGAGAGATTAGTCTTATATAGCACCTAGTTGAAATAAACCAACTAATCAAGGCGCTTATCACGTTTAGCGCGAGTCCCGGAAACACATTACAACGGGACAAAACTCGCTAATTTTACTAGAAGTCACCTGATTTAAAGGTCCAAGGCCCTCCTGTGGCGAAGTTACTCTCTCTGCCATCTTTCTCAGGTATAAACTTCTAACAAACAGTCTCAAAAAACTTCGAAAAGAGTATAGAAAGTTCTTAACACAAAAGCATGTGTACACTCTCAGCCAATAAATTAGCAAAGAGGAAGTGCTAGTCTGCGCATGCGCGGTGGTGGGGCTGGCATCCGCCAGACTATGCTCTGACTCCCTGCCCAGTAGGGGCACCTAACTGTTTTAATCTGAGTGTTTATTGAGTGAAAGCCAATATTTAGCAATATCAAAAGTATTAGGGAGGTAAGTATACTCTTGATGTGAAACATGATTTCTCCACAACATTAGGCATGGGCCGAAGCCCGTTGGGCTTATGGCTTGACTGGGCGTAAGCCCTTTTTCAAAGGGTTTGCAAATGTGCTTAAGCCGTTTAGTCCAAAAGACTTTTTGGCTTGTGCTTAAGCAGATTAAAAATACCATGTACTTTCAAGCCCTTTTTCAAGCCCTATTTCCAACCCCTTTTTAAATTTTCACTTTTAATCAATACTTACTGTTAACAAATCATTGCTCTTTGCCATTCTACACATATGCTGTTGCTACATATTACAGATAAACTTTTGCTGCTTATTTTCAAATTAATTTGACTGAAAGCAATGTAACATTTTTTAAAAATAAATCATTAGATAACACTTAGTAGCTTTCAAAGCCTACCTAAAAAATGTTGGGGGTGGGGTGGGGGTGAATTCAGAATGAAATGTATTCATTATTTTAAGGTAATGGCCACAAAACCTGTTAAATAGATTACGCTGTTGCTGCCGTAAGAAAATTATTAACAAAATTATTAACAAATTGCTTTGCATGATATTTTGTACATCATATATAATATGTTTTATCTGGCCTGTCATGCCTGTAGACACGCAAAACATTAAAACCAATTTTACTCCATATCCACTTTATTTAAATATTTGTTACACGTTATATCTCAAAAACTGGTTAAAATGGAGACAAATACAGACATCTCTGAATAGCTGGAAAGCAAGTTACATCTTTTTCAGTCAATTTCCTTTCAAAATGTTCAACAGGGCCAAGATGTAGCAACATTGAAATCAACATTCTGAAAATTCAGAATGATATAGACTGAATGATTGGTGGTATTAACTGACCATTCTAGCTGCTCTGCTTATATGGTCAATGCTAAAAAATGAATTTTGCACCTCCCTGCTACCACAATTCTCACAAGATGTAATTACACAAATGTAGGTAATGCTACTGAATAGGAATGTTCTTTTAATGTAGGCTCGCACCACTCCTGACGATGCCCCTCTCTTGATCTATCTCTGCCACTAGATAAGGCCTGACAAAATAACTTCTTTACAATGTAAATCATATTCTGTCAAATATTTTGAAATTATCAGTGCAGAAGATGTTGCTGTCAGCAGCAATGGCTTCATGTCAAATTATTTTTGAAATATTCTGCAACTTTCCTGTATGGCTGCCTTGAAAGTAAGATATTTTTCAAGGAAATAATTAACCAGTTAATGATAAAATATGGTCAGAAAATGCCGATATATGCAGACCAAGAGAAGACAATTTTTGAGAATTACAACTAGAATCGATCCAGTCATTCCAGAATAGACATTTCTCAAATCCACTGTATAGTCCATTTTTGTAGGCTTGACCAGTACAGGGCTAAACCTTACAGAACATATATGAGAAATGTGTCATGATGTATGGAATATTTTGTTGAACATTTTGAAATCACTTCATTGGGAGCTGTTGATCTATGTCAGCAACATATTTCAGGCAAGTTAATTTCAAGACACGGCTTGAAAAACATGGGGGGATGGGGGGGAGAGTGGAGGGGAATTTGAGAGACAGCGCCTATCCAATATGGTTCATGCCTAGTGGTTCCATAGTGTGGAGTTGGTGTATCCAGTATGCTTCCCTTTTCCTCCTGATTGGGGTGTTGGTGTCTACATCTGGGTCTCCTCTAAGGACCTAAATGATGCGGAAGGAAACATCTTCTTTTCCATTGTTTGGAGAGTTGAAATGACATGCTACAGGAGTCTCTGTTGTGAGAGATGTCTCTGTAGTGTTCTTGAATCCTGATTTTGAAGGTTCGTTTTGTTTCACCTACATATTGTTTGGAACAGTGGAGGCAGGTGATAAGATATATCATGTTACGTGTCCTGCAGTTGCCTATGATTTTGGCTGTGAATCTGTATCCTGTGTATGAGCTAGTGAAAGACCTGGTTTTGGTCATTTTGCGGCAGATGCCGCAGTTGCGCATGGTGCATGCTATTAGCGGGTTTAGGTGAATCAGGGTGGGAGGAGTGAGGAGAGGTGGGAGTTTGGCTTTGATGAGTTGGTTTCCTATGGTCGGATTTTTTCTGTAGCCAGAGGTTTTGTGGCGAAGATGTCTCTGCCTCTTGGGATGCTTGTTAAGACAGGCCAGTATTGGGTGATAATTTTCTTAATGCAGATAAACGTCGGGTTGTAGTCCGTGACGAGAACACATTGGTCGGGATATGACTTTTTTTGTTTACTAGAGGATAGTAGTGTGTTTCTCTCCTTGGTTGCCGTGGCGTTTTGTGCTTGAAGTAGGATGTTGGTTGGATAACCACATGCTTTGTAGTGTTCTACAAGGTTGTTGCTTTGGAGAAGGAAATCTGTTTTTGAGGAAAAGATTACGTCTTAACATCTGACCCGGGGGGGCTTGCATTTTCGCAAGCTCTGGGGTGTGCTGATTGACAGTGTAGGTAGCCATGTGGGTCTTTTGGTTTAGTGAAGAGGCTGAAAGTCAATTCGAGGTCAAGCCTAAAATATTCTGGCCTTCCACATTATAGTTAATCTAATTTCAAGACACACCTTCTCGATGGATCTGTATATTTGATTTGAAAATGAGAACCAGAAATCTCAGGGGTTAAATGGATAAGACTTTGAACTTGTGAATGTACACCTAGCTTAAGTAGCTTTGTCCCTTTTCCTAGCATTTGAACTGTTTGCATTTAAATAGACATGATGGCTAAATTTAGGAAAATCCAAGATGGCCACCAAGAAAATTGACCAATCAATTTGATTTCTTGAAGCTTATCGCTATAGGATCATTCCACCCAGGTTTCGTTGGAATCTGCCCATTGATTAGCATTGTAAAGTATTTCTGGAAAATCCAAAATGGCTGTCAGAAAAATTGACCAATCAAAATTCTGTATATACGTTCTGAAGCCTAGGGTTCTTCCAAATGATTTCACAAAACATTTGGAAAAGGCAAGATGGGTGCCGAAAAAATTCAGCAATGAAAATTCTGTGTACAACTTCTGAAGCCTGCCACCATAGGGTCCTTCCATCCAAGTCTGGCTGAAATCTCCCAAGCAGTTAATGGGGAGTAGCGTTTTAAGCAATTTCCGGTAAATTTGTCATAAAATTCAAGATTTTCACCAAAAAATTGACTAATTAAAATTATGTACACAAGTTCTGATACCTACACCCATGGGGTCCTTCCAGCAAAACTAGATTGAAATCCGCCAAGCGGTCAATGATGAGTAGCATTTTGACAATTTCCGGTAAGTTTTTCATAAAATCTAAGTCTAACCCAAAAAATTGATAAACAAAAATTCTGTATACCATTTCGGAAGTCCACACCAATAGTGTCCTTTTAGCAAAATTTATGTTGAAATCTGCCAAAAAGCTAATGAGGCGATACGTTTTGACACTTTACTGTAATTTTTATAATAAAATCTCAATTTCAACACAAAAATTTACCAATTCCAAAAATCTGAATAGATTTTCTAGAGCCTACCACGATATGATCCTTCCAGGAAAATTTTGTCGAAATCCATCAAGAAGTTAAGGACGAGAGGCATTTTGACACTTTCGGGTACATTTTTTTACAAAATCTAAGACTTTAACCCCAAAAATTGCCCAATCAAAAATTTTAATAGAATTTCTAGAGCCTACCACCACTATATGATCCTTCCAGGAAATTTAGTTGAAATCTGTCAAGAAGCTAAGGAGGAGATACATTTTGACACTTTCCGGTAAATTCTTTACAAAAGATTTTCACCCAAAAAATTGACCAATCAAATATCTGAATAGAAGATCTAGAACCTACATCCATAGAATGCTTCAAGCCAAATTTGGCTAAAATCTCTACAGAAGTTAAGTAGATGCATTTTGACACTTTCTGGTAGATTTTCTACAAAATCTAAGATTCTCAACAAAAAAATTGATCAATCAAAAATTTGAATAGAGGTTCTAGAACGTCAAAAATCTGAATAGAAGTTCTAGAGCCTCCCTAGGTAGGATCCTTCTAGCCAAATTTGATTAAAATCTGCCAAGCAGTTTAGGAGGAGATACATTTTAAAGCAAAAGTTGACGGAAAGACAGGCGGATGGATGGTCGCCACGGCATAAGCTCACTTGCCCATTCTGGCCAGGTGAGCTAATAATACTACAAGATGTTGCTGAGAGACATTTCAACAGCACTATTCTCAAAATTAATAAACTGATGTGGTAGTTAATTTGCATATTCTTTACATCTAGGTATAAAGTTTTGACCAACCCGTAAATCAAACACAATTATCAATTGGCTATGTAATTTCCTCAAAAGTGCAAATGGCTTGTGCTTGTGCTTAAGCCCTTTGAAAACAGGGAGGGTTTGTGCTTGTGTTTAAAAGCCCTTTTTTAAGTGAAAGGGCTTGTGCTTGTGCCTAAGCCCTTTCAAAAGGGCTTCACCCCATGCCTGCACAACGTAATACAAGAAAACATGATGGTTTCCATGATTTTACTCTAAATATGGGGTTCATATCTAGCTATGTCCCGCCCATTTCTAGCTAAGCACCGGCCATTTCTAGCTAAGCACCACCCATTTCTAGCTATGCCCCACCCATTTCTAGCTAAGCACCGCCCATTTCTAGCTAAGCACCACCCCTTTCTAGCTAAGCCCCGCCCATTTCTAGCTAAGCCCCGCCCAGTTCTAGCTATGCCCCACCCATTTCTAGCTAAGCTCCGCCCATTTCTACCTAAGCACCACCCATTTCTAGCTATGCACCGCCCATTTCTAGCTAAGCACCACCCATTCCTAGCTAACTACCACCCATTTCTAGCTAAGCACCACCCATTTCTAGCTATTCCCTGCCCATTTCTAGCTAAGCAGCGCCAATTTCCAGCTATGCCCCACCCATTTCTAGCTAAGCACCGCCCATTTCTAGCTATGCCCTGCCCATTTCTAGCTAAGCACTGCCCATTTCTAGCTAAGCACCGCCTATTTCTAGCTAAACACCGACCATTTCTAGCTAAGCACCGCCAATTTCTAGCTAAGCACCACCCATTTCTAGCTATGCCCTGCCAATTTCTAGCTATGGCCCGCCCATTTCTAGCTAAGCACCGGCCATTTCTAGCTAAGCACCGCCTATTTCTAGCTAAACACTGACCATTTCTAGCTAAGCACCAGCCATTTCTAGCTAAGCACCACCCATTTCTAGCTAAGCCCCGCCCATTTCTAGCTATGCCCCACCCATTTCTAGCTAAGCACAGCCCATTTCTAGCTAAGCACCTCCCATTTCTAGCTATGCCCCGCCAATTTCTAGCTAAGCACCACCCATTTCTAGCTATGGCCCCCCCCATTTCTAGCTATGCACCGCCCATTTCTAGCCATGCACCGCCCATTTCTAGCTATGCACCGCCCATTTCTAGCTAAGCACCACCCATTTCTAGCTATGCCCCGCCCATTTCCAGCTAAGCACTGCCCATTTCCAGCTATGCACCGCCCATTTCTAGCTATGCACCACCCATTTCTAGCTAAGCACCGCCCATCTCTAGCTATGCCTCGCCCATTTCCAGCTAAGCACTGCCCACGCAAATCTATTTTTATACTTTGAACCCTGAATTGTCAGCATCCGAATTTCAAGGTAACTATACAGGTAAGCTGTTGAACATTTTGAAATTAATTTGACTGGATGCTGTTGCTGCCATAGCCCAGTCAAACTATTTTCCAAACATTTAAGATAATGTTTACTAAATAGTAAATCCATCAGACATACAATTCGGACACTTGACAGACTGTTCCAGCTTCATGACTGAGTATTCTGTCAATTATGATTGTGACGCAATTGACTGACATCATATACTTGATTGACAGATGGGATGCTTCCATACTCGCATACAATTACTCTTCCAGATTTCCATGCCTAGCCTGATTCCTGTACTGTATCCATGCCCAGCCTTGTTCCTGTACTGTACCCATGTCTAGCCTTATTCCTGTACTGTACCCATGTCTAGCCTTATTCCTGTACTGTACTCATGCCTAGCCCTATTCCTGTACTGTACCTATGCCCAGCCTTATTCCTGTACTGTACCTATGCCCCGCTCGATTCCTGTACTGTACCCATGTCCAGCCTTATTCCTGTACTGTACTCATGCCCAGCCTTATTCCTGTACTGTACCAATGTCCAGCCTGATTCCTGTACTCTACCCATGCCTAGCCCCATTCCTGTACTGTACCTATGCCCCGCCCGATTCCTGTACTGTACCTATGCCCCGCCCGATTCCTGTACTGTACCTATGCCCCGCTCGATTCCTGTACTGTACCTATGCCCAGCCCGACTCCTGTACTATATACAGCTAATACCTACCTGTTGGCTTTCTGGGAATGAAATCATCAGTACAAAGCAGAGGTTTACTGTATCCGGCACTATTAATCGCGAACACACGGAATTTATACCTCTTTCCTTCAGCCAGCTGTTGTACATCACATGTGAGTATGTTACCATAGACAGCGGCAGCCTGGCTCCACTTGAACCTCATCTTCTCAATCAGGTACTTCTTAATTAGTGTGCCGCCATTAACTTTGGGTGATTGCCATGACAACGTCACACCATCCTCTCTGATATTTGAGAAGATGATAGGACCAATAGGTGCACTTGGCTTGCCTAGGGTAAAAAAGATATTTCTTCAAAAGTAGTCTGAACTTGAACATCAAGCAACCTCACCCTCCTGTTTATGTTACACTGTAAAACGTTTTCAGATTTTCAGGCTTTTTGGATTTTTCAGATTTCTTCACATAAATTGCCCCAAAACAAAATAAATCCAAATCGCATAAAGTATGAAAAAAATGTAAAAATTGTGTGGATTCACAGATGGGACAGATTGAAACTTTACAGTTTTATTGAAATTGGTTAAGCCCTTTGTGAATTAAATGTCTATTGAATAACTTGAACATTCTCTGGCATTCTTAACGTAATCATTCAAAATAATCCCTATAAAAGCATGTGAAAAACATAACAAATTTATTTAATTTTGAAGTAGACTGAAGGCAATCATGGTCATATTTTATTAGAATTGAACAAGCTCTTTGTGAGATTAAATGCTCATTGAAAAACATTCTACCAAATCTTCTGATTGGGTGTCACCTGATGAACACCATTTGTAAAGCCATCCTCCGCTTTTCGTACGGCTTGACAAAAATGTATGTCTGTCTATAGCCATTATAGACGGTCTACACCTTAGATTATCCAAACTGCAGTAAATATCTTACCACGGTTAGGAAGCTTGGGTTTCGCTCGAGAAGCTGTGGATCGTTGACCTGAAGACCTGGACTTCTCCAGCATGTCCAGGACAACCTCTTCCTTGTCATCAGGCTTTGCCTCATCAATAGTAAGGACTGCATCAGCGTCAAATGCAACATCTTTATCCGGTACACCTGGTGGTTGACTACCTAGAAACAAGATTGGCAGTACTAAAGTGAACTCTGTTACAGTTAAACATTTACAAGAAAATTTGCAAGGGCAATAATTCTCTTGTAAATGTTATTGATGAACCCAGTTTCTCAGTCAATCATATGATGTCATAATCAACATCGCGCCTAGGCCGATTTCATAATCAATTATGTCATGAATGACACGATTTAATCCATCTTAAATTCTTAATAGTCTGTCTGGTTGTACAAATTGTATGTCGTTACTATTTAATAAACATGCTGTTGAATATTTTGAAAGTAATTTGACTGGGTGCTCCACTCAAATTAGTTTCAAAATATTCAACAGCTTACCTGTATAGCTTTCTGGAAATTGAGATTCAGGGATCGATCGATGTACGGGGCATTGCTAAATCTGGTTTCTTCTATTGTCATCAAATAAACGTCATTTTGACAATGAAAATATGAGGCGCCTATTGGAACATTTGTCTACAGTACAGTACAGCTCATAAATTTGTCCTATCTTACTCCAGTGGCTTGAATACTGTAGAAGATGTTCACCGCTTTACTGATGTTTACTTCCAGATATAACAAAGGGCTGCTTTAACCCTTTATCACTCATCAGCCAAAAATGGCTTCTGCAGTGGTCTTGAAAAAATGTCCATTTGCAGATCAAGAGAAGACTATTTTTGAAAGTTTACAACTGGAATGTCATTCCAGTGGTAAATTTTCAAAAATAGTCTCCTCTTGATCTGCAAATGGACATTTTCTATGAGAAAATTAAAATTTTCTTCAATAAATTCGAGGGTTAAAAGGTTAACCAGTAATGGCTTTCAATCAAATTACGGCCAAAATATTCAATATGAGATTTCTTAAATCATGTTAAAATATTCTACCAACTACCATGTTTCTGGTTTTGTTTATAACTTATTTATGATCAGTACTTTAGGTAGGCTTGCACAACTATTCAGTTAATCGTGATTATTCTTTAAAATATGATCGTGGATGATTACAAAACTAAATAATAGAATAATCGAAAATTTTCAATTCCCAAGATAGTTGTTTTTCTAAATGTAAAGTAACGTACATCGTCTATTAGTAGCCTAGGATTCTATTAGGACAAGAGGCGTTCAATTTCCAAATAAACATCTCTGAGAAAGGGGGTGGGCCTATTTTAGGTATATTTCATGAAATTGTCGAAATCAATTCTCTAAAATGGCTAAAACTGAAAAACTAACACGAAAATTTAACAATTTCCTCGTACAAATTCTTGCTGCCTTAGAACTGTGTTTAATATAATTCTCAAAAACATCGTCACAAAAATGGGGGGGGCCGCCTAAATATTGCGTATCCTTTAATAAAGGCTGTTTACTCCATCAAAATTAATCCAAAATTTGATATAAAATGTCGTCATGAAAAAATATAAATCACGTGATGTTAGTAATCCGCTCAGGTTAAATCAAATTAAGAAGTAGCAACAATTTTTTAGAGAGAGTACTCGGATATCGCTTATATATTATCATTGCGTGATGGTAACTGAGTATTGTACATTAAATTTGTTCTGGTAAAATGGATACCAGTTTGATAACAGGAAGGGTTATGATGAATGTGACTTAACTTCCCTGTCTCAAACTCCTGTTAGCGTATGAAATCTTGCGAGAACATGCCATGTGCCTCCAATCGCAAGTTATTTTATTGCCAACATAAGAAGCGATCTCTCGCCTTTTAATCATCGGGCATTCAAGCTAATTTTCTCGCACGTTGGATTCCACTTTAGATCATTTTATGTTGGTCGGTTTGGGTCTTGTCAGATTGTATTGATATTGTGTTTGGAATTAGTACTCGAATTGTTTATAATAGCATTTCTGCACGACTATTTATACTATCTGGCAATTAGACTGGAGGAGGTTTTAGTGGTCAGCAATACCAATTTTCGTTCTTTTAGCGCTATGTTAGCAATTCTCATTCGAAGTAACGTTTGTAGGGTCTTTTTAGATATTATCAATCCTAGCGATTGAACTAGTCAAAATATTCCGTTGCATAGTTTTTTGTGTTGAATAAAACTTTGTTTGAAGTTCCCCCACCGGAACGCACAATGAAATGTATGATATAATCGAAAATCATGTTATTTTTTCAAAATGATCACGATTATGAAAACTGAATAATCGTGCAGCCTTAACTGTAGGATGCTGAACGTAATGGCAGCATGAAGCCCCTATACAGATGTAACTTGTGGCATGTAAATTGGTGTGATGCCAATTTCTTTTTTACATCATGTTGCGCCAGCAATTCTAGTGGTCAATTAAAAAAACCCAAACATTCCTCTCTTGGCATGCAAATGAACATTTATCAAGGTTCACTGCAGAAACCTACTTTGTATGGCTTGTCTATTTCAATGCTATCTGCTATTTCAAATCAATTACCAGTCTTGCAAATCATTTATCTGTCTTTCAAATCAATTCTCTGTCTTGCAAATCGATTACATCTCTTTCAAATCGATTGCCTGTCTTGCAAATCAATTACCCGTCTTTCAAATCAATTATCTGTCTTTCAAATCAATTATCTGTCTTTCAAATCAATTGCCTGTCTTTCAAATTAATTATCTGTCTTTCAAATCAATTGCCTGTCTTTCAAATTAATTATCTGTCTTTCAAATCAATTATCTGTCTTCAAAGAAAGTCTCTATCCTAAAAAGAAAGTCTCTGTCTTACAAAGAAAGTCATTTGGCCATCAAAAGGTAAGTGGTTTCTCAGGTAGGCTACAAGCAGTTAACACTTTAATACTCAACATGTCGCCTGCACTCATCTTGAAAAATGTCTATTTTCAGACCAAGAGAAGACTATAAAAAAATTTCAAAAATAATCATCTCTTGGTTTACAAATGGACATTTCCTATGAGAAAATATAAAAAATTGAGTGTTAATGATTTAAATCTATGAATACCTATGTTGTCTAGTCTCGGGCCAAATAAATACCTGAATCTGATGGTGCATCTTTCAAGTCCATCTGAACCTTGGAATCAAGCTCCTGATTCCTGATGTCTACCGTGTCCACAGATTCTGTCACATCTTGATGTTCTGAATCAAGCTCATGATTACTGACCATTACCAGGTCCACGGATTCTGTCACATCTTGATGTTCTGAATCAAGTTCATGATTACTGACCGCTACCGTGTCCGCAGATTCTGTCACATCTTGATGTTCTGAATCAAGCTCCTGATTACTGACTGCTATTGTGTCTGCAAATTCCATTACATGTTCTGAATCAAGCTCCTGATTACTGACCGCTACCGTGTCCGCAGATTCCATTACATGTTCTGAATCAAGTTCCTGATTACTGACTGCTATAGTGTCCGCAGATTCCATTACATGTTCTGAATCACACTGGTGTTTACTGGCCGCTACCGTGTCAACAGATTCAATTACATGTTCTGAATCACACTGGTGTTTACTGACAGCTACCATGTCGACAGATTCCATTACATGTTCTGAATCACACTGGTGTTTACTGACCGCTACCATGTCCACAGATTCCATTACATGTTTTGAATCACCCTGGTGTTTACTGACCACTACCAGGTCCACAGATTCCTCCATGTGTTCTGAATCAAGCCCCTGATTGCTGACCGCTACCATGTCCACAGACTCCTCCAGATGTTGATGTTCTGAATCAAGCTCCTGATTGCTGACCACTACCGTGTCCACAGATTCCTCCATGTGTTTTGAATCAAGCCCCTGATTGCTGACCACTACCATGTCCACAGATTCCATCACATCTTGATGTTCTGAATCAAGCTCCTGGTTACTGACCACTACCCTGTCCACAGATTCCATTATATGCTCTGTTTCAAGAGGCTTATTGCTGACTGCTACCTCATCCACAGATTCCATCACATGTTGATGCTCTGAATCAGACTCCTGATTGCTGACCACTACCGTTTCCACAGACTCATCCAGGTGTTCAGAATCACATTGGAGTTTACTGGCCACTACCGTGACCACAGATTCTTCCGCTTGTTTGGCTTCAAGCCCCTGATTACTGACCGCTATCATGTCCACAGATTCTGTTACATGTTGACATTCTGAATCAAGCACCTGATTGCTGACCGCTACCATGTCCACAGATTCATCCACATGATCTGAATCAAGCGCCTGACTGCTGACCACTACAATGTCCACAGATTCCTGCCCATTCTGTGTGTTTCTTGTGTCTATTTGGCCTACATTAGTATGCTCATTCTTCGTGGCATGTGGTGTAGCTGCCACATGATCACATTCCTCAGCGATATCTGTTTGCTCAGGGACATGTTTCTCCGCCAGCATTGTAACATTGCTGGTGACTGCTTCCTCAGAGGCATCGTATTGTGGAACTCCCTGTTCTGGCTCTAGACATCCCTCATCCCCATCAGCAACCAGAGTGTCATTCTTCACACAATACTTATGCAGATCTTCTGATTTTAACCTTTCCAGCACCACACATGGCTGCAGTCTCCTATTTCTTAATGTTATCGAGGCAGAAGGTGATTTGATCAGTATATCCGGTGGCTTCTTCTCTTCCTCAGTGCCATCAGATAAATGAAGATATCCAAGTCGACTTTTATCATCAATTAAATTATCACCATTCTGTACAGTTTTATTGCTTTTGTATGTGTCATCGCTTATATCGTAGCCATTTTCATCTCTTTTATCAACACTTTGCAGTTGCTCAGTAACCTCATCGGGGCATTCCTGCTTAATGTTCTGTTGAAGCTTGGTAAGAGGCTTCACATCTGTGCTGTCATCTTCAGATGCTGAAAGAAAGAGCGCATATATATATATATATATATATATATATATATATATATATATATATATATATATATATATATATAAATATATAAAAAGATAATACTTTAACAGTCAAGCTGCTCAAAGCCAAATTATTAAACCCTGTAACGGTCGCATATAAATCAAAATATTTGCTTACTGAGTGCTCATTTGCAGGGCAAGAGAGAACTATTGTTGAAAATTTACCATTGGCATTCCAGTAGTAAATTTTCAAAAATAGTCTTCTCTAGAGGTCGGTATTGAACGGCTTGATTATGAAAGGATTAATGGCCTTGATAAATGTCCAGACCTTTTTTACCTGCAGGTTTCAGCTCAATAAACCATCGTGTCTCTTAGCGAGTGAGTGAGCCAGCCAGCCAGCCACTTAGTTAGTTTGTCTGTCTGTCAGCCAGCCAGTCAGTCAGCCAGCCAGCCAGCCAGCCAGTCAGTCAGTCAGTCAGTCAGCCAGCCAGCCAGCCAGTCAGCCATAGTCACAAAAGCTCATTCCACGTTGTAGCTTCAAGCGTTTTCACAGTAATCAAACTTAGAGGAAAGGTTGCCCGTGGACATGGTGGAGTCCTGAAGATGTGTGATAAATATGGAGTCAAAAGGTCAATGGGCAAGACCTCGGTGACCAAACATAGGCAAGGCAAATTCCTAAGCTGATTGATGCTCCCCAAAAACACTCTTTCATACCTTCAGACTATAATGCATCCATACACCAAGTTTAGTTCCAGTATATTAAACACTTTAGAAACTACAGCCCAGATTTTCAGTAATGTTCAGTGAACCATGAAAAGCAGGTTACGCTGACCTACTTTCATACACTGCACACCTTCAGACTATAATGCATCCATACACAAAGCTTAGTTCCCACAAACCAAAAACTCTTGAAACTACAGCCTGGACAGACATTTCTGCAACATTCAGTGAACCATGAAAAGTAGGTAACATTTCATACACTACACATCTCCTTCTTAACATGTATCCATATACCAAGTTTCATGATCATACATATAAAAGTCTTGAAACTATGTCACGGACAAATGATAACAAAGCCTAGTATATTTACAGTATAGAAGCGCTGTATGTCAGGGATAAAACTTGCTCAAAGATAGTCCACAACTTGTGACTCATTCAGGCTGCGGTCCTAAATTAGACACGCGTCAGATGCAAAAGCGGTGATGAGGAGATATACTTTGTTATAACTCCGGACCCCCAGATGGACTGAACAATCACTTAATAACTACTCTGACACCTGTCCATGTGGCTGCCATCCATATTCTCATAGAAAATCTTTTGGTTTTTTTTTGTTAACAACAACAAAAAAACCACCCGACACCTGTACATGTGGCTGCCATCCATATTCTCATAGAAAATCTTTTTTTTTTTGTTTCAACAAAAAAACCACCCGACACCTGTACATGTGGCTGCCATCCATATTCTCATAGAAAATCTTATTTTTTTTGTTTTTTTAAAGCAAAAAAAAAAAATCAAATAACTCTGACACCTGTACATGTGGCTGCCATCCATATTCTCATAAAAAATCTTTTTCTTTTTTTTTTGTTAACAACAACAAAAAAAACACCCGACACCTGTACATGTGGCTGCCATCCATATTCTCATAGAAAATCTTTGTTTCTAGTTGAAGCTGGTAAAAAGATTTAATTTTAGATTAAAATCTTTGTTTTAGCCGTTGTACAATTTAAGCACTGATTAAAATAATCTCAGACTAACCCTTTAAATCTTACAAACATTAGTAAGTCTTGAATATTTTGAAACTAATTTGACTGGAAGCTGTTGCTGCCGTAACCCCATGTCAGTAAACTTAATTTCAACATATTCCACATCTTACACGTAGGTAGTTGTCTTGTAACCGAGACACTACTACTTTAGGGATCAAAGGGTTAAGAATGCTTACCTGAATCAGGTATTTTACATCTAAGGTCAATCTTAGGCACTAATTCGTTATATTTCAGCCTGTAGATGACATCAGCCAGCTCACTTCGATCACTGAAACATTAATTTAGCAAGTTTATTTCATATCTTACTAAATTGTCAGAGTCTATTATTGAATTCCGTCAAACATGGATGACATTTATTTTGAGAATCGCGATGCTGAAATCTGGTATTTTATCCGTAGCTTACAGTAGTACTGTCCTCAAGATTATTATGTTTTCCTGTCATGCTTTTAATTTTCAATTGAACAGGCTCTTGATTTTCAAGCGCAGATCACATATATATTTAATGTGGATAAAAGGCCAGGGCCAATGAAACATACCCCGAACCAGCCAGTTTAACCCTTCAATGATCAAATTCATCAAAAATCTCATCTACATCTGTTCATTTACAGACCAAGACAAGACTGCTTTTGAAAATGTATCAATGAAATGACTGGCCAGTTATTCTGGTCGTAAATTTTCCGCTTCGGCTGTTTTAAAATGCACCTTATCCCCGAACAGCCAATATTTAAAGGAAAGGACCCCGGAAGTAACAAATGCTCCTGAATGATAGATTTAGATAATAACCAATGCATAGCCACCAGTAAGAAACAAAAATAAATCGGAATACCTTGAAAAAAGAAAATAAATACCATTTATGTCACTCTGGCAGGAACCAATTAGTGAGACAGCTGGTGCTGTGTAATCTGGCATATGTCGAATGAATAGAGTGGGTAAGACAGGCTGTCATATAATCTGTTATATTTGCGTTAAACTATTAGCCACTACTTCCTGCAGGTAAAATACTGTCTAAATTTAAAACAATTTGACTGAAAGACATTATTTCCAGAGAGAGATCTACATTCTGTCACACAAATTTCAAAATATTCCGTAGGCATTATGTTGAGACCATGGAAACCAACAGCATTTTGAAATCATTTTGACCGAAACTCGCTGCTTCCACAAAAAACAGTGACTTTCAAATGTAATGTTTTCAAAAGGATCAGTAGCGAGTTAATCGCTATACATCGGAGCCTGTAGAGAATACTATTCATACCATTTACGAAACTATATTCAAGTATGCTTTTGACACACAGTTGACACATGGCATAGTGCGAAGCACCAGCTACATCACTAACTGGTTCCAAGCTAAGTGCTCCTAGATTTAGTAAATGCTTTTTCTAAAATAATCCTGATTCATTTCTATTTTTTACTGGTGGTAATTTATTTAATATTGTATGAAATTACCACTAAACATTATTTGTTATTTCCCTCTTCCTGTCCTTTAATTAACCCTTTAACACTCATATCAGCCCAAAAACAGCTTCAGCAGGGCTCTTGAGAAATAAGAAAATTTACCAAATTTCTTTTTCACGAGTGAGATGACATACTTACCTCCCTAACGCTCTTGATATACTAGTATATCGGCTCTAAGTTCAATAATATTCAGAATTATAAAAGGTTAGGTGCCCCTAATTGGCAGATGGATGTACACAGTTATGTACATGACAGACCCCACCTACTTCACATGCACATACTGGTACTTCCATTACTAAATATTGGCTGACATAGAAGCAACTATTCAAATAACCAAAGGACCAGGCCTCTGTGGGGTGGAGAGGTCAGGATCCTGTTAGGGAGGTAAGTATGTCATCTCACTCGTCAAAAAGAAATTTGGTAAATTTTCTTATTTCACATCATCAGAACATACTTACCTCCCTAACACTCTTGATAAACGCCAGAATTTGAAAGTAAATTTGGCGTGAGGGAGGCAAGGTCCTGAAAACCAGCACACCCTCGAAGAAACTAGCTCTTTGAATTTTCAAGAGATTTAAAACATCTGAAATTGTATCTGAAAACACAACCAGGAATAGAATTTTGCATCGGATAATCGACCGATGAACAGAGATTGATCAAAAGGCAAATGCGTTCCACCCACTCTTTCTGAGGAAGGTTAGGAAAAAAAAGCTGCTCTAAATGACTAGCATGTTCTCTAATACTTGATGAAAAGTATTACTAGACATTGAAAAAGAAGAATTGCTTCATTTTCAAAAATCTCTGAAAGAACCACAATTAAGAGACATTAACCATCACCATATTAAAAATAAAAAATATGACACCATCACCAAGACAAAAAACAAAATGGTCACATATACTGACCTCTGATGTCATGGGCGTGGAACTCATCTCTTCCCCCACAGGATGAAGAGAACGGTACCAGATAATAGTAGGGATAACCCTACCAACAAATGTGATATTTATAAATAGCAGAGGAGGAAAGCTAATTACAAAGACATACCTCAACATTTAATTATTTTCTGAGAACTGAGATGGCGAGCAGGTTAGAAGTGTCACTGAGGTAATGGTCGGTAAAACTTGACTCACAGTGTCACTGGGCTACTGACATAATGTCTCCAATAGAAACACCATTAAATAATGCCATGGAAGTTACCACACCATGGACACTATGAGCCTTGGCTCTATCTACTTGAATCCCAGCGGCTGTCTTATGACAGAATTGAATACATTCTACTATCCATCTGGAAATAGTGTCTTTTGATGCCCTAACATGGGGTTCAATATAGGACAACCTGTGTCTGGCTGATGCTGCCGCAACTAAAAATACAGCTAGCTTTAAGTGTCAATAATTTAATAGAAATAGCACTAAGTGGTTCAAAAGGTGTATCACTCAAAACTTGAAGAACCAGAGACTCTATGATGGTGTCAGTGGAGAATTTCTAGGTCTGAGATTGCCCATACCTTTAATAAGAGTATTTAAAACACTTATTGCATCACTTCCCCTCTTTGCCAAGCAAGGGATAACAGTCATTAATACTGATTTATATCAAGCAATAGAATTAGGCTTAAGACTATAGGCATCATACAGGTGACAGAGAAAATCAGCTACTACCTGAATAGATGCATCCATTGGATTGATACATCTCTTTGAGCACCATTCTGCAAATCTGTTATATATGCTCTGGAGGTTGACCAACACCCCCCCCCTCCCACCCCCTTCTGGCTCTGGCCATAAAATTGGCTGCTTGCTCAGAAAAGCCCTCCTTAATTGCGGATTTTTTGACAAAATCCATGCAGTCAATTGAAACATTGACGGATTGTTGTGAAGGGTCTTGCACTGGAAGAAAATATTGTCCATCAGAGGCAGAGGAACCGGATTGCAGACCAGAAGGTCCAGCAGATCCGTAAACCATGATCGGCTTGGCCAATTTGGGGCGATCGGAAGTACTTGGCATTCCTCCTGCTTGATCTTCTGAAGAATCTTTGGAATCAGGATTGTTGGAGGGTATGCTTATGCATACATTCCCTTCCAACTAGGGCTTCACGGTAATGGAAAGATTAATACCGGTTATGGTATCAATTTCCATACCGGTATACCTTTAATACCGGTATTATTACGATGGACAAAATAGAGTGAGGCTCCAGTGGTACGATTCCATAGTCAATGTATTTCCCATACATACGAAGTAGGCCTATATCAGCGCTCCTGAAACAGTCGACGTAAATTGCCACAATAAAACCAATAAATTATACGAATCCCGATATTAGACGCTAAATATTAACTGTCTTCAGTTAAATCATATCCCAAAACGGCTGAAATTCAACCAGATCGTCCGTACAAATGATTTGAATTTGCCACGAAATTACAACTACTCCGTGTCGAGATCACGAGACACCGGTAACCAGTGACAATCGTGTCCCAAATAAAGTCGCCCAGTGAAACTGCAAGCAACCAAGACTGTTGATATTTGACTGACAAATGTCATTGCTACGAGTCAAAGACGTGGGATATGCTGAATGTAAATCTATGTTTTACTCATTTTCCTGGCTACTTTTGTACTTGTATTGATGTACGTGCCAGAATAATAAATAAACTGTCCACAAAAACATGTGCCCTATACGATGAAATTGCAATGGGACGAAACCGCCACGAATCAGGCAAATCTCCACGCAGTGGTACAACCAAGCCACTATAACACTAGGGCTGGGCGGTATTGACATTTGGGTGACGATAATGATATCACAGGGAAATACCACTGTATTCTGGTGGCTTATGTCCCGAGAATATGATGATGATGATGAACTTAACGCTTGCCAGGGGAAAGTGAAAAATATGGCGGTAAAGTCAATCTCGTATATCGAGCAACCAGTTATTTTTGGAAAAATATATTTTTCTAGTGCAATTTCTATCTGTCAATGGCCAGTAGATTGCAAATATCAGCTCCGGTACAGCTGTCCGGTAACAAAAACATTCCATTCTTGCAGAACGTCGCGATCCCGGTTACTAATTTCAACAATAAAAATCATGTCACGAATCAGCCTAGAAGGGGGGGGGGTCTGCTAATTCACCAGTAATGAGAAATGTCTCGCGCGACTGTGCAGTCATACTTAATAATAATCGATAATGCGCAGGCACAGTTTCTGATTGGCTCGCAGGACATCCGATGTCATTAGGCATGAATGAAAATTACTATCGTAGTAAAATTTTGATCACGTGCCTCGTTGGCGTTCATACCAAATTAATCACATCTTTTATTTCAACTAATCTCTGTGCGACTCTCATGATCAATATTGATGGCTCCTGGTGGAATGAAAAATCTAGTCACTGTGCTGCTTTTAAACGCAGTAAGGCAATATCTTAGCGCCAACCTTGATCGGTTATATGACACAATATATTATTACTGGAAGGTTCCGAGAGTAATACCAAGTGGTTCATTACTTTGAAACGACCAAGAAAACAGGACTATATGTCAGGAAAACCTGTGCGTAGTAAATCTTATTTCCAGTAAATTGCATTTCCAATAAATTGTCAGTTTAAAGCATACAAGTTAAGAAGCGTCAAGCTATCTACTAAATGTCTTAGAGCTGGTTACACTTTTTATTGTGGCAGACTTGCGGGTTGTTGTTTTATATAACGCTACCCGCTAACATAAGAAGTGACTATAGATCGCGGGGATGAGAAGTTTTTATCATATTGTTGGTTCCTCTTTACTTGGGCCATTGGCCGGTCGCTACAAAGTTGCAAAATTCCGGGAAATTGCTAACTAATCAGGCTGTAGTAATTGATATAAAATATCACACAAAATATTCATTTTGATATTATGATTTTCTCGAAAACAACGGCGCGAAATAAGTAGTAATTTATCAGTTACTTTAACCCTAGCCTCTAACAACAATTTAACAGATACGGATAATCAAGAAAATTTTCAAATGTGATCGCTAAATATCATTTTCCCATACGAAGAGCAGTAACTTATCGCGTTAGCCAGCAGTAACTTATCGCGTTAGTCAGATATATTATTGGAATGTAACTAATGGAAAGCGAATTATCTGTCTAACAGAAGGTTATACCGGTTTTATGTTATATTTCGATATCAGCAAAATCATACCGGTATGACTATGATTACGGTATTCGGTATAATATCAGTATATCGTGAAGCCCTACTTCCAACTGAT
Source organism: Chaetoderma sp. LZ-2023a (assembly GCA_034401795.1). Lineage (NCBI taxonomy): Eukaryota > Metazoa > Mollusca > Caudofoveata > Chaetodermatida > Chaetodermatidae > Chaetoderma > Chaetoderma sp. LZ-2023a. The sequence continues at coordinate 2,746,033 of CM067368.1, forward strand.
AGCTAGATCTATTGCGATAGCGCTTGGATCTGGAATCGGAGAAACGTACATCGTCATCCTCGCATTCTTCTTCATTGCGAATAAATCTATGTTGGGTTTCCCCCAGTGATTGAACAGATGATCCGCCACACATTGATTTACTTGCCATTCCGTAGGCAGAATGCTCATCCTTCGGCTCAATGAGTCTGCTAACAGATTCAGCCTTCCCGGAATATGAACTGCTTTCAAGGTGATCATATGATCTATGCACCAGCAAAGCAGCTTTCATGTCATCATACAGACTAGGCGACTTCGTTCCGCCCTGGCAGTTTATTTAACTCACTACTGTTGAGTTGTCGGAACGTATCATCACAAATTTTCCCTACACTTCCTTCAAGAATTGGTCCAGGCCCCGTAATTCTCATATCTTGATATGTTCCTTTGACTGATCCAGATTCCAAAGCCCTGATATTGTGGCTTCTTCCAGGCAAGCTCCCCATCCCTCCATCAATGCATTCGTAAACATCGTTACTTGAGGGTGGGGAGGGGTCAGCATGACCCCCGCTAGGAGATTCCCTCTCTTCATCCACCAATGAAGGTGATGAATGAGAGGGTCCAACACTTTAATGCGCGAGTCCAGTGACCCTGAACTCTGCGTCCACTGAGTCATGAGAAACAACTGAATCGGCCACCTGCGCAAGGCTGCCTGAGGAATGACTGGTTCCATTGAAACCATCAGACCTAGCATTCTCAGATAGACTCGTGCTAGAATATAACGACTGCTGCAAACCGCTTGAATGCACGAGGAGATTCTCAACTCTCTCCTGGGATGGATAAACATATCCTATCTCCAGATCGAAGAACATACCCAGGTAAACAAACTTCTGGGATGGAGTTTGCTCTGATTTCTGAAAGTTGATTATCCAGCCCGAAAGTTGTGTTTTCAAAACTAAAACTCGTCTCCATATTTGCTGTCAAACTTTCTGGGTTGTGTGCTTTTAGCAACCAGTTGTCTATGTAAGTGTGGACTGCTATATTTCTCTAGCGAAGGTATGCTGTGATAGCAAGTACCATTCGAGTGAAGACACTTGGCGCAGTCAAGATGCCGAATGGAAGAACTTTGAATTCCCATTGGTGTCCATGAAAAGCAAATCTCAGGAACCGACGAAAACTCCTTGCAATTGGAATGAGGAAATAAGCATCTTTGAGATCTGTTGATGCTGTCCACATCCCCTTCTCTAACCCCAACAACACCGATTTTATTGTTTCCATTTTGAAACTCAGTGTATCTATAAACTTGTTTAGTGGTTTGAGGTTGAGAATTGGTCTCCACACACACACACCCCCAACCCCCAGTGTTCTTTGTCACAAGAAACACGATTGAATAGAAGCCCGGGCAATCCTGCACCAGTTGAATTGCTTCTTTTAGAATTACAAATTCCCTCTTCTATGCACAACCGTTTGTCTGGATCTCTTGGAATTTGAGTCCAGACCGGTACCAGAGACAGATGCAATGGCGGACCTCTTATCTGCTCTGGACTGTATTCGCGCGAAAGCCATTGCAAGACTAAGCGGTCCTGAATTAACCGCTCCCACTTGTGAATGTGGAAAGTCAAACGACCTCCCACTGGTGCACCTAGGGTTAACGGGGTGCCCATGAATTTTTGAAGTGGGTGTGTCTCTGGTACGTGTGACAACACCAGAGTGGTACCTGGGTAACCAGAAATTCTTTTAGCCCATCAGGCCTGGTTACCACGCGCCGCTCCTCGCACGCCACATGCACCTCGGTGCGCAGGCTGCTGTCTGGCTGCACTTGAGGCGCTGGCTGAAGTACAGCAGCACGCTGCTGCTGGCGCGGCCGACGCGGTCTCTGAACCCGGCCGGCCTGCTGGTCTCTGACAATGCCAGCACTGTCACGAGCGTACTGCTGTCGAGCAGCCGAGGGCTGAACACGCACGTGTTCTCCGCACAGCATTTCAAACTGTGCATGCAGCGCCCTCTGGTTGTGCACCAAATTAACTGTCACTTGGAGGTGCCGACAACCCTCACCTCCAAAAAAAACAGGGCCTGCCATCGGCGCTTGCAACAAGCGCGACTTGAGGTCCTGGGATGGGCACAAATTGTCTAAAGCAAAAGTGCGCCTCGTCCTCAGCGATTTGGTGACTGACCTAGTCAGACAGTCCAACGCCAGGTTGATCCCATCCTGGACGGCTTGTGGCATTGTCACCGGACTAGGCTGTTGGTGCACTGAGGCTGCTACCACCCCCGATAGCAGGGGAGACACGTGAGACAGCGCACTGATCGCTGCTCGCGAGCTCTCCTCAGTGTCACGCAAGGCGGCATTAGCCGAGCGCATAGCACCCCACTCCTGTGTCAGCACGGGATCCCGGCGGCGCATCTTCTCCCAGAGCGGCCCGGTCATCCGCGCTGTCTGGCCGCTAGACCATATCGAGTGTACCGCCTAGCTGTAACTCGACATTGCCTAGCAACCTCTCGGGGTGGGTGGGGGGAGGGGGGGGGGGGCCTTCGCGACGCGACCTTTCGGTCTGATCAACTCCTCTGCCGCTGTGAACATATCTAAGATACGGCAGAGACTGAGTCGTGTTGACCAACGGCTTTGCCTGTAACCATGCCCGAGGGTTACTGGCGGCTGTTTCGTCCACGAAGAGCTCTGGTCTGTGTGCGGGGAGCCATGCGCACGCGTCGGACCAGTCTTCGTCCGTAGCTACCTGCGAATTGCCGATGAGCAGCAGGCCCTCATCTTCAATGGCATTCGCCGGTAGGGCCATGGAGGAGGCTATAGACAAACCTGGCTGCCCAGGGAATGCATACCGGCCCGTGAGGGCTGGCATGACATTCTCTACAGGCTGGCCGAGCATCGAGGTCGCGCTCGTGTGTGGGGCATAAAGCACACTAGCGCGGCCCGGATCGTCTGTATGAGATTCCATATCTAAGCGTGGTACCTTATACAGGTGTCCGTCCGCTCCAAATCGGCCCACAGGTTGAATCATGAAACCTGCTCCCGAGGGAACAGAACCATAGGTGCGAGCAGACGTGCTCCCCATGAGAGGAGTGTAGACGCTCACATCCATGTCTTCATGACCATCCTGTGGGCCGAGCAGGTAGTCTTCATCATCTTCCTGGTTAGGAAAGTTAGACTCTGGGTTAGCAAGAAACACTAACCCAGACTGACCAGAAGAATGCCCGAGGGCATATGATGAGGGTACTCCGCGAGTGATCGAGGTCAGGCTGGTCGGGTCCCGCCTGATGCTGCTCGCGCCGCTGGATCACCAGGCGATGCGAACATCAAGCCTGGGTCCAAGACGACCGCCCCTGGATCACTGAAAGCTTTGTCTGACCTAGTAGGGCATGATCCAGGGACGGGGGCTATCTGCACTGAGGTCGATGCGCAGGAAGTTGAAACACCTGTACCCGGCAACATGCCGCGAAGCATGTCAGGCATATAATCTTTCAAATCCTGCGCATCTCACTCACTAACTCTACCTTGAAGGCCTTGAGCTCACCCTTCTCAGAGGCTTTCTTCTTACCCTCCTTCTTCGCCTTTTTGCCATCCTCGACCATCAGCTTTTCCTGTAATACAAAGAATTCAGAGGTTAGATCCACCCCCACCCCCCTTCTTTACAAATGGCACATTTGTTGGACAGCCTACAAATAGTACAAGATGGACAAGAGTGGGGGAAGAATCTAGCCCTCGTGGACTTGAAACAAGATGGACATGACTTCTGAAAGGAAGGCATACGAAGACAATGAGTATTATAGTTTGTAAACTTTGTTATTTCTTTTTAATATCTAAAAGAACAAACTCAAGAGAGAAGACACCCACATTTATTACTGACAACCCTGAAGGGGGACAGATGCCTTCTCTTGTTAACAATAACAAAAAACAACCAGGGACCCGAATTAAGAATGGAAGAGGATGAGAGAAAGATTATGACTATCTAGATACCTCTCCACATTCATAATAAAGGATGATAATAAGATTTCTCTAAACTAAGATTATGACATCAAGGAAAGAGAAAACTCTCTGGTTGATTATGACATCAAACCGCAATGCACCAGCTCCTTCAAGGAGAGGAGACATCAGAAAATGAATGCAAGAAAAACCTAGTGACTAAAACATTCATTACTCAAGAATAATATAATATTAAATTATATATATCTGAGAGCCCATGCCCAGAATACAGAGCAATAAAGATGGCAGCAGAAATTGTAAATATTTTCAAATAATTAGGTGCCATAATTAATAAACTCCCTTATCCTGAGCACAGGCAAGCCATCCTCTTTGAACACGTCCATGCATCCGCCGAGACTCTTCTTTCTGCAGATGAAGGGGATGGGACAAAAGGAGGGAGATATTTATTCGTGCTATATCTCCGACCCGTAGACATATCATAATGATAAGTCAGAAAAAGAGACGTGAACAACCTCCGAGAGAAGAACAGGAACCCTTACTATCCATAAGTTGAACCAGTGGACACAAAGCACAAGGGATTAATATCCCTAGGCGCTGGGAGAATTTAACAAGGATTCCCAACGCCTGAAATCACGCTAACGCCAAATCGGCCGCGAACGAAAACCGGTAACATATAAGAGTTACAAGTCTAAATTAATATATGGAACAATATCACCTTAACGGATGATGAGGAAGATTCCTCTGATGATTTAGAATCCGTCATTATATAAAATGATGATGAAAATTGATAGAAATTCTCAAGAGAGCTAGGAATGTTTTCCAGGTGTGCTTGTCAGCCAATATATTAGAAACTTTTTATAATTCTGAATATTACTGAACTTAGAGCCGATATACTAGTATATCAAGAGTGTTAGGGAGGTAAGTATGTTCTCATGCTGTGAAATGCCCATTTGCAGACCAAGAGGACTATTTGAAAATTTACCACTTGAATGACTGGCTCAATAACCGAGCCAGTCATTAGTGGAAATTTTCAAAAATAGTCTTCTCTTGGTCTGCAAATGGACATTTTCTATAAGAAAATTGAAAAATTTTTAAAACAAATTCGAAAGTTAAAGGGTTAACAAGACCGTACTGTGGTATATTGTACCGTCATCATGTCATTACAGTTACGTCATGTCTGATCTGCAGGCTTGAAAATGTTGAATATCTTGAAAATTATTTGACTGGAAGCCATTGGCAATTTGCTGCATTATGCAGTAATAGCTTCCAGGTAAATTAATTTCAAAATATTCAAGAATATTTCTCACATTGTGTTAGGTCTGTAGTATGGACCTGTAGGGACATGTGAAGCTTCGAGTGTTTGATTCGATTTGATATTGTCACGAAGCTCTGATTCGATTTTTGTGGATTCAAAATTTTCGAACGGTGCATAGGCTTTAGGGCTTCATAGTATTAGACAATAGAGAATGATGGCTTTAGGAGATTATGTTACTGTATTTAATGTAAATTGTTCAATAAAATTTGTTTTGTATCTTTTCTGCCTCCTGAAATCCCGTTTTGAGCATAGCAACCTGGTAGTGGTAGCATTGTCCGACAGCTGACTGGGGTTTTTGTGCCCGGATTAGTAATGGCCAATTGTGATATAGTGTTTTAAATGATCCTTATGGATCAGAGAATAGCACGCAGAATTAATTTGGTATTTTCGCCTCTATTATGCACTTCAATAGATAGTACCGGGCAAAAAATTGGCCCAAATCTGCGCAAAAGTCTTATACAGGTGTTAAAATGTTGCCAGTTGCAACAGGGGAATCCCCCTTCATGTTCTCGCGATATGTATGCTAATGAGATAGCATATTCTCGGCTTGATTGACAGCAATATCATGATATGTACAGGTACTCACAAATACATTTGCATTATAAAAGAATAATATCGCCACAATTTGACATTTATTGTCTGAAAATATGTATCGGAAACAGCATTTGTAAAACAAGAATTCCACGGAATTAAATGTCTCGCCTGTCTCGTGTTTGTCACAGTGGCATTGACCTTGTGATCTCCCTGTTATCATGCTGCTTCCTAACATTATAGGTAACCATGTATCCAAGTTTAGTTCCAATACGATTAACCGAACCTGATATATAAATGATTTGCAGAATGGAAAAACTTACGGTTTAAAAAGCAGAGGTCAAATAGCAATATTAGAATAGCCTTGACCTTTGACCTGGTGATCTCCATGTCACCATCCTGTATCCTCTTGGCATAAGCAACCATGTACCAAAGTTGTGCTCCATTAGGGTTAAGCAGTCCCAAAATATAACCAGATAAGCCTAAAAAATTAACAAAGTTTTGTAGAGGGCAGAATGACCTTGACCTTCGACATTTTGACTTCAGTATCAACATGCTGCTTCCTAACATTATAAGTAACAATGTATCCACGTTTAGTTCCAATAGGATTAACCGATCCTGACAGATAAGCTAAGAAATTTTGTTAAACGCAAAAACTTAACATTGAATTTTTGTATCAAGGTCACACTGACCTTGATCTTTGACCATGTGACCTCATTATCATCATGCTGCTTCCTAATAGTATAGGTAACCACATAGCCAAGTTTAGTTGTAATAGGCTTAACCAAGCCTGAAATATAAGCTAAAGTTTAGCTAAACGCAAAAACTTAATGTTGAACAAGAGTTCCGCAAACGGTGCATAATACCCCGCCATGATGACAAGCCAATGAATGACAGCTATCAGAAAATATTTATTTCTTCCTCAGCCCCAGACCAGCAATCCTTATGAAGTGTTAAAGCGATCCGCTAAACGGTCAAGAAGGTATCGTCCGGAAGCCAATTTTCAAGATGGCTGCCGCTGACTGGCGGCCATATTATATTTCGGATTATTGTAAATTTTGATAAGTTTCTTCACCAGACATATTCCAACGACCGTAGGTAGTGATCCAATAAATGAAATCCAGAAACCAACTTTCAAGATGGCAGCACATGGCTGGCGGCCATCTTGGAGTTCGGATCATCGTCAATTTCGACAGGTTTCTTCTCCACACCTAGTCCAAACACCCTATGAAATTTCAAAGGGATCTGATAAACGGTAACAGAGTTATCATTTGGAAACCAATTTTCAAGATGGCCACTGGTGGCTGGCAGCCATCTTGGAGTTCGTATCATTGTCAATCTCGATACGTTTCTTCCCCAGAGATAGTCGAACCACCTTATGAAATTTCATAGCGATCCGACAAACAATAACGGAGTTATCATCTGGAAACCAATTTTCAAGATGGCCACCGATGGCCATCTTGGATTTCGGATCATTGTCGATTTCAGTAGGTTTCTTCCTCAGAACTAGTCCAACCAATCTATGAAGGTTCAAAGCGATCCGATAAACGGTAACGGCTGGTGGCCATCTTGGATTTTGGATCATTGTCAATCTCAATAGGTTTCTTCCCCAGAGTTAGTCCAACCACTCTATGAAGTTTCATAGCGATTCGATAAACGATAATGGAGTTATCATCTGGAAACCAATTTTCAAGATGGCCACCGGTGGCTGGTGGCCATATTGGATTTCGGATCAGTCGATTTCGATAACTTTCTTCCTCAGACCTAGTCCAACCACTCTATGAAGTTTCAAAGCGGTCTGATAAATGGTAACGGAGTTATTATCCGGAAACCAATTTTCAAGATGACTACCGGTGCTTGGCGGCCATCTTGGATTCCGGATCATTGTCAATTTTGATAGGTTTCTTCCCCAGACCTAGTCCAACCACTCTATGAAGTTTCAAAGCGATCCGATAAACGGTAACAGAGTTATCATCCGGAAACCAATTTTCAAGATGGCCGCCTGTGGCTGGCGGCCATCTTGGATTTCGGATCATTGTCAATTTTGATAGGGTTCTTCCCCAGTCCTAGTCCAACCACTCCATGAAGTTTCAAAACGATCCGATAAACGGTAACCGACTTATCATCCAGAAACCAATTTTCAAGATGGCTACCAGTGGCTGGCGGCCATCTTGGATTTCGGATCAACGTCAATTTCGATAGGTTTCTTCCCAAGACCTAGTCCAACCACCCTATGAAGTTTTGTAAACTTAACGTAAAATATTAACAAAGATTATACCGTGACCTTTGACCCCCATAACCTTGACCTCATGATGTCTGCATCAGCATGATGCTTCTGTTAAATGTAAATTACCCTGTACCCAAGTTTGGTTCCAATTGGATACAGCATTGTTGAGATATATAGCAATAACTTTTGTTTAACGCAAAAACATAACATAAAATATTAACAAAGATTATACCGTGAACATTGACACCATAAACCTGACCACGCGATGCCTGCATCAGTGCGCTGCTTCCTTTCGATGTATATCTCCATGTACCCAAGTTTGGTTCCAATTGGATCAGACATTGTTGAGATATAAGACAATAACTTTTGTTTAACGCAAAAACTTAACGTAAAATATTAACAAAGATTATACCGTGACCTTTAACCCCATAACCTTGAACACGTGATGCCTGCATCAGCGTGCTGCTTCCTTTCGATGTATATCTCCATGTACCCAAGTTTGGTTCCAATTGGATCAGGCATTGCGCATGATGTCTGCATCAGCATGCTGCTTCCTTTTGATGTATATCATCATGTACCCAAGCTTGGTTCCAATTGGATCAGGTATTGCTGAGATATAAAGCAATAACTTTTGTTTAATGCAAAAACTTAACGTAAAATATTAACAAAGATTATACTGTAACCTTTGACCCCTGTAACCTTGACCTCATGGACTTTTTATTAGCGGGCTGCTTCCTTTTGATGTATATTACCATGCACCCAAGTTTGGTTCCAATTGGATCAGGCATTGCTGAGATATAAGACAATAACTTTTGTTCAACGCAAAAACTTAACGTAGTTTTAACAAAAATTATACTGTGACCTTTGACCCCATAACTTTGACGTCATGACCGCTTTATCGGTGGGCTGCTTCCAATCAATGTATATCACCATGTACCCAGATTTGGTTCCAATTGAATCAGGCATTGCGCATGATGTCTGCATCAGCATGCTGCTTCCTTTTGATGTATATCATCATGTACCCAAGCTTGGTTCCAATTGGATCAGGTATTGCTGAGATATAAAGCAATAACTTTTGTTTAATGCAAAAACTTAACGTAAAATATTAACAAAGATTATACTGTAACCTTTGACCCCTGTAACCTTGACCTCATGGACTTTTTATTAGCGGGCTGCTTCCTTTTGATGTATATTACCATGCACCCAAGTTTGGTTCCAATTGGATCAGGCATTGCTGAGATATAAGACAATAACTTTTGTTCAACGCAAAAACTTAACGTAGTTTTAACAAAAATTATACTGTGACCTTTGACCCCATAACTTTGACGTCATGACCGCTTTATCGGTGGGCTGCTTCCAATCAATGTATATCACCATGTACCCAAATTTGGTTCCAATTGAATCAGGCATTGCGCATGATGTCTGCATCAGCATGCTGCTTCCTTTTGATGTATATCATCATGTACCCAAGCTTGGTTCCAATTGGATCAGGTATTGCTGAGATATAAAGCAATAACTTTTGTTTAATGCAAAAACTTAACGTAAAATATTAACAAAGATTATACTGTAACCTTTGACCCCTGTAACCTTGACCTCATGGACTTTTTATTAGCGGGCTGCTTCCTTTTGATGTATATTACCATGCACCCAAGTTTGGTTCCAATTGGATCAGGCATTGCTCAGATATAAACTTAACTTAAAAAAGTTTACGCCGCCGGAAAAGTGATACCTATGTCTCGATCCTGCTTCACAGGCGAGACAAAAATAGCTTCCAATAATTTTAATTTACTTTGCCGAATCACCATCTAATTATTATAATGTAACCAAGGCGGCTCAAACTAAATCACCCAAGTGAACACAAATTTTGCCAATAAATGTAATGCTGATTAGGATATAGTGAAATTATTATTCAAACAGTTTCAAAAACATTATCTTCTGCAAATAGTATCATATTGTACCCTGTAGGTGGGGCTTAGAATACACCTTCCATATCCTCTGCGTGTTGTAAGAGGCGACTAAAGGAGGTAAGGGTGAGGTAACCCTGACAGAAACCTCGAGTGCTGAAGACGGAGGTTCCAGGCCGCACGGCGCACTCTAATAAACCATGGATCCACGTACTTAACGCTTATGATCATGTCGATAGTCACTTACAGGACTGGCGGTATGATCAGCGAACGAAAAGAAGAAGATATCATATTAATTTGCAATATTTATGTTTTCGATGTTACAAAATCTTTTCGCATTTGGGATGCCTTCCAGTATAGTAGTTAGAGAGTTCAGTTGAGTGCCTCCAATCACAAAAGAGGTTTAATTTGCACCGGCCCGCCAACATAAGAAGCGACCTACCTCATTTTAATTTCCCGGGCGTTCAACTAATTTTTTGCATATGTCTGATTCAGTTTTGGATCATTTTATGTTGATTGCTTATACAACTGTCAAAATGGATGAGCGGGAAGGTAGAGCTTATGTTTACTTATAATACCATATTAAATTCGAAGGGTAGACCATGCTATGAATGCTGGGAAAGATCTGCACCTCATAACAGCCTAACTAAATGGCTACAGGCGGCAAAACATAGGCATAATTCTGATGCCTCCTAGCACATATTTTAGTGATTTTACACATTTACGTGGAACTGGGACAAATATGCCATCAGTTATTCAGCGGGAGTAACAGCAATGTCCAGCACATTCTATAAATTACAATGCAGGAAGGTCGTATTTTTTATGCTACTGGTTTCTTAAATTCTGAGAAATTATCTCGTCTGAGTTCAATTCCTGTAGCGTACGCACGCACGCACACACACACACGTTTTTTTATCTAGGAAACTCCATTTTCACGTTTGTTTCGAACCACAAATTAGTTTACATGATATGATACTTGAATATTCACATAGGACTACATTTCCAATATTCGAGATTCGGAATTTGATTCAAATTTTTTAAATATTCTATTTGAAATTCAATTCGCGCAGAAATTTAAGATTCGCAGGGCCCTAGTCTGTAGAGCATGGATAAGGGGTTTTAGCCAATAGTATTAGCCAATCTAAATTTCTCATCGCCAATTCAATTTTTTTGTTTTGGCTAAGTGGCTAATGGGTAGCGCGGACCTTGATATTTTATCATCATTATTAGTATTATTATTACCCGACATACAGGGACCTTGGGTATTGGGATTGTGTATGTGAGCGTGCGTGCCTGTGTGCGTGCATGCGTACGAGCACGTATCCGCTTTGGCTCAAATTTTAACACAACGAAGGAACTAGTGGTGCAAAAGGATTTCCAGACACTGGGTTGGCCAGTATCCGGAAAAGAGAATGCGGATCCAGATCAACTTAAATTCTGGATCTGTGGATATCTTGGAGACGGCTGGTCCTATTTGGCTCACAATTTAACACACGCGAGGGTGTGGCCATACACTAGGATTACACAGCTTTGGGCGTGCTCCAGAGAAATCTGGGACAAAAGTCAGAAAATCCTTAAAAATCTGCAAACTGTTTACTGTGTGACAAAAACAGGAGGGCGAGGGTCTGCAATCTCTGATTTCTCTTGTTATTTATTATTATTATTATTATTATTATTATTATTATTAGCTAACCTGCTGACAAGCTGCCAGGAATCCATGTCGTCTTGTTTCTCTCTGTACAACAACATGTTACAGTCTTTGTCCTATAATGTAGTAAAGATTACATTTTCAAATAGTAGATTCAATGTAATTATTAATCATTAAATAACAGATTAAATTAAATGTCAATGCTTAAACACATTTTCGCCCGAGCATATATTATAAGGTGGATAAGGGCTATAACGGCCTATCTAGCAGGTATGTACAGTACAGCTCAGAAATAACATACCATGCTTCCAAAGCAAAATAAAATGTACTGTGGAATATTTTGGATTTAATTTGATGGTAAGCCACTGCTGCATCAGTGTTGCCTAAGGCAGCAAGCAATTCACATTTCCATTTTTAGCTATGCCCCGCCCATCACTAGCTAAGCTCCACCCACACCTCACCGTGTTGGGATTGATCGATCCCCGAATGCCCTAGCTATCAATTTCCTGAAAACTATACAGGGAAGCTGTTGAATATTTTGTAACTAATTTGACTGGGTGCTGTTGCTGCCTATGGCAGCAACAGCGCCCAGTCAAATTAGTTTCAAAATATTCAACAGAATATTTATTAAATAGTAAAAGCAAACAACTTGTACAAAAACGCATAGACTGTCTTCAAATATGCGTTCGTGACGTACTTATCGATGTCATTCATGACGTCATCCATTATTTCATTGTACACATCACGCAGTTCATTATGACATTATATGATGGGTGGGTACTCTGGAAAGGAGAATTGGCGTCTAATCAAATTAAGTCAAAAATTTTCAACAGAGCATTTCTTACTTTGTGTTCAAAATTGTACTAAGTAACAATGTTTTTGTTTTGGAACCATTTAAACTTATTTATGAGCTTTACTGTAATAAAATCAGGAATTTTGATTACCCCTTAGCTATGACTTTTCCACCCATATTAATGAGCCCAAATTAAAATCCTACTGGCTGCTATGAACACTAATTAACTGATTTACAGTCAATTAAATACTCAGAGATGGATGCTGTGGCATTTTATGGCCATTCAGAGGTCTTATAGTGTTATTAAAACTAAAATGGCTCAAAATCAATCTCTCAGATTTCAAAATCTCTAGCTCCTAGGAGCATTGATGGATCCCGGACCAGATAGGTGGTGTGTCAAAATGAGGTAAATCTAAGGCCCTGAAAAAAGCAATGGTTAATAGTTCAGGTTAACACTTTAACTCTTACCACTCTATCAAAATTTTAAATTTTGAAATTAAACTAAAGGTTGAACTAGTGTTCATTTTTCAACAAATTTGGTGGAAGATGTTGTCATCGCCGACAGCAAAATCGTTCACCAAAACTGTTTTAAAGTGCATGCCAGTTTCTATGCTATTGACAGACATGATAAAGTAAAGGATATCATAGTGGTACAGGAATGGTAGCATTTTCTAAATATATAAATATTTGCTTATTGAATGTCCATTTGCAGGGCAATAAAAGACATTTGAAAATTTACCACTAGAACTGCTGGCTCAGTGATTTTTTTGACAAGTCTTGTTTTCAAGAAGACACTGTTAGAAGATGGTGGGAAGAAACAGACAATCTCACAATGAATGCACATTCCGCCTCTGTGTACCGTTACAAAACTCCAGTAAGCAACAACTTTCGATTTTTATATATACACATCAAAAAAAGTAAGTTCCCCCCTAAATATGGGCTAATATTTTCCAAACTATACAACCGAGTGTAATGAAATTTTTCACAGATCATCAATATGACTATAAGAACAATCTCTGCAAATGATTACAGTCTATGACGTGTTACGCCTGCATAAGCATGCATTGAATGAAAATTTGCCCAATTTAAAAAATTTGAATACAGATTTTATTCAAAAACAAAAAAATCATAACAACAGCTAGAGTGCAAGATACAGATCTTGCGGGTAACAATATTCACTATACATTAATTTCATATCGGGTAAAGCATAATAAAGATTTCATTAGAAAATTTCAAATCTGTTAAATCTCAACAAAGATACAACTAATGACTTGACCACAGTTAATAACGCGTGTATCCACCATTATTCGCTATCACGTTGCGACACCGTGCTCTCATGCTGTTGATGAGACGGGTGATCCTCTGTTGTGGGATCGCCACCCACTCTTCATGTAGCAGCTGATGGAGGTCGCCGAGGACGGTGTCGTCAGTAACTCTCCGGTACACAGCTCTCTTTAGCTGGTCCCACAGATGTTCAATGGGATTCAGATCTGGCGAGTTAGCTGGCCACGGGATCCTCTCGATGCCATGGTTTGTCAGAAAGTCATTTACAATTATTGCCCGGTGCGGACGCGCGTTATCATCCATGAACTTGAATTCATCCCCTATTGCAGCAGCATACGGCAGTACATGTGGCTCAAGGACCTCGGCGATATAGCGCACAGCATTAATGTTACCATTGATTGGTATAAGTTCTGTCTTTCTTCTAGCGCTGATACCTGCCCAAACCATAACGCTTCCTCCGCCGAATGCTGTGGTTGGCTGTACACAGGACACAGTATACTGTTCACCAGGGCGACGCCAAACCCGCGACCTTCCGTCAATGTGATGAAGAGTAGCGCGTGTCTCGTCACTAAACATGACATTTGACCACTGTTGCCTTGTCCAACCTTCGTGGTCTCGTGCCCACTCAAGCCGGGCTTGTTTGTGTCTCAATGAGAGGGCTGGCCTCTTAATCATGCGTCGAGCATGCAGCCCAGCGGCGTGAAGACGGTTTCTAACAGTCTGGTCACTGCATCTTCTGGCTCCAGCTCCAGCAGCTGCATGTAGCCGATCATTGATGGCGCGCGCTGTGGACGTTCTGCTACGGCGTGCTGTATTTGCTACAAAACGATTTTGGCGTGGAGTGGTAACAGTGGGCCTTCCACTTCTCTGCCGGTCATTCACATCACCATACTGTTGGAACTTTTGCCGTAACTTCCTGATGGCATTTGGGCTAACACCCATTCTACGCGCAATTTGCTTCACAGCGAAATTGGCCTCCAAAAGGCCAATGGCAATTGCCCTATTCTGGTTGGACAAACGTGGCATTATCAAATTACAGAACTCTGATCGCGCTAACATGTGTCTTTGCACAACTAGTGACAAAATCAGTGATATTCCTCTAGCAATGATCATGTCTAATTTCAGAATTTTTGAAATGGATCAAAATGTCATTTAGTGCGCGCTAGAACAGGCACGACTGACTTTCTGCGGGAATCGATTTCACATATCAGTGCTATAGTCGCGGCGATCACCTGTGCAAAATTTCATTACAAATAGATACATACTTTAGAAAATATAGGCCCATATTTATGGGGGAACTTACTTTTTTTGATGTGTATATATAACAAAATATGACTGACTGTCAATCAATACGTCATGCGTACATACCAGCAGATACCAGTAGACACGCCCATCCTTATCACGACCAATCGGCAATAGACGGAGCTTCTTCGCTCCTTGCTCATTGATACGACGCTTAAATATATAGCACACTCGATTGTCGAAAGAAGCTTCCAGCAGGGTCTGGCAAAAATAAATATCCTGATATTTAGAAACAAATACATCAGTTAAGCCTTTAACCCTCAAATTGTTTCATGAAATATTTAAATTTTCTCATAGAAAATGTCCATTTGCAGAGCAAGAGAAGACTATTTTTGAAGATTTACCACTGGAATGACTGGATCCATTATCAAGCCAGTTATTCCAGTGGTAAATTAAAAAAAGTCTTCTCTTGGTCTGCAAATGGACATTTCTTGAGACCACTGCAGAAACCGTTTTTGGCCGATATGAGGATTAAATTGTTAAACAACAAGAATCTCAGTAGCTGCTGGTCAAGCGGAAAAAGTAGGTCACACTGACATACTTTTGCAATGCTCCATACCGTAAGCCTACAATGTATTCCGTATGCAAACAAGCACACATATGCAATACGTGTGTCATTCGCTTTCGGAATAATATTTAATTATGTCAGTGACCTTGATATTTGACCTTTTGACCCCAAATTTGTCACAGTTCTACGGGGCCACATGGGCAATCTTCCACCCAAGACTGGTCACGATATCACGAATTGAACCACAGTTATCGATAAAAGTTTTCAAAATAATATTTTAATGAATGTGGTCGTCCTGACCTTTGACTGTTTGACCGCAAATTTATCACACTTCCTCAAGAAACCCTTCACCCAAAACTGGTCATGATATTGCCAGTAGAACAAGAGATATTGACATATTAGTTTTCAAATTAATGGTATTTTAAATAATCTGCTCTCCGTGGCCGTGACCTTTGAACTAACTTTATCATACTTATTCGGAACACCACGGGCAACCTTCCAGCCAAGTTTGATCAAGATATCTTCAATAAAACCAGTTATCGACAAGTTAGTTTTCAAAAATGATATTTTAATTAATCAACAAATTAGTTTTCAAAAATGATATTTTAATTAATCTGGTCGGCATGACCTTGAAATTTTGACCCCAAATTTATCACACTTCATTTGGACACTACGGGAAACCTTCCACCCAAGGTTGGCCAAGGTATCTTCCGTAGAACCACAGTTATTAACAAACAAGCTTTTGTGACTGACAGACTGACTAAGAGACATGACGGTTTATTGATGTCGGGGTTCGTAAACCTTTCTTTGATTGAAATTCCATGACTTTTCATGACCAAAATTAACAAATTTATTGAATTCCAAGAATTAATATCTAGTGGATTTGTGTTTATGACATAGCCTACGATCCGAGTTATTCTGCAAATGTCTGAATATTGTGTCTTGAAACAACCAATCCTAAATTTTGTTTTGATAAGCTGTTGCCATGATTTTTACTGGATAATGGTGATGGAAGAAATTTATGCCAACAGATTTCCTTTATTTTTCATAATTACCATTTTCCATGACTTTTCCATGAACTATGAATAAAAACAGATTTCCCATGATTTTCCAGGCCTGGAATTTCAAATTTCAAATTCCATGACTTTCCAGGAATTCCATGACCAGTACGAACCCTGTCCAGATGGACGCTAAAGTATGTATTAACCTTCTGTCATCAGTGTAACACATGAAACGGTTGACACATCTACAGGTGTCTTACGCTCACATGAGTAATCAAAAATAGGTATGTAATTTACCTTAAGAAACCGGAGCTTTGTTTCCAGCTTGGAATTTTTATATCCTTGTTCGTCAAACTCTGCATAATCGACGGAAGAGTATGTCTTGCAAAACTGAAAATTAAACAAAACATAATCAATGGCATCTTGATTAACCCTTTAACCATCATGATGGCCAAAACCGGCCGTTGTTATTGTCTTGTGGAATGTCCATTTACAGGCCAAGAGAATAATTTTTGAAAATTTACCACTGGAATGACTGGCTCGATAATCGAACATTTTATAGATGATGATAAAATTAGCGTATCCAGTTGAGGAACAGTAAACAACGCTTGATTATGTATGAAAATTAATCACTTTTTATATACACCTGCTCATTGATCTGAGCATTGGCACTCTGACAGACCCTCTTTCCCCACCCCTTAATGTTATGTTAAATCAAGGCGAACCGCCTGTTAAGGCGTGAAGTTAACACATTTCATCCTATACCACGTGGGCTTGCTACAAAATATACAATATATAATTCCAAAATGTACACTATTATAATGTATAAGACTAAAAAATGTCCAATCTACTTTATCAATCTAATCAGCTAGTCCGGTCAATTTTTAAAATCTTATTTCTAACATTTTGAAATAAAGTTTTAAAATATTCTGAATAAAGGTTATTATTGCTAAGCTACCGGCAGACGTCTAATGGTCTAATTACCCCCCCCCCCCCCCCCCCCCCCCGACTAATCCAACTGGCAGTCTTATTGATTTAAAATCCCGCTCATTGTGACCCATTCATAATCATTTAACAGATCGAGTAAAGATCGGGGTGTTACAGCAGTGGTTTCATATCCAAGCTAAGTTTTGTTTGAACAACGTTCTCACAGCATAGCTCTTATTACCATTAGTAAGTTTATTCGAACTGATGAATTGATGTGACAATGATAGACATACGACAGACTACGGTAGTTAAATTTGTTTTATGGGGATTTTATTTTATGAACAATACAACTGACGGTATTGACGATAATTATAAATGAGACTGAAGGAAATTTCAATTTCCCTTTCTCCGTGATCTAACAATACTCACCATTCTATTACTTCTGATACAAGCTATCCTGGATAGCTGGCCCTAGGACTATAGACTTAGTAAGCTTTACTGACTCCTGGAACCGGGTACTCGGCTCCCAACTGCTGAGTACCCGTTTGCCATGAAGCTCATATTGTTTGCATAGCCACCAAACAAGAGATACCAATGGCTTGCCTCCGTGAGGCTGGGAGGCTGGGTCCGTAATAGAATGGTGAGTATTGTTAGATCTCGGAGAAAGGGAAATTGAAATTTCCTTCATTCTCCTTCGATTAATACTCACCATTCTATTACTTCTGCTATACACCAGATTTAGACAGTATCCTGGTGGGAAGGGGCAAGCCATCAAATGCTACTTTTGCCCCTTGGAGAAAGAGCTAGATGTAAACTTGACTAATGGAGACCTAAAAGGACCATCAAGTTAACGGAACCGAATCACATTCGCATCACTGCCCCCCCCCCTCCCCCTTTTTTCTCCTAAGAAAAGGGAGAGAACTCACGAACATGCATCTCGCCTGAAACACAAATATGCCAAGCGGGTTAACTGCTCTTTGCAAATATTAGCCTGGGAATGAGCATGAATATATAAAATGAATGAACATGATATATAGACATAATACAAAAAACTCTCAATCTTGAATTACCTCATGATATTTGGATTTCAGATGTGGAGCCTCCAACCATTCACTTGTCCGGCCATCAGTAACACAATCTGGTTAACATCCTCTCGCTCGAACATGTCTGCTTCTTAATACTTTCTTACAAATGCAAAAAAAGGGAGAAGAGCAGTGTGGTCGTATAACTATCGTTTCAAAACAGCTAAAGCGAGTGGATTGGGCGGAGTCTGACACATCCCTCATATAGTAATCCGTGAAAGAGGACTCACAGTGCCATTGTGCAACAGCCATGAATGTCCTCTAACAGAACACCATTGTAAAGGGCGGTCGAGGAGGCTATTCCTCTAACATCGTGTGCCCTTGCGCATTGCACCTGGTGTCCAGTCGCAATCTCATGGGTAGTCTGAATGCATTCGACTACCCAACGAGAGATAGAATCCGTGGATGCGGCGCCATATGGCTTCTTATGGCAGATCCACAGATGTCTATCACTCGACCGTAACGAGTCTGTCCATGTTTTGTACTTAGTCAAAGCACGGATTGGGCACCAGACACTGGCATCACGATCAAACTAGTTGGTTTCGGTATAATGATCAGTTTGCCAGGATATCTCAAAGATTGATTATTTGACATAAACTCTGCTCTTGGCAGTAGACGCAGACCCTCTCCAGAGACAATAAATCGGTCCCTCTCTGCTGAAAGTGCATGGATCTCACTGCGCGTTCTAGCTGAGGAAGCTGCCAATAGAAAAACTGCCTTTAGAGTCAAATGCTTTAGACTAGCCGAATGCAACGGTTCGAAAGGGTGCTTGGCCAGTACATTAAGCACTAAAGATAGACTCCAGGCTGGAATGACTACCAGTTGTCTCGGTTTGAGATTGCTCATTCCTTTCACCATCACATTCAACTGGGCCACCTCTGGACTATCCCTGTTGGCTAGACAAGGGATAACTGATGCCAAAGCTGACTTGTATCCAGCAATTGTCAGAGGAGCTAGTCCTGAAAAGAACAGCTCACAGAGAAAGTCTGCTATTTGCTGAATAGTGGATTGAAAGGTATCAATACCCTTTCCTTCACACCAGTCTGCAAATCTGTTAACCTTGTTGTTATATGACTTGAAGGTTGACCTCCTTCTTGCAGCTGCGATGAAATTCACAGCTTGTCGAGAAAAGCCTTCCGACGTGGAACGTTGTTTGATAACATCCACGCAGTCAATTTGAACATTTCGGGATGCTCGTGTAGGAAGCGTCCCTTGGCCTGGGAGATTATGTTCGGAATCTCGGCTACCTGCACTGGATTCAGGGTTGGCAAGTTTTGGACACCAGTGGTTTAAACCGCGGTTTAAACCATGGTTTAAACCGTCCGCCCAAAATAGGTTTTGGACACCTTAAATTGTCCAAAACTGTCCAAAACCAAAAATATTGGTATAAAAAAAAATTTTCTGAAATGTAATTTTCTTAAAACAACTATATAGCATTTAGTCACATACAGGTACATGTAGGCTTGCACGATATTGTCCTAGGCGGTATCGCAATATATCGTGGTGAAAAAATCGCGATATTTCGATTTTTTTAAAATCACATGGTAAAAAATCGTGGCTGGAAAAAAAATCGCGATTTTCGATAATATCGGATAATCGTGCAAGCCTAGGTACATGTACATATTGATGGATGGTTATCTACATGTATTTTTGGATACTTTATTGCTATATAATAATAATAATAATAATAATCTAAAAGGACACATAAAAGAAATTAGGAGTCTTATTTGCTTCTTTCTATAATCCATGGGTTAATTTTTTTCAACTTTTGTTTGTCTTAAATGTTTTAACTCTGTATATTTCGACCAGTTGTGTTAAACCCACAGAAACCCTATTTAATCAATAATGTAAACATATTTTAGACTACCTATCTACAGCTAGATGTTTATATTATTGAGAACTGTCTCTGTGTCTAAATCTATTTCTTGCAAAATTAAGGCATTAAGCTGATAGAATATAAATTAGATTCTTCATGTTTTCATCTATCCTCAGTTAATGCTAGATATCAATTAGACAATTAGTAAAAAGATATCCTTGTGCTACATTAATCTTTGAATTCTTCTGTTGTCCTGAATATTTATGTGTTGATGGTATTTGAAATAGTTAATATGTATTTCAAAGGTGGTAGGCCTAAGGATCCAATTTGGAAGCACTTTTTGGAAGTTAAGATTAATGGCAAACAAATGGCTAAGTGTAGAGAGTGTGAGTACACAGTTGTCAAAAAGGTAGCAAGGATGAAAATACACTATGAGAAGCATGAGAAGTCTACTGAAAGTCCTGTTGAATGGGCTGATACAGACAGTGCAGACACACATATCAGCAAAGACATCAAGATTTTGAAGGTAAATAAAATTAATGCTTAACCCCTTGCCCTCTAATGTCAATAATTAAAAATTCTATATTTTATTGTGACTATACCAAGGAAACTGGTTTTCATTTTTCAACAATTTTGCTGGGCGATGACAAATTTGTTGAAAATAAAAAAACACTTTATCTTTTAATTTTATTTGAAAAATGTTTTTTGTTGACATTGGAGTGCTAGGAGTCCAATATATCTAATACATGCCTTAACCCTTTCACCGATGAATTCCTCAGCTATCATTTTCAAGGACACTATGCGGGAAAACTGCAGAATATTTTGAAACTAATTTGACTGGAAAACAAATTTACTCGTGAAATGACTGCCGCTTTTACTAAGCCAG
The DNA here is from genome assembly GCA_034401795.1 of Chaetoderma sp. LZ-2023a. NCBI lineage: Eukaryota > Metazoa > Mollusca > Caudofoveata > Chaetodermatida > Chaetodermatidae > Chaetoderma > Chaetoderma sp. LZ-2023a. Next base: position 2,767,170 of record CM067368.1, read on the forward strand.
TCATTTCAGTGAAAAATTTTCAAAAATTTGTGCTAAGTTGTGTTTAAAAGTCATAATGTACAATGTAGGTAAGGTTACTATTCACTGTAATTGTCTTGGCCGCATAGGGGTTATCAACAGGATGTCTCACCTTTAGTTCAGATACCTGAGTTAATTATTCTCTTTGCCATGCTAGTAATAGAGCCAGGTCTGATAATCTCTGATAACCACAATCACATGCTGAGCCTCATTACAATTCAATGGTATAGGTGTGATAATTGGCCTGCGAGGGCGCTGGCTTAAGATTAGAAATAACACACAATGATCTGCTTAACCCTATACTTTCTGCAACCCAGGGTTTTCAGAAATACTCTTGCCTGAATACCTTTACTACAGTAATATTATGAAAACAATTTGGCATAGCACATTAACACCCTACAGATAGACTGATGCAAACAGTCAAACTAATATTCAGCAAGTCCCAAAGTTTTGAAAATAAATAAAAACATGCATTTATTTGACAGAAGGGTGGTCTATCTTTAACTCTATCCATTCCAAATTTTAAATGTATTGAATTATGACATAAAATTAATTACTTTTGAAAATTCAACATAGGAATGACTGATTTTGTTGCAATGCCAGTCATTTCAATGTAAATTTTTAAAAAGATTATCATATCTTGTCCCCAAATGGCTTCGACCAGGTAGGGTGTATATCTACATTTGGTTTATATAGCACATGTAATATCCCTTTTCTTTGTTTCAGCTGGACAAACCATCAGCTGCACCATGCACAAAGCGACTAAGAGAAGAATTGCCATCACAATCAGCACCACCCTCACCAACCTGTCCAGTTCAATTCTCAATTCAACCCGATCTGAGCTGACATTGTATCACTACCACCTCAGCGATGAAGTCAGCAATAGATATAGAAGTCGCGAGGTTGTTTTATGCTTGTAACCTTCCATTTTTAATGGCTGAACATCCGCAGTTCATAAAAGTTGTTAGTATGCTACGCCCAGGATATAAACCCCCTTCACGTAAACTGATTGGTGGAAAGCTTCTAGATGCTGTGCATGATCAGGTGACAGAGGATATGAAGGTGATTCTTGATGGCAAGACAGCAACATTAGTGGAGGATGGGTGGAGTAACATTCACAATGAACCTATCATAGCATCCTGCTTACAAGTAGAAGGAAAGAGCATCTTCCTAAACAGCTTTGACACTGGTTCTATGACTAAACGTGCTGAAAACTGTAAGGTGAAGTGTCAAGAGAGAATACAATATGCTAAGACAAAATACAACTGTACAGTTAAGAGCATTGTCACAGATAATGCAAAGAACATGGAAAAAATGCGTGATGGTTTGAAGGCTGATGACAATGATCTTATTGTCTATGGCTGTTCTGCACACTGGTTAAACTTACTAGGGCAAGACATAACACCGGATACGCTAATTAAGCATGTAGTCGAGATTCAAAAATATTTCAGGAATCACCACAAGCCACTATCCTGGCTCTCGGAATGTATTGGTAGTGTTAAGCCACAGCTTCCTTGTGACACTAAATGGAAGAGTCAACTCGTGTGTATTGACTCCTTCATTCACAACCATCCACATTTCATGAAAATTGTACAAGACCATGAAGGAGAAATAGATAATTCTATTGTCAAGAAGATAATGGACTTTAACCTGTTTAGAAATGCAAGAGACTTAGCCGAACAACTTCGGCCAATTTCAATAGCAATTGACACATGTCAGAGTGACACATCAACACTAGCCGATGCATGCCATGTTTGGCTTGAATTACTAAACAACACTCTGCTAGAACCACACAAGAAAACTCTGTTAGCACGTTTCAGCAAGGCAATCCTGCCAGAGCATCTTGTCGCATACACATTACATCCAAAGTTTCAGGGCGAGATGCTGGTAGCAAAACAGTTTGAAGAAGTGAACACTTGGATAATAGCTAAGAACCCTAGCTTTATAGCAACATTTATTGCATACCAGGCTAAAAGCAGCCCATTTCCTGCATCATATTTCTGTGATGCTGCAGTTCAAGTGCCTTCAGTGACATGGTGGAAGGCCTTGAAAACACTAGGTGTGCCAGCTGATTTTATTGATATGGCTATTCAGCTGCTTGAAGCACCAGCATCATCAGCATCGATTGAGAGAATTTTTAGCAATTTTAGCTATATCCACACTAAAATCCGTAATAGGCTTGGAGTAGAGAAAGCGTCAAAGCTAGTGTTTTGCTACAGGATGTTCAGAGGGCTGTCTGATTTGGACTACTAATTAAACCTAATTAAGCCTTTTAAGTTTTAATTGTATGTATTTGATAAAAATGTAATAATAACTCATATAATAAATGGATTTGTTTAATATAGTGCTTTTGATGCAATCTCTGATTTCTTGTTATTTTTTAATAGGATTATGATGCATAAGAGTATGGTGATATGTCCAACATAGTTTTGGACAGTTTTGGACAGTTTTGGACTGGTTTAAACCATTTAAGACAGGTTTTGGACAATGTCTGCTCAAAGTTAGTTTTGGACTGTCCAAAACCCAACCCTGACTGGATTGTCCACCAGCAGATCTAAAAGATCCGTGAACCACGCCATGCTGGGCCAAAATGGCGCTATTAGCAGGACCAGGCACGGTTCCTCCCTGATCTTCACCAATATCTTGGGCAGAAGAATGGTGGGTGGGTACGCGTAAGCATGCATCCCTCTCCAGCTTATCGCCAGAGCATCTGTATCGACAGCATTTGGATCTGGAATCGGCGAGACATAAGTCATGATTTGAGCATTTTCCTTTGTGGCGAACAAGTCTACGTTGGGTTTGCCCCAATGCTCGAAGATCCTGTGAAGAACTGGAGGGTTGAGAGACCATTCTGTTGGCAGAATTCTCTGTCTCTGAGACAAAGCATCCACCAGAATTTTCAATCGCCCAGGAATGTGAGCTGCTTTCAAAACAACCAAGTAATTCCTGCACCATTGAATCAAGTGCCACAATTTCATACATAGTGTGGGTGACTTGGTCCCGCCTTGGCGATTTATGTATGATACTACTGTCGAGTTGTCCGACCGTATCAATATCGCCTTGCCCCTGACTTTTGGAAGAAACCTTTCCAATGCCAGGTCCACTGCCATCATTTCCAACAGATTGATATAAAGCTGGCTCTCTTAGAGAGTCCATGTGCCCGAGAACTGGTGTTCTCCTAGGCAGGCCCCACCCCCCGTCCAGCGATGCATCCATGTACACAGACAGCTGGGGGTGGGGTAGGTGCAGCTAAACCCCTACTAGGAGATTCTGATGCTTTTTCCACCATACAAGATGCAACATTATTGGCTCCAATACTGGCAGCAGCTTTGACAGGGGTTCTGTTCTCTGTTTCCACAGAGACATCAGATACAACTGGATAGGTCTTCGCATCAGAGCAGCGTACAGGATTACCCGCTCCATGGAGACCATCATGCCCAGCATCTGAAGAAACCGCCTCGCCTGAATGTGGTTTCCCAATCGAAAACTCTTGAGGATGGCTAACAGAGACACCACTCTGGGCTCTGACGGGTAAATCCTGCCCTCCTCGAGATCGAATCGCATCCCTAAATAAATGAACTGTTGAGTGGGTGTGAACTCGGATTTCTCCTTGTTGACTATCCAGCCTAGATCTGAAAGTAATTTCAGAGTCAGAGCAGTATCCACCTCTAACCTGGCTGACGTGTCTGCTTTGATCAGCCAATCGTCTATGTAGGCATGAAGCGCCACATTCTCTTTTCTGAGTAACGCTGTCACCACAGGGACCACTCTGGTGAAAACCTGTGGAGCTGTCGACAGGCCAAATGGGAGGACTACAAACAACCACACTTGATTCTGAAACGCAAATCTCAGAAACCTGTGACGACTCCTGCTCATTGAAATGTGGAAATATGCATCTTTCAGATCAATCGATACACACCACATTCCCTTCCTCAATCCTGCCGTTACCGACATCAGAGTTTCCATTTGAAACCGAGGCGTATGGATAAACCAATTTAATGGCCTGAGATTGAGTACGGGTCTCCATCCCCCTGTGCTCTTGGGGACAAGGAACATGTTTGAATAGAAGCCTGGAGTGTTCCGGTTTGCTGGTTTTATTGCTCCCTTCAGAAGCAAACCTGACACTTCGTTTTGAATGGCTTCTAACTTGTCTGGTTACCTTGGTACGGGTGTCCAGACAGGTGCCAAAGACAGATATTTTGGTGGAAAATCCCACCACTCCGGCATGTACACCTGGGATAACCATCCCAGGACCAGACTGTCTGACGTCACACCTCGCCAAGCCTCGACGAAACGTATGAGCCTTCCACCCACTATAGACGCATTGACGCCTAATGCGGGTGTCTGGCTCGTAATCCGCTCCCCCCCCCCCCCTCTCTTGACGAGAGAGTGAGAACCATTTTGGCCTTGACGTGGCCGGTCTAACTGGCCCCGCTATTCCTGTCGCACTCCTGGAGCCCTCGTACCCTCAGGTATGAGCCGCTCCCTTCTTTCCGTGCTTACCCTTCCCCTTCCCGCCTCTCGGGCGATCAGGAGCAACAATGGGGAGGGTAGGGGCCTCCACAACCTTCTTGGCCTTCTTCGCCGGAGGGGGTTGAGAAGACCCAGTAGAAGCAGAAGCAGCACTAGGCCTAGCTTTCGCCTTGCTTTTGTGCTTTTTCTGCTTCTTAGAAGGTTGCCCGGTTAGCGGCTTGGCTACAGCCCCTAGTGCGTGCGCCTGACGCACTAGCTCCAGCTGTAGATTAACCACCAACCGATTCTGCGCGATGTTGGCAGTGTCTTCTAAGATGGCCCGCGCTTGGCCACCAAAGATGCTAGGGCCAGTAAGGGGCCTCCCAAGAAGACGCTCCCTAACGGCAGTAGCTGGACGCATATGGTCAAGGACCACCTGCCTCCTAGACTTCGTCACACGTGCTTGCACCCTTGCCAATGCATCCATAGACAGCACCAGGCCGTCATTAACACATGAAAGCGCCACAGGTGGCACAGGATGGCCTGCCCCCGCTTCAGCCCACACCGACTGAAGAAGGTGATAAGAATGATTGACAGCACTCATTGCTGCCCTCACCCCCTCATCGCATAGGGACAGGACTTCATCATGGTGTACCTGAGACATGTCCACCAGCGCCGGGGCTGGGCCACCCGCTCCAGCACTCTGGACACCCAGCGGTCATCCTCGTTGACCGTTGGGACAACACCATATCTGTCATATTCCCCCCGTGGGATACGACACCTCGCCCGCACCTCCCTGGAGGCCGCAGGGAGCTGGCCCTTGGTCAGGAATTGTTTGCTATAAATAGCATCCAATAACTCCATAAACCTTGAATCCAGTCCAATAGAGTGGATCCGGGCAAGATCCCAGTCCTAATCAATGCCACCAATGGACGGGGGTGCATCCTCCTCGGCCGTGGTCGAAACCACAGACAGGTCTACCCTGGCTAGCCAAGCCAGAGCCTCTGAGCAGTCTGTCTCTGAGGAGGACACTCCCGTGAACACGTTACCCGTTGACGTGTTCACGGCCCTACCAGGAACGGCCAACCGGCTAGGAGCCATTGCTGATATGCCAGGATCTCCGGTACCGTACGGTTCCGCCGCCACCCCATGAAAAACACCAGTCCATGGAGTAGGCCCGCATGGAAAACCGTGCGGACCCGTAACGGTTGAGGAAACGTGGACAAACCCGGACGCCAACGGCACCCCATGCCTGACCGCCGAACCAGGCGAGATAGGTGAGTACCACGCCTGGCCAGCCACACCTGTCACCGTGTCGGTTGGCGGCAAACCAACCATCACGGGACCGGCGCCCGGTACCGGAGTGGCCTCAACTAGGGGCGGAGCCGCTGCCCTGGCTTGCACCAAGCAAGACAGATGGAGGACGGTTCCGTCCAGGACGGAATCGACCTCCATGCTCTCCACCCGTGGCATCTCAGGCCGCAGCAATCTCTCCTCCTCAGCCTCCTCGTCTTCAGACCCCGAAGTCGTCACTAGACGAGGAAACCGTGGAGGACGGCTTCCATGCCTGACGGACCGGCCACCGCTACTGGACTACCCGGAGGTGGCCGCAGAGAGACTAAGAAAATTTATTAAATTTCTTTTTCACGAGTGAGATGACATACTTACCTCCCTAATACTCTTGATATACTAGTATATTGGCTCTAAATTCAATAATATTCAGAATTATAAAAAGTTAGGTGCCCATAATGGGCAGGTGGAAGTACACACTCATGCACATGACAAACACCACCCACTGCACATGCGCATACCCGTACTTTCGTTACTAAATATTGGTTGACATAGAAGCAACTATTCAATAACCAAAGGACCAGGCCTCCGTGGGGTGGCGAGGCCGGGAACTTGGTAGGGAGGTAAGTATGTCATCTCCCTCGTGAAAAAGAAATTTGATAAATTTTCTCATTTCACATCATGAGAACATACTTACCTCCCTAACACCAGAATTTGAAAGTAAATTTGGTGGGAGGGAGGCAAGGTCCTGAAACCAGCACACCCTCGAAGAGACTAGGCTCTTTGAATTCTCAAGAGATTTAAAACATCTGAAATTGTGACTGAAAACACAACCAGGAATAGAATTTTGCATCGGATAATCGACCAATGAAGAGAGACTGATCAAAAGGCAAATGCGCTTCCCCCCCCCCCCCCCCCCCCCCCCCCGCCCTTTCTGAGGAAGGTTAGGAAAAAACGCTGCTCTAAATGACTAGCACGTTCTCTAATACTTAATGAAAAGTATTACTAGACATTGGAAAAAGAAGAATTGCTTCTATTTCAAAAAACTCTCTGAAAAAACCCACAATTAAGAGACATTAACCATCACCATATTAAAATTAAAAAATGACACAATCACCAAGACAAAAAACAAAAATGGTCATAAATACTGACCTCTGATGTCTTGGACGCGGCACTCATCTCTTCCCCCACCAGATGAAGACAATTGTACCAGCTAATAGTAGGGATACCCTACCAACAAATGTGATATTTGTAAATAGCAAAGGAGGAAACTATTTACAAACATAAACCTCTACATTATTATTTTATTTTCTGAGGACTGAGACGGCGAGCGGGTTAGAAGTGTCACGAAGGTAATGGTCGGTAAAACTTGATTCACAGTGCCACTGGGCTACTGACATAATGTCTTCAATAGAAACACCATTAAATAATGCCGTGGAAGTTACCACACCACGGACACTGTGCCTTGGCTCTATCTACTTGGATTCCAGTGGCTGTCTTATGACAGAATTGAATACATTCTACTATCCATCTGGAAATAGTGTCTCTTGACGCCCTACCATGGGGTTCAATATATGACAACCATAGGGAACATGGGTCCGTCCATCAAACCCGAGTTCTTCTCTTGTACTTATTTAAAGCACGGACAGGACACCATACTTTAGCACCAGGATCATATCTGGTTAAGGCAGGTAAAATAATAGGCTTACCCGGATATTTTAAAGATTGATTCTTAGCCAAGAAATTCAATCTTGGTAGAAGCTTAAGGCCTTCACCTGTAACTATATAACGGTCAGGCTCAGCAGACAAGGCATGAATTTCACTCCTGCGTCTGGCTGATGCTGCCGCAACTAAAAATACAGTTTTAAGTGTCAATAATTTTACAGATATATCACTAAGTGGTTCAAAAGGTTTATCACTCAAAACCTGCAGAACCAGAGAAAGACTCCATGACGGTGTCAGTGGAGGATTTCTTGGTCTGAGATTGCCCATACCTTTAATAAGAGTATTTAAAACACTTACTTCATCACTTCCCCTCTTTGCCAAGCAAGGGATAACAGTCATTAATGCTGATTTGTATTCAGCAATAGATTAGGTTTAAGACTATAGGCATCATACAGGTGACAGAGAAAATCAGCTACTACCTGAACAGATGCTTCCATCGGATTGATACATCTCTTTGAGCACCATTCTGCAAATCTGTTGATTTTAGAATTATAAGCTCTGGAGGTTGACCCCCTTCTGGCTCTGGCCATGAAATTGGCTGCTTGCTCAGAAAAGCCCTCCTTAATCGAGGATTTTTTGACAACATCCATGCAGTCAATTGAAACATTGACGGATTGTTGTGAAGGGTCTTGCCCTGGAAGATAATATTGTCCATCAGCGGCAGAGGAACCGGATTGCAAACCAGAAGGTCCAGCAGATCCGTAAACCATGATCGGCTTGACCAATTCGGGGCGATCAGAAGCACTTGGCATTCCTCGTTTGATCGTCTGAAGAATCCTTGGAATCAGGATTGTTGGAGGGTATGCGTATGCATACATTCCCTTCCAACTGATAGCTAGCGCATCTATTGCGATAGCGCTTGGATCTGGAATCGGAGAAACGTACGTCGTCATTTCGCATTCTTCTTCATTGCGAACAAATCTATGTTGGGCTTTCCCCAATGATTGAACAGGTGATCAGCCACACATTGATTTAGTTGCCATTCCGTAGGCAGAATACGCATCCTTCGGCTCAATGAGTCTGCTAACAGATTCAGCCTTCCCGGAATATGAACTGCTTTCAAGGTGATCATATGATCTATGCACCAGCAAAGCAGCTTCCATGTCATCATACAGAGACTGGGCGACTTTGTTCCGCCCTGGCGGTTTATGTAACTTACTACTGTAGAGTTGTCTGAACGTATCATCACAAATTTTGCCTCCACTTCTTTTAAGAAGTGTTCCAGGCCTAGAATTACAGCCCGCAATTCTAGCATGTTGATATGTTCCTTTGACTGTTCCATATTCCAAAGCCCTGATATAGTGTCTTCTTCCAGGCAAGCTCCCCAACCCTCCATCGATGCATCCGTAAACATCATTACTTGAGGGTGGGGAGGGGTCAGCATGACCCCCACCAGATTTCCGAGCTCTCCATCCACCAATGAAGGTGATGAATGAGAGGCTCCAATACTTGAATGCGCGAGTCCAGTGATCCTGAACTCTGCGTCCACTGAGTCATGAGAAACAATTGAATCTGCCGCCTGCGTAAGGCCGCCTGAGGAATGACTGGTTCCATTGAAACCATCAGACCTAACATTCTCAGATATAGACTCGTGCTAGAATATAGCGACTGTTGCAAACCAACTGAATGCACGAGAGGAGATTTTCCACTCTCTCCTGGGATGGATAAACATATCCTATCTCCAGATCGAAGAACATACCCAGGTAAACAAACTTCTGGGATGGAGTCAGCTCTGATTTCTGAAAGTTGATTATCCAGCCTAAATCTGTGAGAGTTTTTAAAACTATCTCCAGATTTGCTGTCAAACTTTCTGGGTTGTGTGCTTTCAGCAACCAGTCGTCTATGTAAGTGTGAACAGCTATATTTCTCCTGCGGAGGTATGCCGTGATAGCAAGTACCACTCGAGTGAAGACTGCATGCGCAGTGGGTGGTGTTTGTCATGTGCATGACAGTGTACTTCCTCCTGCCCATTAGGGGCACCTAACTTTTTATAATTTTGAATATTATTGAATTTAGAGCTGATATACTAGTATATCAAGAGTGTTAGGGAGGTAAGTATGCTCTCATGATGTGAAAAGAACCCATCAGGCCGGAGCCCGACGGGACTGCCAGGGAGCCGTACGAGACGGCTCTCTCGGTGGCCAGTCCAGAACCAAGCACAGGAAGACTGCCCTACAACTTTTGGAAGCAGGGACGACACCAGTGTAGGCAGAACACTATGCAAGAAGCCTTGCATAGTAGGACCAAACCACGCCGGCGGTGCCGTCTCCGCAACCTCTGGTTGCAGACGTGGCATGCCCCCAAGGGCCGAAACTGACGCTCCACGATTTGCTTTCGGACCGGCTGACCCCGCGTCAGACCCTGCCAAGTCCTTCTGGGCAAGGAACTTGACCATCATGTCAGACGACCACACTGCACAAACGTTAAACCTACTGTCAAGATTACATTTGGTACAACGGAAACAGACATGGTCCTTGAATAGAACCCTCACAAATTTATGGCACTCGTCACATGATGGCGGGGCTGGCTTGGCCTATAAATAAGCACAAACCTACAATAAGCAAGCGGAACGAAACAGGAATGGAAGGCAGACAATTAATTTTCAAATAATTTGATCATAAATTAAATGTTAACCCACCCGCACCCCACCCCGCAACGTTATAGCAAAGATCGCATTGATTATGACGACAGGAACGAAGCGGGCAATAATACACCCATAAACTGATCCTCAAGGATGTATAACGGAACCAGGAATCATATCGCATAGCATTCGGGGTATATTACTAATCAATACAAGAGGCCCAATGGGCCTGTATCGCTCACCTGGAACATTGGCATTTCAACTAATCTTACTTAAGTTTTACATCCATCGGTGTCACTTCCAATGACTTTCAGTCAAATGGTTTAGTTTTCAAAATATTGACAACAATCTCTGGACTGTTTTTTTGCATTAGTGATTTTGAACAATGTTTAAGTGAAAATAGATGATATCAGTGCTAACTACAGCTGGTTTCTTAACTGTCTCACTGCTGCAAGCCAGTGCAGCCAATAATTCCAATTTTCTAAAGCTCTTGACTTGTTGAATATTTTGAAAACAATTCGACTGAAAGTTGTTGGCGGCTTAGCCACCAACAACTTTCAGTCCAATTGTTTTCAAAATATTTATCAGGTTCAGAGAAATAGCCTTTGGAATATGTCCTCTGCAAAAACTCAGTTAGACAGTTACTAGAGGTTTAAATACAATTGAAGACAAGTACACATATTGATGCAAGGCATCAATGGTAAACAGCGTGCCCGGAGGTTATTATAATTCTGAGAATACACTCAACTGTTTCATGAAAAAATGAAGTTATATAAAGGCATACAATAAACACAAAAGAAGGAATATTTCTTGCAAAAAGATATGGGCAGTATTAGCTATGGGCTAGGAAAAGAAGCTTATATTTTTGGTCAGTCCAACAATTTTTCCATCCATCTTTTTTCTCCAGGCCAAACTCCTTAACAGAGAGAGGAACAGACAGTGATGAGAAAATTGCACTACTGCATCAACAGAGTGTAACAGATCAAATTTGGGTCATTAGGTATCAACAACTTGTAAAGATAAAGAAATCAACAGAGCTGGCAACCCAGTCAGCAGAAAATCAGCGCAAGAAGCAGTACAGGCCATGACACCCATTCAAACATATTAAAGAAAACCTGTAAAGAATATTTTAAACCTAAATCTTGATACCTTCTTAAACAGACGTGAAGAGCTTATTACCCGGAAATATATTGGTGAAATATACACCGCAATGCTAGTGAAATGCACAAAGCAAGTATATTTTTGATGCAATACAGGACCCTGATCTGTACCAACAGATAACCTTTTCAACACAGTTAAATGGCCAGGATAAAACCAATACCGTGAACCTAGTTTTCTCCAACGAAAATGATATAGTAGAAAACCTTCTGACTGAAGACCCAGTGGGAAACATTGTGATCTGTTTCATTTAGCTATCATATCTATGTCACCTATTAAACGATATCTTTACTGGAAACAGGGACAAACTATTAAATCAAATATTTTTGCTAGACAAAAAGGCCAAAATTGGCCTCAACCGTTGTAATGATGACGATCTTGTTGACCATATGTGGAAATGTTATGGTATTAGCCTGATAAGTCAGGTTCTACCAATATATAGAAATATTTTCACATTACTATAATAAATATTTGGTGGTAGAATTATTACAATATTTCGCACAGCACGAGAACATAGTGAGTTCTACATGGCCTTATGTTCGAAAACTAGCTACAAGGCATGTAGAGATATTCTGGTACCGAATATAGTACATTATTTGAATTTGACAATGGTGTGCCACTACTAAATTGCATATGACGAAATTACTGTATAGTAAACGTCTTTTAAACCTTTGATACTTTATTAGCGTATTCATATACGTATCTAACCATATGGGTGAACTTCTGGGGTCGAACCTATTGCAAACAGTGTGGTACAGAAAATCGTTGATCTGAAAGAATTTACGCCAATTTTCGGTATTGAATTGTGTACTATGAAATTACGTTCCTGTAGAATTTTTTTAAATTCGGAATACTATTAGCATATTTCCTATAAGTACATGTATTTGTGGGTGAAATTCTGGGGGTGAACATATTGCAATGATAACCATGAATTATCCTACGTTTGAGCTTATTTACCGTACAAAATTTTTTAATCTCACTACGTCGTAAGCTTATGCCAATACCTATCTAAACATATGGGTGATATTCTGGGCCGAATCCATTATGAGCGATATGTCAGGACATATCGACACCCATCTGAATGTGGTGAATGTGAACCAACCATATTACAATGGGCCCATATGGTGAATATGTAACAACATATTACCAAATTACTTGATGGTAGAATCATGCAAAAGCACAGCTATATGTAAAAATATTGATTACAAACTGAGATTCTAATACTGATTATAGTATTGACATTTTGTTGGCTATAGCATGAAACTATTCGAATATCGTGTTGACATTTGACAACTGTCCGTCACTACTAAATTGAATATTACGAAATTACTACGTGGTAGAAATCTCAAGATTCATTAGCGTATTCATATCCCTATCTAACCATATGGGTGAAATTATATAGCCACACATATTGCAGATGGTAGGGTATTGAAAACCACAGATCTGCCAACATTGTAACAAATGTATGCGATGAAATTGCATACTACGAAAACACTTCACGTTCAAATTCTTTTAAATTCCCAATGTAACTAGCATATTCAAACTCCTATACGCCTATGTGAGCGAAGTTCTGGAACCGACCATATTACGGAAAGTAGGGCACCGAAACCCACGAATACACCATCATTTAAGCTAAATTTTGCGTATTAAAATTACCTTCATCTAGAATTTGTTAGATTCAGAATATAACTAGCTTATTAAAGCTCAAGTCTATGTGGGGTAAATTATGGGGCTGAACACACTACAGACAATAGGGCACTGAAAATTGTGGTGGTTTATTAATACAATGAACCTTTCCAGTTTAGCCCATCTCTAGCTAAACTCCACCCATACCACTCTCGAGTTGGGATCGATGGATTTCTTAACTACTAGACGATAAATTTCAAGAAAACTATACAGGTAAGCCATGGAATATTTTGACACTAAATTGACTGGCTCCTGTTGCTGCCTATGGCAGCAACAGCGGCCAGTCAATTTATTTTCAAAATATTCAACACCATTTTTATTAAATAACAAAAACCTTCCAATCGTACGACGTGTCGGATTATTAAGCATTTAAGATGAACTAAATCGAGTCAGTCATAACGTCATTATAATGCCGTTATCCTATGCGTCACTTAAATAATTACGACATCATATGACGTAATATGATGGATAGACAACCTGAAAAGGCCCATTAGCAAGTGGTATTAATTACCCTCGCTCCGTCAGAGGATGAGTGTATTGTATTCGGGTCTATGTGCGTTCGGGATGGCAAGGGTCTACAATCTATGATTGGCCTTGTTAAAATGTGACCTATAAATACGGGTGCTCTCTTAATACAAGTGGTCCATATCGTGTGGACCAAGCATTAACAAGTGGTATTAGCCCTGTAATGCTCAATTTGGTCATGCCAATTTCAATAGTTATCCATTTCTAGGTATGCCACGCCTATTTCGAGCTAAGCTCCACCCCTTTTTTTGCGTGTTAGAATCTATGGCTATATATACGCTGAATAATGAATTCCCAGACTTCCAATTTCAAGGTAACTATACAGGTAAGCTGATGACTATTTTGAAACTAATTTGACTGGGTGCAACGAAAACCATGAATCGGCCTAAATTTGAGCCGAAATTATTTCATGGTAGATAGTTTTAAATCTCACTACTTCGTAAGCGTATGCCTATACCTATCTAAACATATGGGTGACATTCTGGGGCCGAACCCATTATGAGCGATATGCCAGGACATACCGACACCTATCTGAATGTGGTGAATGTGAACCAACCATATTATAATGGGGCCATACGGCGAATATGTAACTACCTACGATGAGATTACTTGATGGTAGAATTGTGCAAAAGCACTAGCTCATATTGAGTTATATACATCCATATATAAAAAAATTTATTACAAATCGAGAACAGACATCCTGATACCGAATATAGTAAATTGTTGGCATTTGACAACTGTCCGTGGCTACTAAATTGAATATTCTGAAATTACTACGTGGTAGAAAACTCAAGATTCATTAGCGTGTTCATATCGCTATCTAACCATATCAGTGAAATTATGTGGCCAAACCTATTGCAGACAGGTAATAGTAGGGCATTGAAAACCTGCAGATATGCCAAAATCGAAACGAATTTACGCGATGAAATCGTATACTGCGAAATTACTTCATGGTCAAATTTATTTAAATTCCCAATATAACTATCGTATTCAAATCCCTCTACGTCTATGTGAGCGAAGTTCTGGAGCCGACCATATTACATACAGACAGTAGGGCACCGAAAAGCATGAAAAACCCTAACATTTAAGCCAATTTTTGCCTAATGAAATTATTTCATCTAGAATTTGTTAGATTCGGAATATATCTAGTATATTAAGGCTCAAGTCTATGTAGGTGAAATTATGGGGCTAAACATACTACAGACAATAGCGCACTGAAACTGTGAATCACCGGAGATTTAGCAAATTTTTGGTGTGAAATTGTGCACTACGAAATTACTTCATGGTAAAAAATTTTTTAACCTCAATCCATTAATTCACTACCGTATTAATATACCTATCTAACTATATGGTTGAAATTCTGTGGCCGAATTTCCTGTAGACCTTCTTAACTTAGCACATGCATAGGCCTACACTTTCGGTTGATTTCTGTATTCAACAATCTGCTACAATATTATTGACAGCAGTTTTGACTGGAAATTTGGAACATTGGTGGTCTATCAATACTGCTACATAATTGCATTGGCCCTACATGGATTTATTCCCACGGATGGATTAAAGACAAAAGGATACTACTGATAATCACACATCCCTTATTCATTCGTATCCCGCAAGTTCTCTTTCGATACGAGATTGAGAACTGTATCTTGTATGTAGGGGCCTATTGAGTAGCCATTGACGTAGCGATTTCACGATCCAGTGTTGCTTTTACAGTCTGCTACGGAGATAGACTGGGTCCCGGTCTGTCTGGTATCCAAAGTTGAGTCTGTGTAACAGTCTAGTCGTTGTGATAACGTAAGAAGATGACCGGTTATTACATTAGAGGTGTAGTTTCGAAGAAGTCAAGCCTTTAATTTTAGATGGATCCATTATTGTTAGCGAACTCTGTCTACTTTTTCACCCTCTACAATATTATTATGCATGTTTTTCTTTTGAAATTTACCACACACATAGTACGCCTCAAGACTGTCTGTAACAAGTCTGTAATTTGTACCCTATCTCGAATGCAACAAATGTGAATCATACTATCATACAATACGGGAAAGGTTAAACAGACATGGTACAATGTACATCATCGTCGTCCTCATAATTTATTAACCCTGTATTACCTAAATTGAATCAAGACTATGAAAAAAAAAATTTGGTTATTGAGTGCCTATTTGCAGGCCAATAGACAGACGACTGTTTTGAAGAGTTACTATTGGAATGACTGGCTCAATTATCGAGCCAGTCATTTCAGTGGTGAATTTTCAAAAACGATCTCTTGGCCTGCAAATTAACATCCTCAAGATCACTGTAGAGGCCGGTTTTGGCGGCCTCCTCATGAAAGGGTTAAAATACAATAAGATAAGATGATAGGCTTACATGGGCAGTCGTTGTCGTTGCAATACTTAATACAGGTCTATGATAGCAACAAGTAGGTGGGTAGGGTGCGGTGGGCTACCAGTCAAAGTATTAAAAAGATATTCGTATAGTTGTCTTTATCTGAGATATTGAAATTTCGGTGTTAAACATTCTAAAGGATTTTGTTAGAAAAACACACAATTCTGCCCAAGTAAGTCACATCTTGGTGGCGGTTGCTTGAAATGACTTCCATAGGCCTAACGTTAGTCAATCGGTCACTGAATCCGGATGGTATATTAATACATTAATACCGCGCTCGTGTTGATATCGATGGATCTCTGAGCTTCTTGACTATCAATTTCCAGAAAACTATACAGGTAAGGTGTCGACTATTTTGAAACCAATTTGACTGGGTGCTGTTGCTGCTTGTGGCAGCAACATCGCCCAGTCAAATTAGTTTCAAAATATTCACCAGCATGTTTTGTAAATAGCAAAGACATACAATTCGTACGTGTCAGACTATTAAGCATTTAAGACGGACTAAATTGAGTCAGTCATGACGTCATGATTATGACGTCATCCTATACATCACATCATTGATTATGACATTATATGACGTAATATGATCGATAGACAACATGAAAATGTCCATTAGCAAGTGGTATTAATTATCCTCCCTCCGTCAGAGGACGAGTACATTGTATTCAGGGCAACAATCTATGATTGGCCTTGTTGAAATATGTGACCTATAGATATGGGTGGTCTCTTAATACAAGTGGTCCATATTGTGTGGGCCACGCATTACCAAGTGGTATTAGCCATGTAATGCTCAATTTGCTCATGACAATTTCAATAGAGAGATCCATTTCTAGGTATGCCACACCTATTTCTAGCTAAGCTCCACCCCTTTTTGTGTGTTGGAATCGATGTATATATATATATATATATATACGCTGAATAATGAATTCCCAGACTTCCAATTTCAAGGTAACTATACAGGTAAGCTGATGACTATTTTGAAACTAATTTGACTGGGTGCTTTTAAAGGTTTGCTGCCTCTGGCCGCAACAACGCCAGATCAAATTAGTTTCAAAATATTCAACAGGATGTTGATTAAACAGTAAAGACATACAATTCGTACACTTGCCGGACTATTCAATGTTCATGACTGAGCTTGATACGCCATTCATTTACACATTTTGGATTGTGACATCAGCCTGTATATGAAGTAATTGATTATGACGTCATATTCTTCAGTTACAGATCAAACCCAGCCATTATCATAGAAAATGACTGTTGAATAAATAGCAAAGACATACAATTCGAACAGCGTCTAGTCAAATTAGTTTCAAAATATTCAACAGCATGTTGATTAAATAGTAAAGACGTGCAATTCGCATACTTGACTGGCTATTCAATGTTCCTGGTGGAGCTAGATACGGCATTCATTACACATTTTGATTGTGACGTCCAGCTACATCTGACTTAAATAATCATGACGTCATATACAGAAAAATCCATTATCATAGAAAATGTCTATGTCTAATTGCCGTCCAAGAGACCATTGGGGGTTTTCTTTTGCAATTTACTACTGAAATTATAGGATCGGTTATCCAACCAGTCATTCCAGTGGTAAACTTTCAAAACAAGTTCTCCGGTGAATAGCTAATGCAAATAGACATTTCTCACGATCACCGCAAGAAGCCATTTGTGGTCAGTTTGATAGAGTGCTAAAGTGGATGTATAAGTTCAGCTGGCTGTTTATTAAAATAATTAAGCGGTCATCGCCGTGCAAACTCTATTACAGTCGGACCAGAACAAATAAGAGAACTCGCCATGAATCACGTGCATGAAGATAATAATTATGAGATATCCAGCAATCTAAAAATAGAGCCGTGTCTACGCGCCGAGAATTATTAGATCTCATATCGATGGAGATCTCGCGAGACACAGCCCCACAATCCCCTGCGCGAAATGTCCGCGCCTATAGGCAATTCTAGCCAGCAATAAATAGAAGAGTGCAAAAATGGTCTCTAAAGGCAGGTAGGTGGTCTTTATAGCAGGTTATTCCCCTCCACCACACAATCCATTTAACACATGCGCATCTGGCTGAATCACCAGGTTAGCAGAGGGGTAGGTTGAGCTGGAGTTGAATTAAAAAATAATTTGACTGAAAGTCATTGCTGCCTTAGGCAACAACAACTTTCATTGCTGCCTAAGGCAGCAACAACTTTCAATCAAATACATTTCAAAATATTTTTAAGAGCATAGATGTCAGAGCACATAATACATATCTTAAATATTTCGGCAGTATTGGAAAGGTTAATTGTTAATTGGATTTTAATATCTAGTTCGGCAATAAAATCAGACATGGTGATAAGTCAATGGATGGTGGGAACCAACCTGTATTTGCCCTATGAAAGTGAGACTGCAAATATTTAAGGAGCGATAACTCTGGCATTTGATGTCCTATGAGTTTCATTTTCACAACACATATTAGATGCGGACATTAACATTGTGACCAAGTTTGGTGTCAATCCGTCAAGAAATAACAAAATGAGCCGCCATAGTTGGTGACGGAGAGACAGATGGATGGATGGACATACAGAAGACGGATGGGGTCATCGCTATATGACAGCTGACTGACAAGTAAGCGGAGTTAAGAAAACCAATTTCGGCTTCAAAATCCATCAAATAAAAAAATTGAATATGGCAGCCAAACACGCTAAAATTTGATTGGTCCACGACGGCTATGTCTATATTTTTACCTATCAACTTCCCATGAACAAACTTTAATCGCCCTTAGTCCATAATCAGATCCCCAAAATTTCAGCCCGATCCGTTTAGCAGTTCTGCAAAATAAGTCGTTTTCACGAAAACTAGGTCATCCAAGATGGCCGCCCAACCATTTGGCCAATCAAGTTCTTTCGAACAAACTTGGTTCAGCTCTTGCCCTATATGATATTTCGTGAGTTTTGAATCGATCCACCAAGTGGTTTCGGAGAAGATTTTTAAAGCCATTTCCTAAAATCGGCCAAAATCGAAGATGGCCACCTGCCAAATTGGCCGATCGGTTTTGTTTGAACAAACTTGGATCCCTATGCCCTAAGGATACGTCCTGCCAAATATAATTGAAATCGGCCCAGTGGTTCTTGAGATGAAGTCGTTTAAAGAAAAAAGGGACGGACGGACTGATGCCGGAGAGGCGACGGATGGTCGCCATGACATAAGCTCACTTGGCCATTCTGGCCAGGTGAGCTAATAAATTATACTCCTAACGAAGGCCAAAACGATATGTGAAGAAACAACAAAATGTAAACAAACTGCTGTAGCAGACCACACATCTAAATCAGGAATTTTGAAACCACCGATCATTGCAAACCGATTGTGATAACACGCAAAACTTGAAAATTCCAAAGTTTTTCTGGTACCAATAAAGTACGCAGCACCCAGAATCAGATGCGCGAATTAATGAAACATTTTCTTCACATAAAAAATCCGAGACAACACAGGTGTGACGTCACCCGCTCGGATCTTACGGAGAACGACGTCAGTCAATATTCGTGTTAAAACACTGTAAAGCCAACATCTTATTTCATATCTGCCGATCGCCTGTTGGGGTTAAAGGCGATCAATCTGGCATATTTCATTGTTAACACACGTCCCAGATTCGGGGTCAGAAATTGGAACATGCGACACAGACAAAATTTTGAAGACCTAAGTCTTTTAACTATGGAATAACATGGAATTATACAACCTGGTTATCATCGGCTCCTTCCATGGTAATCCAATATAATCCTTAGAGAGCGCACAAAGCTATCACAATTCACAGAAAAAGACTTAGAAAACTTAAGACTCCAACTGCACAAAAAACATGTAGCTCTTGTTGCTATGCAGACAAGCATGAGCTTCATGGCAAACGGGTACTCGGCAGTTGGGAGCCGAGTACCCGGTCCCAGGAGTCGGTAAAGCTTACTAAGTCTATAGTCCTAGGGCCAGCTATCCAGGATAGCTTGTATCAGAAGTAATAGAATGGTGAGTATTGATCGAAGGAGAAGATAACGTCGCAGTATTCCCGATATAATCGAGAAATCTCCCAGCTCTAGCTCCCACCACCAATTGGTGGAACCCAATATAAATGCTGGCTACAACTGACCAAATTTGGTCGAATTTAATCAAACAGTTTCGCAGGAGATGGTATGACAGATATTTTAGCCTACAATAAGGATATATGTACACATATAAATACACCCCCACCCATCCCACCCCCAACTTACCTTGCCAAGTTTCTGCTCCCAGTTTTCAGTATTCGCCTTGAAGCTAGTCAGGGGTCGCAACAGTTTTACATACAGGTCAATCAATGGGCCAGCCACTGTGAGAAGCATAACATAAACTGTCAAAAATGCTAACCTATGGACAACATATATGTCTATGGACAATGTATGGACAACATATATGTATGATTACTGTATTCTGCGGCTGTAGTAGTAGAAACTTCCAACAGCTGCAATCAGTTCTTTGCTTTTGCTCACTGTGTCTTGTCCTCCGCCGAAATCCTTAGCTTCCTCAGGAACATTTCAATCATTCTAACCCTTTAAACCGGTATTTCGTTAAAACTGGTTTAATTAGTCACCGGTTTTCTTTTAGGCCAAACTGCCCAGGCCTAGTACCGAGTCTTGCATTCTTGAAGTCACCTCATAGCACGCTTAGCAGATTCATGCAATGACGTCCTCTCCTGGCTTTGTATTTGCTTGCTGTGTCTTCTGGCATCCTTAGCACATGTCCATGTTCAACTTTTACAGACAGCGGCAACATATTACACATCTTGTATAGTGCATCGTTGGAAATTATGCTGTCTGGCCATCGGTGTCCAGGGATGGTGCAAAGGTGTTTGCGGTGGCAGGCATCGAGTTTGTCTAGAGCTGCCTTTGGCACTGCCCAGCTGTTACAGTTATACAGCATCAAGGATACACAGGCTGCATTGTTTAAACATAGCCTTTTTAAGGGCATCTTTGATCTACGAATCCATAGCTTCCAGAAGGACTGGAAAGCTATGTTCCCCATGGCCAGCGTGCAGCAATGTCAGCAGCACACCAAATACTGAGCCCATGATTTTACCATTCCTCCATGGTTCACCGCCACGAAGTGGATCGTCATTTTCTTTAGTTTCATGATTCATTCATAGAGATTCCCAATTTTTAGTTTGCTTGCAGCTATTGGGAGAAGTTCGTCAAGGGTTTCAGGGTGCCCTGAAGTAGGCGTGGGTGATTTTTCGATTTAATTGTGAAGTTCGATTTATTTTTAAAATCATGATTTTTACGATGTAATTGAGGACAAATTGGAAGATCGTAAAAAATTTCATGTTTTTTTAAAATCTGAAGTGTGTACTTTTCCGTCGCATTTTATCAGTAAATGAGTACAATTATAATCGATTCATGCCTGTGTTCATCGCGTTTATATCCCGCTGTGCCATGCAGTAGTAGTTGGAATTAAAATGATAACACCTCCCTCAACTGGCAGCCGATCGGCGATCCGTGGCCCCCACCACCTTCTTAATCCCTGGGGACTTAGGGTTGTTGAGACATGTGGTTGGTGTTTGCCTTTCATTCCGGTCCTGATTGGTACCACGAGAATGAAGTGATTTAATCCCGGTCGGAATTAAAATGATACCACCGACCTCAACTGGCAGCCGTTCGGCGATCCGTGGCCCCCACCGCCCTCTCAATCCCTGAGGCATAGGAATTTGAGACATGTGTATAAAACTCCCGTGCGGACCCCACATGTCCGGGAGAACCTCAGGATACTGGCCAGTGGCCGGCCTCTCTCTCTCTCTCTTCTGACCGGTAGCCTGAGGAGGTTTTTTTTATCAGTGGGACATTTTTGTACCTATCCTACCTATCTTCTATGCCACTTATCTTCTACCCCACCCTGTTGATATTCCAGCCGGCTGGTGCGTGTGTGTCTGTGGTGCTTTAACCCCGCACTGGGGAGTGTCACGGTGGGTCTTTATCTAACCTGGTCATATTACCCCGGCCCTAGTGTTTTACCTAGTTTCAAAATTTCAGGTAAGTTCTAACAAAGTCTTTTAAGTGAGATTTGAACCCAGTCTGCAGCCTGGGAATGCTATGCAATTCCACAACTATCGATCGACCCACCGCAACACCACTAAAATCTCGCCTCTTAGTAATCTTATCTCTGAGCGTGAGTTGTGCAATCGCTGTTATGCACCAACACAGCAACGTGTGAACCCATAACTTATCAGCTATAATAATGCATACATGGCCGAGACAGTTAATGCGTATTATACAATTGTTGCGCAATAATAGCAAAGATCTGGGACTGATAAGCGCAGCAATGAGAACACATAACTTATCAGCTATATTTACTAATGCATACATGGTCGAGGTAGTTAATGCGTCGGTTCAAATCCTTCTTTTGTGCTATTAGCAAACTTAAAATCACAGGTTCAAATCTCACTATTAGAATTTGTGGATAACTCTGCCATTTCTGGCCCGATTTTAAAATGGTAAACAGTTTTGAAATTCTCCCTTCATTCCGGTCCTGATCGGTACCAAAAGAATGAAGTGATTTAATCCCCAGTACCAACTCGGTACAATACAAGCATACACTCTCTCACAATACTGACACGTGTTGCCAGGGACGCGTGCGCATGCGTGCTACGCGTTCTTACGGCTTAGCCATACCTCTCTCAAAATCACAGGTTCAAATCTCACTATTAAAATTTGTGGATAACTCGGCCACTTCTGGTCCAATTTTAAAATGGTAAACAGTTTTGAAATTCTCGCTTCATTCCGGTCCTGAACGGTACCACGAGAATGAAGTGATTTAATCCCCAGTACCAACTCGGTACAATACAAGCATACACTCTCTCACAATACTGACACATGTTGTCAGGGACACATGCGCATGCGTGCTATGCGTTCTTATGGCTTAGCCATACCTCTCTCATAGGGCTTTATACACGCGTACTATCCTATCCAGGGGGCATGCTTGGAATGCACGGTTGTCCCATACCCGGCCTAGCTGGGACGGCCCGTACCTGTCACACATTTGACTCCCATTTAGAGCCAACGTCCCATACCCAGGGATGGCCCGTACCCGTCACACATCTGACGCCCATTTAGAGAAATGCATCCACTATCACATCGACGGACCATCCACATCGCCTTGTGATCAACCACACATAATAGGGTCTGAACGCCCATTTAGAGACAGGCATCCACAGTGATATACACCATGATTACTGTTGCACAGCTTCGCGAGGTTGCAAAGCGATTCGGCCTTTGAGTAGCCTCTAAGGCCCAGAAGGCCGACCTGCTCCAGATGATCGGACAGGCCCGTGCCGAGGAGTCGCAGAAGCGTCTCTCCCGAGCAATGAAGACGGGAAGGTTTCCAGCGCTTACCAAAGATGATCCTTTGAATCCCCACAAGAAAGCGCAGCGGCTCCGTGAGCTTCGTCAGGTGGACAAGGTGACTGCTAGCTTGCGAGCCAAGACTGTAGCGAGGCGGACCATCCACTGAAGCGCTTACCTCCCCTACGCAGGATCGCTAAGCGAATGATGAGGGGGCCGAGGTCTGAACCCTTAGCCCAGAGCATGAGGGGAGAAGCCGAACACATTCTCGACCACCGTCTCGGCGAAAGGGAGACAGAGGATAGAGGACGCCGGTCAGTACGCTGGACATTCTTCAGAGGTCTAGAAGGATACCTCACAGGCCAGATCATGCAAAAGATCCAGCAGACAGTCCAGAATGCCTTCTACCTCCGCTACACCCATACCTATCGCATCCGTCATATTGAAGACGGTAGGGTGATGCTCTTCCACAAGAATGCTCCAGGGAGCCCGTGGCTGAACACGATAGGAGCAGCTCAGGACTGGGTGGCCGCAAGGGAGCAAGCCCGCCTCGACACAGACAATATCGATCGACCCAACACCAAGTGGGCTTTCGTTCGATCAATCAATGTTGAGGTCAGGGCTGTCATCGACCGCCAAC
Organism: Chaetoderma sp. LZ-2023a; assembly: GCA_034401795.1. Taxonomy (NCBI): domain Eukaryota; kingdom Metazoa; phylum Mollusca; class Caudofoveata; order Chaetodermatida; family Chaetodermatidae; genus Chaetoderma; species Chaetoderma sp. LZ-2023a. The sequence goes on from CM067368.1 coordinate 2,790,961, forward strand.
CTCTGCTTGGGACAGGCCACCTCCCAGACTGGCTACGACAGAAGTGTGCCTGCCCTCGACACCTACAGGGACAACATGTGTCTCTGGAGATGTCTAGCAGTCCACCGAGGAGCGAGAGCTGATAGAAGTACAGCTACTGCACGAGAGCTTGCCACACAGTTCTACGACAAGACAGTACCTGATGTCCGCAAGACCTCGCTGGATTAGCTGGACAAGGTAGAGTTCTTCGCTAAGATCGGGATTTGCGTGTATGAACCAACCGACGAGGGCACCTGGCACTTGATCAGACAAGCGGCTCACTACCATGACACCATGACCATCGGAGTGTGGGACCACCACACCTTCTACATCAAGAACATCTCCAAGCTCGCACATACACTAGTCTGCAGTCACTGTCAGCAGAGGTTTACACAGGCATGCAATCTTCAACGCCACGCTGATCACTGTACAGGCGGAAAAACAACAATCGTGTGTCCTGGCGAGAAGGTTGAGGCGCCACAGTCTGCGTATGAGAAAGCCTTCTATCCGCCCCAACCATCCAGTTCAGCGGCTACTCGTTGGATCGAGTATGACTCGAGAAACAGAGGCCTACACATACACATGTAGAGTGTTGGCACGGTGGCGAGCGTTGGATCGAGGGTGCTCCCGTAGATGGTTATGATCCGACCACCAACACTGTTTACCAGTTCCATGGCTGTGTCTGGCACAGGTGTCCACAACACCAGCGAGGTGAGGATGCCGAACAAAGATACCGCAAGACAGTCCTGAGAGAGAAGCTGAGAGCGTCTGGATGCACGCTTGTGGTACAGTGGGAGTGCTGTATAAAACGCTGTCCAAGCGTCCCTAAACGAGTTCGGACTGTCCCATACCCACACTTCATAGTTTACGACTTCGAAGCACTCCTAGATGGTATCAAGACTCATCCTACGGAGATTCTCACGATCGAGAGTACTCACATACCTATCTGTGTCAGTTGGCTGCTCCTTAGAGGGTGCCACGAGTGAGCCCACTCACCTCTGCAAGCCTGACCCCTAAGAACTGATCAGAGAGTTCATGCTGGAGATCCAACGGTGAGCATATCTAATCCGGACAAGGGTTAGGGCACAGTACATACCGACAGACCTGGACAAGCTCCCAAAGCGACTGATCAACGAATGGTGTGACCAAGTGCCTGTACTGGGGTTCAACTCTGGGCGGTATGACCTGAACCTCATCAAGAAGTACTTTGTCGATGAGTTGACTGACAGTATAGGTACAGTGAGTCGCCAAGAAGGCTAGTCAGACCATGTACCTCATAACACCTGAGCTACGGTTTCTCGATGTGCTGAACTACCTCGGCCCAGGAGTCTCGTATGAGGTATGGGCCAAAGCTTACGGGTGTACACAGCAGAAGAGCTGGTTCCTGTATGAATGGTTTGACACACACGAGAAGCTCAGCTATCCAGGGCTTCCCGACTACTTACTACAACAACCTGGACGTCAGTCCATTCATCGAAGCCCTAGAGCGGATGCGGGAGTTCTACACAGAACGAGAAATAGACATCCTCAAAGACGCGGTGTGTCTCCCAGGTGTGTCACTGCAGTACCTCCTACGTGGAACCGCTCAGCACATGCCGGATGTTAGCCTCTACTCTACGGGTAAGGAGGCCTACGAGATGCTGAAGGACGCGGTTGTTGGAGGGCCCAGCATCGTGTTCACCAGATACCACGAGGCAGGTGTGACATGCATCCGCCAGAGTGAGCGTGTCTGCCAACGTCTACTTGGCTACGACGCAAATGCTCAGTACCTGTCAACGATGGCCAAAGCGATGCCCTGTGGTAAGGAGACAGTGTGCCGTTGGTCCAGTGCCAGTGGTGTAGCCAGCTTTAAGGAGGAGCTCCTAGCAGACCGCTGGTTTGGATTTGCTGAGGTGGATATAGAGGTCCCTAAGACTGTGAGCAAAGTTCGAGGAAATGCCCCCACTCTTCTATAACCGCGAGATCCCGGTAGAGGTCGTCTCTTCTGAGATGGAGGCATATCTAGAGTGTACAGGGCGGAAGCGACCCACCACCCAGAAGCTGGTCAGCACCCTCTCTGGCAAGAAGCGGCTGCTGTATGCACCAACACTCTAGTAGTGGTATATAACCCATGGCCTGGAGATCACTACTGTATACCGCACCATAGACTATGAGGCCAAGCGCCCATTCGAGTGGTTCGTGGAGAATGTTACGGAGGCCCGCCGCTCGGGAGATGTAGATAAGAGCAAAGCGCTCTTGGCAGATCTCTTCAAACTCCTCGGCAACAGTGCCTACAGGAAGCTCATTGAGGCCCTAGAATGCCATAGCAACACCAGCTTCACGAAGGATGAACGTGTGGGAGACAAGACCCTGCGTAGTGCATGGTTCGAAGATCTCGAGGAGATCGGTGAGTCATACGAGCTCCAGAGTCGCAAGCCGAGAATCACTATTCTAAGGCCCTTCTAGGTGGGGATAGCCATTTATGAGCTCGCGAAGCTGCGAATGCTGGAGTTCTACTACGACTTCCTCGATCGCTACGTAGCTCGTGACAGCTTTGAGTACGAGCAGAGTACCAGGATCATAAGCGGGACTGGCTAGCTTGGGACAAATGGTCTGGACGGACACCGGGACTGTTCAAGCTCGAGTTCGAAGGCTCTCGTGGTATCGCTATCTGCTCCAAATGCTACTATGTGGAGAGCACAGCTGCAAGTAAGTGCTCGGCTAAGGGAATGTCAAAGCGGCAGAATGAGGTCTCTTGGCAGAGGTTCTACAGCGCCCTACATGGCGGGGTGGACAGAGCTAAAAACCGAGGCCTACGCATGCGCAAACAGGGTATGGTGACGTAAGAGCAGGAAAAACTCGGACTCTCCGCTTACTATGATAAGCGCCATGTGCTGCCAAATGGTGTCCATACCGAGCCCATCGAGTATCATGTTAGCACCCTAGGGGGTGGTAGCTGTGTGTCTTCAGGGACTAGCTGAAGCTCTTCTATGACAAATGGTCGCCTAGGCACTCCGTGCTGGCATGCCAGGTAGTACAGTGTAGGCCGCCCCTCCGCCTCCACATACCTGTCAAGCCTGTGAACATCTATCGACCAGTTAGGATCTGTTGCACGCCGTCGACCACGTTCCAGCTCACCAGGCTCATACAGGTACTGAACCAGAGCATCAGGCGGTAGGCACTCCTCTCCCTTGTTCGCTCCTCTAGAGCTGTGACTGGCAACAGCGTGTCTGATAGCCTCTACTATATTTATGTAGATGTCTGAGGGGTGCCTTGAAGGAACCTGTATTTATGCAGATTGCTGAGGGAACCGTTATTTATGTAGATGTCTGAGGGGTGCCTTGAAGGAACCTGTATTTATGTAGATTGCTGATGGTGCCTTGAAGGAACTTGTATTTATGCAGATGTCTGAGGGGTGCCTTGAAGGAACCTGTATTTATGCAGATTGCTGAGTGTGCCTTGAGGGAACCTATATTTATGTAGATGTCTGAGGGGTGCCTTCAGGGAACATGTATTTATGTAGATGTCTGAAGTCACCCTCAGAAATCTACATAAATAAAGGTTCTCTCCTTAAGGCACCCTCAGTAATCTACATAAATAAAGGTTCCCTCAAGGCACCCTCAGCAATCTACATAAATACAGGTTCCCTGAAGGCACCCCTTAGACATTTACATAAATAAAGGTTCCCTGAAGGAACCACTCAGACATCTGCATAAATAAAGGTTCGCTCAAGGCACCCTCAGCAATATACATAAATACAGGTTCCTTTAAGGCACCACTCAGACATCTACATAAATAAAGGTTCCCTCAAGGCACCCCTCAGCAATCTACACAAATACATGTTCCCTCAAGGCACCACTCAGGCATCCACATAAATAAGAGCCATGTAGGCACCCTCAGCAATCTACATAAATAAAGGTTCCCTCAAGGCACCCTGAGCAATCTACATAAATACAGGATCCCTCAAGGCACCACTCAGACATCTACATAAATAAAGGTTCCCTAAAGGCACCCCTAAGGCATCTACATATAAACAGGTTCCCTCAAGGCACCACTCAGACATCTACATAGATAAAGACACCCTCAGCAATCTACATAAATACAGGTTCCCTCAAGGCATCCCTCAGCAATCTACATAAATACAGTTTCCCTCAAGGCACCACTCAGACATCTACATAAATAAAGGTTCCCTCAAGGCACCCCTCAGGCATCTACATAAACAAAGGTTCCCTCAAGGGGCCCCTCAGACATCTACATAAACACAGGTTCCTTCAAGGCACCCCTCAGCAATCTACATAAAAACAGGTTCCCTCAAGGCACCAGTCAGACATCTACATAGAGACACCCTCAGCAATCTACATCTTCCCTGAAGGCACCCCTCAAACAACGCCATAAATACAGGCTCCTTCAAGACACCCTAACCAATCTACATAAATACATGTTCCCTCTAGGCACATTTCACGTACATCTACATATATAAGGGTAACCTGAGGTACCCCTCGGACGTTTGGCTATATCTATGTATTTATAATTTGTATGTATAAAATAAAGGTTCACTCAAGACATCCCTTAGTGTTTTACAGAATCTGACGATGTCATCAAAACCTGCGCTAACCTGTGCATAGTACCGAAATAGTTTGATGTGCGTGCGATTAATATGCATATTCGGCCGAAATGAATGGGTTCCCTCAAGGAACCAAGTGGCGAGGAATTTATCCTTCTGCTTAGTTGTCTTGTTGGAGTTACCAGTTTTCGTGAGTGGTAGGAATAAATATATAGCCAATAGGGCTAGTCGGCCTACATAAATGTAGTGAACAATGTGCTCTTGGGCGTACAGTGGGGCTTGTCGATTTCATATGAAATATGTAATTATAGTTTAAGTCACCGGTTTTCGTATCCTCCAAATACCGCTGTAGGTATGGAAATGAGATGTGCGGTAGTTTTAAAAGTTCGCCATAGTGTTGAATAAATGAGCAAATTACGGCAAAATCTGGGTGATTATGGCAAAAGGATAAATTATCCTTTACTTTTGTTTTAGAATTCATCTTCGTAAATCTTTCGCAAAATATTAGGTAAATATGAAATGCGAATTTACGATCTTCACCAAAACGCGGAATATCGGAACACACGGAACCGTAGGCGGTCAAATACGGCCGCCGACAAGGCCGCGGACAGGAGGCAGCCCAGACTGTTGGTTTATGCATTTCTATAGGCCTCTAAAATGGCTCAGATTGTATCGCCGCAGTGGTCTTGGGTTTCATGAATGCAATAATAGTGTGTGCTTAAAAAAAATATATATAATAAAAAAATAAAAAGGCAGTGTCACGACCATCATTCAACCATAGCTCTAATGCACATTTTCATCTACCGCACCATCATATTAATCTGGCAGAATACATCGAACTGTAATCGTAACTGTCGCAGCACACACGCACACACACACACACACACACACACACACACACACACACACACACACACACACACACACACACACACACACCAAGACCAGCACACCATCGTCCCTCCCGAGAATTCACAACAACACTTAACTTTCTGGAAGTCTATTATTTCAGCGCTCAAGTTACAATTGAATATTAACCACCCAACAGTAGCAATTTCAGTGAATCGGTGTGGTGTACATGGAGAACACTGCTGGATGCATATACTGCAGTCCAGGTTCTGATGACATCAACAACAATAATTTACTATCATTATTTGAAACTATCGATGAAAGCCATGCAGATTACATGCTGATCACGGGGGACTTCAACTTTCCCAAAATAGATTGGACAACTGGACTATCCTCGGACCCAGTTAGTCAAGTCTTTGTGCAAACTCTCCTTTAACACACTATTGAGCCAACAAGGCACAGGCCCCATCAGGCAGCTAATTTATTGGATCTAGTTATTACAAATGATGCGGATATGATAACAGAAATTAGACATGAGGCACCACTTGGTAAAGGTGACCATGACCTCTTAAGAATCTCTATGCCCCCAGACCTATTTTCAGATCCCCCCAGAATGTAAAACCTAAGTTCCTTCTAAACAAGGGCAAATATGAGGACATGCAGAAGCACCTCCAAGCTGTAGACTGGAACTGCAAGGAAAAATTATATGCAAGAGAAACATGGGACTTTATACAAAACAAGTTAGAAGATTTATATCCCTGTTGCCAAGTCACAGTCTAAGACAAAAAGCTGGGCAAATAAAGAAGTAACCCAGTCTATCAAGGAGAAACGGAAAGCCTTCAGAAAATACAAGAAAACCAAAAGACTAAGTGACTATCATCTATATAAGCAAGCTCGAAATAACACAACAGCAAAACTAAGATTGACAAAAAAACCTTTCGAAAAAAATTTAGTCACTGAAAGTAAGACGAACCCAAAAGCGTTCTGGAGATATGTCAAATCGAATACCCAAATTAAAGAACCAATAGGAGACTTAAGTTAAGCAGGCAAAGATGGCTTAGCAACAACTGATAATGAGAAAGCAGAGGTACTAAACAACTTCTTTGCTAGCGTCTTCACCAAAGAAAATTTAGATGAAGTACCAGTTTTTGCACCCAGGAAAAAAGACATTGATCTCGCCGACCTAATCATAACACCAATTGCAGTAAAAAAGCAGGTGAAATCCCTAAATACCAATAAGAGCTCTGGCCCAGAATGCATACCATCAAGAATCCTGGTAGAAATCGCGAAGGAGATGAGTGCACCGATCTGCATGCTTTTCAACAAGTCATTGGAAGAAGGACAAATTCCAGAGATATGTAAGACTGCAAATGTCTCTTGCATCTTTAAAAAGGGACCTAAACATGACCCAGGGAATTACCGCCCAGTGAGCCTAATGTGTATCCTCTGTAAAGTACTTGAATCCTTCATACGGGATGCCATTATGGACTACATGGAATCAAGTAAGTTACTAACAGAGGCTCAGCATGGATTCAAACCAAATCTGTCATACAAGACACAGTTGCTGGAATATTTAGAAATAATAACGGATGTGTTAGACAGAAATGAACCAGTGGACGTTATATACCTGGCCTTCAAAAAGGCCTTTGACACTGTTCCACATGCAAGACTGTTAAATAAACTCAGAGTTTATGGTATTGGAAAACAAATAGTCAAATGGGTTGGAAGCTTTTTGGCCAATCATAAACAGCGTGTTCAAGTAAATAATTCCAAATCGGACTAGAAAGATGTGATGAGCAGTGTTCCCCAAGGAAGTGTCCTATAACTGACCTGCCAGATGTAGTAAACTGTATGTGTAAGATTTTCGCAGATGATACTAAGCTTATCGAAAACCCAAATGATGATAACCTACAAAATAACATAGATAAAACTTGTAATTGGTCAACAGATTGGCAGATGCATTTCAATTCTACTAAGATTCACGTACTACATCTTGGGAAGAACAGCCCCCGGAAGCAGTACTTCATGACTGACACTGACACCCATCCACTAATAGCGATTACTGAAAGTTAAAAGGACCTTGGTGTATACATTGACAACAGGCTATCCTTTGACACCCACATCAATACAATTATTACAAAAGCGAATAGAATACTTGGGGTGATCAAAAGAACATTCACATATATGGACCAAACCATGTCACTACATTAGTCAAGACCCTAGTCCGACCAATCCTGGAATATTGCAATACTGTATGGGCACCTCACCTAATGAGACAGTCTAAGAAACTGGAGGGCATACAGCAGAGAGCAACGAAGCTTGCCCCACAACTTAAGGAACTCCAGTACAAGGACATCGCTTGGACTGATGTCTCTAAAATATAGACGTTTCAGGGGTGATCTCATAGAGATATACAAAATACTCCATGGCTACTACAACATTGATGCAAGTAAGCTACTAAGGAAATCCCAGCTGGAGTCCACACACGGCCACACATACAAGCTACATAAGCAGCAGTTTAGCAAAGACACTCGCAAACACTTCTTTTCAAACAGAGTAATCACCCCCATGGAACTCCCTGCCAACCAGTATTGTAAATGCCAAGAACAAAGAGACTTTCAAAATCGAAATAGACAAACAATTCAAAGACATATTGTACAACTTCGACTAGAGACGAGTACCAACCAACAGCCACCAGATAAATTGTAGCTATCACAAAGCTATGTGGTACATGCACACATCACACAATACACACTCTAGATATAATTGGGCAAGCAACAACAGGGAAGGGTGCAAGCTGCTCTGAGTGTAGGTGGCACACCACCGCTAACATTCAGAGCAGTGAGCCATGACAGTAGGCAGCACACCGCAGCTATCAGTTTTGGACCATGTACCCTCCCCCCCCCCCCTCCCCATCACAACCGCCTCGCAAATACATATACAATTTATAAATCTACTACTAAAAATACTCAACCAACATTTGTCCAATGCTATCATCACAGACTACGAAATCACATATACATAGTTTGACATAAAGCTCAACTTAGACTAGGAAAATCTATTAACCACAGCCTAACTAAATCAAACTTTGCAACATGACAATGCCTAATATCATCCAGACAAACACAGTAAACCAGTCATCTAACAAACAGTTATGCATGGGGGAGTGCAATCTGTTCTAAGTGTAGGTGGCACATCGCAGCTAATCTTTAGACCAGTGGTCCAGTATTGTAGGCGGCATGCTGCAGCTAACGTCTGGATCATGCTCTTCTCCACCAAAACTTAACACAGCTTACACTTCAATCATGACCCCCATTAATAAGCAATAAGAACGGAAAAATATTGTCCGTAACCAAACAGCTAGAGACATAAACTAAGTCATGTCAGTGTTAAGTAAGCAACCAACCTAATACCTGACACAACTTCTTTTGTTTCTAGACTATAAAGTAAAACGATTGTACATATGTAAATAGATTGTATTCTTTCTGTATAGTGTAAATAATCCCTTTTGCATCGCTGGAAGCCAGAGGTAAGTATGTCAAGACACAACTGATGCTACCAGAACAATAAGAAGCCTTGGCTTATGTCCCGAGATTTTTTATATTGATATTGATATTGATTAATACATTGTGACCTCCTTTTCAAAGTGGACGAAAGTGAACAAGATCTGATATCATATTTTTTTCTTTAGAGAGTAGTCTCCTCTGAATTAAATAGTTAATTGTATGAGATGAGAATAAGACTTTATGCACATCTGATTGTGGTTATTAAGGCATATCAATAGGGACAACCAAAGGTTATGCTTCTATAAAAATATAAACATTGCATAATGGAAGCTGTTGCAGATACCGCAGAACTGGGGTGGGGGGGGAGGGGGCACAATGATCTGCTGATCATGGTATGATGCTAAATTGGTGCAAGAGTCACACATTCTAGGTCTCGGCCCGTCGATCTTTGTGTTGCCACCCAGAGTTCTCGTTGGCAAAGTTAAAGCTGAAGACCAAAAAGTGAACCCGGGTGGTTGTGCTATCACAGTTGAAGTGTGGACCAGTTTTGGCATTCTCAACAGGAAAGATGGCAAGTTCACAGGCTGTTGGGTGTATGTGATGCACCCCACAGTGTCCTGTCTCCTCCCACCACCCATACAGTTGTTTTCCCTTCTTGGGTAATCTGTCTCGACAGATCGCCCATCACACCTGCCAGTTGTTCTATCTCATGTACAAACATTATCCCTGCCCCCAGAGCTACAGGAGTTCCCATCTTGCTGCATTCCATGTACTGTTCAAGCGCTTTAAACACTTGAATGATTCAATGACAACAAGTCCATATTGTGGGTCATATGACATTCAAGGTACACCTTGCAAAATAAGGGTCTTGAAAAAGGGGTGTTGTGCAGGTTAGAAGTGCAGGCCGAGCAGGTTAGAAGTGCAGGCCGTGCACGTGCTGACGTTGTTAGAATGCAAAAGGTCGAGTTGGCACCAAATTCATAAAGACTTGTGCCTTGTCTGCTAAGTCGATAAGAAGAACATAAGTTCTTTTAAGAAAATGGTTTGCTACAAGGCTAAGGTAGATTACGTCAAGTTGGTTGAACACTGGGTTTGTACAAACTTCTTAGTCTACACAAGAAATCCTCAGTTAGCAAACAACTTGTCATGCTCTAAGATTTTTATCGGCTATATAACTAAATAACTATCTTATAATTCCTTACTCCAATGCTTAGCCAGGGGTTAAATTTATTCAACTAACGTGTAGTGTAAAGCGTGCAGCTGTATTGAGGACAACTAATTATAATTGTCAATTGAAAAATTGACTGGATATTTTTCATCAAACTTGATATAGATTGAATATAAGTGTCAACTATGCAGCCCTATACATTAGCTAGCCCAGAGACTAAGCTGGAATAATAAATAATCTGGCAACATTTCCCAATGCTCAGCTATTGTATCATAATCGATAACAATTGAGCGCACTACCTGACACTAATGCCAACAGTTATTTAGGAAATGTTGTGCTGGCAACAATCTGGCAACATTTCCCAATGCTCAGCTATTGTATCATAATCGATAACAATTGAGCGCACTACCTGACACTAATGCCAACAGTTATTTAGGAAATGTTGTGCTGGCAACAATCTGGCAACAGTTAACAATGCTCATCAAATATTGTACAATAATCTATAGTGATTAAGCACACTATCTAAAAACAACACTCCAATTTAAATTCTCTCCTGCTTAAATATCTGCTAACTGATGTTGATAATCAAGAAATACTAAGAAAGAACTTTGACACTATCTAGTAACAAATGTGAAACACGTATGCGCCGTGCCTACAATCCTAGAAGAACCTGTTTAAGAAAAGAATCTTGTGCCACTTGTTGGACAAATATCATGATGCTTTCACCTGAAGGTTATTCTAAGAAAAATATAAGCAGGCTGGGGTGCTTATTGACTAAATTCTTGGACAGCCAGCAAATAAGATCAAGTATAAAAGTATAAGAAAGATCGCCTTGAAATTTGCCAGTCAGAAACTGAAACAGCCTAGCTCGCCTTTCTATTGAAAGCAGAGTGACCTCTCTTACTACCGGGCGAGTATGGGTGAACTTAATTGAATGGCCGTGACCATTGACCTTTGGCCGAGTTTGACTGAATTTAACTGATATGAGTGGTCGAAATTACGTGCGGCGAAGATTAAGTTTAAGGATGCCGTTTTGCCAAAGGATTAAATCTAAAATGACTTCATTAATAATTTAAATCCACTAATTAAATTATTTGCATCCCAAAACTGGACCGAAATCCGGTTCACCTATCCTAGCCTAACCAAAAGGGAGTCTGGATGTACTAGAAAATTAATCGATTCAGAAAGGTTATTACGTCACAATGCTCGAACCGTTGCTAAGCCAGGAAGACGCCTTCTTAGATTTGGCAAGGCATTTACGAAATGGCACAATAAAATACTTCTGACAAATAGCTTCTGATATAGTGTAATAATAAACAACAAATCATTTACTAGGTGTCCTATTGTTAATGGGTGTGACTATGTGATGCGACTCAGAACTGATTATAACAACAATGATTTTTTTTAAACTTTGTATTTACTTCTAATATCAAGAGAAAAATCTACTGAAATCTACTCAATAATAAGAAAATCAGTACTGAACAATACTTCTATAAAAACTTGGTACTGGCTCCTAAAATCAAGAGTTGGGTCTACTGAATATTAACAAACTCAGTGCTGTCTATCTGTAAATTGACTGATGTCAGCAGATAAGAACTTCTCAGTGCTGGCTGATAAACTGCAAACTTGATAACTTGATTCTACAGGATACCAGATTGACTGGACAAAATAACAATAATATCTATTAGATCAGGCTTAAAATTATCAAAAATACTCTTCAGAGACAGTAAAAAGTATGCCAAAATCAAACAGACAACAATTGTGAGGCTCCTCTTAGTAAATACTTGAAAAATGAATTAAAAAGGCCCTATAAAAATGTACTGTATTTCCACTATCCCTGTCTCTTCGTAGAGCGAAGGGGACAGATAAAACGTAAGCGGAAACAGCGAAAACGGAAGTGAATAAACTTAAGATTTATTCTGGATAATTTTGCATAGGAGACTTCTGCTTCTTCTGCTTCTGCTATTTAGTAGCCACCATCAACAGGTTGATTATTATGCTACTGTAGAGAGCGCACGGCAACATTAAAAACATATATATATTTTTTTTTGTGGCTTTTGGTTTTCTTTAAAAACAAGGTTTCATGTGCTTACTGTGTGAGAGACTTGAATATATCAAGGCTCTCAGCTTGTACCGTAGTTGGTGGTAAGGTGTTCCAGTCCCTGATGGTGCGTGGGAAGAACGATTCTTTATGGTACTCGTTTCTACAGGAAGTGACTTGGTATGACAGGTGGTGCATATTTCTTGAGAAGCATTTTGATGGGATAAGTCGGTTATCTTTGTTGACGTGCACTTGATTGTTGGTGATTTTATTCATCATCGCAAGTCATGCAGATTTACTCCTGTCTTCGAGCGGTGGCCATTGAAGATGGTTCAGCATGTTGCTTACACTCGATCTGTTGTGAAATCGGCTGAGTACGTATCGAGTGGCTCGCCTTTGGACCATATCTAGCCAATGAATTTCATTTTGTTGGTAGGGATCCCAAACCATGCTAGCATGTTCTAGACTGGGTCGGACTAGAGTTTTGTATGCATTAGTTTTGATGCTTGTTGATGCTTTCTTGAGATTTCTCCTTAGGAAACCGAGTGTCCTGTTGGCGTTGTTGCAGATGTTGCTGATGTGTTCATTCCACTGTAGATCAGATGTTATAGTGACACCAAGATATTTGGCAGATTTTACAGCCTCTAGTGGATGATCGTGCAATATGTACTGGTGTCTGAATGGATGGTGTTTTCTACTGATATTTAACATGTTGCATTTGTCAGGATGAAATTTTATCAGCCAGTCTTCTTCCCATTTTGCTAGCTTATTGAGATCTTTTTGGAGCTCTCTTGCATTTCAGTCTGAGGATAATGTCAAATCGGTTCAAATATTTATCTGCCGAAAAGATGCCTCCTAGCCCTTGGCGTCTTGTGTCCCGGGTTCATGTCCTCAAGCTAGCACATTTAAGTCTGAATGAATAACTGAAATAGCCACAAATTAAGAAAAGTGCAAGGTGATGTTTGATTAGATATAGTCTATCCCCGAACCTCGCACCGACCATATATACCATTCATCTACGCCCACATCTGTCCATGTAGCCTACACGCACACCGTAGGCTATATTGTCTAGTGATCTATTAGAATAACGTCTAAGGCACATGGGATGACTGAAAATGTATACCACTGGTATTTTTGCATAAGCCTACTTTTGCAATTCTCAAACCAATAAAATTTCAGGTCTGATTCACGTACACGAAACCCGCTGTTACTGTCACCACCAACTGGCGTATGTTAGCGTTATGATGTTGGTCACCATACAGGTCTGTCCTTTAATCGACAAAATATCATCCATTTTTGCGATATTACTGAATCTTTGTGCAACTTGAACGATGTAAATAGTGTCCATGTGTGAACAATGAATTACCATACAATGCCGACGTGTAAAAAAAAAAGGTGCGTAGGTGCCTAATACACGCAATAGTAGGCGCCTATGCACCCCATGGTATTAATTCGAATAGTAATCTGACAGGAATTGATGGCTGCTTCCCGGTGTGACATCACAACTTTAGCGTGATAGATGAAAACGTTTGGTTGTCAAGATGGTTGCTATGTGCTTATCTCAGCTTTGGCTGAGCCGATTAAAAAAAATTTTAATAGCATTTTAGTCTTTTAGTAAAGTAGAATATATATTATGATTGTCAAGTTAATCAGAGCAATCTGGTAACTAGTCCCCACAACAGCTTTAACTACAATTGATTCCTAAGACAGAAATATTCTAATGAAAGGAAACTCTCGTCCTAGAAGATTGTCGCTATGTTTTATTGCTGAATGTTTTCATGCACGAGGATTGTTCAATTAATGAAATGCCAACTATCACGTTTAAAATCGATTCAAATTAGGCGGAGCTTGACTAAAGCAGATTCGTTCATGATTTATTTTTTCGGACGGGAAGATCTAGCAAAAGAAGCCATGCAGTTGCTAGAAGACGGGGGTCAAGTCTGGAGCAGCACTAACCACCGTAGCGACAGGAGGAACCTATTTCCATAATGTTGACAAAATATAAAATAGAGCTTGTCAACAGATTTGTTCATAAATCATTGGAATAATGATCATCATATTGTGTTTACATGCGCAAGCAAATGCCTAAGAGAACATAATCAGTTTCCCTACAAACAATTTAAATAGTTAATCATTAGAAACAAGCGCACATATAACGCTGTGTAGACAATGACAAGTTTCCATGCAAATCTGTTCAATTTCCACTATATCCATCCATCATATGACGTCATAATCAACTACGTGACGTGTAGAATGACATCATAGCTAATGGCGTCATTATGACGCCATGAATGTAGTAGATTAGTACGTCAGGAACGCATAATTGAAGACGGGATATGTGTTGTTGTACAAATTGTATGTCTTTACTATATTATTTAATAAATAGTTTGCAAAATAAATTATCCCAAAGTTTAGTTATTCAAACCCACGCGTGTAAGCGCAAGTAAAGCGCCTTGTATATCATCGCCAAATGTGATACAAATCTGTCAAGCAGTTCTGAGAACTGCGCTTGGCACTTAGAGATTTTAGTGACCATTAACTGTTAGAATTATAAGACATTTTCTGTCATATTAGTCCATACTAAGGTGCGCAGGAATACACCTACTGCGCAAGAGCATTGGCCATAATACATCGACTGTTCAATAAACACCAGAGACCAGTGCTAAAATGTATCACGTTAAAAATTCTTAAGCAATACTGATCACCATTTCAGATAGGACATCCGTCATTTTTCATACACACACGCACACGTGGGCGGACACACACCACAAAATACACTAGTAAAACACGCACCATCACCAAATCTGCATAAGCCACATGTGCCGAAAAGCCTGCGCTGAACATTAATCTTTTACACCACGCATACCATCTGCGTTCATCACACTAGGGTATAGGAATCACCAACGAAAATACGCCATTGACACCCATCCATGCTAGCCTACACATGGGCACTTCGCAAGCAGCAATATATACGATGATATAACGCATGATTATTTTCAGAACAATTTGATTGAAAATTGTTGCGTCAAGGATTTACAGCCGAATTGTTATCAAATCATTACCTAGTCACAATTGTATTATAAGCTGATTATTTTGACAACAACTTGACGGAAAGCTGGTGCTACTATCGGCAGCAACAGTTTTCAGTAAACTTGTTATAAATATACGTGTTGTCATTTGTACCATAGCAAACATACAACTGGTATTGAGCTATGCTACGAACATACTATGCGCTCACCTTGGAATCCATCATAAGAATGACTAGCATTAGCATTATGAGAATTGTTTTATACCAACAATTGCGCACATGCCAGAACAACAGAGTCTGAAATAATGGCGCCAGCAAATATCGATCTAAAATGGCGTCTACGTCTCTAGTTTGTTAAAGTGGCCATAAAGTAACAAACAGTCCTAAATTTAGCTAGAATCTGTTTGTTTATGAATAGATGAGAACCTTAAGTAGGTTAGTGCACGGAGTTGGAACTTAAGAATCAGCATTTTATAATCAGCATATCTTAGAGTACATTTGGACAAAAATTCATCCTCGTACTCAACGTGACTGATAAAGTTAATTTTGTGGGTACTTCGACACTGCCCACTAGGGGACAGTGCA
Organism: Chaetoderma sp. LZ-2023a; assembly: GCA_034401795.1. Classification (NCBI taxonomy): domain Eukaryota; kingdom Metazoa; phylum Mollusca; class Caudofoveata; order Chaetodermatida; family Chaetodermatidae; genus Chaetoderma; species Chaetoderma sp. LZ-2023a. The sequence continues at coordinate 2,806,699 of CM067368.1, forward strand.
TGAGTGCTAAACATAAGAATCCGCATTTTAGTCCCCCCCCCCCACACCCATCGTCCTATGCATTCCAGGTGTCAAACCTTTCGTACTCAACATGACCGATAAGCCTCTGGTAGCTCTCGGACTATAGTGGAATACATCTTCCTGAGACAGCTACTTTGGATGTGGTGTGGGGCGGGGGGTTGGGGTTGGGTGGGGGTGGGTGGTGGTGGCATATGATGGTGGTTCATTCAGTTGGGTGGCTTTCTATGTTAAGTGCACAAATGCCAAGTGGCGAGTCTTGTCTATGCTTCTAATAAAACAATCACAGCAGTAAAAGCTGTCCTAGGCGGCCACCTCATAGAGTAAAGACAGTTAAAGTGGCATTACCACAGCGAAGAGGATTTTTTTAAATTCAAGCATTTTCCGTAAATTTAATTAGACGCTGACAGAATATATTTATTTACATCATATTGAAATAAAACATTTTGCAAAACTATTCGTTTTACATTGAATGAGAGACATATAAATATTTTGTCTTTTTTAAATCTTAACTCAAGTTGCAACTTGAGTTAACATTAAAAAAGAAAATATATTTATATGTCTCTCATTCAATGTAAAACGAATAGTTTTGCAAAATGTTTTATTTCAATATGATGTAAATAAATATATTCTGTCAGAGTATAATTAAATTAATTATGATCTGTACTAGCTTTTACAGAACTCGGAAAGTTATCAGGAAAACATCACCCGTAAACCTCGTGGCAGTCACGTGAAACAGGAACTGGGTCAACTGTCCTCCAGTCAGGAGATAAATTGGACAGAGCACCACCAGCGAATCTTTGAGCAGATGCTGGATGATCTACTTGGGTCAGATATCATGAGTTACCTAGACTTTGAAAGACCATTTATTGTGCATACAGAACCTAAAAGTAGTGGATAGGGTGCCGTCGTGTATCAGAAAGTTAAAAAAGGCAAAATGCGGGTAATAGCTTATGTAGCTCGAACATTAATTGACGAGCTCGGAGACGAATTATCATTTGCACTCGAGTAAACTTGAATTATTGGCTTTAAAGTGGGTCATCGTGAAACGGTTTCGCGAATATCTGTATCATGCTGTTTCGTTTATTGTTTAAATCGTCAACAACTCTCTAACTTATGTGTTTTCCACTGCATGGTCAGATGCAGAACGGCATCGCTGGGTTGTTGAATTGGCATCTTTTCGGTTTTGTGCTAAACAGCTTCTCAGAAAATGCAATCGCGATGCTAATGCAATGTAAAGAATGGCATTGTTCATAGAACTGGTGTTGAAAGAATGCACACAGGTATCTACGGATGCGCTCGGTTCAGTGGAGCGATCAGTTGTCATTCACCAGACAAGTAATTGTGTTTGGGCATCAGCATTGGCAGTTAATCCAGAGGTTGTGGCAAATAAGTGGACAAATGACCAAGATTTGACTGGCTCAACAGAATAAGATTCAAGATTCAATATTATTTATTTGCTTCTTGGATACCAATTTACATACTTTCAATACAGGTTGTCCGCCGAAGGCATTTTCTATAGTGGTGGCGAACACCTAACATTAAACATACATAGACATTTATACACACAGCTTAGCATAGAATGTGAGACATACTTGTGAATGTACAGATACGGTACTGAGCTAAGTAGACATAGAAAAAAGAACAGACGATACAATACATCTATGTTTTTCCTTTTAGGTATTGAGATTAGAGATTTATATTTGGAGGGGGGGGGGGTGGGGGGGGGGGAGGAAGGGGGATGGGAGTCATGCATGCAAATTACCCCAGCTCAACCCATAGGTTGCTATTTAGTAGTAGCACTTGTTGAAGTGCGTCAGATTGAAGGAAGCAGTAGTCACGATAGCTGTAATAGTGCATTATGGTGTACTAGTAGTAGTAGTAGTAGTAGTAGTAGTAGTAGTAGTAGTAGTAGTAGTAGTGGGTGGTTGTTATGATAGTAGCTATGGCAATGATACAGGAGTGTGTGATCTTAGTTATCTTGGCATTGTGTTTTCCAGATCTAGTATGTATTGAGTATACTAGTTTTAATTATGTCTTTGTATGATTTTAGTGTTAGTATTTTTTCGCGTGTGTGTTTATCTATACTATTCCATGCTTTGACGACACCAACTGAAATTCTACGTTTCCCTGTGTCTGTTCGTGTGTATCTAATGTGGAGATCATGTTTGTTCCTAGTGTTATATGTGTGGATTTCGATGTGGTTTGCAAAGCTGTGGGTTATAGATTTAGGTAGGATTTTGTGATGAAAGGCTCTGGAAATGTTGATCATCTGTGACTTGCCTATGTCTGTGAGTTTAAGAAGTTTTTGTGTTTTGAAGATGTTTTGACCCGTTGCTGTTTTTGAGAACATTTTAATGCATTTTTTCTGCATGCTTTGCAATTTTGTTAATTTGTTTTTGTGTGTGTTAGTCCAGATGGCATTGCAGTATGTTAGGTGTGGAAGGATCAATGTGGAATACAGGGGTTTGATGGTAGCTTGTGTTAGGTATGGCTTTAGTCTTTGAATGACCCCCATGCCTCTTGCTACTTTAGCTGTGACTACATCAATTTGTTTGCCCCAGGTCAGGTTCTTGTCTAAATAAACTCCTAAGAATTTTGCAAAAGGAGCTTCTTCAATTTCTTTTTTATTAATATAGATTTTTGGAATACTATTGTTTCTCGATTGTCTAGACTTTGAAAATAGCATGTAGTTTGTTTTATCAACATTTAATGATAGCTTGTTAACTTTGAATCAGTTAATAACTTCTTCCATTTCTTTATTTACTCTTTCGTATAACATATCTAAGTTTTTGGCGGAGCAAAAAGCATTGGTGTCATCGGCAAACAGTATTAGTGACAAATTGTGGCAAATTTTGGGCAAGTCATTCATATAGAGTAAAAACAGCAGAGGGCCAAGAATTGACCCCTGAGGAACACCACAGGTTAATTTCCTGTTTACAGAGCAGGTTGCATTAAATAGCACGCATTGTGTTCCATCAGTTAAACAGCTCTGAAACCAGGCAAGTGCACATCCTCGGATTCCATAATAGGCAAGTTTTCCTAATAATATATTGTGATTGATAGTATCAAAAGCTTTTGAAAGGTCCAAAAAGATGCCAAGTATATGTTCTTTCTTTTCAATTGATTCAATTATTTTTTCTGTCATTTCAACTAGTGCGAGCATTGTTGAGTGTTTCTGGCGGAATCCATACTGTGAAGCATATAAAATTTCCTTTTTCTAGATAATTAATTAATCTATTATACATTAATCGCTCCATTAATTTAGAGAAAAGTGGAAGTATTGAGACAGGCCTGTAATTTGTGAAGTTGGACGAGTCTTTTGCTTTATATATTGGAGTGACACGTGCAGATTTTAGTTTTGATGGAAATATGCCTTGTACTGGTGATTGATTGCAGATATGGTTGAGTGGCGTTAGTAAATCAAATACCCAGTGTTTAAATATGCTCCATTTAAACCCATCTACGCCGGCACTTTTCGCAGGATTAAGTGAATTAAGTATAGTGAAGATTTCTTCATTGTTAACAGGATAAGCACAAAATGAAGAGGATTGATAAGCGGAAGTATCTGTGAGGTAATCACTGTATTTAATTCCTGATGTAGATATGATTTTCTTTGAGAGATCTGGACCTATGTTAACAAAATATTGATAGAAACTGTTTGCAATTTCATTGTTATCCGTGATTACCTTATTATTGTAGAGAAACTGGGTCTGTTGTGCTTTTCTACTGTTTTTATCCAAAATTGATTTTATGATTTTCCATGTTTCATTTATATCATTTTTGGATTGCTCAAATTTATTCTGATAATAGTTCTTTTTTGATGTTTTTATTATTTGGTCCAACTTATTTCTATATTTTTTAAACTTTGTCTCATTATACTTTGTTCGACATTTTATAATGACCAAGACATCAACAAAATTATGACTATTGAGGCATTAGGTTCGCGTCCAAAATGAAGTAATTTAGACTGTGACGGTTGAGCTTTTTACAATAAATGGCACAAACATGCGTTTACCTGATGAGCATGGAAGCCTGCAGAGGCAAGTGTTATTACCTAGAAAATAGTTGAGAACACAGTTAGTATTACCTAAGGTTTATTGTCAGCATGTTATGAGCGAACTCCATGAAGGTTGGCTCATCCCGGAGCTGAGAGAGTCATTGACTTGATATGCCAGAACTTTTATTGGCCGAAAACGAAAACAGAAGTTGAGTGGTATGTTACTGGTAAGTACCATTGGCTCAAATCTAAGAAACCTGCTAAAATATCGAAAGCAGGATTGCGGCCGATCACCACCACTTCTGGTCCATTTGAGTTAACATCGACTGATTTTCTGCATTTGGATAAATGTTCTGGTGGCTTTGAATCTATTTTAGTGGTGCTAGACCATTTTACTTATTTTGCCTAGAAATAAGCCTGCTTGAACCGTTGCTGAGAAAGTATTTAACGATTTCGTTTCAAATTCGTTTTTCTGGACAACAAACACCATGACCAAGGAGCAAAGTACGAAACTGTGCTTTATAAAGAATTAGAATGGCATAGGCATGTGCACCATTCTAGAACCATGCTGTTTCACCCGCTGGGTAATAGATAAGTTAACAGGTTGAACAGAAAGTTATTAGCGATGTTGAGGACCCTGAGCCAAGGTGTGAAAAATGATTGGAAGAAACACCTAAACAAAGTTATCCATGTGTATAATTGTACCCGACATAAGACATCGGGATTTTCACCATTTACCTGTTATTCCTGAGAACGCCATGATTACCTGTTGATACAACATTTGGACTTGGTAACGATGTGTTAAACAGAACTCACTCCCGATGTGTCAAAGAAAATGCATTCCCAATTTGTGGAAGAATGGAAAGAACATATGTCAGATACATACAAGTTAGTTTTCGAGTGGTTCACAAAACGCAGCTCATAAAGTCAGAGATTTGTATACTCGTAGGGCTGGCGCTAGGGTTCTTAGAGTTTGTGATAGTGTTTTAGTGCAGAATTGTTCAGAGAGTGTGAGCTAGGCACGCTCTGCTGTCATTAGGAGGATCGGATACATGTTGAAATTGAATCAAAGTGGGACCGTGGCCCATTGTATGCAGTGAAGCCCGACTTTAGGATTTTTCAAAGGAATATGTTACTTCCATGAGATAGTTTTCCAGTGGAAGATGAATATCCGAAAATGAAACACAAAAAGAGAGTGAGAGAACAACGATCGAGACCATGCAGCATTTAGGGGTCACTCTGGCAGGAGTCCAATTACCGCATCCTCAGAAGACAGTAATGCTGATGGATTGATTCCATGTTCACATGATCCTAGACCAACAGACACATCCCTTTATCTAGCAGCTAAAGTTTTTAGACCGGTAGAATGGTCACAGAGGCAGGGGATAATACCTAATGATAATAAGTTCCAGTTCGTCCTGTGAGAGCACCAATGGATCAAGTCAATGACCCTGAAGATCGACCATTTAATTATGCCCCTGTGGTTGATTTGTTTGATAGATCAGAGATTGATAGTAATGCACATGAGATACATGAAGATCATGGTGACGCTGTCCAGCATTCAGCCAGCTCAAAACCAGCTAGACGGCGACATCCACCTATGAGATTTGCATATGATTAGAGAAGATCTTGTGAATATCCAAATGTCTATATGACGATGCAGCTGCCGAACTAGCAGAGAATGTCCCCAGTCGAGACTGGGATATGTAGACCTGTAATGTATGGTAGCAAAATGAATATTGCTATTAGTTTATTTCAGTTAATCCTCCGTAATACTGACATGTAGTTTTTGTAAATTATGTTCACTATCGCTTAGGGAATATTGAGCAAACATATTTGAGTAGACAGATTTCTATGCAATTCGTTGATCATAGTAGTAGTAGTAGTAGTAGTAGTAGTAGTAGTAGTAGTAGTAGTAGTAGTTTGTTTAATATTATTGTCAAGCATTAGTTCTAGGAACCCTGTCATTGGCGACGCACTGGCACTAGGATATAGCACAGTCGATATTGGAATGTAATTTTTACATTTTCAATTTCCGACCTGAGCGAGGTTCGAAACCAGCCAATTCTATGGCGCCAATTCGCCTAGTGTTTGGGAGCTGAGTAGTCTACCCACTGCCCCATCATCCAGAGGACATAAATCCTCTTCCACCGGATCAGCTTTCCACTATCCGACTCACAACCACACGAATGGACTGTAAATGATAGTGTACATTCCAGACGTGCCATATCTCTAGGCACTCGCATGTATGTATGGGTTTTTTTTATTATTGTCAAGCATTAGTTCTAGGAACCCTGTCATTGACGACACACTGGCACTAGTATATAGCACAGTCGATATTGGAATGTAATTTTTACATTTTTCAACCTGAGCGGGGTTCGAACCCAGCCAATTCTAGTAGTAGTAGTAGTAGTAGTAGTAGTAGTCAAAGCGAGCAGACGTGTTTTAGCTCTAGGCTATCTATTCATATTACTAGTTTCTAGTAAGCTTATGTATCTATATTTTGTTCGGTTGGTTTTCTAATTGCATATATTTTCCTTATTTCTTGTCAGTTTGTATATTTCTGATTGTAGGAAGTCGTAATCGTGACTTGAGTTTTCAGATTGAAAGCTGAAATTGCGTCTGTGGTTAGCAATTTTTGCTGATCACTGAGCCTACTCGTTTCTCTTTTTCTCTTAGCTAGATTCGGCAAGTCCCTGTTGTTGATTTTGACTGTTCCTATTAGTAAGAATGCTTTACCATGGGGAACATTTATAGTTGGCATTTCGGCGAACAAATCTGTTGTTAGTTAATCAATTTGTTAGTTCAGAGCGTTGTCGATTTTAAGCTACACCAGTTAGCTGAAGGCCGTCAACAAGAGTAGACTGCCGAAGTTATGCTGTTAATATTCCAGATGACAGAATCATGAATAAACTGAAAAAGTATGGCAAAGTGCAAAAGATTGAACGAGAAACATACCCCTTTGACAGAACGCTAGAAAACCGTGTAAGACGCATCTGGTTTGAAAAAGTGGATAGCCCTTTACCAAGCAGATTGACGCTTGATGGCAGTTTCGTCCTGCCCTTGTGGTATAGAGGGCAAATTAAAGAGTGTCGGATCTGCCTAAGTACTGACTATCTGGCAATAGATTGTCCTAATCGAGACAAATGTTTGCTCTATGGTTCAGTTGACCATTTTAAATGGCGCTGTCCAAAAAACCAGAACAAGGCCACCTTACCAGAAGGCAATTCGACATTAAAGGAATCATTGCAACGTTGACTCAAATGTTTCTGTAGCAATCGCTACTGAAGCTACTGTCGAGGTTCATGCCACTGAAAATGGCATAATCAAATCATCAAATCCTGTTAAAGCAACTGCAGTTGATGAAATTCAAGTGATAGAGGAGGGTATAATTTTAACCCCATGCAGAAAACAATCAAAATGCGGTGGAGCCAAACGTGGATGTAAAAGAAACGCAAAAAATTATGATCTTGCAGAAGAGCCAGATTACAATTCGTTAGAAGATGAATTAAAATTAGGACATGACAAACTTAACCCAGATAACGCAGTTTACTGGGCCGATGCTGGGCCGATACTGTGCCGATACTTTCAGTATCGGCCCAGCATCGGCCCAGTATGCTGCGTTATCAGTCGATTCTCCGCCCACCTGATTTAAGTCAGCCAAATGCAACAATATGCACCATAAAGAAGACAATAGTTCAGAATCTGAGAATGAGGAAAATGATATGGATTATGATAAAATGTCAGTTGCAGAATCAGACGTGTCCATTCAAACACAGAGTTCACGGATGAAGGATGAAATGGTAATGTACCGATCAGAAGGTGGTGAAGTGTTAGTGCCATATATAATGGCGAGAGTCATTAAATCTCGTCTACTGCGCCATGATTCTGATACTTCCAAATATGAATATTTGTCTGTGGTAGACCTAGGAAACATTGGATTCGCAGGAAAACTAGGCAAATGGTCTAAGAAACGAGCTAAAAAACCAAATCAAGTTAATCTAATGATGGCGGTTGTAAACATCATTTAACAAATTATGATTATCTGCACCATCATTTGCAGAGAATTAAACACCGAACTAAAGCAGCGCTACTTGCTTGAAGAATTAGCAAATGGGAGAGTTGATATTGCTTTTCTACAAGAGACCAAAATTCAAAAACCTGAAGTATATGAATCTCTCAAAGATATTTCAAAAGGGCAGATTTTTTATTCTTTATCACAAGATAATAGTGCGGGAGTGGCAATTCTTATCCTGCCCAGCTGTCTCAACTATGTTGACGTTATATCGTCGTCATCAGATTCAAATGGACGATGGATTTATGTATCAATTGATGTACTAAACACAAGTTTAAATTTGATGTGCTTTTATGCACCAACCTCTCATCAATTGCGGCGTGAATTTCTAAATGATGTTTCCACAATAATTCAAGACAGAACGCCTGAAAACCTAATTCTGGGTGGTGACTTTAATTGCATATTAGATGAGGCTAAAGACAATCTCTAGGTCTAATTTTAATGACACATGTCATAAAATTTTGAAACACGTCTATGAATATAAAAGCTTGTTAGATGCTTATCGGATAGAAAAACCAGAGGGAAGGGACCTTTAACCGATGGAAAGAAAGCATCCATATTGGACAGGATCTATGTAGAACGCTCATTGAAAGGTTACATGTGTAAAACTAACATAAAACCAGTAACTTTCTCTGATCACAATATGTTTTCCATCACATTAGACAATGCTGACTGGATCAAACGAGGAGATGGATTTTGGAAACTCAACGTAGCGTTGCTACCAGACAGTTGCTATCGCAAATGTGTAGAAAGTTGTTGGAGGCATTGGGATGAAAAGAGAAGTTTGTATGAATGTATAACAGACTGGTGTAAGGATGCTAAATCCGACCTGAAATATATTTCAAGGCAGTATTCCATTAGGAAAGCACTAGAAATGCGCAAGCGTAAAAAGGCGCTTCAGAGGTCGGTGTGTAAAATTAATAAGAAAATTAATTATGGAGAATATAATTATTACGAGCTATTAGTTAAATTAAAAGGTAGACTAAATCACATAGAGCAATATCAGTTAGATGGCGCCAAAATAAGGTCAAGAGCACAAATGCACACCATGGGAGAAAAACCTACACGTTACTTTTGTAACTTAGAAAAAGCAAGAGGTATAGAGAAATTAATGTGCTCGCTGAAGACTAATGATGGTGTATCAGTGTCCTCAATGCAGAGATGATGGAAACTATATCCAAATTTTACAAATCATTGTATAAATCTGAGGGAAGTGATGAAGCTGCAACCAGAGATATTTTAGCTAACATAATGCAAAGACTTCCAGATTCGTGCTGCGACAGCTGTGACCAATCACTAACAACTGATGATTTGACAAAATCCCTCAAAGGTATGAAGTTAGACAAGTCTCCTGGCCGCGACGGACTTCCAGTCGAATTTTATCAAACATTCTGGAGCATATTTGGCCCAGTATTAGAAGAAATAGCAGCTAGCATTTTAAAGCAACGGCATCTCCCTCCACTGATGGCTCAAGCATATGTTCGACTTATATACAAGAGGGGTGACAGAAATAAAATACAAAATTATAGACCAATCTCTCTACTCTGTGTAGACTATAAGATTACTATTCGGGCACTAACACTAACTCTTGGTGCAGTCCTAGGCGAAGTCATTGATGATGATCAAACATGCTCTGTAGCAGGAAGAACAATATTAAACAAGGCATTGCTTATACGGAACCTTATTCAATAAGTTTAACAGGATTACATCCCAGCAGCAATAATAGCACTTGATAACGAGAAAGTGTTTGACAGACTTGAATGGGATTTCTTGTTTAAGTCTTTAGACCATATTGGCTTTGGTTCCAGATTTATTAAATGGGTCAGTATTTTATATACTGATATAACAAGTTGTTATTTAGTAAATAATCATCTATCTGAACCTGTAGTGTTGGAACGAGGTGTCAGACAGGGTTGCTCATTGTCTCCGCTTCTATTCGTCATAGCTATGGAATCGTTGGGGCCACATTGAGGCAACGTAATGATTTTCAAGGAATATGTATATGTGGCGTGGAAAGGCCACTAAAGGTTTCTCAATATGCAAATGATACGACTGTGTTTGCGGGTAAAAATTCGGATTTTAGAATTTAAAATGGAGTATTAGCAGATTTTCAAAAGGCATCAGGGCTTAAAGTCAATAGAGACAAATCTAAGGGATTATTTTGGGGCACTTGGAAGGACAGAACTGACAATGTTATGGATATTAACTGGTCAGATGATGTTATAAAGATTTTGGGTATTTACTTTAGTAGAGAACAAGATGTAATAATAAACTGGGAAGAAAGGCTATCCAAGCTAAAGTGTGCATTAGTAAATTGAAAACGACGTCGCCTAATTGTTTTTGGCAGGACATTTGTCCATAATAATTAAATTTTATCTGGGCTGTGGTATACCGATTCTGTAGTTCATATGCCCAAATCAGTAGAGTCAAAGATCAAGGCATTACTTTTATCCTTCTTATGGGAGGACAAAGCCCATTTAGTATCGCAGTCCTCATCAATGAAAAGCATGATGGAGGCCTGAATTTGGTTAATGTTTCAGCAATGTGTGCTTCTTTAAAACTGAAATTCTTGAATAAGTTACTCACTTCAAACTCATCTTGGTCAAGTGTTTCGAGGACACTTCTACAAAGGTACGTAGATCCATTTCCAGTACAATGTTTATTTTTGTGCAATAAACTGCCACCTAACTATCAGAAGATACAAAATGTATATAAAGAACAGTTCGAAGCCTTTAAAATATTTACACGATCAATGCCACAACCCAATTGTTGGGAAGATGCCTTAGAGCAACGTCTTTGCAGCAACGAGTTGATTCGTGATAATGATGCTGTATTATATTTGCCCTCTATGGCCAAAAATGGCATTCAATGTTTACGTGATTTAGTAAATCCAAAATCTTGCAAATGGATTGCGATGCAGGATATAGCAACAGCAACATCAATGAGACATATTGATGTCCAATGCCTATTTGCTAGAATAAAGATTACCTGGAGAATGGTTCAAATTGCCGAAAGCACGTGGCAACCGAGATATGTTGCAACCAACATTAGTATTTAAGTCAGAGCATATAAAATACAACATGGCATCCAGAGACTGGTATGGAATTTTAATGCAAAGTCGGAGACAAACTCCTATTGCAGTTAGGCAATCCGAAATCTCGTAAATGGATTGCGATGCAAGATGTAGCAAGAATAACATCAATGAGACATATTGATGCTCAGCGCTTATTTGTTAGAATAAAGAATGCAATACCTGCTGTATGGTTCAAATTGCCGAAAGCACGTGGCAACATTGATATGTTGCAACCAACATTAGTATTTATGTCAGAACATATAAAATACAACATGGCATCTAGAGACTGGTATAGAATTCTAATGCAAAGTCGGAGACAGACTCCTATTGTGGTAAGGCATTGGAACAATATAGGATGCACGCCAAAGAACTGGAAAAATGCCTGGAAAGCAATACATCTACCTTGTCTACCAGGAAATGCATGGGACCTGGCATGGCAATACTCCATCGAAGGCTATGGGTCGGTCATCTTACTTATATGTGTAAAATATCAAGTACAGACCGGTGCTTATTATGTAATACTGAGGAGGAAACGATAGACCATCTATTTACTCAGTGTCGCATAACTACAGGCTTTTGGGTATATATCAATATGCTCCTTGCTAAATTTGGAACCAAATATGTGAATTTAGTGGCTGAAACAATTTTGTTCAAAGATTGCTCAACTATCGGACGAATCATTAATAGCAAGGAGAAACAATTGTTAATAACCCTGTTATCTGTAGGAGTGTGGGCCATCTGGAAGCATCGGTGTTCAGAGGCCAGAGATAAAACCGGCAACAACCATCAGAGAGCAATACAAGCTATATTTCGATCATTGTTGATAAACTGCATTCATTGTGAATTTTACAGGCTAGTAGAACATGGGAGAGAAAGTAGATTTAAAGACGTATTGTGCAAAACTGGCCTAGTATCAATTGAATACGGATATCTAAAAATATCAGAAGCGGAACTTGTATAAGCTAGCACACTCGCTGCTTGCTGTATATTGATAAATGCTATTTTAACTTAATTTAATTGCCTTTATTTTAAAATTTTAATGCCTTAGGAGACTCTAATCTTGACGAATATCCTAACCTTGGGATCAGAATATTTAAATATCAAATGAGCATTATGTCAATATTCTGGAGGTGATCCGATTTTCAAGTTAACAGAGTGTGATATCTTACAATTAGCTTCCTGTTGTAAATATTTACTGTAGGTGTATTTGTTCCAGGGTAATTTGCAAAAACTTACAATGAAGTAAATTTAGAATGTGAACCCAGAGCGCCATCTAAGTAGTCATAGTTTGTATACGTTTGCTTTGTGCATTATATTATATAGAGGCTACTACGTCTGTTGGGTATTTAATAATCGGCTAACTGGCGTCAATGAGTGACTTTTTTTTACTTATTGATGAGTCACCTCGCCACTTGTTGGCGAGCTGCACTAGCCATTTGGCCCTACTACTATATGGTGTGCTACGTTAAACTACATATGATCTACTTAGCCTGCCGGTCATGAATCAGCTCAATGGCATCAATGATTAGCAGTAGCTTACTGCTAATTATTGATGAGTGGCTTTACCACTTGTTGGTTAGCTATGCTCGCCATTTGGGCCTACTACTACACGGTGTGCAAATAGCAATGTCTTTGTTGAATTATGTTATGTTATCAGCTCTTTATTAATTATGTTTTCTATGTAGTTATTCCACGGTTGTGTTATATGATAATAGAGTATTTTAGCTTGCACTGTTTTGACATGTTAGGTTTGTATTGTTATTCTATTAATAAAGCCTGCTATTTCAACCGATTTTTTATGGGGGTTTGCAAGCCTTTTTAAAGGAGTTCCTCCGGGAAGTGTATCCGACTGCGTCTGCATCGGATTTTCAAAAAAAAAGAAAAAAGTAGTAGTAGTAGTAGTAGTAGCCCTGGGCCCCAAATATCCTTCATCCGGCCCTGTTCAAAATAGACATTAACCGTTATATCTGTTTTACTTATAACCTCAATTGTTTCGCCCCAGAAGGCACAGTAAAATCAATACCAGCCAATAGAGACTCGCCTAATTATAATCGAGAATTTATTGGCTGAAACATCTGACATAGAGTTAATTTGATTTAAAAAAATAAATATTGTAATGCCCGAAGGCTATAAAATATATTGTTGATCTATACGATGACGAGCCTCTCTGGAGAAGAAACCACTCAAACGTAACATATTGACATATTTCACTTGAATGTTAAAGAAATCTGCAAAATGTATCAGCCATCTGCCACTCCAGTATGTGATGTCATACTCAAATACGTCACGTGTTGGCTGGCGTCACAATAGATAGTAACGTATCTATTGCCGCCATGAACATTGAAAAGTCCGCCGATGGACCGTTCCAGTTTTAGCTATGTCTCGCCCATCTTTAAGTAAGCTCCACCCACACCTCGCTCGTGTTGGATCGATCGATCCCTGAACCCCCTGACGATCAATATCTAGAAAACTATACAGATAATCTGTTGAATATTTTGAAAGGCACTGTGGCAGCAACAGCGCCCATCAAATTAGTTTCAAAATATTCAACAGAAAGTTTATTAAATAGTAAAGACATATGGTACCCGGGGGTGGGGGGTGGGTGGGTGGGGTGTTGTTCGGTGGTTCTTATGGAGATTAGCTCGCCACCGTCACAACCCGCATACCGATTGAGATCTTCCTTCTAGCGGAGATAGATGGATGACACAATGCTGTATTCTATTAATTATGACTCGTTTACTGAACTTTCTTATTCCTATAGTTTACACATATAATTCCAAATTCTAGTCACATTGAAGATTTTTGGTACTTCAGGGATGACTTGCGAATTATTTACTCGACGATCCCGCTTTGCTACCGGCAATATTATGATGATAAGGTTGCTGCGACAACCTCTTACCGATGGCAAAGACGGATACTTGACAGTCCGGCTCGCCTCGTCGTGAAGATGGTTATGACGATATTTATTTGAAAGACTCTCGGGCCTATCTGACTATGAAGATCTAGCGGTACGGATTGGATGTTTCTTCAAATTCTAGGATCAGACTCTAACGATGGTTCTGACTCGAACAAACTAACCAAACTATTGTCTTACAATATGTAAGAGGATAATTTTATTGAAGATATTCTAACTGTACAAAACTGACAAAGATATTTAAGCTGGAGCATGAAGTTGCTCAAGTACAACGAGTACCTTGCTGGTACGAATCAAGTAAATGCTAAGCTATGCTACTCTACAGCTAACCATGAACGTAACACAGCGACGTGTTACGTGAACCACGATGTTGGATTGATTGATTTTCTCTAACTGAAAATGCATCTTATATAGTATTTGGAATCTCTAAATCTGAGTTCTATACATATCTAAATATTTAGATTCTACCCGAATCTGTTCTGATGATTCTTCTAGGTATGTTATAAGCACAGCTTGATTGGTCCAGACAATCAGTCCACCAATCAACTCCTGCTTATTCCCTCCTAGAAGTTTCTACCTAATGAATGTTGGTCGTTCTGACCAATCAACGATCCCTATATTTCGATTCCAACTTAAAAACCTATTCTGTTTAATTGTCTGCTACAGAGTTTGATCGACGCTCATTGATCGTGACATCATTCTGACCAATCAAATTCTGTGCTGTTCTTCTATGGAGATGATGCCTCACATAGACAAAGCGGTGGTATCTGGTTCTGATTTGATGTGATTTGTCAGCTAACTAACAACATTACGGAATGTGTTGTTGTTGCATGCCATTGTATGATTGACATATAGTTGATATACAAATTTCGATTATGTTATTAATTCCTACAGGGCGCTACAATGTCCGTGTCCTGTCCATTGCCTATCGTGAATAAGCCTGTAGGATGCTAGAGTTAATAGGCACATGAGCTGTATGATCTCATTGCCAGCTGATGTTGTTCTATTCTCGTGTGAGAATCAGAATGCCTACCGTCATCAACTAAGTCCGTTTGTCACGTTCGATTCCAGTGATTCTTATACCGTAACTATTTTCTAAACTATCGATTCAAACAACTGCTGAATATCATAAAAGTGTGTGCCGACTGAACAGCAACAACTTTCATCGAAACTATTTCCAAATACACATCAATTCAGAACCGTGGGACTTACTCCAATCAATTCGACTGTTTTAATTTTGATGATACACTTTATCCATCAATCCTGAGTGTGCTACTTTCACACACCATCCATTTACCAGAAACTGCGTATCATCAGCACTAGCTGATGTAATAATAATTAATTGCATATTGAGATATAAAAGTCAACCGGTCCATTAGCTCACCTGGTATGTTCAAATCATAAATTTTAGTTAGGACTTACTCACAAATATAAGACATCCAGTGGGGTCATGACTCCCACAAGACAATTCCATATCTACACATGCCCATCAACCAAAGTTAGTTAACCATCTCTTAAGGCCTTAAGAGAGTGTTAACTAACTCGTTGTACAACATCAACAACAAAACCTCACTATACCAGGGTTATCAAGACCAATATAAAGAAAAGAAACTAATATCTAAAACAACAGTTCTACTCAATACGAATAGTACGATCAATCATTAACTACGTAATCAGTTAATAAACAGCATAAATGCTACTACACATTACGTAATGTTAAATAAACAGTGAAACACAATGAACAGTTAATTATAGACCAATAGTTAAAAATAAACAGTGCAATACGATAATACTATAACAGTAGTATAATAATCAATGAATACAATACATAAAATAGATTATAAGTCCGCATACTCCATAGGAATACTGTTCAGTTCCACGTCCACCCAGCCATCAGCCGTAGGGTCGATCCCAGTCCCGGAATTGTTGTTAGGCGACGACCCCCTGTTAGGCATCCTCGACGGCATTGGCAGTGCTGCAGGCAGCTGCGGCCATCGGATCTGAGCGGACCTGGTACTCAGAATCCTTGCCGCACGTGGCTTTCGTGCGAAACACATCCACATGCGGTTCAGGATTCCACACTTGTACAATATAAATAACAACACAATTAATGCGACGACGGAGGGCGTTGAGTATGAAAACACAGAGCGTATGCCGATGCCGTCGACCATCGCTGGGTCAACCTCCAATAATGGTGCTAGTGGCACATATTTAGTCTTACATAAATGGTCCCATTTTTGAATTTTTAGATGGTTAATAATTAGAGATTGGTTTAGCACTCCGGCCACATCCAATCGGGGAACATCCACTGCAAGACTGATTCGACTATAAGTCCGACTATAAGACTGTATGGGTTCGAACCGCCACCCTTTCCCACTATAATCGCATCCACTCGACATCAACGCATACAGACCACTCTTAACCCAACACCGGTCCATCAGTCGTCCTCCACAATGCACTTCGATAGTCTCGCCAAAGGTTTGCAGCACAACACCTACTTTCGTATGGGCGAACAATTTACTAGATGTTTCGTTGGACCCAGACAACTTGACCAAGTCAAGAGACTTACATAATGTCATATGGTTGCTATGGTCCGTATTTCCACTCACCTCCAGCAAAATTATGATAATCGTCCGAAAATCGTCCATTTATAGGAACCCACTTGGCGGTAGATAGCATCATTACCCAGGGGTAGTACAACCATAATTGCATTTTAACGATGGATAAAACGGAGGCAGTGATGTGCAACATTATGGTTACTGTTGCATAGTCGTCTACTTTAATATAGTCCTATCTCTTCCATAAACTATGTGTACGAAAACTACTAACAACACGAAAATTCTAAATAGATTCATTGTTCAATTTTTTAAACGCAAACCCAAATTTTCGCAATGTTATTCAATAATTGCGTTGGTACCCTATCAGCAGTTAAACAGATATTAAAATCACCTCATGCTACGCCGCCTTATAACAGCTTCAATACGACTCACAAAGTTATCGTACTCAGACCAGCCAAAGGCACCAATCCTAACACATTTACTGTCTGAGCTGAACTCAGGAGCGTGACTGCGCTTGCACAGATTATAGGAGTGCGATGGAAGAGTTTCCATTGGCTCAATGGCAGGCTCGGGTATATCCTCCGAGGTGTCCATCAGTATGGTACAAGGAGTCTCTGATGTATCCATCGGTGACTCATACTTTGGATCGTTACTTGTACCAGGTCGATCTACATCCATGTCGACCACCTTACCCACCTTACACACCTTTGGCTCCCAAGTAGAAGCTGGTCGCTTTCTACGAGCTACTTTACAAGGTGTTGAATTGGAGTCGGGTACCGGCAAAGGTACGGACTCGGGTAATGGTACAATTCGTGGATGATGGCTGGCTTTCGTACCTTTTGCAGGGTTACGAATAGGGTGTGGTCTTACTTTGTCCCAGCACATCTCTGAGTCGACTACACGTAGCTTGGAGATATTAAGCATGTGCACCTTCCCAGACCTTTGATGACGGACATGAGCCATGGGTCCATTGATCTTAAAGATCTCGTACTCAGGGTCGCTGCGAGAGGTTAACTTCATCCTCTCCTCAGCTTTTACGACCACTGAATCGCCAACCTTATATTCACTAGCGTTTGCATGCTTATCAGTCTGTTCTCGGTGTACTTCTCGAGACTTAGCCATTTCTCCTCGAGCACACAGCAAGGCATTATTGAGACAGGTTAGTCTTTCGCCAGGATCATGCGAAGCATCGAGTGGGATAGCAAACGGAAGTCTTGCACGTCGACCATACGTCAGATAGAATGGTGTATATCCGGTTGTGGAGTGGCGAGTGTTGCGGTACGCTGTTAAAGCTGCGCCTGCACGAGACTCGATGTTCACACCTTTCTGGATCAGTTCTTTAAGAGTGCGATTGAACCTCTCAGTACGTCCGTTAGTTTGTGCATGATACGGACTCGATCATCTATGATCAATACCATGTTCATGGAATCGCTGCTCCAAAGAATTTGAACAGAATTCTTTACCCTGATCTGTAATCAGAATCTCAGGGACACCATGATGAGCGACACACTCATTGAAGAATTTATCTTCAACATTTTGAGATGTCTTAGCTGCAATCGGATATGCTTCCGCCCAAGCAGAACAGTGATCGATCACCGTCATAATGTAATTGTTACCGTTGCTCGACTCTAAAAATGGACCAATCAAATCCATACCAATTATCTGACTTGGATAACTGGCCATTGGCATCTCACTATACTTAGGTCGAGTAGTGACAGGTCGGTTGACCTGACACATCGTACACATTTCAAGCATACGTACCACATCTTTTCTCAAAGATGTCCAGACAAAAGAATCTCTTACCATACCGATGGTCTTCTTCAGACCTTGGTGACCAGCTCGTTCATGAGCCTTCCGGAGCACTATATCATGGAACAGGGTAGGTAGTAAGATTCTGGGGTACTCAGCGTCCAACGCTGAAGGTGGAATTAAAGAATACAATATGCCATTATTTACCATGTACTCCTCCGGTGTGTTCTTAAACAACTCCAGGTATTCTTTGGTTTGTTCGGCACATAACCCCTCGTACGGTACGTCATATACCTCTAAAGGAACGTGAGGTAAAGCACCTTCTTCTACCTCAGGTATGACGTAATCACCAGTGTCTAACATGGCGACTTCTACCGGACGACGTAACCTGGACAACATGTCCGCTCAAATATTCTTCGAGCCTTGGATGTATTCTATCTTACATCAGTACTCTGCAATCAGTACTGCCCAGCGCTGCACTTTCGTATTCTTAACTTCTCCCACAAACAAACTCTTTAGGGGTTTGTGGTCAGTATACATGGTAAACTGCACACCAAATAGATACGGTCGAAGCTTCTTCAATGCGTAGATCACAGCATAAGCTTCCTTTTCTATTACAGGCCAATTCAACTGACTGTCTTTAAGAGTAGAGCTAACATATTGTATGACACGCTCTATACCCTTATCATCAACCTGTAATAGTATCGCACCTATTGCATAACTAGATGCATCAGTATACAACCTATACGGGGCATTCAAATTCGGATAGGTGAGTACAGTCTCACTACACAGCAAGTTCTTCAATTTCTCAAACGCTTGCTGTTCGTGCTTACCCCATTGAAATCGCTTATACTTCTTAGTTTATTCTATCAGAGGCTTTGCAATTTCAGCATAGCCTTTAACACAAGATCGGTAATAACCTGTAGCTCCGAGAAAACTACGCACTTCACCCACGTCTCGGGGTGGTGACATTTCTCGTATGACTTTGACCTTTTGACTCTGTAGAGCTACACCTTGCATGGAAATGTGGTACCCTAACAAGTCAACAGACTTACTGGCAAAGTCACATTTCTTTTTCTTCAATTGTAAATTATACTCCTGAATCTTGCGCATGACCAGGCGCAAATGATGTGCGTGTTCTGTCGGATTTCGTGAATATATGACTATATCGTCGACGAAAACATGCACATATTTTCCTACATAATCTCGGAAAATATCGTTCATTGCCCTCTGAAATATGGCACCTGAGTTGCAAAAACCAAAAGGCATCCGAATCCATTCAAAAAGACCTTCACTGCAAACGAACGCTGTTTTCCCAATGTCTTGGCTGGCCATGGGTATCTGCCAATAGCCGGACTTCAAGTCCATCGTTGAAAAGATCGTTGCGCCTCTCATGGAATCAAATATATCGGATATGTTTGGTAATGGATAACTATCCTTACGGCTTACAGAATTTAATTTTCTATAGTCCACACAAAATCTGGTGTCACCATCCTTCTTTGGTACCAGAGTTATGGGTGACGCCCAGGGTGATGACGATGGTCTTATGACACCCGCTGCTAGCATCTCTTTAACCTGGTCTTTAACCAAGTACTGCTTAGCCAACGGTAAACGATAGGCCTTCTGCCTTATAGGAGGATAATCTCCTGTCGGAATCGTACATTTTACCCTGGGTACACATCCTAATGTATTTGGACGAGCCGTATCGAAATTATTGGCAAAGTTGCTCAGTACTTTGTCAATAACTGCATATCCGGTCGTTTCTTTGCAACTGGCATACACATAATCATTCTGCCTTCTATACGGAATTCTAAATGGGTATACTCGACCAAACCATACTACTTCTTTGGTCTCATAGTCAATCCTTGAATTTCCCAAGTACAAGGCGTCAGCGCCAATTAGACATTCATGCCTCATATTACTCTCAACCATACTTGGAATAGGCCGGGAATTCTTAAATTTTATCTGAGTTTCTCCCAAAATGTCTATTGGTGAACCATTTACTGCTAACAATGTTTTAGCCTTTTTCAATGGCCGAGCATTCAGAATGCTCCACCATATATCCTTCCTAACAAGGGATGTACTAGCACCAGTATCTATCAATGCATCTACATACTCACCCTTGTTTTCCTGACTGCTTGGTTCGATTTCGAGCCGGATAAGGAATCGTTCAGTCACCACTGATCCCCTCCGACTCCGTTTAACGGACTCCGTCGTCCATTACTCACTGCCTCTGCATAGGATTGTCGTCTTCCATCTATGGACAGGGCTCCTCCGTCGCCATGAGAATAATGGCCATACCTGTCCGTACATGCATCCGTGAGGACGAATCCCTCACGGTCTTCATATTCTTCATTCATTCTCGCTCTATTCGCGAAATCCTTGCTGGTGTTTCGCGAATACGCCCGCAGAGTGGGCTTGAGTCCATTATACACATTACCATTATCACATTGATCATCTATTCCGTCCACTTGCATGGGTTCATCTCGTCGGTCCGATAGTCGGGGACGCTTCAGGGCGCATCGCTGCTGCATTGGCTGTTGCGATGGGCAGTCTGACTGATAGTGTCCTGTTTTCCCACAACCATAACACGTTATCTGTTGTTTGTTCTGTTTGTCGGAAAAGCAATCCCTAGCCATATGACCTAGCCTACCGCATGTGAAACACGTCATCGGTGAACGCTGAGGACGCTGTTGTTGAATTGCTGGTTCTTCGCGATCACCTTCCATAAATAACACTGAAGGCTACTCCATCGGGACTGACCAGTGAAAGGCAGATGCGAGCAGAAGCTGGTTTAAGAGCCAGGTCCTGACTCTGGAGGATGATCCATTGCATCCATTTGTAGGCGATCCTAGACCACTACAAACACCAATCGAAACAACTGAGGACGAAAGGGCACATAAGAAGTGGACGTGCATCTAAAACCAACATCATCAGCAATGAACTCCTTAAGTATGCAGACATCTCTAAATTTATCATGCAAATAATAAATTCTTCCTTCATGTAACACCTCCCAATCGACGCTTAATAGATAGGGTTTACTCTATTTATTGAATAACGCTGTTGAAATAATGAATAATTAGAGAGTTCTTTAACTGTACCGTTCAGTACCATATTTTGTATTCTGTATTTTGAATGTATTGCATATTCCTCAGAATCGTGAATATGTTTTTTGGATCTATTGAAAAAAATCAATATAGATATGTTTCAGCATACACCCTGAAAGGTTGGTGCTTTTGTTCAGCATTTAAGTCTATATTTGATATTTGTTACTAAGGTACCTCACTAATATAGAAAATCTGATGCTAGTGACAAGTTTGGCACTCCTGTGCACGTGGTTGACGTGTTTCCAGAGTTTGGTGCTGATCATGGTATTGTAGCGTGGATCAGCCGGATGGGTACGGACAGTCCCAGCTCAGCTGGGTACAGGACGACTGCGCTGGATACATTCCAAGCACGCCCCCTGAGTATGATAGTATGCATGTATAAGGCCATATGAGAGAGGTTTCTGTGAAATGTCTAAGTCCGTGAGGCCATTTTCGTGTCGCAAAACAAATTCTGCTGTTCTTCTTCTTATTATTAGTTTCATGTTATAATTGGCCAGGAAAGTATTACGAACAGTTAGGAAAGCTAAGAAAAGTTTAGTTAGGTGCGTGCAGTTCCACATAAAACAATCATGCGGGAGTAGTATGTCGCTTGCGGAAGATCTCGCATTGTCCGACAGCTTGGAAGAGTCGGCACCTGTGAACACTGGCAAGAAATATCCATGTACCTCAACTTTGTATGATGGACAGCCGTGCAAGCATGCATTTTCCAGAAATTCGGACTTGAAACTTCACGGCAATCGCGACCATTTACTTCAGAGGGCATACTGTGCGGACTGCAAATACTTATATTCTGTGATGCTGTATGGAGTTACACACGCATTGTCATACAAACATCGTGTGTTGGACGTAACTTTAAAACCTTGCGAACAGAGTGAAAACACAGACGTCCTCGCACCACGCTTCGAAAGTAGACTTCCAATTGTATTAATTCTGACTGGGAAAATGGCCAAAACTAAATGCACAAGGAGATGACAACCTGACTTTCCACAAATACCTTCAGCATCCGCATCCGCAACACCATCAACACAACACCGACAGTACCCACAAGATCAATATGGACAGCACCTGCAGCATAGGCATCGATACCAACTGCAACATCCGGACTGCAGTAAACACTCTGGTAGCACTCATCACCGCAATAACATCCACATCTGTGATGGGATAGCCAATTTCGGTAGTGATAACCACCCCTGTGACAATTCATGATCCAGTGTTACAGGACATTTCGAACAGTTCTATATCTCCTATCAGTTTAGTTATCAATGGGGAGATAAGTCTCACGGAAACCATCATCACCACTTCCGCACCGCGTGCCAGCACTCCGACCTCCACGCACAGCACTATCATGTCAGTAGATCCTGCAATCCAAAAAGCTACCGCGTTTGACAGCCCATACTCGGGGAAACGTCGCTTAGCTCACCAACCCGACATCCGAGCAGTACCTAGAACATCCGCCATTAGACTTATTCAGGCTGTAAAAATTAGAAAACTATCCACACCCACTGTAGCAACACCTCAGCGTAGCATTTCCACCACATCCAGCAGACCACAGGAAAGCACCACTATTACCACAGCCACCACCACAGTGATGACAGCAACTTCGGAATCAGCCACCATTAGGACTCCACACATTATACTCACCACAGCAACAAGTGCATTAGCCAACTTATCCGCAACTTCAACAAACCTGAGCACAGAGAACATTAACATGGACAATATAATATCAGCACCCCCAACCACCATCATGTTCGGATCGTGGAACTCAGACCCGCTAGGACAACTTTTCAGCAGACACTTGTGGCCATTATTGTCGTGAATGCAGCAGAATGTTTGACTAGGTGTGCGGAAAAGTGAACTATTATATTTTTATTTGTGAAATTTCTTCCTTTTTATATATGTTTTTAAAAATTGAAACCCCATCCCTTGGCTGACTACGGTCATCCTACACAGCTATGCAAATTACTGCATAGCTGTGTCTCAGCAAAATAATCGCTGTGGATTCCTATGTTGTAAACGCACTGTGTTCTGTATATGTACACAACACACCGCAGCGAATATGTCTTATTTCTCGTCATGCCATCCCAGCTATTGCTGGGGCTGCCTGATAAACCAGTATTATTAATATATATACTATCTTTCTTATTATTTTTCTTCTCGTGTTAGTATGACTAGACGGATTTGGGATGGCGAGAGCTATCTCTGCAGCCCCGTCAAAATGGGCGGTTTCAAGCTCCAAGTACCTGAATTAATATATATATATATATATATATATATATATATATATATATATATATATATACACACACACACACACACACACACACACACACACACACACACACACACACACACACACACCCACCCACCCCCACACACACACACACACACACACACACAGGCCAAAAATCAAAACCAAAGTATGCCTCCCTCCCAAACTCAGTCGCACCTCTATGTGCTCTTCTCTGATAAATTACACGTCTCTCGCATCACTACTCCTCTCGGCTATGCCCCTACTCAAGAAGTCTATAATTCTTGCCTAGCGTGCTCCCATGCTTTCGATCCGCGATGCGGTATCGTTTGCCATGGGTGTCAAATTATGAGGGGGTGGTGTAGCGTGGATCAGCTGGACGGGTACAGACTATCCCCGCTCAGCTGGATACAGTACGACCGCTCATCATACGTTCCAAGCATTTCCCCCCCCCCTGAGTAGGATAGTATGCGTGTATAAAGACATATGAGAGAGGTTTCTGTGAAACGTCTAAGTCCATGAGATCGTGTATCACGCATGCACATGCATCAGAGCTTCCCTGACAACACGTGTAAGTGTTGGGAGAGAATGCATACTAAAGTGTACCGGGTCGGTGCACGGAATTTCCTTAAATTCTATTCTCGTCGTTCTTGGACTGAAATGAGACGAGGATTCTAAAACTATTTACCTTTTTAAAATCGGACCAGAAATGGCCGAGTTATCCTGATTTAGCTCATTGAAATTCTTTTCAAAATATTACAAGGCCATCAAAAACACGTGTATGTACTAAATGAACGGGGAAGATGTCTATCACGTGATAGCGTCCTCACCCTTCCTATCCGCATGCTGATTGCCTACAGATCGCCCGCTGATTGGCTGGGCGTCTTGCCTATGACGTCACAAGTAGTATAAAAGGAGCGCAAAACCAAGAATCGAGACCATACTTCGTCGAGGGAGAACAAGTGGCAGGTTGTGTGGCAGAGCAGTACAAGACGTGGGTTACTGCTTACTGACTGTGGTTCGCCTATAGCCGCATCAATGCCTCTCGGATTTCAGGTCTTAGTCTCTGGGCCGCAATCATAGCATCCACATCTAGTTTTTGTAAGCCCTCGGACGGCCATCCGGGGGCAACTAATTGAATAGAAGAAGCGTCCCTCATATTCGACCTTTACAGGAGCCTTCCTGCGGATGGGCCCCGCAGCCCCGACGTAATTTCTCCAGTATTTAGAACGAGTGGTGAATCTTGGTGGACAACAACCAGGCTGAAAAGTGGTGATCAAACTTCCGTGCAGCATGTTGTGTGTTAATTAACTTTTAGGCCGCAGTCTGGTGGGACTCTACCTGGTATGCCGCAAGAGCTATGCGGTGTACCATGTATGGTGTACCCAGGAATGTACATGCATTTTATAATCATAACTTTCAACCATAGCCCTTCATGTTATGGGCAGCTTTCAAGATTCCGATACTGTATTTGTATAAGCTATTATGACTATCTAGTGGACATCCGCAACTAGAGTCGTTCTTCTTCACCGTCTTTGAGAGTGAGCTGCATCAACAGTTTGCCTGCAGAGATTTCCCAGCAACTCGAGAATCGTGCCATCTCGCATTCCTCATCTGTGATGCAGCATCTACAGTGATTTATTAACCTTTTCCGCACCAATGACTAATAGGTACTCATTTAGCTATTGTATTCATTTGTTTCTTTACAGATACTGATGACTAATAGGTACCGACCGGTCGTCTGAGACCGCATTTTAAAATTTATATCTTTAATGTAAATATTATCCTTACTTTTGTGCTTATGACTAACAAGCACCGCAAGGTCCTATGACCTGATTTATTGTCGCTACTGGTATAGTTAGTTTATATATATGGCAGCAGCCATCCTAGTTACTTGTTTTGTTTATTTTACATAAAATACTAGGACGGCAATACGCCAGGCTATGCTATACAGCAACAATAAATCTGCATCACTTTTCCCCCCAGCATCAATTTTACACTGAGGTCACTGTTCATCTTCTCAGTGCGCGAACATGACATGTAATCGACTAAACCTGGCTATTCTAGCTCGATAGGATAGGTTTAAAGGTGGTTAGGGACAACCGTTCCTTAGGAGACATTTGTGTAAGTTTCTTTTTCAGACGTAGTGGATATGTAACACCACACATCAGCTAGATTTTGTAAAATTGGCCAGTTACCTTAGGGCCTCTTATTATATTGAGTGATTGTCTCTTTCTACGCTCCTCCAGCCGCAAGGCTAATTAATTGTCTGGACCTCCCATCGCCACGTTGGCATGATTCGACTTGGGAAACTATTGGGGTTTCCAAGCGGCGACGGTCAAAGTGTCGATTTCGCATACACCTCCTCTGTATCTTCGGATACCAGTTAGCATCGATAACCTCGCCAAAGTAGGAAGCACTGCGAAAAGATATTTATTTTACCTGGCCGGCAGTGCATCTCTGGGCATCCTGAAACTTAACCCTAATGACAGGCAACTGTTAGTCGCCGGAGCTGGATCTTAGATGGTCCGCCCGTGACACACACTGGGTGCGGTCTTGGAACCCACACACCCTCACGAGAAGGTCACTAGAGATGGATAGCTACCTCTCACTCCCCGCTATAAAATTTTAGGTGCTTTTCAAATTGCTTGTGTAATATTGACTTGTCCTAGTGATGTTGTATATGGTTGTGGTGTGATATGTAACCAGATCGTTATGTGATTCTGAAGCTGTCACTCCGTAACATGTCCGGTCGCTGCCCTTCTGAGGGAGATGCTCTGGAGAGTGACCTTAGAGAAACCGAGCATCTTCGCCAGTCAGGCTAATGTATCAAAGATAGGTAGAAATTCCTGCCACTTGCGGCCAAAGCTTGGAGATAAATCTAACAACTAACTGGTAGTTTAAGATTTAGCAGTAGGACCACATAAATAAAAGTGGCAACTACCAATACACTATCTTGGACTTACATAAGATGACTGTGTTGAATTCTACGGAAATCATCCACCCATCTTCACTTAATACAGCATGCATCACATTAATTATAATTTCGGTAGGTTGACTCACACTACACTTAGCATAGGTTTGAACAAGTGAGTGGCCCTTTGTGCCAGCTCTTTTTCTCCACTTCGGCGTTGAAGGCATTTTCCTGTGACGCAGGCCCATGTGAGGCACTTTCCTCTCGCAACAATAATATTTTATATAATGGTTTATATTAAACTATATAAGTGGCCTCGTTAGAACGCTCCCTTGCAGGAATACCTTACGGATATATAAGGATCGGTGCAGTACCTCTGACGAATCCACGTTAACAAGACACAAACTTAGTTCTATGTACTGTATATTTTCTGTCTTGTGCTAACAAACGAGTACCATTGTTTGTATAGTACATTTTTAATTATCATGTCTAGGCTCCTAAATTGAGTTCCATCATACCGGTGACACAAATAGTCGGGATGAGACGGTGAGGTTCAATCTCGGCAGCAATGATCGCACAGCCCCACTGGAATGTTATCATTCCACCGGCTCTAGAAGTCGGTCTTTGTACTTTTCAGAGATTCGCGATACGCATCCGTAATGTCGAGAACTGCAGCTAACCAGCCCTCCCACACATCCAGTACATGCGGTGCGGTGCAATGGAGCGGTGCAGCAGAACGGACTAATGCATACCCCCGCGAGCTACAGTGTGTTCAGCACAAAATTACTGGTGTCTTGCCTCAAAAAGAGGACAGGTTAGGAGTCTGTTCCTCGGTGCCACATTGGCGCTATACCAGCTACACGGGTCACATCTTGTTCGTGTGCTTCTTCAGACCACAGTACCCTGTCTGAAGATGGAAGATTATTGTTTGTTGACATATGCCAAGTCTGCTGATGTGGTTGTGCTGAGAGGGTGTATAACAATCTCTGTTTTGCCCGTGTATATATACTTGTTTCTAGGGAGAGTTATTACTTCTTTGTATGAGGTGAAGTACGAGGCTATGGAAGTTGGATTTCAGCATTGGCTAACTGATCTGCTGTCTCATTACCCTGCATTCCACTGCTGCACAACATTGTTGTTTATTCATATTGTATGTAGACCTTCATGCAGCTTTCTGCCAGGTTATCTGTGGGTCCAGACATGATGGACTGCAGCAGAGATAACGAGTCTGCGAGGCATACTATGTTTTGATATTGTACTCCGCTTTCAACAAGATGGCGTGTGGTCGCTCAGAAGGCCTGCTTTTAAGTGTTGTGCATGAGCTCATTGACCGCACTGGAATGAAGCGAGGAAGTTGTTCCATCTGGATCCTTGAAGCACGGCCCGCATGCAGAATTGTGGACTACGTTCTCCACCGATCAGTCTGTAAAAGCATGGAGTCATGTGTTCTGTGGACAATGTCTGTCCATCATTTCCAGTGTGAGAATTTTCAGCCGGAATGTCAGCTGCTCCCTCTTTGCTGTCAGCCCTGTGGTATCCGGTCTGATATCTGGTAAGGCACATCGTGGTCGCCAGTCACGGGGACAGAGCACCTCTAATTGAGGTGGGTTGTTGTTCAGAATATCATCGTGCATTATATGCAAGTCACTGTACTTCAAAGACTGTCTTTTGAGTCTGTTTTTTGTTTTGTTCTTGAGTTTCTGGTGGGGCGGATGTGTGTTGCCAATCTCTTTGCCATTTTCGCCTGTATAAGGGCTTTGCAAACTCGCCATTTCTTCAGTGGCTTAGGGTAAGCAGTTTTTTCCTTTTCTCTAATTAGCGTGCTCCTCATGGGACTAATTCGGAGACATATGTTTTGCACCGTGTCAACCGTGCTTTTATTTATTTTGGAGACTGTTCTCCAGGTTATTGAGACGTATTCAGCAATGGGTCTTACAGCGCTAGTATAAACCTGGCGAAAGATTTTTAGGTTGCGCCCCAACTTTTTCACAGCCAGTGTGTTCATCAACGAGAATTTATTTTCTGGGTGCTCTTGCATCCACGACCTCTAAATGGGGGTTCCATGCCAGCCGTTTATCCAGTATCGTCTCTTCAGCAAATTTGAAGTGACCACTTGGATCAAGGGAGACTGGAAAGAGTGAGACAACGTTTTATCTAGATGCCTGCTTAATGGGAAGTTGTTTTGTTCACAAACGAGTCACGATTCTGCTTGGACTTTAAAAATGGACGTATTCATATGTGATTTTCCAATGATAACGTGGTAGAACATCACCGCCGTATTAGAGGGCTAGTAATGGTGTGGGATGGTCTCAGTTTTGGCGGCCGTGCATACCTCGAATGTGTGCCGAATTGCTCTCTAATTGGTGTGAGGTAGAGGGATCAACATCTTCATACATTTATCCGGCCCTTGGCGGTGCAATAGAGACATAGAGCTCGTTCTGATGAATACTAATGTGCGACTACCAGACTCCCCACCCCCACCCACACACCCCCCCCCCCCCGGAGGTGGATGGGGAGGGGGGGGGGTATCAAACACTTTAAAAACGTGTTTAAAATCGGAAGACGAAAGAGTGGATAATTTCAACCTTGTTCAAATGCAAATGCAATTGTAAATAAATTTTTTAAACTATTTCAAATAATTCAAATGCTTTCATAAGCATTTGATTTCTATAATGCTCATATTAGATATGAGATTCATAATTTGGGGGATAAATGGGCTAAACAGTTGTACACTGTGTTATAATATGCACCATATAGGAGTATCTTTGAGTTAAATCGATTTTCAACAGTTCAAAGGTTACAGGCACCCATATAGTCAAATTCGTGTTAAGAGATCTATGTAAGTGAACATCTGCATACAGAACCAAAGATCAAGGGTAATACAGATACAATTAGCTTACTGAATTGATGAATCGAGTTTTCCAGTCAGACATATGACGGCATAATCAAATACGTCACATTTAGGCTGGCGCCATAATCAATTACGTCATGAATGACGCTATTTGGTCCATCATAGACGCTTAATACTTTGTCAATCTGTATGAATTGTATGTCTGTACTATTTAGTAAACATTCTGTTGAATATTTTGAAACTAATTTGACTCGGTGCCGTTGCTGCCATAAGCAACAGCATACCTGTATAGTTTTCTGGAAATTGAGATTTAGAGAGTGCATGGATAAGCTTGGATGGGGCTTATCTAGAAATGGGCGGGTTGTAGCCAAAACATCATTCATCCATCTGGAGTTTCATGCTTAGTTTAAGATCAAATATCTTGCTGTGGATAAGTGTTGGAGTGAGGTACTTTCTACTAAACATCTGAGAGTAGGGATCTAGTTTATCCATACGCCTGCCTGACATAGAGGTTAAGTCACTAGCAATAAACAGGACAAGTGCAATCGTTATTTGCTTTGGTTGTGAGCCAGTGTAATTATACGTATTCGGCTTGTTCATGAAACTGGCGTTTGTCGGACTGCAGTGATTTGCAGGAAAATTGTTTTCAAAGTATTTAACAGAAGTGAAAATAAAAAGGTCGTCGTTTAAGGCAGGTGATTTCTTAATAGAGGTTAAATGTTTAATTATATATTATAGACAGATAAAGCAGATTTGACTTCAAGTTATTGTTTAAAGTAATAAATAATTAATTAATTTCATAAGGGTATGTATTCATGTAGACATGATGGACTACAGCAGAGATAACGAGTCTGCGAGGCATACTATGTTTTGATATTGTACTCCGCTTTCAGCAAGATGGTGTGTGGTCGCTCAGAAGGCCTGCTTTTAAGCAATGTACGTGAGCTATATAATTGCTATATCATTGCTATACAATTGGTAATAAATATCTTAGTAGTTAAAGTTTAAATAAATACACATTCTTGGAGCTAAAATCCGTTTAGTTTGAAAATGATTGAGCTGAAAATAATTCTCGTTTAGGAATAGGTTGCTTTTAGTCAAATTGTTTTCAAATGAACACACTTTAAGATAACTTTTCTACTTGGTTGACTGATGTATTTGCTGCCTATGACAGCAACAGCTTCCATTCAAATTAATTTCAAAATCCTCAACACCTTTCCTGTACTGTTACATTCAAATTGAGATGTAAAGGCTATTTCAGCGCTTACATGGTTAAATAACCTATACATTAAAAAAACTTGTTAGTTACTAAATGATTTGACTGAGTGCCTTCTCACACAGGAACCAATAACTTTCAGTCAAATTGTTTTCAACTGTGCATTCATTATGAGATATTCCTTTCTGTTGAGCAATTTATGCAATTAACGCTTTCAATGGAATACTTTAAATCTCATTGTCCAGGCAACCATACCGGAAAACTGTTTAATATTTTGAAACTAATTCGACTTGAATCCCATGCTGTCTCAGGCCACAACAACTTCTAGACAAATTAATTTCAAAATATTCAACATAATATTTCGTACGTCATAAAGAATGTCTTGCCTAAGGTCTGTATCATTTCGGTGCATACACCTGCTACAATGTATGACAAATTCTGGTGAATATTTTGAAACTAATTCGCTCGCTAGCACTGGCTCTCAATGACGGAGGTAGGGTGCTGGGAAGAGAATGTCCAAGATTTGAGATATATGGCCTAGAGGGAATAAACATTTACAGTTTTAGGTATGCCCCGGAACTCTCTAGCTAAGCTCCTCCCACGATTCGCCTGTGTTGGGATCAATCGATCCCTGCCCTCTTTAAATCTAAATTTCCAGAACAGCAACGGTGCCCAGTCAAATTAGTTTCAAAATATTCGACAGAATGTTTATTAAAGAGTAGACGTACAATTCGTACAACTTGTCGGATTATTAAGCGTTTAAGACGGACTAAATGGAGTCATGCATGCTGTAGTTGATTATGACGTCATATGACGTTATATGGCGGATGTATAAACTGGAATTTAACCCATTTCATCCTGAATTCAGTATGCACAAGTAAGCTAGAAACGGTAACCATTTCTTAAAGATTAGATTTAATATTGTTTGTTTTGATTACGATTTTGCAAACGTACACATATTATAGCTACTATCTTAATCCTTATCACATTAATGCCAAACACAATTGCTACAGTCAGTAGACGAAAGACTAGTTGTAAATATGGGGTTTAAGGAGTGGCTACCTTAGAACCCGCCGAGACCCTTGAGAATCTTTTGGGACTCGTACAAATATTTGTTTATGACCTTTGGCCCTGTGTGCTTGAAATTGCTTTCGACCTGGTGTAAATACGTCATCTTTTTCGTGAATATTCATAATGCATCTTTGTAGTATAATTAGCAATGCGCGCCAATAAGTAACTGGTCGCATTGGACAGTTACTGAGTATGTGTTTATGTATGAAATTAGATTAGTCATCAACGATTGCACAAGAGCAGGCGATGCTGTGTTTAATGCATGGGTTATGGATGACTGTTTTACGAGTTATAAAGGACTGTTTTATGAACTGAATTGTCAATGGCGTGATATTATTACAGCAATAGAAAGTAGATTGCCGTGAGCTGTTGCTCGGTACTGTTGCTGTGTGGCAGGTTCCCACACGATGTAAATTACGTTGTACCAGCGATTCGGTCGCCGTGACCAAGAACTGGGTATAAACTGAATATATTAGGGGAGCCAAGGTTGAAAAAATCACTTCACGTATCGGAAAGTAGTTTTTATCTGTGTTTTTTCCTCTTCCTATTAGCATAGGTTTTTTGGAAAATGCTTATTAGCAAGAATATCCGTCTTGCAAATTCTAGATTTTGTCATTTAACTACTCTATTGACAACCACATTTCTACATTGTGACAGAATATGTGTTTTAGTGGAATAAAGTAAGAATCTCAAAAGCAACTCCGATTTTGATCATGAAACATATAGAGGGCCATACACTACATAAGCACAAACACTTTCAAGACCACTGGCCGTTTCATTCTTACGAAATTGGAATTTATTTCAAATAATTGTGAAATTTTGTCATTTTTTTGCTATAAGCAGAATTACTAAATGATGAACCATTGGAGAGCTTTTGCACTCACAAGGCCAACACTTTCCAAAAAACAACGGACACGTTTTCCCTTCGTTTTGACATATAATATACCTATATATACCTCGGGGATGAAAAGTTATTAGGCATTTGGTACCTCTACCCCTATTGTGAGCCTCAGTATAGGTAAGTAACCGTTAAAATCACTGTTTTCACAAAGGTCAGGAATCAGATAGATTCAAGGAAATTGTATTATTCTAGATCAGGTATGCAAATAGACTTAAAACAGACCATTTCACAAGTTTCAAACTAGTATTTTGTAGATTTCAAACACATCTCAGATTTTAGATTATCACGCTTTACCATTGAAACGCAAAATTAACATTGTCCATATATATACACACATATCAGCTAAGAATTGAATAAAGTACTCATCCAGAAAAATAGGCATATATGCAGACAGGCCTGGCAGAGAAACAAGGTAGTCTTAGATCATGTGGAGGACAAAGGAATTGCAGTATTATGAAAACAGATCATCTTGTATGTACAGTGAAACCTCTCTTCAGCGACCACTTCATGGGCCATTATAAGTGGTTGCTGAAGACATCTGTTCACCTAATATGGCTATTACTGCAGTTAACAACTTATGTGACCACAGGCTCGTTGTTTTTAAAGACGGGTTGTCTTTTGACCACCCTTCTATAAGAACCACCATCTTGTGGTTCCAAATGTAGTTGGTCGCTATAGACAGGTTTGACTGTATGTATATGTGTGAGTATGTATTATCTGTGTGTGCGTGTGTGCATGTCACATAGGCCATATTCGAAAGATTTAATCCCGTCCACATAAATTCTCCTTCGACCCGCAGTAACAGGCCGCAACACAGATTTCACCAGCGCTGCCACAAAGCCAGGCCTTTATACAAAGTGGTTTGTCTTTATATGTCTTGCAGCTACAATATGATTTTAGTAACTGTTTTATTTCTGGTTTTGGAGACTTTGTTATTTTAATTGTTGTAAGAACTCCATCTGATACAGACCTTCCAAATCCGTATGTTGGATCAGGTAGTCCAAGAACATGATTATGAGCATTTTTGTACATAGCAATTTGATAGAGATCCCGATAGCAGTATAGCAAAAAGGCATCTTCTGTTGGAGGAAGTGTCCGTAAATCACTTCTGAATGATGCAAACACGTTCTCTCAAAAGGTCCAATGATGAGAAGGTGGATTTGTTATATAAGGATGCTACGATCAGTATAACATCTTCAATCACGTCCACAGAGGTATCCATATTATATAGCTGGCGGTGTCGCTACCTGTGATGACATAGGTCGCAAATAAGATGGAGGAGATGTATTTGGCTGTGTGGTTCAGCATAGTTGTCAGACGAACTACCAAGTCGTGAATAGGAAGAAATTTCTCCATGCGTAGCATCCACATTTCTTTTGTAATGCTCACAGTACTATGGTATATGGCCATCATTATCATGCCAGTGTCATCTGAGTAAATTACTACACGATGCTGGTTCAGTTTGTTCAGTAAATTGCAATATGCGCTATGAGGTGCGTATCAGCATCTTCATGGTCCAAGCAGAATAATTCATTAATGCCAACAACACCATTTATGGTCACTGACAACGCTTTACATGAGTTCTTAAATGTTCCACCTAAAATTAATGTAATAGCATTCAGCTTTTGTCTCGACTCTGGCTTTATCCATTCTTCTGAGACGTAGTCCACTATATTTTGCCTTCATTTTCGCATTCCCCATCAACTTGGCCCATGTAGGAAGTAGTACCCTGATGCAGGAATGTATTCTGCGGTTTCAACTTTAGTCCTGTTCTGTCGTTCTTGTTTTGTTTCAAACTCTTTGTTGGCCCAAAGTCATATCTATCTCCAAACGAAATGTATTAAGTCACAACCATCAGGCTTCATAGCGATTATCTTGTTGAGATACGCATCTTTGAAATCTTCAAATGTACTAGTGCCAATGTTTTGGGATTTCTGTAGGAAACACATCGCATCTACATGAAATGTGGTTGGCATAGCACAAACCGGCAGGTACGAAGGCTCATCCATTGTTGCATATGTTTTCATTTCATTATAATTATCTTCTTCTTCTTCTTCTTTTCGATCGCTGGTATCACACTTGGAGAGCCGTTCTCAAGATGAAATCTGTGGTTTTCTGCAGGTCTTCCACAGGCCCATACAGCTTTTCAAGAATAGAGGTTGACAAAGGCCAGATCTCTTCTCTCAGCAGCTGATACGTACTGCAACATTGAAGTATGTGCTCTGTGGTCTGTTCTGCTTTTCCACAAGGACAAGCGGGCGATGTCGTACGGTGGAACCGCCTGTACATGTGTTGGTTTAGTCTGTTGTGTCCAGTTCTGAGACGAAAAATGGTCACTTGCTCTGGCCTCGAGAGATGATGGTAGGCATCTTCTGATTGAGGTGTTCTATAGAGGGACTTAATGATAGTCTTCATCTCTGTATGGGTAACCATGTTTTCTGTCTGATTCTCTTCTGCACCCACCTTTGCCATCTTGTCTGCTTCCTCATTTCCTTGGACTCCACAGTGTGATGGGGATCCACTGCAGTGCTATCCGAAAGCATTTGATGGTTTGTAGTGCTTCTTCAAGTTGTGGCAGCTTACCTTTGGTGATAGCCTCAAGGACGGAGCGGGCATCAGATAAAAAGACAATCTGTGCAATAGGGTCTGCTGTTCTGCTGATGGTATTAGCTGCATGAACCAGTGCTTCGACTTCAGCTCTGTAGTTTGTGCAGTGTTTGCCTGTCGGTATTGCAGCTGACTCATGTTGTCCGTTTGGATACTGTATGTGCAGTCCGGCACCTCCGCTCCTAATTGCATCTTTGGCTGATCCATCTGTGTAGATCCTTATCCATGTCTCCTGAGGGTACATTTCTTCCAGCATGGCTAGGGTCAGGGCTTTCTTGCTCACATCACTGTGTTCATTTTTGGTTGTGAGATGAGGTACTGTGGTGCGAATAGCTATGCTCTCTAGTTTGTTTTCCCAGGGTGGAGGATCAAGGGTGTGGTTTGGATCTTCTATTTGTGCTGGCAACATCTCTTGGTGTTTCCTTTGAAGTGCTTTTGTCTCTTTCACAACACTTGATCTTTTAAGTCTTCCTGATGACAGCTGTGCTTGCCTGATCTTCATCGGGTGGTTATTGAACGATTTGAACTTTGCAGCTTGGATCAGTGCTTTGCATTCCCTTCCTTTGCTAAGTGGGGGAATGCCTGCTGTCTGCTCCATTTTTTCTATTGGTGTTGATCTCATTCCACCAGTGATGATGCGCAGTGCCTGGTTTTGTACTCTGTCGAGGTTCTGTTGATGAGATTTAGCTGTTGTCATCCATGAGCTGGATCCATACTCAAGGTGTGGTCGTACGGCACCTAGGTAGATGGTCTTGAGGATCCTTTCATTGGCACCCCACTTTGTTCCTGCCAGCTTCCTCATGATGTTTAGCTTTCTTCTGGCCTTTGCCTCTGCATTCTGGATGTGCTCCTTCCATGTTAATCTTCTGTCATATGTGACTCCCAGGTATGTCTGCTGGTCCTCGTATTCGAGTGGAGTACCGCCCAGTGTCAGATTGCCAACCTTGGTTTTGGTGGACAGTGTGAATAGCATGGCTGATGATTTTGCTTTGTTGATGGTAATACACCAGCGATTGGCCCAAGCTGTAATTCTGTCCAAGGCGAGCTGCAGTCTGTACGTGGCAGTCGTTGTGTACTCCTCGGTGCACCAGATTACGAGGTCATCTGCATAGAGGGCTGCTTGGATCCCATTGGGCAGCTCTGCTACAATGTCATTGATGAAGAGTATGAACAGAGTAGGTGATAATACTCCGCCTTGTGGCACCCCTTGTCTCAGCAATACATTCCGTCCAGATTGTCCATCCACCAGCACCCTAGCTCTGCGATTGTGTAGGTATGACTTGGTCCATCGGAACATGTTGCCACCGATGCCTGTGCGCCGGAGCTTCACGAGGAGACCATCCTTCCACACCTTGTCAAATGCTTTCTGCAGATCGATAAAGGCAGCTAGCATCACCTTCTTGGCTTGAAAAGTGTCCTCTATGACCTGTGCAAGATGTGTTGTGTGATCTTCTGTGCTCCTGTATCTTCTGAATCCGGCCTGCTCTGAAACTATAATGTTCTCTGACTCCAGGTACCACTGCAACCGCTGGTTGATGATGCGCTCCATGGTCTTGCATATGCACCTTGTAAGACTGATAGGACGGTAGCTCAGCACTTTCGTCTTGTTCTTTCCTTTTTTCAGAATAGGAGTCATTCTGGCTTCCTTCCAGCACTGAGGAACCTCTCCATTGGTCCAACTGAGATTAAAGATGTCTAGCAACTTGCGAAGAGATGCATTACCAAGGTGTTGGATCATTTCATTCGTAATGCCATCTGGCCCGGGAGATTTCTTCTTTTTCAGTTGGCGGATAGCCTTCTTCAGTTCTGTTAAACTAATGTCAACTTTCATTGCATCGTGAGTGTTGGTGTCTGTTCTTTCCTTTTGCTCTTTTCTAAGCTCCCTTTGACGCATTCGTGGTATAGAAATGTTGCTTTCTTTTGCATATGCCTTCGCAAAGGCATCTGCTGCCATCTTTCCTGTCAGTGTTTGTCCATCTTCTTCAAGAGTAATCTTCTCTCCCCTGACACCCTCATCATTGAGTGCTTTAGTCAGTCTCCATAGTTTTGTGGTGTCTCTCTCTAAATTAAACCCTGCCGTCTTTTCCCTCCAGCTTCTTCTTTTGGCCTCCAGCTTGGTCTTTAGATACCTGGCTTTAGTTTGTTGTAGCGTGATGTGGTTTTCATGACAGGGATTACCCTCTGCATCTTCTCTGGCCTTGTCTAGTTTATCATGTGCTGCTTGCAGTTCTGTTGTCCAGTAGGGGCGGTAGTTTTTCCTGAACCCTCGAGGAATCGCTTCATTGGCAGCCTTGAGGATACTTGAATTAAATTCCTTGACCACATTGTTGATGTTTCTCCCTTCTACTGCTATATTATGGGTAAGCTCATTGGAACGAATGCCGAACAGACTCCAATTTGCCTTTTTGTAGTTCCACCTTGGATGTTGAGGTGAACTGGTCGAAATACTTCCAGAAAGAGAGAGGAGGACTGGGCGGTGGTCGCTTCCTCCTAACTGCGATCCGACCACTCTACTGAGGTTTCTGTGAATGTCTTCTGTACAAAATGCCAAGTCCGGCGTTGCTGTCGAGTGCCATCGGCGCGAGTAGAAGGTAGGCTGATCTGTGGGATCGTTGACAAGTAAAAGGTGCTTTTCATCTTGCCATGCTTCAATGTCTTCTCCTTGTTTATCAAGTGTTCTGTATCCCCAGCTCTGGGACTGGCTATTAAAGTCTCCCGCAATGAGGAAGTGGCAGTCCGGGACCTGGATTGTGTCAAGTGAGAGATTCTTGTCATTAGGGCAGTAATAATTGACAATTTCAATCACAGAGTTGCTGGTTGTTACCTTGATCTTGATATATTCTGCCTCTTCCATAAAGGTTTTGATCTGGCTGGCGTTCACGCTGTTTCGGACCAAGGTCATCACCCCACCTTTCTTTCTTCCTCTTCGATCACACCGGAAAATCTGGTAACCTCTGATCTTAAATGGTTTTCCTTCTTGCAGGTGTGTCTCTTGAATGCAGCAGATATCAATGTTGTTTTCGTACAGGAACTGTTCGAGCTCTGATTTCTTGTTGGTAACCCCTTCTGCATTCCAGTGCATGATGTTGATACTGGGGTTCTCTTTGGGTTTGGTCTTCTCTTTCCGTTGGCCAGTAGCTCTCCATCCTCGTCCCCTGGCTCCACAAGACGAGTTGATGGGACCTCCAGTAGCTGAGGGTGGGCTCCTTCGAGGCATGGAGCCCGGCGCTGCACCTGCCTGGCGGATCCTCACAGGGCGAGCACCAT
The DNA here is from genome assembly GCA_034401795.1 of Chaetoderma sp. LZ-2023a. Taxonomy (NCBI): domain Eukaryota; kingdom Metazoa; phylum Mollusca; class Caudofoveata; order Chaetodermatida; family Chaetodermatidae; genus Chaetoderma; species Chaetoderma sp. LZ-2023a. Next base: position 2,845,268 of record CM067368.1, read on the forward strand.
TTCGATTGATTCGATCTCCAAGTGTAATTTCATTAGCGTTGTGCATAATGCTCTGGTTAGCCCCTCCAAATGTCTGGATTGACACCCAGTGGGTTACACCCCTGCGCCACGTTGAGGCCGAGCATATAGTCTTAAACAGGGGTTAGGTGTTAGTGAACCACTTAATAAGTGGTTCAAACTAACAAATATACGACTGTACTCTCTATTCGTATATTTGTTGGTAGACGTCAGGGTTTCAAAAGGGGGCACTATTTATTTAGTGTTTAGCTCTTTCCCCGACGTCTTGGTGTTATATATTTGTATTATATATTGTAGTAGTATGGGTTTCCTCTTTCTATAAAACACCATGGCAACCTATAAGCGTACCCTAAGCCTTAAAATAACACCTAAGGGGTGGGTGTCATGGCTATCGGCGTGTATAATGGGTTAAATGATGTCGTTGGCGCGGGACCTGCTGCTTTGCAGGGGCTTATCAATGTTACTAAAACTGTAGGGAATGTAACAGTGTCAAATGAGGGGGGTCAAGGAAAAGCTTCTAGAAGATGTTCTTATTGTAAAAGGCGAAGTTTGTAACATAGAGGAAATCGAGTCAGATAGGTTGCTAGTGAAGATGAAAGTTCCACTAGAAATTCCAGATGACAGAATCATGAATGAACTCAAAACGTATCCCTTTGACAGAACGCTAGAAAATTGTGGAAGACGCATCTGGTTTGATTAAGTGGATAGCCCTTTACCAAGCAGATTGATGCTTGATGGCAGCTTTGTCCTGCCCTTGTGGTATAGAGGGCAAATTAAAGAATGCCGGATCTGCCTAAGTACTGACCATTTGGCAACAGATTGTCCCAATCGAAACAAATGTTTGCTCTGTGGTTCAGTTGACCATTTTAAGTGGCGCTGTCCAAAAAATCAAAACAAGCCCTCCGTATCAGAAGATAATCGCCCATTAAGGATGCAACTGAGTCAAATGCATCTGAAGCAATCACTACGGAAGCTGTTGTTGTGGTTCATACCACTGAAAATGGTACAAACAAATCATCAAATCCTGTTAAAGTAACTGCAGTTGATGAAATTCAACTATTAGAGGAGGGTGTAGCCTTAAGTCAAGAAAATAATCAAAATGCAGTGGAGCCAAACGTGGCTGTAAAAGACACGCAGAAAAATGATGATCATACAGAAGAGTCAGTTTACAATTCCTTAGAAGATGAATTAAAATTAGAACAGGATAAGTTTAGGACTCAGAAGACGGAAAGTTCAGTCGATGTTCCGCTAAGCCCACTTGATTTAACTGCACCAACAATTGCAGAGGATTAAATACTGAAGTCAAGCAGCGCCACTTGTTTGAAGAATTAGCAAATGAGAGAGTTGATATTGCTTTTCTACAAGAGACCAAAATTCAAAAAACTGGAGTGTATGAATCTCTCAAAGATATTTCAAAAGGGCAGATTTTCTATTCTTTATCACAAGATAATAGTGCGGGAGTGGCCATTCTTATCCTGCTCGGCTGTCTCAACTATGTTGATGTTATATCGTCGTCATCAGATACAAATGGACGATGGATTTGTGTATCAATTGATGTACTAAACACAAGTTTTAATTTAATGTGCCTTTATGCGCCAACCTCTCATCAATTGCACCGTGAATTTCTAAATGATGTTTCCACAATAATTCAAGACAGAACGCCTGAAAACCTAATTATGGGCGGTGACTTTAATTGCATATTAGATGAAGTTAAAGACAGAAACGCTAGGTCTAATTTTAATGACACATCCCATAATATTTTGAAACACATGTGTGAATATAAAAGCTTGTTAGACACTTATCGGATTGAAAATCCAGAGGGCAGGGACTTTACTTGGTTTTCAACTGATGGAAAGAAAGCATCCAGATTGGACAGGATCTATGTAGAATGCTCATTGAAAGGTTACATGTGTAAAACTAACATAAGACCAGTAACTTTCTCTGATCACAATATGTTTTCGATCACATTAGACAATGATGACTGGATCAAACGAGAAGATGGATTTTGGAAACCCAATGTAGCGTTGTTACGAGATAGTTCTATCGCAAATGTGTAGAAAGTTGTTGAAGGCATTGGGATGAAAAGAGAAGTTTGTATGAATGTATAACAGACTGGTGGGAGGATGTTAAATCCGACCTGAAACATATTTCAAGGCAGTATTCCATCATGAAAGCACGAGAAATGCGAAAGCGTAAAAAGGCGCTTCAGAGGTCGGTGTGTAAAATTAATAAGAAAATTAACGATGGAGAATATAATTATTACGAGCTATTAGTTAAATTAAAAGGTAGACTAAATGAAATAGAGCAATATGAGTTTGATGGGGCCAAAATAAGGTCAAGAGCACAAATGCACACTGAGGGTGAAAGCAAGAGGTATAGAGAAGAAATTAATGCGCTCACTGAAGAGTAATGATGGTGTATCAGTGTCCTCAAATGCAGAGATGATGGAAACAGAATCCAAATTTTACAAATCATTGTATAAATCTCAGGGAACTGATAAAGCTGCAACTAGAGATATTTTAGCTAATATAGCGCAAAGACTTCCAGATGCATGTCGCGAAAGTTGTGACCAATCACTAACAGTTGATGAGTTGACAAAATTCCTCAAAGGTATGAAGTTAAAAAGTCTCCTGGCTGCGACGGACTTCCAGTCGAATTTTATCAAACATTCTGGCACATATGTGGCTCAGTATTAGAAGAAATAGCAGCTAGCATTTTTAAGCAAGGGCATCTCCCTCCATCGCCCAGTCCTAGGCGAAGTAATTGATGAGGATCAAACGTGCTCTGTACCAGGAACAACAGTATTAAACAACACATTGCTTATACGAGACCTTATTCAATTAGTTGAACAGGATTGCATCCCAGCAGCAATAATAGCACTTGATAACGAGAAGGCATTTGACAGACTTGAATGGGATTTCTTGTTTAGGTCTTTAGACCATATTGGCTTTGATTCCAGATTTATTAAATGGGTCAATATTTTATATACTGATATAACAAGTTGCTATTTAGTAAATAATCATCTATCTGAACCTAAAGTGTTAGAACGAGGTGTCAGACAGGGTTGCTCATTGTCTCCGCTTCTATTCGTCATAGCTATGGAATCGCTGGGGGCCACATTGAGGCAACGTAATGATTTTCAAGGAATATGTATACGTGGCGTAGAAAGGCCACTAAAAGTGTCTCAATATGCAGATGATACGACTGTGTTTGCGGGTAAAAATTATGATTTTAGAATTTTAAATGAAATATTGTCGGATTTTCAAAAGGCATCAGGGCTTAAGGTCAATAGAGACAAATCTAACGGATTATTTTTGGGCGCTTGGAAGGACAGAATTGACAATGTTATGGATATTAACTGGTCAGATGATGTCATAAAGATTTTGGGTATTTACTTTGGTAGAGAACAGGACGTAATAATAAACTGGGAAGAAAGGCTATACAAGCTAAAGTGTGCATTAGTAAATTGGAAACGAGGTCGCCTAACTGTATTTGGCAGGACATTTGTCCTCAATAATTTAATTTTATCTGGACTGTGGTATACCGCTTCTGTAGTTCATATGCTCAAATCAGTCGAGTCAAAGATCAACACGTTACTTTTGTCCTTCTTATGGGAGGACAAGGTCCATTTAGTATCGCAGTCAATCCTCACCAATGAAAAGCATGATGGAGGCCTGGATTTGATTAATGTTTTAGCAAAGTGTGCTTCTCTAAAACTGAAATTCTTGAATACGTTACTCACTTCAAACTCATCTTGGTCAAGTGTTGCAAGGACACTTCTACAAAGGTACGTAGATCCATTTCCAGTAGAATGTTTAATTTTGTGCAATAAACTGCCACCTAACTATCAGAAGATACCAAACGTATATAAAGAACAGCTCGAAGCTTTAAAGATATTTACACGATCAATGCCACAACCCAGTTGTTGGGAAGATGCCTTAGGGCAACGTCTTTGGGGCAACGAGGTGATTCGTGATAATGATGCTGTATTATATTTGCCCTCTATGGCCAAAAATGGCATTCAATATTTACGTGATTTAGTTAATCCAAAATCTCGCAAATGGATTGCGATGCAGGATGTAGCAAGAGCAACATCAATGAGGCATATTGATGCCCAACGCTTATTTCTTAGAATAAAGAATGCAATACCTGGTGAATGGTTCAAATTGGCGAAAGCACGTGGCAACAGAGATATGTTGCAACCAACATTAGTATTTAAGTCAGAGCATATAAAATACAACATGGCATCTGGTAAGAAATGCTAATGTAAAGTCGGAGACAGACTCCTATTGCAGTTAGGCATTGGAACACTTTAGGATGCACGCCAAAGAACTGGACAAATGCGTGGAAAACAATATATCTACCTTGTCTACCAGCAAACGCACGGGACCTGGCATGGCGATCACTCCATCGAAGGCTATGGGTCTGATCTATGGCCATCTGATTTATATGTGCAAAATAACAAGTACAGACCGGTGTTCATTATGTAATATTGAGGAGGAAACAATAGACCATCTGTTTACACAGTGTTGTATAGCTACAGGCTTTTGGGTATATATCAATATGCTCCTTGCTAAATTTGGAATCAAATATGTGAAATTAATGGCTGAAACAATTATGTTCAAAGATTGCTCAACTATCAGACGAATCATTAATAGCAAGGAGAAAGAATCGTTAGTAACCCTGTTATCTGTAGGAGTGTGGGCCATTTGGAAGCATTGGTGTTCAGAGGCCAGAGATAAAACAGGAAAGACCCACCAAAGAGCCATACAAGCTATATTTCGATCATTGTTGATAAACTGCATTCATTGTGAATTTTACAGGCTAGTGGAACATGGAAAAGAAAGTAGATTTAAAGATGCATGGTGCAAAACTGGTCTAGTATCAATTGAACACGGATATCTAAAAATAGCAGAAGCAGAACTTGTATAAGCTATCACACTCGCTGCGTGTTGTATATTGATATATGATATTTTATTTAATCTAAGTGACTTTATTTTAAAATTTTAATGTCTTAGGAGATGGTAATTTTGACGAATAACCTGACCGTGGGAATCGGTATATTTAAATATCAAATGAGCATCGCGTCAATATTCTGGAGGTGATCCGACTTTCTAATTCATTAGGTTAACAGAGTATGACATCTAACATATATACAATTAGCATCCGGTTGTAAATGTTTACTGTAGGTGTATTTGTTCCAGGGTAATTTGCAAAAACTTACAATGAAGTAAATTTAGCATTAGAACCCAGCGCACCATCTATGTAGTCATAGTTTGTATACTTTTGTTTTGTGCATTATACGACATAAAGGCTATTACGCCTGCTCGGTATTTAAGAATCGGCCAACTGGCATCAACGAGTGACCTTGTGCTACTTATTGACGATTCACCTCGCCACTTGATGGCGAGCTGCACTCGCCATTTGGGCCTAATACTACACGGTGTGCTACGTTAAACTACATATGATCTACTTAGCCTGCCAGTCATGAATCGGCTCAATGGCGTCAATGAGTAGCAGTAACTTACTGCTAATTATTGATGAGTCGCTTTACCACTTATTGGGTAACTATGCTCGCCATTTGGGCCTACTACTACACGGTGTGCAAATAGTAATGTCTTTGTTGAATTATATTATGTTATCAGCTCTTTATTAAGGTCTTTTTCTATGTAGTTATGCCATGGGTGTGGTATATGGTAATAGAGTATTTTAGCCTGCACTGTTTTGATATGTTAAGTTTGTATTGTTATTCATATACTATTAATAAAGCCTGCTATTTCACCCGATTTTTTATGGAGGTTTGCAAGCCTTTTTTAAAGTAGTTCCTCCGTGAAGTGTGTCAGCATAGTAGTTGTTGTTGTTGTTGTTGTTGTTGTTGTTGTTGTTGCTGTTGTTGTTGTTGTTGTATACCGGCATATGACGACGTGTTGATCACAAATGCCACCATTACCGCCCGTGTCTTTACGCATATATTCAATTGCCAGCTGAGTTCCCCGGATGACGCCTTTCTAAGATGATAAACAAGATGATAGATTAAGCAAAAGCAATCACATACCTTGGTGGTGTGATACATCTTCACGTGATTGGAAAATGTGTTGTTGTTGTCGTTGTTGTCGTCGTCGTCTTCCTCGTTGTTGTTATTGTTGTTGTTGTTGTTGTTGTTGTTGTTGTTGTCCTCGCCCGCATGGGAAAGACGCTAGTGCATTTGGGTCTGCCTCTCTTTATTCTGGGCGCATTCTCGGAAATCACTGATTGCATTTAATTTGGTAATTGTGGTTCAGGTAGACCGAATGGGGATGGACTAGAATTCTTAAACATCACCTTGGTCAGACAAGGTAAATTTCCCTAACTGAATGGTGGATTGTTTGTCATATCCCATGTTGCTAAGCTAAAATTACTTTTCTGAATTCAATGCTCAAGCTCATGGTGTAGCGTGGATCGACCGGACGGGTACCGGCCATCCCAGCTGAGCTGAGTATGGAATGGCTGTTCCGGATTCGGTCCAAGCATGCCCCCCCCCCTGGACAGGATAGTATGCATATATAAGCCCTATGGTTTTCGTTTAAAATGGACAAGTCCGTTAATCCGCGTGGTGCGCATGTGCACGCGTCAGAGATTCCCTGACAACACGTCTCGGAATTGGAAGCGAGTGCATGCTTATAATGTACCGAGTAGATACTCGTAAATGGCTTTGACTTTAATCCGCGTTATCCTTGGTATCGATCAAAACCAGAATGAAACGAGAATTTCAGAACTGTTTATTTGATTAAAATCGGCCTAGGAATGGCTGAGTTATCGTCGAAAATCCCGTTAAATTATTTTCAAAATATATCTCTTGACGTCGTAATCGCGTATATGTATAAATAAATAAGAAATGTGCCGTGCACGTGATAGACACGTCACCACTTCTAGCTGCACGCTGATTGGCTACTGCTCGGTCGCTGATTGGCTGAGACACATGGTTCTGACGTCACGAGTAGTATAAAAGGTGTGAAAAATCGAGAATCAGGAGCATCACCGGCATGGAAGCCGGCTCGCGCAGGATGACTGGGCCATTGGGATAAACGTGTGCAACTGCTAACCTACGGTGATTCCAATATCATCCGGTGCCGTTCAGATTTAAGTTCATTCGTGGTGGTAAGGAGTCCTCGGCTTCCATAGGTTTTGAACACACACCCCACCCCAGACAGCCATCCGGGGGTGGGGGGGGGTAATAAACTAACTTAAAGTAATAACCTCCCACATCCAGACCTTTCTAGGGGAGTCTTTCCATCGGAGGGCCATGCGGGCCCAGATTTAATTCTATGGAATGTAGAGCTTGTGGTGATTCTTGGTGGATGACTCGCCAGATCTGCCAACCACGCTGAAAAGTGGACTTCAACTTCCGCACTGCATGTCGTGTGTGATTAATTAACTTTTCGACCAGTCGGGGTGAACTTTGCCCGGTGTGCCGCAAGAGCTATGTGACATACCCCGCACAGTGTGCCAGTTAGTGTACATGTATAATAATATATATTAGCCCTCTCTGTTAATGGGCAACTTCAAACTTTCATGCTGCCGTCGCCAGACAGAAAACTTTACAACTACTGCTGAAATTACGTATCAGCTAGGAGATTATCTAGTGAACATTCCTGAACTGTTCCGTTACCTGTTATGAGAGTATGCCATATCCGACCAGCTGGAGAAGTGAGCTTGCGGAGACCTGCCTGTGGATACCTGCCTGTGGATGTCTTCCTGCGGAAATCTTTCCACCCTTAGAAATCATGCCATCTCGCGCTATTTATATGTTAGCTCCTCAATTTCAGTAACTTGTGAACTTGTTCCATACCGATGACCAATAAGTACTCAAGTAGCTATACTATCGAACAATTAATTATTATTTCTGGATAATGGTACTGATGACTAATAGGTACCTTACCGGTCTTATGACTGCATCCTTATAATTTCTGTTTTAGTGTGAATATTATCCTTGTTTATTGTGGGTGCTTTCAACTAGCTGCACCATAGGATCCAATGACCTGTGATACTTTATAATCATCGTATTCGTTAGATTGTGTATTGGTTAGTTGTGTATATGGCAAGTAGCCATCTAGTTAGTATGTTTTGTATATTTATAAAAACTCTAGACTGCAGTACGCTAGCAAAATACCATACAGCAGCATATATATCCGCATCATGATTCCCGCCAGCATCAATTTTACACTGAGGTCGCTGATCATGCTCTAAATGTTTGAGCCTGACATGTTACCGACTAAAGCTGGCTATTTAGCTCGATAGGATAGGTTTAAAGTGGTTAGGGGCAATTTCTCCGTTAGAGACACATAGTGTATGCCTCTTTTCCGGTTGTTGTGGTAATGTAGCCCCATGCACCGGCAAAGTTGTGTAAAATTGGCCAGTTAGCTATAGGACCTCATATATTTATTGAGTGATTGTCTCTTTCAACACTCCACCAGCCGTATGGCTTATTAATTGTCTGCATTCCCAATCAACACGTTGACTGGATCCGACCCTGGGAAACTATCGGAGGTTTCCGAGCGGTGATAGTCAAAGTGACGATTTACATACACGTCCACCACCCACCCCCTACCCCACCCCCCCCCCCCACCCCCCACCCGTAGGAAGCACTGCGAAATAATAATAATATTAATTAATATCTTGTAATACCGGCCTGCATTGCATCTCTGGGAATCGTGGAAAATAACTCTAATGACAGGTCAAATATTAGGCACACGGTGACGGACGAGATGTGGATCGCCATCCAACCCGTTGCAGTGTCTGGGTGAGGTCTTAGAGCCCACCACGCCCTCACTGGAAGTGCACTAGCATCCGTCTCTCCATCCCCGCCATAATGACAAGTCAGTATTTTAATTTGCCTGTGTGAAATGTGAAACTTGTCTGGTGATGTTATATGTGGTTGCAGGGCCAGGTAACTGGATCGTTATTTGATTCGGGAGCTTTGTTCCGCAACATGTACGCATGCTATCCTTGGAGGTAGATGCTATGCGGGTCGACTGCACCCAACAGATAAACGTATCTAAAGTTAGGTAGTAAGACCTGCCACTTGTGGCCTAAGCTTGTTTTCGTTACTAACAACCAATTGGTAGGTTAGGATGTAGCAGAATGCTCGCATAAATAAAGCGGCAACTACCAATGCAGTAACTTTGGAACTACATAAGACGGTGACCTGGGAATTCTTCGGAAATCGTTTGTTCCGTCTTCACGTAAATCGGTGTGGATCACATTAGTTTTAGCTTCACTAGGATTTTCAGCACTTAGCATTTTCTGTTGAACAAAAGAGTGGCCATTTTTACCAGCTCTTTTCCTCCGCTTCGGCATTGAAGGCATTTTCCTGTGACGGAGGCCTGCGTGAGGCACCTACCTCTCGCAACAACAATATTTTCTTTGTGTGTGTGTTAGGGGCATACTAGTTTATATTAAACTATCTATTGACTTCGTTGCAGAATTCTCCCTTGCGCGGATACATCTGCGGATTCAAGGATCTGTGAGGTCCCTCCGGCAAAACCACGTGGAAAGAACATCGGATGGCTCTATATTGTGTATTACTGTGCTCATTTACTGTCAAACGCATAGAACGGTTTGTATAGTATCACTAAATTTATAACTGTTTAATTAACACCTTATCCATTGCTCTAAATTAGAATGGACAGACAGACCGGTGACACAAATAGTTGGGATGACACCATGTGGTTTAATCTCGGTGGCAATGGTCGCACGGCCCCACTGGAACATCAGTGTTCCACCAGCTATGGAGGCCAGTTTTTGTACCTTGTGGAGAGATGCGATATGGGATCCGCAACCCCGAGATCCGCAGCTAACCAGCCCTCCTGCACATTGTGCACTTATGGTGTGATGGAACGGAATGACATGGTGGACCAGCGCGTAACCCCGCGAGCTACAATATCTTTGACAACTCTCCACCCGCCCCCACCCATCCCTCCATTGAGAACTCTGTGTATCCCTATCTCATGGCAAATAAACAGGGAATCTGTTAATTCTGTTTAAATTAATATGACCGGAAACCATTGCTGCCATAGGCATCACCGACTTCCAGTCATATTAATTTCAAAACATTCAACAGAATACGCTATGCGTCGCAAAGAAGTACTTTTTGAGGGATTTGTTAATGAAAGGGTTGAGCATGAAATAGAGCAATAATAACTACCACATTTGTTTCTATTGTCTTCTCCCATTCATCTTCCCCGAGCATGCCGGCATTGTTACACACCACGATGTCCAACTGAGCATGCTTAGATTTAAGCACAGCAAACAGATCTGAATAATAATAATAATAATAATAATAATAATAATAATAATAATAATAATAATAATAATACATTGATACTGGAAAATATGGCTCGCTTATTAGTCATAAAACGGAAGCATCATTCATGACAAAGAACCTTTCCAGTTTATTCATCCATCAAATGATGTCATAATCAGCTACATGACGTGTAGGATGATGACATAATCAACGACGTCATGAATGGCGTAAATAAGTTCATCACGAACACTTAATTGATGACGGACTAAGCATTGGTGTCGGAATTGTATGTCTTTACTATTTAATAAGCATGTTGTTGAATAATTTGAAACTAATTTGCCATATGCGGCAAGGACACCCAGTCAAATTAGTTTCAAAATATTCAACAGCGTACCTGTATATGTTTCTGGAAATTGAGTCAAGCAGTTCTGGGATCGATCCCAACATAGCAAAGTGTTGGTGGAGCTTAATTAGATATGGATGGGGCATAGCTAAATCTGGATTCCTCCACTAGTGTAACATATAAGACATGCTTATAGACATCTTCCTGTCTTTCTGTATGGTGACGTCACATCTGACGAAAAACGCTCTACCGTCACCATATTCTTTGTTCAGCTCTACTGCGGCATCTTGTCCTTCATCTTCACTACGACAGGATATACACACCTGTAATCAAGATTGTAATCACCTATACACACCGGTAATCAACATTGTAATCACCTATACACACCTGTAATCAACATTATTATCACATTTACACTCCTGTAATCCACATTATAATCACATATGCATGATTACTGTATTCTGAGGCTGCAATAGTAGTAGTAGAAACATCCTACAGCTGCAATCAGTCCATCTTCACTTTTGCCCACTGTGTCTTGTCAACAACCGAAATCTTTTGTTTCCTCAGGTCCATTGTTGACTTGAGTGTACCGAGTCCTGCTTTCTTGAGGTCACCTCGTAGCATGCTTAGCCGATTTATGCAATGGCAGCCTCTCCTGGCTCGGAGTAAGGCGAATTACAAGGCTCTCCGCGCTGGTGTGTCTTCTGGCATCCTTAGCACATGGCCAAACATGGATCATCTTTGCTTGGCGACATTGACAGACAGCAGCGACGTATTACACATCTTGTATAGCGCATCATTGTCTGGCCATCATTGTCCAGTGATGGTGCATAGGTATTTGCGGTGGCACGCATCGAGTTTGTCTAGAGATGCCTTTCGAGCTGTCCAGCTGTTACAGTTATACAGTATCAAGGATACGCAGGTTGAATTGCATAAACGTAGTCTTTTTATCAAGGGAATCTTTGACCTACGAATCCATAGCGTCCAGTATGACTGGATAACTATGTTCCCCATGACACAGCGAGCAGTAATGTCAGCAGTACTGCAAAGCAGTGAGCCCAGGATTTTACTTTTTCTCCATGGATCGCCGCCACGAAGTGGATCATTTTTTTTTTTAGTTTCATGCTTTGTAGATAGTTATATGTGTGTGGTCTCTGTTATGGATTCATTCATAAATAGATCATCAATTTTTAGTTTGCTTGCAGCTATTGGGAGAAGTTCGTCAATGGGATTCTTTTCAAAGTCTATGAAGTCCACATCGTTGGCATATTCCATCTCTAGCGGCATACCCAGTAATGACATTGGGTTTGGGTCTTGTTGAATCTTCCCGCACGGATTTCAATGTAGCAGCAAGGTAACAGGTGAAAAGCACAGGGGATAGACCATCTCCATGTGGCGATCGGATTGATGACTCAAACTGTAAGATCTTCACTGATGGGACTCATACTCTGAGTTTTGTGTCCATAAGCTGTAGTCTCACTAGTCATAGCGCATCTTCATTGCAACTGGTCTGGCACAGTACATCTAGGAACTTTGAGCGTTTAATTGTATCGAAGGCTCGTAACATGTTAATGCCCATTTTGTGGAAATCCCAGTGTTTGGACATGACTACCAACACAAGCATGCATTGAGCCCATACAATGTCTGCGCAGCTGTATCCACATTTGAAGCCCCTTTGACATGATCCGGTGAAGTCGTCGATCTTGTCTCGGATGTGGCATAGAGTAACATGGATAGGATTTTCTGTATGCTTTTGAAGAGCACAACGGGTCGCAGATTGGCTGGGGGCCAGGGGGCTTCTTGGGCTTTGTTAGTGCGATAAGAGTGCCTTGGCCTGTAACGTCGATAGGGTGGTGGTACATAAAAGCTGAATTGATGTGGAGCGTGATCGGTTTTGAGATAATCTCACATGTATATTTGAATTGTCCTTTGTTCGTGCCATTAGGTCCAGATGCACGTCCATTTTTCGGGGCTTTAAGTGCTTTCATATATACACACCTGTAATCAACATTATGAGCACCAATAATATATATACTCATCATTATTGGTGATCATAATGTTGATTACAGGGGTGTATATATGAAAGCCGAGATGATTCGAAAAAGTTTGACACTTAAAGCCCTGAAAATATATATATGAAAGTCCCGACAATTGACCAAGTCTGAAACTATATATATATATATATATATATATATATATATATATATATATATATATATATATATATATATATATATATATATATATATATATATATATATATATATATATATATATATATATATATATATATATAAATATACACCTGTGCAAAAGTTAAGCACCAGCAAAAACAATAGAACGTAGAAACATGATGGTACAACTAGGCTGCCATACTTTTTGTCCCCGCGTTAGCTGACATAATTCCAAGTACGAAATGCACATGCACGCATGACTTCACGCCGCTTGATGTCCGTGCGTGGCGGGAAACAGCACACGTGTTCAGTTATGTAAAAGTCCAGTTTGAGGTGTAGAACATTACATACAGATTTAGGCGACAAGATTAGGAATTTTGTGTTCATGACCGTGGTTTCTTTGTACAGAGAGAATTAGCTCTTGATTGTGAACCGCTATGGCAAGACGAAGGTTAAGTGATCGTGTGAAATGGCAAATCATAGGCATGCATACCACTGGTATGTCATGCAGAGAGATTGGCAGACAGCTGAACATTAACCATACTGTAATCAGTCGTTTGATTGCAAAACATGGGCAAACTAACGAGGTGAACGACAGGCCTAGATCTGGAAGACCGAAGAAGACTACTGCCCGTGATGATCGAGCCCTAGTACGCCTTGTTAGGAGATCTCCATTCACCAACAGCAGAGTGCTCAGCCAGCAATGGGAAACGCGCAATAGAGTGTCAATGTCTACCGTCAAAAGGAGACTGTATGCTGCTGGCATGAAAGCTAGGAGACCTGTCAGACGTCCTCTCCTCACTGCACACCACAAAGAGGAGCGTCTGAGGTGGTGCAACGAAAGAAGACACTGGAACATGAGATCCTGGAGACGGGTACACTGGTCCGATGAAAGTCGGTTCCTGCTTCATGCCACAGATGGTCGAACTCGTGTATGGAGGTCCAGACCCACGGCGTACGACCAACGTAACATCATGGAAGAAGTTCCATTTGGTGGAGGTTCCGTTATGATATGGGGGTGCATCTCATTTGATTGTAAGCTGGATCTGTTGACTGTACCTGGAACACTAAATGGACAAAGATATCAAGATTCCATACTGGATAGAGTTGTGGTCCCTCATTTTGTAAATCATGCACCTGGAACCCACCCTATATTCATGGATGACAACGCCCGACCACATCGTGTTAGAACTGTGCATGAATACCTCCGCCAGAATGCCATCGAAACCCTACCATGGCCAGCAAGGAGCCCTGACATGAACCCTATTGAGCATATCTGGGACATTCTGGGAAACATGGTGAGAAGGAGGGATCCTCCTGTGCAGAACCTACAGGAATTAACAGACGCACTCCATCTTGAATGGCAACGAATACCACAATGGCGTATCAGTCGGTTGGTGACCAGCATGAGACATCGTGTCCAGGCCGTCATCCAGGCACAAGGTGGATATACCCGGTATTAATAATGGCAGTCTCAAACTCGTGCACAGATGTTAAACTTCGTTTTCAGACACCATTAATGACAATCTAGCCACGTGTGTCAACTGTAGGGCAATAGTTGTCAGTTGTGTCAACGTAACCATATTCAGGCCTCGTTTTCAAGTTCAAACAAAAACATACAGTGTTTCCCCACCATCATAATCAGCATTCCTCTAGTTGCATTATTACCTCTTGCACTAAGATGGATGGGTCCATAAATGTTTATGCTATTGCTTTCTTCATAGCACATGAATATACCCTCGCATGTGCGTAAAAATAGGGTGGTGCTTAACTTTTGCACAGGTGTATATATATATATATATATATATATATATATATATATATATATATATATATATATATATATATATATATATATATATATATATATATATATATATATATATATATATATATTTATATATATATATATATATATATATATATATATATATATATATATATATATATATATATATATTTTATTTTTTATTTTATTTTATTGATGCACTGGCAACGTGCGGCTTCAATTTCCATGTGCTAACTTAGCCGACAGTCATGCACGCATTAGTTTAATTTGTTGATCACCATCTCCCGGTTGGGGGATCAAACCGCCATTCTGCAACTCCACATAGCATCAGCAACCAGGCATCTTTCTACTGGACCACCGCACCAAGACTAAAAGTCAAGGATTGGCCGACCAGCTTTCACATGTCTGATATACTGACACACTGACGATTCATATGGGACTATCTGTGGATGCACCCACCACAATTCAATCCTAGGCTTTTACGCCTATTGTACTCTGGCTCCAGCAGGGCTCTGGCAGTATATGTATTTTTATTTTATTGACGCACTGGCAACGTGCAGCTTCAATTTCCATGTGCTAACTTAGCCGACAGTGATGCACCCATTAGTTTAATTTGTTGATCACCATCTCCCGGTCGGGGGATCGAACCGCCATTCTGCAATGTGTGTGTGTGTGTGTGTGTGTGTGTGTGTGTGTGTGTGTGTGTGTGTGTGTGTGTGTGTGTGTGTGTGTGTGAGTGAGTGAGTGTGTGTGCGTGCGTGCGTGTGTGTGTGTGTGTGTGTGTGTGTGTGTGTGTGTGTGTGAGTGAGTGAGTGAGTGTGTGTGTGTGTGTGTGTGTGTGTGTGTGTGTGTGTGTGTGTGTGTGTGTGTGTGTGTGTGTGTGTGTGTGTGTTGTAATGTTGATTACAGGGGTGTATATAGGAAAGCCGAGATGATTCGAAAAAGTTTGACACTTAAAGCCCTGAAAATATATATATGAAAGTCCCGACAATTGACCAAGTCTGAAACTATATATATATATATATATATATATATATATATATATATATATATATATATATATATATATATATATATATATATATATATATATATATATATATATATATATATATATATATATATATATATATATATATATATATATATAAATATACACCTGTGCAAAAGTTAAGCACCAGCAAAAACAATAGAACGTAGAAACATGATGGTACAACTAGGCTGCCATACTTTTTGTCCCCGCGTTAGCTGACATAATTCCAAGTACGAAATGCACATGCACGCATGACTTCACGCCGCTTGATGTCCGTGCGTGGCGGGAAACAGCACACGTGTTCAGTTATGTAAAAGTCCAGTTTGAGGTGTAGAACATTACATACAGATTTAGGCGACAAGATTATGGAATTTTGTGTTCATGACCGTGGTTTCTTTGTACAGAGAGAATTAGCTCTTGATTGTGAACCGCTATGGCAAGACGAAGGTTAAGTGATCGTGTGAAATGGCAAATCATAGGCATGCATACCACTGGTATGTCATGCAGAGAGATTGGCAGACAGCTGAACATTAACCATACTGTAATCAGTCGTTTGATTGCAAAACATGGGCAAACTAACGAGGTGAACGACAGGCCTAGATCTGGAAGACCGAAGAAGACTACTGCCCGTGATGATCGAGCCCTAGTACGCCTTGTTAGGAGATCTCCATTCACCAACAGCAGAGTGCTCAGCCAGCAATGGGAAACGCGCAATAGAGTGTCAATGTCTACCGTCAAAAGGAGACTGTATGCTGCTGGCATGAAAGCTAGGAGACCTGTCAGACGTCCTCTCCTCACTGCACACCACAAAGAGGAGCGTCTGAGGTGGTGCAACGAAAGAAGACACTGGAGCATGAGATCCTGGAGACGGGTACACTGGTCCGATGAAAGTCGGTTCCTGCTTCATGCCACAGATGGTCGAACTCGTGTATGGAGGTCCAGACCCACGGCGTACGACCAACGTAACATCATGGAAGAAGTTCCATTTGGTGGAGGTTCCGTTATGATATGGGGGTGCATCTCATTTGATTGTAAGCTGGATCTGTTGACTGTACCTGGAACACTAAATGGACAAAGATATCAAGATTCCATACTGGATAGAGTTGTGGTCCCTCATTTTGTAAATCATGCACCTGGAACCCACCCTATATTCATGGATGACAACGCCCGACCACATCGTGTTAGAACTGTGCATGAATACCTCCGCCAGAATGCCATCGAAACCCTACCATGGCCAGCAAGGAGCCCTGACATGAACCCTATTGAGCATATCTGGGACATTCTGGGAAACATGGTGAGAAGGAGGGATCCTCCTGTGCAGAACCTACAGGAATTAACAGACGCACTCCATCTTGAATGGCAACGAATACCACAATGGCGTATCAGTCGGTTGGTGACCAGCATGAGACATCGTGTCCAGGCCATCATCCAGGCACAAGGTGGATATACCCGGTATTAATAATGGCAGTCTCAAACTCGTGCACAGATGTTAAACTTCGTTTTCAGACACCATTAATGACAATCTAGCCACGTGTGTCAACTGTAGGGCAATAGTTGTCAGTTGTGTCAACGTAACCATATTCAGGCCTCGTTTTCAAGTTCAAACAAAAACATACAGTGTTTCCCCACCATCATAATCAGCATTCCTCTAGTTGCATTATTACCTCTTGCACTAAGATGGATGGGTCCATAAATGTTTATGCTATTGCTTTCTTCATAGCACATGAATATACCCTCGCATGTGCGTAAAAATAGGGTGGTGCTTAACTTTTGCACAGGTGTATATATATATATATATATATATATATATATATATATATATATATATATATATATATATATATATATATATATATATATATATATATATATTTTATTTTTTATTTTATTTTATTGATGCACTGGCAACGTGCGGCTTCAATTTCCATGTGCTAACTTAGCCGACAGTCATGCACGCATTAGTTTAATTTGTTGATCACCATCTCCCGGTCGGGGGATCAAACCGCCATTCTGCAACTCCACATAGCATCAGCAACCAGGCATCTTTCTACTGGACCACCGCACCAAGACTAAAAGTCAAGGATTGGCCGACCAGCTTTCACATGTCTGATATACTGACACACTGACGATTCATATGGGACTATCTGTGGATGCACCCACCACAATTCAATCCTAGGCTTTTACGCCTATTGTACTCTGGCTCCAGCAGGGCTCTGGCAGTATATGTATTTTTATTTTATTGACGCACTGGCAACGTGCAGCTTCAATTTCCATGTGCTAACTTAGCCGACAGTGATGCACCCATTAGTTTAATTTGTTGATCACCATCTCCCGGTCGGGGGATCGAACCGCCATTCTGCAATGTGTGTGTGTGTGTGTGTGTGTGTGTGTGTGTGTGTGTGTGTGTGTGTGTGTGTGTGTGTGTGTGTGTGTGTGTGTGTGTGTGTGTGTGTGTGTGAGTGAGTGAGTGAGTGTGTGTGTGTGTGTGTGTGTGTGTGTGTGTGTGTGTGTGTGTGTGTGTGTGTGTGTGTGTGTGTGTGTGTGTGTGTGTGTGTGTGTGTGTGTGTTGTAATGTTGATTACAGGGGTGTATATAGGAAAGCCGAGATGATTCGAAAAAGTTTGACACTTAAAGCCCTGAAAATATATATATGAAAGTCCCGACAATTGACCAAGTCTGAAACTATATATATATACTTTTGCACAGGTGTATATATATATATACACCTGTGCAAATGTTAAGCACCACCCTATTTTTACGGACATGCGAGGGTATATTCATGTGCTATGAAGAAAGCAATAGCATAAACATTTATGGACCCATCCATCTTAGTGCAAGAGGTAATAATGCAACTAGAGGAATGCTGATTATGATGGTGGGGAAACACTGTATGTTTTTGTTTGAACTTGAAAACGAGGCCTGAATATGGTTACGTTGACACAACTGACAACTATTGCCCTACAGTTGACACACGTGGCTAGATTGTCATTAATGGTGTCTGAAAACGAAGTTTAACATCTGTGCACGAGTTTGAGACTGCCATTATTAATACCGGGTATATCCACCTTGTGCCTGGATGACGGCCTGGACACGATGTCTCATGCTGGTCACCAACCGACTGATACGCCATTGTGGTATTCGTTGCCATTCAAGATGGAGTGCGTCTGTTAATTCCTGTAGGTTCTGCACAGGAGGATCCCTCCTTCTCACCATGTTTCCCAGAATGTCCCAGATATGCTCAATAGGGTTCATGTCAGGGCTCCTTGCTGGCCATGGTAGGGTTTCGATGGCATTCTGGCGGAGGTATTCATGCACAGTTCTAACACGATGTGGTCGGGCGTTGTCATCCATGAATATAGGGTGGGTTCCAGGTGCATGATTTACAAAATGAGGGACCACAACTCTATCCAGTATGGAATCTTGATATCTTTGTCCATTTAGTGTTCCAGGTACAGTCAACAGATCCAGCTTACAATCAAATGAGATGCACCCCCATATCATAACGGAACCTCCACCAAATGGAACTTCTTCCATGATGTTACGTTGGTCGTACGCCGTGGGTCTGGACCTCCATACACGAGTTCGACCATCTGTGGCATGAAGCAGGAACCGACTTTCATCGGACCAGTGTACCCGTCTCCAGGATCTCATGCTCCAGTGTCTTCTTTCGTTGCACCACCTCAGACGCTCCTCTTTGTGGTGTGCAGTGAGGAGAGGACGTCTGACAGGTCTCCTAGCTTTCATGCCAGCAGCATACAGTCTCCTTTTGACGGTAGACATTGACACTCTATTGCGCGTTTCCCATTGCTGGCTGAGCACTCTGCTGTTGGTGAATGGAGATCTCCTAACAAGGCGTACTAGGGCTCGATCATCACGGGCAGTAGTCTTCTTCGGTCTTCCAGATCTAGGCCTGTCGTTCACCTCGTTAGTTTGCCCATGTTTTGCAATCAAACGACTGATTACAGTATGGTTAATGTTCAGCTGTCTGCCAATCTCTCTGCATGACATACCAGTGGTATGCATGCCTATGATTTGCCATTTCACACGATCACTTAACCTTCGTCTTGCCATAGCGGTTCACAATCAAGAGCTAATTCTCTCTGTACAAAGAAACCACGGTCATGAACACAAAATTCCTAATCTTGTCGCCTAAATCTGTATGTAATGTTCTACACCTCAAACTGGACTTTTACATAACTGAACACGTGTGCTGTTTCCCGCCACGCACGGACATCAAGCGGCGTGAAGTCATGCGTGCATGTGCATTTCGTACTTGGAATTATGTCAGCTAACGCGGGGACAAAAAGTATGGCAGCCTAGTTGTACCATCATGTTTCTACGTTCTATTGTTTTTGCTGGTGCTTAACTTTTGCACAGGTGTATATTTATATATATATATATATATATATATATATATATATATATATATATATATATATATATATATATATATATATATATATATATATATATATATATATATATATAGTTTCAGACTTGGTCAATTGTCGGGACTTTCATATATATATTTTCAGGGCTTTAAGTGTCAAACTTTTTCGAATCATCTCGGCTTTCATATATACACCCCTGTAATCAACATTATGATCACCAATAATGATGAGTATATATATTATTGGTGCTCATAATGTTGATTACAGGTGTGTATATATGAAAGCACTTAAAGCCCCGAAAAATGGACGTGCATCTGGACCTAATGGCACGAACAAAGGACAATTCAAATATACATGTGAGATTATCTCAAAACCGATCACGCTCCACATCAATTCAGCTTTTATGTACCACCACCCTATCGACGTTACAGGCCAAGGCACTCTTATCGCACTAACCAAGCCCAAGAAGCCCCCTGGCCCCCAGCCAATCTGCGACCCGTTGTGCTCTTCAAAAGCATACAGAAAATCCTATCCATGTTACTCTATGCCACATCCGAGACAAGATCGACGACTTCACCGGATCATGTCAAAGGGGCTTCAAATGTGGATACAGCTGCGCAGACATTGTATGGGCTCAATGCATGCTTGTGTTGGTAGTCATGTCCAAACACTGGGATTTCCACAAAATGGGCATTAACATGTTACGAGCCTTCGATACAATTAAACGCTCAAAGTTCCTAGATGTACTGTGCCAGACCAGTTGCAATGAAGATGCGCTATGACTAGTGAGACTACAGCTTATGGACACAAAACTCAGAGTATGAGTCCCATCAGTGAAGTTCTTACAGTTTGAGTCATCAATCCGATCGCCACATGGAGATGGTCTATCCCCTGTGCTTTTCACCTGTTACCTTGCTGCTACATTGAAATCCGTGCGGGAAGATTCAACAAGACCCAAACCCAATGTCATTACTGGGTATGCCGCTAGAGATGGAATATGCCAACGATGTGGACTTCATAGACTTTGAAAAGAATCCCATTGACGAACTTCTCCCAATAGCTGCAAGCAAACTAAAAATTGATGATCTCTTTATGAATGAATCCATAACAGAGACCACACACATATAACTATCTACAAAGCATGAAACTAAAAAAAAAATGATCCACTTCGTGGCGGCGATCCATGGAGAAAAAGTAAAATCCTGGGCTCACTGCTTTGCAGTACTGCTGACATTACTGCTCGCTGTGTCATGGGGAACATAGTTATCCAGTCATACTGGAAGCTATGGATTCGTAGGTCAAAGATTCCCTTGATAAAAAGACTACGTTTATGCAATTCAACCTGCGTATCCTTGATACTGTATAACTGTAACAGCTGGATAGCTCCAAAGGCATCTCTAGACAAACTCGATGCGTGCCACCGCAAATACCTATGCACCATCACTGGACAATGATGGCCAGACAATGATGCGCTATACAAGATGTGTAATACGTCGCTGCTGTCTGTCAATGTCGCCAAGCAAAGATGATCCATGTTTGGCCATGTGCTAAGGATGCCAGAAGACACACCAGCGCGGAGAGCCTTGTAATTCGCCTTACTCCGAGCCAGGAGAGGCTGCCATTGCATAAATCGGCTAAGCATGCTACGAGGTGACCTCAAGAAAGCAGGACTCGGTACACTCAAGTCAACAATGGACCTGAGGAAACAAAAGATTTCGGTTGTTGACAAGACACAGTGGGCAAAAGTGAAGATGGACTGATTGCAGCTGTAGGATGTTTCTACTACTACTATTGCAGCCGCAGAATACAGTAATCATGCATATGTGATTATAATGTGGATTACAGGAGTGTAAATGTGATAATAATGTTGATTACAGGTGTGTATAGGTGATTACAATGTTGATTACCGGTGTGTATAGGTGATTACAATCTTGATTACAGGTGTGTATATCCTGTCGTAGTGAAGATGAAGGACAAGATGCCGCAGTAGAGCTGAACAAAGAATATGGTGACGGTAGAGCGTTTTTCGTCAGATGTGACGCCACCATACAGAAAGACAGGAAGATGTCTATAAGCATGTCTTATATGTTACACTAGTGGAGGAATCCAGATTTAGCTATGCCCCATCCATATCTAATTAAGCTCCACCAACACTTTGCTATGTTGGGATCGATCCCAGAACTGCTTGACTCAATTTCCAGAAACATATACAGGTACGCTGTTGAATATTTTGAAACTAATTTGACTGGGTGTCCTTGCCGCATATGGCAAATTAGTTTCAAATTATTCAACAACATGCTTATTAAATAGTAAAGACATACAATTCCGACACCAATGCTTAGTCCGTCATCAATTAAGTGTTCGTGATGAACTTATTTACGCCATTCATGACGTCGTTGATTATGTCATCATCCTACACGTCATGTAGCTGATTATGACATCATTTGATGGATGAATAAACTGGAAAGGTTCTTTGTCATGAATGATGCTTCCGTTTTATGACTAATAAGCGAGCCATATTTTCCAGTATCAATGTATTATTATTATTATTATTATTATTATTATTATTATTATTATTATTATTATTATTATTATTATTATTCAGATCTGTTTGCTGTGCTTAAATCTAAGCATGCTCAGTTGGACATCGTGTGTAACAATGCCGGCATGCTCGGGGAAGATGAATGGGAGAAGACAATAGAAACAAATGTGGTAGTTATTATTGCTCTATTTCATGCTCAACCCTTTCATTAACAAATCCCTCAAAAAGTACTTCTTTGCGACGCATAGCGTATTCTGTTGAATGTTTTGAAATTAATATGACTGGAAGCCGGTGATGCCTATGGCAGCAATGGTTTCCGGTCATATTAATTTAAACAGAATTAACAGATTCCCTGTTTATTTGCCATGAGATAGGGATACACAGAGTTCTCAATTGAGGGATGGGTGGGGGCGGGTGGAGAGTTGTCAAAGATATTGTAGCTCGCGGGGTTACGCGCTGGTCCACCATGTCATTCCGTTCCATCACACCATAAGTGCACAATGTGCAGGAGGGCTGGTTAGCTGCGGATCTCGGGGTTGCGGATCCCATATCGCATCTCTCCACAAGGTACAAAAACTGGCCTCCATAGCTGGTGGAACACTGATGTTCCAGTGGGGCCGTGCGACCATTGCCACCGAGATTAGACCACATGGTGTCATCCCAACTATTTGTGTCACCGGTCTGTCTGTCCATTCTAATTTAGAGCAATGGATAAGGTGTTAATTAAACAGTTATAAATTTAGTGATACTATACAAACCGTTCTATGCGTTTGACAGTAAATGAGCACAGTAATACACAATATAGAGCCATCCGATGTTCTTTCCACGTGGTTTTGCCGGAGGGACCTCACAGATCCTTGAATCCGCAGATGTAT
Source organism: Chaetoderma sp. LZ-2023a (assembly GCA_034401795.1). Taxonomy (NCBI): domain Eukaryota; kingdom Metazoa; phylum Mollusca; class Caudofoveata; order Chaetodermatida; family Chaetodermatidae; genus Chaetoderma; species Chaetoderma sp. LZ-2023a. The sequence goes on from CM067368.1 coordinate 2,868,715, forward strand.
CCCCGCAAGGGAGAATTCTGCAACGAAGTCAATAGATAGTTTAATATAAACTAGTATGCCCCTAACACACACACAAAGAAAATATTGTTGTTGCGAGAGGTAGGTGCCTCGCGCAGGCCTCCGTCACAGGAAAATGCCTTCAATGCCGAAGCGGAGGAAAAGAGCTGGTTAAAATGGCCACTCTTTTGTTCAACAGAAAATGCTAAGTGCTGAAAATCCTAGTGAAGCCATAACTAATGTGATCCACACCGATGTACGTGAAGACGGAACAAACGATTTCCGAAGACTTCCCAGGTCACCGTCTTATGTAGTTCCAAAGTTACTGCATTGGTAGTTGCCGCTTTATTTATGCGAGCATTCTGCTACATCCTAACCTACCAATTGGTTGTTAGTAACGAAAACAAGCTTAGGCCACAAGTGGCAGGTCTTACTACCTAACTTTAGATACGTTTATCTGTTGGGTGTAGTCGACCCGCATAGCATCTACCTCCAAGGATAGCATGCGTACATGTTGCGGAACAAAGCTCCCGAATCAAATAACGATCCAGTTACCTGGCCCTGCAACCACATATAACATCACCAGACAAGTTTCACATTTCACATAGGCAAATTAAAATACTGACTTGTCATTATGGCGGGGATGGAGAGACGGATGCTAGTGCACTTCCAGTGAGGGCGTGGTGGGCTCTAAGACCTCACCCAGACACTGCAACGGGTTGGATGGCGATCCACATCTCGTCCGTCACCGTGTGCCTAATATTTGACCTGTCATTAGAGTTATTTTCCACGATTCCCAGAGATGCAATGCAGGCCGGTATTACAAGATATTAATTAATATTATTATTATTTCGCAGTGCTTCCTACCTTGGGGGGGGGGGCTCCCTAATAAGTATCCGAAGACACGGGGGTGGGGGGGTGGGGGGTGGGGGGGGGGTGGTGGTGGACGTGTATGTAAATCGTCACTTTGACTATCACCGCTCGGAAACCTCTGATAGTTTCCCAGGGTCGGATCCAGTCAACGTGTTGATTGGGAATGCAGACAATTAATAAGCCATACGGCTGGTGGAGTGTTGAAAGAGACAATCACTCAATAAATATATGAGGTCCTATAGCTAACTGGCCAATTTTACACAACTTTGCCGGTGCATGGGGCTACATTACCACAACAACCGGAAAAGAGGCATACACTATGTGTCTCTAACGGAGAAATTGTCCCTAACCACTTTAAACCTATCCTATCGAGCTAAATAGCCAGCTTTAGTCGGTAACATGTCAGGCTCAAACATTTAGAGCATGATCAGCGACCTCAGTGTAAAATTGATGCTGCCGGGAATCATGATGCGGATATATATGCTGCTGTATGGTATTTCCTAGCGTACTGCAGTCTAGAGTTTTTATAAATAAACAAAACATACTAACTAGATGGCTACTTGCCATATACACAACTAACCAATACACAATCTAAACACTCTTTTTATCAATTTCCAAACAACCATATAGGAAATTTGTGGAATATTTTGAAACTAATTTGACTAGAAGCTGTTGCTTTCTAAGGCAGCGACTGCTTCACTACAAATTATTTTCAGAGTACTAACCAAAATATTTGTTACAGAACAAATAAAATTGGTTTATCTGGTTTGCAAAGGATTCATTCTTAAATAACATTTTATATTTTAAATGTCCATTAGGTAGATAAATAAACTCATAGAGTTTCATAGAAACTATTTCATAGACATATTTTTTCGCAGACAATCCCATTTCGTAGCCATGGTCATTTCATAGACATGCCATTTCGTAGAAGTTGGATATTTTGTAGAAAGTCATTTCGCATAATATGTAGAAAATTGGTGCATTTCCTCGGTTGGCCGCACATGCTTGGAATTCCAATCCAAAAAAGAGCCGGGTTTGATCCTGCCTTCAGGCATGTAGTCAAGGTGTAAAAACTTGCACCATTCCATACGTCATTCACATGACACGTCCTTTGGAGGGGACATAAAGCTGTCGGTCCCATCTCGTGTGGTGTCTGTGCCATGTATGTATATATGATTACTGTATTCTGCGGCTGTAGTAGTAGAAACATCCTACAGCTGCAATCAGTCCTTCTTCACTTTTGTCCAATCGTGTCTTGTCCTCAGCCAAAGTCCTTAGCTTCCTCAGGTCCATTCTTGACTTGAGTGTACCGAGTCCTGCTTTCTTGAGGCCACCTCGAAGCACGCTTAGCAGATTTATGCAATGACGTCCTCTCCTGGCCCTGTATTTGCTGGCTCCGAGTAGACCGAATTACAAGGCGCTCCGCACTGGTGTCTCTTCTGGCATCCTTGGCACCTGGCCAAGCATGGACCATCTTTGCTGGGTGACTTTTACAGATAGCGGTGGCGTATTACACATCTTGTATAGTGCCTCGTTGGAAATTATGCTCTCTGGCCATCAGTGTCCAGTGATGGTGCGTAGGTGTTTGCGGTGGCAGGCGCCAAGTTTGTCTAGAGCTGCCTTTGGAGCTTCCCAGCTGTTACAGCTATACATAATCAAGGATACACAGGTTGCATTGTATAAACCTAGTCGTTTTACCAACGGCATCTTTGATCTACGAATCCATAGCTTCCAGAAGGACTGGAAATCTATGTTCCCCATGATGCAGCGTGCAGCAATGTCAGCAGTACTGCAAAGCAGTGAGCTCAGGATTTTACTTTTGCTCCATGGTTCGCCGCCACAGAGTGGATCGTAATTTTCTTTAGTTTCATGCTTTGTAGATAGGTATATGTGGATAAACTCTGTTTTGGATTCATTCATAAAGAGATTCTAAATTTTTAGTTTGCTTGCAGCTATTGAGAGAAGTTCGTCAAGGGGTTTCATTTCCTCATCTATAAAGTCCACATATTCCATCTCTAACGGCATGCCCCAGTATTGACACCGGGGGGGGGGGGGGGGGTGTTGTTGGGGGTGGGGGCGGGGGTTGGGGGGGGGGGGGGGTTGGGGGGTTGGTCTTGTGGAGTTTTCCCGCATGGATTTCAATGCAGCAGCCAGGTAACAGGTGAAGAGCACAGGGGATAGACAATCTCCCCGTGGGGAGCCGATTGATGTCTCAAACTCTACAGGCTTCACTGACTTGACTCATACTCTCAGCTTAGTGTCTGCAAGCAGTAGTCTCACTAGTCGTAGCTCATCTTCATTGCAACTGGCCTGGTGTAGTACATCTAGGGTCTGTGAGCCTTTAACTGTGTCGAAGGCTCATGACATGTCAATGCCCATTTTGTCGAAATCCCAGTGTTTGGACATGACTACCGACACAAGCATGCATTGAGCTCATGCAATGTCTGTGCAGCTGCGTCCAAGTTTGAAGCCACTTTGACATGATCCAGTGAAGTCGTCGATCTTGTCTCGAATGCAGCATAGAGTAACATTGGATAGGATTTTCTGTATGCTGTTAAAGAGCACAATGGCCGCATATCGGCAGGTGTGGGGGGGGGGGGCGGGGTGGGGGGGGGGAGATGGCTTCTTGGGCTTAGGTAACGCGATAAGGATGCCTTGGCCTACAGCATAGATGGGAAGGTTGTGCATAAAAGCTGAATTGATTATGTGCGTGATTGGTTTTGAGATAATGTCACTCGCATATTTGAATAGTTCATTGCTCATGCCATCAGGTCCAGATGCACGTCCATTTTTCAGGGTTTTAAGAGCTTTCTCAACCTCTGCTGTATTAATTAGTGTTAGTAATGGCCTGAGGTCTCCTAAGAATGGGTGCAGGGCTCATCATCGTGGTCAGTGAACTGTTCCCTGAACCATTCTCGATTTGCCTCGGCTTTGCCCTGGTCATTCTCGATAAAGTGTCCTTCAGAGTTGTGTACAGTTAGTGGTGGTGCATAGTCAGCAACTCTTAGGGCTCGGGCTGCCCGAAACCTTTTGTGACAGTCATCCGTGGCAGTGATTTCATCTGCTAGGTTGTCTGCTTGTTGGATAGCAAGATCTTTTAAGTGTTCGCTAATGTGGCGCAGAATGTTACTGCGTTCCTGGCGTAGTTTGGTGCGATCTTCACTTTGGCCACTTTGATAGATGCGCAGATGTAACTTTTTCTGTTCTGCTGACAGTTGTACTACGAGAGGGTCGTCAGTATACCTAGTTCTGTTGTTTTTTAGAACACCTATGGTGCTAGTAGCTGATGATTCCATAGATATCAGTATTTTGGTTAGCGCTTCGTTTGGATCGGAGCTGACGTCGATGTTAGCTATCTGCTCCCTGAGGGCCTTTTTGTATGACATTTGAGTGTCAGTGTCACTGATGAGCTTGGGTAAGTTGTAGGTGACTCTCCCTCTTGCCTGGTATGGTGTTTATACATTAGGTAGAACTGGTTCATATGGAGGCGTGTAATGACTGGCTTATGGTCAGAATTGAGGTATGTGCCTCCATAGGAACGAGCATCCCGAAGTAGTGGTTTTTGCTGCTGTCTTGCATAGTATGAAATCTATTTGGTTGAATAGAGCTTTTGTAGCCTTAGACCCTTTTGGGGCTTTGCGATCAGCAATGTGTCCAGTCCATGTTGCCCGGTGGCGGCATGGGTGTTTGAAAACCGTATTTGTGGCAAACAGGCCATTGTACCTAAGTACAGTAGTTGGCTCATATGCATTGACTATGTGACACTTAGTGGTGGTGCGCTTTCGCGTTGGTATAGCCAGGTCGATAAATGCAAAGCGATAACTGGCGTATCCAAAACTAATGACATCATCCAATACCCTTGGTCCGATTATGAAGCCTAATCCATGGTAAGTGGCCTGTTTTTGCTCCATGAGTACTGGCTTATGGCCTGTCTGAAGTTGCTGCTCTGAGTGTTTAGCTACTTTAGTCTCTTGAATGCATGTGATATCGATTTGATAGTGTTCACAGTCTGCACCTAACGTTTGCCTCTTTGATGTTGCAGTCAGACCACGTACATTCCACGTAGCTATGGTAAGCTTCTGGGAAGATTGCATTGTCCGAGGATGTCAAGCACAGTTTTTGTTAGAAGGTTAGACATAGTCAGAGTTGCCTCTGTATGCGGATGTCAGTACGCAATCCTTGATGACTTAGTTTCCCAACAAAGTTGGTACTTATGGAGGAGACCGGCGTGGGGGGGGGTGTCATCTTTCTCTTTCTCTTTCTCTCTGTACCATGGGGGATGTAAAAGAACTCACTCTGAGTGTCAGGCCCTGTATCGAAGCTCAGTTGTAAATACGCACTGACAGTGTAAATAGTACTGTAAATAAGTTAACATATACTGTACTGTGTCTACGTCTTGGTCATATCTGAACCTGTAAATAGCCCACTGTATATCACAGAATGGACCACACTGAGCGGCTAGGATGTCATCATAGATGGTGCTCCTATCAAGTGGAGGAATATCCGAATAGAACAACAAAAATAGGCCTTTATTCTAGGAAACATCTGGTCTGTGAAATACAACAAGAGTCTCTATTTCCTAAAGGACAAGCCCATGAAATAGTTGGAAATACTTGTTCTATTAAGTGCTCAATGAAAATGTATATGAGTTTCACTATCTGTAGTAAAAGGTCCCAGTATTTTCCCATTTTTATTAAGTGCAGCAAGCGATCGGCTGGCAACTACAGACCCATCAGCCTAACTGCAATTTGCTGCAATGGACTGGAATCCCTCGTTAGAGATAGCATAGTTGACCATGTAACTTCGAACAATCTATTCTCGGGCAAGCAACACAGTTGCTGATAGTAATAGAAACATGGACCGAGATTCTGGACAAACAGGTTTGCATCGATGCAATTTACTTTGATTTTCAAAAGGCATTCGATACTGTGCCACACTTAAGACTTCTTACTGAGCTCCAAAGCCATGGAATCACAGACCAGATCTCAACTTGGATTCTAGTCTTCTTATCACACCAACATATTCACCATGGGCTGATGGCATTAGTGGACTCCCACAGGGCAGTGTCCTGCATCCTATCATGTTTTTTATATACATCAATGACCTCCTGGATGTTGTTCATAGTTATATTAAATTATTTCCTAATGATACCAAGCTCTTCCATGAAATTGCATCCGTAGATGATTGCCATATGCTGCAAAAGGACATCGACGCGTTATAACTCCGGTCAGAACGACGGTTACTAAAATTCCCTTCCCAGAAGTGACAACATGTGAAAAGGATCTTGGGGTCCACTTTGACGACAAGCTAACTTTCAATAAACATGTTGAGATGTCTATTAACAAAACCAACCAAGTAATATGCCTGATCAGATGATCCTTCTGTTATCTGGACAGAGAAATGTTTAGGCTACTATTCAAAGTCAGGGTGTGGCCACTAGTTGAGTACATCAACACAATATGGAGCCCATGATTCAACACTGATGTAATTAAGATAGAAAATGTTCAGAGGCAAGCCTCTAAACTGTTAGCAGGACTGTGTGACATGACATACGAAGGTAGACTCTGTCATCTAAAACTGCATAGCCATGCATACGACAGAATTAGAGGTGGCATGATTGCGACTTATAAGGTCATTCACAACAAGTACAATGTAGATCTTCAAGGACTAGTTCTGGAAGCATCGACTAAAACATGTGGTCATATCTATAAGCTTAAAAATCACCACTCAAACACATCACTGCATTCCCATACCTTCAGTAATAGGGTTGAAAGGGGGTAAATGGAAAAGTGTATTTCATTAAATTTTTTTCTAGTTTAAATTCTAGAAAATTTTGGCTAGGATTAATGTCAGTCTAGGTATAAGTTATATCTATGGAATTGGGAATTCTTTGACCTTTTGAACTGGTGAGGTGATTTTAGACAAACGTGAAAATCCGTTGATATTTAAATGAGTTTGCATGGATGTGCATTAGTAAGTGAGTGAGTCGGCTGATACACCTGTAGTGGGGTGTTGTCAGAGTCCGGTGATTGGATGAGAATCAGGAAATGGTTGTGTGAGAATTTCTCAAGTAATGTTAGCCTAGACACACCTGGGACTATTTTGTGGTCAATTCCTGGTGACGGTGATGAGATGTATAGAGTATTAAATAACTTGTCAACTCGATTGCCGAGGTGCAACATGTGCCCGAGAGGAAATTGAAAAAATGGGGGTTGTGCGGTAACAGCAGAGTGTTTGTTTAACTGGTGAGTTTGCTTGTTTGTAAATTATTTTTACCAGTTTCAAGATAATATTGGTTGAGTCGATGGGTCACGATGGTTTGGGTTTCTGATTAAAACCAGTGATGAAAATTTAGAATCTCATAACACGAATTTAGATGTAAAATCGGCCAAGTTATTTCTTAATTATAAATAACAGACTTGTTTTCCTGGTTCCATGTATATTAACTAGTGAGAGCGTGTAGCAGTGATTGGTATGTATACATTTGCATTGTGAAATTTGAAATTTTTGCATCACGATGAAGAGATGTACGGTTGACAGTAATTATGTGAATTTCTCCTGTGTAGATATGCATTGGATTAGCGGTGAGTGAGTTAAATTATTTGTTAACCTGAATATAAATGCGTGATATGGATTAGCAAGCCTGAGTCACATGTTCTCTATGAAATAATACACGCTTAGTACTATTCATATCTCATGAGATCTCCTTAGATTCGAGATCGAGAAAAGTATCTCGTTAGTTGATATTTGGAGAGTTCGAAATGCAAATGCAAACAAATTCACATGGAAGCAGTCAAATGATGTGCAATCAAGGATCGATTACTGGCTTGTACACAGGTAGAGTCAAAATTCTATTTATTACCCTGAAATATCTTTACGGATTCAGTATGATCATAAAATGGTTACAGTGCAGCTGAATTTTCTCCAAAATTCTGTACCCAATTTTAATTTTTGGAAATTTAATAGTAAACCTTTGAGTTATGTATCATATACTGATAAAATTAAAGATTTTTTTTTAATGAGGTGCCGGATATGAATGATTTATCAAACAATAGAGTGAAATTGGATTGGATCAAGTTTTCAATAAAAATATATCTGTAGATTTTAGTAAAGCTATGTCTAAAAAATGAAAGAAAAAGAAAAGAAGTTAATTAAAGAAATGTATGTACTTGAAAGTTATTTAATTGATAATCATGATGCGCAGTCAGAAAATGTGTTATCTTTGGCCAATAAAGAGTTAGAATCTATTTATGATAAAAAAACTGAAGGTGCCATTTTTCGATCCCAGATTAATTGGACATAATCTGGTGAAAGAAGCTCGAAGTATTTTTTTAATTTGGAAAGACAAAAACAATCTAAGAATGTTATAAGGCAAATTTATGATTCCGGAAATCATTTATTAACAAATGAAAAGTTAATGTTGTCTGAACTTGCAAAATTCTATTCTACTTTGCTACAAAGTAAATCAAAATTTAATGTAGATGATTTTTATAATGTTTTTGACATGATCTCTTTGCCTAAATTGAATGATGTTAATTTAGCCAAGCTTAGTGCCCCTCTTGAATCTGCAGAATTCCATGCAACATTATCAAGCATGCAGAATAATAAATGTCCAGGTAGTGATGGCCTGACAGCAGAACTTTATAAATTCTTCTTGCGATGGACTTTTACTTCTTGGCTTTATATGAGTCTTTGGATGAGGGGATGTTATCTGATTCTCAGAAGAGAGCTGTTATTACTTTGATTCTCAAAAAAGACAAAGACCCTAAATTTTGTAAAAATTGTCGACACATCACATTATTAAATACTGACTATAATATTTTTGCAAAGGTTATTGCGAACAGAATTAAACATGTTCTGGCAGATATTATACATCCTTCCCAGACTGGTTTTTATTTTAACAACTATGGGTATATTGGTGAGAATATTAGACTAATTTTAGATATTTGAGAACTTGATTTTAGTAATGGTTATGTTTACATGCTTGAATTTGAACAGGCTTTTGATTCTATAGAACACAATTTTATGTATGAATGTTTAAACGCTTTTAATTTTGATGAGGCATTTATTAGCACGTTAGAGGGTTTTTTATACAAACATTAAAAGTTGCGTTCTAAATAATTTCTTTGAATTGGTTTGAAAATAAAAGGGGTGTTAGGCAAGGTTGCCCTTTATCACCTTATATATTTATTATATGTGCTGAGATTCTGAATCATACTAACATTTATGGTAGTTATTATGCGGATGATTCTACTCTAACAGTGATGGACAAGATGAGATGTTTCTCTTAATAATGCATTAGATTTTTATTATGAACACGACTATTTCTGGTCTAAAGCTGAATATAGATAAATGTGCTATTATTCCTTTCGGGAATGTGGATTTGCATAATTTGCCATATGGCTTAAAATTAGCCACAACTTATAAATATTTGGGTATACTGTTAAATGGCAATAATTTTCAGGATGTCAATGAAAATATTAAGATCAGGCTTGATATATGGAGCCAAAGAGGGCTTATTATTTTTGGATGCTCCCTTTTAGTCAAGGCTGAAGGAATATTGTGGCTTGTTTATCTTTTAAGTATGTTAACCACATCTAAAGCTGTAATAAAAAAATTTGAAAAATTATTTTATGTTTATTTAGAATCAAAAAAGTGAAAAAATTAAAAGAATTCAGCTTAATTCCCAATTCAAAATGGGGGCATAAGTTCAATGAATTTAGAATGTATGAATGCATCATTAAAATTAACATACATTATGGATCTCATTGAGGGCAGTGGCTCTCTTTTACCATATCTAACAATATATAGAAAATTATATGATAAAAATAATTTTTCTTATAGAATATATGAAAGTTTAAAAAGAGCTTGTTATGTTGGATGTAATTTATTTAATAAAATTTTAGCTAGACCTCAGTTAAATTTGTTTCAAGCACCTTTTTTAAAGGAATTAATACATGATGGTATCTGGCGAAGTAAAATATTTTATAATGAGTTAATGGTTAAAAATTTAAGAACATTTAATTCAGTGTATTCTGCACCATTGAAATTCAATAAATGGTGATTTTTTCATAAACTACCTCTAGAATATAAAATTAAGCAGTATCAGTTTAAATTATTACATCATATTTTGCCCTGTAATAAGTTTTTATATAAATTAAAAATCGCTACAGATCCTTTTTGTAGTAAGTGTCCAAGTACAGTAGATGATATTGTTCATTATGTGTTTGGTTGTCAAGATGTATACCAATTTTGGCATCTGTTATTGAGTAAAATTAAGCAGATTGAATCTACCTTTAATGTCAATTATAATGAAATGGAGGAAACTGTTATTTTTTTATATTATCCAATATCCAAGTCTTCACATATTAATTATTTGTTGTTGTCAATTTTTTATGTCTATAAGTGCCATATTATGGATAATAATATCAATTTGATAAAAATTTTAAATGAATTAAAATTTCAGCTTAACGTGATAGGTAAAGTTAAAATGAAATTTTCTGGTGAATGCTATAGTATTTTAGATAAACTTATTCCTTTGTTATAAATTATTATAAGGTGATATTAATACTGTTATATTTTATATATTTTATTTATTATTATTATTATTTTTTTTTTTTGTATTATTTTTTATTGATAGGTTGAATCACTCAGAAAGGAACCTTGGGGTGGGGATGGGCTGGGATGTTGATTGATAATGACTTATATTTATCTTAGTTGGAGGAATGGAGCACTGATTGAAATGTAAATATGTTTCATGTTTAAATAAAGAAGTGCGCTTGTTTGGAAACCTGGGGTTTCACCTCAGGTCTAGCCATGAATGGAATCTCTTGTGTGCTTGAAAGTCCTTAGATGCTGGTCTTTTGAGTTTAATTTTTGGACTTGGTTTAGGTGCATTAAATTTGCATTTTTGTTTTTTATAATGAACTTTTTAACCCTTTTGCTCTGCAAATGTACATTTATTAAGTGAAAATTTGAATTTGAATAATGAATTTGGTGTTTATTTTTTAGGCTGCCTTGGTGGATGATGTCTGTGATGACAACGTCTTCCACCAAATATGTTTAGAAATGAACATCGGTTAACTTGAAAATTAAAACTTAAATATCTATGTGTTTGGGGTTATTGTTAAATCACCATTAACCCTTGCCACTCTGATGTAAGTATTCTATCGTTTACTAGGTTAATTGCATAGAAGTTGGTATGCATTTTCCGGCAGTTTTGGCGGATGATGTTGCTGTCTATGTCAGCAACATCTTCCAGCAGATTTTTGGAAGATGACCACCAACTCATCCTTTAATTTAATTTGAAGATTGTGAATTTTGGCATTGGTGTGATTGGGGTTAAGAATTATAGAGCAGCACTCGGTGGCGATCCTTTCCGAGCAAGGCGTGGATCTCTGTTTGTTTATTTTTCACTGAAATATGCCTTGATACTTCTTTCTTTACTCAATGTCTTAAACGTCTGCTTTGCCTGTAGCTGGCGTACCAGTGGTTTTGCCAGTTCAGTTCGACTCCGCCTCCTACTAAAAAAAAAGTGTTCTGTGTTTACTCACAGATATTTGTATAATTAACTATCACTTTATATAGTGCTACGTTTTGTTTTGTGTGTAGGGGACCATCGACTCATAGGCTTTGCCTTTGTTAAACCCTAACCCAATTGTAATGTCTGTATATTGTATATTAAGCATGAAATAAATAATCTTGAATCTTGTCTATAGTATGTACAGTGGTATCATTATGCTGATGTTTTGGTGTTCGATTTAAGGAGTGCTGTATATATGCCCATAACATTTAAAGCATGTTGCTTTAGGTAAAACAGTAAATTGAGATTTGGATTGATGGAGGGGATCAATGCTCAACTGTTTCAGGATTGGTGTAATTAATGGCTTGACACTAAAATGTATTTGACCTTTTTTGTGGAATTATTTTCATTAAAAACAAAATTTCGATCTTTGAGATGAAAAGCAAAGGTTTCTTTCATGACATTATTTCTACTGATTGTAGATTATTATATGCAATGATCAGGGTTGTGTGTGTGTGTGTGTGTGTGTGTGTGTGTGTGTGTGTGTGTGTGTGTGTGTGTGTGTGTGTGTGTGTGTGTGTGTGTGTGTGTGTGTGTGTGTGTAGTTTGGTTAATTGAAATAATTAGGTCACAGTATTGAACTTCATATTGTAGATATCGGATTGTCCGGTGGGGAGTCATGACCCTGTGGACATCTTATATTTATGAAGTAAGACCTTGATGAAATTCATATTTGAAAATACCAGGGGAGCTAATGGATGGAGTAGCATGCATCATACTATGGTACGTAGAAGGGCTGCTGCACTGGTTGACATGGACCGGTGCTGTCGCAACAACAGTTTCTCACAAAACTGATGCGTACAGGATAATCATATTAAGTATGAGCTGGAATTATAATAGGATAGAATAAAGTAGGACCCACGGGTCTGGGTTGATGGTATCTGTCAATAGTTGAAGATGAAAGTTGGTGATGTGAGATCGGCACACACTTTCAGAATATTCAGCAGTCATTGTGGCCAATAGTTTAGAAAATAGTACAATGACGGATTGAGACGAAACAGACGGGGGAATGGTTAAACGGTTGAGGGACAGGGTCAAAAGGTTGACTGACAAGCAGGATATCAACTCCCTATAGAAACTACAACAACACCAGCTGGCAATGAGATCATACAGCTCATGTGCTATTAACCATCGTATCCTACAGGCTTATTCGCAATAAGCAATAGGCAGGACATGGACACAGCGTCCTGTAGGATGGATTGACACTAACGAAGTTTGTGTATAAACTATGTGTCGATCAAAAACAGCGTATCCGGTTAGAGACGAATTTGTATATCAACTATCTGTCAATCACCGAGTGACATGCTACAACAACGGATGAAGTAATGTTGTTAGTTAGCTGACAGGTCTCATCAAATCAGAACCAGCCCAAACCCACACACACACACACACACACACACACACACACACACACACACACACAAACATTTTCTAAACTAGTGGCCACAATGACTGCTGAATATTCTGAAAGTGTGTGCCGATCTCACATCACCAACTTTCATCTTCAACTATTGACAGATATCATCAACCCAGACCCGTGGGTCCTACTTTATTCTATCCTATTATAATTCCAGCTCATACTTAATATGATTATCCTGTATGCATCAGTTTTGTGAGAAACTGTTGTTGCGGCAGCACCGGTCCATGTCAACCAGTGCAGCAGCCCTTCTACGTACCATAGTATGATGCATGCTACTCCATCCATTAGCTCCCCTGGTATTTTCAAATATGAATTTCATCAAGGTCTTACTTCATAAATATAAGATGTCCACAGGGTCATGACTCCCCACCGGACAATCCGATATCTACAATATGAAGTTCAATACTGTGACCTAATTATTTCAATTAACCAAACTACACACACACACACACACACACACACACACACACACACACACACACACACACACACACACACACACACACACACACACACACACACACACACACACACACACACACACACACACACACACACACACACACACACACACACACACACACACACACACACACACACACACACACACACACACACACACACACACAACCCTGATCATTGCATATAATAATCTACAATCAGTAGAAATAATGTCATGAAAGAAACCTTTGCTTTTCATCTCAAAGATCGAAATTTTGTTTTTAATGAAAATAATTCCACAAAAAAGGTCAAATACATTTTAGTGTCAAGCCATTAATTACACCAATCCTGAAACAGTTGAGCATTGATCCCCTCCATCAATCCAAATCTCAATTTACTGTTTTACCTAAAGCAACATGCTTTAAATGTTATGGGCATATATACAGCACTCCTTAAATCGAACACCAAAACATCAGCATAATGATACCACTGTACATACTATAGACAAGATTCAAGATTATTTATTTCATGCTTAATATACAATATACAGACATTACAATTGGGTTAGGGTTTAACAAAGGCAAAGCCTATGAGTCGATGGTCCCCTACACACAAAACAAAACGTAGCACTATATAAAGTGATAGTTAATTATACAAATATCTGTGAGTAAACACAGAACACTTTTTTTTTAGTAGGAGGCGGAGTCGAACTGAACTGGCAAAACCACTGGTACGCCAGCTACAGGCAAAGCAGACGTTTAAGACATTGAGTAAAGAAAGAAGTATCAAGGCATATTTCAGTGAAAAATAAACAAACAGAGATCCACGCCTTGCTCGGAAAGGATCGCCACCGAGTGCTGCTCTATAATTCTTAACCCCAATCACACCAATGCCAAAATTCACAATCTTCAAATTAAATTAAAGGATGAGTTGGTGGTCATCTTCCAAAAATCTGCTGGAAGATGTTGCTGACATAGACAGCAACATCATCCGCCAAAACTGCCGGAAAATGCATACCAACTTCTATGCAATTAACCTAGTAAACGATAGAATACTTACATCAGAGTGGCAAGGGTTAATGGTGATTTAACAATAACCCCAAACACATAGATATTTAAGTTTTAATTTTCAAGTTAACCGATGTTCATTTCTAAACATATTTGGTGGAAGACGTTGTCATCACAGACATCATCCACCAAGGCAGCCTAAAAAATAAACACCAAATTCATTATTCAAATTCAAATTTTCACTTAATAAATGTACATTTGCAGAGCAAAAGGGTTAAAAAGTTCATTATAAAAAACAAAAATGCAAATTTAATGCACCTAAACCAAGTCCAAAAATTAAACTCAAAAGACCAGCATCTAAGGACTTTCAAGCACACAAGAGATTCCATTCATGGCTAGACCTGAGGTGAAACCCCAGGTTTCCAAACAAGCGCACTTCTTTATTTAAACATGAAACATATTTACATTTCAATCAGTGCTCCATTCCTCCAACTAAGATAAATATAAGTCATTATCAATCAACATCCCAGCCCATCCCCACCCCAAGGTTCCTTTCTGAGTGATTCAACCTATCAATAAAAAATAATACAAAAAAAAAAAATAATAATAATAAATAAAATATATAAAATATAACAGTATTAATATCACCGTATAATAATTTATAACAAAGGAATAAGTTTATCTAAAATACTATAGCATTCACCAGAAAATTTCATTTTAACTTTACCTATCACGTTAAGCTGAAATTTTAATTCATTTAAAATTTTTATCAAATTGATATTATTATCCATAATATGGCACTTATAGATATAAAAATTTGACAACAACAAATAATTAATATGTGAAGACTTGGATATTGGATAATATAAAAAAATAACAGTTTCCTCCATTTCATTATAATTGACATTAAAGGTAGATTCAATCTGCTTAATTTTACTCAATAACAGATGCCAAAATTGGTATACATCTTGACAACCAAACACATAATGAACAATATCATCTACTGTACTTGGACACTTACTACAAAAAGGATCTGTAGCGATTTTTAATTTATATAAAAACTTATTACAGGGCAAAATATGATGTAATAATTTAAACTGATACTGCTTAATTTTATATTCTAGAGGTAGTTTATGAAAAAATCACCATTTATTGAATTTCAATGGTGCAGAATACACTGAATTAAATGTTCTTAAATTTTTAACCATTAACTCATTATAAAATATTTTACTTCGCCAGATACCATCATGTATTAATTCCTTTAAAAAAGGTGCTTGAAACAAATTTAACTGAGGTCTAGCTAAAATTTTATTAAATAAATTACATCCAACATAACAAGCTCTTTTTAAACTTTCATATATTCTATAAGAAAAATTATTTTTATCATATAATTTTCTATATATTGTTAGATATGGTAAAAGAGAGCCACTGCCCTCAATGAGATCCATAATGTATGTTAATTTTAATGATGCATTCATACATTCTAAATTCATTGAACTTATGCCCCCATTTTGAATTGGGAATTAAGCTGAATTCTTTTAATTTTTTCACTTTTTTTATTCTAAATAAACATAAAATAATTTTTCAAATTTTTTTATTACAGCTTTAGATGTGGTTAACATACTTAAAAGATAAACAAGCCACACTATTCCTTCAGCCTTGACTAAAAGGGAGCATCCAAAAATAATAAGCCCTCTTTGGCTCCATATATCAAGCCTGATCTTAATATTTTCATTGACATCCTGAAAATTATTGCCATTTAACAGTATACCCAAATATTTATAAGTTGTGGCTAATTTTAAGCCATATGGCAAATTATGCAAATCCACATTCCCGAAAGGAATAATAGCACATTTATCTATATTCAGCTTTAGACCAGAAATAGTCGTGTTCATAATAAAAATCTAATGCATTATTAAGAGAAACATCTCATCTTGTCCATCACTGTTAGAGTAGAATCATCCGCATAATAACTACCATAAATGTTAGTATGATTCAGAATCTCAGCACATATAATAAATATATAAGGTGATAAAGGGCAACCTTGCCTAACACCCCTTTTATTTTCAAACCAATTCAAAGAAATTATTTAGAACGCAACTTTTAATGTTTGTATAAAAAACCCTCTAACGTGCTAATAAATGCCTCATCAAAATTAAAAGCGTTTAAACATTCATACATAAAATTGTGTTCTATAGAATCAAAAGCCTGTTCAAATTCAAGCATGTAAACATAACCATTACTAAAATCAAGTTCTAAAATATCTAAAATTAGTCTAATATTCTCACCAATATACCCATAGTTGTTAAAATAAAAACCAGTCTGGGAAGGATGTATAATATCTGCCAGAACATGTTTAATTCTGTTCGCAATAACCTTTGCAAAAATATTATAGTCAGTATTTAATAATGTGATGTGTCGACAATTTTTACAAAATTTAGGGTCTTTGTCTTTTTTGAGAATCAAAGTAATAACAGCTCTCTTCTGAGAATCAGATAACATCCCCTCATCCAAAGACTCATATAAAGCCAAGAAGTAAAAGTCCATCGCAAGAAGAATTTATAAAGTTCTGCTGTCAGGCCATCACTACCTGGACATTTATTATTCTGCATGCTTGATAATGTTGCATGGAATTCTGCAGATTCAAGAGGGGCACTAAGCTTGGCTAAATTAACATCATTCAATTTAGGCAAAGAGATCATGTCAAAAACATTATAAAAATCATCTACATTAAATTTTGATTTACTTTGTAGCAAAGTAGAATAGAATTTTGCAAGTTCAGACAACATTAACTTTTCATTTGTTAATAAATGATTTCCGGAATCATAAATTTGCCTTATAACATTCTTAGATTGTTTTTGTCTTTCCAAATTAAAAAAATACTTCGAGCTTCTTTCACCAGATTATGTCCAATTAATCTGGGATCGAAAAATGGCACCTTCAGTTTTTTTATCATAAATAGATTCTAACTCTTTATTGGCCAAAGATAACACATTTTCTGACTGCGCATCATGATTATCAATTAAATAACTTTCAAGTACATAAATTTCTTTAATTAACTTCTTTTCTTTTTCTTTCATTTTTCAGACATAGCTTTACTAAAATCTACAGATATATTTTTTATTGAAAACTTGATCCAATCCAATTTCACTCTATTGTTTGATAAATCATTCATATCCGGCACCTCATTAAAAAAAAAATCTTTAATTTTATCAGTATATGATACATAACTCAAAGGTTTACTATTAAATTTCCAAAAATTAAAATTGGGTACAGAATTTTGGAGAAAATTCAGCTGCACTGTAACCATTTTATGATCATACTGAATCCGTAAAGATATTTCAGGGTAATAAATAGAATTTTGACTCTACCTGTGTACAAGCCAGTAATCGACCCTTGATTGCACATCATTTGACTGCTTCCATGTGAATTTGTTTGCATTTGCATTTCGAACTCTCCAAATATCAACTAACGAGATACTTTTCTCGATCTCGAATCTAAGGAGATCTCATGAGATATGAATAGTACTAAGCGTGTATTATTTCATAGAGAACATGTGACTCAGGCTTGCTAATCCATATCACGCATTTATATTCAGGTTAACAAATAATTTAACTCACTCACCACTAATCCAATGCATATCTACACAGGAGAAATTCACATAATTACTGTCAACCGTACATCTCTTCATCGTGATGCAAAAATTTCAAATTTCACAATGCAAATGTATACATACCAATCACTGCTACACGCTCTCACTAGTTAATATACATGGAACCAGGAAAACAAGTCTGTTATTTATAATTAAGAAATAACTTGGCCGATTTTACATCTAAATTCGTGTTATGGGATTCTAAATTTTCATCACTGGTTTTAATCAGAAATCCAAACCATCGTGACCCATCGACTCAACCAATATTATCTTGAAACTGGTAAAAATAATTTACAAACAAGCAAACCCACCAGTTAAACAAACACTCTGCTGTTACCGCACAACCCCCATTTTTTCAATTTCCTCTCGGGCACATGTTGCACCTCGGCAATCGAGTTGACAAGTTATTTAATACTCTATACATCTCATCACCGTCACCAGGAATTGACCACAAAATAGTCCCAGGTGTGTCTAGGCTAACATTACTTGAGAAATTCTCACACAACCATTTCCTGATTCTCATCCAATCACCGGACTCTGACAACACCCCACTACAGGTGTATCAGCCGACTCACTCACTTACTAATGCACATCCATGCAAACTCATTTAAATATCAACGGATTTTCACGTTTGTCTAAAATCACCTCACCAGTTCAAAAGGTCAAAGAATTCCCAATTCCATAGATATAGCTTATACCTAGACTGACATTAATCCTAGCCAAAATTTTCTAGAATTTAAACTAGAAAAAATTTTAATGAAATACACTTTTCCATTTACCCCCTTTCAACCCTATTACTGAAGGTATGGGAATGCAGTGATGTGTTTGAGTGGTGATTTTTAAGCTTATAGATATGACCACATGTTTTAGTCGATGCTTCCAGAACTAGTCCTTGAAGATCTACATTGTACTTGTTGTGAATGACCTTATAAGTCGCAATCATGCCACCTCTAATTCTGTCGTATGCATGGCTATGCAGTTTTAGATGACAGAGTCTACCTTCGTATGTCATGTCACACAGTCCTGCTAACCGTTTAGAGGCTTGCCTCTGAACATTTTCTATCTTAATTACATCAGTGTTGAATCATGGGCTCCATATTGTGTTGATGTACTCAACTAGTGGCCACACCCTGACTTTGAATAGTAGCCTAAACATTTCTCTGTCCAGATAACAGAAGGATCATCTGATCAGGCATATTACTTGGTTGGTTTTTGTTAATAGACATCTCAACATGTTTATTGAAAGTTAGCTTGTCGTCAAAGTGGACCCCAAGATCCTTTTCACATGTTGTCACTTCTGGGAAGGGAATTTTAGTAACCGTCGTTCTGACCAGAGTTATAACGCGTCGATGTCCTTTTGCAGCATATGGCAATCATCTACGGATGCAATTTCATGGAAGAGCTTGGTATCATTAGGAAATAATTTAATATAACTATGAACAACATCCAGGAGGTCATTGATGTATATAAAAAACATGATAGGATGCAGGACACTGCCCTGTGGGTGTCCACTAATGCCATCAGCCCATGGTGAATATGTTGGTGTGATAAGAAGACTAGAATCCAAGTTGAGATCTGGTCTGTGATTCCATGGCTTTGGAGCTCAGTAAGAAGTCTTAAGTGTGGCACAGTATCGAATGCCTTTTGAAAATCAAAGTAAATTGCATCGATGCAAACCTGTTTGTCCAGAATCTCGGTCCATGTTTCTATTACTATCAGCAACTGTGTTGCTTGCCCGAGAATAGATTGTTCGAAGTTACATGGTCAACTATGCTATCTCTAACGAGGGATTCCAGTCCATTGCAGCAAATTGCAGTTAGGCTGATGGGTCTGTAGTTGCCAGCCGATCGCTTGCTGCACTTATTAAAAATGGGGAAAATACTGGGACCTTTTACTACAGATAGTGAAACTCATATACATTTTCATTGAGCACTTAATAGAACAAGTATTTCCAACTATTTCATGGGCTTGTCCTTTAGGAAATAGAGACTCTTGTTGTATTTCACAGACCAGATGTTTCCTAGAATAAAGGCCTATTTTTGTTGTTCTATTCGGATATTCCTCCACTTGATAGGAGCACCATCTATGATGACATCCTAGCCGCTCAGTGTGGTCCATTCTGTGATATACAGTGGGCTATTTACAGGTTCAGATATGACCAAGACGTAGACACAGTACAGTATATGTTAACTTATTTACAGTACTATTTACACTGTCAGTGCGTATTTACAACTGAGCTTCGATACAGGGCCTGACACTCAGAGTGAGTTCTTTTACATCCCCCATGGTACAGAGAGAAAGAGAAAGAGAAAGATGACACCCCCCCCCCCCCCCCACGCCGGTCTCCTCCATAAGTACCAACTTTGTTGGGAAACTAAGTCATCAAGGATTGCGTACTGACATCCGCATACAGAGGCAACTCTGACTATGTCTAACCTTCTAACAAAAACTGTGCTTGACATCCTCGGACAATGCAATCTTCCCAGAAGCTTACCATAGCTACGTGGAATGTACGTGGTCTGACTGCAACATCAAAGAGGCAAACGTTAGGTGCAGACTGTGAACACTATCAAATCGATATCACATGCATTCAAGAGACTAAAGTAGCTAAACACTCAGAGCAGCAACTTCAGACAGGCCATAAGCCAGTACTCATGGAGCAAAAACAGGCCACTTACCATGGATTAGGCTTCATAATCGGACCAAGGGTATTGGATGATGTCATTAGTTTTGGATACGCCAGTTATCGCTTTGCATTTATCGACCTGGCTATACCAACGCGAAAGCGCACCACCACTAAGTGTCACATAGTCAATGCATATGAGCCAACTACTGTACTTAGGTACAATGGCCTGTTTGCCACAAATACGGTTTTCAAACACCCATGCCGCCACCGGGCAACATGGACTGGACACATTGCTGATCGCAAAGCCCCAAAAGGGTCTAAGGCTACAAAAGCTCTATTCATCCAAATGGATTTCATACTATGCAAGACAGCAGCAAAAACCACTACTTCGGGATGCTCGTTCCTATGGAGGCACATACCTCAATTCTGACCATAAGCCAGTCATTACACGCCTCCATATGAACCAGTTCTACCTAATGTATAAACACCATACCAGGCAAGAGGGAGAGTCACCTACAACTTACCCAAGCTCATCAGTGACACTGACACTCAAATGTCATACAAAAAGGCCCTCAGGGAGCAGATAGCTAACATCGACGTCAGCTCCGATCCAAACGAAGCGCTAACCAAAATACTGATATCTATGGAATCATCAGCTACTAGCACCATAGGTGTTCTAAAAAACAACAGAACTAGGTATACTGACGACCCTCTCGTAGTACAACTGTCAGCAGAACAGAAAAAGTTACATCTGCGCATCTATCAAAGTGGCCAAAGTGAAGATCGCACCAAACTACGCCAGGAACGCAGTAACATTCTGCGCCACATTAGCGAACACTTAAAAGATCTTGCTATCCAACAAGCAGACAACCTAGCAGATGAAATCACTGCCACGGATGACTGTCACAAAAGGTTTCGGGCAGCCCGAGCCCTAAGAGTTGCTGACTATGCACCACCACTAACTGTACACAACTCTGAAGGACACTTTATCGAGAATGACCAGGGCAAAGCCGAGGCAAATCGAGAATGGTTCAGGGAACAGTTCACTGACCACGATGATGAGCCCTGCACCCATTCTTAGGAGACCTCAGGCCATTACTAACACTAATTAATACAGCAGAGGTTGAGAAAGCTCTTAAAACCCTGAAAAATGGACGTGCATCTGGACCTGATGGCATGAGCAATGAACTATTCAAATATGCGAGTGACATTATCTCAAAACCAATCACGCACATAATCAATTCAGCTTTTATGCACAACCTTCCCATCTATGCTGTAGGCCAAGGCATCCTTATCGCGTTACCTAAGCCCAAGAAGCCATCTCCCCCCCCCCACCCCGCCCCCCCCCCCCACACCTGCCGATATGCGGCCATTGTGCTCTTTAACAGCATACAGAAAATCCTATCCAATGTTACTCTATGCCGCATTTGAGACAAGATCGACGACTTCACTGGATCATGTCAAAGTGGCTTCAAACTTGGACGCAGCTGCACAGACATTGTATGGGCTCAATGCATGCTTGTGTCGGTAGTCATGTCCAAACACTGGGATTTCGACAAAATGGGCATTGACATGTCATGAGCCTTCGACACAGTTAAACGCTCACAGACCCTAGATGTACTACACCAGACCAGTTGCAATGAAGATGAGCTACGACTAGTGAGACTACTGCTTGCAGACACTAAGCTGAGAGTATGAGTCAAGTCAGTGAAGCCTGTAGAGTTTGAGACATCAATCGGCTCCCAACGGGGAGATTGTCTATCCCCTGTGCTCTTCACCTGTTACCTGGCTGCTGCATTGAAATCCATGCGGGAAAACTCCACAAGACCAACCCGCCCCCCCCCCCCAACCCCCCCCCCCCCAACCCCCGCCCCCACCCCCAACAACACCCCCCCCCCCCCCCCGGTGTCAATACTGGGGCATGCCGTTAGAGATGGAATATGTGGACTTTATAGATGAGGAAATGAAACCCCTTGACGAACTTCTCTCAATAGCTGCAAGCAAACTAAAAATTTAGAATCTCTTTATGAATGAATCCAAAACAGAGTTTATCCACATATACCTATCTACAAAGCATGAAACTAAAGAAAATTACGATCCACTCTGTGGCGGCGAACCATGGAGCAAAAGTAAAATCCTGAGCTCACTGCTTTGCAGTACTGCTGACATTGCTGCACGCTGCATCATGGGGAACATAGATTTCCAGTCCTTCTGGAAGCTATGGATTCGTAGATCAAAGATGCCGTTGGTAAAACGACTAGGTTTATACAATGCAACCTGTGTATCCTTGATTATGTATAACTGTAACAGCTGGGAAGCTCCAAAGGCAGCTTTAGACAAACTTGGCGCCTGCCACCGCAAACACCTACGCACCATCACTGGACACTGATGGCCAGAGAGCATAATTTCCAACGAGGCACTATACAAGATGTGTAATACGCCACCGCTATCTGTAAAAGTCACCCAGCAAAGATGGTCCATGCTTGGCCAGGTGCCAAGGATGCCAGAAGAGACACCAGTGCGGAGCGCCTTGTAATTCGGTCTACTCGGAGCCAGCAAATACAGGGCCAGGAGAGGACGTCATTGCATAAATCTGCTAAGCGTGCTTCGAGGTGGCCTCAAGAAAGCAGGACTCGGTACACTCAAGTCAAGAATGGACCTGAGGAAGCTAAGGACTTTGGCTGAGGACAAGACACGATTGGACAAAAGTGAAGAAGGACTGATTGCAGCTGTAGGATGTTTCTACTACTACAGCCGCAGAATACAGTAATCATATATACATACATGGCACAGACACCACACGAGATGGGACCGACAGCTTTATGTCCCCTCCAAAGGACGTGTCATGTGAATGACGTATGGAATGGTGCAAGTTTTTACACCTTGATTACATGCCTGAAGGCAGGATCAAACCCGGCTCTTTTTTGGATTGGAATTCCAGGCATGTGCGGCCAACCGAGCAAATGCACCAATTTTCTACATATTATGCGAAATGACTTTCTACAAAATATCCAACTTCTACGAAATGGCATGTCTATGAAATGACCATGGCTACGAAATGGGATTGTCTGCGAAAAAATATGTCTATGAAATAGTTTCTATGAAACTCTATGAGTTTATTTATCTACCTAATGGACATTTAAAATATAAAATGTTATTTAAGAATGAATCCTTTGCAAACCAGATAAACCAATTTTATTTGTTCTGTAACAAATATTCTGGTTAGTACTCTGAAAATAATTTGTAGTGAAGCAGTCGCTGCCTTAGAAAGCAACAGCTTCTAGTCAAATTAGTTTCAAAATATTCCACAAATTTCCTATATGGTTGTTTGGAAATTGATAAAAAGAGTGTTTCATCTGTGAAAGGTTAACCTTTTGATTCTGAAACTCTGGAGTATAAGAGTTAATACAAGAAATATATTGAATATTTTGAAACCAATTTGACTTGAAGCTGTTGCTGTCTAAGTCTTGTTGCATACTGTTGTTGTCTTACAAGAACAACAGTTTAACACACAGAGAGACCTTCAGAATTAAACAGTTAAACAGCAGATACCCTATGTGGGAGCAGAATATGTGGAAGCAGAATTTTGTGGCTTGTGCGCTGAGCATATAAGATCCCCCTGTAACAGACAAG
Organism: Chaetoderma sp. LZ-2023a; assembly: GCA_034401795.1. Lineage (NCBI taxonomy): Eukaryota > Metazoa > Mollusca > Caudofoveata > Chaetodermatida > Chaetodermatidae > Chaetoderma > Chaetoderma sp. LZ-2023a. The sequence continues at coordinate 2,892,946 of CM067368.1, forward strand.
TAATAAGCTATTACCTATTACTTTTACTATTACTACTACATTGTAAAATTAATTATCTATTTCTATTACTATTAATATTACATGGAAATCGCTGTAGTAACCTATTGCTAAAAGCTGATTACTATTACATATTACTATTACCCCATCCGAGAATTAGTGACATCAGAGTGCTAAGAGTTAAACTCTAACAGTTTCATGGAGATTTAATTAATGAACGACAGTCAAATCATTCAAGAACAAACTAGATATCAAAGAAAGAACTTTTGAATTGGACTGAGCAAGGCATACTACAACAAAACACTATGTAATATGGACTAACACGCATAAAACTAAACTAGCACATCTAAAATCACTACAAAAGCAGGCAATCAAATTATTCGCACAGCCAGTAGAGGGCCAGGATGGCCTTAAAACCGAAAAAATGCTAAAACTTGAAGACATTGGAGCTGTCCAACTATACACTATCTTAAGGGACTACCATAATGGCAATCTACCCTCCTCATTATCAAACCTTTTTAGGAACAACTCCGATATACACTCGCACAACACATGAACTAAGAATAACCTACACCAAACCTATTACAGAACAATGACAGCTACACAAAAACCATCCCACCAAGCAATACAACTCTGGAACAACACAGATATAAATATACGCACACAAATTCTTACACAAAGCTCTTTTAAACAAAATATTTAAAAAATAATCCTAGAAAGATACTAAAAATCCAAACCGGACATGAATGCAGAAGTCACCACCATGGCAGTACAAAAACAAGTATATACCCAGTTGCCAGGATAACAACTAGAATGTAAAATACACATCTGCAATAATAATAATGTATCTGTAATTGTTGATGTGGATGATGCAGTTGTGTATAATAATAATAATAATAATAATAATAATAATAATAATAATATTAATAATAATAATAATAATAATAATAATAATAATAATAATAATAATAATAATAATAATGCTGCACCAAGAAATGTTGATACAAATTAGGCCGTATTGTTATATATGACAATAATAATAATAATAATAATAATAATAATAATAATAATAATAATAATAATAATAATAATATTGTAAACAAGATATGCATGTGTTTTCCCCATTCCCATGTGTGTGTGTGCGTGCGTGCGTGCGTGCGTGCGTGCGTGCGCGCGTGTGCTAATTGTCTATTGTCTTAAACACATATACATGTAAATATTATATTATCTTCACCTATGATCCAACCATCACTGAATTATATGTTTATTATATGGTAAATGTAAGGGGTCCACCGCTGTATAGGCTCAGCCTTTGGTGGACTGCCTGTTGTGTAAATGTAAAATCTATGTGCAATATGAAAATAAAAAATTTTGAATCTTGAATCTTGAATCTATGAAATCACATGCAGTCACCTAAATTTGAACTCCTCACTATTTACACTTCCATTATCACATTCATGAAATCCAAGACCACTGCGATATTGTCTGAGCTATTCTTCTTCTTCTTCTTCTTCTTCTTCTTCTTCTTCTTCTTCTTCTTCTTCTTCTTCTGGAAATTCCCTCATTCGGGGCACCGACTGTAGGGCCGTCGTCAGCAGTACGTAGTACAATATTGTTGATCCAAGTCTTGAATACATCACCGATCCGATTCATCATCATCATCATCATCATAATCATCATCATCATCATCATCATCATCATCATCTGTTGCGACGTTGGAGGCCATGTTTGGTCCATTGCCGATCTAATTTTTTGTTCAACACTGTGGTTGGTTGCGCAATGCGCGGGTAATGGTTGAATTTCTTCTTTTTTTATTACTGTTTATAAATAGGGTTGCTGTGGTATGTGTACAATTTACAATGTACAAATATACCTCATTGATCTGGTAAGACAGAGCCACCTTATCGATGCAGGAACCTCTGGTTCTTCATGATGTGGCTTGAAAGGCTGGTAGGGCAATCCCGCCTGGCTCAGCCACTTAAAATAAGCATAATTATTCAAATGTACAATATATACATATATTTACATAGTGTGGGTGGAAAGCCTGACACTCCTTGCAAGCTTGATTGAATGATAGGGCAGACCCACCTTATCCGTACACATGCAGCCTCATATGGATGGTAGGACACGCCCACCTGGATTAATATGTGTGGAGATATATACAGTATGTATTATTAATATGTTTCGTGGTACCTGGTACTAAACATAAGTCAGCAAGAACTCACCTAGCGACCTGTTGGGGCTGGTATGGCTGACTCGCATAATTAGCTTACTTAAATGGTAGAACATACCCACCTTAGCAGTATGGTTACATTATTACAATAGTTGTTTATGTGCTTGTGGGGCTGGTAGGACAAGCCCGCCTGATTCGAATTGTTGCAGATGAGAGTATTACATTATAGGTTGGGTGTGGATTAGTAATTGAACGTGGACCAGGAAGAGCATAACAGTTTTAGCTGGTGGGGGTGGGGGTGGACCCACCTCATTAATACATTTCGTGATTGGTAGGACCAACCCACCTTGTTAATTTACTTGGGGGACTGGGACAGTTACGATTTTCCAGCTTAATATGTGTGGAGATATATACAATATGTTGGCTGGTACCTGGTAGTAAAACATGGGATCTAAATACAGCAAGAACTAGTTGTTTATGTGCTTTTGGGGCTACTAGGACAAGCCCATCTGACCCGGCTTGTTGTGAATGAAAGTATTACAATATAGGTTGCCTGTGGACTAGTAATAGAATGTGGACCAGGGACAGCATAGCAGTTTTAACTGGTGTGGTGGACCTGCCTCATTAATACATTTCGTGATTGGTAGGACCAACCCACCTTGTCAATTTACATGGAGGACTGAGACAGTTACGATTTTCAGTTCGATGTATTCATTCATGATTGGTAGGACTGACCCACCTTGTCGATATACTTGGGAAGTTAGGCACTTATGTTTATCAGTGTGCACGGAATAACGTTCCCTTGAAGGTATTAAATAGTACCAAGTTTCTCTGAATCGCATTCTGGTTGGTACTGGATTGGAGGTTATTATAAAGCCCTATAGAAATCGTTAAACCGACAGGTCGGCTTGTGCCCCCACCTCACCCCACCCGACACCCCACCCCCACCCATGTCCGCGGCCTTATCCGCGGCCGTTTTTACCGTTCCGCGGTTCCGCCGTTCCGAGTTTTAGGTTCACACAGTTCGGCCGTTCCACGTTTTAGGGTAATTTTCATTCGCTTCTGAAAAAGTAAAAGCGTAAAACCTCATATTTTTTTAAAACTAATTTATATTTGTATTTTGTGTATTTTATTTAACTTTCTATATGATTTTAAATATGTAATGTTCTGTATTGCTGCACTATTATGCCGCCTAAAGTAACAGTTTCGCTTTCATAAAAAATGTCTTATGTTTCCGTGACATTTAAAGTTAACTTATCCTATACTACCCTTAATCATTATAGGCAAAATGGCTGTAGATAGATGGCGACTACATTATGCTTATTTTTGCTTAGTTAATTTGTTTCGAGGTAAAGGAAAGATAATGATTGTGTACTGGCTCTTTCGTATACAAAAAAATCTGACCAAAATAAATCTAGTTTATTTTTGAAGATATTTAGGCTTACGGCACTAACTACATCATTTGGTAAGCTATTCCAACTATTCGTAATTCGGTTTGCAAAAAAGTTCTGCCTAATTAGTTGGTTACTTCGGCTCTTAGTGAATTTAAAATTATGTCCCTGAGTGATGCTTTGTTTGTCTATCTCCAAGAATGGGCACTGAATATGGTCACCATCGATGCCGGCCGCTATTTATACGATGCCGGCCGCCTATAGTATTAGTTTAGAGCATGTAGTAAGTCCCTATCCTTGTTAACCGAACCTCAGTTAATCCCAATGCTAATCGAACCGTAGATGAATTTTCCAATTGATTATGTTCTTTTAATTACGATTTAACCCTAAGGAACCTACGAGCCGTCTAGACGGCGCGCAAAAGGCGTACAAATAAACCTACGAGCCATCTGGACGGTTTTCAACAAGTTGACGTAGAGAACTACGCGCCGTCTGGACGGCTTTAAGAGCACCAGTTTTCGATCGCTAAATACACAAGCATTACGGGCGTTTTATCCAATCAAACATTGCGTTACATTACGTCAGATGACTGAATTTTATAAATCCACTGTTGATTGGTCAATTCAGTTTATTTACAAATTTCTACGGGAAAATATAAATAGTTTTCTGTGAATGAAATTCCTAGCGTAAAATCGTCAACGATAGCGTGCCGATTCCTTTATTTAACCGAGTACTCGATTCCCTGATGGCCGGAATCGCTCAGTGAGAATGTCTAACCTAATTTATAATTGCGTCGGTAAAATATTACATACAGCTGAATAGCTACACTGACGCCTACAAGATTTAAAGTGTGCACCCTTACATAGCTTTCCCATTAATACCATTATATCACACCCGTCATTTAGCTTCTAGGGAGATATTGGCGTGCATCTACGGTCTAATTTCTGTTCCTCAATCATCTATCATGATACCGCATGTTACGGGGCTGCTACTGGGTCAATACGGGCCCGTAACATGCATTATTAAAGTAATGCCAGTCATGAGACATATTAGCTCTTTGAAATAATCACCTTTGTTGACTGTTCCAGTTTTATTTCCGTTTTTCTATTGTTCTTTCATCTTGTGAATGTTCCTCCTCTTTTTTTCTTCAGGATCATATGGCGAATAGGACAGTTATCTGGTTGAGATTTCATGAAAATGATGATTCTGTAATTCTATCTTCTGCACTATTTTATTAACCCCCCCTACCATTTTGTCAAAATTTTAAATTTTCAAATTAAATTAAAAGAACTGGTGTTCTTGTCTCAACAGATTTGGTGGAAGATGTTGCTGTCGTAGATAGCAACATCATCTACCAAACCAAAGTTGTTAAAAAATGTACACCAGTTTCTATTAGTAGAAGTAGAACAGTACCAGTTTTCCAGGCTATTGGCACATTAAACGATAGAATATTGACATAAGAGTGGTAAGGGTTAAATCTGATGCGCTTGATGTAAATCTACTGTACCATTTTATTTCGAATCACTTATTGTATAAGCTGCCATTGTAAACTACATGTATGTCAAAAACAGTTTCTTCTATGTAAGAGTGTCATATTACTTAGTAGGACTGGTGATTAAATTGTTGAATATTTTGAGATCGATTGGACTGGAAGATGTTGCTGCATTAGGTGACAACATGTTCCAGTGGTAAAGCGTGCATATTAAAGGGTTGAATACTGTATTATTTGTAAGCTATCAGTGTAAATATCAAATAAAGTTTACTCGAAGTGAGAGGGAGAGAGAGAATCTCATCTTAGGTAATCAGACTGGACTATGTATAGTAGATTTGTTGAATATATCGAGTCCAATTTGATTGGAAACTGGCGTTGTTTTGGACAACAATAGATTCCAATTAAATTTGTCAAAATATACTCAACAGATTGTTTCTTTAGATTGCAGGTACTTTTGATCTTTATTGCTATTCATTCCTGGATTATTACCCTTGCCCTAAGGGGAAAGAGGGTATTATGTGTGTGCATGCGTTCAGTATTGCATCTAAAAAACTACTGATCCGATTCGTTTAAAATTTTAACACAACAAACCAACATAACCTAAACAAGGGTTTCCAGACTTTGTGTGATCATACATAAAGATTTAACAAATTTGGATATGACAAAAACGGTAGGGTGGTCTCGGCGGTGGTTTACAATCTCTGATTACTCCTGTTCATAATGTTATTTATCAAGCATCAAGTCTTCGACAATGATGGTAAGTGAGTGATAACTAGATTGCTTGGTCGATGACGCATTATAGCAAATCCCCATGCTCACCACTTTGACCTCTTTACCCATCCCATCCCTGGGGGAGTCTCCTCTGCACTCCATACTCTGCACTCATCAGAGGAAGTGATCTGTGAGAGCAGGAGTTAAAATTAACATGAGCCAGAGGCTAGTAGAAATTGACCAGGGTTAATACAATGACCAGCCCAATGGCAACAATTTCATTTGTCAACCCTTTAATGGTCATGGTGGCCAATGAATGCCTCTGCTGTGATCTTAAGAAATGTTGATTAACAGAGCAAGACTTTTTGAAAATTTACCACTAGAATGCTCGGTAATTGAGCCAGTCATTCCAGTTGTAAAATTTCAAACTTTGTCTTCCCTTGGTCTGTATAGAAAATTTGAAGGGCTAAAGTAGAATCTAGTAATCACTAGTCCTATCTGAACATAGTGGCTCATTTGGCTTAATTTCAATTCATGGAGAGGGTCAACTGGTGTGCGAGAGTGGTCTATGAAAAATCCAGAAATCTAGATAAATCTGGAAGACTCCAATCTCTGCTTACAATAAATTTCTTTTTCAAAACATGGAGATAGTGAATGGACTCAAGGAGACAAGGTAGGTATGGGGATAATGAATGGACTCAGAGACAAGGTTGGTAGGTATAATTAATTCAGTCATCATACTAAAATGTAATTTTCTTTCGGATTGAGAAATTGGGCTACAACCATCATTTGCCATGCCACATTGTTTTCAGGACTTGTCACGAAAGGGTTAGACATAGTAAAAACTGGAATTGACAAAGGGAAGGACAGAGCAGAAATTTAGATTTTCTAATGGATAATTTTTTAGCTATGCCCCGCCCATCTCTACATAAGCTCCATCGATGATTTGCGCGTGTTGGGATCAGTTTATATACTTTGAATCCTGAATTCCAAATTTCATGGTAACCATAGATACATCTAACTTGGTGAATATTTTGAAACCAATTTCAAGTACTTTGATTTGATGGAAAGCTGTTGCTGCCCAACTCACCAGGTCAGCAAAGGCAAACTAATTCTAAAATATTCACCAGCTTTTCTTTATAAATTTTAATTTTTCCCCATTAAAATGAGATAAGGGCAATTCATCTCTTACCTTTATCTTGTGCACGTTACATTGTGTAGATTTCACTCTGCTGTCGCCGCTACTCACATAACAAATTCAGTTGACGTTTTGCCCCTCCCCCATCAGCCTCTTCCAACCCGAGCAGTGTCACAGCCTAATGTATTAGGTTGTCTCACATTCTACACCCATAGGGCCATGATATGGTAAATCACCAGATTTGGTTATATTCCTTTAACTTTGACAGTCTTCCATCAACCCTACACACCCCCCCCCCCCCCCCACCCTCCCCACCCACACCCCTCTGGGAATGGAGCCTAGTGTAAATGGTGTCTCCCAATCCACAAGCATATCGGTAATTTACACAATAATTTTGATTGAATTCTACCAAAAGCTTTCTGAGGAGATGGATGGACAGACAGATGGAGGCGATTGTAATATCCCTGCAGTTTTTTCAAAACGTGTGGGTATAATTAAGAGATTAAATTTAATTTATTGATATTTGATTCAAATCCCACCCAATCTCAAATGATACATAGAGCTTATGTGAGATGCACATTAGCTGAGCCCTCAGGAATCCGGTTGATAACAGTCGGCAGTCGATCCAGAACAGCCGCCGGCATAGCTGTGTGTAGTAGCTGATCATGTTTCGAACGTACATCATCATGTTTTAGTTCAAATATACTGTTTCCATACAAAAATTAGATTATAGAGTAACACAGGTCATCAAATTTTTATTTTTATAAAATCCATGTTAGTAAATCCATTAGGCGTAGCAGGAAAAACTGAGTCCGTTTAGAGTTTAGAAGCCATCGCCCATCAGTCACCTGCAAAAAATAGGAAGGATAAATTAGAAATATCCAACTTCTAGAAGTGTTATATTAAGACTTTAACAATCCAATTTTTTCATGGAAATTTAAATTTTCTCAGACAATGCCCATATGCAGACCAAAAGCAAGTCATTCCAGTGATACATTTTCAAAAATAATCTTACTTTTGTCAGAAAATTTACATTTTCCTCGACAACTGCAGCAGTTTTGGTCTGACTCAAATGTTAAATGGTTAACTATACATGTACGGCGCTAGGTCATAGGGATATATAGTCCGAGTCTGCTCTGACTCAACCCGTCCCAGTGACAGATATTTGGACAGACTGTCACAGACTGACAGTCTGTCCAAATATCTGTCACAGGGGCAGGTTGAGTCAGAGCAGACTCAGACTAAGGGATATACTGGTAAACATTATGACCTGACAACGGGTGTTATGGTCATACACCACCCTCCGATTTTAGCGCATAAATGAAATGAATAATATAATAAATGGTGGGCATATATCGTCCAAGGAGGGAGTATGACTACTAGTTACTGGATTAACCTTTTCAATCGACAAGAGCGAATAATAAATTTGCTACGAATGTTTCAAAATTCTGTTGAATATTTTGAAACTAATTAAACTGGCTAAGGCAGCACCAGCTTCACATTGGATTCCAAATACTCAACATCTTACATTTATAATGACTGTAAATGTGGAGTTCTGGAATTTCAGGTTCAAATATGACAATTGTTTTTGATTTTGGGCACACAAGTTTATTTCAGGGCCCCGGTTCTCTATATCTTTGATCAGAGGATACTGGCCACACAGTAAATGGTGATAGAATGTTTGTAACTAAGGCAATAGTGAAATATTTGTTTTCTAAGGAATTATTTGTAAGTTCCAGTCATCAATGATTATTAGTAAATGTGCTGTTACTTAAGTTTTCAGTTACTCAATGACTAATTTAACCGAGAAAGTTATAGATTGTGTTAAGAGAGCAGCTGAACCAATAATATAAAAATCAATTTCGTTTACCTCTGGTCACGAAATCACAATAAGGTTATAGATAAACAATCCGATAATCTCAATCATCGATGCGTGTCTTTGTTTACAATTTCCGAGATAACTTACTCTTCAAATTACTAGCATTAATTAGGCCGAGTTGAGATGCGAAAGTTGTCAAATATATCGGCATCCCACTTCCCGATTGGCAATATCGTTAATCTAGTGATCTGTCTACTTTTTAGTTTGTGGCGTACAAGAAATATGCATAGATTGACATATTTGAACACACACAACTATTTTGCAAAACAGCTGATCGTGTCGCCATCTTGCCGGAAAAATTAATATTCATGAATTCCCGACCAATCAGACGCATCAATCTTATAGCACGTGATACGGTGTTGCCAATAACGGGTAATGAGCTTGGTACTCGTATATTATATACGGGTACAATTCTACAAATTCCTGTCGTTCTCTGGCGATCTTTCACGATAAACGATTCCTATTGGGGACGCCGCTACGAAAAAATGTCCGATGCTATAGAATCTTAGTGTAAAACATTTGCGTTCGCTTTTTAACTGGCTGAGTGCACCCAGTAATGCTACATAGCATAAAATTTGCCATTTATTCGCTGTCTACGCTGAGAAACCCTGGTATGTGTTCAGTTATGTATAAATGAATTAGTCAACATTGAATGAGGCTTCCCCCCAAAATCATGACCGGAATTTCTCAAAATTTTACGGCACCATGACATAATATCATTGTCATTTTCACATCTTATCGGATGAAAACCTTCACAAAACTTTGGTATCTGTTAGTTTTAATACCATTGTGATTAAATTTATCAATGGCATTTGTAAAATTAAAAAAAACATTGATAACTGCAAAAATAGACCAATGTATTTATCCTACAAGGTGTGGCCATTTTGAGAGGTACGTTGACTAACTAAAATATATTTTATTCATACAAATTTTGTATGTACTTAAAGGGATTTTATTGCCCTTTCTAATGATATATAGTTTTTGATCTGTTACTTTGCCAAAAGTTGTTAATATAGTTGGCATGGTAGCACTACGCCGCTATCACACCACTACCGCTTACAAGCTAGGGATCTAAGCAAGTTTCTAGCTTTTGGCTGTATGGTTTGTAGCACGTTTTTTGTAAATTCTTGGTAGGGCCCAGAGGGTTAATATATAGGGCTACACCTCTTGCTTCCTGCCACTGACTCATTTATGAACAGTTCAAATCCTAGAATCTGTAGTTCTGCCAGAGATGGAGCATATCTAACATTTTTTGGATAAACCTCTGTTATTCCAATGATCCTGAATGGGTTTTCCTGGTTCTGAATCCTGTTTTTCAGTTCTTCCATTTTATTAGTCAGGCAGTCAGCATTTGTGTAAAGACATTTCATATTGTTAGCATTGGACAGGCAGGGTAAGCCCCGCAGCCTCTCCTGTTTGTCTTCTATGTTTTCTTCCTGATTCCCTTTATCTATTCGTTTTTTGTTGCGAGCATTTAAATGTACAGTTTTGCTTCTAAACGTATTTACAAGTGTATTTACAACTTCATAACTCTTTCCCCATTAATCTCTCGCTGCCTTCAGCTTCACTTTGACAACCTTTCTTTCCCATGATGAGCCGCGTACAATGTACTTGAATTACCCCGATTCATTTTCTTGATTTAATTTCCTCATTTCTTCAAACTTCTCCTTATTTACTTTCTTTTCCTTGATGGTCATATCATGTGCAATGCCTACTTTTTTAACTTCTCAGCTTTCGCTAGGTTTTTTTAATGTGGTTCATAAAGTTTCCTTTGGTTTTCTCATCTTCAAATGTAATTCTCATTAACCTAGGATTTTTTTCTATTTTATTAATGTCTCTCTTGCCTAATCTAGTAATCCTTGTTACTTTATTACTGGAGGTGTTCAGTACTTTAATTAATTCTTCGACATAGGCTGCATCCTCCTCTTTTGTAATTTCTCCTCTTTCACTTAGTGACTCTTCACATCTGTGAATAATTATGTTACACTTTCTGTCTTCACTTTCTCTGAGGTCTGCAATCTGCTCTTCCACCTCCTTCAGGCAAACTGGATCACTAGTTGCACCCTCCTGCTTTTTGTCCTCTTCAATAAGTGCCTTCACCTGTTCTATGTCTGTTTTCTGCACCATATCCGTTTCTAATTTCTGTACTCACTATTCCATTTTTGTTTAGAAAGGCTTCACATCTTTCTTCAACCTCTTTTTCTATTCTTAGAATTTCGTAGCGCATTTTCCTCGCATGGTGGACAGTACCAGTGCAGATCTGACCTTTTTGTTAGCAGTTTGTATTCTGAACTGGACAAATTTAAGCATTTTTTGCAGAAATGCTTTCAGCAGTACTTGCACTTTAGCATCTCTGACTTCTCATCTGTGAATTTTGTTTCGCACATCTCACATGTCCATCCCTCTTTGTTGTGTTTTTCTTGATCGTCTCCTTCTTTACCTCTGACTGAGGGCTTTCTTCCTTTTGACGGTGAAACTTTGCCAGACATATTGGTGTTACCTGTGCAGCTTATGCCAATTTTTACTTAATATAATTGCTAAGTAGAGTAGTCTCCATTGCCTTTATAGCTTGTGAGAATATTCACAATAATGGCCAATTGTATTTAATTGGTGGAATTGACAAGTAGAGTAATCTCCACTGCCTCTATACCATGTGAAAATATTTACAATAATAATCAATATTTAATTGTTGGAAGTAGAGTAATCTCGACTGACTCTAAGGGTTTTAATAGTAATGACTGGCAGCTTTGTATCAATACTTAATCATTGTACTTGGTAAGTAGAGTAATCTCCACTGTCTCTCTGGTTTGGGACAGTAATGACAATGGCTTAAGACAGTAGTAACAATAGTGACCGATATTGAGTGACAGCTTTGTATCACTACTTAATTGTTGTACTTGATCTATAGAGTAATCTCCACTGATTCTATGGGTTGTGATAGTAATGCCAAATGCTTATGACAGTAATGACAATGGTGACCGATATTGAGTGACAGTTTTACATCAATACTTAATTGGTGGAATTGATAAGTAGAGTAATCTCCACTGACTCTATGGCTTTTGACAATAATGACAATGGTTTGTGGCAGTAATGGCAATGATGACTGATATTGGGTGACAGTTTTGTAACATACTTAATTGGTAGAATTGACAAGTAGAGTAATCTCCTAACTCTAGTATGGCTTGTGACAGTAATGACAAGTATCTTCTTTTGAATATTGATTTTGTCTCCACTGACTCTGTTGCATACTGATGGCAAGAGGTGACATGTGTATGACGAGTAACATATGACAAGAGGTAATGAATAGTGCTAATAGTAGTGTCCTCCACTGTCTCAGATCTTGAAAAGATGTTGGTGACTAGGTTACCTTCAATGACAAATACTGAGAGTAGAGTGATCTCCACTGGCTCAGATCTTTAAAAGATGTTGGTGACTAGGTTACCTTCAATGACAATACTGATAGTAGAGTGATCTCCACTGGATCAGATCTTTAAAAGATGTTGGTGACTAGGTTACCTTCAATGACAATACTGATAGTAGAGTGATCTCCACTGGCTCAGATCTTTAAAAGATGTTGGTGACTAGGTTACCTTCAATGACAATACTGATAGTAGAGTGATCTCCACTGGATCAGATCTTTAAAAGACGTTGGTGACTAGGTTACCTTTAATGACAATACTGAGGTTAGAGTGATCTCCACTGGCTCAGATCTTGAAAAGATGTTGGTAACTAGGTTACCTTCAATGACAATACTGAGAGTAGAGTGATCTCCACTGACTCAAAGAGTAAAGGATGTTGGTAACTAGGTTACCTTCAGTAACAAATACTGAGAATAGAGTGATCTCCACTGACTCAAAACTTAAAGGATGTTGGTAACTAGGTTACCTTCAGTAACAAATACTGAGAGTAGAGTGATCTCCACTGACTCAAAGAGTAAAGGATGTTGGTGACTAGGTTACCTTCAGTAACAAATACTGGGAGTAGAGTGATCTCCACTGACTCAAATTTAAACAAGTAGTGACTCAATGTACTATATTTGTTTTAGTGTCTAGGATTTAAAGCATTCACTTCTTTTTTATCAGCAGGTGCTAGTGCATCACTGTATATATGATAATAAAAATTTTGTCAATTTTACTACTATCACAATTTTCAGTTTTACTGGTATAATTTACTTCATCCAATCATAGTCACTTCATGCAAAAACCGATTGCTGGTTTAGTAGAGCAATCTCCACTTAATCAAACATATCACACATTTTAGATCAGTTAACAGATTTGCTAATAACAATCCTTGTCAATTCTTGCTGACCATTTCCTGAGCCATTCTTTAGCTAGTAATTCATGAGGGTGTACACCGTCTCTAAAAAAGCTAAATTTGACCGAATATCTGACGTAACGTCTCGGCTTGCGCGATTTCGCCATTTAATCGAAAATCGCGATTTTCTACGATGTAATTGAAAAAAATCGAAAAATCGTAAAAAAAAAAAGCAGACTATAAGATTTTAAAATTCACCATTCAGCAATAAAAGAATACAGTTGTCCTAATCAAAAAACAAAGCTCTATGGTAAACAAGCTAACAATAGCGAGGTAACACCTTTGTCATTGAGAAAACCAGCTAGTTACTCCGTCGAATCGCCATATAATTTTCTTTCGCTGCAGACCCTGAGTCTGTCGTGAAATACCAAGTATATACTTAATTGCAGCCTGTTGGCAATAATCACTGAACATAATTCTTTTTAATTCTTTTAGCAATTTCAGGCGGTGTACTAATCTTTCCTGTTTGATTCGGTTGTCATGCCTAATTAAAGAAAATTATGAAACAGCATTCCAGATTGTTGTATTATGAACTGTGCGTTCTGTTGATAATAATAATAATAATAATAATAATAATAATCTTTATTTATCGAGGGTATATCATCAGTAAACTGATCTTCCTGAGGCCCTCCCAAACACAATAAACTATATACAGTTAAATAAGCAGCAAACACATACATACAAACACACTCATAAATGCACTTATACACATACGCACACACTGACTCAGTCAGTCACTCACTCCTTCATTCACTCACTCACTCATGACTCACTCACTCACTCACACATTTTTATATTACATATATACATTAATATGAACAAGTTTCCATTAACTCACTGGATATGCCTCTTAACTGTAAATTGTACATTCTGAAAGCAACTATAAAGTGCACTATAGGACTAGTTTACGCCGTTGCTATTGTAGCTACTCAAAGCTACCGTTCTATGTATTTGGATTGCACAGTATCTCCCCGGGTACTAATATTAGTGTCGTCGTGCTATTCGGGTAATGACCTAAGCTCGTCCTACAAAGGGAGGCTATAAGCTGAAGCCAATACATAATATGTGATTTATATTTTTTCTCGACGAAATTTTATGTCAAATTTTGATGAAATGAACAATGTTTATTAAACTATACGCAATATTTAGGCGGTCCCAATTAATAATTTCCCGCGATGATGGATATACGGTATACATTAAGTATAGACATAGGATAGTACAAATTTGTCGCACATATTGTGTTCTAATTTCATGCTATTTTTGTATCGTTTCAACTTTTTCTAGTTCCAGTTTTCGTGACTTGTTTATACTTTTGGGAATGTGGACCTACGATTTAATCGAAAATCACGATTTTTTATACAAAATCGATCGCGATGTTTCAAAGCAAAAATCGCCCAAGCATGGTAACGTCTATGACTTGAGCTACGGGTGTGACAGATATCCACGTTAAATGGTGGTGTCAAGGAGTTTATTTCTGTGTTTAACTGATATATAGCCCTATTTGTCAAGTCAATATGCTTGCCTAGTAGCTTATCCTGCTTTGCAAATAGTGTGGTTTCTGGATGGTGCATGGATCTGTTCCATTCCACGATGGAATAATATGGGATTTCCAGAAAGGTTACCCTTGCGTTGTGCTCAACAATTACTCTGGCATTTACTTTATGGAAACTGGCAATCAGACGAGACCACGCTTCATCAATGTTCTCCTTGATACGAACAAGTTTCCCAATTTTACGTGTTAGATCGCATGTGCCATACCATGCACATATATGCACGTTACCATGTTGGCTTAGCCATCCTGCAAGGTTATTACCTATATGCTCAGATCGATCCTCGCAATCCGCACCTCCCCTGATTTCCCACACAATATCTCTTTCTGGATGGAAACGCCTGGTGTATCTGCTTATATATTTCCCCTTGCTACTCGTGACAACTATTGGAGTCCACTTTGGCTTACTACTCACCCAGTTTCTCGGTCTTGGCAGAAATTTCTTTAGTTTTTTCTCGTTTATTTGACTTTTAACACTACCGTCTGTAAGCACTGTATCTAGCGCACGTTCGAGTCGCTTGCTCCAAACGAGTTCTCGCTGCCCGCTGTTAACAATCTGTAACCATAGTGATCTCTGTAATCAACTTCTGAGGATTCCCGAAAACTGCTCAATACACATATATTTTCCCCCAAACGATCAATTTCTGCAGATATGTTAGTCAATATTTCCTTTACTAATCATCTTTGCACTATATTTGTTTTATATTTCATCCAATTTCCTCTCAATGCTCGCAAACAAAATTTATGTTTCTCTTAATTTTCTGCGACCGCCATGCCGGAAGTCACGTGATATGTTTAACGAGGCATAAGCCATTGGCTTGTTATTGTCTCAGAGTTTTTGTTGTAGTATGGCTTATTTAGTCTAATTCAAAAGTGATCCTTGAAGTCGATTTCTAGTTTGTTCTTGAATGATTTGACTGGCGTTGCTTAATTAGGTCTCCTCGAAACCATTAGATTTTAGACTTTGACCCTTACCACGCTGATGTCAATATTCTATCGTTTCCTGTGTCAATAACAAAGACACTGGTGTACACTTTCTACCAATTCGGTTGTTGATGATGTTGCTGTCATAGACAGCAACATCGTCCTTAAAATTTGCCGAAAAATCAACACAGTTCATCTCTGACAGAGTGGCAAGGGTTGACATTGATTGGTGGAAATACTGTAGTGCAGATGGGTGTTCCCCGTGTTAGCTGCGGTGTGCCGCCTACACTCATGGTTACACCCTGCTGCACCTAGCATTTGTTTGCATGCTGTCTTGTGGAGGCTGTTTGTCTTATTGCTGTTGTTTTCATTTTCTGTGTTCTTCGCTATCCGAGTCTCCTCTATGCTAGTGTCTCTTCATGCAACCACAAAAGTGTGGATGTGGAAGCTAAGATGAATCTACTGGTTATTGGAATTGCTACCGAGCTTGTTCCTGTCTATACACAGGCTACTAGATCAGTCCACTGTATTTGTGGAATTTCAGTATGACTTTGTGATGGGCTGGTATATGTATGGCCTGTTCAGACAAATTCAAATGTTCTTTCTTTGAAGTAGATATCTAGTTTGTTCTTGAATGATTCGACTATTGTTGGTTCGGCAATCGTAGGTGGCAGTGAATTCCACTGTGGTACCACTCTATTGGTGAATAAATGCTTGTGAATATCTTTGTTGTTGCGTTTTATGTTGCGCTTGAACCTATGACGTCTGGTCTGTGTAATACTGGATGGTTCGAAAAAGTAGGCCATATCAACATTATATAGATATCTGATGAGTTTGAATGTTTCAATTAAATCTCCTCGAAACTGTCTATGTTTCAGTGACATTAGATTTAGGGCTTCAAGTCTTTCCATATAGCTATACTCTCTGATTTGAGGGACGAGTTTTGTTGCTCGGCATTGAACTCTTTCTAATAGCTGTTTCTATTTGCCTTTTCAATCTTGGTGACCATGCCGAGTTGCAGTATTCTAGGATAGGTCTCACTAGAGACTTGTACAAGAGTGTGAATGTAGATGGGTCTCTGTTAGTAAAGGTTCTTTTGATTAGTCCTACTGTGCTGTTTGCCTTGCATACAATATTACCTATATGTATATCAAAAGTGAGGTTTCTATCACAGGAGCTCGTTCCATAAGGAAAACTTCACAGAGTGCTTTGCTAGAATATCTGTGCAGAAACATGCTTCTCCTACGGAATGTTACACTTTGCTAGAGCACTCTGCTATTTCGCGAAACATGTTCGGTGTCTCATGCGAAACATGTTTTTAATCTGTGACATAATTGGATTTCCTCCCAAACAACCAAGACAAGATCGAGAGGAAGTTGGTGGAAGAGGTCCTCGACCTGAGGGGAGTGAAGTTTTGTCTTGCTCTCAAGATCACCCTCCACAAAGAGAAGAATGACAGGACAGAGGTCACCACAGATCCCCTGTTCCGGTCTAAGCAGCATGCCATCCTGAAGGCAAGCGATATTAGCGAGGCTGTGTAGACGGCCAAAGCCAAGATGCTGCAAGGCCTTGAGAACTACACCCACGAGGGGTCTGGCTGGGCAGTCGACCAGGTTGATGCATTGTACCTCAACATCGCCAGATATCAACCACTGCGTGGTGGGTCCTACATTGATCTCCCTGCTTCGATTAAGCGAAAACATGTCATGGTTAATGTCCAGAACAAAGATGACCACTGCCGTCGCTGGTCTCTCTTGGTTGCTGCTTATCCTGCAGACAGTAATCCCCAGCGGACATCGAAGTATTTAGGGCACTGGGACACCCTTGACTTCATCGGAGTAGACTCTCCAACCCCTCTCTACCAGCTTAAGCGTGTTGCGCGGCAGAATAGCCTGGCCATTAATGTATTCGGGCATGACAAGTGTGTCTACTCACTGTAGCTGAGGACAAATCTGCTTCTTATCGCGAAGAATGGCAAGCAACACTATACCTGGATTAAGGATCTGAATCGTCTGCTCTATGATCAGAGTCGGTATAAAGGGAGAAAGAGCTTCTGCGAGCGGTGTCTCCACTGTTATTCTCGCGAAGACCTCATCAAGCACAAACCGGAGTGCTGCGGTATCAGTGACTGACCAATGCGCATAAGAATGCCTACAGAGGACAGGAAGATGCTACAGTTCACCAACCACCACAAGCAACTCAAGGTGCCATTCATCATCTTTGCCGACTTTGAGGTCTTAACAACCAAGATTGAGTGGCCAGAGGCGAATCCGGCTTAGAGCAGCACACAGAAAACGCAACACCATGAGATCTGTGGGTTCTCATACATTGTGGTCCGCTGTGACGGTGTCAGTGAACTACCAGTGCTGTATCAAGGAGAAGATGCAGCTAAGCACTTCCTGGACCGGTTGGCACAGGAAGAGGAGAAGATAACGGCCATGCTCGCCCACCCTAGGCCGATGGAGATGACTAGAGAGGACTGGTGAGCTCTTAAACTGTGATCAGTTGCCATGTGTGCGACAGACCATTAGATGGAGACAGTGTCAGAGATCACTGCCACATCACTGGTCTCTACCGGAGAGCAGCACACAATGTGTGTAATCTAAAGCTGCGCCTCAACCCTAAGACCACCATCCTGGTCGTGTTCCACAACCTGCGTGGGTATGATTGTCACCTCATCATGCAGGCCATCTCCCAAACCGAGGGACAGATCAGCTGCATCCCCAACAATATGGAGAAGTATACACCTGTGCAAAAGTTAAGCACCACCCTATTTTTACGCACATGCGAGGGTATATTCATGTGCTATGAAGAAAGCAATAGCATAAACATTTATGTACCCATCCATCTTAGTGCAAGAGGTAATAATGCAACTAGAGGAATGCTGATTATGAGACTGTCATTATTAATACCGGGTATATCCACCTTGTGCCTGGATGACAGCCTGGACACGACGTCTCATGCTGGTCACCAACCGACTGATACGCCATTGTGGTATTCGTTGCCATTCAAGATGGAGTGCGTCTGTTAATTCCTGTAGGTTCTGCACAGGAGGATCCCTCCTTCTAACCATGTTTCCCAGAATGTCCCAGATATGCTCAATAGGGTTCATGTCAGGGCTCCTTGCTGGCCATGGTAGGGTTTCGATGGCATTCTGGCGGAGGTATTCATGCACAGCTCTAGCACGATGTGGTCGGGCGTTGTCATCCATGAATATAGGGTGGGTTCCAGGTGCATGATTTACAAAATGAGGGACCACAACTCTATCCAGTATGGAATCTTGATATCTTTGTCCATTTAGTGTTCCAGGTACAGTCAACAGATCCAGCTTACAATCAAATGAGATGCACCCCCATATCATAACGGAACCTCCACCAAATGGAACTTCTTCCATGATGTTACGTTGGTCGTACGCCGTGCGTCTGGACCTCCATACACGAGTTCGACCATCTGTGGCATGAAGCAGGAACCGACTTTCATCGGACCAGTGTACCCGTCTCCAGGATCTCATGTTCCAGTGTCTTCTTTCGTTGCACCACCTCAGACGCTCCTCTTTGTGGTGTGCAGTGAGGAGAGGACGTCTGACAGGTCTCCTAGCTTTCATGCCAGCAGCATACAGTCTCCTTTTGACGGTAGACATTGACACTCTATTGCGCGTTTCCCATTGCTGGCTGAGCACTCTGCTGTTGGTGAATGGAGATCTCCTAACAAGGCGTACTAGGGCTCGATCATCACGGGCAGTAGTCTTCTTCGGTCTTCCAGATCTAGGCCTGTCCTTCACCTCGTTAGTTTGCCCATGTTTTGCAATCAAACGACTGATTACAGTATGGTTAATGTTCAGCTGTCTGCCAATCTCTCTGCATGACATACCAGTGGTATGCATGCCTATGATTTGCCATTTCACACGATCACTTAACCTTCGTCTTGCCATAGCGGTTCACAATCAAGAGCTAATTCTCTCTGTACAAATAAACCACGGTCATGAACACAAAATTCCTAATCTTGTCGCCTAAATCTGTATGTAATGTTCTACACCTCAAACTGGACTTTTACATAACTGAACACGTGTGCTGTGTCCCGCCACGCACGGACATCAAGCAGCGTGAAGTCATGCATGCATGTGCATTTCGTACTTGGAATTATGTCAGCTAACGCGGGGACAAAAAGTATGGCAGCCTAGTTGTACCATCATGTTTCTACCTTCTATTGTTTTTGCTGGTGCTTAACTTTTGCACAGGTGTATACATCTCCTTCGGCCTCCGTCGGCTGCGGTTAGATGCCAAGTGGGCCCACTTCCGAGACGAGCCTAGATACAATCCCTACCACAACCCTCTGCGGAAAAAATCTACCGATTTCATCCACGTGAGGAGATTGCCTCTATCTGCCACTTCTATGGTGTAGAAAGGTCCGGATGTGGTTGTCATGCCCGAGTCTGTCATGGTGCAGATGGTAGGCACCGTAGCGTTCTGCCAAGTGAGATTTGCCAAGGTAACTGGAAGGGCCTGTGGGTAATCCCCCCATGCCGATGTGATACTGGTCGTGACTATGTGTTTGTCTGAACAGCCTCGCTCTGGAGACATAGGATACGTTGCCGCTCAAGAGCTCTACTTGCAGCAGCAGCTATATAATTGTTTTGAATCAATAATATAGCTGTTGCTGCAAGCAGAGCATAAGCAGTTCCGAGGAACATCAGAATGCCGGCTTCTCAGCATTCCATGTGTGATATCCAACTAGAGATGGTAAAAAATTTGGGCCCGATGGAACCGGGAGAGATTAGAGCCGAATGCACCCGGATTTTTAGGCTGGTGTTCAGTAACATCAATGATATTCTTGACCGTGTGTATCACAGTCTGAGGTTTATCTAGATGGTATACGTCGTGCCTGGTGTCAACATGAGTGATGATCTCTCGGTTTTCATCATGCGCTACGATCGTTCCCGCAGACGGAGACGACAGCAGCAGCGACGATGTTTGCTTCTTCAAAGTGGCATTACGTCGGTACTGTTGGAGGACAGACGATTTGTCGTCGCTTTCTTTAACCTTGCCAGCATGTAGATCGTTGCAGATGATCTAAATACTGCCATAGTTGTGTCATTGCCATTGCTGTCAATGGATAGCCTCTGATCCCTAACTTGTGTACTGTTGGTGATTTTCGGGCGGGTAACGCGTCCACTACTGTTGGGAATATTAGGTCAGGAGAAGGAGTGATCTATTTGCACAGTTGCCCAGGTCATGTAATGACCCTGGCACCTTTTCCCGCCGTGACGCACAGCCTACACCATGCATATAACGCCATGGTTCTTTGGGGTAACCCATGGTACACAACGTTGATCAGATTCGTCTCTGGATGATTAAACCCTGTAATGTATGGCTGGTATATCGCTATGGATACTTATCTCTAACTGGACTGAACCAGTGGGGTCTGGACCCTGGCATGTATTTGTGTGGAACCTACGCTCGCTCTTTGGGAGTAGGGTGGGAGCCGGCGATCGGCGACTCCCACCTGGGTCAAGTAAGTTATAAGGAGCTGCTGCAGCATTATCATGCCTCTTTTCTGACAACCCACCTCCCTCCTGTAGCCGCCGATCCATGATCTGCGGCTCCCACCACCCTCTGTTCTGACAGCCCTATTATACCTATTACTTATTGTCATATGTCCGACCAACATAAATGAACCCAACACAATATAATAAATAAAATGAAGTTAGATCGCTTCTTATGTTGGAAGGCCAAATTAAACTCTTTTGTGATTGGAGGCATTCCACTGAAATATATCTGGACTGAAAGTAGGCATCCCAAATAAAGATGTTTTGTAGCTGTGCGATTGCCAATATCGCAAAGTATTGAAATTAATAATAAATATGTACAGAAGACAATGTTTTTAGAAAAATTTGAGCAATAAATTCACTATTTCCTAATCAGCATATATATGCATTTAGCAGTATATTTATTGTCAAGGTTTTTTGTTCACTTGGGCGATATCATCCCGGCTTACTTGGTTACATTGTGATAATTAATGACGATGATATCTCGCTCTCGCTAGCCTATGGGGATTCCCCTGTATATTGAATGTATTTCTTGCTCAAAGATGGTTTTATGCATTCTATTACGGTTAAAGTATGAAATAAACTTGTTAATATTAATAAAAATAACCAAATATTTAGTCGATAAGCGATTATTATTATTTTGAATCTAGAGGTAAAATTAACAGTTTTCGTTCATCGGAAAAATATGTTTCGCAATATTTCTGAACTACGACTGCATGTTATATACCTGTATAAGACTTTTTTTGGCTCATATTTTGCCCAATTTTGCCCTGCCTTTAGTGCGCAGTATATTCGCGAAAGTAACCATTTTAGGGAAGGATTTCAATTTTTTCTTGAACACCTCTTCAAGGCTCTTGTCCTAATAGAAGCCTAGGGTGAAGACTATTTTATAAAAATTTCAAAAATTGTTTTCTCTTGGTCTGCAAATGGACATTTTTCAAGACCACTACAGAAGCTGTTTTAGGCTGATATGAGTGTTAACGGGTTAATAGGCAATTTTTTGGGTCAAAATCTTAGATTTTTTTCCAAAATTTACTAGAAATGGTCATATTGCTTCTTACCACTTTGACCGATTTCAACCAAGTTAGGTTGAAAGGATGCTACATGTATGATCATAGGCTCTAGAACTTCCATCAGAATTTTTATTCGTCAATTTTTTATGTGAAAACCTCAGATTTTATTAAAATTGTAGCGGAAATTGTCACATGTTCACACTTTGCCCTGGATATAGAGAATATAGACAATTGATAATTCTGTTTGATTTATGGTCAAAACTTTATACATACATGTAAAGAATATGCAAAATAACTACCACATCAGTTTATTAATTTTGAGAATAGTGCTGTTGAAATGTCTCTCAGCAACGTCTTGTAGTATTATTAGCTCACCTGGTCAGAATGGCCAAGTGAGCTTATGCCGTGATGACCGTCTGTCTGTCAACTTTTGCTTTAAAATGTATCTCCTAAACCGCTTAGCAGATTGTAATCAAATTTGGCTAGACGGATCCTACTGAGGGAGGCTCACAACTTCTATTCAGATTTTTGATTTTTCAATTTTGTGGTAAAAAATCTTAGATTTTATAAAAATTTATAAAAAATAAAAAAAGTGTCAAAATGCATCTCCTCCTTAGCTTCTTGATGGATTTCAGGCAAATTTGGTTTGAAGGATCCTATGGATAATGGAGGCATGCTCTAGAACTTGTATTAAAATTTAAAAAGTCTACCAGACAGTGTCAAAACGCATCTCCTTAGCTTCTGTAGAGATTTGAGCCAAATTTGGCTTGAAGCATTCTATGGATGTAGGTTCTAGATCTTCTGTTCAGATAT
Organism: Chaetoderma sp. LZ-2023a; assembly: GCA_034401795.1. Classification (NCBI taxonomy): domain Eukaryota; kingdom Metazoa; phylum Mollusca; class Caudofoveata; order Chaetodermatida; family Chaetodermatidae; genus Chaetoderma; species Chaetoderma sp. LZ-2023a. Next base: position 2,915,885 of record CM067368.1, read on the forward strand.
TTGATTGGTCAATTTTTTGGGTAAAAATCTTAGATTTTGTAAAGAATTTACCGGAAAGACTTCAAAGTGTCAAAATGTATCACCTCCTTAGCTTCTTGACAGATTTCAACTAAATCTTCCTGGAAGGATCATATAGTGGTGGTAGGCTCTAGAAATTCTATTCAAATTTTGATTGGTCAATTTTTTGGGTTAAAATCTTAGATTTTGTAAAAAAAAATGTACCCGAAAGTGTCAAAATGTCTTCCGTCCTTAGCTTCTTGACGGATTTCAGGAAAATTTTCCTGGAAAGATCATATATATAGGGGTAGGCCATAGAAAATCTTCAGATTTTTGATTGGTCAATTTTTGTGTTGTAAATGGTAGATTTTATTCTAAAAATGACCGTAAAGTTTCAAATATATCTACTCATTAACATTTTGGAAGATTTCAACCTACTTTGGCTGAGAGGATACTATGGGTGTGGACACTATGGGTGTGGACTTCTGAACTTGTATACAGAATTTTTGTTTATCAATTTTTTAGGTTAAACTTAGATTTTATGAAAAATTTACCGCAGATTGTCAAAACGCTACTCATCATTGACCGCTTGGCGGATTTCAATCTAGTTTGGCTGGAAGGACCCCATGGGTGTAGGTATCAGAACTTGTATACATAATTTTAATTGGTAAATCTTTTGGTGAAAATCTTGAATTTTATGACAAATTTAGCGGAAATTGTTGAAAACGCTACTCCTCATTAACTGCTTGAGAGATTTCAACCAGACTTGGATGGAAGGACCCTATCGTGGCAGGCTTCAGAATTTATACACAGAAATTTCATTGCTTAATTTTTTCGGCACCCATCTTGGATTTTCCAAATGTTTTGTGAAATCATTTTGAAGGACCCTAAGTGGGTAGCTTCAGAACGTATATACAGAATTTTGATTGGTACATTTTTTGCCAGCCATTTTGGATTTTCCAGAAATAATTTACAATGCTAATCAATGGCCAGATTTCAACGAAACCCGGGTGGAATGATCCTATGACGATAGGCTTAAAGAAATCAGATACAAATTTGATTGGTCAATTTTCTTAGTTGCCATCTTGGATTTTCCAAAAATTATCCATCATGGCTATTTAAATGCAAACGGTTCAAATGCTAATGCTCCAGGTGAGCGGCACAGGCCCTTGGACCTCTTGTTAGAATAAACATCAATTAGCCACTAATATTTAAATGGAGAAGGGACAAAGCTACTTAAGCTAGGTGTACATTCACGAGTTCCAAGTCTTATCCATTTAACCCCACCCCCCCCCACCCCAAGATTTCTGTTTCTCATTTTCAAATCAAATATACAGATCCATCGAGAAGCTGTGTCTGTTGAAATTAACTTGCCTGAAATATGTTGCTGACATAGATCAACAGCTCCCAATGACATGATTTCAAAATGTTCAACAAAATATTCCATACATCATATTTATATATTTTCAACACATTTCTCATATATGTCCTGTAAGATTTAACCCTTACTGCTCAAGCCTACCTAAATGGACTCTGCAGTGGACTTGAGAAATGGCCATTTGTAGACAAATTTAAGGTTAATTCTTAAATTTTACTACTAGAATAATTGGATCGATTCTAGTTGTAATTCTCAAAAATTTTCTTCTCTTGATCTGCATATATCGGCATTTTCTGTCCATATTTTACCATTAAATGGTTATTTTCAACACTTCAAAAGATAATAGTCCACAATTTTTTACTCATGACCAGGTATCACTCAGACAAATCAGATATCAATTCAAATAGGGAACGTGCACAATTGTTCACTGTGAGAGGAATACAAAAATACATTCTGTGGCATCAGCATATACAGAGTGAAAATTGTACATTAGATTACTTTCCTGCTATTGTTTCCATTGCATATAGGGACATTGTTCGGAATGTGAGAACATGTTGAACCTTTTAGTGTAGTTTCATTCTTAGACCATATTGGTGATGGTGGTAATAACTCTCATGACACAAAGACATTAGAAACAAACACAAACTGAGGCTGTATACTAGGCTTGCACGATTATCCGATATTATCGAAAATCGCGATTTTTTTTCCAGCCACAATTTTTTACGGTGATTTTGAAAAAAATCGAAATATCGCCTAAATTTTATTGTCATGCCGTATTCTGTCTATTTGTATCATAGGTGTCTATTACGTCAAGCTGTTCAATTTATTTCCAAACCAACATCTCTGAAAAAGGGGTGGGATTATACTAGGAATAGGTAAAAAAAGGTTGAAGTTCATTCTCTAAAATTGCTTTAAAAGATGGACACTAATATGAAAATTCAACGCAATCTACCGGTATAATTTCTTTCCGACTTACTGTATACCTCAAAACCATGATCACGGGAGTGAAATTATTACCTGGAAAGGTAAAAATGTTGCATGTTTTGTAATAAGCATGGTTTATAAAATCAAAAGTGATCCAAAATTTTACATTAAATGGCGTCGCGGGAATATATAAGTCACGTGATATTGCTTGCTCTCCTGTTTTTGGACGCGAGAGGTGGTGCGTTCACATATGTGATAGCTAAATGAGATAGTATACACGCTTTAGCAAGCAAGGTGAACTATCCGAGATGTTTCTGAAGGCTAACTATTATTATTAACCGGGTACTCGGTAAATGCGGAGCAGATCTAGACATTAGATGTCTATGGTTATAAAGTACATTCCTAATATCACGTGATTTGTATATTTTCACAAAGACGACATGAAATGTCAAAATTTTGGAATAATTTTCATGTAATAAACGATGATTTTAACAGAGTACGCAATATTTAGGTTGTCCAATGTAATAATTTCACTCCCGCGATGATGTATATGGTATACATTAAGCCAAGGGGTAAGGCGGCAGGAATTTATTACGTGTGTCCTATTTTCATGTTATTAACGATCGGTTTTAGTTTAAGCATCTTGGCGACTGGATTTTAAGTTTTTGTTGAAATTTACCAATTAGAAGTCATCCGGCTAAAACTGATATGAAAACTCAGAGCGAAACCGATATGGCTACATAAGCCACACCACGCAGTCCAACTCAACCCAAGACCAATTCACCCCGTGAATTCATATACCTTAAAATAGGCTATACAATAAATTGAAATATCACGATTTTTTCACCACGATATATTGCGATACCACCTAGGACAATATCGTGCAAGCCTACTGTATACAACTCAATGTATGATATGATTTGTAAGGACAGTATAGTGGCTGTAAAAGACCAAATGTTGAATCGATGAGTGACTATTTTCTGTTTAACGTTATGTCTGATGGTGTGGGTTGTGTTCAAGAAAATGTTACTAGTTCAGGACACCTGTATTCAGAAAGAACCAAAGTTGTTCCTGGTTATTACTATAATCTCATTAAATCAAGCAGGAAAGGTTCTATCTTTAAACAGATGAGAGAGGAAGATGTGGTTATTCCAGTTGGCCGTATTATTTATGTCGGGATAGATTTTATTTTAATTGATGACAATGATGACACCTTTGTGCTCAGGGTTCATGACCATGAAGATATCATGTGCTCTATACCTCCTCTGTGAAGCATTTTTTGTACAGCAAAGTGTTACATATTATTGAAAAACTTCTCTTTTTGTATATCTTCGGTTACATATGACAGTTACATAATTTGAGTATTTTGCATTAAGGTTCTCTGCTTTTGAAAAATAATATTAACTCCTAGCAGTCTGACATCAAATCTTAATTTTTCTTTATTGTTTTCAAAGACAAACAGATACACATTTTTGAAAAAATTTTGGTGGAAGATGTTGCTGTGTTAGACAGCAACACCTTCCATCAAAATTGTTTCCAAAATGTATGTGCCAGTATGTTCGCTAGTGTCTCAGTAAAAATAAAGAATTTTGACAGAGTGGTAAGAGTTAAGATTATATATGTCTTATTTCTGACATTTCCTTATTTTGTAGATGTAATAGAAAATACAATCTTATAATCATTTTGCAAAAAAACCCAGATTCAATTTGACTGGAAAACAAAAAAGTTATAAATTTTTTATCACACAACGGGTTTTTATTGAGAAAACGACAAAAACGTTAAAGCTTTTCAATGCATTCCCAATGTAATGACACATGTTCACATCCACATATCTTCGCTACTATAATATATAAACATATTTAGTTTGTAGTTTTTGGAAGGGAATCATGTCTATTTGTCACAAAAATTATTTAAAAATTTAACATTTTGACCATGAAACACGTTTTAGGGCCTATTTATGACATGTGACCATATGTGTAGAATGGCAAAGAACAATGATTTGATAAAGTCTAAGTATTGATTCAAAGTGAAAATTTAAAAAGGGCTGGAAATAGGGCTTTAAAAAGGGCTTGAAAGCACATGGTATTTTTAATGTGCTTAAGCACAAGTCAAAAAGTCCTTTTTGGACTAAAGGGCTTACGCACATTTGCAAGCCCTTTGAAAAACTGTTTAAGCCCAGTCAAGCCCTACGCCCAAAGGGTTTCACCCCATGCGTGGTTTCAAGGTTTGTTACTTACTAGGTTCTGTGTGGTCACAGGCTCTAGTCCTCTATAACCACATCTTCTTCATCTGGCTCCTAGTTAACTGTGTGACTTCTGGTAATCAGGGCCTTTTTATAATTAAATAATACATCCTGGTTTCTGCAGGCCTTATCCAATCTATTTTTAAAAGCATTTAAACTTGGTGCAATAACTATATTGGTTGGCAGGTTATTCCAAATATTTACTATTCTAGAAGGAAATGCTTTAAGTGTTATATTCTTTTTAGATTTTTGTTTGCTTAATTTATGTTTAAGTCCTCTTAGCCCTTATCACTTTGGTGTTAATATTCTATTTTTTACTGAGTCAGTAGCAAAGAAACTGGTATATATATTTCACCAATTTTGGTGAGTGATGTTGCTGTCTACGACAGCACCATCTTCCACCAAATTTGGTGAAAAATGAACACAAGTTCGTCTTTTAATTTAATTTGAAAATTAAAAATTTTGACAGAGTGGTAAGGTTTAATAGGCTGGATCTTTCACTTGATAGCTTTAATTCTATGCTCCTTTAAATCTGCTCCATTATCTGTGAAAGATTATGAAAAAAACAGCATGGCCATGCAAGGCTATTATACCGCCAGAGGTTATCCACTACCCATCCTACAAAAGGCCGGGCAAATTGCCCCATCAAAGGACAGACAACTCCTCATCAACCCACCTGCCAAGGCCCATATCGCCAAGAAACAACACAGACAAACTGCACAGGTTTGATGCTCAAGGACACAATCTCAAATATTGGCCTATTCTACAAGAGATGGAACGCTGCAGACAAGCGTTTCCTCATAAACTCCTGTTTGGATACAAGAATAAAAGCATCAAAGATACGATAGTCAGGGCCAAGCTCCCAGAAACAGCCCCAGAAACCTGTACGCACCAAAACCACAAATCAAGATTCTTCAAAAGCAAACACACAGGTCTCTCCAGAGCAAAGATCATTGGCAATTCTCAGACCCGCAACATTGTTTACCTACTAAATTGCAAAGTTTGCGGGCAACATTATGTAGGAGAGACTCTTAGACCCTTCAAAATCAGGATCTATGAGCACCGACACTCCATCAACAACCTGTACAAATATTAATATGAACGATACGACACACCGATATTGCGTCATTTCAATAGAGCCAGGCACTCCACAAATGACATGCAGTACAGAATTATCCAAGTCCTTGTTTTAGTGAATGCCCATTTGCAGGCCAAGAGAAGACTTTTAAAGATTTTCCACTGGAATGATTGTCTTGACCACTGCATAGGCTGGTTCAAGCCATCTTTACCATTAAAGCATCAACCTACATTTAAGGGAGTACTATCTTCACCTGTATGTATCTGTGCAATACATGTAGTTTGATTTTTGCCAGTGCTACTAAATGACCAGCTATATCGCGCCATCTGATTGGCTGACTGCAGAGTGCAAAAGGTCATATAAATATGTCAGTGTGCATGCAAAGAATTTACTATGCCTGCTACAACCCTTTAAAGGAGATATACCTGATAGGGCTATAAATTTAATATGTGGAACCATGTCATTAAAACGCTTCCAGTACTCTCATTTTAACATTAATTCTTATATATACGACTACTCAATATCCATGAAGGTGCAAATTATGAATTTCACAAATATGAAAATGTGAACACAAATCTGAGTCCCCTGCATTCCAGTTCCGCATTACTTAGCGGTGCCTTGCGATTCACCGCTGGTCTTGTATAAACAAAAAATATTATGCAACATTTGTTTGATGTCCAAATAGAATTCTTTGCGATTTCAGTCCTCTCGGCATGTAGCGCTTTGATATTTACGATCGCCATGGCACTAGTATTTTGTCTGTCGCTTGCGAACTATCTAGACATATTTAAGGTTTTCTGAGTTCTTTCCAATTGAATTGTTTCGTAAATGTAACCCTTCCCTAAATTTTACGCTCATATGCGCACACGAGTTTCCCAAAAAACAAACAAATAATAACACATATGTGTGACGGGGTCAGAATTTATGTATAGAAATTAGTATGTACTAACAATACACCGGGACCATTATATTACAGCAAAAATACTGCAAATTTCCAAATTTATTTATATCGGAGGTAATGCATCTTTAAATTGAATGTTCCTAAATTCCACCATGTTCACCCCTCTTACTCGATGGTAACAGCCATTACTATTTTACAGGTGTGGTGTGTATGTAGCATATTAGCATGACTTTGCTGTGATTTGAGTCACAATTACAAAGCATAAAATGAATGGAGACAGAGTCCTTGATGAGATGACAAAGGATATGACGTCACTTCTGCCTGAGATACCCATTCCTGATTTGGAAGTTCCCGATATGGATGTGAAGCGACAAGAACGTATTGATAGAAATCGATCTTTGATGAAGGTTAGTACCTAGGGCAAGATTTGCTTCTACCGTGGTCTTGAGAAATGTCCATTTGACAAAGAGAAAAGTATTTTTGAAAATTTATCACTGGAATGACTGGCTTGATAACCTTTGACTTGAAATCAGAACCACCAACCTCACCACATAATCTCACTACAGCTTGGTAGGGCCTGTATGGGTGGGTGTAATCCTGGTTTCATTATCCACAATCTCATATAAACAATTTGGTTGAATTCCGCGAAATTTGACATCCGAACCCTGTGGCCATAGCCTGCTGTAAACATTGTCACACAATCCACAATCATATAGGTAGCTAACATATCAAATTTGACTGACTTCCCACAACTTTGACTTTCTGCCCAGCACCTTCCCCCTGCGCCCAGCCCACCCTGGATATTTTTAGGGGGGGAGGGCGGAGCCTAATATCAACAATGTCACAATTATATGGGACACTAACATAACAAATTTGATTGTATCCCATTAACCAGTCTCGAAACGTGTGGGGATGAATATAGTCTCCTCTTGGTACATATGCTGAATAGACTGCAGAAGCTGTTTGAGTGTAAATGTGTTAATATACTGTTAACACTTAAGACGATGTTGCTGTATTCGACAGTGCCGTCTCCCACCAAATTTGTTGAAAAATGTACAAGAGTTCAACATTTTAATTTAATTAAAAATTTTAAAAATATGGCATCAGTGTGGGAAGGGTTAAAAGAATGTCTATGGCTTATTACTGACCTTGTTATTTAGCCATCTGTCTGTCTGTCTATCCAGTGTTAACACTGGTCCAACATTGTCCTATTCTCAATGGATTGGCACCAATTCTGTCTGTCTCTCCAGAGCTTGAGAAGGGAGCCTAATCAGCTCTTAGGGGAAGAGAGTATTGTAATCGGGGGTCTCTCTGTCTGTCTCTCCAGAGCTTGAGAAGTGAGCCTAATCAACTCTTAGGGGAAGAGAGTATTGTAATCGGGTCTCTCTGTCTCTCTCCAGAGCTTGAGAAGTGAGCCTAATCAGCTCTTAGGGGAAGAGAGTATTGTAACCGGGTCTCTCTGTCTGTCTCTCCAGAGCTTGAGAAGTGAGCCTAATTAGCTCTTAGGGGAAGAGAGTATTGTAACCGGGTCTCTCTGTCTGTCTCTCCAGAGCTTGAGAAGTGAGCCTAATCAGCTCTTAGGAGGAGAGAGTATTATAATCGGGTCTCTGTCTGTCTCTCCAGAGCATGAGAGGTGAGCCTAATCAGCTCTTAGGGGAAGAGAGTATTGTAATCGGGTCTCTCTGTCTGTCTCTCCAGCGCTTGAAAGGTGAGCCTAATTAGCTCTTAGGGGAAGAAAGTATTGTAATCGGGTTCTTTGTCTGTCTCTCCAGAGCTTGAGAAGTGAGCCTAATGAGCTCTTAGGGGACGAGAGTATTGTAATCGGGTCTCTCTGTCTGTCTCTCCAGAGCTTGAGAAGTGAGCCTAATCAGCTCTTAGGGGAAGAGAGTATTGTAATCGGGTCTCTCTGTCTGTCTCGCCAGAGCTTGAGAAGTGAGCCTAATCAGCTCTTAGGGGAAGAGAGTATTCTAATCGGGTCTCTGTCTGTCTCTCTAGAGCTTGAGAAGTGAGTCTAATCACCTCTTAGGGGAAGAGAGTATTGTAATCGGGTCTCTCTGTCTGTCTCTCCAGAGCTTGAGAAGTGAGCCTAATTGGCTCTTAGGGGAAGAGAATATTGTAATCAGGTCTCTCTGTCTGTCTCTCCAGAGCTTGAGAGGTGAGCCTAATCAGCTCTTAGGGAAAGAGAGTATTGTAATCGGGTCTCTCTGTCTGTCTGTCCAGAGCTTGAGAGGTGAGCCTAATCAGCTCTTAGGGGAAGAGAGTTGTAATCGGGTCTCTCTCTGTCTCCAGAACTTGAGAAGTGAGCCTAATCAGCTCTTAGGGGAAGAGAGTATTGTAATCGGGTCTCTCTGTCTGTCTCCAGAGCTCAAGCGCTGGAGAGACAGAGAAACAGACAGAGAGTTCCCCATAGAGCCGATTAGGCTCACTTCTCAAGCTCTGGAGAGACAGACAGATGCACAGAGAGACCCGATTACAATAATCTCTTCCCCAAAGAGCCAATTAGGCTCACCTCTCAAGCTCTGGAGGGACAGACAGACAGAGCATAACCAATTCTGGTGAAAATCATCATTGGCATCTAATATACTTGTTGTAGATCTGCATTACCTCTAACCCTCAAATTTGTTTACAAAATATTTCAATTCTCATAGAAAATGTCCATTTGCAGACCAAAGACTATTTAAAAAAATAGTCTTCTTGGTCTGCAAATATACATTTCTCAAGACCACTGTAGAAGCGGTTTTGGCTGATATGAGTGTTAAATGGTTAGCAAAACGAGAGCAATCAGAGATTTCAGAATCCTTACCCGCCTGCTTTCGTCACACATATGTTTTCAGATTTTTATGGATTTCCCAGGGTTTTTTTAAAGATTTTTTTTGATCACGCCCTAAGTTGTATAATCCTAGTGTGTGGTCATTTCCTAAGGTTAAAATCTGAACCAAATCGGACCACTAGTTTCCGAGATATCCACAGATCGAGAACTTGATCTGATCCGGATCCAGGTTCTCTTATTTGTATGACTGCGAAACCCTGGATATCCTCCTGTACCATAGGTTTCTTCGTTGTTTTAAAATTTGAAACAAATCGGATCAGTCGTTTTTGAGATATGGGTCCAGACAGATAGACAGACCCGATCGCAATGCCCTCTTCCCCTTACGGGGGCCGAGACTAATTAAGTTGATGCTATCTCAAATTATCAGTTGATTCTAATCTGAAATTGTCAATGTTATGATCGACATTGATCATTCGCTATCATGTATGAACAATGGACTTTTCCATTTTTAGCTATGCCCCGCCCATCACTAGCTACGCTCCACCCACACCTCGCCATGTTCGGATTGATCGATCTCCAAATGCTCTAACTATCAATTTCTTGAAATCTATAAAGGGAAGCTATTGAATAGTTTGTAACTAATTTGACTGGGTGCTGTTGCTGCCTATGGCAGCAACAGCGCCCAGTCAACTTAGTTTCAAAATATTCAACAGAATATTTATTAAATAGTAAAAGCAAATAATTTGTACAACAACGCATAGACCGTCTTCAAATATGTGTTCGTGACGTACTTATCGACGTCATTCATTATCACATCGCGCAGTTCATTATGACGTCATATGATGGGTGGGTACTCTGGAAAGGTGAATTGGGGGGAGCTATATTATAATTTGATGTCACATTCAATAAAATAAGGTGTCATCTTTAGGCTTGCACGATTATGCAATTTATATAATCACCATCCATTTAGTGTCTTTGTCTTTGTGATGGAATGCTTGATGGTTGAATGTATTTGTCTTTGTGATGGAATGCTTGATGATTGAATGTATTTGTCCTTGTGATGGAATGCTTGATGTTTGAGTGTATTTGTCTTTGTGATGGAATGCTTGATGATTGAGTGTATTTGTCTTTGTGATGGAATGCTTGATGATTGAGTGTATTTGTCCTTGTGATGGAATACTTGATGTTTGAGTGTATTTGTCTTTGTGATGGAATGCTTGATGATTGAGAGTATTTGTCTTTGTGATGGAATGCTTGATGAATGAGTGTATTTGTCTTTGTGATGGAATGCTTGATGATTGAGTGTATCACTATTTTTAACCTTTTTCTTGTTTCAGACAATTAATCCGAGTGTCGCCGCTAAAGTTCTGCCTCCAGAGGTAAGCCTAATTACCATAGTGTCTGTCCATCCATCCATCCATCCATGGATTCTCATAAGGGTCCTTTTACGGGTATATGCCCCCAAAATGCAGCTTGGGACCCCCAAAGGTAGTAGCAGTGGGTCCTATGGAAGCCCTGAAAATCTGATATGATTGTATAATATTAAGTAGTCTTATAGGTTTTTGCACAAATATACCTGCAAAATCTAGCATGGGACCACTATAATTTTACTTTGCAAGTCTATCATACCCTCTTTTTGAGAAATATTGTTTGGGAACACCAGATTTCAGTTTGAGACCCCCAGATTTCAGCTCGGGAGTTCCATGTTGCGGGGTGTGGGCCTTGGAGCTCTAAAACTTAGATGCCACGAGAAACACTGCATCCTTCATGTATCAAAAGTAGGACAGCATGTCTGTCTGTCTCTCCAGAGCTTGGAGAGGTGAGCCTAATCGGCTCTTAGGGGAAGAGGATTTGCAGCCTTTGGGCGTAATACTGATAAGAAACCTGGATCCGGATTGGATTATATTCTTGCTATGGATTATCTAGGAACCTACTGGTGCGATTTGGCTCTAATATCAACAGAAGGGCGTGTGATCTGAAAAATCTGATCGTTACAACTTGACAAAAAGTGTGAAGGTGAGGGAGGGTCTGTGGTCTCTAATTGCTATTGTGTAAATATATGTTTGACCTTTGGTCTCTAAAAACAGGTGGCCCTCTAGAGCAGGTTTGACAGTACAGTGAAAGTGCTGTTAAGCCCACATACTTAACCCTCTCATCGAGGAATTCCCAATATCTCAATTTCAAGACAATAATACAGGAGAGCTGTTCAATATTTTGAAATTAATATGACTGGAACCTGCGTTAGTCATATTAACATCAGAATATTCAACAGAATATGCTATACGTCTGAAAGAAGTTTCTGTTTTCAAGGATTTGTCTGTGAAAGGGTTCACTCATTACTACTTAGCTTTGTTGATGCAAGCCTGTCATGTACTTAACCGTCTCCCCGCTGAATGTCTGCAGACTGCATTACTACTTAGCTTTGTTGATGCAAGCCTGTCATGTACTTGACTGCATTACTACTTAGCTTTGTTGATGCAAGCCTGTCATGTACTTATCCGTCTCCCCGCTGAATGTCTCCAGACTGCATTACTACTTAGCTTTGTTGATGCAAGCCTGTCATGTACTTAACCGTCTCCCCGCTGAATGTCTGCAGACTGCATTACTACTTAGCTTTGTTGATGCAAGCCTGTCATGTACTTAACCGTCTCCCCGCTGAATGTCTGCAGACTGCATTACTACTTAGCTTTGTTGATGCAAGCCTGTCATGTACTTAACCGTCTCCCCGCTGAATGTCTGCAGACTGCATTACTACTTAGCTTTGTTGATGCAAGCCTGTCATGTACTTAACCATCTCCCCGCTGAATGTCTGCAGACTGCATTTTCCATGTGGTGTAGCTCTGGATATAGTAAATATTTTTTAAATAGTTCGACTGAAAGTAAGCCACCAACTACTTTCAGTCAAATTGTTTTCAAAATATGCAGCAGGTCCAGAGTTATTGTCCATTGAAATAATTGTTTGGTGGCTTTCAGCAGTCATGAGGTTAATTCGCCTTTGGTTGTGTTGCTGAAAGCCGTTGCTGTCTAAATGTTTTCAAAATGAATGCTAGTCTCTTTATTATTAATGCTAAGCTTCCTGGCAGTAGAATAATGATAGATTCTGAAGTAGACATGACTCCTATATTCAGTGTGCAATTGCTTAGATAATAAAAGCAGGTTTACGACATTGCAACTAAAACTTTCATTAGCCTTTATTGCATGGTGCATAAAATTCTGTAAATTTACATTAATTTATGGGCAATGTAATGTTGCATAAAATGTCAAGTGCTCTATCTTCTCCACTGCCTTCTATTAGAAATGATTGCATTTGAAACTGGAACATTTATAATAATAAAAGCCAGAAGATCAATCAACGTGGAGATAAGTGCCATTCTTTGCACACAATTTAGTGTCATGTATTATAACTACATTGTGGGGGTGGTATGTCTATGATGTCTCACCCTACATTGTAGGGCAGTATGTATGTGGTGTGTCACCCTATATTGTAGGGCAGTATGTCTATGATGTCTCACCCTACATCAATGTAGTGCAGGGATAAAATGCGCAAGTATTTATAATGTATGTTGTGTTGTCTCACCCTGCATTATAGGTCAGCATGTATATGGTGTCTCACCCTACATTGTAAGGCAGTATGTATATGGTGTCTCACCATGCATTGGAGGGCAGTATGTATATGGTGTCTCACCCTACATCAATGTAAGGCAATATGTATATGGTGTCTCACCCTACATCAATATAGGGCAGTATGTATACGGTGTCTCACCCTGTATGTAGGGCGGTATGTATATGGTGTTTCACCATACGTTGTAGGGCAGTATGTATATGGTGTCTCACCATGCATTGTAGGGTCGTATGTATATGGTGTCTCACCCTACATCAATGTAGGGCAGTATGTATATGGTGTCTCACCCTACATCAATATAAGGCAGTATGTATATGGTGTCTCACCCTGCATGTAGGGCGGTATGTATATGGTGTTTCACCCTACATCAATGTAGGGCAGTATATATATATATGGTGTCTCACCTTACATCAATGTAGGGCATTATGTATTTGGTGTCTCACCCTACATTGTAGGTCAGTATGTATATGGTATATGGTGTCTCACCCTACATTGTAGGTCAGTTTTTATATGGTGTCTCACCCTGCATTGTAGGTCAGTATGTATATGGTGTCTCACCCTACATTGTAGGGCAGTATGTATATGGTGTCTCACCCTGCATTATAGGTCAGTATCTATATGGTGTCTCACCCTGCTTTGTAGGGCAGTATGTATATGGCGTCTCACCCTACAATGTGGGTCAGTATGTATACGATGTCTCACCCTACATTGTAGGGCAGTATGTATATGGTGTCTCACCCTGCATTGTAGGTCAGTATGTATATGGTGTCTCACCCTGCATTGTAAGGCAGTGGGTGAGGTCAAGTCTGGGTGTTAGTGTTAGTGCAACACTAACACTGAGACTTGACCTCGACATTCGTGTTAGTGTTAACACCAGATTTAGTGTTAACACTGTGTTAGCGCCTGGTGTTAACACCAAATATTGTGTTAGTGTTAGTGTTAATACCAACCCCTGCTTTTGCCTTCATTTTCACATAAGTCATTAGTGAATAAAATGGGAATAGATATTCAAATCAGCATCAAATAAGCTTTAATTTACTTGATGTGAATGAGTTATTAGCTTACCTTTTCACTGGCAGATGAAAATTTAGTCACCTATAGCTATATTTAGTTTGGTGTTAACACTAACCTCTAGAGGTTAACACCATGTAACATGTTGAGGTCAAGTCTTGGTGTTAGTGCTTGCTGCTAATAAACGACAAGTTAAAGCATAATTTCTTTTACCTGCGCCATAATGTAATCCATCAATAATCACTGGCAGGCAGTGTGATACACATAATAACCTAACCAAGCTTTACCTTATATAGCCATATGCCAACTCCGTACTTTATTGTGGGACACCAGCTTATTTTTTTTGTCTATATAGAAAATAGTGATTTACATTGTATCTCAAATATGTAGAGGGAAGCCTATGTAGAGGGAAGCCAGAGGTGCCATGTTTATCACCTAGAGGGGGATTCCGCTCCTTTTAAGCATGTAACGTACCAGATATTAACTATTAGAACTATAAACAATTTAAGTTAAAAATAAAATGCCATGCGATTTTTAGTTGAATTACCTCCCTTGCAAAATAATCGAATATGAGATGATATAGTCTGATTCACATATCTGTGGTAAATTTTGAAGACTCTGCTGGTAACATTTAATTTCGGTTAATGACAAGTCTATGAAAACATAGTTATAATAAAAAATACAAGTTCCTGAAGACTAGTTCACCTATTTATCAACTTTAGCGCCGCATTCCAAGTCTGTCTTTTCAGGCATATGGGAGACCGGGGCACTATATGTACGTGATACACAAATATATGTGTCTCAAATAAGTTTAACCTTAATACAGATTATCAGTTCATTAAAATGTGCCCCAATGGTGTACATATAGGCTATGTACTTTATAAAATTACACTAAAATCTCAAAGCTGGGTTCGTGTTTGATTTAACACTCGATCATAGGCGTATGAACAGCTGGGGTAGGAGCAAGGGTCCCCATCCCGCCCCAGGTTTTTCCTCCACCATCGTGTATCCCGGCCATAGCGTCCATAGTTTTTGCCACACCCATACATTAGCCACCCCACCACCACCCCAGAGTACATTCATACCCCCCTGACACTACCAGTGTTAGTGTTAACATGACCGGTGTTAGTGTTAACACTACTGGTGCTAACAACTGGTTTGGTGTTAGTGATCAGTGTTAACACTAACACCAACACTAACACCCAGACTTGACCTCAGCCAGTATGTATATGATGTCTGACCCTACATCAATGTAGGGCAGTATGTATATGGTGTCTCACCCTACATCAATGTAGGGCAGTATGTATATGGTGTCTCACCCTACATCAATGTAGGGCAGTATGTATATGGTGTCTCACCCTACATCAATGTAGGGCAGTATGTATATGGTGTCTCACCCTACATCAATGTAGTGCAGGGATAAAATGCACAAGTATTTATAATGTATGTATTTTAACCCTTTAATGTCTGATTTGGCTCCAGAACAGCCTATTGATTGTCCATTTGAAGACCAAGAGAAGACTATTTTTGTATCCCGCTAAAAAATTGGCTGATTGTTATGCAGTGGTGCCATATGGGTGGGCAGTTAGATGGCATAGTGGTTTCCGGATAACAACTCCGTTACCGCTTATTAGATCACTGAAACTTCATAGGGTCGATGAACTACGTCTGTGGAAGAAGCTTATCGAAATTGACGATGATCAGAAATACAAGATGGATGCCAGACAACAATGGCCGTCTTGAAAATTGGTTTTCGGGTTATAACTCCGCTACCATTAATATATCGCTTTGAAACTTCATAGGGAGGGTGGTTTAGGTCTTGGGAAGAAACCTATCGAAATCGACGTTGATTCTAAATCCAAGATCGCCGTCAGACACCGGTGGCCATCTTGAAATTTGGTCTCCGGATGATAACTGTAGCCATTAATCAATCGCGTTGAAACTTAATAGGGTGGTTTGTCTAGGTCTGGGAAAGAAACCTCTCAAACTTGACGATGATCTGATATTCAGCCACTGGTGGCCATATTGAAAATTGATTTCCGGATCATAGCTGCGTTACCGTTTATTGGATCGCTTTGAAATCTTATATGGTTGTTGGACTAGGTCTGGAGAAGAAACTCATTGAAATCAACAATAATCCAACATCCAAAATGGCCGCCAACCTAGGGTGGCCGTCTTGAAAATTGGTTTCCGGATGATAACTCCATTACTATTTATTGGATCACTTTGAAACTTCATAGGGTGGTTGGACTAGCTCTGGAAAAGAAACCTATTGAAATTGACGATGATCCTAAATTCAAGATGGCCACCAGCCACTGGCGACATCTTGAAAATTTATTTCAGAATGATAACTTCATTTCCGTTTAGCGGAACGCTTCGAAACTTCATAGGATCCCTGGACTAGGTTTGAGGAAGAAACTTATTGAAATTGTAGATGATCCGAAATCTGGTATGGCTGCCAGAAAATTGATTTCCAGATGATAACTCAATGACTGTTTAGCGAAAATGCATTGAAACTTCATAGGGTGACGGCTCTGCGTCTGAAGAAGAGATTGCTATTTTCTAATAGCTCTCATTCATTGATCTGTCATCATGGCAGGGTATTATGTGTTGTTTGCAGAGCACTTGTTGAAAAGTTACTGCTAAAATGCTGACTCAATTTTCGAGCCAGTCTCCTGTAAAATTTCACAAATTGTGCTCTCTTTGGCGTGCAAATGGGCATTCCTCATGACCACTGTGTGACAGAGTGATTTCAACGCTGGAGAAGACACTGCATCACACTGGTTGTCAGTGTTTTCACTATTTTTATTGTTACATATTCTGTTGCGGTCAGGCATTGGGCGAAGCCCTTTAGTCCAAACCCTTTTTAAAGCCCTATTTCCAGCCCTTTTTAAAATTTTCACATTGAATCAATACTTATAGTTATCAAATCATTGCTCTTTACCATTCTACACATATGCTGTTGCTACATATTACAGATAAACTTTTGCTGCTTAAACTTTTGCTGCTTATTTTAAAATTAATTTGACTGAAAGTAAGGCAACAGTATATAACACTCAGCAGCTTTCAAAGCCTACCTAAAACATTTTTGGTGAAATGGGCTAATTACATGTAGTCATTATTCTAAGAGAATGGCCACAAAACCAGTTACATTTGTAAATATTTGGAAACATTGTAACATATTCCACATATATCTGTTTGCATTTTAAATTTGTATGTAGATATATTTTTATAATAAGTTCCATCATCTTGACATATTTATTGCATATATGTTTACTTGTATGGGAGACACGGTCATAAGACACATGTCTTATCCTGCTTCCATTTGATTAAAAATAAATTCTGTTTAAATCAAATATTTGGAAACTAATTTAACTAGATTAAGCTGTTGCTGCCGTAACAAATTATTAACAAAATTCTCAGCATGATATTTTGTACATCATATATAATATGTTTTATCCTGCCTGTCATGCCTGTAGAGCTGCAAAACATTAACCCATTGTACTCCATATCCACTTTACTTAAATAGTTGTTACACGTTATATCTCAAAAAGCTGGTTAAAAGGGAGACAAATACAGACATCGCTAAATAGCTTGAAAGCAAGTTACATCTATTTCTGTCAATTTCCTTTCAAAATGTTCAACAGGGACAAGATGTAGCAACATTGAAATCTACATTCTGAAAATTCAGAATGATATAGACTGAATGATTGGTGGCGTTAACTGACCATTCTAGCTGCTCTGCTTATATTGGTCAATACAAAAGAATGAATTTCACACCTCCCTGCTACCACACCTCTAGCAAACTATATCCCAATGTCTGTCTTGTAATTACACAAATGTAGGTAATGCTACTGAACAGGAATGTTCTTTTAAAGGACAATTCCAGGATTGGTAAACGTGTACTTTATTTGAATGACTATTATATGACTAACATATTGGATCCTAAATAAGAACAATAGACAAATAATACGAGTAATTATACCATCGTAAACATGGGGATTATTTTATCTCCCGGGCGGCACCATTTTCTTGCAACGAGAGCGAGATTTCACGAGATCCTGACGTCAACCCCGCACCAACGCTATCTTTGCCGAGCACAAAGAATGTACAGTAAATATGTATATGCATAGAGCCCTAACATGAGCTAATTTGTAATCGCGTTAAGACATTGTCCAGTTAAGCTAGTAAGTTTTCCAAGTAATTCTAGTATCCGAAGTCGGTGGGGAATCGTTAACCCCTAGACCGCTGAAGCATAGATTCCATTTTTTCTATCCTATCAGAATGTGTTCATTTTGGGTACATTGCTGCTGGAAGTCATTGCTGTGCACGACAGCAACACGATTCAGCAACATTTTTTTTCAAAATGTACCCCAGAACTATCTCTGTAAGTAGGCTATTACGCATTTTACACCATGCGATAAGGGTTAAATGAAGTGGCACACTTGACACATTGGTATTGTCAAATTACTCGGCCGACTCCAGATACTGTTATAGCGTGTGTCGCAGGCAGTGTAAATATATTTCCAAGAAAACATGATATGATAATATTGCCGGAACCACAGAACCGATTGTAATAATTTTGATACCTACCTGTAGCTGCAAATTCGAAGATTTATCCAATACTATGGATGTTAGAATCGGCCTAGTGGTTCAAAAGATACACTCTGCGGGAAAAACTAAGCCAGCAAAATTTCAAACAAAAATTTCAGGATGCGCTCTATCCATCATCCCATATTGGAATGAGTATTACAGCTACAATGACAGAATTTACTGTGCCGAAGTTTTACAATGTTATCACATAACGGGAAAAATTCCATCAAAATATCTTAATTATTAAAATTACTACAGCTTGCCAGGAAATATTCGGCGATGAAAATTCCCAGATTTTATGTCAAAATGTTAATTCATTTGGTGATATCTCTGGCAATATATGCATGAAAAAAATTATAATTGGTCAGGCAAATAGCCATTTTTTCAGCTGTAAGCACACTCCAATTTAATGACAATACGCAAAGATAGAGTCTGCAAGACAAAAACCATCTCATGCTCAATTTTACCCAAAAAAGGATAACATTCTCAGATCAAATTTTAGATGAATAATTTTTTTATATATTCCACGCTTTTGAACCTCTTGTCCGATATTAAGATCTATTATATCATATTAAAGTCGGCACATATTTAGAGATCCTAGAATCATTGGAATCACTTCAGCGCTTCGTTTGCTATTATCATTTACGTATACTTCTTTAAAATATATATCCGCATCTATTGGCCTCGCTCCTCCAGTCATAGCAATAGCGGCGGTGTGGGGCTGACGTCGCTAGACACGATAAAATGGCAGCGCCCAGATATGCGAAAAATGGTCAATTTTACCGACTTTATCTAGCGATAGTTGGTTACGCTATTTCTATCTGGTTATTATTCTGGCACAATTTCATTAAACGTGTATGGTAATAATCTTTCAAATAAAGCACACTTTATATTATCCTGGAATTGTCCTTGAATGTAAGCTCCCACCACTCCTCACAATGCCCCTCTCTTGATCTATCTCTGCCACTAGATAAGGCCGGATAAAATATCTTCTTTACAATGTAAATTATATTCTCAAATATTTTGAAATTATCAGTGCAGCAGATTCTGCTGTCATCAGCAATAACTACATGTCAATTATTTTTGAAATATTCTGCAACTTTCCCTGTACTTCAAATGAAGATATTTTTCAAGGAAATAATTAACCATTTAATGGTAAAACATGGTCAGAAAATGCTGATGTGTGCGGACCAAGAGAAGACAATTTTTATACGCCTGCGCAAAGCGGGGTCGTATTATGTGATGGCGCTCGTCGTCCATCCGTCCATGCATCTGTCCATCTGATTCTTGTCCGGAGCATATCTCGAAGAGTTGAACCTACACTCACACATTTTTTTCAGCAGATATATTATGTATAGACGAAGTGTCATGATTTCGATTCGGCAAAATCCACCCATATTCGCTAGCATTATCTCCCTTGAAAACGTAAAATTCGTCAAAATTTTCTTGTCCGGGACATATCTCGAAGAGTTTTGAACCTACAGTCACAATTTTTTTCCAGCAGATATATTACCTATAGACGAAGTGTCAGGATTTGGCAAAATCCTCCCATATTCGCTAGAGTTATCTCCTTTGAAAGCTTAAAATTTGTAAAAATTTTCTTGTCCGGTCCAGATCTCGAAGAGTTTTAAAACTACACACAATTTTTTTTCAACAGATGTTTTAAGGGATAGACGAAGTGTCATAATTTTGTTTGGGCAAAGTCCTCCCATATTCACCAGTGTTATCTCCCTTGAAAGATTAAAATTCATCTAAATTGTCTTGTTGTAATTGTAATGATTAATGCTGCTGCGAAGACTTTCAAGATTTTTAGTGATGTCTTTGCCGTGAATTCCAAATGTGTACCTAATAGAAGTTGCCCCCCCCCCCCCCCTTCTCAGAGAATTATCAAAGACTAACTGTTCGCGTTTAGCATTCCTCAAACAAGTATGCCTGTGGGCGTTTGTTGAGTTTCACTAAAACTCGTGTTGAGAATTACAACTAGAATCGATCCAGTCTTCTTCTTTGTTCGCTCTCTTACACCTGGAGTTCAGCTTTTGAGACAAACAGGGCTTTTTTCTGCAGTCATTCCAATAGTAAAATTTAAAGATTAGCCTTAAATTTGTCTACAAATGGACATTTCTCAAGTCCACTGCAGAGGCCAGTTCGGTAGGCTTTACCAGTACAGGGTTAAACCTTACAGATATGATAAATGTGTTGTGATGTATGGAATATTTTGTTGACCATTTTGAAACTAACTTTATTGGGAGCTGTTGATCTATGTCAGCAACATATTTCAGGCAAGTTAATTTCAACATACACAGCTTGTCAATGGATTTGTATATTTGATTTGAAAATGAGAAACGGAAGTCTCAGGGGTTAAATGGATAAGACTTGGAACTCGTGAATGTACACCTAGCTTAAGCAGCTTTGTCCCTTTTCCTGTTACATGTTAGTTGCTAATTGCTGTTTATTCTAATAATACTACAAGATGTTGCTGAGAGACGTTTCAGAAGCACTATTCTCAAAATTAATAAACTGATGTGATAATCATTTAGCTTGTTCTCTACATGTATGTATAAAGTTTTGACCAACCCTTAAATCAAACAGAATTATCAATTGACTGTGTAATTTGTTCAAAAGTGCTTAAGAGCTTGTGCTTAAGCCCTTTGCAAAGGGCTTGTGCTTAAGCCCTTTAAAAAAAAGGGAGGGCTTGTGCTTGTGCTTAAGCTCTTTTTAACTTCAAGGGCTTGTGCTGGTGCTTAAGCCCTTTCAAAAGGGCTTCGCCTATGCCTGGTTGCGGTATGGTGACTTTAAGTCTGGTGACATATGTGTATGGATATTATTTCATGCATGGGTTAGTGCAATAGTCATCTGCACTGCCGGCATAGGGATATTTCACTGATTTATGGGAAAATTCTTGCAAATTGTAGGGCAAGGGTTGTCTAATCTGTGTTCGAGATAGGCATTGGTAGATAACTTCAAACCAGGGCATAATGTCAGTGTGCTTGGTTAAAGCAGGCACTATTTTGCCTTGTGTGTGAGGTTTCGGAAAATAGTGCGTGCAATTTGTCTGCGATAGGCAGAACCACATGGATTCGCCATATTGCAATCCGTGTAACAACATCACATCGATTTGGTGGAGCAGCAAATGAGGGCTGTTAGGCTATGTATGTGTGTGAGGCCATGTTCGTGTAATAACATTATCACAGCAGCAGGTTTTTTTTTACCCTTACCCGTAGATATAGAAACAAGAATGTGTAGCTGTTGAAGCTAGCTTGTCCGTCCTTGCGATGATGTAGTTGAAGTGAATAGTTTTCCTTGGGAGGAGAGCAGCTTTCGTGTGTTTCGGCGTAACTGATGCAGTCAATTGCTGATGTAGAGTTTCGTTTTTGAGAGATGTGCAGTTGAATTATCAACATTTAAAATCAAAACTGTTGTGTTTAATAAGGAAAACACCAGCATAATGTCAAATTTGTGGACTTTTCAATGTTTAAGAAATTTTAAAGTGTATATGTGGAGACAAAATGCCAAAGACAATGATATGTAGCGATTCTCCTCCAAGTGTACCTAACGACTCAGTTCCATCATCAAGGTGCTCAATCCAAAAGGGCTGTGTGATAATGTGGAGGTTATTTGTCTCAGAGGTGCCAGAATTGAAAAGATCCATTCCGTGCTGGTGTCTCTCAAACTCGGAATGTACAAAAATATTATTGTCATGGCTGGCACCAATAATTCCGATAGTTCTGTAGGGGATGCGTTAGTGGCCATGGAGCAACTCATAAAGAATGTACACAAAATTGCTCCAAACTGTAAATTACATATTTGTGAACTGTGTCCACGAGGTGATGTTAGCCGACGACAAGCGTTCATCCATAGATTCAATAGGAATCTAGAGGCACGCGGGCCTTTTCTAGATTTCACAGTGATTGAATCAGCGGAACAGTTTTATTAAAAATGTAAACTTGGTGTGATAGACTCTTCATTGTTCTATTCAGATAAACTGCATCTCAATAATACTGGCTCATCGGTTCTTGTTAAAGCTATTGACTCTTATGTCTCCATTATAAAGAAGGCTCCTTGTGCCTACTGTGGAGAAACCAATCATCAACATTCTCAATGCCACCATGGGAAACCTGTGAAATGCTGGAAATGTAATGCTGGAGGACACAAATCGTGCCAGTGCTCAGTGTATTAGTATCTCGGCCATGGAGTGCCTATTCCACAGGACTACCATCCAATAAAAAACAATGCCTATGTTTCTAGTCATAATATTAACATTAATGATTCATGTTCTTTAAGCCCTTTAAAAAAAATTTTTAAAAAAAGGGAGGGCTTGTGCTTGTGCTTAAGCTCTTTTTAACTTCAAGGGCTTGTGCTGGTGCTTAAGCCCTTTCAAAAGGGCTTCGCCTATGCCTGGTTGCGGTATGGTGACTTTAAGTCTGGTGACATATGTGTATGGATATTATTTCATGCATGGGTTAGTGCAATAGTCATCTGCACTGCCGGCATAGGGATATTTCACTGATTTATGGGAAAATTCTTGCAAATTGTAGGGCAAGGGTTGTCTAATCTGTGTTCGAGATAGGCATTGGTAGATAACTTCAAACCAGGGCATAATGTCAGTGTGATTGGTTAAAGCAGGCACTATTTTGCCTTGTGTGTGAGGTTTCGGAAAATAGTGCGTGCAATTTGTCTGCGATAGGCAGAACCACATGGATTCGCCATATTGCAATCCGTGTAACAACATCACATCGATTTGGTGGAGCAGCAAATGAGGGCTGTTAGGCTATGTATGTGTGTGAGGCCATGTTCGTGTAATAACATTATCACAGCAGCAGGGTTTTTTTTACCCTTACCCGTAGATATAGAAACAAGAATGTGTAGCTGTTGAAGCTAGCTTGTCCGTCCTTGCGATGATGTAGTTGAAGTGAATAGTTTTCCTTGGGAGGAGAGCATTTATTTGAAATAACAGGTAAGGAGGCTGTCAATGTACCTAAGCATACACTTATTATTGGCAGTTCAATAATTAAAGGTATTAACTCTAAAGGACTGAAGGACGACGTAGAGCTGATATGTCTCAGAGGTGGTAAAATTGAACATGTTCATGATGCATTAAAATCAAGCAAACCACACATGTATAGGGACATAATTGTAATGGCCGGAACCAATAATTCTGATGGACCAGTAGCAGATGCTTTAATAGCCATGGAGCATCTTATCAAAGATGTGCACAAACTAGCTCCAGCTACAAAACTGCACATTTGTCATCTGTGCCCCCGTGAAGATGTTAGCAGACGGCAGGCTTTCATCTTCAAATTCAATAGGAACCTGGAGGCGCGTCAACCCTTTCTCAATTTCACTGTAATTGAGTCAGCTGAACACTTTTATTCTGCAAGTAAACCAGGTAAAATAGACAATTCACTGTACTTTTCTGACAAACTTCACCTTAATAAAACTGGATCCTCTGTACTAGTTAAAGCTATTGATTATCATGTGCCGATTGTGAAGAAGCCGTCATGTAAGTACTGTGGTGAAACAAATCACAGGTATTCTCAGTGTCGTCATGGGAAACCTGTGCAGTGCTGGAGGTGTAAAGGTGTTGGACATAAGTCAAGCCGGTGCCCTGTATCCTAATGCACTGGCCATGGAGTGCCTATTTCTAAGGACACTAGTAGTATAAACAATAATGATTGTGATTTAAATGTAAATATGAAGATTATTGATTCATGTATGCTGTCAAAGTATGCATATCCTCCCAATGGCCACTCTGGTAAGATTGATATTATTTCTAATTTCCATGCATGTATACTTACTACTAATAATAAGTATATGAATATTTCAACAACTGCTTGTAATAATATATCACTCAGTAACAGATATGAGGTAATTAGTATTGATAATACCTGCCATGCTAATATACAATCTGATACACTGATGATATCTGAATCAGATGAAGGTGCTTATATGATGACTTCCACTACTGATTTAACTGATCGTGTCATACAAACCAATGTTGTGGCCGTCAATGACGATGATGATAATTATGATGATGATGTCAGTGATGTCAATGTAGATAATGATGATTATGAAGGTGATGTCAATGTAGATGATGATGATCGTGATGATGATGTCAATGCTATTGCTAATGATGATGATGATGTCAATGTTGTGGATAACGATGATGGTGATGATGATGATGATATTGCTAATGATGATGATGATGATGATGATGATGATGTCAATGTTATTGCCAATGATGATGGTGATGTCAATGTTGATGATGATGATGATGATGATGTCAAGCTTATTGCTAATGATGATGTCAATGTTGTTGATGATCATTGTGATGATGATGATATTTTTGATGACGATGATGATGATGGTGATGGTGATGATGATGATGATTCAGTTAAATCTAGAAATAGCAGGGCAATGATTCAGGAAACATGTATAAATTATATGAATATTTTCTGGTACATTTCTGAGAAAAACAGGGCCATAAACTTCATTAATTATCTTAATATTGTTTCGTACTGCTCAATCAAATGTGTATTACAGAGAGGATTTGTTAGCAATAACTCATACATGTACAAATATTTGCCAAACTTAGGGGTACAGTGGAAATGTAACAATGATTTTATTAATGAAGTAATAGCATATGATCTGCCATCATTTAATATTAATTCAAAAGGTATAAGGATTGGCCATTTAAATGCTCAACATCTGCTCCCTAAGATGGACCAATTAAAATTGATACTGGAGAAACCCAAAAAAGAAATTGAGCTATTTTGTATAACTGAAACTTGTACAAACACTATAATCCCAGACAAATCCATTGGGATTGACAGATATAATATTGAGAGAAGAGATAGGAAAACAGGTGGAGGTGGAGGAATTGTTCTTTATGTTGCTGATAATCAGTCATATGTGAGGAGACTGGATTTTGATAAACATGATATTGAAACTATGTGGCTTGAAATTAGGCCCTATAAAACTAAGCCATTTATATTAGGCTGTGTCTATAGGCCGCCCAATTCACTCGCTAGTTGGATTGATGAATTTGAAGCTATTTTAGAAAAAGTATACTCTGAAAATTCTGATATTATTCTTATAGGTGATTTTAATTTTGACAGCATTAAAGCAGATAATAATAAGTGGCAGTCTGTAATTGAGCTCTTTGACTTACAACAAATTATATGTACACCAACCAGAGTTACTAAGAAAACATCTACATTGATTGATCATATCTATGTTACAAACAAGGACAAAATTCAGTCAGCACAAGTAGGCTCATTAGCAATAAGTGACCATTATCCGATTTTTGCAGTACGCATGTGTAGGCCATGTAAAACTCAAAGTAAACATCAGCTCATTAAATACAGAAGTACGAAAAACTTTGATGAAACCAAGTTCCTTCAAAATCTTTTAGAATGTGACTGGAGTTTTATTTATCACCTAAATAATCCAAATCAAGCTCTTGATCAATGGCATGAAAAATTCACTAGCATTGTAAACAAACATGCTCCTGTCATTGAACGACGAGTCAAACGGTATTGCCAGCCAGGATGGATGAACAGTGAGATTTTAAATACAATGAAAGAAAGAGATTATCAGAAAAAAATAGGAAATATGTTAAATTTTAAGACATTAAAACATAAGGTCATGTCTTTGATTGAAATTTCCAAGCGAAACCATTTTGCCATCAAATTAAATGAAGGCAAACATAATCCTGCAAATATATGGAAAATTTTAAAAAGTATAAATCCTAAAACAAATACGTTACCCTCGATATTATATGATTATAGTGGGAATGTAGTACAAGATCCACAAAGGCAATCTGAACTGTTTAATGAATACTTTAGTACTGTAGCATCCAGACTGACACAATCCATGGCAAAGCAAACTGCTGGAACATTTGAGAAACTGTCAGATCATGTTGAGAGTAGAGTTCCAAAAGATGTAGAATTTCAAATTCCATACATATCTGTAGATTATGTTTACAACGAGATTATTAATTTAAAAACAAACAAGTCGGCAGGATATGATGAATTAAATGCATACTTTCTAAGAACTGCAGCCTCAATCATCGCACCCTCAATAACAAGTATAATAAACCAAAGCATAGCTAGGGGTGAATTCCCAAAAATGTGGAAATGTGCTAAAGTAAAACCACTATATAAATCTGATTCCAAAAATAATATCAGCAACTATAGACCCATTTCTATATTACCTACTATCTCTAAGGTTATTGAACGACATATACATGATCATATTTATAAGTTCATAACTAAGCATGATTTATTAATAGAATCACAATCTGGCTTCAGACCCAAGCATTCTTGCGAAACGGCATTGCTAAAACTAGTAGAACGATGGAGGTCTTCATTAGACAATGGAGATCTTGTTGGCTCAGTAATGATTGACTTTAAGAAGGCATTCGATCTTGTCAATCATGATATTTTACTGAGAAAACTAAGAATATACAAATTTGGAGAAGATGCTTTAAACTGGTTTTGTTCATATTTAAAGGACAGACAACAATACGTTTCAATTTCTGGAAAGGTTTCTAACCATTTGCCAATTGATATCGGAGTACCGCAGGGCTCTGTATTGGGACCTCTCCTGTTCATTTTATACATCAATGATCTCCCTATGTGTGTCAATAACCTTATGGATATGTATGCAGATGATACGACTATGCATACTGCTAGCTCCAATTGCTCTGAAATACGAAAAAACTTAACTAACGGTATGCAATCTGTAGAAAACTGGTGTGTAGATAATAAAATGTTGCTGAATACAGATAAAACTAAATTGATGATGTTGGGAAGTAGGTATAAATTAAAACATATAAACACACATGATGTTATAATACCTACAAGCAATGGAAACCTAAACGTTGTTAAATCTGACAAACTTTTAGGCTTAAATATAGATAATGCACTTACATGGAATGAACATATAGGCAAATTGTGTAAAAAGATTTCTTCGTTGATCTATATGCTAAAGAGAAATAAGAATTATCTTAACACAGAACAAAGAAATCTGTTTTATAAATCTTATATTCTTTCACACATAGATTACTGCAGTCTTGTATTTTGTCAATCTTCACCTACACTGTTGGATAGGTTAGAAAAGTTACAAAAGCGAGCTGCTAGAGTAATATTAGATATGCCTTATAGAACACCATCAGCGCCATTATATAAAACACTAAATTGGACAACTTTAACTAAAAGAATGATGATTAAAACAGGCATTATGACATACAAGGCGAGAAATGGGCTTGCTCCCAGCTACATAAAAGACATGTTCATTTCAATCGAGGATGCACACACTAGGAATTTGCGCTCAAAGACATTTAATCATCTACAAGTTCCCAGGATTAAAACAGATTATGGAAAGAAAAGCTTTACACATGCAGCCCCACAACTGTGGAATTCTCTACCCTCAACTGTTACACAGTCTACCACTTTAATGTCTTTCAAGTCCAATCTTCAGGAATATATAAATCAAATGTAATGATAAAGTAATAAACTCAGAGCCATTACACTCTGAATTCCAAGGGCATAGGTATAAAGCCAGCTAAGTATGTTAATGATGACATGATTTAAAGTGTGTTTAGCAGTGACACCCACGCTGCTTTCAAAATAATAAAATAAAAATAATAATAATAAAATAAAAAAAAGAAAATAAATAAATAGCTAGCATTCTAATAATTGTATATCATTTGTACACAGGATATAATACATGTATGTAAACTTTTGACTAATAACTGACTATTTCTACTTGTAATATGTTGTATATATTTGTACATAGTATGATTTGTGTGTAAGTGTACTTGCAGTGGGTTTTTTTTTTTTTTTTTTTTTCTCTGTCAGTTTGTCTGTGTGCGTGCGTGTGTATGCATGTGTGTGCATTCTTTCTGAGGGCCTCGGGAAGATCAGATTTTACTGACGTTGTTTACCCTCATTAAATAAAGATTATTATTATTATTATTATTATTATTATTATTATTATGTAGTTTGTCACAATCTGTACATCTTCCTGAAGGCCGCTCGGATGAGTCTGACATTGTATTATTGTCATATTTCTTGCGATGATGATATACATGATTATACAAATATTATGGATAGGATATTAGTAAGAAATAGATATTATTTACTTAGTGCTAATGATAATTATTCATGTGTTGATGCTACTATTAGTGCTGATGATACTATTATTACTACTAAAACTACATGTGCCGCTTCTACTGCTACCACCGCTGTATCTATTAGTGCTTCTGCAGCTGCTACATGTACTACTTCTACTATTACTACTGATAATATTGCTAGTGTTACATGTAGCACCACTCTATCTATTAGTGCTGATGATGATGATGATGATGATATTATTACTACAAGCTCAAGTACTACTACTGTTGATAATACTGCTAATCCCAATGCCGCTGTAACTACATGTATATATAAAACTGCTGCCGATGATGATGATGTGTCTCCTACTACCTTAAATTTTATAAACTATATTAATATATTCTGTTATTGCATTGTTAATCCTGTAAAAAAAATCAGACTCATTCTGATAAAACCAAGAATTCACATATAATAAACCAAAGGAAATGTACAAATGACTTTATGCAAACTGTAATTTCATATGACCTACCAATTCTTAGCATAAATGATAAAGGTCTTCTCATAGGGCACCTAAATGTTCAGCATTTGCTTCCCAAGATGACAGAAATAAAGATGACAATGGCAAAAAGTAGAAAAGTTATAGATATATTATGCACAACAGAAACATTTCTTAATACACAAACCATCTAAACACATTAATTGACATAGAAGGATCCATTCCAGATAAAAATGCATCATTTGAGGAACTAAAATCACATGTCAGCAGTTAAAGTTCCAGATAATATCAAATTCCGGATACCATATATCTCTGTAGATTATGTATATGATCAACTTAGAAATCTGAAAACTAATAAATCTGCAGGATATGATGAACTGAATTGTTATTTTCTTAAAATTGCTGCAGCTGTGATAGCTCCGCCCATTACTGGTATCATCAATAAAAGTAAAGGCTCAGGAATCTTTCCAGCACTATGGAAACATGCTAAAGTTGTACCGTTGCACAAATCGGATTCTAAAAACAATGTAAACAATTACAGGTCAATATCTATTCTACCGGCTATATCAAAAATAATAGAATGACATGTACATGATCACATTAAAAATTTTTAACTAAATATACACTACTAAATGAATCACAGTAAGGATTTAGACAAAAGCATTCATGCGAAACTGCATTGCATCTATTATACATGCCCCATGAGCCAATGGAATGTTCTCTGGTGATCAGTAATGTCAGGCATTTACAGACTTTGTTTTTCCCATACAAATTTTCATATTTCTGGCTCATTTATTTTCCAGGGACCATTGATCATTGACATCAGTTAGATTTGTTGGATTAGTGCTTGTCACATTGACCAAGGGTGCTTGTGCCATTGGTCAATTATGTTTGTAGCACTCCTTGTTGATCATTAGTGTCAGGGATCTTAAAGATATAGGTCCTCTTTGTACGTCAGGAAGCAAAGCTCTGTTTGTCAGTGGCATCAACTATGCTTATCCCGTTCGTCAATTGTGTCAGGGATGTGTGACTCATTGGTTAATAATGCCAAGGTCCACAGATCAGTGGCATCAGTTACACATATCCCATTGACAGATTGTGTTTGCCTCATTGCTTAATAGTGTCAGTGACACTTGCTTTGTTAGTCATTAGTGGTAAGAATGATTGCCTCATTGGCCAATAATGATAAGGACCATTGGTCTATGGCAGCAGTTATCCCCGCCTGATTGACTAATGGTGCGTGTTGTGCATTAATTAATGTAAAATGCTTACGGTTGCTCATAAGCTAGATGAGCGTTATTTATTGATAGAAATTACACCCCATTATAATAATAATAAAAAAAGGCACTCGTTAGTTAAGGAGAGGGGGTGGGGGTTGTGGGTTTTTTGTTTTTTTTGTCGAACCCCTCAACCCGCTTCTGTAAAAAACCTTTTCTCTAATATGGCTGCTCACTCCTCTATCATACATGTCATACCTAAGTGTTACTGTCACATTTAATGCAAGATCTATGCAATGGTTCCATCACACCTGTATGTTAATGTTATTGCCACGTACATTGCAATATCTGTGGAGTGAATCTGTCATACCTGTATGTTAATGTTATTGTCACGTACATTGCAATATCTGTGCAATGATTCCCGTCACAGCTGTAAGTTAATGTTATTGTCACGTACATTGCAATATCTATGTGGTGATTCCGTCACACCTGTATGTTAATGTTATTGTCACATACATTGTAATATCTGTGCAATGATTCTGTCACACCTGTATGTTAATGTTATTCTCATGTACATTGCAATATCTATGTGGTGATTCCGTCACACCTGTATGTTAATGTTATTGTCACGTACATTGCAATATCTATGTGGTGATTCCGTCACACCTGTATGTTAATGTTATTGTCACATACATTGTAATATCTGTGCAATGATTCTGTCACACCTGTATGTTAATGTTATTCTCATGTACATTGCAATATCTATGTGGTGATTCCGTCACACCTGTATGTTAATGTTATTGTCACGTACATTGCAATATCTATGTGGTGATTCCGTCACACCTATATGTTAATGTTATTGTCACATACATTGTAATATCTGTGCAATGATTCTGTCACACCTGTATGTTAATGTTATTGTCACGTACATTGCAATATCTGTGGAGTGATTCTGTCACACCTGTTTGTTAATGTTATTCTCATGTACATTGCAATATCTGTGCAGTGATTCCGTCACACCGTTATGTTAATGTTATTGTCATGTACATTGCAATATCTGTGCAATGATTCTGTCACACGTTATGTTAATGTTATTGACACGTACATTGTAATATCTGTGCAGTGATTCCGTCACATCTTTTTGTTAAAGTTATCGTCACATACATTGAGATATCTATGCAGTGATTCCGTCACACCTGTATGTTAATGTTATTGTCACATACATTGCAATATCTGTGCAATGATTCCATCACACTGTTATGTTAATGTTATTGTCACGTACATTGCAATATCTATGTGGTGATTCCATCACACCTGTATGTTAATATTATTGTTACTTACATTGTAATATCTGTGCAGTGATTCCATCACATTTTTATGTTAATGTTATCGTCACGTACATTGCAATATCTGTGCAGTGATTCCGTCACACCTGTATGTTAATGTTATTGTCATGTACATTGCAATATCTGTGCAGTGATTCCATCACACCTGTATGTTAATGTTATTGTCACGTACATTGCAATATCTATGTGGTGATTCCGTCACACCTGTATGTTAATGTTATTGTTACTTACATTGTAATATCTGTGCAGTGATTCCATCACATTTTTATGTTAATGTTATTGTCACGTACATTGCAATATCTGTGCAGTGATTCCGTCACACCTGTATGTTAATGTTATTGTCATGTACATTGCAATATCTGTGCAGTGATTCCGTCACACCTGTATGTTAATGTTATTGTCACGTACATTGCAATATCTGTGCAATGATTCGCATCACACCTGTATGTTAATGTTATTGTCATGTATATTGCAATATCTGTGCAATGATTCCGTCACACCATTATGTTAATGTTATTGTCACATACATTGTAATATCTGTGAAGTGATTACTCTGCCCTCCTGTTTACGTCTCCGATCAGCAAGTTATTCTCCTTGCTTCACTCTCAGAATACCGGCCCCGCCAGGGTTTAATCTCGATCAATACTGTAATTGTATTCAGTACAATGCCCGCGTGTAGCTGCGTCACCTCCGCTGCCGAATATTGGACGCATCTCATTTGATGACGACTTCTTGTCAGGGGTGAGGTATCTGTGTAAACCGTACTTGTGCATCAAACCTTGTTTTTCTATTCAATGTAAGATTGGTAACTCTTTAATTGCTAAACTTGGTCCTGAAGATCTAAAGATTTGCTTATTGAACATATATTTGTAGGCCAAGAGAAGACTATTTTTGAAACTTTATCACTAGAATGATTGGATCAGTTATTGAGCTAGAGATTCCCGTAGCCTCTTGGCCTGCCATTGACGTTCCTAAAGATCTCTGCAGAGTCCTGTTTTGCCATAAAATGGTTAAGATGAGCTTTTCATCAGCATTTTGGAGCCAACAGCTGCTGGTTCTTTAAGAAAGGCAGTCTTATAACCACAGGCTGTCTTGAAGAATTAGCATTGTGTGGCTCCAACTGGCTTGTAGTGAGTCATCTGTCTTATAAGAGTAACTGTTTTTGGTGACCACTTCATGGAGGTGGTTCTGAGGCAGTTCACTGTTCCTTTAATGACCTTTAATGGTCAAGGCGGCTGAAATTAGCAACTGCTGGAGCCATGACCTATGTCCATGTACAGGTGGAGAATAAACTATTTTTTTCAAAATTTACCAGTGAAATAACTGCCTCAATAACCGAGTCAGTCATTCCAATGATAAATTTTCAAAAAGTAGTCCGCTCTTGGCCTGAAAATGGGCATTCACTTCATGAAAGTGAACATTTTTACTTTCTTGACAAATCCATAAAATGGTTAACTATCTCACTGCTTAAAGCCACAAAAACTCTTAAATTGTTGTCAGAGCTGAATAATTTGAAAACAATTTCACTGAAAGTTGTTTGTGCAATAGCCACAAACAACTTTCAGTCAAATTGTTTTGAAAATAGTTAGCTGATCCAGAGATATAATCCCTGGAATATGTCGTCTGCAAAAACTCAGCTGGCAGAGAGTTAATGATTAAGCTGAACAACAAAAGCCTCTTTAACCCTCAAATTTGTTCAGGAAAACTTAGATTCTCTCACAGAAAATGTCCATTTGCAGAACAAGATCTAAGACTATTTTTGAAACATTACTGCTGGATTAACATAAATTAAAAAAAAAAAAGTCTTCTCTTGATCTGCAAATGTGCCTTTCTCCAGATGACAGCAGGTGTTTTTCTCCAGATGACAGCAGAAGGTGTTTTTCTCCAGATGACAGCAGAATGTGTTTTTCTCCAGATGACAGCAGAATGTGTTTTTCTCCAAATAGTGTTAACCAGCTGACTGCTGAGGTTTTTTGCAGATGACCTAATCCAGGGGTTATATTTCGGGACCTGCTAAATATTTTTAAAACAATTTCACTGAACGTGTTTGTGGTGGCTATGCCACCAACAACTTTCAGCCAAATTTTTTTCTAAGTATTCGGCATGCCCAGAGTTATTGGCCATTGAAATTATTGTGTGGTGGCTTGCAGCAGAGAGACAGTTACAGAGTTAACCCTTTAATAGCCATGCCGGCCAAAACCGGCCTGTGTCATGGTCTTGTGGAATGTCATATTTACAGGCCAAGAAAATACAATTTTTGAAAATTTATCACTGGATTCCTGTGGTTAATTTTCAAAACTTGTATTCTCTTAGCCTGTAAATTGACATTCAATTGGCAGATATTTAGATTTTCTTGACCAAATTTGACCATTAACGGGTTAAGAAGCACGAAAGTTTGTAACTGTAGGTTAAACATCATTTAACCCTTTCACTGGTGAATTTCCCATATCTCATTTTCATGGCAACCATACAGGATAGCTGTTGAATATTTCGAAATTAATTTAACTGGAAGCCATTGCTGCCTTAAGGCAGCAATGGCTTCCAGTCATATTAATTTCAAAATATTCAACAGCTATCCTGTATGTATTCAACAGAATAAGTTTTATATGGTAAATAATCTAGATTGTACTTTTTCCGGGATTTGTTGGTGAAAGGGTTAAAACAGTATATAGAGATTGTTTTGCAATTTAAAGTTAATGCGCTGAAATTCAAACTCTGGGAGTTATTTTGCATAATGTTCAAGGTAAGAGTTATAATACTTTTTAAATTTTTATCCTCGGGTAGCTGCTCAATAAACTGCTCAATAAACCGTCTTTTCTCTTGTGAAGTGTGACAAATTTGACGTCAAACGGTCACGGTGACCAAATTAATTAAAACATCACTATTTTGAAAACTAATTTGTGGATATCTTGACAAAACTTGGATTGAAGGTTCCCCGCGGGGTCCCGAAGAAGTATGATAAATTTTGGTCAAGCGGTCATGGCCACGAACACCAGATTAATTAAAGTATCATTAGTTAGAAAACTAATTTGTCACTAAGTCTGGTTGAAAAATTTACTGGAAATTGTTTAAGCACATCACCTCCTTAGGCACGTGACATATTTCAAATAAATTCGGCTAGACCATGGCAAAAGTAACAGGGTAGTACCATGGTAAAATATATGTTGTCACTGTGGGTCCATGATATACTATGGTTGACCATGGCAAAACAAGGCACCATGATTGTGGGTACATGAAACACTATGGTTGACCATAGGCTACCATGGCAAAACAAGGCACACCATGATTGTGTGGCCATGAAACACTGGTTGACCAGGGGCTGCCATGGCAAAACAAGGCACACCATGATTGTGTGCCCATGCCATACTATGGTCTACTATGGTCAAATAAGGCACACCATGATTGTGGGGCCATGCCATACTGAGGTTGACCATGGTCTACTATGGTCAAATAAGGCACACCATGATGACATACTATGGTTGACCATGGGCTACCATGGCAAAACAAGCCACATCATGATTGTAGGGCCATGCTATGGTTGATCATGGTATACTATGGTAAAATAAGGCATGCCTTGATTGTGGGTCCATGCCATACTATGGTTGACCATGGTCTACTATGGTAAAATAAGGCATGCCATGAGTGTGGGTCCATGGCACACTATGGTTAACCATGGCCTATCATGGCAAAACAAGGCACGCCATGAGTGTGCGTCCATGCCATACTATGGTTGACCATGGTCTACTATGGTAAAACAAGGCACACCATGTTTGTATGGTAATGCCATACTGTGGTTGACCATGGTCTACTATGACAAAATAAGACACACCATGATTGTGGGGCCATGCCATACTGTGTTTGACCATGGTATACTATGGTAAAACAAGGCATGCCATGATTGTGGGACCATGCCATACAAGTGACCAGGGTCTACTATGGTAAAATAAGGCATGGCATGATTGTGGGGCCATGCCATACTGTGGTTGACCATGGTCTACTATGGTAAAATAAGGCACACCGTGATTGTAGGTATATAACCCACTATGGTTGACCATGGTAAAATAAAACATACCTGATTGTGAGGCATAATATGCTGTGATTGACCATAGTCTACCATGGTAAAATAAGGTATACATGGTTGGCGACATGATACACTGGGGTTGACCATGGTCTACCATGGTAAAATAAGGCATGATATGATTGTGAGATCATGCTATACTATGGTTGACCATGGTAGTTCACAGTATGGTAATTTCCACCACAGTATACCATTATTGTGGAACTATAATATACTATGGTTGACCATGGTAGTTCACAGTATCGTAATTGCCACCACAATAGATCATGATAAATTTACTGTCACCATCATAGATAGCTACCATACTAGCCATCTACCATGGTATAACATGGTACTAGAATCATAGTATTTCATGGCACTGTAATTGGGACTACAGTAGACCATGGTAGATGGTTTCCATCAAACTATTAGTCAGCATTAAATTCAGGTCCACTCATAACAAAGTGAAGTCCTCCTGTGCCAGACTGGAGTCTACATTGTTAGCCTGGCCATGAGCTACAGTAATACTCATGAAGATGTAAAATATTGATCAAACTTTCTAGATATAAAAGGTTATGAAAATATTGGAATGGTTGCCTTACAGTGGCATTGTTTGAACAAAGATAACATTTATGCAAGAATTGAGTGTCTATCGATGGATATGTTTATATATTTATAACAGCGATGGATATGGCATTTACTATCCAAATGTCAATTAACAATGATTACATAATTTATGTGTAATAGTATATAATTAGGACTATTTCTAATTACAAAAAAACAAGGCTACAATTAAAGAGTTACCTCCTTCTTATCTTATGTCAACCATGGTCAGGTCATGGTAGACCATGGTCAGATAATTTTTTTCATTGTCAAAACAGTCAGAAAAATGTACCATTATCAATACTTACATGTAACCATTCAGAAAAATGTACCATTATCAATACTTACATGTAACATGGTTACACACATATGATATTTCAAGGTCGACCTTGGCCATCCATGTTTGACTATAAAACCATGGTCAACTGTTTTTGCAGGCAGATGGTTGAAACCATAGCATTAATACCAGGGTATTTGTTAAATCTTACCATGGTCTATCATGGTACATGTAGTTGCTAGTAACCATGGTCTATCTTGGTTAATACCATGGTAGTTTATGGTAGCCATGGTCTGTCATGGCTATGACCATGATAGGGTGACCATGGTAGGCCATGGTAATTCATGTTTACCATGATCACTGAGATACCATGCCATGGTGGCTATAGACTACTACGGTGATACACCACAGTACTTCATGGTGTTTAAGGAGCAGACCATCAAATACCAGGTTGCTATTGTTGTTGTTTCGCCAGGGGAAGGACCTATGATGCTAGCCTTCAGAACCACTATTTAGAATTTTGCTTTGTCAATGGGTGAAAAGCTTCGATTTTATGCATAATTTACTGGAAATTTGCAAAGTGCATCTCCTTAACTGCTTGGTGGATTTTAACAATATTTGGATAAAAGGAACCTACTGTGTTAGGCTCTAGAACTACTATTCAGAATTCTAATTGTTTGATCTTTCTTTTGGCGACCATTTTGTAGTTTCCGAAACCATTTAAAATGTAACACTTAATCACTTGGCCTGATTTTAACCATAGGACTTATTATGCCCTTCCCCCCCCCCCATATAAATATATGGGTGTTATATAGCGTTTGCTTTGTCTGTCCATCCATTCAGGCTTTCATTTCTGTGTGATTACTCAAGTTCTAGTGACGGAATCATTACCGTGGGGACTTGTCCTTGGTGGTCCGAAGAACCCTATCGATTTTGGCATCAACGGTCAAGGTGATGGTGACCTATTTAATAACGTAATATTGCATTTCCAGATGATAAGCAATCTGGCATGGGATCTTGTCTTTGGTGGTCCGAAAGACCCTAGCGATTTTGGCATCAAATGGTCAAAGGTCAAGGTCATGGTCACCTAATTAATTGCGTAATATTCCGTTTCTGGATGATAACTCGAATTCTATTAAAGGGATCATTACCAATCCGGCTTGGAAACTTGTCCTTGGTAGTCTGAAGAATCCTATCGATTTTGGCATCAAATGGTCAAGGTGATGGTGACCTAATTAATGATGTTATATTGCATTTCTGAATGATAACTCGAGTTTGATTGAAGGAATCATTACTCATCTTGGGTGGGAGGGTGTCCTTGGCGTTTCGAAGAACCCTGTCAATTTTGGTGTCAGTAGTCAAGGTCATGGTGACCAATCTTGGGTGGGAGTTTGTGCTTGGCAGAATGGGGGTAGGTGACATACTTTAGCGGTCTCTGATTGTCGTTCTTGTTGTGGTAGGTTGCATCATATCAAATGCAAATTTTAATTGGTCAAGTATTTTGGTGGTCATCTTGAATTTTCCAAAAACTCCAGAAATTCTTTAAAACTTATCTCCTAAACTGCTTGGCGGATTTTGATCATATTTGGCTGGAAGATTCTTATGGCAGTAGCCTCTAGAACTTCTATTCAGCATTTTTATTTGTCGACCTTTTGGTGGGCTATTTAAAACGAGACTCCTTAATCAATTGCTCAATTTCAAATAAACTTGGGTAGAATATCATCCTATGGTGGTCGGCTTATACATATCAAAACAAGAATTTTGATTGCTCAATTCTTTTGTGGCCATTTTGGATTTTCAGTAAATCATCCATCATGTCTATTTAAATGCAAATGGTTATGGCCCAGGTGAGCGGTACAGGCCCTTCGACCTCTTGTTATATATATTTCAACATCAGCCAAAATAACATAATTTAGAATCTGGCAAACTCCAGTTAGCGCAGTCCCTCAATGTGGCCAGTAAATGTTAATAAACGGTAAATGTCTTTATCTAGTCTTGATTGCCTCTCAATAGAGCAATCATGAAAATGGACAAGCAGCTGACCATCTCTCTCCGTACTGTCTATATTAGGTTATGACAGCTTTTCACATCAAGCTGTCGCTAAATCTAATATTTGTCTGCGTCAACAGGGATGCATTAAGCGGCTATGTGGATTGACGCTGCGGTCCTGCTGTGTGGTTATCTGGATGATGCCCAATATTTGCTAGCCCTGAGTTTGAATTCCATATGGCAGACAATTAACGTTTCACATCACAGAAATCTGTCTTATTGTGCCACCGCATCTCCATTTAGAGGGTAGTCTTATAACATCTGCTCTTTCTATTCATCCTATCTGTCCATCCATCCATCCTGTCTTCTATCCATCCTAGCTATCCATTTATCCATCCATCCTGATTTCTGTCCATCCTATCTATTCATTCATCCATCTATCATGTCATCTATCATATCTATCCATTCATCCATCCATCCTGATTTCTGTCCATCCTATCTATTCATTCATCCATCTATCATGTCATCTATCCATCCTATCTATCTACTCATCCACCCATCCTGGATTCTGTCTATCCTATCTCTCCACTCATCCATCCGTCCTGTCTTCGATCAATCCTATCCATCTATTCATCCTGCCTTCTGTCCATCCTATGTATCTATTCATCCACCCATCCTGTCTTCTGTTTTTTGTATGATAAGTCGAGGAATCTTTGACAAACTTAGCCTGCTTATCGGCCTTACAGTACAGCCTATAAATAAGTTAACATGCTTTCAAAACAAAGGCAGAAGCATGTTAGTTCGTAAGAAATGTTCTTTTGACTATTTTGACTATAATTGGATTGGAAGACATTACCGCACTGTAACCCAGAATTGTGATCCAATTATGTTCAAAATATTCAACAGTGTCTTGATTTTGTTTTACAAACACGTCAAGATATTTCTGAGCGGTATTGATTATGGCTTCCAAAAGGCAAAGACGATGGTCCCGATGACCTAATTACCTTCCAACGGTATATTTACGAGCCTTGCCATAGTCTCTCAAATACTGAGCAAAAAGCTGTTTTTTGTTGTTAACTGAAGGTATTTCAAATGATGACTTGTTGTATGTCTGTGTAATAGTGATGTACAGTATATGTGACCCATGTGAAGTTGTATGAGTCACGTCATGGATACTTTTATTGGTGGTCATCTTGACCTGTGTTAACACTTTGATGGTCAAGCCGGCCAAAACCAACCTCTGCTATGGTCTTATGGAATGTCCATATGCAGTCCAAGAGAATACAATTTTTGAAAATTTACCACTGGAATGACTGACTTGATAATTAAGCCAGTCACTCCAGTGATGAATTTTCAAAAATAGTCTTCTCTTGGTCTGCAAAAACTAGATTTTCTATGAAGGAATCGAAATTTTCTTTAATAAATTTGAGAGTTAAAGGGTTAAGACTAGTCCTGTGACAACCTGTAGTAACTAACCACAACCTTTTGTCCTCAAATCCCGCTTGGCCGATTGAATATGCTAATGTGACATTATGGCAAAATTTGTTCGATCAATGACAGCATTTGAGAACATAGAATCTATATATTATTCTTCACTTCTTCCTGTTCTGTTGCCTGTCCCTAAATGTCATACAGAGATATAATTATCCTCGCCCATAAGAGAGGATTGCCCTGGGGTCTTTCTGTCTGTCTGTCTGTGTCTATCTTATCTGTCTTGTCTGTCTGTCTAAAAAAATAACTTATCCGATTTGTCTCAAATTTTAACACAATGAAGGAACTCTCCGCAGTTTCTCTTTATGAGGATTTCCAGACTTTGCCTGTGATCCGGATAATTGGGAACCCGGATCCACCTCAGATCAAATTCTAGGTTCCACAGCATTGGTCATGATCCGAAAAAAATCTTGAAAATCTGAAGAAATCTAGATAATCGGAGAAAATTAAAAAAAATCAGAAAACGATTTACAATGTAATAAAAACGGGAAGGCAAGGGTGTAGAGTCTTTGATTGCTCTTGTTATTTATGTCATATGAACTTTAACATTCTAGTTTATGGCTGACTCGAACTTGCCCAGAATTGGAGACATACAATTGCCGACAATCGTTTCTCATTACACTACACATTCTGTACATGTATGCGTCATCGTGATGACTCGTTGCCCGCATTGATGGCATGCCAATACATAGAACTGGTGTGTTTTTTTGGTGTGGTTAGCTTTATGCTGAGTACTGTTGTCTCCGGGAATTGGACATCCTGACAAGACCGGATATTGATTTTGTTCACTCAAATCACCTGAAGGGTGATGCGTAAGACAGTTACGCATTGCTCACCGCCCTCTTCCGCTATCACTAGATTTGTCATGTTGAATTACTGCGCACTCAAACTGTTCCGACGTCTAAACCACATAATTGGATCCTTTCACCAATAAATTCCCAGTGCCTCATTTTCAAAGCAACCGTACAGGCAAAGTACTGAATATTTTGAAATTAATTTGACTGGACACTGTTGCTGCCGTTGGCTGGCAGTCAAATTAATTTTAAATATTATTCAACAGTTAAGCTTTATATCGTATAGAATATACGTTTTTCAGGATTTGTCGGTGATAGAGATAACCTGAATGTGTCTCGTATTGTCTGAAATGCAATTTCTAAGGAGGAGCCAGTAGTGGAATGACTGGTGTACATTTTAGGCACAACAGTGCTGTTCAAAGCAACAGCTTCCAGTCAAATTAATTTCAAAATATTCAAATTTTTGTGTATCGTTAAATGAGGTATGGTTAACTCTTTGACTGATGAATCTGAAAAAGTGAATTCTTTACTATATTTGAAACTAATGTTGAATATTTAGAAATTAATTTGACTGGAAGCCGTTGCTAAATATTCAGCAGTTTTCCTGTGTGGTTACCTTGAAAGTGAGATATGGGGAATTTATCAGATAGCCATTTGACAGGCTGAAAAACTGGCTGACAAACTGACTGACAAACTGGTCAACAAACTGGCTGACAAATTGGCCGAGAAACTGACTGAGAAACTGGCCGACAAACTGACTGATGAACTAACCGACAAACTGACCAACAAACTGACTGACAAACTGACCGACAGACTGACCGACAAACTGACTTATAGAAGTTGCGCGACAAATAAAATCCTTAAAAGTATGAGTGGATTCAGCCGGAAAATTTGCTCTCAAACCAATTTGAAATGTCTGAGACTAGGAAGCAAATTACGCGTACACTTCCTCCAATATCAAGCTTTCTACGATTGATTCCTTTGGGTTTGCGAAGTTAATCCTTTAATGTTCATGACGACCAAAACCCGCCTCCAGTAATCGTGAGGAATATTCATCTACAGGTAAAGAGAAGAGAAATTTTTGAAAACTTACTACTGGAATGGCTTGCTCGATAATCGAGCCAGTCATTCCAGTGGTAAATTTTCAAAAATACTCTCCTCTTTACCTGCAGATGGACATTCAATTTGGAAATATTTTGATTTTCTTGACCGTATTTGCCCATTAACGGGTTAAGCATGAATCAGTCAGGAACACAGTGATGTCATTTTCGGGTGTCAACGATCGGCAGAATTTAAAAATACAGAATTAGGTTGCCCATCTTATACATTTTCAAAATTGCATTTCGTATTTATTTTTCAGTGTATGCACACAATTATGTTTTTGTGTAAGGAGTATTTTGATTAGATTTGAATTATGTAGTAATATGTGGGATTGGCTGTAATTACGGCATAAGTAGCTGGAAAGAATTGACAGGCAGATGGATGGACTGACATACTTATACTATATGTGAGATGAACTGATAAATGACTATTATTTTGGATTGACAAGAAATTGACATTTTTTAATGGTTACCCATGCGGATCAGTACCCCTGAAACTTCGCAGATCCCTGGAAATTTGTACTGATTCGTACCATATTACTGCACCAAAAATAAAATGTGAAGGCATCATTGACAGCATATTATTAGGATAATTAATCGTTTAATCATCAGGAAGGCAAAATGTGAAGGCATCATTGACAGCATATTATTAGGATAATTAATCGTTTAATCATCAGGAAGGCAAAATGTGAAGGCATCATTGACAGCATATTATTAGCATAATTAATCGTTTAATCATCAGGAAGGCAAAATGTGAAGGCATCATTGACAGCATATTATTAGGATAATTAATCGTTTAATCATCAGGAAGGCAAAATGTGAAGGCATCATTGACAGCATATTATTAGGATAATTAATCGTTTAATCATCAGGAAGGCAAAATGTGAAGGCATCATTGACAGCATATTATTAGCATAATTAATCGTTTAATCATCAGGAAGGCAAAATGTGAAGGCATCATTGACAGCATATTATTAGGATAATTAATCGTTTAATCATCAGGAAGGCAAAATGTGAAGGCATCATTGACAGCATATTAGTAGGATAATTAATCGTTTAATCATCAGGAAGCAAAATGTGAAGGCATCATTGACAGCATATTATTAGCATAATTAATCATTTAATCATCAGGAAGGCAAAATGTGAAGGCATCATTGACAGCATATTATTAGCATAATTAATCGTTTAATCATCAGGAAAGCAAAATGTGAAGGCATCATTGACAGCATATTATTAGGATAATTAATCGTTTAATCATCAGGAAGGCAAAATGTGAAGGCATCATTGACAGCATATTATTAGCATAATTAATCGTTTAATCATCAGGAAGGCAAAATGTGAAGGCATCATTGACAGCATATTATTAGCATAATTAATCGTTTAATCATCAGGAAGGCAAAATGTGAAGGCATCATTGACAGCATATTATTAGCATAATTAATCGTTTAATCATCAGGAAGGCAAAATGTGAAGGCATCATTGACAGCATATTATTAGCATAATTAATCGTTTAATCATCAGGAAGGCAAAATGTGAAGGCATCATTGACAGCATATTATTAGCATAATTAATCATTTAATCATCAGGAAGGCAAAATGTTTGCTTAGTTAATGTACATTTGCAGACCAAGACAAGAGTATTTTACAAGCCAGTCATTCCAGTGTTACATTTTCAAAAATACTCTGCTCTTGGCCTACATGTGGACATTTCTCAAGACCACTGTAGTGGTCATTTTGGTCAACTTGACAATTATAGGGTTAAAACACAAAATATTTCACCAGCTGGTTGATAAAGTAAGCAGTAAATCTTGTTTGAATTGTTTCTTAAAACTACTGGTTCACTGAAACACAGCAATCTAGCCGGAGCAGTTGTTGCGTTAAAGCAGTGATCCGGTACTGATCCGTCTGCGAAAAGGGATATGGCTCATGGGATCAGTGGTTAATTTCTAGGATATATACATTTTAACCCTCATAGATGAAAAACAACACATTCTTTATGATGTAGTGAATATTCTGGCAAATATTTTGAAACCAATTTGTCGGGGAATTGTTGTTGATAGGCAGTAACAGCTCCCAGTCAAACTAGTTTGAAAATATTCAATTTTTCTGTTATAGATATCTTGAAACTGAGACACTGGCATTTCAAGGGTCTAAGCACTAACTCTTTAATGGTCAAGCAGGTCAAAACCGGCCTCTGCAGTAGTCTTGAGGAATGTCCATTTGCAGGCCAAGATAAGACTTTTGAAAAGTTTCCACTGGAATGCCTGGCTTGATTATCGAGCCAGGTGTTCCAGTCATTAATCGTCATCTTCCCTTGGCCATCAAATGGGCATTTACTAAGCTTAAATCTTTATTTTCTTGATAAATTTTGACTATTAAAAGGTTAAAGGGTAGCATATCTCTGCTTGGAAAGGATGCCCACATCAAAACCAATTCTCCCCCCCCCCCATCCACCTAGTCACCCACCCACATCAACGCCCACACAAGTACAAGGTACAGCTCTTAATCCATGTTTTCTTGTCGCCTGTCACTCACGGCTTATCCATGGCTTATTAAGTCGTGTGTAAACAGAAAGCGGTGGTGACTTGATGGTAACGTGCAAATCAATCGAGTGTTGTATCGAGAAAATA
Organism: Chaetoderma sp. LZ-2023a; assembly: GCA_034401795.1. Taxonomy (NCBI): domain Eukaryota; kingdom Metazoa; phylum Mollusca; class Caudofoveata; order Chaetodermatida; family Chaetodermatidae; genus Chaetoderma; species Chaetoderma sp. LZ-2023a. The sequence goes on from CM067368.1 coordinate 2,960,515, forward strand.
CCAACGACGACGGACTCACGAGCAACATGTGGTCAAACAAGGAGCTATACTTGAACCAGAAATCATCATGATGGATCTGTTATTTAACCCTCGTAATTGTTCAAGAAAATTTCAACTGTATCATAGAAAATGTCCATTTGCAGACCAAGACAAGAATGTTTTTTGAAAATTTACCACTGGAATGACTGGCTCGGTTATCGAGCCAGTCATTTCAGTGGTAAATTTTCAAAAATAGTCTTCTTGGTCTGCAAATGAACATTTCTCAAGACCACTGCAGAAGCCGTTTTTGCCTGATATGAGTGTTAACGGGTTATACCGCTTTATTACTGGATTTCAGGTGCAATATTGACTATAAATTATATTATTGTCAAGATCTTGATGGTTATTTTGAAAACAGTTTAACTGATTTCAAATCAAATGGTGTCATGGCATGCTATGTCTTTCTGGCAAAGTGTTAAAAAAATTGTTGTAGTTTTCCCCCTGTGAACCATGTTTGTGTGGGTTCAGTTATCAAATTGTTAATGGAGATTGCTGGAGCCCACGTTCAATCATGATTGTGGCACAGCTTAATTATCATTCCTCACTGGAGTTTCATTGCTCAGCATTTTGTATTAAGGTTGTGGTAGACTAGCCTAATTGTCAAACACTTCAACATATTGGTCAAAGAAATATTGATTTTACCACATAATGTTTGCTATCAATACTTAGGTAAGTTAGTGAGGGTATTGTTTAGATGTTTATAGATTGTCAAGTCTGTTAGTCGACCGATGGATGGATGGATGGCCAGATGGATGGATGGATGGTGGATGAATTAATTAGATAGATAGATGGATGGATGGAGTGAGGGAGGGCGGGCGGGCCGGTGGGAGGGAGGGAGGTAGGTATGTAGTTTTTATTCTTGTCAAGCATTAGTTCTATGAACCCTGTCTTTGACAAAGCACTGGCACTAGGATCTAGCTCATTCATCAGCTGGAATGTAATTTTACCTTTTTCAATTTTTTTGACCCGAGTGGGGTTCGAACCTGGCAATTCTATGGCAACTTTCGCCTAGCAATTTGGAGGCGAGTGCTCTACCATCAGACCACCATCCAGAGGTGGGTAGTTTTTATTATTGTCAAGCATTAGTTCTATGAACCCTGTCTTTAACAACGCACTGGCACTAGGATCTAGCTTGTTCATCGGTTGGAATGTGGTAGGTAAGTAAGTAGGTAGGTAGGATGTAAAGATGAATGGTTTGATAGAAAAATGTTTGAGAAATAAGTTGATAAACTGACCAACTGAATGACCACATTACCAACAAAATGTTCAGCCGGTCCAGAATTAAACACCCTGGAAAGTGCAGTCTGCAGACATTGGAAGTCTGCAGACATTTAGCGGCCAGACAATTAAGGACTGCTTTTTGTCATGCCTGCAAAGCAGAAAGTGAGTCATTGTTGTGAAGCAGAAAGTGAGTCATGGTTGCGAAGCAGAAAGTGAGTCATGGTTGCGAAGCAGAAAGTAAGTCATGGTTGTGAAGCAGAAAGTGAGTCATGGTTGTGATGCAGAAAGTGAGTCATGGTTGCGAAGCAGAAAGTGAGTCATGGTTGCGAAGCAAAAAGTGAGTCATGGTTGCTAAGCAGAAAGTGAGACATAGATATCACTTTCCAGACAATGACAGTGTCAACGTTTACGTTCATGTGCTTAGTAAATCATCTTTGCCAACCTTTTAGGATTGCTTACTCAAACTGCAATCAAACTTAGAGATAATAGACATATCCATTTCTACATATGTCATAAGGAGCCAGCAGGTTGATAGTGAGGTCACTAGGTCATTCTAGCCTCTGCTTTTCCAATGTTAAGTTTTTGTGTTTTCGCAAATCAATTACATATATGTTTCAGGGTTTGTTAATCCTATTGCAACTAAACTTGGATACCTAAGCTTGGATACATGGTTACCTATAATGTTATGAAGCATCATGAATTGTGACATAAAGGTCACATGATCAATGGTCAAGGTCACAAGAGGACATTTTGATTCTGCAGAATTGTTTAATGTGTATTCTTTGAATTTTCTTCTTGTTTTGTACCGACAAAGGGGAAAGCCACCGCCCACACTGGCACAGATGGTCAACAAAAACCAGAGCAGTGTACAGACTGTTAGAAACTTTAACATAAAATATGACTATATGCCCTACAACATTAAATCAAAACATGTTATGGGCAATATAAAGATTCACATCCTATCTGCCAAAAACATGGGTTTTTTCTATCATTTTACCCAAAAAGGTAATTTCTGAGAATCTAAAATCAAAATTTGATCTAGGTCTGGGCTTTTTCCCAGTTGTATTTGTAACCCAACATGGGACAACTTTACTGTTCTCGGCAGCTTCTTCAGATATCTACATTTGAAATTTCATTTCCGGCACACACTACAATACTGAAATGAGGATTCAAGCCATATTATTCAGCATACACTATTGATGTCATTGTGTTAACTATCATAATATGTCTTAGTATTGTTCTCTTGGGAAGTCAGTATTAAATGATATTCTGCTCAGATGTAAGCTTCAATGGTATTCATTGGATTGCTAACCATAGATTCCTTTGGGTCGAACACAGGTCCAGCCATAAAACAAAGTCTTTATCTTCAAAGGTTGCTAAGCTATGACTATTTTGTGATTTACCTCATGCGTGGTGGCCATATTGAATCTAAGGTCGCTGGTATGGGTCTTAGGAGCATATAACTATGTTAGATAAATTCCTCGGTATCACGATTTTACGATGACCTCATTATGCACATCAGCCATATTTAATTTCAGACAATTGGAGCATGGAATTATGTTTGATCGATTCCTCATGATTGAAAACATTGGTCTAAACACCAAACCGAAGTGTCTATCATCAATGGTTTCTGAGTTATGACGATCAATTATGTCAAATGTCATGCATATGGAGATTAACATCCAGCAGTTTTTGAGTCCATAAGACATATATTGCAATCTCAACATAAAACCTTATAGTACTCAACATTTCTAGGTTTACCTGCTGGCTAGTAGTCTACTACCATTATCTGTCACCTGGTGAATTCACTGACCAATTGACCAGTAAATTCCAGATGAAAAGCAACTGGACACTGTCCCATCAATGATGCAACACTATACAATTTTATCACCTTGGTCAAACATCACGCATCCAAAACAGTTTACTCTAGGAGATACAAATTTGGTAATCTTTTGACTAAACAAAAACATTGATAAATTAAATAAAGCTAGGACTAATACAGTGGTCATCAAAAGAGAGGACAAAGACCAAGCTACCGGTACTGCATTTCAGAGATGAAGCCGTCATACAGGTCAATGACACAACACTGCATTTCAGAGATGAAGCCATCATACAGGTCAATGACACAATCCCTAACCATAAAACTCTCGGAACAGATGAAAAGGGCCATAACAGGCTAGGTCATCGATGGCGAAATATCAACTGGAGTAAGAATTGATAAACCAGGAATGTCCAGATTCTACAATCTACAAAAATCCACAGACAATAATTATCTATCTTTACCAGACGGACTAATCATCAGCGGAAATGGTAACCCCGCAGAACACATCAACAGTTTTGTAGACGAACACTTCAAGATCCTCCTAACAATAAGCTAGTTACAATGGACATCAATGCCATCCTTTTATACCAATATCCCGACCACAGAGAGTGTAAGAGCCACAGCAAAATTCCTGCAAAAATATGGAGCAACCGGCATAGCCCACTAGATTGAACATCTCAGTTAACCCTTACCACTCTCATGTCAACATTCTATCTGTTTACGGTGCCAGTAGCAAAGAAACCGGTGTACATTTTTAAACAACTTTGGTGGACGAAGTTGCTGTCTATGACAGCACCATCTTCCACCAAATTTGCTTAAAAATGAACACCAGTTCATCTTAATTTAATTTGAAAATTACAAATTTTGACATCAGACTGCTTAGAGTTAATGGGTGAAAGGGTTAAAGGTCCACAGATGTACTTTTCTCTTAGTGTATTAGGAATAAAGGTTTCACCAAAATATATAGGTCATCACAAATCCAACACTCTTAAGGGTCTTCAAGACCTAATTCTCAATTCAAGCACTTTGACAATTTAATGTTGAAGTCAGGCCAAAATCGGACTCTGTACACTTGAGAAATATCCATTTGCAAGCCAAGAGAAGAGTATTAAAAAAAATTTACCACAAATGCCTGGCTCGGTAATCGAGCCAGTCGTTATAGTGGTAAATCTTCAAAACTGTCTTCTCGACCCGCAACTAAACGCTCAATGATCAAATATTTTGACTTTCTTGACCAAATGTGGTCATTAAAGCACTGAAGGCTGTCTATGAAGACTGATGTCAGGTGACTCTACATGATTTATGTTGCCAATGTGAATGCCACTGTTTTACGATTCTCAATGTATTATTAGTCCTGATGCTCTCACCCTAAGGGATTCTGCATTGTTTATGAGAGAATGATTGGATTGTACCACCGCTGTACATCATGGATCTACCATTAACCATTTATCCCACACATTTGTTCCAGACTCATAGAAAATGTACATTTGTAGACGGACCAAGAGATCTTTTTTTTAAATTTACTACTGGAATGACGGACTTGGTTATATTGATCCAGTCATTCTGGTGGTAATATAGGCTTCTTGGTCTGGAATTGACATTTCTTAAATCCACTACAGAAGGCGTTTTGACCGTCTTGAGTGTTAAAGAGTTAAAGGTCAAAATTGGTCAAGAAAATCTAAATATCCTGTGAGTGAATTACATTTACGGGTCAAGCAGATGACTATTCACACGTACATCTTATATGCAGGGATATTGCAATTGCTGCCTTCCATCCATCTATCTCTCCGTCCATCTGTCTGTCCGTCCATCTGTCCATCCCTCAATCGGTCTGTCTGTCCATCTTTCTGTGTGACTATCTCCTCTGAAACCATTTGCGGGAATGCAATGAAATTTGTTATATAAGTTAACCATATGATTACGGAGTGCAAGGCAACATTTACCTTGGGGTCTGCCCTGGGGTGAGGGTGGAGAAGCGGTGGCATAAGGGGGTGAGTTGGGTGGGGGTGGGTTATGTTGAGTGGTGGGCGGGGTGGGGTTGGGGTGTGTGGTGTGGTAGGGGGGGGAGGAAGTCAAAGTTGGCGGAATTCAGCATTTCACTTCAATAGTATACTTACCTCCCTAATACTCTTTGATATTGCTAAATATCGGCTTTCACTCAATAAACACTCAGAATAAAAACTGTTAGGTGCCCCTACTGGGCAGGGAGTCAGAGTGCAGTCCGGCGGATGTCAGCCCCACCACCGCGCATGCGCAGACTAGCACTTCCTCTTTGCTAATTTATTGGCAGAGGGTGAACACATGCTTTGTGCTCCAAGCTTTTCACTAGCTTTTTAAGTCAATTTTAAGCGGTTAATAGAAGTTTGATACACCTGTTGTGATGTCTGAGAGAGTGACTTCGCCGGAGGAGGGCCCAGGACCTATCCATCAGGTGACTTCTATTATATTTTAGCTAGTTTTTCCCGGTGTAATGTGTTTCCGGGACTCGCGTTTACCGTGATAAGCGCCTAGTATAGTTGTTGTATGTCAACATGGTGCTATATAATACTAATCTCTCTTTGTGTTTATGTCCACAGGTATCTGTCAGGATATGTATTGGACATCACAGCATCAGAGGGTTTGTTTCTCTCCACCAAGGTTCCATTTCCTACTAATACTGTTAGGTTATCTAACCAAAAATTCTATGTCCAGTGATTTGGAGGCCTCGTATGAAGGTCTTCTCACTTTGCCCTCTTGATCCAATTCCTTCCCCTAAGGTGGAGAGAGTTAAGAGGCGTAGTCTTGGTGGAGTGTTCCAGTTCATCACGTTGGATGGTTTGGCTATACAAAGTGTCAGGTATTCTAGTTAATGATATGAGGTGATGTTAATTATTATTGTAGCCCCTGTGGGCCATTGCTCAATTGTGACGTATGTAAGAAATTGTGGGACGGGGGGGGGGGGGGGGGGGGGGGGGCGAGCGAGCTAATGACCAAATTTTTATGCTTGCAGGCTAAGGACAAGGTTGTGGAGGAGGAGAGGAAGCAAAAAAGAGAGGTTGTGAGTAAAAAGGGTAAGAGGAAGGCCTCGTCCTCAGTGGACATGGAGGCCTTCCGTAGTGAGATGTTGGGAGAGATGAAGAGGACAATAAAGGATTTGGTTCCAGAGTTGCTTCGTGGCATGCTTCCTGGACCAAATCCTTTGTTGTCCTCATCATCTGCTTCAGAGCAGATAATCCCCGCCTCTGAATCTGGTTTCCTTAGGCCGTTACCAGTTTTCGATGATTCAGAGGTGGCCCCATTAGTGGGGGCGTTCCACGACCCTGGCAGCAGGCTTGCCGCGCCGAGGGGTCGTGGACGGCTGTCGCTGGAACCTGCTGGCTGCTTATCAGCCCAGGGGTATCCGCACGCCGCAGGTGCCAGTACCTCCTATGGCACCTTTCCTGGCCAGTCCGGGTTAGCTCTCTTTGCTGACCCGGAATCTAATCTTTCTGGCCAGGAAGAAGAGGATTATCTGTTAGGGTCACTGTCTGAGGACGTGGCCATGGATTTTTACGTCTGTGCACCCCTCGCGGGGAATACAGGCGACATGATCCATGGTTCTACTCACGCAGGGGTAGAATTCACAGCTCAGAAGGTGGCCCTGGGCGGTGCTGATGGTCAGTTGTTCCGCATACCTCGGCTTGCCGAGAGTATTGCTGGTGCTGGCCGGGGCCGTGGTGGGGCAGTATCTGCCCCGCGCTCTACCACGGCGCCTGCTTTTGGACAAGCCAGTCAGATTACCATGCCTGCTCTTTCGGGCCCGCATGCTTTCTCTGGCTTGCCGGGAGTATCAGCATATCCGCCGTCAAGCTCTGCTGCGTTTGCTCAGGAGGAAGACGAAGGCCCTCATCTAGTAGAGCACTCGCAGTTAGCCACGGAGGAGGATTGGTCTGACGCTTGTCAATGGCTGATAAATGTTAGGCCAGACCTGGCCGTGGAGCAGTCGGCTAGCCAGCGAGACCACAGGCCGTGGTTAGCTGGTAAGTCGACTGCTAGCACTATGCCATCTCTGCCGTTAGCAGAGCATATCGTGGATATGTTCTCGGCGGCGGAGACGTCCATTAAGGCAAATGGGCGTCTCGCGAAGGCCCCTCGCGAGGTCGCAAGGTGCTGCCGCATCGTGCCCGTGGATTACCAGAGGTACGGTGTGGTGCCCAAGCCTAGCGTGGATGACCGCGCGGCTTTGGGTGAGGATGCGCGGCCAGGCTCCCGTTCTGACACGGGAGCTTTGTGTTTGGCCGCATTGCGGGATGCGGAGGAGTGGGAGAGCGTCTATTGCGGCATCTGCATCACGCCAACCGAGCCCGTATGACTCGGGCGGTGACCAGGAGTGTCCGGTCGAGGCGCACATTTGCGTTGGATAACCTGTGCCCGTCCCAGGACCTGTACAATAGGCTTCTGCGTACGCCTATGGCAGGTCCTGGTCTCTTTGGAGGTGAAGGATGTAGGCACCTCTAGGAGACGGTTACTCTGGTCAATAACCAGAGGGCGCTGCGCGAACAATTTGAGGTGCTCCGTAGGGAGCGCGTTCGCGCTGCACCCCCTGCGTACCATCCCCTGCAGGATCGAGGTGGCCAGGTCAGAGGCCAGCCACCATCGCAGCGTCGGCCTCGGCCGTGTGTGATTCGGCCAGCAGTGAGGGGGGCGCAGGCTCCTCAGGCGCAGGCAGCCACCCGCGCACCGAGGTGCGCGCAGTGCTGGTCGTGGCGCGCGAGGATCTGGTCGTGGTAATCGTGCCTGACGGGCCGGTTACCGCGGTGAGAACCACTCCGGTGTTTCTGGCGAAGGAGACAGTGCCACTCTTGCACTCCTTATGTCCACCTCTCTCCCTAGGTGGACCGGTGGGAGGCCGGCTGGCGGACCACATGCAAGAGTGGGAACGGTTGACTCAGGACCGTTTAGTCTTGCGATGGCTTTCAGTCGCCAATCTGGACTCCGAATCCGAGAGATCCAGATCAACGGTTGTGTATCGAGGAGGAGATAAACTCCCTCATATAAAAAGGAGCAATTCAGCCGGCACAGAAGTGTCCGGGCTTCTATTCAACCGTGTTCTTAGTGGCAAAAAACACCGGAGGGTGGAGACCAATTCTCAACCTCAAGCCATTGAACAAGTTCATAGAGACGCCCAGTTTCAAGATGGAGACTGTGCGCTCGGTGTTGGCGGGGTTAGAGAAGGGAATGTGGACAGCTTCAATAGATTTGAAGGATGCTTATTTCCACATCCCCATAGCGAGGAGTTTCTGTCGCTTCCTGAGATTTGCATTCCAGGGCAGACAGTGGGAATTCAGGGTGTTACCCTTCGGAATTTCCACGGCTCCTCGGGTTTTCATCTGTGTGGTTCTTGCGATTACCGCATACCTCCGCAGGTGAAGCATAGCAGTCCACACGTACATAGACAACTGGCTGTTAAAGGCACACACCCAGGGAAGTTTATCGGCCAATCTGGTGATTGTTTTGAAGACTCTCACAGACTTAGGCTGGATGATCAATTTCCAAAAATCAGAGCTGACTCCATCCCACAAGTTTGTTTACCTGGGGATGTTCTTCGATCTAGAGACAGGATATGTTTCTCCTACTCAGGAGAGAGTTCAGAGGCTCATCTCAGTGATTCAGTCAGTGTGCGACAGTCGTCATGTCCTGGCATGGGTTTACTTGAGAATGCTGGGGTTGATGGTTTCGTTGGAACCAGTCATTCCTCAGGCCGCCTTACACAGGCGGCTGATCCAGTTATTTCTCATGACGCAATGGACCCAGAGTACAGGTTCACTGGACTCGAACGTGTCAGTGTTGGCGCCTCTAATTCACCACCTGCTATGGTGGTTGAACACAGAGAATCTCCTGGTGGGGGTTATGCTGACCCCTCCTCACCCTCAGGTAACTGTGTATACAGATGCCTCCATGGAGGGGTGGGGGGTGCTTGCCTGGAAGAATCCACGATATCAGGGCTTTGGGATCTGGAACAGTCGAAGGAACATATCAATCTATTGGAATTAAGAGCAGTAGTCCTGGGCCTGGAACATTTCTTACAGAAAGTTCAGGACAAGATTGTTCTTATTCATTCAGACAACTCAACAGTAGTGACTAACATAAACCGCCAGGGCGGAACGAAGTCGCCCAGTCTCTGTATGATGACATGGAGACTGCTTTGTTGGTGCCTGGATCACAGGACTACCTTGAAAGCAGTTCATATTCCGGGAAGGTTAAATCTGCTAGCAAACTCATTGAGCTGAAGGATGAGTGTTTTACCAACGGAATGGCAACTAAATCAATGTGTGGCGGATCGTCTGTTCGACCATTGGGGGAAACCCAACATCGATTTGTTCGCAACGAAGAGGAATGCGAAGATGACGACGTACGTCTCTCCGATTCCAGATCCAGGCGCTTTCGCAACAGATGCGTTAGCTATCAGCTGGGCGGGAATGTATGCATACGCATTCCCTCCAGCAATCCTGATTCCAAAAATTCTTCAGAAAATCAGACAGGAGGAGTGCCAAGTGCTTCTGATCGCCCCAGATTGGCCAAGCCGATCATGGTATACGGATCTGCTGGACCTTCTGGTCTGCAATCCGGTTCCTCTGCCTCTGATGGACGACATTATCTTCCAGGGCATAGCCCTTCACAACAATCCGTCAATGTTCCGATTGACTGCGTGGATGTTGTCAAGGAATCTATAATTAAGGAGGGCTTTTCTGAGCAAGCAGCCATGTTTATGGCCAAAGCCAGGAGGGGGGTGGGGTGGGGGGGGGGGGGGGGTCAACCTCCAGAGCATATAATTGCCTAACTCTATTGCTGGTTATAAGTCAGCTTTAATGACTGTTATCCCTTGCTTGGCTAATAGGGGAAGTGATGAAGTAAGTACATTAAATGTATTAATTAAAGGCAAGGGCAATCTAAGACCAAGGAACCCCCCCCCCCCGGTGATTCCATCTTGGAGTTTATCTCTAGTGCTTCAGGTACTAGGTGATAAGCCTTTTGAACCACTTAGTTCCATTTCTATGAAACTGTTAACTCGTAAAACTGTATTTTTAATTGCTGCGGCCTCGGCTAGGCGTAGGAGTGAAATTCATGCCTTATCAGCCGAGGAGGACCGTTTTGTGGTTACAGGGGAAGGCCTTAAGCTTCTACCTAGGATTAATTTTTTGGCTAAGAATCAGTCTTTGAAGTATCCAGGTCAACCTATTTTTTTGCCAGCTTTAACTAGATATGATCCTAATTCTAAAGCATGGTGTCCCGTCCGGGCGCTGCTCCGGTACAAACAGCGTACTTCAGAGTGGCGGACCGACCAGTCAGCGTTATGGTTGTCATATATTGAACCCCATGGCAGGGCGTCTAAGGACACCATTTCCAGGTGGATTGTAGAATGTATCCAGTTTTGTCATAAATCCGCCACCGGTAAGCAGGTTGACATGGCCAAGGCTCACAGTGTCCGCGGCATAGTGACTTCCACCGCCCTATTTAATGGGGTCCCTGTGGATGACATTATGTCGGTTACTCAGTAGCACTGTGATTCAAGTTTTACAGACCATTATCTCCGTGACACCTCAAAGCCTCTCGCCTTGTCGATTTTGAAAAAATGATTGGGTGTATTTTTTCGATGAGGTTTCCTCATTGCTTATATATATCACAATTAATTAATGGGAACAACCACTTTTTGTTCATGTATTGTTCATTGTTGATTGTATTGTCACGTGACCCTTTGTTATTAATATGGTGATGGTTTGTGTGTTTATGTGGTTCATCATTGAGAGTATACGAAAATGGAGCCTTTTCGTCTCTGTCCTATAGTACATGGCACTGGTACGTAGAGAGCGTATGGGACATTGAGGTCATTCGAGTCTTCCTCCCGGGAAGGGGGGGGGGGGGGGGAAGCGCATATGACATTCGGTCATCTCTCATCCATCGGTTTGTGTTAACCGAGGGTTTTGTCAAATCCTGACTGTATTTTCACACAGTTTCAGAAGTTTAAGTGCCTTGAACGCGGAAAAGCGTATAGGGAAGAGCTGGTCTTTTGACCTCGCCTCCCTCCCACCGAATTCCCTGTCGAATTCTGGCAATATCAAAGAGTATTAGGGAGGTAAGTATACTCTTGAAGTGAAATAAATGAAATCAAGGATTTCTTTTTTCACGAGAGAGTTGATACTTACCTCCCTAATACGGACCTGGCCTCTCCACCCCACAGAGGCTCGGTCTTCAGGCTCTTAATAGTTGCATGTGTGTCAGCCAATAAATTAGTCAGAGGAAGTGCTAGTCTGCGCATGCGCGGTTGTGGGGCTGGCATCCGCCGGACTGCACTCTAACTCCCTGCCCAGTAGGGGCACCTAACTGTTTTTATTCTGAGTGTTTATTGCGTTAAAGCCGATATTTAGCAATATCAAAGAGTATTAGGGAGGTAAGTATCAACTCTCTCGTGGAAAAAGAAATCCTTGATTTCGTTTAAACTTTGGTATGTTACTTAGCCATATGATTGTGAATTGTGAGACAATGTTTACATTAGGTTCTGCCCCTGTTGTGGGTGGTGTGGCTGTGGTGTGGGTAACACCTGTCTTTAGTGACCACCTTTGATGGTCCATCTGGTGTCAGTTAAACACTACGTTGAAATAGTTAACCCTTTAATGGTCAAGCCGGAAAAAACTTACCTCTGTACCCTTTTTCGTCTTGAAGAATGTTAATTTGCTGGCCAAGAGAAGATTTTAGAAATTTTTTCACAGAAATCTCTCGCTTGATGACAATTCCAGGGGTAAAAATTCCCAAAATAGCTTTTTCTTGGCCTGTAAATGGATATTCAAAAAGATTTTCTTGCCTAATTTTGGCATTTAAAGGTTTAATCAGATAGGGCTGAGTGTAGTAGAAAATTAAGAACAGACAATCGGATAATACATGGCCACTCTAGCAGATGTTAACTACATAAACATCAAATTTGCTCAAGAAAATTTCAATTTTCCCATTAAAAATGTCCATTTGCAGACCAAGAGAAGACTATTTTTGAAAATCTACCACTGGAATGACTGGCTCGGTTATCGAGCCAGTCATTCAAGTGGTAAATTTTCAAAAATAGTCTTCCCTTGGTGCGCAAATGAACATTTATAAAGAGCACTGTAGAAGCCGTTTTTGGCCATCTTGAGTGCTACAGTGTTAATAATGTATTGATTCAGACATTTGGACAATGTCCAGATAACCTATATATACTGGCCTTCACATATTGAATCTTGAGACACAGAAATAGAATGTACAATTATTACCGATCAGCCGCTTTGATCTGAATAGACGTATCCATGTCTAGCTATGCCCCTCCCATTTCCAGCTAAGCTCCTCCCATTTCTGGCTAAGCTCCCATTTCTAGCTAAGCCCTTCCCATTTCTAGCTAAGCTCTTCCCATTTCCAGCTAAGCCCTTCCCATTTCCAGCTAAGCTCTTCCCATTTCTAGCTAAGCTCTTCCCATTTCTAGCTAAGCTCTTCCCATTTCCAGCTAAGCTTCCATTTCTAGCTAAGCTCTTCCCATTTCTAGCTAAGCCCTTCCCATTTCTAGCTAAGCTCTTCACATTTCTAGCTAAGCTCTTCCCATTTCCAGCTAAGCTTCCATTTCTAGCTACGCTCTTCCCATTTCTAGCTAAGCCCTTCCCATTTCCAGCTAAGCTCCTATTTCTAGCTAAGCTCTTCCAATTTCTAGCTATGCCCTGCCCATTTCCAGCTAATCTCCCATTTGTAGCTAAGCTCTTCCCATTTCCAGCTAACCCCTTCCCATTTCTAGCTACGCTCTTCCCATTTCTAGCTACGCTCTTCCCATTTCCAGCTAAGCTCTTCCCATTTCCAGCTAAGCTCCTCCCATTTCTAGCTAAGCTCCCATTTCTAGCTAAGCTCCTCCCATTTCTAGCTCAGCTCCTCCCATTTCTAGCTAAGCTCCTATCACTTCTTTAAGTCTGTTGGGATTGATTTTAAATGTTGAATTCTGAATTCGCAGAATCAAAATTTCAATGTAACTAAGTACGGTGTTAAGGATTTTGAAATGATTTTGGCTGCGGGATGTTGATGGATATGTCAAATTAGTTTCAAAATATTCAACAGAATTTTTATTAAATTGTAAATTCATCCGGGACATACATTTCATACAATTTTGTGACAGATGTCGATTTACTTAATGGAGATACATCATTATGATTGTGACGTCAGCTAACATGTGAAGTATTTGATTATAACGTCAGATTCCTACAGTCATATTTAAATGTAGCTGTGAAACAAAGCTTTTTGTGATGTCTTTCACATTATCCTGTCACATATATGACACATTCATGAGAGGGAGAGGGGAGAGAGAGAGAGGAATGGAGGAGGGAGGGAGGGTGGGGGCAGAGGTAGGGAGGGGTGGGGTGGGGGTAGAGGGAGGGGTTGGTGGTGAGGGAGAGAGAGAGATTTGGCTCAATTTAACACCTTATTAGATGTTAACAGGTGTAGATTAGAGCGTAGACTTCAGCAGGCAGAGATCAGAGCAGATGTCTCAGGGTGGGATCATCCACTCGGATCCAGCAACTTCGGTCATGATCCAGGAAATTTATAAAATCCAGAAAATCCAGTAAATATTTACAAAAACTTAATGCTAACCGAGGGTTTTCAATCAGAGATTGCTCTTGTTTTTAGCTGCAGGCAGCAATAAACCGCCGTATCTCTTAGTTGATCAGTCAGTCAATCGGTCGGTTGGCCAGCCAGCCAGTCAGTCGCAAAAGCTTATTCCATGCCGTAGGCTCAAGAACTTGTCATACACATTAATCAGCCTTAGTGGGAAGCTTACCCGTGGAGTCCTCAAGGTGTGTGATAAATTTGAGGTCAACAAGTCCAAGATCAAGGCCACAGTGACCAGATTAAAAAGTGATTACTTTGAAAACTGTGTTTGAAAGACACAATTTCTCAAAATAACTGTTTCTGCTGAAGAGATCTTGGGTGGACAGTTGTCCGTCGAAGAATTTGTGTGGTAAATTTTAGGTCAATAGGTCAAATATCAAGGCCACAGTGACACAACTCAAGTTCTTGCAATTGCACAATTGCTTCTTTACATATGAAGAGTGGTCAGTGGTCATGTTAGACAGGTGCTCTGGTGGGTAGCACCTCAATAATCTGTCATGGCTTTTAGTTAGTTAATTAGTTAGTTCATTCATCATTGCTGGCTTTAACCGCCGCTACTGAGATTTTATCGACCTTATTTATGTATTTGTCTTGTGCTTATTTCACAGGAATCTACACTAACGAGTGAAGAACAAGCAGCCATCACAATCCAGCGATATATCCGCGGGTTTTTAGCGAGGAGAGAGTTTGTGCTACTACTACTGAATAAATTTAAACAGGTAACCAGTTCTTAGTAATACAGTGATCCGATCTGTCACACAAGTATCTGACATCATAATCAATTACATCACTAGTTAGCCGACATCACAATCAATTACATCACTAGTTAGCTGACATCATCATAATCAATTTTGTCACTAGTTAACTGACATCATCATAACCAATTATGTTACTAGTTAGCTGACGTCATCATAACCAATTACATCATCAGTAAGCTGACATCATAATAAATTATGTCACTAGTTAGCAGACATCACAATATCTGATGTCATAATCAATTACATCACATGTTAGCTGACATCGTAATCAATTACATCACTGGTTAGCTGACATCAAAATCAAATACATCACTAGTTAGGGACATCACAATCAATTAGGTCATTACTTAGCTGATGTCACAATCAAATACATCACTACTTAGCTAACATAACCATCACTTACGTCGCTACTTAGCTGATGTCACAATCAAATACATCACTAGTTAGCTGACGTGACAGTCAATTACGTCGCTACTTAGCTGATATCATAATCAATTACATCACTAGTTAGCTGACATCAGAATCAAATACATCACTAGTTAGCTGATGTCACAATCAATTGCGTCACTAGGTAGCTGATGTCACAATCAATTACGTCACTAGTTAGCTGACATCACAATCAATTGTCATTATTTAGCTGACGTCACAATCAATTGAGTCACTAGTTAGCTGACATCACAATCAATTACATCGCTATTTAGCTGACATCACAATCATTACATCACTAGTTAACTGACGTCACAATTAATAACTTCACTAGTTAGCTGATGTCACAATCAATTACGTCATTAGTTAGCTGATGTCATAATCAATTACATCACTAGTTAGCTGATGTCACAATCAATTATGTCACTAGTTAGCTGATGTCATAATCAATTACATCACTAGTTAGCTGACATCACAATCAATTGTGTCACTAGTTAGCTGACATCATACTCAATTACATCACTATTTAGCTGACATCACAATCAATTAAATCACTAGTTAACTGATGTCACAATCAATTACATCACTAGTTAGCTGATGTCACATCAATTACAACGCTAGTTAGCTGATGTCATAATCAATTACATCACTGGTTAGCTGACATCAAAATCAATTACGTCACTAGTTAGCTGACATCACAATCAAAATGACCTAGCTCTGTCATGAAAATTGAAAAGTCTGTCACAAGTGTACAAATTATACGTCTTTGATGAATTTACAATTTAATAAACATTCTCTTGAATATTTTCAGACAAATTTTACGGTGGGCTGTTGCAGCAACAGCCCCCATTCAAATTTGTTTCAAAATATTCAGCAAGCTTGATTTGATTTTGATTCTGGGGATTCATGTTTCAAAGTTTCAAAACAATTCTAACATGTGTAAAAAGTAGACAGAGCTTTGCTAGAAATCGTTGGGGTATAGCTAGAAATCGTTGGGGTATAGCTAGAAATCACCGGGGTATAGCTAGAAATTGCCGGGGTATAGCTAGAAATCGCCATGGTATAGCTGGAAATCGTCGGGGTATAGCTAGAAATTGGCGTGGTTTAACTAGAAATCGCCACGGTATAGCTATAAATCGCCGGGGTATAGCTAGAAATGGCCGAGGTTTAGGTAGAAATGGCCATGGTATAGCTGGAAATCGCCATGGTATAGCTATAAATCACTGGGGTATAGAGAGAAATCGCACTAGTTTAGCTACAAATTGCCACGTTATAGCTAGAAATCGCTGGGGTATAGCTAGAAGTCGCTGAGGTTTAGGTAGAAATCGCTGGGGTGTAGCTTGAAATCGCTAAGGTATAGCTAGAAATCATCGGGGTATAGCTAGAAGTCACTGGGGGATGTAGCTAGAAATTGCTGGTGTATAGCTAGAAATTGCCGAGGTATAGCTAGAACTCACCGATGTATAGCTAGAAATCGCCGAGGTATAGCTAGAAATTGCCGGGGTATAGCTAGAAATTGCCGGTGTATAGCTAGAAATTGCCGGTGTATAGCTAGAAGTCGCCAGGGTATAGCTAGAAATTGCCGTGGTAAAGCTAGAAATGGATCCTAATTTCTGGCAATTCAGAGCAAAGTGGCTTACTGGTAATAATTGTAGATTGTATTTATGTCTCATGGTTCAATATGTGACAGCCACAGACAGACAGACAGACCGACCGACCGGTGCCTGGCCGACGGGCGGGTTGGCAGGAAGGTATGCAGGCAGGCAAAACAAACCCAAACACAAAACCCTCTTCCCCTTACAAGGGGAGGTAATAATGTATTTTGAATGAGAATTTGATTCTATAAACATATTTTTTTTCTGTGATTCCAGGAAGAGGAAAAGCAAAGAGTGAAAATTATGAAGCAGATGGACGAGGGTCAGTTACTCGTAGAAAAGTGAGTCTGACAAGCTTATATTTCTACAAACACAGTACTAATGACAATTCTTAACGCATCGGCTGTGTGCGCATGATGTTAAGTTTGCATGATGGTTGGACTTCACAAAACTTTCCTGAGTTGTAAAATTGCTATGGCAACTGAAATTTGCTTGTTTAAAACTAACATTGCCATGAAAATCTGCTCAAAGCAGAAACTTCTTGGGTAAATAAAACTGTTGTTCATTTTAGGAATGCTACTGCTGAAGCCTGGTGCTGGGCCAGACAATATCAGCCTTCAGCATCATCAACATCACCATCATTCTTGTTAACTTATATACATCCTCCTCCTCCCCCTCTCCTCCTCCCTCTCCTCCCTCCTCATTGTCCACCTTGATTATTGAGCCAGGCGTTCCAGTCGTTCACCATCAACATATTCTCGTTAACCTATTGTGGTGCCGATGCACCACCATAATCTGAGCAGAATTCGAGCATTGGCGGGAACAGCCGGAAATGTCCGAATGTTGTCGGTTACCAGGCAAGAAGTATCTATAGAACCAGACTGATTCCTGCTGGCCACTGAAAAGGACGTACGATCCACGACGTCCTGGCCCTTACGGTTAGTCATCGCGTATTGCTCTATTATTCTATTATTACATTATATACTAGATATTATACTCAAAAGCACCACATTGGTGTCAGGAAGAATTGGTTGACGCCCATTATTAATTAGATTAAAAAAGAAAGGAAACCGTTGCGGTTCTATTTATCTCTGTCTTTTCTCTGCCTTTTAAATTTCCCGCCATCTTGACATGTGATTCTGAAATATTTCTGCATTTTCATTGTTTTATTGACTTTCAAATGTTTCTGCTTTAATCTTCTTCAATCTTCAAATATTGTGGTGGTAGGAAACTAACATGACGAAATCACGATTTTGTTACCGTTCATAAATATGTGGTTAAATCCTCAAGAATCTCGAATAGCCTTGAGTTTCCAATCGAAAGCTGTGTTGTCAAAATATTTTTCATAAATGATTTCTGTGCTGCAAGTAAGGCCATGAAACTTATCTAAATGAGCCAATTTCATCAAATTGGAAATCTCAACAAACCTACATCTTTACTGTTGCAATTGCCAGGTAATATAATTGGTAATTTATAGGAATATTTACTTCCAAAAAGCACACTGCTTAAAATGTAATATGTTTTCGTGACAGTGAAATGTGTGTTTGCTAAAATTCAAATTCATGTCAACTTATATGTTTCAAATGTAACATTCATTTCTCACCAAAATGTGGCATTTCATGCACCAATGAGTATAATTGTTGAATATTGGAAACCAGTAACCATTCAATCATTTCCAATTCAGCAAATGTTTCCTATTTATTGTTGGTAATCGTTCAAACTTATTGTAAGACCACCTATATTCCATAGGTATAGTAAGATTTAATTTTGTCATTGTTCATATAATATTCTGTAGTTGCAGAGATGTTTTGGTGTAGCATTCTTGCATTAATTTGAAGCGATTGTCAAATTTCCTCGCTTTGTGATTGTTAATGTGTCTAGCTAGACCAATCCATCAACACTATATGAGTATATCTAGTTTAGTTTGATAAATTTGTTTGTGACATCTGTGATGTGAGAAGGTGACATTGCTCAGTTAGTGTTTTCACATACAGCTGTATTTTCAGTCGCCTTTCTCTATTGGTTTCAATTTGACTGAATACCTATGTCTGTGCATGTGAATATCAATTGTTTAGTACTCGTGTCCCATTGCTTAGGATGTCTTCTTTCCTCCAATGCCATCACAACTGCTTCATTCATTTGATGGATGGAGGAAGTAGCATTATTGGTGTCCATGCTCAAGCTATTTCCACTTAAGTGGGCATCATGAAGATCAGTGACTGGTTTGAGGACATGCGGTGTCAACGTCGCATGTTGCAGGTCATAGAACAAGGTGGTTTCTCCTTGGTCGAGTTCGTCGACCTGATAGATGACATGACCGTTGATGCCTATCCCATCGCTCCAGATGATGTCTGTGAAGAAATTGCTGTTGAGAGCTTTCTGAAGGGTGTGAATAATCGGAAAGCGACCATGCTAGCTATGGATCAGGAACCATTGATGCTGCTGATGGCTCTAGATTTGGTAGAATCTGCAGTACATATATGTCAGCAGCATGCAGTAACAGAACACAGATCCAAGGCACAACCTTCCACATCATTCTGTCAGCAGGACCTTTGTACACTCATAGGGATGCCTTCATCAACACCTGCCACTGCAACATTACACAATATTGGTCCATTTATATCAGACATATCCAATGAAGATATTCTTCCTGCCTTGCCCCTGATGCATCGATCGCATGACCTTTCGTTTGATCTGTTTTATTCACAATTAGCTGTCTTTGGGTCATTAAAGGAAGAACCGCCTGACAATGAACAAAAATTTCTGGTATGGCATATAGTCAGTCAGTTTGAGACATGCATAGGAGAGATGCATATACCGGCAACACCTGTATCAGTGAAAGAGCGTCTACCTAACATAGGCTCCATGTGTCACATTAAAAGGCATGCAGAGATTGTCAACACCGAGCTGCAGCCACTTAGTTTGACGTCAACAGCCACACAGTCGGCATCGGGAAGGAAGAGCCTCCTGATATTGTGTCAGTTCCTCATCATGCGTTGTCGGAAATATCCGTTATGTCAGAAAGGTTGGTGGTTGGTGGAAAGGTGGTCCGAGGTCAGCGCTCTCTTCTTGCTACAAACTCACAACAAATAGCCTCTACCACTGTTGATTTCAACTTGCTGATACCCGTGAATGAAGAGCCACCCGATACGTGTAAATGCCCAGCACCATGATTATTCCCCTTTGTCTGAAGCATCTCTTAACAGATGTATGACATTGGTTAGCATGCTGGATGAACCTATATTCAGGGCATATCGATCCGATATCCTGCCTTCAGCATCCATCAAGGAGGAACCGCCTAAGACAGGCTCTGCGCATCAGTCCTTGACTCACCACAGTGTGTTAGCACCTCAGAGAATGTTTCATAACTATTTCCTGTATTTGTGGTATGTGCGACCGATAAGTTTGAACACACTGCATCTGATTACTGTCTTCTTGTCCAAGTGGCTTGCTTCTGCTGGCCCTTGGAAGCCACTCTGCTGAGTGAACAGCCAGATTCTTGTAAATAGTCCTGTGTAAATATCCGTAGGCAATGCTTACTCTGTAAACTATGTATCTTCTTGTCCATAACTTATCTATAAGTCAATTTAAATGTCTACAAGGCTAGAATAAACTTGTCCTAGAGAGTTGTCACCATTGTTTATGCTAAATTTTTTATATATTCTGTTTGCATCTGTTTTCTAATGTCCTCCTCCAGCACTCAGGAGTTCAGGTTACACTATTGTCCTATTTTGTTCATTTCTTTTCACATGTTTACTTTGACTGATACCCATTGGATGCATCACATTGACCAGCTGATATGTCAATAGGTTTATAAATTGCCTTCAATGTGTGAGTTACCCTGAGCTGTTTTGGTCACTTGACTCCAACATGTTTCCTATTGGGCCTAACTAGCCGAGTTATGACAGTTACTGCATCCAGTGTTCATATTTGTGGAACTTACATGTATTCATTCTCATAGTTGAATATTCATTCCGAGTCACGGTCACACAGGGCCTTGAGGATGATGCATACCAGTCTCTTTGTTAAACCCTACTTGCACCTATACATGTTTGAATGGGTGATGTTGTATATATTCTTAGCTTTCCTCTCATCTCCTTCATACTTAGTATCCAGACTTGAGAATTGAGATCCTCTCTGAAGCTTGGTCACGCTGGCTCTTAGAGGGTGATTCTCATGGTCTCATACTACAAATCCTAAAATCATCTTTGAGGTGTAAGTAGATATCAAAATTTGTATGTATTTGCATTATTGATTCATTCACCTCTCTATTTGTATATTTGTATGTATTCTTGCCAGTGCTACACATAGTCAACCATATTACCTGGTAGGTTGTTTAACCGTTTCTTTGTGGATCAAATTGTACTGGCTCTTTGAAATCCTTTTTTTGATTTGATTTGGCCTGGTTGTACTTCATGAGGCTTGATTATTCTTGCCATGTGAGTATTATCTTAATAGCCTAGTAGTTTCCTTTCCTCCTGGTGGCTTGATTGATCTAGACTCGGGAATACTCCCTTAATATTACTTAGTTTCTATGGGCATAGGTGAGAAGCCTTCTTACAACTCGGATGTACTCCATGTAGGTAATTCTCGTGTTGAAAGAAACTAGCAAGTCCAACTAGCAAGTGATATCATGCTCAGTATACTGTTTCGTTAAGCATAAAATTTATTTATGATTTACATTACCCATACCTACGTGAACATACCTGATTTGCGTATCCATGCTTGGACAGCCCAATGAAATCATATGTTAAGTTTAATACATCTGTAGTACACGTTAATCTCTTAGACATCAGACGTGTGCAGACTCCGGAGTCAAAATCTGTCTTGGCCATGGCTAGCCTGATATAATCCTCACAGACATATGTATAAAGACTGTCTGGCAATGTTTGATAACATCTACAATAGGTTGCATCTTTACATGTATTTTTTAGATGACCTATTCAAATGATACAATATACATAGCCAGCAGTATGGCCTCAAAGACCAACAAACTGTTGCACATGTCGATAAAGTGTAATATGAATATTCGCACCCGTCATTAAAGGTCTGATTTTTATGAGGTTACATGACGTTGATATGTATGTAAATGCTCAATGTAAACACTCATCTGTTTGTACAGTTTCAGTAATATCTCCTGCGTTATGAGTAGCGTAGTGTGTGCATGGCACTTGAATCTGTGTTCCACCAGTTCTAGACTATCTCTGCATTGTTGCTCCCTCACTCGAAGCTTAATGTCACTAACACTCTCTTCTCAAAATTTACTTGTGTTCCGTACATCTATGAGTTCAGTGCACTACATGTAGTTAAATTATAAATGGCTTTTAAAAGAGAAATGTAACACGGAAAAGTAGTTCCTAATGGATGTTCTTTAGAGTAGTGTCCCCTCTCTGAAGCTTTGTCACGCTGGTTCTTAGAGTGAGACTCGTAGTTGTTTCAATTGTTTTCAATGCAGTATTGTTTGGTTCAAGACTGACAGGTGTATAGGTAAAGGAATATATATCCATAGACCAGTGTTGTGTATCTTTGTGTACTTTTAGAGGTGAACACTAATTGTGTTTTTAAAGATGGAAGAATTATCACCATGAGACCGGAGAATCTGTTGTGCTACTCAGCTCATCTTGTATTAATTAGGTGCTGCCTTCATTGGTTTGATTCATATGCCTACTCGCATCTACCTCCTAAAGCTTGGTCACGCTGGCTCTTGAGGGATGTTGCAGCTTTTCCTAACACCTACATGACTCTACCTCTTGAAGCTTGGTCACGCTGGCTCTTGAGGGATGTTGCATTCCTAAACTAACCTCTCAATTGTCTAAACACCTGGTTAACTCTAGATATGTGTTTTATATGAGGAAAGTACCAACTGTTCATTGATTTAGTCTACTCTATTTTCCATAAAACCGCAACCTCCAGTTTTCATAAGTAGCCTCCGCCGGTTTAATAAAGTAACGGCTTGGGTCTCACAAAAATAACATAACGGGGAAGAGTGTGGTGCCAATGCACCACCATAATCTGAGCATAATCAGAGCATTGGCGGGAACAGCCAGAAATGTCCGAGTGTTGTCGGTTACCAGGCAAGAAGCGTCTATAGAACCAGACTGATTCTTGCTGGCCACTGAAAAGATGTATGATCCACGACGTCCTGGCCCTTAAGGTTAGTCATCGCGTATTGCTCTATTATTCTATTATTACATTGTTAGCTCACATGGCCTTAAGTGAGCTTATGTCGTGGCGACCGTCCGTCGTCTGTCGTCCGTCTGTAAACTTTTCCTTTAAACGACTTCTTCTCAAGAACTGCTGGGCCAATTTCAATTATATTTGGCAGGAAGCATCCTTAGGGCATAGGGATCCAAGTTTGTTCAAATGAAGCCGATTGGCCAATTAGGTGGTGGCCATCTTGGATTTTGGCTGATTTTTAGAAACGTCTTTAAAAATCTTCTCCGAAACAGCATGAGGGATTGAAGGAAACCTCATGAAATATGATTTAGGGCAAGAGCTCAACCAAATTTGTTCAAGAGAACTTAATTGGTCAAATAGTTCAGCGGCCATTTTGGTTGACCTAGTTTTAGCGAAAGTAACTTCTCCAGAACCGCTGAAGGGATCAGGCCGAAATTTGGCAGATATGATTAGGGACTAAGGGCCAGTAAAGTTTGTTCAAGAGAAGTTGATCCGTCAAAAAACATGGCCGCCGTGGGCCAATCAAAATATAGCATGTTTGGCGGCCATATTGGATTTTGAGGCCGAAATTGGTTTTTTATAGGTTTTTGGGTATTCTGATCTCAAATTTGCAATTTTCGAAACTGTCGGATAATCGGTTTGGTGGCCATCTTGGATCATTTCCCGCCAAAAGCTCCCATACTAAAGCAATGGGAAATTAAAAATATCTTCTCGAGAACTCATGGGCCGATTTCAATTATATTTGACATGAAGCATCCTTAAGACATAGGGATTCAAGTTGGTTCAAACGAACCCGATCAGCCAATTTGGCCGGCGACCATCTTGGATTTCGGCCGGTTTTTAGAAATGTCTTTAAAAATCTCGTTCTCCGAAATGGCTTGGGGAATCGATTCAAAACTTATGAAACCTCATCTAGGCAAAGAGGTAAGCCTAGTTTGTTCAAGACGACGTGATTGACCGAATGATTCGGCAGCCATCTTGGATGACCTAGTTTTCCCGAAAACGACTTATCCAGAACCGCTGAATGGATCAGGCCGAAATTTGGGAGATATGATTAGGGACTAAGGGCTATTAAAGTTTGTTCAAGGGAAGTTGCTCCGTCAGAAAAAATGGCCGCCGTGGGCCATTCAAAATATAGCATGTTTGGCGGCCATATTGGATTTTCTTATTTGATGGATTTTGAGGCCGAAATTGGTTTTATATAGGTTTTTGGGTATTCTGAGCTCAAATTTGCAATTTTTGAAACTGTCGGATAAACGGTTTGGTGGCCATTTTGGATCATTTCCCGCCAAAAGCTCCCATACTAAAGCAATGGGAAATTAAAAATATCTTCTCGAGAACTACTGGGCCGATTTCAATTATATTTGGCATGAAGCATCCTTAAGACATAGAGATTCAAGTTGGTTCATACGAACCCGATCAGCCAATTTGGCCGGCGACAATCTTGGATTTCGTCCAGTTTTTAGAAATGTCTAAAAATCTCGTTCTCCGAAACGGCTTGGGGAATCGATTCAAAACTTATGAAACCTCATCTAGGCAAAGATGTAAGCCTAGTTTGTTCAAGACGACTTGATTGACCGAATGATTCAGCAGCCATCTTGGATGACCTAGTTTTCCCGAAAACGACTTCTCCAGAACCACTGAATGGATCAAGCCAAAATTTGGGAGATATGATTAGGGACTAAGGGCCATTAAAGTTTGTTCAAGGGAAGTTGCTCCATCAAAAAAAATGGCCGCCGTGGGCCAATCAAAATGTAGCCTGTTTGGCGGACATATTGGATTTTTTTATTTGATGGATTTTGAGGCCAAAATTGGTTCTATATATGGTTTTGGGTATTCTGAGCTCAAATTTGCAATTTTTGAAACTGTCGGATAAACGGTTTGTCTTGGATAATTTTCTCGTCAAAAGCTCCCATGCTAAAGCAATGTGAAATTTAAAATGTCTTCTTGAGAACTACCAGCCCAATTTCAATTATATTTGGCAGGAAGCATCCTTACGGCATAAGGATCCAAGTTTGTTCAAATGAACCCGATCGGCCAATTTGCCCAGTGGCCATTTTGGATTTCGGCCAATTTCAGGAAATGTTTTTAAAAAGCTTCTCCGAAGTCACTTGGGGAATCTTCATCTAGGCCAAGAGGTAAGCCAAGTTTGTTCAAGAGGACTTGATTGACCAAATGGTTCGGCGACCATCTTGGATGACCTGGTTTTCACGAAAATGACTTCCAGAACCACTGAAGAGATCAGGCCGAAATTTGGGCCATTAAAATTTGTTCAAGGGAAGTTGATCCATCAAAAAAACATGGGCACCGTGGGGCAATCAAAATGTAGTGTGTTTGGCGGCCATATTGCACTTGCAAAAATGTCCACAAACTCATTTAAAAGACTGCTAAACCACCCACCAACAATTTTGACCAAAATTTTTGGTGCTCCAGGTGAGCGACACAGGCCCGTTGGGCCTCTTATTATATTATATACTAGATATTATACTCAAAAGTACCACACTATATACATCCTCCACCACTCCTCCCTCTCCTCACCCCTCTTCATTGTCAACACACACCCCCCTCCCCTCCTCTTGCTCACCCTCCTCCACCCCCCCCCCACCCCCCACCCCACTATTTCATCCTGCTCCTCCATTCTCTTCCTCCTTCACCACTCCTCCCTCATCGAGCTTCCTTCTGCCTTCTGCCTCCCTCACCTCCTCTTGCTCCCCCCCCCCCCCCCCCCCCCATCATCATCATTATCAGTTTCTCCAGAAATTAACATAATCCCCTAGTTATTAGTATGGTGGTCTTGATGGTCTTAGATAATAACTACACAACAATACCTGTGTGCTTACTAATCTATCCTTTATTGTCTTAACGAGGTTTTTACTCTTTCTTCTTAACATGTGCAATGCATTGTAACTTAAACACAGTGGTGTATGTGCAAATTTTGAGCAGCTGACCTGCTGGTCCACAGGGAGGGTTGACAATGCTATAGGGTACAGGTGTGTGAACAGGTGGAGTGAATCTCAGATGCTTAGGCACCTTTGTCAGAAATGTCACTAATTTATATCCATCTTTGAACTAAAGGGAGACAACTGAGTGTAACTAAACTGCGTGAATATTAACAGTTCTATAGGATTTTCTCCCTTAGTTTTAAAATTGCAAGTTAGTTACCAAAGGATTGTGATTCTTTAATCCATTAATGGCCAAGTCAGCCAAAATCAGCCTTGGTACTGGCCCTGAGAAATTTTTTGAAAACTTACCACTGGAATGACTGGCTCAATTATTGAGCCAGTTATTCCAGTGGTAAGTTTTCAAAAAGATATTCTTAGCCTGCAAATGGCTATTGACTATGCAAACATTTAGATTTCCTTGATCAATCCTGACCATGAACTGATTAATTATCCTAATAACAGTAAATGATGCATTCAGAGCATTTTGATTACAGTTATATGCTGTACAGTATGGATCATTACAAAATGGCCTGGAACTGTACATTTTCTGATACTGATCTGTAAGGATCACCATTAAAAAGGTTATATATTTATAACCTTGCATAGTAGAAAGAATGTATTGTGTTGGGTCTGTCTCTTATCCGTATCTCTGAATCTATTCAGCTGATTTTACCCAATTTTTGTCCTCTGGTGACCACGCTGCCTATTGTCAGTCGGTCGGTCGGCTGAAGAGGTTAACCCTTATCGCCCTGGTGTCACAAATAGTTAATGAGCCATTAGAAGACAGATTGAAGACTGTATATTTGGAAACAATGGTGATGAAAGCTGTTGCTGTCTGACATGCTTCCAGAACATGTTTTCAGGTGAATTCTTTGTCTTTCTCACTCACCACTAACCCATTTAAATGGCGTGTGAGGGGTGTTAGGAACTCAAAGAGCACCCCCCCCCCACCCACCCCCACCATAACCACCGAAGATTCGTTAAAATTCTTCCAATAGAACTTGAGTTAACCCTTTAACCCTTGAATTTGTTCAAGAAAATTTAAATTTTCTCATAGAAAATGTCCGTTTGCAGACCAAGAGATGACTGTTTTTGAAAATTTACCACTGAAATGACTGGCTCAGATATCAAGCCAGTCATTCCAGTGGTCAATTTTTAAAAATAGTTTTCTATTTTTCTGCAAATGGGCATTTCTCAAGAACACAGCAGAAGCCATTTTTGAGTGTTAACGGATTAATGCACCTGACACACAAATGCACACACAGATGCACGCACGCACGCACACACACACACACACACACACACACACGCATGGACATGCATGCATGCACACACGCACGCACATGCACACACAAGCATGGACACAAGCGCGCGCACACACACAGACATGCATGGACATACCCATGCAGTCAAGTCACAGCATTTCATCCAGCTACTACTACATACAAGCTATTATATGAAATGAGATGGCTGATAAGAACTTGAAATTTCAGTGCTTTAAAGGCTAAGTGGGCCTAGACATTGATAAACACCATCAGCTGGTTTTTATATGCAGCAGGCACTTCCAGAGATCATCCATACAGCTGCCACTAAATAAGGAAATGGAAACTAAATGCTTCTCTCAGACAATTTTATGCTGGTGTGTTTATGGCGGCGTGACTGGTGTGTTTATGGCATAACCCATTAGGCGCCCATCAGAATCCTCCATTTTCCGGCCAAAGCTACTTGCTTTTACTGGATGTCATAAAAAACATGATTTCTAATCAAGTCTGTTTTCGGATTGTTCTAGTGTGTTGACATTGTCCATGAGGGGAGCCTGTATATTCAGCTCAGTAATAACTTTTCTGGAAATTGACAGTCAGGGAGTTCAGGGGTCGATCGATCCCAACACGAGCGAGTTGTGGGTGGAGCTTAGCTAGAGAGGGGCGGGGCTTAGCTGAAACTGGAAAGGTCCATTATGTTCAAAAAATTCAATAGCACATTTCTTACTAACTAACATGTTTCTGTTTGTTTTTTGGGTATTTTGTGGGGGGTGGGGGTGGGTGGGGGGATGGGGGGGGGGGGGGGCGGCATGTTAACATATCTATGAGCTATGCTATATCCTATGATCCATCTCATGATTGACTGATGTTCTTGTCAGTGTTTATATCCTACACTGTCACAATAACGCGAGACCCGAGTCTCATGCCATCTCACAATTGACTGATGTTCTTGTCAGTGTTTATGTTATCCATGTTTATGTCCTACAATCTCACAATAATGCGAGACCAGATTCTCATGCCATCTCACGATTGACGGATGTTCTTGTCAGTGTTTATGTCCTACACTCTCGCAATAACGCGAGACCTGAGTCTCATGCCCTCTCACAATTGACTGATGTTCTTGTCAGTGTTTATATCCTACACTCGCAATAACGGGAGACCAGAGTCTCATATCATCTCATGATTGACCGATGTTCTCCGTGTTTCTGTCCTACACTGTCACAACAATGGGAGATCAGAGTCATGCCATCTCACGATGGACTGATGTTCTTGTCAGTGTTTATGTCCTACACTCTCGCAATAACGCAGGACCCGAGTCTCATGCCATCTCACGATTGACTGATGTTCTTGTCAGTGTTTCTGTCCTACACTCTCGCAAATTGGAGACCAGTCTCATATCATCTCACGATTGACCGATGTTCTCTGTGTTTCTGTCCTACACTGTCACAACAATGGGAGATCAGAGTCATGCCATCTCACGACTGACTGATGTTCTTGTCTGTGTTTATGACCTACACTGTCTCAATAATGGGAGACCAGAGTCTCATGCCATCTCACGATTGAATGCTGTTCTTGTCCATGTTTCTGTCCTAACCTGTCACAATAACAGCAGACTAGAGTCTCATGTCATCTCACGATTGAATGATGTTCTTGTCCATGTTTCTGTCCTACCCTGTCACAATAACAGCAGACTAGAGTTTCATGTCATCTCACGATTGAATGCTGTTCTTGTCCATGTTTCTGTCCTAACCTGTCACAATAACAGCAGACTAGAAGAGTCTCATGTCATCTCACGATTGAATGATGTTCTTGTCCATGTTTCTGTCCTACCCTGTCACAATAACAGCAGACTAGAGTTTCATGTCATCTCACGATTGAATGCTGTTCTTGTCCATGTTTCTGTCCTAACCTGTCACAATAACAGCAGACTAGAGTCTCATGTCATCTCACGATTGAATGATGTTCTTGTCCATGTTTCTGTCCTACCCTGTCACAATAACAGCAGACTAGAGTCTCATGTCATCTCACGATTGAATGATGTTCTTGTCCATGGTTCTGTCCTACCCTGTCACAATAACAGCAGACTAGAGTCTCATGTCATCTCACGATTGAATGATGTTCTTGTCCATGTTTCTGTCCTACCCTGTCACAATAACAGCAGACTAGAGTCTCATGTCATCTCACGATTGAATGATGTTCTTGTCCATGGTTCTGTCCTACCCTGTCACAATAACAGCAGACTAGAGTTTCATGTCATCTTACGATTGACTGATGTTCTTGTCAGTGTTTATTTCCTACACTGTCAGAATAATGTGAGACCAGAGTCTCCTCATGCCATCTCATGATTGACTGATGTTCATGCCCGTGTTTATGTTCAACACTGTCACAATGACGCGAGACCGGAGTCTCATGCCAGTGAGATGTTTTGTGATAACTGTGTATACGTGGCTGACATCTGTGTGTGTGTGCGTGCGCGCGGGCTGGCGGGCGGGGCGTGGGTGGTGGTGGTGGTGGTGTGTGTGTGTGTGTGTGTGTGGGCGTGGGTGTGTGTTACATTGCTCATGATATCTCTGATATCCCGCCTGCGTGTGTTTGACATCTTGCGTGTGTGTCTGACATCGTGCGTGTGTGTCAGACATCGCTCGTGTGTGTCTGACCTCTCGTGTGTGTCTGACATCTCTCATGTGTCTGACATCCCTCCTCTGTGTGTTTGTGTGCGTGCGTGTGCGAGCGTGCGTGTGTGTGACATCACACGTGTGTGTGTGTCTGACATCGTGTGTGCGTGTCTGACATCGCGCGTGTGCGTGTCTGACATCGCTTGTGTGCATGTCTGACATCGTGTGTGCATGTCTGACATCTCTTGTATGTGTGTCTAACATCACGTGTGTGTCTCTATCATCTCTCATGTGCGTGTCTGACATCTCTCGTGTGTGTCTGACATAGCGTCTGTGTGTCTGACATCCCTCCTGTGTGTATCTGACATCGTGTGTGCATGTCTGACATCTCTCGTATGTGTGTCTAACATCACGTGTGTCTCTCTAACATCTCTCGTGTGCATGTCTGACATCTCTCGTGTGTGTCTGACATCCCTCCTGTGTGTATCTGACATCGAGTGTGTGTGTGTACGTGCGTGCGTGCGTGCGTGAATGTGTGTGTCTGACATCGCTTGAGGTTGTGTCTGACATCGCTTGAGTGTTTGTCTGACATCTCGTGTACATGTCTAACATTGCATGTGTATGTCTGACATAGCGTGTGTGTGTGTGTGTGTCTGACATCCCTCCTGTGTGTGTCTGACATCTCTCGTGTGTGTCTTACATCTCGTGTGTGTCTGATATCACTTGAGTGTGTGTCTGACATCTCTCGTGTGTGTCTGGCATCGCTTGTGTGTGTCTGACAGCTCTCGTGTTCATGTCCGACATCGTGTGTGCGTGTCCGACATCGTGCGCGTGTCTCTGACATCGCTTGTCATATATGTGCATTAACATAATATGTTTTTGTTTTATCAGTAGACATGGCTTTTCATACTGAGTTCTTAGCTCACCAGGCCTGAATGCCCAAGTGAGATTATGCCATCGCGATCGTCTATCTGTCTGTCATTTGTTGGTCCATCCATCAACCTTTGCTTTAAAACATATCTTTTAAACCACTTGGCAGATTTTAACTAAATTTGACTGAAAGGATCCTATTGTAGAAGGCTCTAGAACTTATATTCATTGATTGGTCAATTGGTGCTCACCTAGCCAGAATGTCCAAGTGAGCTTAGACCATGGCGACCATCCGTCTGTCCATCCATCCGGCGACTGGCCATCAACTTTTTATTTAAATGAATTTTCATGAACCACTAGGTCGATTTCAATTATATGTGGCAGAAAGTATGCTTAGAGCATAGAGAGCCAAGTTTGTTGAAAGGAAGCTGATTGTAAATTTGGCCGGCTGCCATCTTGGATTTTGGGTGATGTTTAGAAACGGCTTTAAAAATCTCTGAAATTGCTTTGAGTCATAGCATCATCTAGGGTAACAGCGGAACCAAATTTGTTTGAGGGAACTTGGTTAACCAAATGCTTGGATGACCTAGTATTCATGAAAATGAATTTCTCTAGAGGCTCTGAATGGATCGGGATGAAATATGGGAGATATGATTAGGCATTAAAGCCCATTAATGTTTGTATCAAGGAAAGTTGATATGTAAAAACCCATGGCTGTTGTGGACCAATCAAAATGTAGCATGCTTGGTGACCTTATTGGATTTTGAAGCCAACATTGCTTTTGTATAGGTTTTTGTGTATGTTGATTTCAAATTTACCACTTTTGAAACTGTCCAATCAACGATTTAGTGGCCATCTTGAATCATTTTCCTGCCAAAAAACTCCTATACTAAAGCAATAGGAAGTTCAAAATGTCTTCTTGAGACCCACTCAACCGATTTCAATTATATTTGGCAGGAAGCATCCTTTCATCCGTAAACCCTAATATGCAGAACTTTTATAAATATGTTGATTAAGCAGTTTTCTGGTGACTATCTAGGATTTTCAAAACTATCCACAACCTTGGTTAAAAGAGTACACTTAAATCACACGCCAGCATTTTTTGCAAAAATGTATGTGTCTATATGTAGGATCTGTAGCCTTTGTACTTAAAATGCCAATGTTCCAGGTGAGCGACAGTTTTGTTTTGGAAACTTTCAAAGTGTTTTATGAGCTGTACTCTATCCTTTAGCAAACCACTTGTATTGAGCCTTTACACCGCAAATTAATCAAGACATTTTGAATTTTTTTCGTCAAAAATATCCATTTGCAGATCAAGAGAAGAATACTTTGAAACATTATCACTGGAATGTCTTGCTCACTTATCGAGTCAGTAATTCCAGTGATAAATGTTCAAAAATGCTCTTCGGTTGGTCTGCAAATGAAGATTTCTCATTTTGCAGAAGTAATTTTTCCTCAACATGGGTGTGAAAGGATTAACACCTTAACCCTTTAACCCTCAAATTTGTTCAAGAAAATTCAAATTTTCTCATAGAAAATTTCCATCTGCAGACCGAGAAAAGACTGTTTTTGAAAATTTACCACTGTAATGACTGGCTCGTTTATTGAGCCAGTCATTCCAGTGGTAAGTTTTCAAAAATAGTCTTCTTTTGGTCTGCAAATGGACACTTCTCAAGTCCCCTGCAGAAGCCGTTTTGGCTGATAGGTGTGGGGGGGGGGGTGGAAGGGTTAATACTAAAGCCAGCCAAAAACAACTTTGTCAATCATCTTTAGAAACAGCCATATTCACAGCCAAGAGAAGACTATTCTTGGAAGATTATCTATAACCTAGCCAGTCATACCAGTGGTGAATTTTCAAAAATAATCTCTTGGTCTGCAAATGGTTAATTTTCTATGACAAATTGAAATTTTCGTGAACAAATTTGAGTGTTAATATGTTTAAGAAATAGTCTAGATCTCTTGTGACTAAGCATGTATGTTCGCTTAACACTTTCATCGAGGAATTTACTAGATCTCATTTTCAAGGCAGCCATACAGGGAAAACTGTTGAATATGTTGAAATTTAATTTGACTGGAAGCCATTGCACTCAAATTAATTTCAAAATATTAAACAAAATAAGATTTATATCATAAAAGATTTAATTTCCAGGGATTGGTCAGTAAAAGGGTTAATTAAAGAGTTATTCAGTGTTTTACCTGACTAACTGATTGATGGGGAGAAAGGTTAGTTACTCTGCAAATAGGCATCATCCTTCCATTTCCCACAACACCCTCATCCCTCCCTCCACTCTCAGTAGAACTGACTCAACCAGGTGCAGCGGCGGCCTGCAGACCTCCTGCTGTAGTTCAGTTCTGCTATCCTGGTTATGGAATTTATAACATGTTTGATATTTATCTGAAGAAGATAGTAGTGTAGATATGTATACACTGGCTGATGTAAGGTAGTGAGTGATATCATTGTCTTGTTTAGTAGCAGCAGTATATTTTCTGTATAGGTAAGTATATAATCATACATCTTTATTTCTTCATCACCTTGTGGAATTGGTACAACATTACAGCCATGAAGAGAGGTAGATGGTCAGGTGGTAGCACACGTGGGTGGGTAAATGGATGGGTGTTTGGGTGAATGAATGGATGTGCTGATGGACAGAGAGCTAGATGAATGGATAAACTGAGAGATGGATGAGTGTGTGAGTGGCTGGATGATAGGCAGGTGGATGGATGGGTGGGTGGGTTCGTGGGTAGTGTGTGGATGCATGTGTGGGTGGATGAATAGATGGGCTGATGGATAGAGAGCTAGACAAGTGGAAAAACTGAGAGATGGATGAGTGTGTGGGTGGCTGGATGATAGGCAGGTAGACGGATGGGTGGTTCAGTTGGTTGGTGGGTGGATGAATGTATTGATGGATGGGTAGGTTGGTGTGTTGATGGTGGATGTATGGGTGGGTGGATGAATGGATGAGTGAGTGCTTGGGTGAATGGATGGGCTAAAATGGACAGAGAGATGGATGAATGGATAATGTGTTACACACAGAGATGGATGGGTAGCTGGCTGGTTGGGCTGGATTGACGGGTGGGTGGGTGACCATGGGCCGGTTGATGGATAGATGGATGGGTGGGTGGGACTGGATGGGTGGGTGGGTTGGTGTGTTGATATATGGATTGGTGGGTGGATGGGTGAGTGGATGGTCATTTATGACACATAATTTGAAATAATGTTTCTATTAACATTATTATCTCCCATCAAAATCCATTATTAATTTGCTAATCCATATATTTTTATAAGCCTGCAACAAAGCGATGTATTATGTGATGGTGTGCACTATCTGTCCATCAATCTGTCTACCTGTCCATCCATATGTCTATTTGTCTGTGTCTGTCTGTCTGTCTGTGTTTGTCTGTATGTCTGTCCATCCATCCATCTGTCAGCCCATCCATCCTGTCCGTCTGGATAACTAGATTTTATGTCCCACTCACCACTGTTCAAGTTAGAACTCCCCAGCTCTATATGACAAGGGTACCACCGCCACCTAGGTATTTCTTATCAATCCCCACTGGCTCCAGAACTGTGGATAACGTTAGAGTATGATATTGATGACATTTGGTAAGCATAGACAAAGATATGATGTCATATGCTGAGTGTTTGCTACTAATAGAGGAACCCAGTCTATCAGTCAAGTATATGATGTCATAATCAATTAAGTCACAGGTAGGCTGACATCACAATCATATACATCATGAATGGCATATCTAAGTCCATCATAAACGCTTAATAGTCCATCAGCCTGTGTGAATTGTATGTCTACTATTTGATAAACATTCTGTTGAATATTTTGAAACTAATTTAAGTGGACACTGTTGCTGCCATAGTCAATTTAGTTTCAAAATATTCAACAGCTTACCTGTATATTTTTTTTGGAAATTGAGGTTACAGAAGTTGTGGGTTCGATCGATCACAACATGGGCAAAGCATGGGCGGAGCTTAGCTAGAGATGGGCAGGGCATAGCTAAAGCTGGATTTATCCATTCCAATGGGAAAACTGAACATTGCCGTATATCATCCAGAAACACGGTTAGCTTGATCTACTTCTTATATGGCTAGTAAATAATATGACCAAAGTTAGTACCCATGGCTCTAAATATGGCACAGCATTAGTACCCATGGCTCTAAATATGGCACAGAATTAGTACCCATGGCTCTAAATATGGCACAGCATGCCATCAAACTATTAGTTTTCCCCATTGGCGCCAATACAGCAGAAAATCTCCAAGGGCAATAACTCCAGTCGAGTTTGTGATAGAAGCATTTCATGTCTGACTTGCTCATTTAACATAGAAGTCTGGTTTGAATGCGTCACATTTTCCCCCCATCACAAATGAATTCCTTGTCCTTAAATCTTGTCTAGAACAACCGGAAGCGCTCATCACGTCTTGCTGTGCTGAAGACACTCATCTAACTGTCTTCACTGTCCACCATTATCGGAAAGTCTTATCTCTTCCCGGTGATTTATATATATGCGTGTGACACAGAATAAACTGCCCAACTATCGCTTTTTGTCCTATTTGCCCATATTTCATCCAACTGCGACCGCAAATTGTTGAGCACCGCCAGTGTATCGTGATCACTTCATCGGCTTCAGCAATCCCTCATTGTTGCGTAATCATGGAGAAGTGTTGCTAGGCGCTCAGAGTATTACGAGTTTGAACATTTATATGCAAATGACAGGATTCGATTCTGTGCAGGTTAAATATTAAGTAGGTGCTCAGTGTAGGCAAACTAAATCA
Organism: Chaetoderma sp. LZ-2023a; assembly: GCA_034401795.1. Taxonomy (NCBI): domain Eukaryota; kingdom Metazoa; phylum Mollusca; class Caudofoveata; order Chaetodermatida; family Chaetodermatidae; genus Chaetoderma; species Chaetoderma sp. LZ-2023a. Next base: position 2,995,656 of record CM067368.1, read on the forward strand.
AAGATTAGGGATAAAGATTTTATGATATTATCAGAGTGTCCTCAATCGGCCCTTGTGGTAGTGAGGTACACAAAGACTGGCTGTAGACACTACAGGCCATGCATATTCATTATGCTGGCTTACAATAGTGCATTGTTGGAAAGCTATATGGCTCTTATATACATTACCATATTGACGGATCTGATCTGTCACTCAAGTACCTGACATCATAATCAAATATGTCAATAAGTCTGTCCCGAGGTGTGAGAATTGTATGTATGAAGAATTTACAATTTAATAACCATTCTATTGAATATTTTAAAACTAATTGAGATGGGATTTGTTGCTCCCATAGGCAAATTAGTTTCAAAATATACAACAGTTTACGTGTATAGTTCAACCTTGATATTTAAATTTTTGAATTTTCAACTCGATATCCAACACTCTTAAGAAGTGGACAGAGCTCAGCTAAAAATTGGTGGAGCTTGACTAGAAATGAACGGATCTTAGCTAGAAATGGGTAGACCTTAGCTAGAAATGGACAGAGCTTGGTTAGAAATGGGTAGAGTTTAGCTAGAGATGAGCGGGCTTAACTAGAAACGGGCAGACTTGGCCAGAAATGGCTGGAGCTTAGCCAGAAATGGATCCCTGTATTCAAGTCTTTCTCTTAACCATTTCACCGACAAATCCATGAAAAAGTATATTCTTTACGATATAAAACATAATCTGTTGAATATCTTGAGATTAATTTGACTGGAAGCCATTACTGCCTAAGGTAGCACGCATGGCTTCCAGTCAAATGAATTTTAACAGCTTTCCTGTATGGTTGCCTTGAAAATGAGATATAGGGAATTCATCGGTGAAAGAGTTAATATTATAATCGCATTGTTTTAACCCTTTAGTGGTCAAGCAGACCAAAATGACCTCTGC